>CM077079.1:103799711-105203120 GCA_039513925.1 Platanthera zijinensis | reverse complement strand
CCAGAACTCTCTTTGTAGTATTTTCTCTTCAAGGACACATATCTTTCTCCAATAAAACCCCACCATACATGCTTCAATGTCTTGGGTAAACACAAACTCTTCTCCTTCACTATATTCAGGAGGCAGTTTTAAGGCATTGGCTTACCTCTTAGGGTAATCTTAATTTTTACTTCCCTATTTTGCTCTTTGTTTTTGTCCTTGATGAGGAGAGCTTAGCATTTGAATAAAGCTCAAGGATTTATCTTTTAGAATCATTGTTGGTTCAAACAACATAAATTCTAGGTCTACGATCTCTAACATCATAATTACTTCCTTAATTTCATCAACAACATGTTGGAATACATTCCTTACAACTTCTTACCCTTCTTGAAGTATCTTAACAGCCTTGGAGCCATTGTTTTCAAGAAAGTTAGACGTTAAGAAGCTGAGAAAGAATGGAAGGTTGTCAACGACTGTCTAGGGTTTAATATTTAAGTTCTCAGTTACAGCCTTGGTATATAGAAATTTTAATTTCATACTTATATAATTGATTTAACTAGGCAGTGAAGCGCCATCTACTTGACTCAACAGGAATTGATCCAATAACTAAGATTGATCGAATTTTAACATAGCTGAGACTTTCTCAGCTAACCTACTCAGCTAAATATGTTTGCTAGATTATTCAGCTGATATTCTCAACTGAACTTCTCAACTATTCACCAACCATCTGTCAATTTGCAGACAATAAGGGAACGTGAGTCACTTGACTCATGTAAATGATAGATATAATCTCTGGTTATCTACTTATCAAGCTACAAAACTTATGTTTTCTAATAAGATTTGAATGTGAATAGAATCAAATTCTATTTGTTAAAATATGATAAAGCTATCTCAACCAAGTTACAATAGTTAGAATTAGATAAGGATATCCTCAACATTCTCTTTAATAAGCTATATGATGGTTGAAATCATATTCCAAAGAACGTATGGCAAAATGCAGAATCACGGGTTTTATCATTCATAATATTCACCATACAATGTTGTTTTATACTTTTACAAAAGACTCGACTTCTTCTTTCCCTTTCCTATCAACATGACCCTAGTCATCTTGCTCCTATCTAACTCCTCTTGAAGTTTCTCCCTTTTATGCTTCTTAGATTCATGATCAATGACTTCCCTTATCATGAGAGCACCTGCAAAAGAAGCCAATACATCTCCAGTTGGGGGGTACAGGCCAGCAGGCAACATTATTGCACTTCTTGTCCTCCATGATGTCAACTTCATTTAGTCTTCTAATCCTTTTGACCCTACATTATTCAATGTGATGCTTGAGAATGAGTAAAAAGTTGTCCTCTTTGAGTTTGAGCTCAGTGAATTGAGCAAAGAGCATGTTGTTGGAGCCAACGGTTCACATTTCCTTAGTTTAATAATATCAATTCCCATATTGTACTTGATCATATTTTGTGTTTGGTAGAGTGTGCAGGTTTACAGGTTCAAGCAAAGTAATAAACTCTCCTCTGCACCTACCAACAAGCGGTAGAAGTTATCGCCTGATGGTATCCTGAATTTAATTGACAAAGCGCTCGGGTTGCTACCGCCCGTGCTAGCCTGAAGATTTATTCTTGCCAAGCGCTCAGGATGCTACCGCAAAAGGCGTAACTTCTTACCGTGTTGTACTAGCTCACTCAACATGCAAGACCCTTTTTTTCTTTTTAAACCACGGGTTCTTGGCCCAGAAACGCCGCTTTGTGGTGACACCATCACGCCCGGGAAGGTCATCACTACAAAAATCCAATCCTGCCGGCCATATCGATCACAGAATAGTAGCAAAAGTATGAGAGTACATGAAATTATAACTCTAATACATGTCCACAATGATCACATATATAGTAATAATTCTCCACGAAGGGAGAGTCCATAGCAAAAATAATAAAAGTACTGGAATTAGGTCTCATGCCCGATACATCTAAGACCTCGCTACAATTCACTCATCGCGGAAGCAAATCTATAACAACTACTAGCGAATGGGACTCACTGTCCCAGCTATCTGAACTCCGGTACTAGACTGTCCCGTCTCCAAGTGTGCCGACCTCCGGGGCTGAACCTCCAAGCTGGGCTCCACGATCCCCTAAAATGATTTGGTCTGAAAACCGATTGACTAAAAGACTAAGCCCTATCATCCCCCACCCCTCCCCCATGGCTCCTTGGCACTGAGCGGGGAGGAGGAAAGGAAAGGTAATGAAAGTGGAGAATAACAAAGGTAGCATGTGGTGGCGGAACTAATCTAATAATTCTATATAACTAGGTTGCAATAACAAAAGTAAGTAAGACAAATTATAAAATATGTAACCTTAACTTATATGAATGCTTATACAAATACATAAGTTAAGGGGTCTTCTGCAAGGCTCCTATCGTATTAAGAGTCTCATACCAATTTATACGATAGGGTGTCGGTTTCCAAGCAAGCAGTATACATATCCATAGAAATAATAACCTTAACCTATAAGTACACTCACGCAAACTTATAAACAAAGGGGTCGCATTGCAGGGCCTATTGTATAAAGAGTCCCATACCAATTTATACAATAGGTGTCAAGGGTTATATGCAATGCTTATGCTATGTCATACAAGTATGCTATGATGTGAATCATGCAAGTGCAACTCACCCACTTGACTCTGTGTACACAGACCTTTAGTTCCCCCTTTCTGGAGCCTAACCTCCCAGGATACCTCCGTAGTGGCAATGTAACGCCCCGAAAATCAAAAGAGCAACGGGTGTGAAAGTGAGGGTAAGATCTATCTCAACTCTAGAGGGGGGTGAATAGAGTTTATTTAAATTAATTTCACAGTTGAAATTAATCAGCAAATATAAAATTCAATTTATAGTATAGTGTAGAGTGTTAGTAAAGAGTTAAAAAATAAAGAAGTAAAGAGCACAGCACACAGCAAACCAATCACACAAATAACCCAGAAGACACAAGGAAATATAGTTGTTCCCCAAAAACCTGGGTACATCCACTCTTCTACCACCCTTGGTAGGAATCCACTCAGAATGAGTTGATCAGGTGTCCTGACACCAATGAGCTTTTGATAAGGTGCTCAAAAACCAAAACTGGATTTTTTGATAAGGTGTCTTGCCACCACTGATTTTTGACAAGGCTCTCAGAACCCGACAGAACTTTTGAAGGGAGTTCAAGAACCCTTTTACAGCAGAAAAAGAAAAGATAAAGAGATGAAGTTGTCTTCTCTGTTCTCAAATCAAATGAGAGAAGACTAGTGGATCTTTTGTTGTCAAAGCTCCCCCTGAGTTGTAGATAGGTTCAGGAATGGAAGCTTTGCTCTAGGGTGATAGGCCTTCAGAACTTTAGATCTCCAGCAAAGGATTATTTCAGCAAAAAGGCTGAAAGATGGGTGTCTGGAGTTCTTGAGAAGAGGCTGTGATCACTTTTCTGTAAGCAAAATGTTATCTGTCACAACTTAATTCTTCTTGTTGTGTTCTCTATGTATGTTGCATGTGTGTTTTTTTTTACTGAAGATGAAAAGGAAGATCTTATTCTCAAAAAGAATCTTGTCAAAGATAGCCGTTGGCAGGCATAAATGTCTTCCATAAAGAGTCTTGTCTTCTAGAGGAAGGTCCAATAAAACATTCCCTGAATAATTCCTTGAAACTTGCTCCAGAATAAAGACAAACGGCTGGCAGATCTCCTTAACATAAATGCTGAGGGATTTCAAAAAAATTCCAAAGAATGACAGCATTTGAATCCTTAGAATCGTTGATCTCTCAGAAAAATCGTCGATCTGAGCTCTACTATCGTCGAACTGAGCTCAGAGATGGAAACAGATAAAACAGATAGAAAACGTCGAACTGAGCTCGAAGATCGTCGAACCGAGCTCAGCGACCTGAAGAATAGCTGAAGAGAGATCGTCGACCTGAGCTAGAAAAACGTAGAATGCAGTTCGACGACTAAACAAAATTGTCTGAAAGCAGATCGTCGATCTAAGCTCGAAGATCGTTGACTGGAGTTCGACGATTTATCGAAGTTGAGCTCAGAGAGCGTCGAACTAAGCTCGACGTTTCGTCGACCGGAGCTCGACGAAAAATTTCCTTAGACTTGGCTCTATATCCTTGATATTGGAATGGTCCTGGGGGCAGCTTCAAACCTAAGTTCTAAGCCCTAGACTCATTCTAATGTTGACCTTTATAACTATACAACTAGGTCAACCTGGTTTCCTAAGACAAACATAGTGATCCTTACCCAAATTAGTAATAGGGTGTTCCAACAATCTCCCCCTATTTGGGTTAGGATTACTATTTACAGACAGAATTAGGAAATAAATAAGCATACATTCAAGACAGAAACTAAAACAACAATGCAGAAGAAAAGATATAGCAGCAATGCAGATCACAGATAAGAAGTCAGCAAATATCCAAAGGAGGATGATTGTTCAGCTTACACAATTCACTTCTTCTCAGTTCCCTTTTTAAACAAAATTTCTCTGTTGGGATTGAGGGCTTCTTTCTTGGATCTTCTATCATCTTCTGCACCTAAGGAAGTTTGAGATCTGGGCCTTGAAACTACAGCCTCAGGGTGCAGCTTCATATAATCTTCTGGATTAAAGAATTTTCTTGATGCATATCTCTCCAGTTCTTTCTTTCTCTGATCTGATAAAGTTGTTATGTTTGAAGTGTCCTTGCCTTGCTCTCTGGCCTTTTTTATTTGATCAAGAGTAGCCAACTCTTTCATTCTAGATGTCCAGGACAAGGGGTTGTTCTCAGGATCCTCAAATGAAACAGGAGGTTCATATCTGTTGATGGACTCAGAATCAGTAGGAGGAGTCCTGGAGACAACTGCATCTTTTAGCTTATAAGGGAAAGGACCTGAAGTAGAATCAGTATGCCCTTGTCCTTCCTTTTGATGAAATCTGTGCCCTCTCTGGCTTCCTCTAAATTGGCCCCTTCTAGACTGATATCCCCTTTGATGTTGACCCCTTTGATAGTATTTCTGATACGACTGGGAGGAGCTTTGCCTGGAAGCTGGAGCTTGAGAGGCTGAGCCTGAACCACAATCTGGAGGAGGAGGAGGAGGCTGATACTGAGAAGATCCTTTTTCATACTTATTCAGCTTCCTTCTCTTCTTCATAGCCTTTGATTGGTTCTTGGAATACTGCATCCAGGACTCAGATATGGGGCAGTCATGCAGAATATAGTAGGGAATGTCATTAGAATCCTTTGCCTGAGCTGGGGAAACTGACATCATGGCCTTGCTTCTGGCCTTCCTATTCTTGGCAATAGTATTTGCAGAGTCATCTGAATCAGTTTGAAATTGATCACTCTCTGAACTTTGAGGATTGTCATACAAATCATCAATGCTTTTTATGTATTTATCTTGTAACTTCAACTGATCAGCAGTCAGGGCAGGAGCAGCATCAGAAATTTGAGCAGAAGGAACTTTTAAGGCAACAACAGCAGTAGGAGCAGTAACAACAGCAGGTGCAGGATCTTCTAGGTAAGAAGCAACTTCTTCAGCAGCAGATGCATCTTCAAATACAGGAACCATTTCAGTATCTTCAGTAACAGCAGCAGCAGCAGCTTCAACAACAGGAGGCATAATGGCCTTAGTAGCAGCATCAGAGATGGAAACATAAACATCCACAGCCTTCCAGGAATTTACATATGCTTCAATTTGGCTGGGATCACAGACAGAAATAGGCACAATGGCCTTAGACAAGTCTTCAGTATGAGGAACTGGCAAAGATCTGAGGTAAACTGTATCAAACACAGAGAGCAAGCTCTGGAGGTCCATTGCAAAAGCAGGAGCAGACTCAGGCACAACCACTACTTCAGAAGGCATCTCCCCCTGCCTGGATTTAGGGAGAACTGAGTCAAGGCACCCAGAAAAGGTAATTGCCTGAGAGGGAATGAAGGAGGTGA
This sequence comes from Platanthera zijinensis, assembly GCA_039513925.1. Lineage (NCBI taxonomy): Eukaryota > Viridiplantae > Streptophyta > Magnoliopsida > Asparagales > Orchidaceae > Platanthera > Platanthera zijinensis. The sequence goes on along the minus strand of CM077079.1, from coordinate 105,197,209 downwards.
GCTTGGAAGACAGCTCCTTGACATGGGTCAGGAGTGGAGCCAGAGTGGTCTCCAGTAATGAGGTTAGCTTAGGAGCTAGCAGCTCATATAACCTGTCTGTCAGGGCTGATAAATCTATATGCTCAAGAGGGGCTTGAGCAGAGGTAGGAGAGAAGGTTGTTGGAAGGATGATGGCTGGAGCTGGTGGCATGGAAAGTGATGGTATAGGAGGACTGGGAATGGATGGCTCTGAGAGGGGAATGGAGGAGATTGAAGATGTTGAGGTGTAGATAGGTGAGGCAAGGGAAGGTGTGAAGGATGGTTGGGATAGAATTTCTTGCAGCATTTGTTGGAATGAGGAGGTAGAGGGAGTCTCAAGAGGAGAGGAGGGGGAAACATCCATAAAGGAATCATCTGCAAAGGAAAATGATGGAGAGGTGAAGATTGGGTAAGAGAAGAGAGGATGGAATTCCTCTGAGGTAGATGCTGGAGGGGTTGAAACTGGTGAAGAAATGTTAATGGGGGAAGATACCAATATGGTGGTGATTGGAGGTGAGGATGAAGTGGCTGGGGTAGAGACAACCGGAGGAGGAGGAGAAGCAGGCAACACTTCTACTGGAGCAGAGACCAAAGGTGGAGTGACTGAGACAGTCCTGGTGCCTGAAGATAGTGGTGCAGCAGCTCTGGAGAGGTTTACAATCTGCCTGTCCCATTTGCTGAAAAGGGCACAGGAGAGCCTCTTGGATGCATTAATGAACATCCCAGAAGAGGTTAGCAGCTCAGGGCATCTGGAATTCAGATAGACCCCTAAAATTCTCCCCAAATTGACAGCAGTCTTACTCAGCTTCTTCTTAATCAGGTTGAAGAAAATTGATCCCCAGTCTAGATGTTTCTTATCAAGCAGAGCTCCCATTAGACAAAATTAATATCTTTATATGGTATCATGGGCTGAGTGCTTGGCCAGAAGCACTTTCCCAACTACATCAGCCAAAAATTGAAATTCTATCGACAAATTTTTCTTCAGCAGTTTGTTAGGGTTCACAGCATTGTGACCCATTCTATCAAGCATGGAGTCATATTCCTCTCCAGATAACTCTATGGAATCTTCTCCAGAACTATGATGAAAAACTTCAGTTAAAAGAGCCGGGGACAATTGTACCTGAGTCCCTTTTATGAAGCCGACGACAGAGTTCTCGTTCTCATCTGTCGCTGTATAACACCATTCCTTTATCTCTTCCGATGCAATCTTCATTCTGGTAGTCATTATTTGCGATAGCTGCTGATCTCTGAATAGATTAAGAATATCCTTGAAGCGTTGATCGCTTCCATCAAATGAGTTCATATCGATATCAAATCCGGTGTCAAATTTCATTTTGGAGATTGCAGCATTGGAGCCAGCCATTTTTACCTGCAACAAAGAACCAAACACAACCAAGCGTAGAAGATTTGGAGGGAAAACGAAGAAAGTTGCAGAGAGTATGAAAGCGCAAGAGATGAACGACGGCTGAAGAAATGATTTTATATTAGGGTTCGACGGCGAAACGGAAAATCGTTGGGCTCAGTTCGACGAAGCGTCGATCTCAGCTCGACGATTTGGGCGACAGAGGGAATCTGAAGAGACGTCAATATCGTCGATCTCCATTCGACGATGTTGAAAAAGCGTCGAGCTCCGCTCGACGGCCTCTGAACAGAAGGAGAGAAAACCTGGAGCTAACGGAGGCGCTGAACTCAGATCGACGATTTTGGAAACGTCGATCTCTGGTCGACGATTTTTAGAAAAACGTCGATCTACGTTCGACGATTTCTGGGAAAACGTCGAGCGCAGTTCAGAGACCAAGCCTATTCTACAGACACAAAAAGAACTGATTTTTTTTTAGCCTAGTCTTGGTCTGTTTTAACTTTTCAAAAAATCTTGTAAATTAGTTTAGGCTTCCTCCATCTAACATGCCTAACTGATTCAGGAAGAAACTGTGTTTCTTCTCATCCAAAGGCTTGGAGAAAATATCTCCCCTTTGCAAATCAGTAGGGATATATTGAAGTTCTATTTTGTTTTTCTCTACATTATCCCTTAGAAAGTGATGCCTAATCTCTATATGTTTTGTCCTACTATGGAGGACTGGATTTTGTGCTATAGAGATAGCACTAGTATTATCACAAAAAATTTTAGACTTCTCTAAGTTGTAGCCATAGTCTATGAGCTGATTTTGTATCCACAATATTTGTGAACAGCAACTGCCTGCAGCCATATATTCAGCTTCAGCAGTTGAGGTTGATACAGATGTTTGCTTCTTACAAAACCAAGAGACAAGTCTGTCACCAAGGAACTGACATGTTCCACTGGTGCTTTTCCTGTCTATTCTGCATCCAGCATAATCAGCATCTGAAAATCCAGTTAATTCAAATCCTGAGTCTTTTGGATACCAGAGTCCTAGATTTGGATAACTTTTTACATATCTAAGAACCCTTTTAACTAATGTTAGATGTGACTCTCTAGGGCTAACTTGGAATCTAGCACATATGCATGTAGCAAACATTATATCTGGTCTACTGGCTGTAAGGTACAATAGAGAGCCAATCATTGCTCTATATGTTGTCTGATCAACTGATTTCCCATGTTCATCAGCATCCAATACAGCATTGGTAGGCATGGGTGTTTTCATGCAAGATGCCTCAGACATACCAAATCTCTTAACCAATTCTTTAGCATACTTGGTTTGGGAAATAAATATGCCCTCAGCATGCTGTTTTACTTGCAATCCTAAGAAGAAGGAGAGCTCACCCATGCTACTCATTTCAAATTTGGAATGCATCAGGTTGGAAAACTTTCTGCACAAGTTTGAATCAGTAGATCCAAATATGATATCATCTACATAAATTTGTACTAGTAGGTGTGGGACTTATGGGTTCTAATAAAAAGAGTTTGGTCTACTCTCCCCCTAACAAAATCATTTTCCAGAAGAAAGCATGCTAGGGTCTCATACCATGCTCTAGGAGCTTGCTTGAGACCATATAATGCTTTATGCAATTTGAAAACATAATCAGGGTGAGTTAGAGAGATAAAACCTGGAGGTTGTCTAACATAGACTTCCTTTTTGATGTCCCCATTGAGAAATGCACTCTTCACATCCATCTGGTAAACCTTGAAGCCTTTGTGAGCAGCATAAGCTAGGAATATTCTAATGGCCTCTAACCTTGCAACAGGTGCAATGGTCTGGTCATAGTCTATTCCTTCTTGTTGAGAGTAGCCTTGAGCAACTAGCCTTGCCTTGTTTCTGATAATAACTCCTTGATCATCCAGCTTGTTTCTGAACACCCACTTTGTTCCAACAATGGAGTGATCCTTTGGCTTAGGCACTAGTTCCCAAACCTTATTCCTTTCAAATTGATGCAACTCCTCTTGCATTGCAATGATCCAGTGTGGATCTTGCTCTGCATATTGAATGGATTGAGGCTCAACTTGAGATAGGAAGCAAGTGTGCATCAGGTTCTGGTTGACTTGATTTCTGGTTTGCACACCAGCTGAGATCTCTCCAATTACTTGGGTGATTGGATGATCTCTTGTTGTTACTAAATCAACGGGGAGTGTTGATTGTTCACCAACCAGTGTTGTTGTTTCCTCTTGTGGAATAACAACTGGCCCTTTAGGATGATTTTCTTCAAGAGGTTCAACTTCTTCTTCATCATCACTGCTCTCAATCTTTTGTTGAGAGGTTGTATTCTCTTCTTTAACCTGTAACCTGTCCATACTTTCTGAAATAGAGTGTACCTGCAAAGGTTCTATGGTAGAAGTAGACTTCTCCTTATAACACATGTTAGTCTCATCAAAAGTAACATGAACAGATTCTTCAATTTTACAGGAAGATTTATTATATACCCTATATGCCTTGCTGATCATAGAGTATCCCAGAAACACTCCTTCATCAGCTTTAGCTTGGAATTTTGCTAGATACTTCTTGTCATTATTATGAATATAACAAGTACAGCCAAAATTTTTAAAATAATTTATTTTAGGTTTCTTCCCTTTGAGCAATTCATAGGGAGTCTTGCCCTTTAGTTTATGTATCAGGCTTCTGTTTAGCACATAGTTGGAGGTGTTCACTGCCTCAGCCCAAAAGGATAGAGGTAGGTGAGCATCTGTCAATAATGTAGTAGCAGATTCAATTAGGGTTCTATTTTTCCTTTCAGCTACCCCATTTTGTTGAGGAGTTCTAGGAGCTGAGAAAGTGTGTCTGATCCCTTCACTTTGACAGAACTCTTGCATAAGAAGAGAATCAAACTCTGTCCCATGATCACTTCTGATCAGGGCAATGTGAGTGTTGAACTCAATCTGTATGCATTTGAGAAACTCTGTCAAACACTTAAAGTTATCAGACTTCTTCCTCAGAAAGAATACCCATGTGAATCTTGAGAAGTCATCTACAATCATTAAAGTATAGGACTTCCCTCCTAGGTTTGTACTGATATGGGTCCAAAAAGATCCATGTGCAACAAATACAGAATCCTAGGTGAATCACTCTTATTAAGTGACTTAAAACTATTTTTAGTTGGATTGCCTAATTGACAAGCCCTGCAGAGTCCTTCCTTCTTATAGGGGCCAGAAGGTAGTTCTCTAACAAGGTTGTCCTTGGAGAGCATGGCAATGGTTCTAAGGTTTAGATGTCCTAATCTCTTATGCCATAAAACATTTGGCTTAGATATGGAATTGAATAAACAGATGTCTACTTTAGATGAAAGAAAATCTACTAAGTAAATGTTACCTGTCCTTTTACCTGTTAACACAGTTGTGTTATCCTCTGACTTGATCTTGCACAGGGATTTGTTGAAAGTCACCTTGTATCCTTCATCACATAGCTGACTGATACTTATCAGATTGTGCTTCAGTCCTTCTACATATGCCACCTTCTTGAAAGTGACTGAGCCTATCTGAGCAGCACCATATCCTTTGGTTTGGCCAAAATTTGAATCACCAAAAATCACTTTGGGTCCAAGTTTGGTTATGAAGGATGATAGGTTCTCCCTGTTCCCTGTCATGTGCTTTGAGCACCCACTATCTAGGTACCATTGTTGGTTAGATACTGGATATGTCTTCACCTGCACATGAACAGCTTATTTGTTTTTGACCCAGTTAACCTTGGGCCTAGGCTGATATCCTTTGAATTCAGAAATGAAAGACATCTCAGGTTGACTCTTATAGCCTTCAGGATGGTATCTCCTAGGAGGTACTATCCATTCAGTATAGGGGTTACAGCCTTGGGATGTGGGACTTCTAGGATTGAATCTAGATGTGCCATTGAAGGAATGTTCACAGACCTGATCTCTGTTCGACGATCGTCGAACTGAGGTCGACGATCTTAGGTCAGATCGTCGATCTCTGTTCGAAGATCGATTATACTGAAGTTCAGAGTCTGGATATCGTTGAGCTGAGGTCGACGATTTTGGGTTAGACCGTCTAGCTCTGTTCGACGATCGTCGAGCTCTGATTGACGATCGTCGAGCTCTGCTCGACGCAATCTGTTGAACTGAAATTTTCTCTGGCAGATCTGCATTCTTCCTAGCTACCTCTATTACTCCCTTTCCTTTATCAGAGACAAATTTGATTGGAGTTGTTAATATTATAGGTTGGCTGGATGAGGCACCCAAGCCTAGTGTACTATTGAATCTAGAGTTCACTGTGCTTGTAATGTCCATCAGTCTGATACTTCTCCCATTTAGGGATTCTTCAAACTTTTTGGCCTTTGATAGTTCATTTTTCAGTGAAGCTATATCCTCCCTACAGCATTCTAACTCCTCAGAGAGTTTGAGGTTATTTGAGTTTAGGACACTGTATTCAGATAATTTGTTTCTGAGAGAAATTATCTCTTTCTCAGATTTTAGTAAGTCCAAACACAATGTCTTAAATTCAATTTTAAAGTCCTCAGAATTAAAATCAAAAGAGTTAATTACCTGATCTTCTTCTGGTTGAGTTTCTGAGTCTGAATCTGATTCTGCATCAGAGTTTTGCTGTGAGGCATTGATAGCCATCATGCAAAATTCTTTTTCATCTGCATCATCTTCATCATCACTAGAGCTGGATGAAGTTTCAGAATCCTCTTCTGTCTCACTCCATGTCTCAGCAACAAAGCCCTTCCTTGTATGTTTGTTCTTGCTGGAGGAGGCTTTGTTTGAGCTGTTCTTTTTGAAGTCTTTCTCTTTCCTTCTTTCTCTTCTATCCTTTCTGTCCTTGTTCTTGTTTTCTGGACAGTCAGGCACAATATGGCCTGGTTTCCTGCAGCCAAAGCATATAATTTCTTTATCAATTTTTGACTTATCATACCTTGGTTTAACATGTCCTTTGTATGGCCTTTTTCTGAAGTCTTTTCTGGCCAGTTTGTAAAATCTTTTGGCCAGTAGGCTGACCAACTCCTCATTGCCTGTGAGCTTTTCTTCAGGCTAATTCTCAATGGCTTTGAAAGCTATTGACTTCTCTTTCTTTGAGACTGGTGAGGCAGCCTTCTGTTCTTCTTCTCTGTTCTTGATGAGCAGCTCATAAGATTTGAGCTTGCCTAGGAGAGTTTCAGTAGTGATTTCATTTAGACTTCTGGCATCTTTGATTGGCCAAATTCTTGAATCCCAAGTGCTGGGGAAGCACATTAGGATCTTGTCATTAAGCTCAGTCAATGAGATTTCTTTATCCAAAGTCTTTAGCTCATTGACAATCAGACTTAATCTATTGTACATGTCTGCAACTGACTCAGCTTCTCCTTTCTTGAAGTTCTCATATTGGGTTATGAGGTGAGATCTTCTGTCTTTCCTCTCATCAGCAGATCCTGAGACAATTTCTGAGAGTTTGTCCCATACTTCTTTAGCTGAGTTGCATTCAGCTACCTTCTGAAAAATCTCATCAGACATTGTTTGAGCTAAGATGTTTATAGCATTGGCATCTGCAGTCTTCCATCTTTTAATTTCAGCATCTATTCCTGAGGGAGGTGGAACAGCATTTGTGCTTGAGCTTGCAGGTGGACTTGGACAAACTGTCAAGACAGAATTGAAAATATCTTCATCAATAGAGTTCATGTATAATCTAATCCTTGCCTTCCAGAGTGCAAACTTAGATAGATTGCACACTGGAGGTCTGGTGCTTGCATAATCCTTGTTCTGTGCCATGTCTTTGAATAATATAAGATATAAAGAAAAATAACCCTCTTAAGAGATTGAACTTATCAAGAATCTTTTGGTTCAGGTGTTAGCTTGTGTGAGCAACCAACCTACCTCTGATACCAATTGAAAGTGAGGGTAAGATCTATCTCAACTCTAGAGGGGGGTGAATAGAGTTTATTTAAATTAATTTCATAGTTGAAATTAATCAGTAAATATAAAATTAAATTTATGGTATAGTGTAGAGTGTTAGTAAAGAGTTAAAAAACAAAGAAGTAAAGAGCACAGCACACAGCAAACCAATCACACAAACAACCCAGAAGACCCAAGGAAATATAGTGGTTCCCCAAAAACCTTGGTACATCCACTCTTCTACCACCCTTGGTAGGAATCCACTCAGGATGAGTTGATCAGGTGTCCTGACACCAATGAGCTTTTGATAAGGTGCTCAAAAACCAAAACTGGATTTTTTGATAAGGTGTCTTGCCACCACTGAGTTTTGACAAGTCTCTCAAAACCAGACAGAACTTTTGAAGGGAGTTCAAGAACCCTTTTACAGCAGAAAAAGAAAAGATAAAGAGATGAAGTTGTCTTCTCTGTTCTCAAATCAAATGAGAGAAAACTAGTGGATCTTTTGTTGTCAAAGCTCCCCCTAAGTTGTAGACAGGTTCAGGAATGGAAGCTTTGCTCTAGGGTGATAGGCCTTCAGAACTTTAGATCTCCAGCAAAGGATTATTTCAGCAAAAAGGCTGAAAGATGAGGTGTCTGGAGTTCTTGAGAAGAGGCTGTGATCACTTTTCTGTGAGCAAAATGTTATCTGTCACAGCTTAATTCTTCTTGTTGTGTTCACTATGTATGTTGTATGTGTGTTTTTTTTTGACTGAAGATGAAAAGGAAGATCTTATTCTAAAAAAGAATCTTGTCAAAGATAGCCGTTGGCAGGCATAAATGTCTTCCATAAAGAGTCTTGTCTTCTAGAGGAAGGTCCAATAAAACATTCCCTGAATAATTCCTTGAAACTTGCTCCAGAATAAAGACAAATGGCTGGCAGATCTCCTTAACATAAATGCTGAGGGATTTCAAAAAAATTCCAAAGACTGACAGCATTTGAATCCTTAGAATCGTTGATCTCTCAAAAAAATCGTCGATCTGAGCTCTACTATCGTCGAACTGAGCTCAGAGATGGAAACAGATCAAACAGACAGAAAACGTCGAACTGAGCTCGAAGATCGTCGAACCGAGCTCAACGACCTGAAGAATAGCTGAAGAGAGATCGTCGACCTGAGCTAGAAAAACGTAGAATGCAGTTCGACGACTAAACAAAATTGTCTGAAAGCAGATCGTCGATCTGAGCTCGAAGATCGTCGACTGGAGTTCGACGATTTATCGAAGTTGAGCTCAGAGAGCGTCGAACTAAGCTCGACGTTTCGTCGACCGGAGCTCGACAAAAAATGCCTTAGACTTGGCTCTATATCCTTGATATTGGAATGGTCCTGGGGGCAGCTTCAAACCTAAGTTCTAAGCCCTAGACTCATTCTAATGTTGACCTTTACAACTATACAACTAGGTCAACCTGGTTTCCTAAGACAAACATAGTGATCCTTACCCAAATTAGTAATAGGGTGTTCCAACAGGGTGGCATTTTGAGGCAAGTCTAGGACTTGGTAGAGGTCACACGGCCTGGGACACGAGCGTGTCCCAGGGGCGTGTCGTGCTCGGGTTCGACGATGGTCGTGTGGTCGACGGAATTGAAGTCGACGATTGTCGAACAGCGAACACGGCCTGAGACGCGGGCGTGTCCCAGGTCGTATCCTACTCAGGTTGATAGCCGAGTTGTGTCGAGGGAGAGACACGGCCTGAGCCCAGGCGTGTTCGGGTCCGACACAGGCGTGTAAAATTTGACACGGGCGTGTCGAATAACTGTGTTCTCCTCGGGTTGGTGCTATGCCTGTGTCGATGGAGGAACACGCCCAGCTATACGGGCATGTACTGGATGACACGGGCGTGTCAATCCCGACACGGGCATGTCGAGTGCCCGTGTTCTTTTTGGGATGCGACTGTTTTGGCACCGAATGAGTTACCTGGCCTTGGACATGGGTGTGTCGCAAGTCGTGTTCGGCCCAGGAAGTTCTTTTTAAGTTCGAATCTTTGCTGTCCGTTTCCTTATTTTGGGATCCAACGGCTCAAGGTTGTCCTTATTGGGATATACCCGGGATTAGGGCTTAGAAACCCTCATTCTCTTGAGTTCTATCTCTTTATAACTTCTAGAGAGAGGTGAGAGCAAGGAGTAAGAAGTAGGGGAGATCCCGTCGCCGGAGCAGATTCAGAGCGCCAAATCGTAAACCGAGTCCAGATCTATGGAGGCGAGATCATCACGGTGCTTTTCATCCGTGTAGATTTCCATGGCGCCGAAGAGGAATGCTAGGGTAATGATTCTCTCTTGAGCATGTGAAGCTCTTATTCTTTTGACTTGGGAAAACCCGCTCCCGCGAGTGTGCGGCGAGTTTGCGGTATTTCTTTGGGTAGATATATAAAGTCCCCCTTGTTCGCATTTAAAGTCTGAATCGAGAAATGGACATAGGCATGGTGAGTGAATCCTACCCGGACAACTTGGTCTAGATCGGTGATGTTTTACTATGCATGTTTAGCCAGAGAAGACTCCGTGCCTTTGGTTGTTTTCGGTTTTCTACGTGGTAGATTGCAGCAGGGATCCTTGGGGATTAACTCCAAGGCGCACCCGGAAAACTGGGCGGAAATGCATTTCTGCCATCTTGGCGGCCTGGGAGCCAGCTTTGAACATAACTGGGTTATGTGATTGTATGATCGAATTTGGAATCCGGCAAAGTTTCAACTGTGCCCTTGTCTTAAGTTTAACAGTGTGGCGTGAGCAACGGGCTTGTGGAACTGGACCCGGGCTATATGGTTTGGTGACAGATACCTGAAAAATTGACTGGCCACTAACATGGACGTGCGAGTCTTAGGCTTAGGTTGGAAAGACTAAATGCTCACGAGATTTGCCGTTCAAGGGATGGTGGTGAGACCGCGGTTTTGACCGGGTTCACCGAGTTAGTGCCCTGAGAGCACAGGGTGTGTGGCCGTGTGAGCCTATACCTGTGATGTTGTGTTTATTCACTATATTGCTTGTTACGCTAACAAGTGCAGGGAAGGAGCTTTGCCGCCCCGAGTTTGGGGGTGGAATCGTTATATTTGGTCGGCTTTAGCTAATCGTTATTCTTGTTTGCCACTGTTGCGGTGAATTGTGCTTGCAGGTGCTACGGAGCCGAGCGGCAAATAGCGGTCCAAATCCCAAGTTGCTGAGCCGACCCTCGAAGGCCTTGTTTATTTCCTTGTTTAAATCATGTATTGCCGGCCTGCGAGCCGAAGTTTGTAAGACACTATTTAAATTTGGTGAACAATTGTAAGGCCATAAGGCCAGTACTTTTGTGTATTTTGTAGTTCATTCCTGCTGGGTTATGTTAGTGGACATTCGTGCTTGTGGCTGGGTTCTTGCTTTCACAACATAATAATTTCTTTCGCTAGATGCTTTGTGTAAGAAGTGTGTATTGGTTGAATGGTTTCAATGAGTAACCCTTCGGTCTGTCTGTGGTATATGGCATCGAGCCCCGGCCGGACATACTGTTATATGCTATGTGATGGATAGGGGTGTTATAATTTGGTATCAAACTACCTGTTTAGGTCAGACTTAAATGAATTCGTGGGCGAATTCACTTTAAGGGGTGGTGAGCACATGTGTGTGCGTCATCGTTATAACATGAAAAGAACTCATGAATGTCCACTTAGGAATGAAAATACACATGTTTGAGGAACCTGCATGTTCCTATAATTGCTTTTTGCAATTTTGTTCGGACACTTAATGGTGTGTTGTACGACTAAATGTGTCTGGGAGTGGCGTGTGGCAGTCTGAACGCACACTTTTTGAGAAAAGTATTGCACCCAACGATGTGCCTGAGATCCCTTCTTCTAGTGAAACCCTAAGAAGGATAGTTGAGGCGGTGTTCGCGGTAACCAACGCACAACATGGAAGGAGTGTGCAACCCTCTATCCCTGAGGTGGCCTCGACACCGGGTGGTGTGATGGAGTAAATGGCATTTAGAGGTCCATTAGGGCAGCAGGTGAACATGCTTTTAGTGCAGGGAGCGCACTCAGTCGGCGAATATTTGAAGGTATTCCTTATGATAAGGCGCTACCCAGGCTTAGAGTTGGAAAGCGAGCAGTCTATAGTCGATAGATTTTATAATGGTTTGCGTGGCGAGTTGCGAATCCTACTTCTAATACCAGGGTTATTGGGATTCCGAGCCTTGGTGGAGTCGGCTAGATCTTTGGAAGTAGAGTGGGGGAAAACTCACCAGATACCAGTGAGTGGGGTACCGAACCCTGCAGATCCATTAAGGGCTTCCTACCATAGAATACTGAGAAAGGAGGCAAAAAAACCTACTATCAAACCTACATACACTTGTCATACTTGTGGCAAGAAAGGGCACTTTGCACGAGATTGTCGGGGGGGGTGCTCAGAAGACAAAGAAAGCTATGCCTAGAGCAGTTGAGACCTCTGGTGCAAAGGAAACGGTGTTCAAAATGCCGAGCTCCTCAAAATATGGGTACCGTAGGTGGTGTAAGAAGGCTAGGACTTCGGGTCCAGCTCCTTCTTCTGGTGCTTTGGGGGCGACTACAGGTCTTGCACCAGGCGCATGCTTTAATTGTGGAAAGTCAGGTCATTTTGACCATGACTGTTGGTACGAACGCCCAATATACGATAAGAAGATGGGAGCAACATATGAGGAGAAGGGTAAGGCGGTTGAGTCCACCGCATCGCATTATACTCCAGCCCAACCGAAAGCATACATCCTTGGCCAGCAGAAGGCCGGATGGCCGACCGTCGGGATGACAGATATGGTTTAATTGATAGCAATTTCTCTTTTGTACCTGTTACCTTATGAGAGTTAGCTTAGGACTGAGGTACTAGGCTTTGTTTTGGTTTTCGGAAATCTGGCAAGAGCATTGTTTGTTACGGGAGCTTCGCACTCCTTTTTGTCCGACGGATTTATATCGCGCATTGGAGTCCCTTCTTCGATGGCGAAGGACAAATTGGATGTGTTGCTACCGAATGGGTGTTCTATGCGTGCGGATAGAGTATGTGTGGTAAAGATTCGTATTGGAAGTCAGGAGTTCGACTTACTAGCGTCGTTATTGCTGCTTGTAGAGTTCGACGTCATTTTCGGTATGGACTGGCTTTCAGAGCAAAAGGCATACATAGATTGCAACTGTAAGGAAGTCAAGCTGGGTGTTGGGTGGGAGACAATGTTTGCAGGATTGAAGGGGTCGAGCAAGACTTTAATGTCTGCTCTTCAGGTGGTCAAGGCAGTCCATGTTGGTGCAAAGCTGTTCTTCACGTTAGTGGAGGCTGTAAATCCTAACCCCACTTTGGGTAGTATCCCAGTAGTGTGCGAGTACCCTGACGTGTTCCCGGACAATCTTCCTGGAGCCTCACCTCAGCGGGAGATCGATTTCACAATTGAGTTAGTGTCAGGTGCCAAACCTGTGTCACGCTCTCCTTATAAGTTGGCACCTAAGGAAATGGCGGAGCTAAAGGTTCAACTAGAGGAGTTGTTGGAGCAGGGCTATGTGCATCCAAGTTTGTCGCCTTGGAGCGCACCAGTCCTTTTTGTTAAGAAGAAGGATGGAAGTTTGCGGCTCTGTATCGACTATAGAGAGCTGAACAAGTTAACGGAAAAGAACAAGTACCCGATCCCAAGGATTGATGATCTTTTTGATCAGTTAGTCGGGTCATCGGTGTACTCAAAATTGGATCTTAAGTCCGGTTACCATCAGCTGTGGACAAGGGAGAGTGATATCCCAAAGACAGCATTCAGCATAAGGTTTGGGCATTTCGAGTTTACTATCATGCCGTTCGGGCTGACTAATGCGCCATCAATGTTCATTGATCTGATGAACAAGACGTTCAGGGAGTACTTAGACCATTTTGTGATCGTCTTTATTGATGACATATTGGTGTACTCACAGTGCGAAGAAGATCACTTCATGCATCTGCATTTGGTTTTGGAGACGCTGAGGAGGAACGAACTATACGCAAAGTTCTCCAAAAGCAAGTTCTTGTTGTCCTCAGTAGCGTTCCTTTGTCATATAGTCAGTGGTGAAGGGATTGTGGTAGATCCAGCGAAGATAGTTGCGATTGGGGAGTGTCCTTTGTTGTCTACGGTAGCGGAAGTCCGGAGTTTTCTGGGGCTTGTCGGCTATTACAGGCGCCTTGTAGAAAACTTCTCGCGGATAGCGTTACCTCTCACAACGTTGACTAGGAAAGATCAGAAGTTTGTTTGGGCGCAGGAGTGCGCACAAGCTTTTGAAGAGTTGAAGAGTCGGTTGACCACGACGCAAGTGCTAAGTTCGCCGAGTGGGACCGAAGGCTTTGAGATCTACAACGATACTTCGGGCAGTGGTTTGGGTTGTGTGCTGCAGCAGCATGGAAGTGTTATTGTGAATGGCTCGTGTCCGCTAAAAGTGCACGAGAGGAATTATCCGGTCCACGACTTGGAGTTAGCGGCCGTGATTTTTGCGCTAAAGCTGTGGAGTCACTATTTGTACGGCGTAAAGGTCGATATTTATACCAACCACAAGAGCCTGAAATACCTGTTGGACTAGAAGGATCTGAACATGAGGTAGTGGAGATGGATGGAGTTCCTGGGGGACTATACATTCAAAATTCATTATGTACTCGGGAAAGGCAATGCAGTTGCGGATGTGTTGAGTCGCAGGGCTCCCGCACAAGCCAACTGGTTTTCGGTTCATGATGAGTGGTTGATTCAGGAGTTGGAGGCGTTAGATAACTCTTGTGTTAACAAGCAGACTAGCGCCGAAGCGTTATTGAACTGGATGGAAGTTCAGTATGATCTGGGTGATCGGATTCAGCAGGCTATGGATTTGGATAGCAGTATGAAGGAAATCATGGATGCAGCTTCGGATGGGTCAAATTCCCAATTTATAGTTGAAGATGCACTGCTAAGGAAGGACAGTCGTTTGTGCATCCCAAACATGGGTAATTTACGGGTGGAGTTGATGTACGAGTCTCATTATAACAAGTACTCAATTCACCCAGGGAGCACGAAGATGTACCGAGATCTAAAGATGTTTTTCTGGTGGCCAGGACTCAAGAAGGATGTGTCACTATATTTTGCTATGTGTCAGACTTGTGCCTTAGTGAAAGCAGAGTGGCAAAAGCCGGGGTTTTCTTGAAGTCTTTGCCTATTCCGGAGTGGAAGTTTGACGACATTTCGATAGACTTTGTGCATAGTTTGCCAAGGTCGTAGAAGAGAAATGATGCCATCTGGGTGATCATAGATCGGTTGACAAAAGTGTCGCACTTCATTCCCCATAAGAAGGAAAATTTGGTGGAGAAACTGGCAAAGCTTTACGTGGATAACATTGTTAGACTACACGGTGTGCCCCGCAGCATCGTGAGTGATAGAGATGGGCGTTTTATGTCCAATGACTGGAGGTTGGTGCAGCAAATGCTGGGAACTAAGTTGAAGTTTAGCACAACCTTTCATCCACAGACGGATGGGCATACCGAGAGGGTCAACAGGACGATGGAGGACATGCTTCGCATGTGCGTCCTGGACTTCGAAAAGCAGTGGGAAGATCATTTGTATTTGGTGGAGTTTGCATACAATAACAGCTACCAATTGAGCATACAAATGGCGCCCTTCGAGGCCTTATATGGTAGACAATATCGCACGCCGTTGTCGTGGTTGGAAACGGGTGAGGCGAGGTTATACAAGAAGAAAGAGGTGGAAAGCGCCACTTCATTGGTGCGAACCATTCAGGAGCGTTTGCTCATCACTTAGGATAGACAAGATAAATACTACAATGCTAAGCATCAGAACGTGGAGTTCGCGGTTGGTGATTGGGGGTTATTTGAAGATAAAGCCGTTCAAGGGTGTTTCACGGGTACGACGCTTGAAGAAGCTGGGCCCGAGATACCTTGTACCATTTGAGATTCTGGAGCGGATCGGTGAAGCGGCTTATCGTCTAAGGCTATCAGTGGAGTTGAGTGGTCTACATGATGTATTCCACATATCAGTGTTGCGGAAGGCGGTGCAAGAGCCTTCCCAGGTGATCGTAGTTAATCAAGTACCGGGGAACGAATGGTTAACGACAAGGGTAAAACCCGTTCGTATTGAGGACTCTGAAGTCAAGCGACTTCGTAATAAGGAGATCAGGATGGTCAAGGTCCGTTGGGACAATTACGGACGAGAGGAGCTCTCATGGAAGCGGGAGCAGACCATGCTTGAGAAGTACCCAGAGTTATTCCACTCAGGTACCTCTTTTGGTTTTGTGTATCTTTTCCTTTCGATAATTTCGTGGAAGAAATTCTTTTAAGAGGGAGAGAGTTGTAACGCCCCAAAACTCAAAAGAGCGACGGGTGGCGTTTTGAGCCATATCTGGGACTTGGTAGAGGTCAAACGGCCTAGGACACGGGCGTGTCCCAGGGGCGTATCGTGCCCGGGTTCGACAATGGTCGTGTGGTCGACGGAATTGAAGTCGATGATTGTTGAACAACTAACACGGCCTGAGATATGGGCGTGTCCTAGGCCGTATCCTACTCGGGTTGATTGTCGAGTTGTGTCGGGGGAGAGACACGGCCTGAGCCCAGGCGTGTTCGGGTCCGAAACGGGCGTGTCAAATTCGACATGAACGTGTCGAATACCCGTGTTCTCCTCGGGTTTGTGCTGGGCCTATGTCGATGGAGGAATACGCCCAGCTACACGGGCGTGTACTGGATGACACGGGCGTGTCAATCCCGAAACGAGCGTGTCAATCCCAACACGAGCATGTTGTGTGCTCGTGTTCTTTTCGGGACGCGATGGTTTCAGTAGCGATTGAGTTACACGGCCTTGTACACGGGCGTGTCGCAAGCCGTGTTCGGCCCAGGAAGTTCTTTTTATGTCCGAATCGTGGCCATCCGTTTCCTTATTTTGGGATCCAGCGGCTCAGGGTTCTTGCTGGGATATACCCGGGATTAGGGCTTAGAAACCCTCATTCTCTTGAGTTCTATCTCTTTCTAACTTCTAGAGAGAGGGGAAGGCAAGGAGGAAGAAGGAGGGGAGATCTGGTCGTCGGAGGAGATTCGAAACGCCAAATCGTAAACCGAGTCCAGATCTACGGAGGTGAGATCATCACGGTGCTTTTCATCTGTGTAGATTTCCATGGCGCCGAAGAGGAATGCTAGGGTAACGATTCTCTCTTGAGCATGTGAAACTCTTCTTCTTTTGCATAGGGAAAACCCGCTCCCGCGAGTGTGCGGCGAGTTTGCGGTGTTCCTTGGGGTAGATATGTAAAGTCCCCCTTGTTTGCATTTAGAGTCTGAAATTGAGAACAAGCAAAGGCATGGTGTGTGAAGCCTACCCGGACAAGTTGGTCTGGATTGGTGATGTTTTACTATGCATGTTTAGCCGAAGAAGACTCTGTGCCTGTGGTTATTTTTGGGTTTCTACATGGTAGATTGCAGTAGGGATCCTTTTGGATTAACCCCAAAGCGCACCCAGAAAACTGGGCGGAAACGCATTTCTGTCATCTTGGCGACCTGGGAGCCAGCTTTGAACATAACTGGGTTATGTGATTGTATGATCGAATTTGGGATCCGGCGAAGTTTGACCTGCGCGTTTGTCTTAAGTTTGATAGTGCAGCGTGAGATACAGGCTTGTAGAATCGGACTCGGGCTATGTGGTTTGGTGACAGATACCTGAAAATGGGACTGGCCACTGGCATAGTCGTGCGAGTCTTAGGCTTAGGTCGGAAAGACTAAATGCTCACGAGATTTTCCGCCCAAGGGATGGTGGTGAGACCGCAGTTTTGATCGGGTTCACCGAGTTAGTGCCCTTAGAGCATGGGGTGTGTGGCCGTGTGAGCCTGCACCAGTGATGTTGTGTTTATTCACTATATTACATGTTACGCTAACAATTAAAGGGAATGAGCTTTGCCGCCCCGAGTTTGGGGGCGGAATCGTTATAATTTGGTCGGCTTTAGCTGACCGTTATTCTTGTTTGCCACCGTTGCGGTGAATTGTGCTTGCAGGTGCTGCGGAGCCGAGCGGCAAATAGCCGGCCAAAGCCCAAGTTGCTTAGCCGGCCCTCGAAGGCCTTGTTTGTTTCCTTTTAAAATCATGTGTGGTCGGCCTGCAAGCCGAAGTTTGTAAGACACTATTTAAATTTGGTGAACTATTGTAAGGCCATAAGGCAATTACTTTTGTGTATTTTGTAGTTTATTCCTACATGGTTATGTTAGTGTACATTCGTGCTTGTGGCTGGGTTCTTGCTTTCACAACTTAATAACTACTTCTTCTAGATGCTCTGTGTAGGACGTGTGTATTTATTAAATGGTTTCAATGAGTAACCCTTCGGTCTGTCTGTGGTATATGGCGTCGGGCCTCGGCTGAACCTACTGTTATATGCTATGTGACGGATAGGGGTGTTACAAGCAAATCGAAGAGGTGGGTTGGGCCTCGCCCACCTCTAAACCCGTAATTGCACTACTAGTCAAACCTATCGTACGCCTCAACACTAGTGCACTAAGCGGAGCTCCTGTGTACTCTTTGTCGGCTGGTCGACCAGACTTAATTTGGCGAAGTGCTAAACCACACTTGCCGAGTCAACGTATTGGCATCGGTGCATTGACCCTCCAACACTGAAGACACACCACCTTCTAATTTATGCACATACAATCTTGATATATCCACCACCGAGCCGAAGCTCCCCGGACTAACCCGTCCGTCACAACCAACAACTGAGCCAAAGCTCCCCGGACTATCCTGTCCGTCACAATTATCTATCGAGCCATCGGCTCGCCGGGCTAACCTGCCCATCACCAAAACTAACGAGCCTACCGCCCGTGTGACCCAACCTAACTTCCTTAGACACCGGGGTGTGTGAAAGTGAACCGCTAGTTATACTAGTTACTCTTAAACATTGATTATTCGTACGGCTTATGTTAACCTTGGACTCCCCAGGGCATTCCCCGTGAAGGGCTGTCGAGGGCACTAGGAACTACGATGGGCTGAAGCCCAAAGCTCCCTTTCGCAAGGCACTTATTATTATTGGTTAATACCTGATTCCTGGTCCCTTTTAATATTACTTTGGATCTATCCCTAGTGTGTTTTGACCTTCTCTCTCTCCCTCCACAGGTAGACGATCTTTCGTCGATCCTGATTACCTCCTAACTGTTGGAGTTACTATGGTGATCTAGAAGTGGTCAAACATGTGATCTCACTGCCAACGCGATATGAGCCTGCACGGTCGCACATAAGAGTTGTGAATAAGTTGGAAGATTGACTGTGTTGGTAATTGTTACCAATCACCAAAGTGTATGGGGGTCAGGCAATCGTTGCCAAGAAAGTTCATTGAGAATGGATAGTTGACGACTGAGGCGGAGTCGATGAGAGTCGTCGAGTATGACTCGGCGACTAAAGCAGGTTCGACAAATATCATCGACCGTCGTTCGACGATTGTCGTTGAACGTGGGTCGACGAATATTGTCGACCGCGGGTCGATGAATATCGCCGACCGCCGATCGAAGAATATTGTCGATCGCCATTCGACGATTGTCGTCGAACGCGGGTTGACGAATATCATCGACCGCCGTTCGACGATTGTCGTCGAACGCGGGTCGACGAATATCGTCGACCGGGGTTCGACGATTGTCATTGACCGTCGATCGACGAGAATCGTCGAGTGTCATCGAGTATGACTCGATGACTGAGGCCATTCGTCGAGAGTCGTCCCTGATTCTCGACGATTCTGCGGGTGATTCTCGCCGAATCCATCCGCTGTTTCTCGTCGAACGATTCAATGACCCTACACTGTGTGGTCTGCGGATAGCGATGATTTTAGGTATGTTTATACTTTTAGTATAAATAGGGACTTAGGGTTTTGGGAAGTAGGTGTGATTTTTCCTGCGGCCGAATAGAACCCGACGAAAGCGTTCCGCCATTCTACCGATCCGCTGAATCCCGAACCCCGCCGGACGGAAGTGTTCCTCCGCCGTGTTTGCTCCGCCGACCTCCTCCTCTCCAACGATCGTCGTCGATATTACCTTTCCTGGCACGGACCTAGCAGTCCGTGGAATCGCAAGGTGCAGTCGATCTCCTCCCGACCCTTCGTGCGACGAAGCTAGGTGTTCTCCCGCTCGTGTGGATTTCTGCAGAGATGTGGACATTATTCTACGTGAAACTCCCCAACGACAGGACTCAGATCTTTGAGCATCTTTGTTGAGTTGTGACTCAACACCGAAGAGGTAATTTTTCCTTGTTATTTTTATAACTTCTTGATTCAACATTCATGGCCCGATCCATTTCTCTTTGGGTTGTTCTTGTTTTATTCCTTCCGATGCGTGCACAAGTGTTGTGCCAACCTCCATAGAAAACCCAACAGTGGTATCAGAGGGAGGTTGCGGCCATGATTGTTGTATTGGAAGTTAGGTCATTCCAGTACGTGTAAACCTAGGGATTTAGAAGTGTTCTAAATGTCAAGATTTAATCTTGGAACCCTTCCAGGAATGTCTGGAATTTCGTGGTTATTTCTAATTGTTAGAAATTGTTGTCTCCTTATTAGTAACTGTCCCTCGAATGGTTAGTGAACCATTGTATTGTTTTGGATTTTGTATCCAACAATGAGAGATGAACTTGTCTACTGCTTTAAGTTTAGTTGTCTTTGTTTTTGTCCAATGCATGTAAATCAAGATTTGGAAGAGTCCGGATGTTCAGATTTAGCCCTTCTTTTCTATCAAATGTTGATAATGTCAGGTTGTGCACATAAGGGATGCATGTGGATTTTAGAATTGTTCTTCTGTGGATGTGCACATTGATCAAATGTTAATCGTGGTTAATTGTTAACCTATAATTAAAATCCTTTCCTCTAATATTAAGTGTTCGGATGCCTTCCGATAGATGACACTCTTCCTGCCTCGATCGATGAAGTGTGGGCTTGCCAAAGCAAGGTGCATTAATCTATCTTGGTAAGGGTGCGAGCGGATAATTGTGATATCCCACTGTCGACATCGGTTCCATCTTAACTATGTGACCTCAAAAGTTGAGTGCCTAGAGGCATAGGGTTGGCATGCACCATATGATGGATGCGAATAAGGAGTTATTCACCAACTATACAAGAATTGCATGAGGATGCAATTGGCAAGCATTGCCTACCTAAATAACCGCATTGTGAGAGGAAAGCCAAAGCTGACTCATAGTGTTGGTGAAATACGGATCTTGTCCACTAAGAGAGTAGCTCGCATGAACTCTCCGAATTTATAGTGAGGACTATTATTTCGAATAAAATAGTGGGAGTTTTTTAGAAGTCCAAATTAAGAAAAATAATTGTATTTTGAAATTTTTGTACTGATTTATTCTGCATGAATTCTTGTAGAATTCCATGGAAAGTGGTTCACACTCCATTCTATCTCTGAGAGCCATTCTTGAGAAGGATAAGCTCAGTGGGACTAACTACATGGACTGGTACAAGAACCTGAGAATTGTTCTCAGGCAAGAGCGAAAGCTCTTTGTCTTGGAAGAAGAAGCCCCCAAGGTGCCGACCGGGAATTCTTCCTGTGCTGATAAAGATACTTATAAGAAGTATACTGATGACGCCTTGAACGTCGAATGCCTTATGCTTGCCACCATGAACTCTGAGATTTAGAAGCAACATGAGAACATGGGCTGCAAGGAGATTGACGAGCATCTCAAGAAAATGTTTCAAGGGCAAGCTCGTCAAGAGAGGTTTGACGTCACCAAAGCGTTGTTTCAGTGCAAGATGGGAGTTCGAGACTCAGTAGGGACTCACGTACTCAAGATGATTGGGTATATAGAGAACCTTGAAAGACTGGGTTTTCCTCTGGGTCAAGCTTTGGCCACATATCTGATCCTGCAATCGTTGCCGGACAGTTACGAGCAGTTTGTCTTGAACTACAACATGAATGAAATAGACAAGACACTGCCCGAGCTCCTAGGCATGTTGAGAACTGCCGAGATCAATATGAAGAAGGCCAAGCCTGCCAGCCCCATACTGATGGTGCATAAGGGCAAGGGCAAGGCAAGGGCTCTAAGAAGACGAAGGTGGGACCTAAGTCACATCTCGAGCCCAAGTCTTCTGCACTGATGAAAAAGAAGAGCACGGTGAAGGAGGGGAAATGCCACCACTGTGGCAAGGCTGGTAATTGGAGGAGGAACTGTCCTTCGTACATTGTGTGTCTGCATAAAATGAAGGGAGGTATGACTTCCGCTTCAAATATTTATGTTATAGAGATAAACCTTTCTGCTCCTTCATCTTGGGTATTGGATACCGGATGTGGTTCACACATTTGTACAAATGTGCATGAACTGGGAAGGAGAAGATTGTTGAGTAAAGGGGAGGTGGACCTGCGCGTCGGCAATGGAGCAAGAGTTGCTGCTATAGCCGTAGGGGTTTACCGTCTTTCTTTGCCCAGTGGGCTTGTAATAGAACTAGATAACTGTTATTTTGTTCCAGCAATAACTAGAAACATTATATCCATTTCATGCTTGGACATGATTGGATTTTCATTTATAATTAAGAACAACTGTTGTTCTATATTTAAGAATGATGTTTGTTATGCTGTAACCCAATTGTTTAATGGTCTTTACGTTTTGAACTTGGACCATCAGATCTATAATGTAGAAAATAATAAAAGACTAAGAACAAATGACTCAAACCCTACATATCTCTGGCATTGTCTTTTGGGCCATATAAACGAGAAGCGCATATCCAAGCTCCATAAAGATGGACTTTTGGACTCATTTGATTATGAATCATTTGAGCGATGCGAATCTTGTTTGTTAGGTAAATGACTAAAGCCCCTTTCACTGGTTATACTAAAAGGGCTGAGGATATCTTGGGCATTGTACATAGTGATGTATGTGGACCCTTGAGCTCCATGGCTAGAGGTGGGTATTTCTACTTCGTTACATTTACTGATGATTTCAGTAGATACAGATATGTGTATCTTATGAAGTGCAAATCCGAGACCTTTGAAAAGTTCAAAGAGTTCAAAAATGAAGTAGAAAACTAGTTGGGAAAAATGGTTAAAGCACTCCGATCTGATCGAGATGGAGAATACCTGAGTCATGAGTTCCGTGATCATTTGAAAGAGTGTGGTATTGTATCACAACTCACTACACCTGAACACCACAGCATAATGGTGTGTCTGAGAGGAGAAATCGTACTCTGTTAGACATGGTACGTTTGATGATGAGTCATGTAGACTTGCCTTTTTTCTTTTTGGGGTTTTGCTTTAGAGACTGCTGCAATGACACCGAATCGCGCTCCAATGAAAATAGTTCTGAAGACACCATATGAGATATGGACTGGGAAGCGTCCTAGTATGTCGTTCATTAAAATTTGGGGCTGTGAGGCATACGTGCGACGTCAAATGCCTGCCAAGCTGGAACCCAAATCAGATAAATGTTATCTGGTGGGATATCCTAAGGAAACAAAAGGGTATTACTTTTACCTACCGTCTGAGGGCAAAGTGTTTGTCGCAAGGACTGGCGTCTTCTTGGAGAAAGATTTCTTATCAAGAAAGACTGAAAAGGTAGAACTTGAAGAAGTTCAAGAACCACAAGTAGTGAATGAACCGGAATTGGATTATGAGATAGGACTGCAAGATGTTGTAGCTAGAGAACCTGCTCAAGAAACACAAGTCCTACGTAGATCTGGTAGACCGAGGTTTGAGCCTGAGAGATATGGATTTCTCATGTCTCAAATAGGTAATGTGTTGCTTATGGATCATGATGATGAACCAGCGACCTACCAAGAGGCTATGAATGGACCGGACTTCGACAAATGGCTTGAGGCTATGAAATCCGAAATGGACTCCATGTATGCAAACCAAGTTTGGAACTTGGTGGAACCACCTAAACGGGGTACGACCCATAGGGTGCAAATGGGTTTTCAAGAAGAATACCGACATGGATGGGAATGTACAGACATTCAAAGGGCGACTGGTGGCGAAGGGTTTCAAGCAAATTCATGGTATTGATAATGATGAGACCTTTCCCCTGTTGCCATGGTAAAGTCCATAAGGATATTGCTTGTTATTGATGCGTATTATGACTACGAGATCTGGCAGATGGATGTCAAAACGGCTTTCCTTAATGGAAACCTTCTTGAGGAAGTGTACATAACACAACCCGAGGGTTTTGTATCCTCAAATGAAGCCACTAAAATATGCAAGCTGAATAAGTCCATCTATGGACTGAAACAGGCCTCTCGAAGTTGGAATCTTCGTTTTGATGAAAAAATCAAAGAGTTTGGTTTCATAAAGAATGAAGATGAGCCTTGTGTTTACAAGCGAATCAGTGGAAGCATTGTTGTCTTCCTGATATTGTATGTAGATGACATACTATTGATTGGGAATGACATTCCTACCCTGAAAGTTGTTAGGAACAACCTAGGGAACTGCTTTCTATGAAGGACTTGGGTGAAGCGACTTATATACTCGGTATTATGATCTATAGAGATAGATCGAAAAGGTTGCTGGGTTTGACTCAGAGTACATACATTGAGAAGGTGTTGAAGTGGTTCAACTGCTTGAGTCCAAGAAAGGATTTTTACCCATGTCTCATGGTGTGAATCTCTCTAAGGACCAGTGTCCAAAATCTTGTGAAGATAAGGACCGCATGAAGTTGATTCCATATGCTTCGGCAATTGGATCAATCATGTATGAAATGTTGTGTACTCGACCCGATGTCTCCTTTGCTTTGAGCATGACTAGCAAGTATCAGTCAGACCCCGGTGAGTGTCACTGGATTGCAGTTAAGAATATCCTGAAGTACTTAAGAAGGACTAAGGATGTGTTCTTGGAGTATGGTGGAGAGGAAGAGCTCGTTATAAGTGGTTACACGGATGCTAGCTTCCAAACATATTGGGACGATTCAAAGTCTCAGTCAGGGTTTGTGTTTTGCCTTAATGGAGGAGCTGTGAGCTGGAAGAGTTCCAAGCAAGAGACAGTTGCTGATTCTACAACAGAGGCCGAGTATATCGCTGCAGCTAATGCAGGAAAGGAGGTTGTATGGATTAGGAAATTCATCGGCGAGCTTGATGTATTTCCTAGCATTATTGGTCCCGTAGTTCTCTACTGTGATAACAATGGTGCAATTGCACAATCGAAGGAACCTAGATCCCATCAGCGCTCCAAGCACATACTTCGGCGGTTCAATCTTATTCGTGAGATTGTCGAATGAGGAGATGTGAACATTTACAGAGTGCCGACTGAGGAGAATATTGTGGATCCACTGACAAAGCCTCTCGCGCAGAGAAAGCATGATGGTCATACTAGATCAATGGGTATGCGATACCTAAGTGATCAACTCCAGTTGGATTCTTGTGGGTTGCATTTAAACATATATTTTGTTGGATGTTTATTGTTTATTCATATGATGAATTGTGTACCAAATGTTTCCTTTTATAATTAATGGCAAGTTCTTTTATTATGATTTTCCTATGTGATAGTTAAATTATAACAAAATAAATACCCTTAGAGTGTTCGCTTCCATAGGACATCAAGTACGTGACTTGAATGTGAGAGCCTATGATTTATTTGAAGCTTCATTCTCAAAAGGTCCCTGGTCATTGTATCATCATAGAAGCTAAGGGTGATGATGATACCTTAAGACTAGCACGTGCGTTGACTGATGACCAGTTCTCACAGGTCATGATATTGTGATATCAAGTCATCACGTGGGTACTTGTTAATGAACAAGTTGTACTGGACAGACCCAACCTGAGACTACTCTGTGGATTGTTATCTAAACGTGTCACGAGTAGGTCTCAATTGACAATGGTGTTGTGGTCCTTTGACCTGAAGTCACAACATTCATCAAGTGAGGAAGAGCGTGCTTTGATGCCATCTAAAGTATTCCTTGAGAAAGGTCGATGATAAGGGTGGTTTTTGGGCACGTTACGAGTCATTTGGGTGTTTGTGTGTGAGCAGATATGGGATTTGTCCTCCTATATGACAGGAGTTTCATCCATGGGCCCCTTGATGGAACTAGACATAGAAATTGTTGGGTATTATATCCACAATGTACCTGATTTGAAGAAGCCCCTGAACAAGCTAAGGTGAATTGACTATGTATTTGATCTCTTATCTTCAAGTTGTGCTTGCAGTTATTCCTCGCTAAGTACACACCAATGTCAGGGTGCAGTAGGTCAATATACACGGGTCTGTGCAACATAATCACTCGTTGAGCAGATCAGTGTGTTGGCTTACGTGTACTCTCTCTATTGGAGTGTACTTACTTTCAAGTACAGGGTTAAGAATGATCAAGAGCAGACAAGGAGCAAGGATGGGTCAAAGCAACTCACGGGAAGAAAGACGAGAAATCGTCTAAGTACAAATCGTCGAGAATCACTAGCTGATTCACGCCGTTTGCAGCCGGCTGTCTCGACGCTGCCCTGAATTCTGCTAAGGCAGAATCGGCGAGAATCACTAAGTGATTCTCGCCAAATCGTCGAGAATGACCTTGCCTTCTCGCCGATTCGGCGAGAATCAATTGTGATTCCCGCCGACTCTCTCAGGCTTGCTATATCAGTGCTGCTAGAATTCAGCTAAGTGGAATTCGGCGAGAATCGGAGGTGATTCTCGCCGATTCGGCGAGAATCGGAGTGAGTCCATCTTGACGACTTCCTCTCTCAGAGTGCTCTCTTCAGCCTTGAGAGATTTAATCTCCTTGGCCTGAGTTTTCATGACATTTCAACATTTGTCATAAGCCTTGATTAACTCTTTATATTGAGCCATGAGTTCAGACTCATCGTCAGAAGAGCTATCCTCATGATCATGATCAGAAGCATCTGATTCAAAAAGAGAGTATGAGAATTTACCTTCCTTGTGAAATGGGTTCTTCTTCTTCATCAATTTGTGCCATTTGCCTAAAGTAGGCTTCCTCTTCTTCACTTGACTCAGATGAGTCAGAGTCATTGAGAATCTTGCCCTTCTTGGCTACTAGGCTTCTTTTAGTTCTCTTCTTATTATAAGAAGATTTCTTCTCCTCTCTTTTCCCACCCTCCTTTTTCTTATAAGGGCAATCAGCAATAACGTGACCTGGCTTATTGCAACAATAGAAAATAATGTCAGAAGAAATATGTTTGTTCTATTTAGTATGATATCTGTCTTGGCTACTTGAGACTTTCTTGTGTCGATCACCATCATGACGTGATATTCTGTACGAGGCATCTTTTCCTCTGCATTTTTTCTTCTTGTTCAAGAATTTCTTGAACTGCCTTGAAAGAAGAGAAAACTCTCCTTCAGATAACTCTGAGCCTGAGGTACTTGTGTCTGAAGTTTCTTCTTAACTATCTTCCTGTGCAGGAGCAAGTGATGCAGCTTTTGATTTCCTTGAGCTGTATGCCTTCAGTGTGACAGACTTCTCCTTGGATGAGAACCGACTCTTCTCTTCTTCAGCTTTTCTTGAATTGATTTGCAACTCATATGACATTAGCTTTCCGAAGAGATTCTGAGGGTTAGTCTCTGCCAGCTTGCCAAACTCCCAGATAGCACAGACTTTGTTGTCCCACTCCTTAGTCAGGGACCTTATAAATTTATCATTCATCTCTCCATTAGTGAAGACCCGACCATATACTCTTAGGTCATTAACAATCTTGAAGAAACTTTCAAAGGTATCTACATATGAATCCTTGGGTCCTTGTCGGAATGCTTCATATTTCTGATTTAGAAGGGATCTTCTGTCATCCCTAACCTCTTCAATGCCTTACATCAAGATGATAAGAGATTGCCACATTTCCTTAGCGTCTTAACAGTGAATCAGGTTCTGCAGCATAGAATCATCGACTGCACTTGCGATGATATTGTTGGCTTTCTTGTCTAAAGAGACAAGTGCAATCTCATCCTTATCAAGATCCATCAACTTCTTAGGAACTTTCTTGGTAGGATTAATAGTGGAGACAATAATGGGAATATGAGAACCATCTTCAACAATCATGAAGATCCTTGGATCCACAGCTTCCATGAAAAATTTAATCATTTCTTTCCACATGGGAAAGTTGGTCTTTGTGCACAGGGGAAGCTTAACAAAATCCTTGGCCTTGTCCATGCAAGTATAACTCAATAGACAACTTGGGGCAGATCTATTCAAGGTGTTAACCTTTTTATGAACAACCTCCCTCTGATACCAATTGAAAATGTTTAAGTTGTCTACCAAAATAACCTAGAGGGGGGTGAATAGGTGAGTTGTGTGACTTTTTGCGGAATAAAAATTAAGCGAGCTATGCATAGAAAATTAACCAAGCAATCACAGATGACACTAAGAGTTATAGTGGTTCCCCGACCTTGGGTACATCCACTTTCCACTCACCGATATAGCAATGCACTAGACTCGGCTACTCCACTAATCTCGGATTGGAAACAATCCTAATACTCGAAACAACGTTCCAACAACTCGATCCAAAAATAGGATCTACACTCGGAAGAGAAAAACTTCCTATAACAACTCGGAGAGCAAAGCTCCTACACTCGGAGAAGAATCTCCTATAAGAATAAATTGAAATATAAAAGAAATACAAATAATATTTAATCAGATCTGAAAACTTCAACCCTTATTCTTCCTTGAATTTTAAAGCTCTGTCAGAAATAATTGAAGAAGACTCGGATAGATCTTAGATCTGAAATTTATTGACTCACATGATCAAGTAGAGGATCTGTTGATTGTAGAAGATCTTGTTCTGTGAATCAACTGCTCTGAATCGTTCTGTATCGAAAGCTCTTTTGACGATGAGCGGCAGCTTCCGATTTGGGAAAGAAAATTAGGGATTCAGAATGCTTAGAATTTCTTCTTATGCTTCTTAGGGTTGGTCAAAAATGACAAGACCTTTTATAGGACATGCATAATGGTCATAATCATAATTAATGATAGCCACGTGGACCAATCACGTCTAATGACCTTTGAAAATCCCGTCAGTCTGGACTTAGAAGAATTTTTTAAAACAATACAGTTGTTCTCGAGAAGAATGATTATACTCGAGAAAAAGAAGTTTTGTTCTCGAGAACAATGATGGAGAACTCGAGAAAAAAAACTTGGTAAGAATGTGGAGGTTGAAAACAGCAGTCTCGAGAATGAAGGAAAGTACTTGAGAAAAATAAATTTTGTTGTTCTCGAGAAGAAGTACTTTGGTACTCGAGAATAAAGAACTATCTTGAGAACTAAACAATGTCTTCTCGAGAAAAAGACTTAGAGAAATTATGTTTGGAAATGAAGTAACTCGAGAAGAAGTGTCATGAAGCACTTGAGAACATAAGCCCCTCTCGAGAACAGCAATAAGCTTTCTCGAGAACTACTTATGCCACTCAAATTCATGACAAGTCTAACTCGAGAACTAACTCTAGTCATTCTCGAGTACAAAACATAGTACTCGAGAAAAACACTAAGAGAATTTCTCTGAAAATCTGAAAACTTAATTTCTTCAAAAATAATCAGCATCCAACTTTTCTCTCATGCCCTTAGTGCTTGAAAAAGAAGTGTGTCCGAATAGAGAGGCTACACATGAGTCGATCAACACCATGGATCACACAATGAGGAATTACATTGTATGGTCCGGTGTTTGGAGACTCATTGTAGACTGATATTGGTCTACACATGAAAAATAAGTCCTACAAATACTCAACTAAAAAGAGCATCAAATACAAACTTAATTCATCTTAGTTCAAGGGTGACTTTATACAATTCTGGGCTATTGTGGATGCAATACCCAATGGCTAGGTGTTAACTTCTTACCCCGCCGCGCTAGCTCACTCAACACTCACCGAGAATGAGGCGTCGAGACTGAGCTACCGCCTAGCACTAGCTCGTTACCGCACAGTGCTATCTCACTCAACGCTCATTGAGTGCATCGAGTTCGTCAAGACGACAAGGCTAATGCCAGGCACTAGCTTACTACCGTGCCGCATTAGCACGAAAAAGAGGAAAATATTTGTTTTGAATATTTTTCCAAATTTGCATGATAGCTGTCAGCATCAAGCGTGTCGACCTACCGCGGGGCGCTAGCTTTACCGCCGGTGTTAGCTTATTTTTGAAAAACATATAAAAGGCCTCATTTTTTGTTCCAGAGACAAGAAAACACCTATTCTCAAGTCTAGGGTTCGTGTGCTACCTCTAGAGCACTGAAACACCATCTTCGTCAAAGGAAAAAAAAACTACCTCCATCCCGTTTACGCACGAAGAACTCTGACAAGCCAAAGACATCAATGACTACGAGGAGTTGATCGGTTGCATCCACAATATGATATCAAACACCGATCACGGATCGCTCAATGGAGAAATTGCCTTAAGGGAGATTCAATCTTTAATCTTCTTTATACTTTTGCACTTTTCTCTTTTTCTGTGTTCTTGTGGTGAGTAAAATCGTCCGGTGAAGGTCTTCGGATTCCGGTGAGGATTCCATGAGAAATCGTCCCGGGGAAGGGATGTCTATATCAAGGGATCTAGCGGGGCTCTAAGAAACTACCTTGCACGAAGGTGAAGAGCCGACTCGAAGGCCTTTCTTGGAGGGAAAGGGAGAGAGCCAACCTGTCCGGGTATTGGGTCGTTATAGAAAATGAAAATATTCTTGACTTACACTGCCTCCGATCTCCGGCATCATGGAGATCCAATACTTGTAATAGTAAACAATTTTTATTTATGTTTGCATAAAAATTATTTATTCCTCTTCATAATGTGTGTGACGTTATGATTGTTTGCTGGTAGATCTCTGAAGGGTGTGTGCATCTCCAAGGAGAAATTTGTTAAGGAAAACGAGGTCTATGACCTACCGCCATGCGCTAGAAAGCAAGGCCCCCACGGTAGCTCCCAGAACTCGTTTTCTCTGGATGAAATAATTTGATTTTTTAATTAATGCTCAAAACATTATTCACCCCCCCTGTAAGGTTGGTCACTAGATCCAAGACATGTCACAAACACCTTGAATTGATCTTTCAAGGTAAGATTCAATGTGATGAGTCTGTGCACTCAAGATTAAAATCAGATCATGATCATCGGTGGGTTGGAATGCAACAGTTTAAATCTGCTTTGATAAGCCTCTATCAATGGATTCCATTCTTGTTGATGTGTTGACTGGAGCTTGTTTGGAATAAAGAAGGTGAATTGAGACTTGAGGTAGATGGATTTATACAGAGACTAACTCTAAGTGAATAGTCATTTCTTGAAGAGTGAACCGCCACACAATTTAATTCTTTGGATAAATCATGGAAATTGATTAAGGGACGTGATCTTCTATCTAGTTGGGATTCGCATCTTAATGCGACAACTTTATTATTATATTTCTATTTCTTTTAAAAATTGAAGTTGAAGAGCCGCGTTAACTTTAGTGGTGATCAATAACAATATCGGACGATTGAGAATTAACTCGAGGTGAAATTGATTCTGATAACCTAGGTTAATGAATCTCAACGGTTGAAAGCTTTTTTAAGGGTAGCTAAACACCTAGAGGGGTGGGGAGTGAATAGGTTTCTTTTTGATCTTAATTCTTTTCTAGATTTTACTTGTAGTGTTGGTGTTTGGTTAGTTACTATCGAGAACACAGAAAACACACAAGCATTTTATAGTGGTTCTCCTATCTATGATACATCTAGTTTCCCCCTTCACTTATATAGCAGAGAGCTAGACTAGGCCAACTTATCCAAAACTCAGATCAATAGATCTTACAACTCAGATCCCTCCCTTGATCTTACACCTTAGAGTGGCTTCCACTCATACAACTCAAACTTTTCTTTTTCCTACCTTAGAGACAGCAATAAGTCTTCTACCTCAGGCTCACAAGCAAGCCCTACATCAGCCTTTATAACTCAAGCCAACCTCAGAGATAACAATAGTATCCTACCTCAGGCACACAAGCAAGCCCTACCTCAGCTTTTATAATTCATGCCTACCTCAGATTATATACATGAATTCAACCCCAAACTTTAGAAAAAGTCCTACACTCAGATCTCAAAGCGATTAAAAAAAAGACTAAAAGAGTGTTTCTTTTAAAAATAATAAAGAACAAATGCTCTGGAGCCTTCTTTTTTAGCTGTTTTACTAAATAGTTTCTTTCCACCCACAACAACAAGAAATAATCTTTATATTTGGGATAGTCTATGCTATGTTGAATACTTGTAGAGATCTTCTGCTTCAAGCTTCAGAAAGATTGTTGTGAAGACTTTTGGAGCTTGAAGATAATGAATTGATCTTTCTTGCTAGAGGCGACTTTTGCGACCTAGGGTTTTCAGAATGTATTCCAAAAGACATGTCAAAAGTGTCAAGCATTTAGCTTATATATCTATGCATTGGAAACATCAATAATATTGTTTAGGTATGCAGCATGGATGATGAAGATTTTCTAAAAGTTAACTTACGTCCAAACTAGAATCTCGATTAGGCAAGCATACCTTTCGAAATGCAGTATAGGAATGTCGTATTCGACTCGGGGCTGACGAGTACTTGTACTCACAAGAAAAGTTATTATCTTATCGGATAGAAAAGTTGGTTTTTGTCTAAAAACGGAAAAGGAAGAACTAAGCGTTAATCTAGGAAATAGAAATACGATTTTGAGGAAGCTAGCACTTGATCTAGAATTCCCTTGAGATAAAATAAAACTTCTTGTAAAATAAAGCAATGCGAGCTCTTATCTACTCACTCGACCGTGGAGGTTCCTAAATTATAGTAGCGTCTCTCTCGAGCTCATGCTTCTAACTAACCTTAGGTTGATCGATTAAGACCTCTCGGCCAGTCAAAACCCCTAAGCTTGCTTTAGGCGGTGAACCCCACTATTGGATTTGACTCCAATCCGAAAGATTTACGTCATCCTCTCTCGAGGAGTGCATTCAACTCCTTTTATCTTTGAGTGATCTCCTCGTATCCGCAACCTCTCGGTCATTTAGGATACGGATCTTAGATCGAAGATCATATACGCGTAATATGAATTTGATGAAATGAAAATCAAAGATAAATCGTAGCGAGAAAGATGAAGAACAAGACTTTTGATAAAAAGGAAGAGATTATTTTATTGCAAGCTTCATCAAAATCAAGTGCTAAATGAAATATAGCTACTCATCATAATTAGAGAATTACAAGATAAGGTAGGGACAAACATGATTAAATTGAAAAGCAAACTAGAATTGAAACTTACACAAAGTAAAACTAAGCTAAGAAATCGAAAATACGATAAAATAAAACAGCAACTAAAAGACTACAACTCCCAAAAATTCCTCCTTTGACATCTGAAGCTGTCTGGAATTTATAGAAAAAGTTTCTGGATGGTCACGCCCTAGGTCACGCCCGTGACCTAGGGCGTGTCAGGCTCGGAACCGTCGTCTTGAAACCCCGGGAACATTGGAGGGAAAACCGCCAAAATCTGTTAACTAGCGGGTCACGCCCCTAGGTCATGCCCGTGACCTAGGGCGTGTCAAGGCTGTTTCTGGAAAACGGCGGGAAGCTGAAAACGGCGGGAGTAAACTGGGCTTGATGGAGGCGTCACGCCACCTGGTCATGCCCGTGACCAGGGGCGTGTCAAAGCTGCAACGGCTGCGGCGACAACGGCTGGAACGAAGAGTAATTGGCTGGAAAACGCCCCTGACACGCCCTGGGTCACGCCCGTGACCCAGGCGTGTCAATTTAATCTGATGTGGCACGATCAATAATTCTTCCACGGACCGTCATGCCCCGTGTAAGGGGTACACAGGCGTGTCGTCATCCGATACGGGCGTGTCAGGGCCGGTCGACGGGCTCTGGCTGCAGGCTTAAATTTGCGTGTCACGCCCCTATGTCACGCCCAGGTAGGGCGTGTCACAGGGCGTGTCTAGCCAGAAAAAGAGAAAATCCAGTTTTTGCTCCAAAAAATATATATAGCAACCCTGCAAGGTTAAAAATCAATTTATTAGAACATATAAATATAAAATGTAGAAACTTGTTACTTATAAACTTAATATTATAAAATTGATATAAAATATCTATTATTAATATAAAATAGTAAATAAAAATATAGAAATAATTAGAGTTATCAAATACCCCCATACTTATCCGTTTGCTAGTCCCGAGCAAACAACTTCCTATAGAGGGTAGAGAAATTTTAAATGCTAGAAAAGAGAATTGAACCTAAGGAGTAAAATGCGAAGTCTTATGCCAATGTTTATAGATATTTTTGTAGAAAGACTTGCTCAGCATACACATTAGGTTTTTACTTTTCTTAAAATATGTTTCCACTATTATTTTTACTTTTAAAATGAAAAATCCGGCAAATCATAAAATTATATTTAGGGAGAGTGTAGCGTGTGTACTAAGATAACATTGCACGAACGAAGATTAAGATACCCTCCAAAGAAATCCATCAATATCGATGGTCATAGGCTTGCCCTTTCACACTCTCGCCACGACACTAGTTTAACATTAAAACATAAATCAATAGGACTTAATTAGGTTGAAATGTAGACTTAGGTTTTTGGTGAGGGTGGTCAAAGATATAGACGATGGCTAGTCACACCAAAACCTAGAGAGACATGAACACAAAACTTTGCTATGGTTTTAAGAACGTAGCCAAATTTCTAATCCTTTTGTTCTTTTTTTTTCTTTTTTTTCAACTCTCTCATCATGTTGAAAATTTTCTTCTACCTCTTCATTTTTTTTCATAACAAAATTTTTTTCTTTATTTTAAAGAGGGGAGAAGAATAAATCAATTTTTTTTTATAAGAAAAGAGCCACCAAAAATGAAAAGGCTCCTAATCACTCACAAACCCTGTTTTTATATTTATGTTCAAGCTTGGTCTTAGGTGTGCAAT
The DNA here is from genome assembly GCA_039513925.1 of Platanthera zijinensis. Lineage (NCBI taxonomy): Eukaryota > Viridiplantae > Streptophyta > Magnoliopsida > Asparagales > Orchidaceae > Platanthera > Platanthera zijinensis. The sequence goes on along the minus strand of CM077079.1, from coordinate 105,163,237 downwards.
TAGGTGGCTTTTTAGGATTTGGTAAAATGCTTGGTGGAGTTAAACCAAAAGATAGGGAAATAGGCTCAAAATGGCCAAACAAAGGTAACATTTTAGGTATGGGTACAAAAGCTCAAACTGGCAAAAAGAAATGCCTAAATCATATTTATGCTAATGAGTCTAACTTATGCAAAGTCTTGAGAATAGCTAGAGGGCAAGTTCTAGACATCGAAAAAGAATACCTCTTTCTTGATCCGCGAAATATCTCTCTAGTAAATTTCTACTTACTCACCTAAAGTATTTTAGATTTTACCGGTTTTCATAATTAAAGTAAAATAAAACATTTCCACGCATTTAGAAAAATGAAAATCTAACTATATGCCGAATATTTAGATCTACTAAAAATTCTACTTACACATGCACTTAACTAGAAACACAACATGGCCAACAGTTTTACTCCAAAATTCAAAATTCAATTAAAACATTAAAATTCTCTAAACACTATAAAGAAATTGAATTACGAGGAATTTTGCATGTGAACAAATATAGAACTAATGATTTCTCTAAATAAAAATTTAATTTTTGTTTGTTTAATTTTTTTTGTATTTTTGATAATAAAAGAAAACAATTTTTTTTAATTTATAAAGATTTTTATATATATATATTTTTATAAAGATTTTTATAATAAATTTATAAAGATTTATATATATATATTTTTTATTTTAAATAAAAACAATAATTAAGAATCCACCCTCATACTTAAAAATAAACATTGTCCCCAATGTTTATAAGTCAAGTACGAGGGGGGAAAGAAAAAAACAAAAAAAAATTTAGAAGAAAAGAAAATAAATGCATAAAAATTAAAGATAAGCAAGGGGTGTCTCCCAAGAGCGCTTTTCTTTTTCCCGTCTTTAAGCTAGATGGTATTGGTTAGGAAAAAGGGAAATAAAAATTGAAATGTAAGGGCAACTCCCTTAATTCCCGCTTGGGTGAATATGCCGAAGACACTCGCCCAGCTACTCCTCCGCTTGCTTCTTGATTTTTCTTCTTGGAATGGTGGTCTTGAGGATGTAAATTCAAATCACCTATACATACCTGAGGTGATGTGAATTTTTGCAGATGAGCGGCAAAGGGATCGTATACGACTTTAGATTGCAACGGCTCATTGTCTACATGAAAATCATTAGAGTAAGAAAAATTAAAAAGAAACGTGTTAGAAACAATTTCACATGGAGGAGGGTCGTATGAAAGAAATTGATCAAGCTCTGGTTGTTTATTTTCTAAAATTAATTTTTCTTCCGCAGTTTGAGTGAAAATTAAATCATCGGAAGCATCAGGTTCATAAATTTTTGCTCCTATATAATCATAGATTGTGTTTGAAAATTCATTAATAGGAGAACAATTGGAAGTAGTAGGAGGAGAAATATATTCTTCTTCTACTCCCCCCAGTGCGTACTTAACAAATTCTTGAAATAAAATTTTTTCTTCTTCTTCGGTATAAGAAACTAAAGGAGAACATGAAGAGTCATGTTCTGCATTAGCAACATTATCCGAAGGAGAAAAATCACTAAAATTAATAAAATTCTCATTCAAATTTTGGGGAGAAGAATCATATGAAATTTGAGAGAAATCCCCAAAATTATGAGAAAAAGCTTGCGGCGCTGAAAAAGAAGAACAAGAAGTCGGATCTAAATAAAAATCCTCATTACTCGAGAATCTTTCCGGGTGATCATGCCTGAAAGCAACATCCGAGGAAGAAGAAAAACTATTAAAATCATAAAAATTGTTCTCATTGAAGCTTGAAAAAGTATTTTTATGAAAATTATTTTCACCAAAATTAGAAGAATTAACTTCATTAAAATTGGAAAAATTATTAGAAAAGTGTTTTTCATGAAAATTCGATAAAGGATTCTCATTAAAGTAGGAATAATTATTTTCATAATTATTGTGAAAATTATAATAAAAATTTTGATGATAAAAGTAATAACATTCCTCACTTCGATGAGGGGCACCACAAAAATTACACAAAATTTGGCGCTGTCTTGCGGCTTGCAAAAGATTAATTTTGTGTTGGAGGTCGGCAATTTGAGCGGCCAATTGTGATAACATTTTTTTTTAAGAAGAAAAAAAAACAACCGGTACTTAATAGAATGGAATGAGAAATAAAAAAAATGAATAGGGGTTAAGAAAGAGAATAATAAAATAAAAGTTTTAAAATTAAAAATTTATAAATTAAAATTTCCCGGACTTCCCAAGGGCTACCCAATGACGGTTCGCAAGGTACTAGGCGGTATTACGGGATGAAAACCCGGCACGGCCCTTTCGCAAAAAATTTTAATTATAAAAAATTAAAGTGAAAACTTTTAAAGAAAAACAAACAAAATAAAAAAAAATGATAAGATAAATAGATTCTTGCTTTCAAAATATCGACAAAGAAATTCTCCGACAACGACGCCAAAAACTTGATGAAGATTTTCTAAAAGTTAACTTACGTCCAAACTAGAATCTCGATTAGGCAAGCGTACCTATCGAAATGCAGTATAGGAATGTCGTATTCGACTCGGGGCTGACGAGTACTTGTACTCACAAGAAAAGCTATTATCTTATCGGATAAAAAAGTTGGTTTTTGTCTAAAAAAACGGAAAAGGAAGAACTAAGCGTTAATCTAGGAATTAGAAATACGATTTTGAGGAAGCTAGCACTTGATCTAGAATTCCCTTGAGATAAAATAAATCTTCTTGTAAAATAAAGCAATGCGAGCTCTTATCTACTCACTCGACCGTGGAGGTTCCTAAATTATAGTAGCGTCTCTCTCGAGCTCATGCTTCTATCTAACCTTAGGTTGATCGATTAGGACCTCTCGGCCAGTCGAAACCCCTAAGCTTGATTTAGGCGGTGAACCCCACTATTGGATTTGACTCCAATCCGAAAGATTTACGTCATCCTCTCTCGAGGAGTGCATTCAACTCCTTTTATCTTTGAGTGATCTCCTCGTATCCGCAACCTCTCGGTCATTTAGGATACAGATCTTAGATCGAAGATCATATACGCATAATATGAATTCGATGAAATGAAAATCAAAGATAAATCGTACCGAGAAAGATGAAGAACAAGACTTTTGATAAAAAGGAAGAGATTATTTTATTGCATGCTTCATCAAAATCAAGTGCTAAATGAAATCTAGCTACTTATCATAATTAGAGAATTACAAGATAAGGTAGGGACAAACATGATTAAATTGAAAAGCAAACTAGAATTGAAACTTACACAAAGTAAAACTAAGCTAAGAAATGGAAAATACGATAAAATAAAACAGCAACTAAAAGACTACAACTCCCAAAAATTCCTCCGTTGACATCTGAAGCAGTCTATAATTTATAGAAAAAGTTTCTGGATGGTCACGCCCTAGGTCACGCCCGTGACCTAGGGCGTGTCAGGCTCGGAACCGTCGTCTTGAAACCCCGGGAACGTTGGAGGGAAAACCGCCAAAATCTGTTAATTGACGGCTCGCGCCCCTAGGTCATGCCCGTGACCTAGGGCGTGTCAAGGCTGTTTCTAGAAAGCGGCGGGAAGCTGAAAACGGCGGGAGTAAACTGGGCTTGATGGAGGCGTCACGCCCCCTGGTCACGCCCGTGACCAGGGGCGTGTCAAAGCTACAACTGCTGCTGGCGACAACGGCTGGAACGAAGAGTAATTGGCTGGAAAACGCCCCTGACACACCCTGGGTCACGCCCGTGACCCAGGCGTGTAGATTTAATCCGATGTGGCACAGTCAACAATTCTTCCACGGTTCGTCACGCCCCGTGTAAGGGGTACACGGGCGTGTCGTCATCCGATACGGGTGTGTCTGGGCCGGTCGACGGGCCCTGGCTGTAGGCTTAAATTTGCGTGTCACGCCCCTGTATCACGCCCGGGTAGGGCGTGTCACAGGGCGTGTCTAGCCAGAAAAAAGAGAAAATCTAGTTTTTGCTCCAAAAAAATATATATCAGCCCTGCAAGGTTAAAAATCAATTTATTAGAACATATAAATATAAAATGTAGAAACTTGTTACTTATAAACTTAATATTATAAAATTGATATAAAATATCTATTATTAATATAAAATAGTAAATAAAAATATAGAAATAATTAGAGTTATCAATGGACGACATTAACAATTGTATCTTCCCAAGTTTATGTGTCAGAAGAATGCTTCGGTTTCTGTCTTTTATTGCACAATTTGCGTCAAATTAAGTTAAGCATGACGTCAAAAGAATGTCCTGACTCTTTTTGACTTAGACTAAACATCTGTGCTTTTGTAAAGGCATTGAGTGATTGAGATTAATGTGAAGCCATTTTATTTTATCAAATACCTGAATTTCTGCAGAAGCATCGAGTTACTGAGATTAACTCAGCGCATTCAGTTTTGGCATTGAGTGATATCTAATATCTCGATGCATTTGCACTAGGATAGATTTTCTGCTTATCAACTGAACCATTGAGTGAATGGCCTTCCCTCGATGCTTTTGTACTTAGACAGATTTTCTGCTTCTCCACTGAGGCATTGAGTGAATGACCTTTACTCGACGCTTTTGTACTTAGAAAGATTTTCTGCTTCTCAATGGTATCTTTGAGTGAATAACAATCAGTCAGCGAATTTAGAGCTTTAGCGTCAAATGATGTGAGTTGACTCAACGTATTTGTACTTAAGAAAATATCTTTCGGTCTAGAGTATGCTGACTTATCTCCAATTGAATTTTTTCCATTTGAATTTTTGATAATCCCAAGCTGGTTTAACAATCAATAACTAATAACCTACACATGTTAACTCAGAGAAGTATCAAATACCTATTTATGTATATTATTGACTCATAGGGCTTCTTTAAATCTAGGGCATTGTGGTCAATGCCCCCAACAATCTCCCTCTATTTGAAAAAGTTTGGATCTCAGTCAAAGATATACACTATTTCATAACAGATAATAATATTCAACTAATGATACACAAACACATAGATAAGTATGATAGAGCATATTAACTATGATAAATGTGAAAATTTTAACCATGCCTACAATAAATATTCTACATTCAAAAGCCCTTAGGAACCTAAAACTTTAAAATATTGTTAAGGTTCAGGTTCCTCAATTACAATGCCCCCCCCCCCCCAAATTTCTTTACCTTCTCTACAACCTCCTTATTTTTCTGTCTTTGTCCTTCAAAGTAGTTGTAGGTCTTTGGATGGTATCTACAGGGTTCTAGGGCATCCACTGGTAGAGTTCCAGCCAGCTTGTCTTTCTGAACTTCCCCTTTATCCCTTCCTGCTTTTCATACTTCGCCCATTCCTGAGAGGTTTACAATTTGCCACTTTCTAAATTATTCTCTTTGATTTGATTCCAGGAAACCATAATGATGATCATGGAGATTGGGCTCCATTGCACATAATATGTCCTTGCTTCTAGCTCTTCTCTGTGCCTCTTTGATAGATTTTGAGGGGTGGGGCTGAATGCATCTTCAACATCAGGAACTGCAGCTTTAACATCCGGAACTTCAGGCTCAGGAACAGCAGGCTCATCATACTGGATGACATCTAGGCCCAATGCTTACCTGATCATACTGGAGGTCCAAATTGCATGGTCTCCACTTTACTCTATCATTGACATCTCCCCCTTTATGACTTATTTTGTTATTAGATTGCTTAGGAATTACATAGAGGAGGTTATCTTCTTAACCTGGTGGTTTATACCGGTCGTGATGTGATTTTTGACTTTCAATATATGATCATCTAAGATTTGGGTGCAAGCTTCCATTCTTCTTTCAATGATTTTCAAGTGCTCTTCCATGTTGATTTTTGTTACAGTATGAACCATCTATATGTTTTAATGATGTTGCATTGGTTTTGGATGATATCTGCCTGTACCTTTAGAATTTGATCAAGTTGAAGTGTTGTGTAGTATACAACAAGGGCAACTCTCATGAAGAATTTAACATTGTTCTCTTTTAACAAGTTTACTTTAAATCTGATGGAAGAAATCTCAGTAGTTAGATCCTTCCGTAGGTCTTTGATTGAGTCATCCACATTCATCTCTATTTTTCTTCTTTGCTCATCAAAGAGCCCTCTTAGCTGTGACAGAAAGGAGGTGGGAAATGCATCATTCATTTGAGCAGATACTGGGGAGTTAATCTCTTCATTTCTCTTCCTTATATCCGTCCCTATTTGAGAATCATCTATTTCATATTCAGAGGAGTGACCTTGCTGTTCATCAGTATGAATCGATTCATTTCTCTGAATGCCCCCATCTAATAATCCTCAACAAGGGATATGATATCATCTCCTTTGTCCTCTTTTTTAGATTCTTCCACTCCAACTTCAGCTTCTTTAGTAGGGAGCTCAGGGTGAGTCTCCCCCTCAACATTTGCACTAACTATTTTGCACTCCACCTCAACAGGTCACCCTCTTATTAGGTCTCCCCCTGAATATCAGCATTGATCCTGTCCACCTCAGTTGGGATGGGAACTTCAACATGTTCCATAACTATGTCCCCTTCATAGGTAGTAGGAGACACTTCCTTTGTAACATTCTTTGTTGCAAGGTTAGATGAGATTGATACTTAGAGCACTCACATGTCTTCTCTCAGAATCACTTGAACTAGATAAGTGAGGGTTATGAGGTTGAGTACTTCTGCTATCTAGAGACCCACAACTGGAGCTCTCGTCTAGAATTGACTCAACTTTCCTTTTCTTTCTCTTTTCTAACTACAGAGGATGTTTGGTCAGCACCCTATCCCATCTATTAAGCATCTCTATATCTATTTTCCTCATATGGTGAATCTTTGCACCCAACCACATGTTAAACATCTGCGGTACAGAGTTGAGGAGGTACAGAGACAAAATCCTTCCCATATTATGCATAGGGATGCTCTCAAACACTATCTTGCCCCAAGTGGTCTTCTTTGTAAGAATCAGTCTAACCATTAGCTCAAAAATCTTTCTGGAGATTTTATCATGAGACCTAGTGTAACGCCCCTGATATTGCGATAATTATTTAATTATTGTGGTGACGTCATAATGACGTAAGGGCGTTACGTTAACACGGAGTTGACGGCGCGTCGTCATTAGTCCGTTTTCACGTCTGTTAGGTCGAGTCGGCCAAATCTTGGAATTCTAGTCGAAATTGTAAAATTTCACGATACGAAATTAAATCAATTAATTTTGAAGTTGCCCGTCAAGTTTCGTCGCAATCCGAGTAGTTTTGGAGCCTCGGCAAATTTTCGAAGTTTTGTAAAATTTACGTTCGCCGTTAACTTTGGAAATTTATACCTCGAAAACGGCTCTTTGGATTTTGATTTTGACTTCGCCGTTGGATTCGTAGCACCAGTGTTTACCTAGGGTGCGAATTTAGGGTTTGTTTGTTTCCGCTGGAGGAGACGGGGCGGGAGGAGACGACCCGGCGGGAGGAAACGGAGGCGGGAGGCGGCGGATCCAAAAGGAAGCGTTTTCGCCGTTTTTCTTGGCGCGGCGAGTCCAGACGCGGCAAATGCCGCCGTGCGGCATTTGGTTACCCGCCGTGCGGCGGCGTTTGCCGCAAACGGCGGGTCCAAACGCCGCGCCAAACAGGGCCTTAGTTTGAATTGATGTGCGTTTAGTATTTCGTAATAATATAATACTTATGTTATTATTATGATTGTTATTATAATTATTATATAAAGAAAAAAAAATCGTTGAGTTTCCCACCCCTATACCCGACGGATCCCGGCCAAAATTCCCCTATATCCAACGAATTCTTTCCCCCCTTTAAATTAAAATAATATGTTAAGTTATTATTAATATTATTATTCTTATTATCATTATATAAGTATATATATATATATATATAAATTATATCATTTCCTTCTCCCTCAAGTAATAAACCGAGCCCCTTCCCCCCAGTTCCCTCGGCCGAACCAGAGCAACGACTTCCCTCCGGGAGGTTTATGATCGTCGTCATCAGAGCTCCGGTGCACGAAATTCTCACCGGAACATATATCCGCAAAGCTCTCGACGAGAGCTACGCGTGCACGGTAAGATTTGTCCGTTTCATGAGTTTTTTAGTGTTAGGATTTTCTGCCCTAATCTCCGTTTTGGGTTTTTCTTGTAGATTTCTTTTTCTCTCGCCGTCCCTCAGGCCGATCTGCGACGTGGAGTGTTTCGGAGATCGAATCCTAATAGAAACTGAGGCAAGTGGTGATCTTGCTCTCCTAAGCCACTTTCTCCCAAATTTAGTTTCTTTTTCTTGGATTATGATGCGTTTAATACCTTAAATATTCTCTCACTAAAATGCTTTGTGATATGCTACAATTTTTTGATCGTGTCATTTTATTCGCCGTGCCAACATGATGGTCACGTCATTATGCTCTATGCCGCAAAACCCTCATTAGAGAGTTAGCCTCCTCTTTTTGGTCGATTATTGCTAGGTTTTGGTCCGTAAAAATCATGAGTTCGTCTAACGTTAGTTTTTTTTACCTAGTGTAATGCCTTCATGCCGTTGTCACCGCGTCAATTGAATCGTCGCGTCATTTCGACCAAGCTATGTCGCCTTGTTTGATGTATGAGTATCGTATGTTCCGTTGAAGTTTTGTTGGTCGGAAAGCTTGTCGTCTTCCGACGGAGAACTGTACGTCGGAAGTTTGCTGCCTTCTGCTGTGTCGTTTGTCGTCGCGACGTCTTGATCGTCGCATCGCTTTGACTAAGTTAGGCTCTATTTGTTTGGACGTTTCGCTGCTCCGTTTTAGGTAAACGCCGCCGGAAGGAGGGTAAACAAATGAACCTCTGACGGCGTTTGCTCCGTTTCCACCCGCCCGCCTTGAGAAACGCCCCAAAAAGCTCCGTTTGGAGCAGCCACCTCCTCCCTCCGATTCGAACACTCCGTTTCCACCCGCCGGATCGACCCGCCACTGCCGAACCAAATGAAGCCTTAATCTCTCCGCTTGATTTTAAGCATCGCTTTGACTAAGTTAATCTCTCCGCTTGATTTTAAGTGTCGCTTTAACTAAGTTAATCTCTCCACGTTATTGTAAGTGTCTTTTTGACCATATTTACCACTTTGTTTGTCTTAAGTGTCGTTTGTATCGTTGGAATGTAGTTTGTCGGAAGCCTTGTCGCTTCTCATTGTGTCGTTTGTGCGTCGTATCTCGTGCAAGTGGTGTTCCTTCCCTTGCTCCCCTTGTTTATTTCCCTCGTTCTTTTTCATTATTTTTGGTCTAAATGTTAAATGCGGCCTTTTGCCGTGATCTTGGGTAACGGGTAGGCGTCTATGAAAAATCTCGAGTGGTATCTTCTTTCATCAATTTGTCGGATGTCGTGCCATGTGGTTTGATCGTGCCTTTCCTTGCATGACCCTTGCAATTACGTCAAATAGTCCAAATCGTTGTTTGACCTTTGAAATTTTGTCGGATGCTGGTTTTAGTCTGAGTCTGTTATTGATCGTATAACCTGTAAGTTACAGTGAAATTCTTATAAGATAATTAATATGAAATGTTTTGTTGGGTTGTGCGCGTTGGGGTAGATCCCTCGGCACAGTTCCATGTCTGCTGGGTATGTGCGCGTTGGGGTAAATCCCTAGGCACAATACCTCTTTTGTTGTGGTTCATACACCATGACCCTTTTTAGACTGATGGTTCGGTTGGACTTTGAGCCGCCGCATCAGTGATATGCTTTGCCCGGTGTTTTGACCACTTTTTTTTGGAGCTGATCAGTATCATTTGAAATTTGAATTTAAACTCGAATATGACATCAGATAAGAAATGAATTTTTTATGTATGTACACACACTCAGAATTCTTTTGTTGATCTTAGTATTGAGAGTGTTGGGCTATACTGCATAGTTAGTTTCACTTTTCTACTTTTGTACACTAGTACAGACTATTGCTGTAGTTTGCTTGTTTTGTCTCTTATCTACTTTGAGGTTTGTCTGGTTTTTTATTTTACTTCTTTTTGTACCGTTTTCAACTTGTTTCTGAGGTGTTTTTTCTTTGAATGCCTCAGGTTCGGAGCAGTAGCGGGTTGAGCTTCAGTCTTCAGTGCTGCAAGTGTTGCGGTACTTTGTTCTTCTGCCTCTCTTACTTTGAGGTAGATGTGGTTTCTAGTCTGTTTAGACTTGTTTTCCTATGGGTTGTGTAAGTTTGTTGACCCCCAAAGTGACTGTTTCTGTTGTTGGTGCACTTGCTAGTTTTATGCTGTTACTTATTGTATTTATACACTTGCTCTTTGGGAAGGCTTTATGATAGAGTGCATGTTAGTTACTTTAAACAAATATAAAAAAACTGCATTTTGATATGGAGGTATAACATACTTTTTAACTGAAAATCACATTATTTTGAAGCGCTACAAATCTACTTTTCTACTTATATACAATTTAGGAGTCGCATATTCATTTCATAAATTGCTGAGTCTTCATCTTCATATAGGATAATAAATAATCAAACTTAGTATTTTCCGCTGCGTAAACCTATATTTTTTGCACGTGGACTAGTTGTTCCACCAGACCGAGGGACACGGTCAGTAAAACTTAAATTATAAATTATGTTTTTAAACTAATTTATCCATCTCTTTTCTTATGTAAATGTAAGGATTGGTTTCGCTGGGCGTCTGCAGTTGTCCCCTGCACGGCGTGGCATCACAGTGCGTATTTTCTTTAACTTTGACGTATTATTTAATACGGAGAAAATGCGGGTTGTGACAGTTGGTATTAGAGGGAGGTTTTACGAGAGGGTTGGTTGGTTTGGCAGGTAAGTCGGACGACCACTTCCCTTAAGCAAATATTATTCTGTCAGTTCATTGCATACACACACCGATATGTCATCAGTAGATCTTGATGGAAGCATGAACACTACACTCATAGCATGATACGAAAAATATACGGGGCATATTATGTAGTATAGGATGCATAATATGTGTTTATATATGAATCCATCATAGATGCAACATGTGACAGTTATGTAGTATGTGATGCATAACCATCATCACATGGATGCCCATTAGCATGTTTTACTTTTCGTTACATATGATATTATGTAGAATGAGATGCATAATATTACATGCGTACCCCACTCATAACATCCACTAATGCCTTTTTAGAATGCATAACATATCATAAACATCATAACATAGCATGAGCACACGTGGCAAGTTAAAGATTTACATGATGACATAAGTACACACATGATTTGAAATAGAACTTTGAACATTCATGCATTCATATCAGGAGCACTAGTGTCAAAGAGATGACGATTCATCGTTCTAAGTTAGAAGCATAACATCATGTATGAATTCTCAGAGCAAGGTGACGGTAAAAGCAAGTATGTGTATTTGACCTGGGTTGAACTTAGAAGTTTGAGTTTGCTAGCTTAGGTGTCTTAAGCTAGGTCTTGATAGTTGTTCGTTCTTTTTGTAGAAGATGGTCCCGAAGCGTTTTACGTTCGGAACAACTTCTCAGTTTGAGGGCGAGTCTTCGTGTACTCGTAGTTTACTTTATATCTCAATTTCTATTCAGCTGGTTGCGCATGCGATTTATTGGAAAGTATATGTAAAGAGCCGTTGGGCACGCAGTCTCTTGATTTTGGTGCTACCCACTCGTTCGTGGCTAGGAATTTTGTAGAGTGTCATCTCTTGACTCTCGATCAAGTTCGTGATTAGTTTTGTGTTAAATTTCCCTCAATTGACTTGGTGGTGTCGAACCAGGGTATCCAGAGTTGTCACCTTCCTTAGATTGGATTTCTAGGTTATGTCGATTGATAGTGCCATATTTGGAAGAATTCAATATGATTTTTTGGGCAGGGATTGGAAGTCTAGTTTTGACGTTGTAGACCGTTGCTAGGATAAACATCTGGACTTTATGATTGATATTGACCGACCCTGGAGTGTGTCTGGATTTCAATATCAGGATTCCCCTGTTATTTCTGCGGTACGTTCTCGTAAATTCTTAGAGTCTGGATGCGAGTCTTTTCTCGTTTCTGTTTTATGTTCTGGAAACTACTCTTGTTGTGCCGCGTGTTCCGTGGCGTGAGAGTTGCCAGATGTTTTCCCGACTATTTTTCCCGGTCTCCCCTCCTGAGAGAGAGGCGAAGTTTGTTTTAGATCTTGAGCCAGATACTTGTCTTTTCGCGAGAGGACCTTACCGCTTGACCCCGCGCGATCTAGAATAGTTTTGTACCTAGCTAAGTGAGTTGCCATTTTGTGGCTTCAATAGGCCAAGTTCTATGCCCTAGAATGCTCAAGTTTTGTTCGCGAACAAATGGGGGATGTCTTTAGAAGATTAGAGATGAATTATAAAGAGTTGAATGAGGTGACTATCAAGATAAAAGTTCATCATTGCGGAAAGATGATTTTTTAAATCAATTGCAAGATAGTTTCGTATTCTCGAAATTTGGCCTCTGTTTATACTTTTATGTATGAAGGATTCGTGAGTCGAATGTTCCAGGGACTGCCTTTTTGTTCCCGTTATGGGCGTTATTTTGAAATCTTAGTGACGTCATTTGATTTAGCGAGTGCCTCCTCTGCCTTCGTAGATTTGATGAATATAATGTTAAGAGGATTTCTGAACCACCTTGTGGCCGTCTTCTTAGGAAAATGTTTTGATTTACTCTAAGAGTGTAGATGAGTGTGTTGAGTATTATGAGATTTGTGCAGTCTAGGTTAAGAGAGCATTATTCTATTTGCCGAGATAAGCAATTAAAATATTTAGCTGTCGTGGTTCCCCTCTTTGGGTCATAATATTAATAAGGATGAATTTCCAATGAACTTAGTAAAGATAGATGACGTGATTGTTTTGGAGGAGATTTACAATGTCTGAGGAGATAAGGAAATTTTCTTGTAGGATTGACATAATGATATAGAGAGTTTGTGAAATGATCCTTGTGATTGTTGGCGTACCTGATTAGGTTTATGTAGAAGAATTTGATTTTTATTTGAGGATGAGCTGTATGTTGAGGCTAGGTATGTCAGGATACCAAAGAGAAATGTGGTCGCCTACGATTTAAGGTAATTGAAGATATATGAAAAGAACTATCATTCGTATAACTTGGAAATTACAATGATGATCTATACCTTGATGTTTTGGAGACTATTTGGTTTGTCGCGTTGTGTAAGATTTTTGCGAACCGTAAGAACTTGGAGTATATCTTCACTCAAAAGAAATTGAATCTGCGCCATAGAAAATGGATAAAATATATTGCGAACTTTGACGTTGACGTTCGTTAGCACTTAGATTCTACAAGGATGTATAGAGATCTAGAGTTGAAATAAATTATTTGATGTTGTGAGTTGGAATTGTTGTTCGTTGAGGTTTCCCCGAAAGCACAAATTCGGTGTGAGCTATCGTGAATAGATGGATACAGTGTTCCAATATTGTTTAATTTTGATTGATTGGTTACTCGATGGAGATAATAATAGAACCGAATTGGGATGAGGACGTGAGATTTCATAGTAGCCTTGGAGTTTCGTGTCAAGGCGAATCTTCATGTTTATGTCGCGTCCTGGCCGAGTTGCAAGAAGTTTGGGGTTTTGACCTTAGGTGTTTATCAGTTTATCTGCAGACCGACTATAGGTCAAAGAGAAAGTTATTCAGGCTTGAAAGAAATGAGATTTTCTGTAGCGGCGTCTTGGGTGCGACCGGTTGGGTTGGCCCAGGTCATTACATTTAGTGCATCGATGTGCCTACTTGTAGGCTGGAATTGCCTGTTTTTTCCCCTGGTGTTTACGATGTGTTCCACGTGAGCTAGTTGTGATGGTGTGTTCATGGTGTTTGCCATATCCTTGACTCGGTGCCCCGATGACAGCCTAATCTCTCGTATACCGAGGAGTCCGTCCGAATTCTGGAGACGCAAGACTAAGTGCTGAGGAGAGATCTTATCCTCATTGTTCTCTTATCTTCTTGGTTAGTATTTCATCGAGCGAGCTTTAGATCTTCTCTCCCTTGCCATCTTATCTTGATGTGCGTTCTAAGTTTCGGAACGAAACTTCTTTTAGGGAGGGTGACTGTAACGTCCCTGATTTTTCAAAAAAATTTTAATTAACGCGGTGACGTCATAATGACGTAAGGGCGTTAAGTTAACGCAGAGTGTACGGCGTGTCGCCATTAATGCGTTTTCACGTCCGTTAGGTCGAGCCGGTCAAATCTTGGAATTCTCATCGAAATTGTAAAATTTCACGATACGAAATTAAATCAATTAATTTTGAAGTTGACCGTCAAGTTTCGTCGCAATCCGAGTATTTTTGGAGCCTCAGCAAATTTCCGAAGTTTTGTAGAATTTACGTTCGCCGTTAACTTGGGAAATTTATACCTCGAGAATGGCTCATTGGATTTTGTTTTTGACTTCGCCGTTGGATTCATAGCACCAACGTTTACCTAGGGTGCGAATTTCGTTTGAATCAATGTGCGTTTAGTCTTTCATAATAATATAATACTTATGTTATTATTATGATTGTTATTATAATTATTAAAAAAAAAAATTCGTTGAGTTTCCCACCCCTATACCCGACGGATCCCGGCCAAAATTTCCTTATGTCCAACTAATTCTTTCCCCCCTTTTAATTAAAATCCTGTGTTAAGTTATTATTAATATTATTATTCTTATTATCATTATATAAGTATATATATATATATAAATTATATCATTTCCTTCTCCCTCAAGTAATAAACCGAGCCCCTTCTCCCTGTTCACTCGGCCGAGCGACTTCCTTCCGGGAGCTTTTTGACCGCCGACATCGGAGTCCCGGTGCACAAAATTCTCGCCCGAGCATAGATCCGGAAAGCTCTCTACCAGAGGTACGCGTGCACGATAAGATTTGTCCGTTTCGTGAGTTTTTTTAGGATTAGGATTTTCGGCCCTAAGCTCTGTTTTGGGTTTTTCTTGTAGATTTTGTTTTCTCTCGCCGTCCCTCAGGCCGATCTGCGACGTGGAGTGTTTCGGAGATCGAATCCCGGTAGAAATCGAGGCAAGTGATGATCTTGCTCTCCTTACCCACTTTCTCCCAAATTTAGTTTCCTTTTCTTGGATTATAATGCGTTTAGTACCTAAAATATTCTCTCTCTAAATTGTTTTGTGATATGACACAATTTTTTGATCATGTCATTTTCTTATCTGTGTCAACATGATCGTTGCGTCATTATGCTCAACGCCGTGAAACCCTCATTGGAGAGTTTGCCCCTTCTTTTTGGTCGATTATTGCTAAGTGTCGGTCCGTAAAAATCATGAGTTCATCCAACGTTAGTTTTTTTACCAAGTGTAATGTCTTCATGCCGTTGTCACCGCGTCAATTGAATCGTAGCGTCATTTCGATCAAGTTATGTCTCCTTGTTTGATGTATGAGTATCGTATATTCTATTGAAGTTTTATTGGTAGGAAAACTTGTCGTCTTCCGACGGAGAACTGTACGTCGGAAGTTTTGTTGCCTTCTGCTGTGTTGTTTTTCGTCGCAACGTCTTGATCGTCGCGTCGCTTTGACTAAGTTAATCTCTCCGCTTGATTTTAAATGTCACTTTGACTAAGTTAATCTTTCCGCTTGATTATAAGTGTCGTTTTGACCAAGTTAATCTCTCAACTTGATTGTAAGTGTCGTTTTGACCATGTTTACCAATTTATTTGTCGTAAGTGTCGTTTGTATCGTTGGAATGTAGTTTGCCGGAAGGCTTGTCGCTTCTCATTGTATCGTTTGTGTGTCGTATCTCGTGCAAGTGGTGTTCCTTCCCTTGCTCCCCTTGTTTATCTCCCTCGTTCTTTTTCATTATTTTTGGTCTAAACGTTAAATGCGGCCTTTTGCCGTGATCTTAGGTAACAGGAAGGCGTCTAGGAAAAATCTCGAGTGGTATCTTCTTTCGTCAAATTGTCCGATGTCGTGCCATGTGGTTTGATCGTCCCTTTCCTTGCGTGACCCGTGCAATTACGTCAAATAGTCCAAGTCATTGTTTGACCTTTGAAATTTTGTCGGATGCGTTAAGGTTTTAGTCTGAGTCTGTTATTGACTGTATAACCTGTAAGTTACAATGAAATTTTTATAAGATAATGAATATGGAATGTTTTGTTGGGCTATGCGCGTTGGGATAGATCCCTCGACACAGTGCCATGTCTGCTGGGTCTGTGCGCGTTGGGGTAAAGTGAAGGAACGCCGGACCGTTGGAAATGACGCTACTTAATTTTCTAAATAAGTAGCAGAGCGTCACGGGTCAAGTGAAGGAATGCCAGACCCAACAATACCCCCCCGGCGTCCAGCACAACCAGTCGGCTCAGAGGTGGGGTTACCACATGACCCACACGACTCAGAGGTGGGGTTACCACATGGCCCACACGGCTCAGAGGTGGGGTTACCACATGTCCACGGTTGTCTGACCCGCCGGACCCACACAGGTAGAAGGGAAAAATAAGGATTTAATAGCGCCCCCACGGTCTTGAACCTATGACCTCCTCTGATACCAAATGTAGGATCAAGCGCTTACCCAACTGTTCCAAAAGCCTGGACTGTTGGAAAGGGCGCTACTTAATTTTTTTTAAATAAGTAGCAGAGCGCCACAGGTCAAGTGAAGAAATGTCAGACCCAACAATCCCCCCCGGCGTCCAGCACAACCCCTCTGATACCAATTGAAAGTGAGGGGATAGATCTGTCTTAACTCTAGAGGGGGGGGGGGGGAGGGGGAATAAAGTGTTTTAAAAACTTTGATTATTTTTTATTGTGGAATTAAAATAAGTGATATTAATGTATATAAAGAGAAGTAAAAACAAAATTATCACAGCACAACAAAACAAGAAATAAAACAACCAGACGACACAAAGAAATTATAGTGGTTCCCCAAAAATGGGTACATCCACTCTTCTATCACCCTGGTAGGAATTCACTAATAGGTTTTTGTTTAGGTGCCCTGCCACCACAGGATTTTGCTCAAGTGCCCTGTCACCACAAGTTCTATTTCAAGGGATATCTCACAACCCTTTGAGGTTTTGATCAGGTGCCCAAAAAATAACCCAAGTATTTTGATAAGGAGACTTGACCACAAAAAGTAACTTTTGAAGGGAGTTATAAAACCCTTTATACAGTGAGGTAAAAAAAATTATGTTGTCTTCTCTTTCTCAATAGCACTGAGAAGACTAGTGGATTGCTTGTAGTGTCAAAGCTCCCCCTGAGATTAAAATTTGTTAAGGAAGTTGGAAGCTTTGCATAGGGTGTAGGCCTTCAACTTGGATTGTTGATCTTCAGGATCTTTTAGATAGATATTCATTGTTGTCTCTTGAAAAGTCCTGAAGCAGAAACTTAAGAAGACTGAAGATGTGTGTAAGCTGTTCTTCTTCAATTTCCTGTATGCACAATAACAAAAGTCTCTTCTCTGTATCGTGTATCAGTAGTTGAGTCTTTTTTGTCTGAAGAGAAAAAAGTCTTTTATATTCATAGTAGATTTTAGCCTTTGAATTTTGAAAAATATCCTTGATTTACTGCTGAAATCCTTGGAGTTGAACGGCTGGAATTTGTATTTAATATGTTTCCTCAACTGTCCCAGTAAATAAGCCAAGTATTTAACTCTGTGAAAGCCATAATAAATGCTACCATGAAATGGCTATATTCTTGAGAATATGAGTATTAATTATAAGAGAATTACTGCCTTAGAATAATATAATTTGAAGTCATGCTGATAGAAAATATGACAAACTGATTTTGAAAAGGAATTAGTCAAGCTCAGGACAGATTTCATCGACCTAAACTCCAAGTTCGTCGAGCTGAGAAATCTTCTTTGTCGAGCTGAGCTCAGAGATCATCATTCTGGAAAATAACTGTCAATACTGAGTTCCAAGTTCGTCGAGCTGAGATAGACTTTCGTTGACCAGAGAATCTGAGTAGAAGAAGAAGGATCGTCGACTTGAGCTCAAATTTCGTCGAGCTTAGCTCAGAGTTGAAACTCTGAGTTCGTCAATCTGAGATCGACGATCGTCAATCTGAGTTCGAAGAACTTCGAACTGATTTTCTGAACTCTTTAAAACTATATTTCTTCTAAGTCCGAGTCTCTAAAATCTTCTGAAAGCTGGATCAAAGTAGTCTAACCTAATCAGAGTAACCTTAACCTTAGAACTAACAGATGACCCTAGGCTGTACATGTTGGGTCAATAAACCTAATATTGAACCTAGCCCAAATCCAAACTGGGGTTCCAACAATTCCCCCTATTTCGGTGAGGTCACTAAACCAAATAAAGAAAGCATGAAAACACAAAACAATATAAATATCTGACAGAATTTAAACTATTCAGCAGACATGATATAACTAAGTTCATTACACATATAATTCACAGGTAAATAACAAAATAGAATAAGTTTAAGAACCATCAGAGGGAGGAGCAGAAGATGATTTAGTAAAAGCAATTATCCTGGTTGGATCTTCAGCTTCCCTTTGAGTCATTTACATGTCTTGAGCCCCAAGAATTTTCACAGATGAAGCTCTGGGCACTACAGCTTCTGGATGGATTTGCATGTATGCATTGGGATCAAATAAGTTTCTATTTACCTGAAACCTGTTGAGCTCTTCCTGTCTGTAAGAAGACATTGTTGTATATTTAGATATATCTTCTCCTTCTTCTCTGGCTTTATTGATTTGAGATAGACCAATAGTCTCCTTGAGTCTGGCCATCCTGTAAACTGGATCCAGCTCAGGTTCATATGAGGGAGAAGGAGATCTCTCTAGATTGGAAATTTGTTCAGCACTCTGAGAAGTTTTCTGTGGAGTAATTCTGTACTGAATTGATTACTGTTGAAAGTTACTTGGACTAGATCTCTGTTGATGTTGGCTTTAATAATATGACCTTGGAGGTTTGCACAAGCTGTACTTCCCAGTTGGTCTTGAGGACTGATAGGAATCTTGCATTTGGGATTGAGAAACATTTCCTGAGGCACCTGCAGGAGGAGGAGGAGGAGGTCCTCTCCGGGTCGACCTTGGTGGAGAATTGTATCTTTTCTTCTTATTCCTTTCCTTTAACTCATTCTTAGAGAATCTCATCCAGTAATGCATGTCTTGAGTGAGAGGAATGTTATTCAGAATGTAGTATTGAGTGTCAGTAGTAGGATTTGGCTTAGGAACAACCTTGGGAGGAGCCTTTCTCTTCTTAGATTTCCTCTTCTTGGAACTGAGATCATCTGAATCATCATCCTCATCATCATCAGATGTTTCAGCAGGATGAGCATATAGATCATCAATCTCTTTTATTTGTTCATCAGAAATGTACTTCTTAGCTTGAGGTTCAGAAGATAAATTGGGGATTGGAATGTCAGCTGCTGGAACTGTATCTGCAAAATTTTCTTGAGAATCATCCTTGTCTGCAAACAGAATCTCATCCAAGTCTGGCATAGGACTTTCATCCCAAACAACCACAACAGAAGAGTCAGTTAAAGGCTTAATGGATTCAAGAGCAGAAACTGGCTCAACAATTTATGTAACCGCTGAGGGCTCTATAATCATAGGAACTACAAAACTTGTCTTTAGTTGTTCCACAACTTCAAAACTTATTGGAGCAGTAAAACAAACAATAGCTTTAGAATGATCTTGTTGAAGTACTGGTAATGAATTTCTATATACTGTATCAAAAGAATGTAGCAAAAAGCTAAATCAACTGTGGGATTTATGATGAAATCACCATCAATGCTTATTTCTGGTACTGTCTTTTCATCTGTAGAAAACATTTCAGAATCAACTGCTGTTGTAACTGCTTCTGCTACTGTTGCTGGAGAAACTACTGCTGCTGCTAGAGCTGAAGCTTCTTCATAGAACATCTCCCCCTGCCTGGATTCAGAAGGTACTGAACCCCCTGAAAGAAGAAGGGACAGATGAAGAAGGAGCAAGATGAGCAGAAAGAGAGGATATGGAGGCAGCAAGAGGTGCAATTTCTTCTGCTATGAGTTGCCTGATGATTGGAGTGATAAGCTCAAAGATGTTGGAAATGGAGGGAAAATCCAATTGCATAAACTCAGGTGGTGTCTAAGTAAATACAGATGGATGGATGAAGGAGGTAGATGGACTGAAAGGAGGAAGAGGAATGAAATTAGTCATAATTTCATCCTAAGGTGAAGATAATTGTTGTTGAGGAGAGTGAGATGGAGATTGTGATGGTAAAAGATTAATATTTGGAAATGATAGAATAATATGTTGTGGTATGTCATCAAGGTTAAGTGGTAAAGGAGATTGAGGTGGAGATAGAGGTTATGATGGTGAGGCAGGAGGGATTTGAGAGGAAGTGGATAGATGTTGGAGGGGAGTGGATGATGGAAATATTAAATTAGGTGGAGTTGGAGGAGGTGCAGGAACTTCTACTTCAGGTGGGGGTGAGGCCGTTACTGCCCTGGTGTTCTCTGAAGCTCTGGAAGAGGAGGAAGCCCTGGATGGCTTAGGGATGGTCCTCTCCCATCTACCAAATAAGGCAGAAGTTAGCCTCTTGGAGGCATTGATGAACATGGTCTGGGTGACCAATAGTTCAGGAGCCTTAGCCTGGAGGAAGATTCCCAAAATCCTCCCAAAAAAAACTTACTTCTTTGAATTTTTCTTCTTGATCAACTCAAATAACAACACACCCCAATTTACTGATTTCTTATTAACTAAGGAACACATCACCAAGAATTGGTGCCTGATAATATAATCATGGGCAGTGTGCTTTCCTAGCAAAATTTTCCCAACAACATCAACCAGAAATTTATATTCTACTTATAAATTTTTCTTCAACAACTTGTTAGGTTTTCCTTCAGAGTGACCCATTTTAATATCACATATCATCTTACTCAGAACTATCTAGTTCTATATCGTCTTCTCCATTAACCAATTCAAATTTTTAGAAATTATAACAGGTGTTAGAGAAACATGTTGACCTACGATGGTGCCAATCATGGTTGTTGCATCTTGGGAAGTTAAGGTAAACACCCATTCTCGTATCTCTGTTGTTGGCAGTTTGATCCTTGTAGTCATAAGTTTCTTGAGTTGCTGATCTTCAAAGAGTTTAAGAATATCCGTGAAGACCTGATCAGAAAGGCTGAAGGAATCAAAGTCAATGTCGAATCCCGTGTCATATTTCATACTGGAGAGAGTAGTCGCTGAAATCACCATTTTTTCCTGCAAAAACAAAAGAGAGATCAAGTGCAAGAGAACTAGAAAGCGCGGGATTGAGTTCGATGAAAACCTAGATATAAAGTTTTCAGAATATGAAGTGGCGAACTCCGTCCTACGAAAAGATAAGATCTTCGAACTCAGGTCGATGAAAAAATTTCATGGAGAAATGATATCGTCGATCTCAGTTTGAAGAGGGTAAAATAGTTCGTCATTCTCAGGTCAACGAAATATTTTCTGAAGCAAGATTGCCGATCTCCGTTCGAAGAAAAAAACTTTACACAGAGATTTCGTCGATCTCAGGTCGACGAAAACTCTCAAGAAGAGTTCATAGATCGTCGATCTCCGTTCGACGAAATGTGACCAATTCTACGACCTTGGATAGAAATCAAATTAAGCCTTCCCCATTAATCATATCTAACTGATTTAAGAAGAACAAATGTTTCTTCTCATCCAATGGTTTGGTGAAGATGTCTGCTATTTATAAATTAGTAGAGATAAAGACAAGGTTAATTTTCTTTTTGTCCACACAATCTCTAATGAAATGATGCCTAATTTCTATATGCTTGGTCCTACTATGATGCACTGGATTTTGTGCAATGGAAATTGCACTGGTACTATCACAAAATTTAGTTTAATTATTTAGCTTGTAACTATAATCCAAGAGTTGTTTTTGAATGCACAATATTTATGAACAACAACTACTAGCTGTAATGTATTCAGCTTCTGCAGTTGAAGTGGATACATATGTTTATTTCTTACAAAACTAAGACACAAGCCTATCACCAAGGAACTGATATGTTCCTGATGTGCTTTTCCTATCAACTCTACATCCAGCAAAGTCAGTATCTGAGAATCCAGTTAATTCAATTTCTGACTCAGTTGGATAAAAGAGTCCTAGATTTGGGCAACCCTTTATATATCTCAAAATTCTTTTAAGTAAAATATGGTGAGATTCTTTAGGGTTCACCTGGAACCTAGCACAAGGACATGTAGCAAACATTATATATGGCCAACTAGCTGTGAGATACAATAAGGACCCAACAATAGCCCTATATGTTTTCTAATCAACTGGCTTGCCATGTTCATCAGAATCAATCATAGCATTGGAAGCTATGGGTATTTTCTTGGCTGAGGCATCAGTCATCCCAAATCTTTTAATTAGCTCCTTAGCATATTTGGATTGGGAGATGAAAATTCCATCAGGGGATTGCTTCACTTGGAGACCAAGGAAGTAAGAAAGCTCACCCATGCTACTCATTTCAAACTTGGAATGCATCAGGTCAAAAAACCATTTGTATAGTTTGGAATCAGTAGAGCCAAAAATGTTGTCATCTATATATATTTGTACTAATAATATGTTATTATTATGATACCTAGTAAACAAAGTTCTATCTACAATGCCCCTAGTAAACTTATGCTCTAAAAGAAAGCTAGCTAGGGTCTCATACCAAGCTCTTGGAGCTTGCTTTAAACCATATAGAGCTTTATGCAATTTGAAAACAAAGGAGGGATGAGTTGAAGAAATAAAACCTGGTGGTTGTTCAACATATACTTACTCTTTGAGTTCACCATTCAAGAAAGCACTCTTGACATCCATTTGGTAGACTTTGAACTTTTTGTAGGCTGCATAGGCAAGAAAAATTCCGATAGCTTCAGGTCTTGCAGCAGGTGCAAAGGTTTGATCATAGTCAATTTCTTCTTCCTATATGTATCCTTGTGCTACCAGTCTTGCTTTGTTTCTTATTATATCTCCTTATGCATCCAATTCATTTCTGAATACCCATTTAGTTCCAATGACTTGGAAGTCTTTGGGTCTAGAAACTAAATTCCAAACTCTGCATCTCTCAAATTGATTGAGCTTCTCTTGCATTGCAATAATCCAGTGCGGATTTTGATCTGCATCTTTTATGGATTGTGGCTCAAGTTGAGATATGAAGCAAGCATGCATCAAATCTTGGTTGAGTTGATGCCTTGTTTGCACACCAACTGATATGTCTCCAATCACTTGAGATACATGGTGATCTCTAAGTGTGACAAGATCAGTTAGAGGAGTTGGTTCAGCAATAACATTGGGAATTAATTTCTCTTGTTGAATTATGTTTGATGTTGGTGGTTCAACAATCATTTCATTGAATTCTTCTTCACTGTCTACATCAACATGTGGAGAAGGATATGATATAGCCTAATTGGTGAGGTTTAAATCATCCAATTTCTCACACAGTTGGGGTACCTGCAATAAATCTTTGGTAGAAGAATTTTCTCCTTGTAATATATGTTAGCTTCATCAAATGTTATATGTATAGATTCTTCCATTTTTAAGGTAGATTTATTGAAAACCCTATAGGCCTTGCTAACTTGGGAATATCCAAGAAAAATTCCCACTGCAGCTTTGGCTTCAAACTTTCTAAGATGTTTCTTATTATTATTATAAATGTAATATCTACAACCAAAAATTCTAAAGTAATCTATTTTAGGTTGCTTCCCTTTAAGTAATTCATAGGGAGTCTTACCCTTAGGTTTATGTATTAAACTCCTATTCAGGACATAATTTGTTGTACTTACAGCTTCTGCCCAAAAGGATATGGGCAAGTAAGCATCTGCAAGTAATGTTCCCGCAGCTTCAATGAGGGTTCTATTTTTCCTTTCTGCTAGCCCATTTTGTTGACGTATTCTAGAAGCAGAGAAGCAATGCCTGATACCTTCCATCTCAAAGAATTCTTGCATAAGAAGAGACTCAAACTCAGTACAATGATCACTTCTGATCAATGCAACTGGAGTAGAGTACTCAATCTTAATTCTCTTAAGAAAGTCTCTAAGAACTTTAAAGTTATCTGACTTATTTCTCAAGAAGAAAACCAAAGTGAACCTAGAGAAGTCATCTACAATAACTAAGATATAAAATTTCCCTCCCAACCTCTTTACATCAACGGGTCAAAATAGATTCATATGTAGCAAGTACAGAATCCTTGGTGAATCACTCTTATTATTAAATTTAAAACTATTTTTGGTTTGCTAGCCTAATTGACAAGCCCTATAGAGGATTTCCTTCTTGTAGGGGCCAGAAGGCAATCCTCTAACAAGGTTATACCTAGAGAGTTTAACAATATTTTTAAGATTAACATGTCCTATTCTTTTATGTCATAATTCATTATTATTACTAATTTGATTGAACACATAAATTTCTGAACTAGCTGACTTAAAATGAACTATATAGATGTTCCCTTGTCTAAGTCCAGTTAAAACAGTTTTGTTATCTATAGAAGTAATAAAACAGGTAGATTGGTTAAAAGATACCTGATAACCTTCATCATATAACTGGCTTATGGATATCAGGTTATGTTTTAGACCATTCACATATGCTACCTTCCTGAAAGTGACAGCTCTAATGTTGACATTCCCATAGCCTTCTGTTTGGTCATAGTTGGAGTCTCCAAAAATCATTTTTGGTCCAAGCTAAGACTTGTTGTTGGTTAAGTTGTCCTTGCTGCCTGTTATGTGCTTTGAACATCCACTATCCAGGTACCACTATTCCTCAATTATAGGATATTCTTTCACCTGTATAGAAACAAATTAGGTGTTCTTGACCCAGGTAACCTTGGGTCCTTGATTCTTTTCAAATTTAAAGATAGAAATATAGGAACATTCAGGTTGACTCTTATATCCTAGAGGGTGAAATTTCCTAGGTGGAATTATCCACTAAGTAAATGGGTTAACAAATTTTCTTGGTTGATTACTGGTTCTGGAATAATTTAAGTTTCAGATAAAATGAACTGGGATCGATGAATTTTGATAAGTTCGTCGATCTGCGTTCAAAGAATAGGGATGAGTTCGTTGAACTCCGCTCAGAGAATGAAGGTATTCATTTTCTGTTCCCCAATATCGTCGATCGTAGGTCGAAGAACCATATTGGTTTCATCGATCGTAGTTTGAAGAATAATTATACGAAAAATTTGCGTTCAGAGTTCGTCGATCTGAGTTCGATGGACTGTATGCATTTCATCGATCTGAGTTCGACAAAAGCTGCTGAGTATAGTTTTTATTATAGTTCTTATTTTTCTTTCTCTTTCTTTTGGGTTTCTAAATTATTTCAGCTTGTTCATTATTCTCATCTAGTTTTTCTTTTCCCTTTTTTGATATAAATTTTATGGGGTTTGGGAGAATATTTTTCTGAATAAGATGAGGTTGGCTTGATGAAGCACCTAAGCCTAGTTGTCCATTTAGCCTGGCATAAACAGTGCTTGTGATGTTCATCAATTTGATGCTTCTCCCATTCAGGGATTCTTCAAATTGCTTAGTGATGACTAGTTTTAGTCATCGATTTTGGTGTAATTCAGTAGCTTATTCTCCTAAGTTTTATATTAATTTTGTTATAAGTATGCTTGTTTTAATGTTATTATTATTATTATTATTATCTATAGTTCCATTATATGTGTTGTTATGTTTTATTATTATTATTATGTTTAGGATATTTTCTTTATTATAACTTATATGTAATATTATATCATAATGATTTATGTTATGTTTTGTTTTGTTTTTGTTTTTATATAAGATATTATATTATAGGTTTAGTTTTATTAAAAAAACTTATATCATGTTACATGACTAATGTTATTTTTTCTTTTCTTGTTTTGTAGAAGCAGCCCTTGTCCAATCAAGGCCTTACCCGAGCCCTCTTCCACTTTGGTGCAGCCCAATCCATCATGGTGCAGCTCATTTGGCCGAGCCCAAGCCTACTCATCAAGTGCAGCCCGGCCCCCTACATGTAGCAGCACAAGCAGCCCGACCCCCTCCATTTTGTGTACCCGAGCCCAAGCATGCTGCAGCCGCACTTCTCCTCCATGAAGCCCACATTTTGGAGCAGCCCTTTCATCCCATGTGGCCGGTCCTCCATCAAACACAGCAGCCCACAAAGCCCATTGAAGCCCCCTTTCCATGCAACCCGACCACATGCATGCAATTATTCATGCATGTGGCCGGCCACACTTTTTCTCTCTCTTTCATTATTCCCTTACCACCCTTTTAATTCTCATACATGCATCCTCTCTCCCATCATTGAATGCATGCATGAATTCCCCCTTGCAAGTGGCCGGCCCACCCCTCCTTTCCACCATTCTACAAGCTTCCATTCACTCCCCCTATCCACTTTACATTTTTATTTGTCATTCCATTTATTATTATACAATGCATGAAGCCCCTCCTCTCTCCCCTCATTTAAGCCCATGCATGAACCATCTCACCCCAAGTGGCCGGCCACCCCTTAGTCTTCCCCTTCTAGATGCTTCCCTCCACTCCTATAAAAGGAACCCATATCCCATGCTTTGGAAGAGTTGATTTTTAGATTGGAGCAAGTGAGCAAGAGAGTACTTTTCAAGAGAGTTCTTATTATTGTAATTTTCATTTTCTAATTTTTCTGTTAGTTGTAATTTCAAATTCTGTTTGAAAGTTTTGTTCAAGATTGTTTTGTTTTAGCCTTGTGAACCTTTCTTTTTAATAATAATGCAAATGTTCTTCTCTCTTTATTTTGTTATTTCCCTTTCCAGTATGAGTAGCTAATTTCCTATAGCATTCGATCGTGAGAATCCATGAAGTGAGATGAGAGTTTATTTTATTTCTTAGTTTTATTTTTGTATTTCATGCTCGATCCTTCTTTGATTCATTTTGCGTCAACTCCGTATTCCCGGTATACGGTAGTAGGCCTTGTTCTCATTTCATAGTAGCCGAGAGGCTCATGATTTGAAAGATCACTCAAAGAAGGAAGGAGTTGAACGCAATCCTAGAGATAGGACGACGTAAATCCTCCGGATTGGAGTCAAATCCAATAGTGCGGATCACCCCGATAATGCAACTTTAGGCTTCTTTGGTTTGTAAAGAGATTTCGATCGAAGAGTCTATAAGTTAGGAGACCTAATGCTCTAGCGAGATTTTGTCTTATTTTTGGATCCGTCACGGTCGAGTATGGTTTGCAAAAATTAAAACTATCTTTATTTTTATCTCTCTCATCTAACTTCATGGTGAATCATTGATCGAATGCTAGCCTTTTATTATAAGTTTTTCGTCTCGTAATTTGTCTTCCTTTCCACTTTAAAAAAAATTCTCAAATCCAAATAGTTTTCCGGTAGGATAATAGTTAAAGCGTGAGTAGAAGTAATTGACAACCCCGTGTTTAAATACGACCTTGGTACTACAATTCGACAGGTACGCTTGCCTGTTCGGGTTTTGGCCCACCAAGTTTTTGGCGCCGTTGCCGGGGATTTTTCTTCGTCAATATTTTGAAAACGCTTGCGCTATTACTTCTACAAAAATCAAAAAAAAAATTATATTATATATATTTAAATATTTCTAATCAACCCACTTCACTTTATTTCTACCCCACCTAAAATCTCTCGAAAAGGGTAAGGGGCTTTAAGCGCCACCATTTTACCTAGTACCGGGCGAACCCTTCACCGGGTAGTCCTCGGGAAGTTCGAGAGCCAAGCCATAAAAAAATCTATTCAAAAAAAAATTCCTTTCTTTTCCTCTTTTTCTTTCTTTTCCAAGCTTTCATTTTCATCTTCCCTCGTTTTCTTTGCTAGTGCATGAACCGAGCGAATCCGTCGCTACTTGTTGATTTGGACCCGGAAATCGAACGCTCCTTTCGGAGACAACTACGATTCAGGGCTTCCACTTCTCAAACAGCGGTTGAGGATTCCTTTGGGGATTGCAATTTTAATTCTGAAATGGGAGACCCTAACCCAGAAATGGCTCAGCAAAGGACCATGTCCGATTATGCTCGGCCCAATCTGGAGGGGACTGAAACAAGTATTGTTCGACCTGCGATTGCAAACAATAACTTCAAGCTTAAGCCTAGCATCATACAAATGGTGCAGCAATATGTACAGTTCGACGGATTACAAGATGAAGATCCGAACTTACATATTGCCAATTTTCTTGAAATCTGTGACACCTTCAAAATCAATGGTGTCTCAGACGATGCGATAAGGCTAAGACTCTTCCCATTCTCCCTAAGGACTAAAGCCAAACAGTGGTTGAGTTCTCTTCCAAGAGGATCGATCACTACTTGGAACATTTTAACTGAAAAATTTCTTTCTCGTTATTTCCCTCCTGCCAAAACAGCTAAGCTGCGTAATGATATAACTTCATACTCTCAAATTGATTCTGAGACCCTCTATGACACTTGGGAGAGGTTCAAAGAACTTTTGAGAAGATGCCCTCATCATGCTCTGCCTGTATGATTGCAGGTCCAGACATTCTATAATGGGCTAAATCAAGAAACTAAGCAAATGATAGATGCCGCTTCCGCTGGTTCTTTAGACCGCAAAACTCCGGAAGCCGCTCTTGAGCTTATCGATGACATGGCGATGAACACTTATCAGTGGAATTCGTCCAGGTCTCGCCCATCTAAACCTGCAGGTATTTACGAAGTGGACTCGGTGACGCAACTGGCGATGAAAGTGGAAATGCTCAACAAGAAGATCTCGGAGATGACTGCTCCCTCCACCGCTAAGGTATATGAAAATGCTGCTGCTGCCGAGCAGGTGGATTATCTGGGGAACATACCCAGGCCTGCTCAAAACAATTCTGCCAATAATTTTTCTGCTTTTTCGAATTTTTCTTCTCCTCCTGGTTTTAATGCTGCTACGAATTCTTATCATCCTGGATGGCGTAACCATCCTAATTTTTCTTGGAGTAATAATGCTAACGTAGTACACCCACCGCACGATTTTACACCACTACCACCACCGCAACAAAATTTTCAAAAACCTTCCCCTTTGAAAGAGATCCTCGTTAAATATATAAGCTCGAACGATGCCACTATTAGAAATTTAACAGGGTCAATGAAAAACTTAGAAAATCAAGTCGGCCAACTCGCCAAGGCCTTTTCCGAGAGACCACCTGGAACTCTTCCCTCGAACACTGAGCCTAACCCAAGGGAGCACGCAAATGCGATTTCCCTTCGGAGCGGTAAAGTTGTTAACGAGCCCACCACAAGGGAAGAGCCAAGGGTGAGTGTCCCTCCTGTTTTTACCCCCGCGGAAAATGATAACTTAGATTCTGAAAAAGAAAAATCTATTTTTGAAAAAGAAAAAAAGGATAGCTCTATTATTTCTGATTCTGAAAAAGACAAAAATGGTTTTCAAAATGATGCTCCGATTGTTATAAATGAATTTCCGCCACCTCCTTATCCGGCTAGACTTAGGCAAGAAAAACTAGATAATCAATATCAACGCTTTCATGAAATATTTAAACAAATTCATATTAATTTGCCGTTTCATGAAGCGATTAGCCAAATGCCTAAGTACGCTAAATATCTTAAAGATTTATTAACGAACAAAAAGAAATTGGAAAATCTTTCTCATGTAACTTTGAATGAAGAATGCTCGGCAGTCATTAAAAATTCCAATCTTCCAAAAAAGATAAATGACCCGGGTAGCTTTTCAATTCCTTGCGTCTTCGGTGATTTATTCGTTAAACATGCGCTAGCGGATCTAGGAGTGAGCATCAATTTGATGCCTTTTTCTTTATTCAAGAAGCTTGGTTTGCGCACTTTGAGCCCTACAAGAATGAGTATCCAATTAGCTGATAGGTCTATCAAGTATCCACTAGGTATCGTTGAGGACGTGTTAGTAAAGGTCGACAAATTCATCTTCCCGGTGGATTTTGTCATTCTTGATATTGAAGAGGACGTCGAGGTTCCTCTTATCCTTGGACGACCATTTCTAGCCACCTCTCGAGCAGTTATAGACGTTAGCAATGGAAAGTTGTTTTTGCGAGTGGGAGATGATGAGGTCACATTTTCTATAAATCAATCAATGAAAAATTCTTTACAAAATGATGACTCATGCTTCTTTATTGATGTTCTAAATGAAGATTCTTCCCTTCCCCTTTCTAACATCTCTTCTAATGAATTTTCTTCTTCTTTTTCTGAAATTTCTTCAAATGGTTTTGAAAGTACGGTGATGTCAATTCAAGAAAATTTTGAAAATGATTCTGTTTTTGGTAGAAAAAATTATGAAAAACTTACTTTTGAAAATGAAAAAGTTTTGAAAAATTCTTATGACGAACCACCCCAGCTCGATCTCAAACCCCTTCCCAAACATCTCAAATATGCTTTTCTTGCAAAAGATTCAAAATTGCCCGTTATAATCTCGGCTTTCCTTTCCCAATCCGAAAACGATCAATTGATCGAACTACTACAAAAGCATCGCCGAGCTATAGCGTGGCAAATTTGTGATATTCCTGGCATAAGCCCCTCCTTCTGCACACACAAAATATTTTTTGACAATAATCCTAAGGGTGTAGTTCAACCACAACGTCGTCTTAATCCGAATATGAAAGAGGTTGTGAAGGGAGAGGTGCTTAAGTTATTATATGCGGGGATAATCTATCCTATTTCCGATAGTCAGTGGGTAAGTCCAGTTCAGGTTGTCCCTAAGAAGGGTGGGATCACGGTAGTACCAAACGAAAACAACGATTTAGTTCCAACTAGGACGATAACGGGATGGAGGATGTGCATCGATTACCGTAAACTAAATGATGCCACTCGAAAAGATCACTTCCCCCTCCCCTTTATCGATCAAATTTTAGAACGTCTGTCCGGGCACAATTTTTATTGCTTCCTCGACGGTCTCTCGGGATATTTTCAAATCCCTATCGCACCCGAGGACCAAGAGAAGACGACATTCACTTGCCCCTTCGGAACTTTTGCCTATCGTAGAATGCCTTTCGGATTATGCAACGCACCCGCCACCTTTCAGCGGTGTATGCTTGCCATTTTTGATAAATATGTAGAAAATATTATGGAAGTTTTTATGGACGACTTTTCCGTTTTTGGCGACTCATTCGAACTCTGTTTAGAAAATTTAGGAAAAGTTTTAAAACGCTGTGAGGAGACAAATTTAGTCTTAAACTGGGAGAAGTGTCACTTTATGGTACGTGAGGGTTTAGTCCTTGGCCACAACATTTCCGCTAGGGGAATTGAAGTGGACAAGGCAAAAATTGAAGTAATTGAAAAGTTACCGCCCCCTACAACCGTTAAAGCGATTAGAAGTTTTTTAGGTCATGCGGGTTTTTATCGTAGATTTATTAAAGACTTTTCAAAAATCACTAAACCTCTCACCCACTTGCTCGAAAAAGACACTCCTTTTGTTTTTGATAAATCTTGTCTCGAGGCCTTTGAGTTAATAAAATCAAAACTTATAAATGCTCCTATTATGATCGCCCCAGTTTGGGATTTACCTTTTGAAATTATGTGCGATGCGAGTAATCATGCGGTAGGCGCGGTACTAGGACAACGAATTGCTAAGAACTTTCATCCGATTTTTTATGCTAGTAAAACTCTAACTTCTGCTCAAGAAAATTACACCACGACGGAGAAAGAACTTTTAGCTATCATTTTTGCGTTTGATAAATTCCGACCCTACATCACCCTTTCCAAGGTTATCGTTTTTACGGATCATTCCGCTTTGAAGTACCTCCTTTCTAAACCGGATGCCAAGCCGCGTCTTATCTGTTGGATCCTTTTGCTTCAAGAATTCGACTTGGAGATTCGGGATAAGAAAGGAGCGGAAAACCAAGCGGCGGATCATCTATCTCGCCTTGAAAATCCCAAACTTGATTTTTTAAATGAAACTTCTATTAATGACTCTTTTCCGGATGAGCGTCTTTTTAATATTTCTTCATCTCCTACCCCCTGGTTTGCCGATCTAGCCAATTATCTTGTGGCCCGGGTCCTTCCAAAAGAATACTCCACTCACCAAAAGAAGAAATTCTTTTCGGAGTTGAAGTATTATTTTTGGGAAGACCCATTTCTATTTCGCATTTGTGCGGACCAGGTGGTAAGGAGATGCGTTTCGCAGGAAGAGGGTCACCAAATTTTAAAACATGTTCATGAAGGTCCGACTGGCGGGCATTATCAAGCGAACCGCACCGCCCACAAAGTGCTTAGTGCTGGCTTCTATTGGCCAAGCATATTTAAAGATGCACAAATCTTTGTGGGTGGATGTGATCGATGCCAGCAGACTGGAAATATTTCTAACAAAAATGAAATGGAACAAAACTATTTTCTCGAGTGCGAAGTTTTTTATTTGTGGGGCATTGACTTTGTTGGCCCATTTCCTTCAAGTTTAGGTAATAAATATATTTTAGTAGCGGTAGATTACGTTTCTAGATGGGCAGAGGCCCAAGCTCTGCCAACTAATGATGCTCGTGTTGTTGTTAATTTTCTGAAAAAATTGTTTTCTCGCTTTGGATTCCCTCGAGCGATCGTTAGTGATAGGGGAAGTCACTTTTGCAACGCTCAGCTCGCTAAGGCTTTAGCTAAATATGGCGTTACGCATAAATTATCCACTGCTTATCACCCCCAAACTAACGGTCAGGTCGAGGTAGTCAACCGCGAACTTAAAAGAATTTTGGAAAAAACTGTTTCTACTTCTCGTAAGGATTGGTCCCTAAAATTAGACGATGCTCTTTGGGCTTATCGGACAGCGTACAAGACCGCCATCGGTTGTACTCCTTTCCAATTGGTCTATGGAAAATCGTGTCATCTTCCGGTAGAAGTAGAGCACCGAGCGTATTGGGCGTTAAAGTTTTTTAATTTCGATCCGCATTCGGTTGGCGAGCATAGAAAAAATCAATTAAATGAACTCGATGAATGGAGAGCGTACGCGTATGAAAATAATAAAATTTATAAAGAACGCACGAAATTGTATCACGATAAGAATCTACGCCACCCTAAAACGTTTAAACCAGGCGATCAGGTTCTTCTTTTTAATTCGCGTTTACGTCTCTTCCCGGGAAAGCTTAAATCTAGATGGTCCGGACCGTTCACGGTCAAGGATGTTTTTCCTTACGACACTGTGCTACTTTCACACCCCGATAAGGGAGACTTTAAAGTTAATGGCCATAGACTTAAACTCTATTTCTCTAACGATTCTGTGACTCCTGTAAAGGAGAATCTTCGTTTTGATTCTTAGTTATTATTTCTGCTGGACATTTTTATTTTGTGATGGACATTTTTTTTATTTTTCACTTGTTGGACTTATTATTATGAAACTCTCTTATTTGAAATGTTGTAATAATAAAAAAACATTATCGGGCAATCTGCCCATGGACTCTATTTCTTTCTACTTTCATTCTGCTCTTTCTACCGGAGGCCAATCAAGTCCATGATCGTGGTCGCCGCTCCGCCGCTGCTGATATCCGATGGATCAAGTCATACCTGCTGACGATCAAGTACTCTAAAAGGCAAGCATGGGGGAGCGACATCCGCCTTCATCTCACGAACCCGGGGAAGTCCTGTTCTTTTTCCTTATTTATTTTCCTGCATTTTTCTTTTTCTCTTCTTCTCAGTCCCCTTCTCTTTTTCTTTATGTTTTCTTCATTGAGGGCAATGAAGAATTTAAGCATGGGGGGGGGGGTCTAGTTTCTTTTTGCCTTTCTTTTTGTTTTTCTTCTTTCAAAAAAAAAAAAATTTTATGTTTTATATTAGTATAGTACTCTATGTCATCAAAATCTAAAATCCAAAAAAATTATAAAATATAAAACCCAAAAAAATTAGAAAAAACAAAAAAAATCAAAAAAATTTTTTGTGCTGAAAATCGATTTGAAAAACAAAACCTAAAATTATTTGCTATCTTTATTTTCATGTTGCTTCTAGTGAAGTGTAGGCCCATGCGGTTTCTTAGTTCTATTTAGATTACTTTGAAAATGTTTTTCTAAACCTATCATTTTAACATAGTCTAGTTCTACTAGTTTCTTTTTCTTAAATATAGGCATCCGGTTTTTAAGTTATAAGCTAGCAATGCGTAGTTATGTCTTTTTATTCGGTTAATTACTTATGAATGGTTGCTAGGTATCATTAGTTCTTTTTCATTTGCTGGGTAGTCTTTCTTGGTGTCTAGAACTTGTATCAAGCTACTCTCGAAGCATTTGCGCCGTTTTTACGTTCTTTAGAAATGATTTAGGCCACCATTTGAATAGTTTGAGCTTTTCTTGCCCACCGAAAACATAACCCTTGCAAAACAATTTTGGGCCTTTTCCTTATTTTCATTGTTTTTAGCTCCACCTTTCATTTCATCTTGTTCACCAAAGCCAAATGCCCTTCCTATTTTTACACTATAACCATGAGCTTAAAATTATTTTTTATGGGAGGGGTATTATATTATTTTGAAATGAAAAGGACATTATAAAGTTTATTTTTGGAGCTTCCTTATCAACTGTTATTCAAAAAGAAGAAAAAATTGAGAAAGAAAAATGAAAAAATCAAAATAAGAATGCAAAAAGTTTATGTTTGGCCAAGTTTATAAAAGAAAAAAATACATGGCCTTATGTTTATTTTAGTTTGAATTGAAGTACTTATCATGTCTTATGCTTTGTTTATTTTTAAGCTCACCCTTGGTTTAGTGTTTAAGCCATCATGTTTATCTTTGTTTTCATTTCCTAATCATTCACCTAAACCAAGTCTTAATGCCTAGTAAAGTCCTAATGATCTTAGAACTTAATTTCGCGTAGTGGAGAAAGTGTGAACGTACAAGCCTATGGCCACCATCATTGATGGATTTCTTTGGAGGTTATCTTGGAGTGTTTTAGGGTTAATGTTTATCTAGCAACCTAGTAGTTTGTTAATGCGCCGTTTATTTAGAACTTCTACTTTTGTTTTCCTTATTTTCATTTATTTTGGATGCCTTGTTTTAAGATTTAGAAATGTGTAGACTTTTATTATGTTTTAATGAGATTTTTAGGATTCCACTTTCAATTTTTCTATTGTGCACTTCTCACCCCACTAGTTGATAACATGAATATTAGGATAGTTTAATTTTTCATGTTTTGTTTTTCTTAATTATGAAACCTAAATTAGCTTTGTTTATTTTTTATTTCCTTCCTTAGTTTTCATTTTTATTTGCTTGAGGGCAAGAAAATGTCTAAGCATGGGGGAGTTTGATGACTAGTTTTAGTCATCGATTTTGGGGTAATTCAGTAGCTTATTCTCCTAAGTTTTATATTAATTTTGTTATAAGTATGCTTGTTTTAATGTAATTATTATTATTATTATTATCTATAGTTCCATTATATGTGTTGTTATGTTTTATTATTATTATTATGTTTAGGATATTTTCTTTATTATAACTTATATGTAATATTATATCATAATGATTTATGTTATGTTATGTTTTGTTTTTGTTTTTATATAAGATATTATATTATAGGTTTAGTTTTATTAAAAAAACTTATATCATGTTACATGACTAATGTTATTTTTTCTTTTCTTGTTTTGTAGGAGCAGCCCTTGTCCAATCAAGGCCTTACCCGAGCCCTCTTCCACTTTGGTGCAGCCCAATCCATCATGGTGCAGCTCATTTGGCCGAGCCCAAGCCTACTCATCAAGTGCAGCCCGGCCCCCTACATGTAGCAGCTTTGACAAGCTTCCTGAAACTCCAGCAGAGAAAATAAAGGCTGATTCAGTCAGAGCCTTCTCACCTCCAGAAACATTTTCTGACCCAACATTTGTCATGGATGATTCCCCAATGCCTGATCTTGATGCTTTGATCATGGCTGATATTGAAGAAGGGAATAAGGCAGTTGTTGAAAGCACTATCACAAGTCACTCTCAAAGATCAATTGATATTCCTCCTCCAGCTCCCTTCCAGCATGGAAAACCCTCCAATTCTGCTGAGCTCCTAAAAGAAATAGATGATTTGTATGACAATCCTCAAGGACAGTTTGATGATGATGATGAGGATGATGATGACTCTGATGAGGAACCCAAGAAAAATAAAGTCTCAAAGAAAAGGAAAGCTCCACCTCCTCCTACTCCCAAACCTGGTAACACAAATGATACTCCATACTACATTCTACAGAATATAACTCCATATAAGGGTATGCCAGCCTGGATGTGGCTATCCAAAAATGAGCAGAAAGCTAGAAAGAAGAACAGGAGATATTCTCCACCTCCTCAGAAGTTCAGAAGAGGTCCACCTCCTCCTCCTCCTCCTTCTGCGTGTGCTTCAAGTGCTACCTCTCAAGCCTCTGGTGCATCTTCCCAGCCTTCCTCCTACTCAAGAACATATCAAAGGCAGGACAGATCCTCCAGGACTCAGTTCCAAGGAAGTAGTCAACAACACAGAAGTCAGAGTCCCTCAGAACAAGTGAAAGAAGTCATTTTTCAAGATCCCTCTCCTCTTCCTCATCAACAAGTTACCTCAAAAACTCTGAAGACAGCTGCTTATCAAGTCAGAAAATTTGATGTATCCTTCAAACCTAAAGGAAAATATAGTGAGGCTGCCCCTCCAAAATCTCTCTACTCCTAAAGTGATGATCAGCTCAGC
Source organism: Platanthera zijinensis (assembly GCA_039513925.1). Classification (NCBI taxonomy): domain Eukaryota; kingdom Viridiplantae; phylum Streptophyta; class Magnoliopsida; order Asparagales; family Orchidaceae; genus Platanthera; species Platanthera zijinensis. The sequence goes on along the minus strand of CM077079.1, from coordinate 105,126,858 downwards.
TCTACATGCTTTCAAGCTCAGTCCACTCAGTTTAAAGCAGTCACTTTATTGTCTCCTCAAGAAGATCAGCCACTTGTTGAACAAGAACTATATCCAAACTTTAGGATGGCCAGGCTTCAGGAACTGATTGGTCTTTCTCAGATCAGAAAAGCTATAGAAGAAGGAAAAGATCCATCCTCATTCTCAACTATTTCCTACTTCAGAGAAGAAGAGCTGGATAAGCTTCAAGTGAGCAGGAAAGTCTTCAACCCAGCTGAATATATGGCATTGTATCCTGAAGCAGTTATGCCCAGGGTAAGCACTCAGACAACTCTTGGTGGGCAAGACTTGATGACATCCAAGAAGAATGTACCAGACCATAGCAGGAAGATAACCTTCTCAAAACCTTCATTTGGCCCTTCAACTGATAAACCATAGTGTATGTTGTTTGTTTAATGATTAACTGATTATGTACAATACACTACTATAATATATCTGCTGATGTTATTTCATCCCTTCAGATATTTATGGTCCTTGTATTTTATTTCTTTTCAGTTTTGTTATTGGTGATCTCACCCAAATAGGGGGAGATTGTTGGAACCCCTAGTTTGATTTGGGATAGGTTCACTGAGTTAGGATATGACCCAACATGTATAGATCAAGGTCATGGTTGTGTCTTAGAGTCTAGGTCTAGTCCCTTAAGGCAACATTTCAAAGGACCAGCCTCCAACACTGCCAGAGACTCAAGACTTAGAAGATTCAAGACTTAATAAAAAGGAGATCTGCGTTCGTCGAACTCTGGTCGACGATCGTTGTGCTCAGCTCGACTAACCCAGATAAAATTCTCTGAGCTGAGCTCGACGAACTTAGATCTCAGCTCGACAATATCTGAACATAGTAATAACTTCTCTGTCAAACTTCAGTGAACGAACTAAGAACATCAGGTCGACGAACTCTATCCTCAGGTCGACTAACACTTCAGCTCTCAGTGCCAAAATTGACTCAGTGCCACAGTTCACTCAAAGCCAAAGATCTCTCAATGCCAAAATTTATTCAGATCCAAAGTTCACTCAACGCTCTCAATGCCACGATCAATACTTCAATACTCAACATCAGAAAATATTCTAAGTCCAAACTGAGATTCATCTCGACGATCATGGATCTCAGCTCGACGAACAGCCGTTTTCAGGTCGACGAAATCACAGGTCGACGAAAGCCATTCTCAAGTCGACGAAAGCCATTCTCAGGTCGACGAAAGCTATTCTCAGGTCGACGAAAACTGTAAGGCATATTGTCATTTATTCTTTCCTTTTCTGTCTCCTTGTCTTATACTACTATAAGCCGTTAATTTCCTGGATAATCAATGCTCCTATATCTTTTGAATTGAGCCTTTACTAGCAGCATTGATTACAAATACTCTTCATGGAATTAACTACTTATATCTCGGGACAGACATAAAATAGAATATATGACAACATACTTGCTGTTTTCATTTTCGAGATTCCGGCTAAACATTTATTGCAGATTTTTGAATTCGACCAAGCTACAGATATCATTGGAGGATCTCTCAGAAAAGAGAGTCACTGAGAGCTATGAAAAACAGAGAAGAAAGGTGATACACAAAAACTCGTGTGCTATCAACAAGCAACACACAGGAAAAAGCTTACAGACATCAAAAGTGCAGTGAAAACAGTTCCTAGAAAAACTACTGCTCTCAAGAGAAGAAGAAGGAACAACCATCACCATCAAGAGTCCTTCTTCCTTTCACTCTTTGCTTTCAGGGATATCAAGTGACAAGCTATTCAAATCAGTCAAGGATCTCTGAAGAGCTAAAAGGCCTACTCACCCTTTTGCAAAGCTTCCACTCCTGAACCAGTCAAGATCTCAGGGGGATCTTTGAAAACAACACAAATCCACTAGTCTTCTCTCAGTTATATTTGAGAAAGAGAAGAACACTATCACTCTCTCATCCCCACCTCTGTACAAGGTTTTAATTCCCTTCAAAATTATTCCTGGTTGCAAGTCTCCTAACCAAAAGACTTGAGGATTGGTTTTTGAGCACCTGATCAAAAGCTCATTGGTGGTAGTCACCTGATCAAAACCTGTAGTGGATTCCTACCTAGGGTGGTAGAAGAGTGGATGTACCCAAGTTTGGGGAAGCACTATAAATTTCTTGTGTTATCTGTGTGGCTGTGTAGTTTTTGCTTTGTGCTTGTGTTGTGATATATTCTTATTGTGTAGCTTAGTTTATCTGCTGCACTTGTGCACCTATACACTTATACTATAGTAACCTATTTTATTAAAAGATCTTTTATTTCAGCAAAAATCAGAAGATTTCAATAACTCTATTCACCACCCTCGAGAGTTTTTCAGAGCTTACCCTAACTTTCAAAGAAGCAGAGCATCTGATCTCCACAGTCAAGGTTTGTTGATTGAAGAATACAAGAGCAGTCATCACCTCTGTCTTTATTAGCAAGATCAGAAACTTGTTTTTGAGTTACTTCAAGCACAAGCCGCCATTTATTAAAGATCATTTTTCTTGCTGCTGAGAAGAAGGTAGGGCTGAGGTAAACTCAGCTCAGGAAGAAGAAGACAGAGAAATTTCTCTAGTGTCAAATAAATATCAACCAAACTCTATTCTCTCTGTAGGATCCTTTGGATCTTAGTTTTAGGTCTATTTTATAAAGGCTGAGGTAGGATCATTTGTTGATCTGAGTGTAGGGCCTTTGTGCCTGAGGTAGGAGAGTCATTCTCTATGAGTGTAGGACCTCTAAGTTTGAGGTAGGATCCAGCTTTGGATCTGAGGTAGGGCCTTTGTGTTGTGTCCGTTTCCCCCAATGTCCCAAACTTGTTGAAGTCAGATTTGTAGAAGTCAAACATATCAATGATATACACAAAGTTTTATTTGATGTATCTTCAAGTTCATGCATGTAGGTTAGTCCTTGTAACATTGATATGACATGTATTCCAAGTGATGTGATAGGTGATCACAAAGTAAAGGTATGGAGAGACAGAAATCAATCTATATCCATAGGTGTTGAGTGAAGTCAGTTCACTCAACGCCAGATGCTATAAAGTGCTGAGTTAGTTGTGGATTGTCAAAGCTATGCAGTATGCAAAGCAATTCTGTGGCCAAGTCCACAGGCTTTGAGTGATGACAGTTCACTCAACGCCATTGTCGAGTATAGTTGAATATGTCAAAGCCTTAGGCTTCATTTGGTTCGGCGGTGGAGGATCGATCCAGCGGATGGAAACAGAGTGTTCGAACCGGAGGGGGGAGGTGGCTGCTCCAAACGGAGCTTTTTCGGGCGTTTCTCAAGGCGGGCGGGTGGAAACGGAGCAAATGCCGTCGGAAGTTCATTTGTTTACCCTCCTTCCGGCGGCGTTTGCCCAAAACGGAGTATCAAAACGCCCAAACAAATAGAGCCTTAATATTGGCAAGCTGAATATTCGACAAAGTCTAGAAGCGTTGAATGAACACAGCTCACTCGATGTAAAAGCAGAAGGCGTCGTGTTATGATACAGCCTAAGATGATAGAAAGCAGGCAAGTACAAAAGTGTTGAGTGACGAAGCTTCACTCGACGCTCTCAACGCCAGACTACAAAAGCATTGATTCATGGTGCTGGAGTCAAAGCCTAAGAAGAAGATAGAAATCAACTAAGTCCAAAAGCGTTGAGTGAAGCCAGTTCACTCAACGCCAAATAAAAAAACAGGCAAAGTCAAAAAAATGTTTACTGAGGCCAACTCACTCAACGCCTTCAAACAGGTGAAGAAATTGCTAAGTCTGGAGGCGTTGACTAAGGAAGGCTCACTCAACGCTCTCAACGCCTAATCGTGCAGAGATTGTTGGGCCATGAAAGTTAGAATTTGACTAAGTCCAGAGGCGCTGAGTGAGGAAGGCTCACTCAACGCTCTCAATGCTTAGAGGAAGAATGATGAGCCAAGTCAGAAAGCGTTGAGTGTTGAATGTTCACTCAATGCTCTCAACGCCAAAGATGCAGATTGGTACAAATTATTGACTAAGGGTTTTTACGTCGAGTGAAGCTAGTTCACTCAATGCACTCAACACATGGAGTGAATTTGAGAAATTGGCTAAGTGCATAACTGATGGCGTCAGCCAAAGTCAACAAAAGTCAATAGAGTTCAAATAAGTTGCGGGAAAGCTACAGAACACGCCAAATAGCGTCGGAGGGCTACTTACATCTTCTTCTATAAAAGCAAGTTGCACCTGTCAACTACAGGTGGTCCCTACTGCTTCTTGGAGCCGTAAATCAGTGGAAGAAAAAAGGTACAACTTCTTAAGGAAGAACTTAACTTTTAGAGTTTCATTCTTTGTGGCTGAATTTCATTTGTCAATCCAGCTGAACCAAAAGTTCATTCCAGATAACTGTAGCATTTTATTCTACTACCGTAAGTTCAGACTTGTTTCTGATAAAGAGAAGAAGGAGAGCCTTCAGTTTACTGTAGGTTCAGGTTTGCTGGATGAAGAATTAAAGATCTGTCAAGACTTCAGTCTTCTTTAGAAAGTTCATAAAATTATTTCTGAGTTACTTCCAACAGAGGAAACTATTTACTGAAGACCTTATTCTTGCTGCTGTAAAGAGAGTTAGAGCTGAGATAACTCAGCTCTAGTAACAGGCACAGATAAATTTCTCTGTGTCAAATTAACACAAATTATTTCTTTTGTGTAGGATCCTTTTGGATCTGAGTTGTAAGGCCCATGTGCTTGAGGTATGGCAGTTTTGCCTGAGTGTAGGATCCAGTTTTGGATCTGAGTGTAGGACCTTTGGCTCTGAGGTAGGATCCTTTATGGATCTGATCTATAGGGCTCTTTGAGCCTGCAGTAGGTTAGTTTTACCAAAGCTGTAGGAGAGTCATACTCTCTAAGTGTAGGACCTTTGGGCCTGAGTGTAGGATCTAGATTTGGATCTGAGGTAGGGCCTTGTGCCTGAGCTGTAGGAGAGTCATTATCTCTGAGGTAGGGCTATCCTCCATAGCCTGAGCTGTAGGACTTGGATTCAAGTCTGAGATAGTTGATCATTTGATCACTGAGTAGGAGGAGAAAGTTTGCTCTGAGGTTGGGCTTTGTGCCTGAGTTGTAAGTCTTGGAGGAGACTGAGAGATTCTGCGGGATCTAAGGTGTAAGCTCCTTGGAGATCATTTTTTGCATAAGTTCCTTAGCTAACTAGAAGTTAGAAAGGTGGGAGGAGAGTGGATGTACCCATAATCTGGGGAACCACTACAGATTCTATGTGTTCTTTGTGTTTTTGTCTTGAAAGCTTTAAAACCCACAAACTCATAACACATTAAGTAAAAGATAATAATAAAACAAAAAAACCTATTCACCCCCTCGGTTGTTAGCTACCTTGAAATTAAAGACTTTCATGTGGTATCAAAGGGAGGATACTCAAAATGTATTTATCAGTATGAGTGATCTCCAATGGTAGCTATAGTTCTGTACTTATGGGTTCTGGAGAGAACCATAAGGAGCTAGGTTCCATTAAACTCCCCATCTGTAGGAAGGAGAGTTTTGGAATCTGGAAGGCGAGTCAGACTATTTATGGAAGCCTATGTCGCAAGGATTTTTTTGACAGTTAAGGAGGAACCCTTCATCACTATGAAGGTCTCAGTTCTAGATGCCAATGTCCAGACACATAAGACATACTAAGAGATGACAAAGGATGAAGTCATCTTAGCTACATTAGACAAGATGACACAAAACATTATTCTTAGTGCCATATGTTAGAGATTGGCGTTCTGACAGTCTAGTCGGTTGGCTATCTATTCGGGCGGTCTGGCAGTCAGTCAAGAGGTCTGGTGATCTGGTGGCTTATCTTAGCAGTTGCGGTCTGAAGGATTCCCACAACTATGTCCTGGTGTTCTAGTCGGGCGGCTAGATGTTCAGGTGGTCTGGCGGTTAGTCCTGCAGTCTGGTGGTTTGATGGCTTATCTTAGCAGTTGCGGTCTGAGGGCTTCCCACAACTGCGGTTTGGATGGTTAACCGTTGTTGAGCTCAGGCTTCTAGTATTGGCATTTGGAGGCTAGCAAGAGGACTAGCGGTTAGCTAGAGCAGTCTAGCGGTTAGCTGGCGGACGGGTGGATAGTTGGCGGTCAGGCGGATAGGAGTGGAGAATCCATATTTAGTCCCACACCTCTTATTGCATTATCTCATCTCCCCCGTTTCATATAAATATGGGGGGCATACCTTTGTAATAATTATTTTTTTGGAGCAATAAAATTTGCGGTTTGCTTACTTTTTGACGTCTTCTCGCTCATTTCCCACATGATATCAGAGGAAACCAATCCATTGCTCCAATCAGATTGCGACTTGTTTTTCTAACCGCGTGGTTTGCTTCCCGCGTGACTTCTTCCTATTTCTTTCCGCTCCGGTTTATTGGTGTATTCTTCCATCCCAGGCTTATCGCTCGCTTGCGCTCTCTTTTTTCCACGTGTTCAATTACCGTGGCTTTATTTGCTTAGTCACAGCTTCTTTCTTCACTGCTTCTATTCACTGGTTCGAGTCCCGCATTTTGGTCGCGACATTGTCCTTATCGCTGGTGTGTTCTCACCTTGACCACATGGCCTCTTCCTTTCCTCTTACTTCTCACTGCGACTTCTCTGGTCGCTGCGGCTTTTCTAACCGCTGTGGGCTCCACATCCTTGTCCCGGCCTTTACTTTTTTGCTGCTGGTGTGTTATCACAGTGACTGTGAGGACTTCCCTTGCAGTCTCTTTGATGTTTGGCCTATTTTTCTTGTCGCTGCGGCATCTTTACCCCTGCGGGTTCCACATTTTTGTCGCGGTATCTTTCCTTTCTGCTGGTGTTTTTGGCACCGTGACTGTGTGGGCTTATCACGCAGTTTGTTCGCTTCTTGTCGCTGCCTCTTATCTTCTCGGGTGTGTTTTCTTGCTTAACCGCACGGTTTCTATCTTGTTTCATGGACACTCCGTCTTGTTTTATTTTATCTGCTCCTCCTTCTATTTCCTCTTCTTCTTTCTCTGCTTCTAGAAATTTGGGTATCGCTTCTAAGCACCTTTGTTCTCATTGTGGCTGGGTTGGTCATTTTGTCGATCGTTGCTTGACCAAACATCCACACCTTCGTCCTGCTTCAACTGATTCCTCCAAGAAGTCTACTTCTTTATCTACTTCTAGAGCTGCTCAGGTGGCCATTACGAGTAGGTGGCTAATCTATTCTGGTGCAACTAATCATATGATGTTCAATTCTCGACTGTTCTCTTATCTTGACAAGAGTAACTAGTTTCCTCCGGTTCTTATTGTGGATGGTTCTCCATCCCCGCTTTGTGGATCTAGCACGGTGCATGTGTGATGAAGGCTCACACAGGACATCGTAAAATATCTACGGACACACAAGAATACCTCTCTACGATCCAATTCTACACTTGCACAAAACATCCAATGCGGCACACACACTATTTAATTTTATCAATTAGATGCTAGCGTACAGGTAGCAAAACCAATTAGGATCGAATAAAGGCTATATGCCAATATTCTTTTCGGCTAAAAGGACCCATACGGTCCGATTGAGCGATGGTTGTACCAAAAGAGATCTTCCAAAAATTACGATGGGAAAACGGTAGATCTCTTCCAACAAAAAGTTACGAGGTTCGCCAATCCTTTCGAAAAATAAATCAATCAAGATAAACACACAACGATCGAAGAAAAACCACGAGTATTTAACGCTATCAAGAATTCAATGCCAAAATTTTCCACTGTAAGAAAATCTAAGGAAATAAACACCCGAAGGTAGTGATTTTCGTTACCCAATCGGAATGGATGATTCTGATTTTCTCTTTCTTGGATCGCTCTTCAACGGCTCCGTCGGAGTCGAGCCGGTTGAAGATGAAAACTGGTCCACCTTCGTCGCTTCACGCCTTGGCCGATGTTCACCCAAAACTTGAAGGATGGCCGGCCTTGATGTGGTTGCTATAGGTCGGTTTTTGGAGAGAGAAATAAAGGTGGCCAGGTATATAGAGAATGACGGAGAGAGAAAAGGTGGTGGCAATTGGTGGTCGGGTTGTGGGAGAGGGGGTGGCCGACTGGTTTTGTTGATGAGGAAAGGGCTCGGGTAGGAGAGGGGTAAGGCTTGAGGGTGGTCAGCTAGGATGAGGGAAGAGGCTATGAGGGTGGTCGAATTGGATGAGGGTATTAGGGTGGTCAACTAGGTGGCTTGAGGGTTTTTGTGAGGGAAATAAGGAAGGAGGATGCTAGGGGAAAGTGGAGGAGTTTGCGGCTAGGGTGAGGGACAAGCTTTGCCAAAATTTTGAGAGAGGAGGAGAGGAAGAGAGGGATTCTAAAAGGAAGGATTAGGGTTCAAATTTCTTTTCATTCAACTTAATCAAAATGAAAGCAATACATGACTATATATAGCCTACACCACTCAATCTCCACCTTTGAAAATTAAAACACTCATGATGGTTATATACACCCATCATGAAAGAAATAAAATATTGCTTGCATGAAATAAAATACTAGATGGTTATAATCACCCATCTTACAAGAATTAAACTACATTAATTAAATATAATAAAATAAAATGCATGAAATAAAATTGCTTAAAATAACAATTGATAAAATAATAATAAATTGATAAAATATATAATTATAATTATTTAATCTATAATTATATATTTTATTTAATAGCGACGACGGCGTTGGCGTCGTGGTAGAGTCCCATCCTCGAGCTTGCGGAAACAATCGTCCCAATCCACGAACTCTCTCAGTCGGGGATCAATGGAGGCCGCATAAGAAACGTCTCCATCAATCCTCCCCCGCTCAAAAGTTCTCATCTCCGATGAGTTGATCTGATTGTACCGGTGCGGGAGAGCATCATCCATAAGAGCCACCTCCGAATCAAGAAACCAAGAGTCTTTGGAGGCCGGACGATCACGCCATAGAATCAAGTAACGGCAAAAATCACCACGTGGGGAGGAGATTACTTCATCTTGGAGTATCCTGACATGCAAAAAGGTGGTCCTGGGGAACCTTGGAAAAGCATTAGGCAATAAAGGAGAAAAAGTTTCTACATAAATAACCAACGTAACTCCAGTGAAGACCGATGAAGAGAGTGATCCAAAAACAAACTCACCCCTCAACCCATTAGAAAATGCAGTAGAAATAAACGGATAGACAAATAATTCAAGTGGTGGAGAAACATATGACGTTAAATCAGAAACATTAAAGTTAAGGAAAATACCCCAATTAGTGGGTAACTTCAAAAGATATGCGTTTTCTCCTAATTTATTTAATATCTGAAAAGGTCTAGCTCGCCGATTCGCCAACTTTTCTATAGTCCCCGAAGGCATCCGTTCAGAGACGAGACACACCAAAATTAAATCGCAGACCTTAAAGTGAGACACTCTTTTATTTATGTTAGCATGAAATTGATAAGATGTATAATGTGTGGCTAGGGCTTCACTAATGTGCTTATATAAATTCTAAACATGAGAGGCAAAATCTTGTGCGAATTGACTTGACCTATAATATAACAATAACAAAATCAAGTCAACATGCACTGGTGTGTTATATTCGTGCACGATCTCATTTGGTGATAAGCTTGCATGTAAGAAATAGGATGCAAATTGAGTGATAAATTTTTTAAATGTGCGCCTAAGTATCTTACTACCGTGAGGAGTGAACCCATGTGTTACATGTCTCAACCCAAATATAGAGGATAAGGGGGTTAAGTCAGGGAGCACAGGAGCCGTATAATCAAGGATGATTTTCATAGGCTCCAAATTCGCAGTTCTAATTTTATAATTAATATTTTCACGCTTGGCATGAAGATATGCCAAGGAGAACCTCTCATCATAAATAATAGAGTTGGACGCTCCCGTATGTGAAAAGAGGTGCGAGCGATATAACTCAAGGGACCTGACTGTGGTCACTAACGTGTGGAAATGAGGGCCATCATAAGGCGGTGGGTAAATGCGTGCAACCGGGTGTGGTATATAAGTATATCTAGGAGTCACCACATCCAGAGGCACAATTGCCAAAGAATAAAAATAAGTCGTAGTCGAGGACAGAACCGTAGATGTGCATGCATAATAATGAACAGTCAAATGTGACACGTAGGCAGATCTACGGGCTGCGGTATACAGTCTAAATACCACTGTGCTCAACTTAGGAATATCTATAGGATGAGACAACGCCAATGTAGGAACTAATAGAGTGGGCGTGACACAAAAATTCAAACTAGGACTACCGGTTCCATTTCCTCGTAAGTCAACTAATGTGGGAAAATAGTTAGGAGGAAGGGTCGGCAAAATCAAACCCGGGATAACATCCAAATCAGTATAAATTTCACCAAATGGTGACGACATCAAAGAATTCTCATCCAGGTGTAAAACCAAAGAATCGTCCAAAAATATAACTTCCTCGCTTGGAATTTCTTCCAACACACTAGAAATAACATATGAATCAGAGTCAGTAAAAGTCTCAGAAATTGGCAAAATCGAACCCGACAAAAATTATAATTCAATTTGAGCTTTAGGAACTTGTGATAATGTCAAAGAAATAGTTTTCGGGTTCTCAACACTAAAATCATCAGAAAATATCCGTCCCTCATAAGCTAATTCATCAACAATAACACTTGGGACATCCTCACTTTCAGGCTCCTCAGATAACTCAGATATAATCTTAGTAAGTGTAATCGTAGGCTCTAATATGACGGGGATCGTATCCTGGAGAGGGCACTCAATACTAGGGTGAATAGGCACAATGCTAGTAGGGCACGTAATAGGCAATGTAATACTCTCATAGATAAGAACGTAATAATCCCATACATCGTCTTCTAAATCACTAGGGTATCCACTCTCAATTTCAGACTCATCAGAATCGTCGGGCACTAACGTACATATCAGAATACTCTCAGCTACGGGGTTATCCTCAGAATCAAGAGATACTACATCAACATCAAAGACCGACTTATTCCCTTGTTTAATGGTTGCCAAATCATTAAACATCTGCCGCTCGTTCTGGGCGATTGGTTTATAATCATTCCTAAAGGCAGGTATGGGACTAGCGACATAACGATACCCACTCGCAGGCTTGGTGTTAGTAGTGCAGAGATAGACGGGATCAAATTTATCCAAGAGTAGGCGTCGCATGGGCGACCAAGCATATGGACAGCTACCAGCACTACACTCTTTGTTCAACAAAAACTCCAGGGCATGACCTACTAAGCTCTCTCGGGCTACAACAACCTTCTAGTAGTCGCTACATACGTGAAAATCAAAATAAGCTTCTATCCCTTTAAGCCAGTCCCTAAAACTTTGATAATTTCCAGAACCATAAAACGTGGGTATCTCACTCCTAGTGGAGGAATAGTATGGAGATGGGTTGAATTCCTAGAGTAGGATGGCAAGGTTGGGGTATGTTTAGACATGGATTTATCATACCAATAATCTAAACGGGAAGCATAAACGTCATAGTCCATAATAGTGAGAACCGGAGAGAAAACTCACTTGGAACTGGTGCACATGCAATGAGATAAAGAACCTGACCCACTAAATTCTAGGAAAGACGGAATTGTTCTCTCTTAGTAACTAGGGTAATAAATAAATCAATTTGATTATCTTGCTGGAAATATTGTGAGGATTATTAATTAATTTTTTTTTTATGATTTGGCAGAAAAAAATAAAAATGTAAGCCGCTATTTGCAGACCAAAAATTAAATTTTATAATGACTTAATAAAAATAAGGACTTAATAAAAAATAAAATAATTTTTTTGGATTTCTTACTAAGAAAATGATGGAGAATTTCTAGAATTTTAATTTTTTTAAATTTGAGAAAAACTGAGAATTTTAGGCCGCTATTTGCAGACCAAAAATTCAAAATTTATTTTATATGTTGTGCAATGAAACGTGCAAGTTCGTGTCGGGAAAACAAATAAAAGGGGAGGGTGCCAATTAGGAAATTTACGTGAACTTCCCTTTAATACCAAATTGATGCAAGCTCACACGAGACACCGTAAAATATCTACGTACACACAGGAATACCTCTCTACGATCCAATTCTACACTTGCACAAAACATCTAATATGGCGCACACACAATTTAATTTTATCAATTAGATGCTAGCGTATGGGTAGCCAAACCGATTAGGAACGGATAAAGGATATATTCCAATATTCTTTCCGGCTAAAAGGACCCACCCGGTCCGATCGAGCGATGGTTGTACCAAAAGACATCTTCCAAAAATTACGATTTGGAAAACGATAGATCTCTCCCAACAAAAAGTTACGATGTTCGCCAATCCCTTCGAAAAATAAATCAATAAAGATAAACACACAACGATCGAAGGAAAACCACGAGTATTTAATGCTATCAAGAATTCAACGCCAAAATTTTACACCACAAGAAAATATATGGAAAGAAACACACGGAGGTAATGATTTTTGTTACCTAATCAGAATGGATGATTCTGATTTTCTCTTTCTTGGATCACTCTTCAACGGCTCCGCCGGAGTCACACCGGTTGAAGATGAAAACTCGTCCACCTTCATCGCTTCACGCATTGGCCGATGTTCACCCCAAACTTGAAGGATGACCGGCCTTGATGTGGTTGCTATGGGTTGGTTTTTGGAGAGAGAAATAAAGGTGGTTGGGTATATAGAGAATGGTGGAGAGAGAAAAGGTGGTGACTATTGGTGGTCGGGTTATGGGAGAGGGGGTGGCCGACTGGTTTTGATGATGAGGAAAGGGCCCGGGTAGGAGAGGGGGAAGGCTTGAGGGTGGTCGGCTAGGATGAGGGAAGAGGCTATGAGGGTGGTCGGCTAGGATGAGGGTATGAGGGTTGTCGGCTAGGTGGCTTGAGGGTTTTGGTGAGGGAAATAGGGAAGGAGGAAGCTAGGGGAAAGAGGAGGAGTTAGCGGCTAGGGTGAGGGACAAGCTTGGCTGAAATTTTTAGAGAGGAGGAGAGGAAGAGAGGAATTCTCAAAGGAAGGATTAGGTTTCAAATTTCTTTTCATTCAACTTAATCAAAATGAAAGCAATACATGGCTATATATAGCCTACACCACTCAATCTCCACCTTTGAAAATTAAAATACTCATGATGGTCATATGCACCCATCATGAAAGAAATAAAATAGTGCTTGCATGAAATAAAATACTAGATGGTTATAATCACCCATCACACAAGAATTTAACTACATTAATTTAATGCAATAAAATAAAATGCATGAAATAAAATTGCTTAAAATAATAATTGATAAAATAATAATAATTTGATAAAATATATAATTATAATTATTTAATTTATAATTATATATTTTATTTAATAGCGACGACAACGTTGGCGTCGTGGTAGAGCCATCCTCGAGCTTGTGGCAACCATCATCCCAATCCATGAACTCTCTCATACGGGGATCAATGTCGGCCACATCAACAACATATCCATCAATGTGACTCCTTCTATTCAGCTTCAGGGCACTCTTTATGTCCCAAATTTTCCGTGCAATCTTCTTTTTGTTACTGCTCTTTGCAAACAGTTGAAATATGAAGATGTTTTCTCATCCTTTACTTGTATTTTTCAAATTTCTCATTCCAAGTAGATTATCACTACTTGGACTGAAAGCTGCGGCTTATTCTACCTTGATACTTCCTCTGCCTTTTTTGCCTCTTCTTCCTTACTTCAGTGACATCTTCTCCTTGGGCATCCTCCTCTTCGACTCCTTTATTAGCTTCTTCCTGGTTTACCTCGCGAGGATTCTTCCTTTCAATGTGAAGCTTGTCAAATTGGCAAACATCACCTGTCTACTTTTCCCGCGAGGGTGGGCCGCAGCTCTTCTCTCCCATTTGATCTTGTTCATTCAGATGTATGGTGTCCTACTCCCCTTCCGACTATTTGTAGGGGTAGTTTATATTTTGTTACTTTCATTGATGAATTTTCTCGTTGTACTAGGTTATACTTATTGCATGAACGCTCTGAGATTTTGAGTTTTTACTACATTTTATAATGAAATTCATACACAATTTGATACTCCTCTTAAAACTCTCCGCACTTATAATGCTAAGGAGTATCTTAGTCATCAGTTCACTTCTTTTTGTTTGGATCGTGGACTTGTCCATCAAACTATGTGCCCTTACACTTCACAATAGAATGGCATTGCGGAGCGTAAGAATCGACATCTTCTAGATGTGGCTCGTATTCTTTTTGCTCAAATGCATGTTCCCTGCTCTTATTGGGGTCATGCCGTTTTGATTTCCTGCATTATCATTAATCGAGTTCTGTCTTTGGTTCTTGGTGGCAAGACTCCTTTCTCTATCATTTATCCTAACGCGACACCATTTCCTTTGATTCCTCGTGTCTTCGGATGCACAACATTTGTCCACTCTCCTTCCCCTAGTTGCGACAAACTCTCCCCTCGCTCTGTTAAGTGCATCTTTTTGGGGTACTGTTTGGTATTGTATCCACAATAACCTAGATTTGTGTGAAGTCACCCTTGAACTAAGATGAATTAAGTATGTATTTGATGATACTCTTTAGTTGAGTGCTTGCAGGTCATTATTGCTAAGTGGAGATCAATGTCTGTTTACAATGAGTCACCAAACACAGGACCATGCAATGTAATCTCTCATTGTGTGACCCATGGTGTTGACTCATGAGTAACCTCTCTGTTGGGATGCACTTCATTTTCAAGTAGTAAAGCTATGGAAGAAAGGAAGGGTTGCTGTTTTTCAACAAAGAAGAATCAAGTTTTTTAGAAAAAAATTTCTAAGTCCTTTTCTCGAGAAAAGAAGTCTATTTCTCAAGAAGTCTAAGTATATTTCTCGAGAAAGCAAAGCTGTACTCTAGAAACCATAAGACTTCTAGGAAAATTGTCTGAACATATTTTTTAAGTCTTTTTCTTGAGAAAGCCCTGAAGATTTCTCGAGAAACCAAGTTAGTTCTCGAGAAAAGCAAAACAATTCTCGAAAAGTCAAAGCTGTTTCTCGAGAAGCTAAGTATTTTTCTCTAGAAATCAAATCCCTCTCGAGAAATCAGTTTTTCAGCTCAAAGAATTTGTATTAAGTAAATTTATCAAGAAATCCATGTCATTTCTCAAGAAAGAAAATCATTTCTCGAGAAATCAAGTTTCCTCTTGAGAAATCAGTATTTCACTTCAAAGAATTTTCGTTATGTAATTTCTCGAGTCGACTATGCCATTTCTCTAGAAAACAAATTCTTCTCGAGAAATAATAATTCTTCTCGAGAAATAGAGTTACAGAAATTTCTTTTTAAACAAGTCTGACGGGATTTCGATATTATCTAAGTACCTCATGATTGGTCCACATGGATCATTCCTTAATGATTTCAGACCATTAGACGATGTTTTTTATAAAGTCTTTTCAGAGGAATCGCTAACCCTAATTATAGTAATCAGAATCGCACCGCAATTTCAAAATCAAGAGAAGCCGCGTCGTCTTCATCGTCGTTCTTCTTTGTCGCTCCTCTCTCGATCCAGCGATTCCAAGAAGAAAAGATTCGACAGATCCTAGATTTAAGATTCTTCAAACATCTACTTGATCGTGTCAGATCCTAGGTTTTCAGATCAATTTTTCATAGGATTTCTTCCTCAACATCTTCTCAGAGATTTTTATTTTTCAAGAAGGAAGAACCTTGAAGATTTCAGATCTGGAAGTACAAAATATTTATTATTATTGTGTAAATTTGTTTTAACTCTTATAGGAGCTTTGTCTCCGAGATTGTAGGAAGTTAGTTCTTCCGAGTGTAGATCCTTTTCTGTGGGCTCGAGTTTGTAGGAGTGTAATATCTCTGAGTTGTAGGAGCATTGCTCCGAGGTGTAGGATAGTTGCAATCCGAGATATAGTGAAGTAGCCGAGGCAAGCCATTGTGCTAATTAGGCGAGGTGGAGAGTGGACGTACCCAATATTTGGGAACCACTATAAATTCCTTGAGTCATCTGGGTTGTGCTTAATTATTTTCTGTGTTGTTTACTCTCAAGTTTTTATTCAACAAAAGATGCAGATCTCACCTATTAACCACCTCCAGGTGATTTAGATAGGCAATTAGATACTTTTAATTGGTATCTAAGGGAAGGTTGTTCACAAAAGGTTCACACCTTGAACATATCTACTTCTAGTTGTCGAAGAGATGATCAAGCATGGACAAATCCAAGGATTTTGCAAAGCTTCTGATGTGCACCAAGGCTAACTTTCCCATGTGGAAAGTGAGAATAAGATTCCTCAAGGAAGCTGTTGATCCCCGCATCTTCATAATAGTGGAAGAAGGTCCCTATGTTCCCTTGACAGCTTCCACTATTGATCCAACTAGGAAAGTGCCAAAGAATTTGGTGGATCTTAACAAAGATGAGATTTCCCTTGTCTCTCTAGATAAGAAAGCCAAGAATATTATCGCAAGTGCAGTCGATGATTCAATGCTGCAGAACCTAATACACTGCCAATCTGCCAAGGAAATGTGGCAGTCTCTGATTGTTTTGATGGAAGGCACCGAAGAAGTAAGGGATGACAGAAGATCCCTTTTGAACCAGAAGTATGAGGTTTTCAAGCAAGGCCCCAAGGACATAATAACTGATACATTTAAAAACTTCTTGAAGATCGTAAACGGCCTGAAGAGCAACGATCAAGTTTTCACAAATGGAGAACTAAATTACAAGTTCCTAAGATCCTTAACTAAGGAATGGGACAATAAGATTTGTGTTATCAGAGAGTTTTGAAGACTAGCTGACACTGACCCCCATAACCTCTTCGGGATGCTTATGTCTTATGAGCTTCAAATTAATGCTAGAAAAGCTAAAGAAGAGGGCAACAGATCTTCATCAAAGGATAAGTCTGTTGCAATGAAGGTAGATAGCTCAAGGAAGGCTAAAGCAGCATCCCCTGCTCTGAAGAAAGTGAAGAAGAAGACTCAGATCCAAACGCCTCAGGCTCAGAGTTATCTGATGGAGAGTTCTCTCTTCTCTCCAGATAGGTCAAGAAGTTTCTCAATAAGAAGAAACATATAAGAGGCAAAGACTCCTCATATAGAAGATCACGTCACGATGGTGATCATCAAAAGAAACATCACACAAATGAAAGGTATAAGTCCAAACAGAACAAACATATTTTTACTGACATTGTGTGTTATTTCTGCAATAAACCAGGTCACGTGATCGGCGACAACCCACATAAGAAGATGGAGGGTGGAAAAAGAGAAGAACATAAGTCCTCCTACGAAAAAAGGAGAAATTCTTCATGGCAAAGAAGCAGAATACCTTCAGTGACACTGACTCATCCGAGTCAAGTGAGAATGAAGAAGCCTACTTTGGGCTCATGGCTCACTCCAACGAAGAAGAAGCTGACCCCCAATTTCATGGGGAGGTAAATTCTCACACTATTCTTTTAGAGTCTGATGCTCCAGACGATGTTCATGAGGACTGTTCCTTTGATGATGAATTAGAGCTCATGGCTCAGTATAAAGAGCTGATCAAGGCCTATGACCGGTGTAGAAAAGTTTCTAGAACTCAGGCCAAGGAGATCAAATCCCTTAAGGCTTAGGAGATCACTCTGAGGGAGGAAATTGCAAGAATGAACTCACTTAGAGAGAACTCCATGCCCTGGCCGATGATAATAATAGTTCACATGAGCTCCTTAACCAAAAGGAGAAAATCATCGATAAGCTGGAAAGATAGTTTGCCGCTAAAAAGAAACTTGTTGAAAGTTTCTCCAAGCCCAAGACAATCCTTCCATTTGTTGCTGAATTCTCTGCTCATGCTAAAGGAGCTGTCTTAGGTCATGTGGCTGCTCCTAGTAAATATTCCAGAAGGTATAAGGCTAAATTGAAAAGTAAGACTGCCACAAAAGTAACCGCCAAAAAGAAAGGGAAGGGCCCTATCATTCAGACCATGTTTAAGAAGGTTATTTTTCCTTCCAATGAATTTGATTTTGATAGCTTCTATGGTAACTTGACAAGAGCAATTCAGGTTGAATCTGTCAAGGTCTATAAGGGGTGGACTCATCCTCGAAACTTTAGTGCAAGTTTCTTCAAGGCACCTTATGAAGAGATCACTCTACAGAGCTATGGTCCCTATGTTCATGGCCATAACAATAAGAAGGCACCAAAAGCCAAAACTAGTGTCCCTAAGGCTAATAAGATGGGATGCTCCTATGTATGCGGCAACCAGGAGGCCTTCACCTCTAAGAATGCTGCCCCTGCTAGACCTCACGTTCAAAGGGTAAGCAGGAATACAAAATGAGGTATAACAAATTCGACTATTGGTGCTGCGACAAAAATGGTCATTTTTGCGCAGATTGTTGGTATAACCCTACCAATTTTGTAACCCCACGAGTTAGCCATGCGAGACCGACCACTTGCAAGGTTAATGTTTCTAGGGGAGAATGCTGACCAGGAACCAAGGACCCAAATACGTTTGGGTTCCTAAGGTAAACTGATCTATTTTTGCAGGTATGTCCAAAGGACAACGAAACGCCTATCTTGTATTTGGATAGTGGATGCTCTCGGCATATGACCGGGACAAAAAGCCTACTTCAAAATTATACTCCAGTCAAAGAAGGTCCAAAGGTTATCTTTGATAGTTCTGACCGGGGAATTACAAAAGGCTACGGTATGATTTCTAATGGTATAGTCTCATTCACTGATGTGGCTTATGTGAAAGGATTAGAACATAATCTGATTAGCATAAGTCAATTATGTGATAAAGGCTTTATTGTTACTTTCTCCAAGGATCAGTGCCTAATAAAATCAGCCTCTACTATGGAGACGGTGTTAACAGGCACTAGGAGTTGAAATATCTTTTGTCTTAATTTTCTATGTTTAGACACTTCTACACCAGTGTGTTTTGTTGTAAAAGATAGTGAAACTCTTTGTGATCAATGGCACAAGATACTATCACATATTAATTTCAAAACTATTAATATGTTATTTTCTAAATACCTAGTACATGACACACCGATTATTAAATGCATTAAAGAGAGTCCATGTCACTCATGCCAAATGGGCAAGCAGACAAGGGCTACCTTTAAGGGTATTGTTGATAAAGATTCCACAAGGTGCTTGTATTTACTGCACATGGACTTATTCGGTCCAATGCAAGTTCATAGCTTAGGAGGTAAGTAATATACCCTAGTAATTGTTGATGATCACTCACGTTTTACTTAGGTGCTCTTTCTGAAACGAAAGTCAGATATCTTTGATGTGTTCACAAATTTTGTCAGGGAAATTCAGAACGAATTAAACTGTTCAGTGGTCAGAATCAGAAGTGACCATTGAACAGAATTTGAATCTGGTGCCATGACATAATTATGTGGAATTCTTGGTATCTTTCTTGAGTTTTCATCCCCGCATACTCCACAATAAAATGGAGTTGCAGAGAGAAGGAATAGAACACTCATTGAAGCATGTACTATAATGCTGACTGACTCCTCTCTAACAGAGCAATTTTGGGCTGAGGCTATCAATACAGCTTGTCACGTGCAAAAAGAGCATTGATCAACAAGAATAATCGTAAGACTCTCTATGAGCTACTGAAAGGTAGGAGACCAACTGTGTCCTACTTCAGGATCTTTTGCAGCAAATGATATGTACTTAATAATGTGAAATATCATCGTACAAAGTTTTGAGAAAAATGTTTCTAAGGTATTTTTGTAGGTTATAGTAGCCATAATAAGGTGTATAGAATTTTTAAAAAGAAAACTCTAGTGGTAGAAGAATCTATTAACGTTGTATTTGATGAGACGAGCATGCTACAAAGCAGCTCTTCAAGTGTTTTCGTTGAAGATGCAGGTTCAAGGCTGAAAGAGTTAAGCTTGGATGAGATAGTTGAAGAAAATACTCAAAAGTTTATCCATATCACTCCTCCAGCTTCAATTGGAGAAGAAGAACACCAAGATGAAGAAGTCATCCAAGTTAAATAAGAAACTCCAGAAAAAGTAGAAGCCCTCGATGCAAGGACCTTAGAGCTCATACACTTGAGGGATCACCCTGTAGATCAAATCATATGAGATCCTCGTGATGGTGTAAGAACTCGAAGAGGTACTACTAATGAAAATATGCATTTGATTTTTCTCTCGTATGTTGAATCAAAGAAATTGAAGAAGCAAATAAAGACACATCTTGGATAATTGAAATGGAAGAAGAACTCAATCAGTTCAAGCGCTGCCATGTCTGGAAGCTTGTATCAAGACCCAAAGGCAAAAATGTAATCGGAATAAAGTGGGTCTACAGGAGCAAGTTGGATGAAGATGGGACCATCATCAAAAACAAAGACAGACTTGTAGCTAAGGGATATAGACAAGAAGAAGGCATCGATTTTGATTAGACCAATGCTCCAGTGGCAAGACTTGAAGCCATCAGGTTGTTCCTTGCATATGTTGCTCTTATGGGCCTTATGCCTATCAAATGGATGTGAAGTCGGCCTTCCTCAATGGTAAAATAAAGGAAGAAGTATATGTGGAACAACCCTCAGGTTTTATTGATCCTAACCATCCTAATTATGTTTATTTATTGTTTAAAGTTTTATATGGTTTTAAACAAGCTCCATGAGCTTGGTATGAAATGTTATCTAGCTTTCTTCTTAAGAACAAGTTCACAAGGGGAAAGATAGATAAGACATTATTTCTTAGGGAATTAAAAGGCAAGATTTTGCTAGTGTAAATCTATGTCGATGATATTATCTTTTGCTCTACAGATGACAACCTTTGCAAGAAGTTTCCAAAAATATTCAAGGAAAGTTTGAAATGAGCAGTATGAGTGAGCTGAAGTATTTCTTAGGACTTCAGGTGAAGCAATCTAAAGATGGAACTTTCATCTCTCAAATGAAGTTCACCATGGAGTTGCTAAAGAAATTCGGAATAAAGAATGCATCCTCTATGTGGAATCCAATGGAATCAGCTATGTCTCTGGACAAGGATGAGAAAGGGAAACCTTTTGATGAAACCAAGTACAGAATCATAATTGGATCTTTTCTCTATCTTACTGTTTGCAGGCTTGACTTAACGTATTCAACATGTGTGTGTGCTAGATATCAGGTGAACTCTAAGTAATCTAGCTACACAGCTGCAAAGCGGATTTTGAAATGCCTTAAGGAAACACCAAATCTTGGCTTATAGTAACCAAGAAGTAATGATAGCGAACTAATTTGATTTTCATATGCAGACATTGCAGGTAACTAAGACAACAGAAAGAGCACTTCCAGGACTTGCCAATTCTTAGGAAGAAGGCTCATATCTTGGAGCAGCAGGAAACAGAATTGTGTTGCAATCTTAACCGCCAAGTCAGAATACATTTTTGCAGGAAGTGGTTATGCATAACTTCTCTGGATAAAGAATCAACTTGTAGACTATAACTTGATTTTCAGAGACAATCCTATGTTCTGTGACTCCTCCAGTGCTATAGCAATTGCCAATAACCCAGTTTATCATAGCTAGATGAAGCATATTGAATTGAGATATCATTTCATCTGTAAGCATCTGGAGAATGAGGACATAAACCTCCAGTATGTTCCAACTAATAGGCAAGTTGTAGATATTTTCACGAAGCCGCTGGACGAAGCCAAGTTCTCCTTCTTCAAGACAGAACTTGGTATGCTTATCAAGGAGTCCTAAAAAGTTCACACTTGAAGTCAAGAGAAGATTATGCAATCAGCCTCTCAGGATATTGCCAGAGAATTATACTCAGCAAACCTTCAGATAATTTCAAGCTCAAAAATGGATTTCTCGGAAAGCTTACTGGATTTCTCGAGAACTTGAAATGGATTTCTCGAGAAACTACTTATATTTCTTGAAAAATTACTGGATTACTCGGAAAATTAATGGACTTCTCGTGAAACGTAAATGGATTTCTAGGAAAACTAGAATGGATTTCTCGAGAAACAATCTGGGCTTCTCGAGAAATCGTCTAATCCAAATTTTCTACCACCATTCTTCAAAATTTTCAATTTTATATAAATAGATAAGTCCATAGAATATCCAAATCTACATTTTCGAAAAAGCCCTTTCCAGAGAAAGATGCTTTAGTTCCGCCGAAGGTCTCCGTCGTTCTTCTCGCAAAACTCCCTCGTTTCCTCTCGAAATAGTCTGAAATTTTTTATTCTTCTCAATCGATGGCTCCTACTACAAAGATTGGCGTCGGGAGTGAGTTCATTTGCTTTGGTATTGGAGAAATTTTTGATGATTTCGTCAATGTCATTCTACTACTTGAAACTGCCGACCTTTCCTTCATTCTCGAGCATCCGTGCAAAGTTCTACTTCCAGAAGTTGAAGAGTTCTTCAAAAATTCTAAGCTTAAGAGGCGTGGGAAACTGTTGAAAAGTTGTGTCAGAGATGTAACCATCAAGATCAAGCCGTCCTATTTAACAGAATTTCTGAGATTTCCCTCCATTGATGAGGAAGACTACATGGAAGAACCCGATTATTCCAGGTCTCCGTCACTCTATGGTCTCTCCCAATCCACTACCACTATTTGCAGACAATATATGAATGATGAAAGCAAGCTCATTGTCGACATTCTTGGAAATGTCATCCTCTGCAAAACAGGTTTACTTGTTTATAGTGGTTCCCCTATCTAGGGTACATCCACTTTCCCCCTTCTTGCTCACTAGCAATGTGCTTGATAAGATTATAGCTCCTCCTTCACAACTCGGATGCTCAGATCCTACAAGGCTCAGTTTCTCTCCAAGAAACCTACACTCAGACCCACTTGTTCTACCTCAGAGATATCTCAATATCCTACCACTGAGATCTCCTCAATCTCCTACCTCAGCCTTTATAGATTAGGCCTACAATCTTAGTGATATACCCAAAATCACCTACCTCAGATTCACCTAGAATCCTACCTCAGCCTTTATAGACTGGCTTACAAAACTTAGAGAATAAGATCTCCTACCCACATAGATCTCTAGGAGATCTTACAATGATATTTGATAAAACAAATTACAGAAAAACAGAAAACCTTTTATCTATTGGATCTGTGTGTACAGATCTTTTCACTCAGCTGTAGTTTATTTCCTTTTGATAGATCAGCAGGCTGAATTGAATTTCTTCTGAATCAACAACTTCTTGATGATGATCAGATCGAATAGTTTGAAGATGCTAATGAACAGATCACTTAATCCCCAGATCAACCTAAGAAAAGGGATCTGAAGACTTTCTTGAAAATCAACTTCTTCTTCTCTTTTTACTTCTTGATTTGTCTTTTAGAATAGAGAGAGAGACTGATGAATAGAATAGAATCAGTATAATCTTCAGAAGGCAACACCTCCTATTTATAGAAATCTCATACGGCTTGGACTGGTATTGATGACATCAGCAACTGCCAACAAATCCTTCCTTGAACTGTCTTTATTGAAGTGAAGCCTTCCCGTATCGACCAGAATGATTTGACCAGTCTTGACCTGATTGATGTTGACTCAGCACATTCTGTCATATAAGCATTGAAGTAGACAAGTTGTCTCGAAATCTGTGTTGAGACATCTTTGACAGACCCAACACTTCCATACTTAGAATAGTTTTCATCTCAAAATAGAAAGTGTTGAGATAGTATAGTTATGTTGACACATCTGTTATTTGTGTCGACACATCTGTTATCTGTGTCGACACATCTTAGTTGTGTCTTGTGTCGAGATAGTTGGGTAGTCTCGACACACTCTATCTTCTGTGTCGACTCATCTTAGTTCTGTCTTGTGTCGAGACAGAAGTATTGTCTCGACACATCTTTTGTTCTCTGTGTTGACTACTTATCTGCCTTGTGTAGACACAGAAGTATTGTCTCAACAAATGTTGTCTTAGCACTTTGACTTAGAATAATTTATTCAACTTTGAACCTGCACATGTAAACTTAGCATACATCAAATACCCCTTTGGGTATATCATTGAGTTGTCAAGGGGACTTCTCCAAATCAGGTACATTGTTCCCAATGTACCCCACAATCTCCCCATATATGGAGAAGTCATTACCCCAAATTAATGATGTACACCAACATAATAATCTTGATGATTATAACATAAAAGATTTAACATTCAACCAGATGAACTTTTACAGCAGAATTAAAAATTACCATAAAACATTGTTATTCCAAAATGTTATCAGTCTTAAAATTACAATGAGCTTATATAGAATTACATTAATTCTAAGCAAAGTAAATACATCCTAAGACTGATCAGGTTATGTAATCACAATGCCTTTCCCTGAATGTACTTTGGCCTGAACAGATGGAATACTTTCATCAATAGCCTACTTGCCCTTCTTTTCTTTAATGCTGGAAAGCTGTTCAGCCTTAATTCTTTGTCTTTCAAAATAATGAAAGGGATTAGGAAAGTATTTGCATGGTTCAATAGCATTAGCAGGTACTAAACCTTTCTTCTGCTCCCTTCTGAACTTATAGATAGCATTTTGTTGCTCTTCATGCTTCCTCCATTCCTGCTTTGAATACCACTTACCCCTGTCATGTTTGTTGGCCATGACTGATTTCCATGAAGTATGAATGATGTTCCGTGATTTTGGACTCCATTATTCAAAGTCAGCCCTCTCCTCATCCTATTCTCTAAATCTTTTCTTTGACAATTGGACCTCTCTCTCCCTTTATAGAGCAGGTTCAAACAATTCCACCTCTTCAAAATTAACTCTATGTTTAAACTGAGGTGGACTAAACATAAGTTGAACATGATTATGAATGTCCTCAAACTGTGAAGGAGGGTATATGATTTTGTTTGTCTCCTGAGCAATTCCTTCAATCAGAGCTGGTTGACAACCAGAATCTGCAACTTGATCATCATCACATAGAGGAGAGTATCCTAGTGTGGCTCTTATGCTATTAGAAGTCCATTTGGAATGTTCTGAGCCAGCCTTGACCATCACTCTGTCCCCCTTTATGACTCCTCCCTCAATATGATCTCTCAGATCATCCTTTTGAAATCTCACTTGATCCACCACATGATGGTTCCCGGTGGTGTAGTAATTCTTGAACTTTGTTATTTGATCAGAGAGAGCCTTTGATGAATCCTTTATAGCTTGCAGCATTGCAACTGAATCCACTGTAAGCTTGGTATGTAACTCAGTTAGTTGAGTATTTACTTTAGCCTCTAAGGAAGTGGATTGATCATCTATCTTCTTTAGAGTGATTGTATGAATTTCCATTAAATTTTCATTCAGTCTCTTCTGATTCTCCATAATAATCCCTTATTTTTGCACTATATCATCTATCTCAACTTTTAACTCTTGTTGTTGCTTGGAAAGATAAACCACTGCATGGCCACCTTTGTGAAACAATCAATCATTTTTTTCTTCATCATATTCACTTCAAATCTGATTGACTTTATGTCTTTAGCTAGGTGGAACTCCATATCCTTCCTATTCTCATCCACATACTTTTCTAGGTTAGTTCTTTGTTTGTCTAGCATTATTAGTAGTTGAACCATGAGAGAACTCTCATCTATTGAAGCATATGGAGTGGATTGGAGTGACTGTAAAGCTTTCTTATAGCTCTGACTCTTCTTTCTCCTTTCATATATCCTGGTTTGTTGTTGTCTTGTGTCCTCTCCCTTATCAGATTCAGATGAACTGGTAATTTCAACAACTGTGTCTACATCAGCTGGTGCTTCAGTTCCAGTCTTAGGAGACTTTGCTGATTGCTCTCCCTCAGCTGCTTTACCCTGTTGATCAAGGTGTATTTCTACTGAACTTAGTTCATGTTGTTGAGCTTCTACAGGAGCTATATTTTCCCTAGGAGGATCTGGTATCTCCCCCGTAATGTGAGCATCCATCCCTGTTGTGTCATCAGGATCTTTTTCAGGAGTTTTTTCATCCATAATATCAGGCATATTCTCATCTTGTTGTGTAGTCAGATCTTTGAGAACATCCTGTACTATGTCAGTGACAATTTCCCTATCTAACATAGTTGTTTCATCCATGGTTTTCTTTGTATTGAATACTGCAGAGGATTCTAACTCCCCCTGGACCTGATCCCCAGTTCCAGTTGTAATACTTGGAGTTTTCCTTTGGATTCTTCCTTCAGCTCCATCTGAACTGAAATTGATCTTCTCTTCTGAATCACTTGAGGATTCACTTTTTTCTTCTAATAGTTTCTTGTTCTTGATATCCTTAGGCTTCTGTGGTTCTGGTGTATCTTTTGCCAAGAATCTGTCCCATCTAGACAAAATCCTCATGTCCATCCGTCTCATGTGATTTAACTTTGAACCCAATTTCGGATTGAGATCAGCAGGAATCACTTTATTGAGATACAAATTAACTCAGTATTCTACCCAGGTTGGGTTTCTGGATACATTCAGCAATTAAGTTAAACAACAGTCTGCTCCAATCTGTCTAAAGTTTGAAAATGATTCTAGTCATTATCTCAAACATGTGAACTGAGATTCTATCTTGTGCACCTGTCTTGCACAGTATAACCTTCCCAACAATTTCAGATAGAAATTTTCCTTGGGTGTTCATACCTTTCCTTTTCAGTGAACTCCCAATCTTGGAAACTGAATCCAAACCACACCATTTTTAGTCCAACAGTAGTCTTGGTGGAGTCGACTATATCGTCTTGTTTAACTTTAGGTAATTGAAATACCTGGGCAAACCTTTTGCCTGTGATCTTGACCTTCTGCCCATTTACAGTTGATTTGATCTTTGTGGCGTGAGAATATATCGAGGCATTTATCAGAAGTTCCGTTACTTCTATTTTCCATATGATCGTCGGCTCAGATAATAGATACTCAAGTCCAGCTTCTTGGATTAGGCCAATGACATTTGTAATCTCTTCGTCTGCCGATTTGAATCCATGGTGCACCAGTCCGTATCCCTCATTGATATTATCATCCTTCCTTAGAGGCATTGTTGTTGATTTTGAAATTGTCGAACCGAGAAATTGACGAGAGTCGACAACCAAAAATCTAGGTTTCAACACTAAGCAAGAGAGAAGGATCTCGTAGAAAATTTCTACAATTTATGTCCTTTTTATAGGCCATTCTACTAAGTAGGTGAAAGGGCGCGTCACCTAAAGACATATTCATAAGTTTGGAAAAATACCTTAGGTCAACACTTGGAACTTGTCAACAGAGAAAATGTATAGACTTGTGTCAATACACCTCCAGCCATCTCGACAAGCAGTGTTAACACACTTCCTTGTGTCGACACAGGACAGTGTAGATTGTGTCGACACATATACATAAATTGTGTAGACAACCCTAGTTTGTGTCAACACACTTGATTTGTCTCGACACAAAACATACTTAGCCAGATTTTTGACTCCTGAATTGTTGACTCCTAATCTTGATGATGTCCATATCTTGATGTGACAGCTGAATAGTAGGCTTGCATTTTTGTTGACTTAGTCTAAGTTTAGGCTCATTCAAGACTTATCATGCCTATCTTAAATTTGAATAAATTAAACTTTTCTTCTTCTAGTGGTTTTGTAAATATGTCAGCTATTTGCTTATTAGTAGGAACATATTCTAAACTGATGTATTTATTTTCTACATGTTTCCTAATGAAATGATATCTGATTTCAATATGCTTAGTTCTACTGTGAGATACAGGGTTATTTGCAATTGAAATAGCACTAGTAGAGTCACAAAATAATGTAGATTTACTTATCTGTAACTGATAATCTTGTAGCTGATGCTGAATCCAAAAACGTGTAGCACAATAATTCCCAGCTGATCGAGATGTACTCAGATTCAGCTGTTGATATGACCACACTTGTTTGCTTTTTACTACTCCATGAGACTAGCCTTCTACCTAGGAATTGACATGATCCTGAGGTTCTTTTCCTGTCTTCTTTACAACCTGCATAATCTGCTTCTAAAAATCCTATCAGTTCAAAATCACTACTCCTAGGATACCAAAGGCCAAGATTTGGTGTGCCCTTTAGATATCTCAGAATTCTTTTTACTGTAGTGTAATGAGATTCTTTAGGGAAAACTTGATATCTAGCAAAGATACAAGTAGCATACATTATATCTAGTCTATTGGCAGTTAGATAAAGTAGTGATCCAACTATCCCTCTGTATAAGGTAATATCAATTGGCTTTCCAGCAATATCCTTATCCAAAGACATGGTTCATCCCATAGGAGTTCTCATAGTAGTGGCAGTTTCCATGCCATACTTTTTGATAAACTCCTTGGCGAACTTTGATTGACTTATGAAAAGTCCATCTTTGGATTGTTTAACTTAGAGACCCTGGAAAAACTTAAGTTCACCCATGCTACTCATCACAAATTTAATTTGCGTTAGCTTAGCAAATCTAGTGCAAAGTGAATCATCAGTAGAACCAAATTTTATGTCATCAACATATATTTGTACTAAAATTGTCCTACCTTTGACTTCCCTTAGGAATAGTGTCTTGTCAATCTTTCCTCTTGAGAATTTATTCTCTAGAAGGAATTTTGACAGAGTCTCATACCAAGCCCTTGAAGCTTCTTTTAATCCATAAAGAGCTCTAAAAAGCAAATATACATGAGAAGGTTGCCATTCAGAAAAGCTTACTTAACATCCATTTGGTATACTTTGAAACCTTTGTAAGCTGCATAGGCTAGGAAGAGTCTTATAGCTTCCAACCTAGGCACTGGTGCAAAGGTCTGGTCAAAGTCTATTCCCTCTTCTTGTCTATAACCCTTTGCAACCAGTCTAGCCTTATTTCTTATTACCACTCCATTTTCATCTAGTTTGCTTCTGTAAATACATTTTGTTCCAATGATATTGTAATCATCAGGTCTTGGAACCAACTTCCAAACCTTTCACCTCTTGAATTGGTTCAATTCTTCTTGCATTGCACCAATCCAAAATGGATCCATATTTGCTTCTTCAAACTTCTTAGGTTCTATTTGTGACAGAAAACTTGAATACATCACTATGTTATGATGTCTGCTTCTTGTGGTAACTCCTTGACCAGCATCACCTATGATCAATTCTATTAGATGATCCTTTAGGCGCCTAACAGCTACTGGTAGTATCACTTCTTCTCCTGGACCATCTTGATCATGTTGTTGAGTTGTTTCTCCAGATACTTCCTGTCCCAGTACTTCTTCAACAATAATGATTTCCTCTTGCAAATAATGCTTGCCTGTTTTTGTATCTTCCATGGCCAGTTCTTTTAGCATCAAGTCCACATGTGTTGTGTTTGAAGTACCTATCTTACCATCATAGAACAAAGAACTTTCATCAAATACAACATGGACTGACTCCTCTACAACTTGATCCTTCAAGTTATAGACCCAATAGGATTTGCTATGGTTACTATAACCAACAAATATCCCATCATAATACTTTTCAGCAAACTTGGTTAAGTAGGTTTTTCCATTGTTTAAGACATAACATCTACATCCAAAGATTCTGAAATAGGCTATGTTTGGTTTTCTGCTCTTCATAAGTTCATAAGGAGTTTTTTTAATCTCTTGTTGATTGAAGCCATATTTAGAACATGACAAGCTGTGTTAATTGCCTCAGCCCGGAAATATTCTTGAAGTGAGGAATCACTTAGCAAGATTCTACAAGCTTCAATGAGAGTTCTGTTTCTCCTCTCAGCTATTCCATTTTGCTTGGGTGTTCTTGGTTAAGAAAATTCTTGCTGAATTACTAGTTCTTCACAAAACTTTGTCATACAATCTGATTGGAATTCAGTTCCATGGTCACTTCTCATTTTGACCACAGTATTGTTAAGTTAATTCTGAATTTGTTTCACTAAATTCTTGAAGACATCAGGAGTTTTAGATTTTTTCTTTAAGAAGAATACCCAAGTAAATCTGGAGTAGTCATCAACGATTAAAAAAGTATAGACTCTCCTTCCTAAGCTATGAACTGGCAAAGGACCAAACAAGTTCATATGCAGGAGGTATAAAGACCTCACAGAGTCTTTGGATTCACAGCATTTGAATGAAGCTTTAGTCTGCTTGCCTTTTTAGCATGATAGGCAGATGCTCTCCTTAGTACATCTTATGTTAGGACCATTACTAACAAGCTCCTTGTTGTATAGTTTGCCTAAAGCCTTATAGTTCAAGTGGGCTAGCCTATTGTGCCATATAACACATTGTGAAGCTTTCTCACTTGCAGCTAGATATAGGGGTGAGTCAGACTTGATACATAGGAAGTTTAACAGTATACATTTCCACATCTAGTGCCAGTCAAGATGACCTCTTGGTCACTTGATCTTTTTATTAGACACTCATCTCTGTGGAACAATGTGTCATATCCCAAATCACAAAATTGGCTTATACTTAAAAGTTGTGTTGCAACCCTTCCACATAAGCTACATGAGTGATTGTGACTAGACCATTTGTGATCTTACCATAACCTTTGGTGATGCCTTTGTCAGCTCCTCCAAAGATCACTTTTGGTCCATTTTCCACAGGAATTTATTCCCTAAGATTTTTTCTTTGTTCCAGTCATATGTCTGGAGCATCCACTATCCAAGTATCAGATTGGTCTGGAGCTTGAACATTCCTACAAAATAAGGAATTACTTTTCCTTAGGACCCCAAATAGTCATGGGTCCTAGGTTCTTGTTAGTTGTGACTCTATCGAAGCCACCAGTTGATCTATTGAAAGGAATTGTCTTCAGACTATGAGGCACTGTTGGATTGAACCAGCAATCTAGGGAAAAGTGTCCTATCTTTCCACAGTACAAGCATTCAAATCTATTATATCTCCTTTTAGGAGGAACAAAAGAATCATTATGCTGACACCCCTTTGGACAGGAGTTAGCACTTTTGGCTTTATCTTGATTGTGAACACAAGATGGGTCTTGTCTCACAGCCTTAAGATGTTCTCTTAGATTATTAGATTGTACAGCTGATTGTGAAATGTTCTGACCTTTTGATCCCTTTTGCTTTTTCCACTCCTTCTCTTGGGTTTAATAAACCCCAGACCACTTCTAGGTTTTCCTAAGAAGGTGTCTATAATAGGAAAAATAGTCTTTGGTTTTGATAACTGCTCAACCAATTTCCTTTCATTTAGGAGTTTGGTTTCTAGTTCCTTAATGATTTCATCCTTTTTCTTAATTTCATTTATTTGGTCATCAATGATCTTTGTTAACTTTGTTAACTTAGAGCCATGAAGACCAAGTTTCTGAGTATCCATCTTGCGATGATACTCAAGACTTTTTAGTGATGCAATTTCTATAGCTTGTTCTTTAACAAGCTTCTTGCTTTTGACTAAAGCAGCTAGCAGTTTACCAAACCTAAGTATGAGTTGCTTCTATTCAGTCCCTGAGTTGATCTAATGTGGATCAACCAGTAATTCACCTAAGTTTGCCTCATCTCCAGTCTCATAGACAGAAGTCTTAGTGCAGGAAGAGTTATTATAAATTACTTGAGAATTCTAACAGTTGTGAGTTCCAGTTTCCGGATCATCGGCTATTGCCATCGGATTGATTTCCATGTCTTCTTCAGAGTCACAATAGGATTATGAAGTTGTGGAGTTACTTCCTTTGTAGATGGATCTTCTGATGAACTCCTCCACATATGAATACAACCCCGCATGTTCTTCTTCTGACTCAATTGAATTAGAATCACTGTTAGACAAGGTCTTTGTCTTCTTAACCATCAGACCTTTTTCTGATTTCTTATCCTTGAAGAACTTCCTTTATTTTGAATTTATGTTCTCCTTTCTCTTTACTGGACAATCAACAATGACATGCCCAGGCCTGTTATAACAAAAACAAATAATATCAGTCTTTGATTGTTTGTTCTGATTGGAGTCATATCTGATCACAGATTTGTCTCTATGTTTGTCTTTGCTTTTGTGAGAACTAGAACCAGAAGGTTTCCTATTGCTCCACTGTTTTATTCTTCTTAACATCTTCTTGAACTTCCTTGTAAATAAGGCAAGTTCATCATCTGATATCTTTTCTGAAGAAGAGTAAGGTCCAGTGTTATCTGTCTATTCATCTCTTCTAGGTGATGATGGAATTTCCCTTCTAGTTTTCTTGGAAGAGTCAGCTTTGAAGGCCAAAGATTTAGACTGGGATGATTGTCTGGTAGTTTCTGCTTCAGTTTTTCTTGAATTAAGTTGAAGCTCATGTGACATTAATTTCCCAAATAAGTCTTGGGGAAGCAGATTCCTCAGATTTCACATTTCCCTTACTGCACAAATCTTGATATCCCATTCTTTATTTAGGGATCCCAGGAACTTGTTATTCAATTCATAGTTTGAGAAGTTTCTCCCATAGTTTCTCAAGTCATTGACTATTCTAAAGAACTTTTCATATGTTTTTTCAATAGAATCTGTCATCCCTTGTCTAAATGCCTCATATTGCTGGTTAAGGAGTGACCTTCTGTCATCTCTCACCTCTGTTTTACCTTTCATATACACTCTCAAGGTATCCCATATTTCCTTAGAAGAATTATAGTGCACCTGATTCTGAAATGTGGAGTTGTCAATAACGCTCACTATTATGTTCTGTGCTCTTTTGTCCATAGTTACAAGTATGACCTCATCCTTTGTCATTTCTGACAATGTCTTGGGAGTTTTTATATTTGCATCTAGGACAGATGATTTCATGGGCACATAGGGTCCATCTTGAATTGTTACAAAGATTCTGGGGTCTGAAGCTTCCATGAACAGTCTTACTCTTTGTTTCCATATAGCAAAATTGTCCTTAGTGTAGATGGGCAATTTCATGGAACTGAGTTCTCTGTTTGATTCAGAAGCCATAGGTCAGATAACCTTCAACTACCCTTAGGATCTTTTCCAGACTGTTAGGTCTATCTTTGGATAACCTCCCTCTGATACCACTTGTAAGTCAAGCCTATGGGTATATAGTCACCTAGGGGGTGAATAAGTGACCTATTAAAATTCTTTATAGTTCTTTTAACTTTTGCAATGTGCCCTAATGCAATTCAGAATATAAGCTGTACCCAGCATAAATAATAGAACAACAAGAACTGATCATAATATACACAGCAAAGAACACAACACACAGCACAAGGGACACAACAAGTTTATAGTGGTTCCCCTATCTAGAGTACATCCACTTTCCCCCTTCTTCCTCACTAGCAATGTGCTAGATAAGGTTATAGAGCCTTCTTCACAACTCGGATCCTCAGATCCTACAAGGCTCAGTTTCTCTCCAAGAAACCTACACTCAAACCCACTGGTACTACCTCAAAGATATCTCAATCTCCTACCTCAGAGATCTCATCAATCTCCTACCTCAGCCTTTATAGATTAGGCCTACAATCTTAGTGATTTACCCCAAATCACCTACCTCAGATTCACCCAGAATCCTACCTCAGCCTTTATAGATTAGGCTTATAAAACTCAGAGAATAAGATCTCCTACCCACTAAGATCTCTAGGAGATCTTACAATGAAATTTGATAAAAGAAATTACAGAAAAATAGAAAACCTGTTATCAGTTGGCTCTATGTGTACAGATCTTTTCACTCAGCTGCAGTTTTATTTCATCTTGATAAATCAGCAGGCTGAATTGAATTTCTTATGAATCATCAACTTCTTGATGAAGATCAGATCGAATAGTTTGAAGATGTTGATGAACAGATCACTTAATCCCCAGATCAACCTAAGAAAAGGGATCTGAAGACTTTCTTGAAAATCAACTTCTTCTTGTCTTTCTACTTCTTGATTTGTCTTTTAGAATAGAGAGAGACTAATGAATAGAATAGAATCAGTATCATCTTTTGAAGGCAACACCTCCTATTTATAGAAATCTCAGACGGCTTGGACTGGTATTTATGACATCATCAACTACCAGCAAATCCTTCCTTAAACTGTCTTTATAGAAGTGAAGCCTTCCCGTGTCGACCAGAATGATCTGACCAGTCTTGACCTGATTGATGTTGACTTTGCACATTATGTCATATAAGCGTTAAAGTAGACAAGTTGTCTCGAAATCTGTTTTGAGACATCTTTGACAGACCCAACACTTCCATACTTAGAATAGTTTTCATCTCAGAATAGAAAGAGTTGAGATAGTATAGTTGTGTTGACACATCTATTATTTGTGTCAACACATCTGTTATATGTGTCGACCCATCTTAGTTCTGTCTTGTGTCGAGATTGTTAGGTAGTCTCGACACACTCTGTCTTCTGTGTCGACTCATATTAGTTCTATCTTGTGTTGAGACAGAAGTATTGTCTCGACACATCTTCTGTTCTCTATGTTGACTACTGATCTATCTTGTGTCGACACAGAAGTATTATCTCGACACATGCTGTCTAAACACTTTGATATAGAATAATTTCTTCCACTCTGAACCTGCACATGCAAACTTTACATACAATAAATACACCTTTAGGTATATCATTGAGTTATCAACGGGAGTTCTCCAGATCAGGTACACTGTTCCCAATGTACCCAACACATCCATAGATGGGAGATAAGAATTCCAAGGCCAAGCCAAGCTCCAGTAGTTCCAAGGATCATAGTTGAGGAGGATAGGACCCCATCTCCCATTCTTATTGATATAGTTGGCACATCTGATGCAGATGTTGAGGGGTAGCCTGCTCCTTCAATTCATGAAGAAGATCAACATGTTGAGGTCCCAGAAATAGAGTTTTAGTCAAATGTTCAAACAGATATTATTACAGAGGAAGTTCTTGCTAATGATGTATCACGGGTAGATGAAAACTTAGCTCAATCTGAAGATGAGAAGAGCACCTCTGTGCATGATGGTGGCTCAGGTATGGATGTTGACTCTTCCTCTGAATAGGGAAATCTTACTGAAGAGATTCCAGAAGATTCTCAGCCCCAGGAACATGTTGGGGGGGGGAGAATGAAGTTATGCTATTTGATGAGGAATAAATTATCCAAGAACCTGCAGATCCTGCACTCAAGAATTTAGAATTCTCTTTACCTATTATTCTTGGTGTTTAAGGGGATGTGATGACTTCTGCCCAAAGAGGCAAAAGTTCAGTTGTTATTGAAGAAATACCAATTTGGACATCTCAAGCACTAACTCCTCCACCTCCTCCAGCTGAAATCATTCCTGATGATACCCTGTTGGGTAAGATTGAGTCTATGTTTACAAAGCAAGAGAGTACTGTGAGAAACGAACTAAAACAAACCGGAAAAAGTATAACTGAAATTTTATTATCAGAAAAAGGTGTCTATTACAAAGGTATGCCCTCCCTTATATAGAATGGAGGAGAGATGAGAGAATACAAATAAGAGATGTGGGACTAAAAATTTACAGGACTAAGCGGACTATACAGAACAAACCGCACAAGCCGCGCGGTTAGACAGAAGGGCTAACCGCACGGCTACCACC
This sequence comes from Platanthera zijinensis, assembly GCA_039513925.1. NCBI lineage: Eukaryota > Viridiplantae > Streptophyta > Magnoliopsida > Asparagales > Orchidaceae > Platanthera > Platanthera zijinensis. Next base: position 105,091,675 of record CM077079.1, on the reverse strand, counting down.
AGAGAGAGAGAGAGACCGCAAGGGGAGATCGCCAGAGAGCTCGGCAACCAGACAGCAACAGCACAGCAATCAAACCGCTGAAGGGAGACCGCCAGACCGCGCGGTCTCTAACCCGCCAAGACAGACCACCAGACCGCCCGGTCTCAACTTCAACACTCCCCCTCAAGCTGGAGCATATATATCGATCATGCCCAGCTTGTCACAAATATGATGAAACGAGGCGGAAACTGGCTTGGTGAAGATGTCAGCCAGCTCTTTATCAGAAGTGACAAAGGGAGTGCAAATTTGTTCCTTTAAGATCTCTTCACGAATGAAATGACAGTCGACCTCAATGTGCTTGGTTCTTTCATGGAAGACCGGATTTTTGGAGATGTATATGGCAGCCTTGTTATCACAGAACATAGGTAGCGGATGGTTGTAGACCTCTCCTAAATCCAGCATTAGAGCCCGTAGCCATTTTAGCTCACAAGTGGTCGACGCCATACTCCGATACTCTGCTTCAGCACTGGACCTGGAAACAACAGACTGCTTCTTGCTCTTCCAGCTTACCAGATTACCCCCAACAAAGGTGCAGAAACCAGAGGTAGACTTGCAATCCCCTTTATCATCAGCGTAACTCGCATCTGAGTAAGCTTCAACCCTCAGATGACCATTCTTCTGGAAAAGCAATCCTTTCCCGGGTGCGGCTTTGACGTACTCTAAGATCCGTAAGGCGGACTGCAGATGATACTCCCTGGGAGCTTGCATGAATTGACTCATCTTGCCAACAGCATAGGAAATGTCAGGTCTGGTCACTGTGAGATATATGAGCTTACCAACAAGACGTCTGTACCTCGTAGTATCTGAAAGAAGAGGCGAATCATCTGTCCAGGTTTTGTCTTCTCCAACAGCCATGGGACATCGAGCAGGTTTGGCCCCAGTCAATCCTGCATCTTTTAAAAGATCAAGGGCATACTTACGCTGGGAGAGGACTAAGGAATCGGGCTTCCGAGAGATTTCGATCCCCAAAAAGTACTTTGGAGAGCCCATATCTTTCGTGACCAGATGTTGAAGAAGATGTCGCTTTGTCAAGGCTACCCCTTCCTGGTCATCACCAGTGAGAAGAATATCATCAACATACACTACAAGAACCACCAGTCCCGAGGAGGTTTTGCGAGTAAATAGAGAGTGATCGGCAGAGCTGCGCACAAAACCAACGGCCGCCACGATGTCGCTGAACTTGTCAAACCAAGCTCGAGGGCTCTGCTTGAGGCCATAAATTGCCTTCTTCAGCCGGCATACTCGTGTCTCCCCCTGAGCAACATACCCAGGAGGTTGCTCCATGTAGACGGCCTCCTGAAGATCACCATAAAGGAAGGCATTCTTTACATCCAGCTGGGAAATCGGCCAATCTTTATTTACCGCCACAGAAAGAAGAACCCGTATAGTGCTGAGACGAGCAACGGGAGAGAAGGTGTCAAAGTAATCAACCCCATAGGTCTGAGTAAAGCCCTTAGCAACAAGGCGAGCTTTATAACGGTCCACAGTGCCATCCGGGGTAAATTTCACCACAATGACCCAGCGACAGCCAACAACATCAGTACCGAACGGAGGAGGAACAAGAGTCCAAGTACCCCGCTCCGTTAGGGTGGCCATTTCCTCATCCATAGCCATCTTCCAGTGAGGAATAGCAAGGGCCTCCTGGTAGGAGCGGGGCGTGGCAGTAACAGAGATAGCTAGAGCAAAGGCTCTGCGAGAAGGGGTAAGACGATCATATGAAACAACAGCAGTAAGAGGGTGTAGGGTACACGTCCGCACCCCTTTGCGAAGAGCTATAGGAAGATCCAGGTCAGCAGGTTCCTCGGCATCCGGAGCATCCGTGGCAGAGAGAGCTGGCCCGGGAGTAGAGAGCGACGACGGCGGAGATGCAGGAGACGGTGGTGGAAGAAGAGGAGTGGACGAGGGCGGAGTAGGGGTAAACATCGTAGTGGGAGACGAGGGAACAAAGGAAACATCAGGAGAATCAGAGGCTGGGAGAAGAGGAGGCGAGTCATCCGAGAAGTAGGAGGTATTCTCGAAGAAGGTGACGTCAGCAGAAACGAACTGCTTACAAAGGATGGGATCAAAACAACAATAACCTTTCTGAGTGGTGGAGTACCCCAGAAAGATACATTTGGTGGAGCGAGGAGATAGCTTATCACGGGTGGCAGAAGGGGCATGCACAAAGGCAGTGCATCCAAATATTTGGAGAGGGAGAGGAAATGGCTCCTTGCCCGGATACAAAATGGAGAAAGGGGTTTTTCCGTGGAGAACGGTGGAGGGAATGCGATTGATGAGGTAACAGGCAAGGAGAAAAGCATAGCCCCAATAGGAGCGAGGAACATGCATCTGGGTCATCAAGGAACGAGCGACATCAAGAAGGTGACAGTTTTTGCGTTCTGCCACACCATTTTGTTGTGAAGTATAGACACAACTCGTTTGATGAATAATCCCATTTTGCATGTAGAAGGCAGAAAAGTCATGACTGATATATTCTTTGGCATTATCAGATCGAAGAACTTTAATAGAAACATCAAACTGAGTTTTGATCATGAGATAAAAGGATGTCCATACAGAGAATAATTCGGAGCGATCTTTTAACAGATACACCCACGTACAGCGAGAGAAATCATCAATGAATGTGACAAAATATGAACTACCCTGACCAACAGTAAGAGTAGGAGAAGGACCCCAAATATCGGAGTGGATGAGATCAAATGGACGGGTGGATCCACGAACGTGCTTCGGAGGGAAGGAGGAGCGGTGATGCATGCCAAGCTGACATGCTTCACAGTTGAGCGGAGGACTTTGTGGAGGAAGGTGGGGCAGAAGTTGACGAAGAAGATGAGGAGGAGCATGACCAAGGCGGAGATGCCATTGGAGCAGATCTGTGGAGGTGGAGGAGAAGGTGGAGAAAGCGGAAATGTTATCCAGGAAGTATAGGCCGCCACTCTCAGTCCCAGTAGCAATCGTCCGTTGGGAGTCCGGATCCTGAAAAGAGCAAGTAGTAGAAGTAAAAGTAACAGAACATTGTAATTGCTTGCATAGAGAGGTAACAGATAATAAGTTGCATGGGAACTTGGGCACGTAGAGAGTATCATCCAAGCGAAGAGACGGAGTGACATGAACGATCCCCGTCCCATGAACCGATGATGAAGAGCCGTCAGCGAGAGTAACAGGGGGCAACCGACCATGTGTTTCTAGGAGAGAAAAACACTGGAGATTGCCAGTCATATGATTAGTAGCACCGGTGTCGATCAACCATTTTCCTTGAGTAACAATGTGGGCACTACCAGAAGACGTGACCACCGAAGCGAACGGCTTTGAGGAGTATATGGAAGCCATGAAGGGAGGACCAAAAGAACTACAGCGGTCACGGTGACAGCACACCAGCGGCAAGAAGGGCCACGACCAAGATGCAGAGCAAGGAAAAAGGGGACGAAGAGGGAAGCACAAGCCGCGCGACTTAACAGGAGGTCGCGGCGACTAACAAGCAGGAGCGACGAAGGAAGAAGAGCAGAGAGGCCGCCTAAACAAGGAAGAACTCGCGCGAACAGAGAGAGATCGCAGCAGTTAGGAGAAAAAGATCTGCCGTGCAAACAACAGGAAGCCACGCGGTTAGGAAACAATCCACGCGAATAGGAAGAAGAAGATCTGCAGCGATCACGATGTCAGACACCAGCGGCCAGAAAAGCCACGACCAAGCCGCAGAATCAAACAGAGGGAGAGAAGTCGGGCGGCTAGCTGACAGACCGCGCGAACAGAAGTGGAGGAAAACGGGAGGCAAAAGGCGAACAAGGCAAAAGAGGCCGCGGAGACAGGTCGCGGCGACTAGAGAAGAGAAAGAGGAAGCGGCGACTAGAACAGGTCGCAAGAAAGAAGCAAGCATCAGAAACAGGCCGCACAAACAGGGCGCAAGCAAACAGGCGGAAGAAACAAGCCGCGGGAGACAGGCCGCGAGAAGAAGAGGCAGGTCGCGCGGACAGGAGAACGCACAGAATCAGGAGGCAAAGATCGATTCCTCTGATACCATGTGAGAAACGAACTAAAACAAACCGGAAAAAGTATAACTGAAATTTTATTATCAGAAAAAGGTGTCTATTACAAAGGTATGCCCTCCCTTATATAGAATGGAGGAGAGATGAGAGAATACAAATAAGAGATGTGGGACTAAAAATTTACAGGACTAAGCGGACTATACAGAACAAACCGCACAAGCCGTGCGGTTAGACAGAAGGGCTAACCGCACGGCTACCACCAGAGAGAGAGAGAGACCTCAAGGGGAGACCGCCAGAGAGCTCGGCAACCAGACAGCAACAGCACAGCAATCAAACCGCTGAAGGGAGACCGCCAGACCGCGCGGTCTCTAACCCGCCAAGACAGACCGCCAGACCGCCCGGTCTCATCTTTAACAAGTACTTTGACAAGTCTCTCAAAGAAGTAACTTCTCTTGAGAAATAGATGAGCAGAGGATTTGCTGAAATCGAAAGTAATACAGATGAATTCAAAAGACTGCTAAATATTGATGGCAAAGCTTTAGACCACACTATCACAAGTGTTGGTGAAGTCATGATTCAAGCAGTTACTATAACCAACAATTCGATACAATTGTGAAGAAAACTGAACAACATAACTTCAAAACTTGTTAAGAGGTTGGGAAATTTAAGGAAGATGCCATAAAGACTCTATCTGTAGAAGTCAGAAAGGGGGAGTATAAGGTGAAAGAAAATCTAGACCATAAAGTTCAAGAGATGAAGACTCAGTGGGACAATCAACTGAAAGAGATCAATACAAGTGCAGAAAAGCAGATCAAGGGTGTAAACATTTATACTTATGAGACTGCTGCGTGGATGCACAACCAAATATTTCCAGAATTTCAAGTTGATCCAAATGAGGCTCCACCTCCTCATATTGATCCAAATGTCAATAAGCCTACTTCTTCTCCTAGATCTTAACAGTATGAAGCCCCTCCTAAAAACTATTCTCAAGTCTGAACTTCTGATCCGCTAGAGATTCCTCAAGAACTACCTCCTGAAATGTTAGTGCCAAAGAAAAGGAAATATGGTGATGGTGCTTCTGTCAGCCGATCTATTCCAAGTCAAGGAGCTGCTAAAAGGAAAGAACAGGAATTTACTGAATTTTGGAGTCCAACCTCTAAGTCTCTAATTCTGGACACTCTGAAGCTGGTTGTGGAATTTATGAAAATAAAGTTGATCATTACAGTCATAAGGAGTGGGAGCTATATGAGAAGTCAATGACAAAAAAAGGATTTATGATCGTGAATATGGCCATAATAATCCAAATGCTCCTCCTCGACCTCCAAAGTATTATCCCAAGCCCTTCAGCTATCAGAAAAGGCAACAAGAGAAGAAGGAACGACAACACCAACAATAATACAAATGATTTGAGATTATTAGTGTTATAGAATTTTGTGGAGCAAGATATTTCTATGGACAAATTCTATGTATATTAAAAATTTAAAATTTTGATGATCTTATTATCTCTTATCTCTCATTGCATGTATTGTTTTACTTGTAAGTTAATTCTTTAATTATCTTGATATAATTCACTTTCGTGTAGAGGGTTCTAACTTCTACAAATAGGAGGATATTGTTGGGTATTGTATCCACAATAACCTATATTTGTGTGAAGTCGCCCTTTAACTAAGATGAATTAAGTATGTATTTTATGCTACTCTTTAGTTGAGTGATTGAAAGTCATTATTGCTAACTGTATATCAATGTCAGTTTACAATGAGTCACAAAATATAGGAATGTTGGATCCCTAGTTGGATTTGGGCTAAGTTCACTAATTTAGACTGAGTCTGACCAACCTTGTATAGCCAGGGTCAAGTCTAGTAGTCCTAGAGTGTTGGCTAAGTCATTAAGTTCAACCTTCTTGAACCAGCCAGCAGAGGACCTCAGAAGACTCAGACTTAGAAGTTTTCAGAGAACAATTTGATCAGTTCGAAGTTCTTCAAACTCAGATCGACGAACTCAGAGTTATTTCTCTGAGCTGAGCTCGATGATATTCGAGCTCAGGTCGGCGATTAGTTTTCTTCAGACAGGTTCTCAGCTCGACAAACTCAGACTGCAGTTTTGGCAAGCCATTCTCAGTACGCAGTTCGCAGAGCTCAGGTCGACGAACTGAAATTCTTAGGTCGACGATCTTGGATCTCAGGTCAACGAATTCAGTTCAGTGATCGATGATATCTGTCCAGTTCCAGAATGAGAAGTTTTTTTCCTTCTGTTCCTTTATTTCTATATTAATAGCAGTATTATTCCTAAGTAATTAATGCATATATTCTTCTGAATATTGCCGTTATTGGCAGCATTAATTATGACATTCATCAGGATATTTACTTGCTTATTTTATTAAGGGACAGTTGGGGAAACTCATTTATGATATATTCCAGCCATTTGTATTCTCTAGATCAGCCAACAATTAAGGCAGTAATTCAAATTTCAAAGGAAAAATTATTGACTGAGAATAAAAAAAGAGATTTTTGTCTTTCAGAAAAAATAAAGAAGGAACCACTAGAACTTACAGAAAAAATTATACAACACTAGGATAGACTAATCTTTCAGAACTCTCTCTCTCTCTCACACAGTGTAGAAAATTCTCTGTGTTTCACCTTGTCAAGTCTGAAGACAGAAGAAGAACAATCATCACAATCAAGAGTCTTCTTCAAGCTTCACTTCCAGGAACATTCAGGACAACAAAGATCTATTCAGTCAGAAAAGTTTCAGGACTTCTTTTAGAGAAGGATGAAGACCTACACCCTAAAGCAAAGCTCTAGTCTTCCTGAATCATCAACATCTCAGGGGGAGATTTATCAACATCAAATATCCACTAGTCTTCTCTGTTGATTAGATAAAGAGAAGACACCATCACCTCCTCTCACCTCTTGTAAAAGGGTTTTAACTCCCTTCAAAAGTTATCTTTTGGTTATCAAGTCTCCTGATCAAAAAACTTGGTTTGGTTTTTGGGCACCTGATCAAAATCCTAAAGGGTTTCAATATCTCCCTGCAAATAGATATTGTGGTGGCAGTCACCTGATCAAAACCTGCTAGTGGATTCCTACCAGGATGGTAGAAGAGTGGATGTACCCAAGTTTAGGGGAACCACTATAAAATCTTCTTGTGTTGTCTCGTTGCTCATTTTCTATTTTTGTTTTTGTTGTGGCTGTGATAGTTAGAATAGCTTAGCTTGTTTTTCCTTCTATTATTATATTTGGTATCAACTATTTTTAATCTGATATATAAATCTAAAAACTGTCAAGAATATTTAAATACTCTATTTACCCCCCCCCCCTGTAGAGTAAGTCAGATCTAACCCCTCATTTCAATTGGTATCAAAGGGCTGTTCTCTTGGTTGAATAAGGTAACACTTGAATCAACAGATCCTTCATAGATCTAAATTTCTCTAGCATATTTCTTATAGCATGGCACAGAACAAGGATTATGCAAGCACCAGACCTCCATTATGCAACTTAAATAATTTTGCCATCTGGAAGGCAAGAATCAAACTTTATATGAACTCTATTGATGAGGACATTTTTAATTCCATTTTGACAGGACCTCCTGCTCTAGTGATTGCATCCACCTCAACATCAAGCAGACATGTTGTTCCACCACCTGAGTGGACAGATGCTCAGAAAAAGGCCAAGATTGTTGATGCAAAGGCCATGAACATTCCGGCTAAGATTATGTCTGATGACATCTTCCAAAAGGTGGCTGAATGCTCATCAACTAAGGCTATTTGGGATTCTCTTAACTAGATGGTAGCTGGTCCTACTGATGAGAGAAAGGATAGGAGATCTAACCTCATATCTCAGTATGAGAACTTTAAGAAGGATGAGTCGGAGACTGTTGGTGATATGTATAATAGATTAAGATCAATAATCAATGAGCTGAAGATATTGGACAAGGACATCACTCTTATAGAAGTGAATGACAAAATCCTCCTGTGCTTCCCTAGCTCATGGGATTCTAGAATCTAGCCTATCAAGGAAGCTAGAAGCCTTAATGAGACTTCCACTGAATCTCTATTGGGAAAGCTCAAATCTTATGAGCAACTGATTAAGTAAGGAGAAGCTGCAGAATAGAAGACTCCTTCATCTGGGAGAAAGGAGCAAAATATAGCATTCAAAGCTACTGAAGATTCAGAAGCACCAACTGTCAATGAAGAATTCCTAAGTCTCTTAGCCAAGAGATTTTACAAAATGGGAAAGAGGGACTTCATAAGAAATTCATCAAGGCAAGATGATAAACCTAGGTATGACAAAACACCAACTAAAGAAATAGTTTATTTTGGCTACAAAAAGCTTGGACACTTCATTTTAGAGTGTCCAGAGACTAGAAAGAAAGATAAGAGAATAGAAAAGGAAACCAGGAAATAGTATTACAACAAGCCCTCCTCCAGCAAGCACAAAAGGAAGGAGAAATGTTTCATTGTTGAAACCTGGAGTGACAATGAAGAAGAATTTTCATCTTCCAGCTCCAGTGAAGATAAAGAGGAAGTAAAGGCAAAGGAAATATGCTTGATGGCTATTGATGCATCAAGCACCCATTCTAAAGCTGACCAATCAGACACTGAAGAAACTCTATCTGAAGAGGATCAGGTATTGTCTTCTTTTGATTTTGATTCAGAAGAATTTAAAATAGAATTTAAATCTTTATGTCTTGATTTAATTAACTCTGAAAAAGTAATTAAACAACTTAGAGAGAAAGTAAATGAACAAGAAAACCTGCTGTCAGAAAACAACAAATTAAAGGATGAAATCACCTTAGCTAATGAACAAATCATTAAATTAAAGACTGAAATATTTGAGGCTAGGCAACTTGAAGAATCCCTGAATGGGAGAAGCATCAAGTTGATGAACATCACAAGCATAGTGAATGCTAGACTTAATGGCAAGCTGGGCTTAGGTGCTTCATCAAGCCAACACCCACTTATTCAGAAAAACATTTTATCCACCCCCATAAAATTTGTTTCTAAAAAGGTTAAAGAGAAAATAGAAGATAATCATGTTAAACAAATAGTATTAAAACAAAAGAATAAGAAAAGAAGAAAGAATAAGAAAAATATTAACCATAACAAAGTTCAGCAGATTTCGTCGAACTCAGATCGACGAAATGTGTCAAGTTTGTCGAGCTCAAGTCGATGAACTCCGAACGCAAATTTCTACTATAACTATTCTCTGAACTACGATCAACGATATCAGTATGGTTCGTCGACCAGAGATCGATGAAATTGGGGCCCAGAAAATGAATACCTTCATTCTCTGAGTGGAGTTTGACGAACTCATCCCCGTTCATCGACCTCAGATCGACGAACGTACCAGAATTCGTCGACCCCAGTTTATAATAATAGAAATTTTAATTCCAACAAGAAATTTAATCAACCTTGACAGAACATTAATCATTTTAACCAATGGATAATTCCACAAGGAAAATACCATCCTTTAGGTAACAAAATTCAACCTGAATATTCATGTATTACAAGCTTTAGTTATGTAAATCAATAAGGACCCAAGGTAACCTGGGTAAAGAATATCTAATCTATTTTTGTGCAGGTGAAAGATTATCCTACCACAGAGGAATAGTGGTATCTGGATAGTGGTTGTTCAAAACATATGACTGGCAGCAAGGATAATCTATCCAACTACAAGTCCAAGCTAGGTCCTAAAGTTATTTTTGGTGTCTCCAACTGTGGCCAGACTAAAGGCTATGGAGATGTAAAGCTTGGAGTGATCACATTCAAGAAAGTAGCTTATGTAAGTGGATTAAAGCACAACCTGATTTCCATTAGTCAACTTTCTGATGAAGGATTTCAGGTATCTTTTGATAAATCCTCTTGCATTATCTCTTCTATTGATAAAAAGATTGTCTTAACTGGATCTAGATTGGGAAATATTTACATAATAAATTTTAAGTCTGCTAGGTCTAAAATATGTTTGTTCAACCAAATTAATAATAATAATGAACTTTGGCATAAAAGATTAGGTCATGTTAATCTGAAAAACATTGCTAGGTTATCTAAAGACAACTTTGTTAGAGGATTTTCTTTTGGTCCCTACAAGAAGGAAGGCCTCTGCAGGGCTTGTTAATCAGGCAAGCAAACTAAAAATAGTTTCAAAGCCATTAATAAAAGTGATTCACCTAAAATTTTGTATTTGCTCCACATGGATTTTTTTGAACCCATTACTGTACAAAGCCTAGGAGGGAAATATTATACCTTAGTGATTGTAGATGACTTCTCAAGGTTCACTTGGGTGTTCTTCTTGAGGAACAAGTTAGATAACTTCAAGGTTCTTACAACTTTTCTTAAGAGCATAAGGATTGAGTACTCTACTCCAGTTGCATTGATTAGAAGTGATCATGGTACTGAGTTTGAGTCTCTTCCCATGCAAAGATTCTGTCAGGAGGAAGGTATCAGACATTGTTTCTCTGCTCCTAGAACTCCTCAATAAAATGGGGTAGCTGAAATGAAAAACATAACACTAATTGAAGATGCAGGTACATTACTTGCATATGCTTACTTGCCACTATCCTTTTGGGCAGAGGCTGTAAGCACATCAAACTATGTCATGAACAGGAGTTTGATACATAAGCTTAAGGGCAAGACTCCCTATGAATTACTTAAGGGGAAAAAACCTAAAGTAGATTTCTTTAAGATTTTTGGTTGTATGTGTTACATTCACAATAATGACAAGAAATACATTACAAAGTTTGAAGCCAAGGCTACAATGGGAATTTTTCTAGGATATTCCCAAGCCAGCAAGGAATATAGGGTTTATAATCAATCTATAATGAAAATAGAAGAGTCTGTACACATTTCCTTTGATGAGACTAACATGTTTTATAAGGAGAAGAACTCTTCTACCAGTGAATCTTTGCAGGTACCATATTTGTGTGAGCAGTTGAATGAGTTGAACCTCACAAATGAGGCTAATGCCCATACTTCTCCACAAAACTCTAAAGACAGTGAAGATGATTTCACTAAAATAGCTGATAAACCAACAACAACCCACATAATTCCACAAGAGGAATTAACTCCCTAGGCTATTACTGAACAAACTCCACCAACTGATCTTGTCATACTTAGAGATCATCCTGTATCTCAAGTAATAGGAGACATATCAGTAGGTGTGCAGACAAGGAATCAACTCAACCAAGACTTGATGCATGCCTGTTTCATATCTCAAATTGAGCCCCAATCTATAAAAGATGCAAAGCAAGATCCACTCTGCATTATGGAAATGCAAGTGGAGCTCAACCAATTTGAGAGATGTAGAGTTTGGGACATAGTTACAAGACCCAAAGACTACCCAGTCATTAGAATTAAGTGGGTATTAATAAATAACCTTTATGCCTAGGGCACTATCATAAGGAACAAGGCAAGGCTAGTAGCTCAAGGATATAGGCAAGAGGAAGGCATTGACTATGATAAGACATTTGCCCCTATTACAAGGATTGAGGCTATAAGAATCTTCCTTGCATATGCTACCTACAAAAAGTTCAAAGTCTATCAAATGGATGTCAAGAGTGCATTTCTGAATGTAGAACTCAAAGAGGAAGTATATGTAGAGAAACCACCAGGTTTTATATCTCCAACTAATCCCTCTTATATTTTTAGATTGCATAAAGATATCTATAGTTTAAAGCAAGCTCCAAGAGCTTGGTATGAGACCTTATCTAGCTTCTTGTTAGAGCATAAATTTTCTAGAGGCATTGTAGATATGACTCTTTTTATTAAGCATCATAAAGATAAAATCTTGTTAGTACAAATTTATGTAGATTGTTGAAGCCAAAAATGACCCCAACGAATGTTCACAAACCAAAGTGCAGTCGACGCCTACTTCTCTCTTACCTCGACCCTTGACTGGCTGCTAAGGTCAAAAGACTGACCCAAAGCCTCAGCTGGGAGGTCCCACCACACACCCGGAAGATCTCTGAGAGCTTCCCCTCCAAAGCCAAATGCTGGGCTGGGAGCTCCTCAGAAGGCACTAGAGTTGGAGAATAATGAAAGGCTGCCTTCCAAAGAGCCCCTATGGGTCTTTTTATAGTCTTCCTTTGACCTGAAAATACTGAACTACCCCTGAGGGGTCTGCCAATAGCCAAATCCCGCTGTCATCCCAAGGGCATTTGGATAATTTTACCTCAGGATAATATATTATAAAATAATCCCCTTTACGAGCGTTGGGCCCTACCACGTGGGCCCACTTGGCGAGAACCCTGGCCGTGAAGGCTCTCGCCGGACCCCCACCTGGGCCAACCCTGGCGAGACCCCTTGCCAGGGAGGTTCGCGCCCTTCACGGTCTTGAAATTACCGCGACTGAAGGCCTACTTGGGGCCTTCTCGCCTCCCCCGGGCGGGAGCTTGCCCTAAGGCGGAAGCTTCCGTGGTCGACGATCTCTCCTACCGAGAGCTCGAGTATCTGCTTTGGTTGGTCGACGATCTCTCCTGCCGAGAGCTCGACTATTTGCCTTGGTCGGTCGACGATCTCTCCATCTTTTCCCTGCCCTTGGAGGGAGCTCCTACGGGACGAGAACTCCACAAGTATGCCTTAGGGTTAACCCAAGGCTAACCTGAGGCTAGCCCAATTCCTCAGTGGTGTCTCCGGGTCCCACCCAGCGAATATGGGGTTGTACACAATCCCCGCTCTTTTCGAGCTAGCCCTGCACTCGACAAGACGAGTCTAACCCCCGAAATATTCGCTGGACACGTGCCCGCCTACCGAGGGAATCTTTTGGGGGGCCCCACTGCGGCTATAAATATGCACTGATAGGCGTCCATACGCCCTGCCCTTGAAGTACGGTTTTCTAGCTGAGCTCTCGCCTCAGGGATTTTTGCGCGAGCTTACCATGCATCCCAAACATGCTGCAAAACCGCTTCCGCAAGACCTCCAAGACCGGTTAGCCGCTGCCCAAGCGCGGGCCTTGGCTAACTGTGCGGTGGTGGCTCCATGGTTAGCGAGAAAGACTTCAACCGCCGGGCCTTCCGAGCCGAAGAAGAAGGAAAAGAAAAGGGCGAAGGTGGTCCGGCGGGACCTTTCTTGCGAGAACAGGGATCCTCCTTCCTCCACTCCCAATCCTGCAGGGGATCCTTCTTCGCAGAAGGTAAGCCTTTCAACCGTTCCTATCGAGCTGATTGTGCACTAGATCCGACGGTTAAAGTAAGCTTTCGCAGGAATCCGCTCCTAACGATGATGCCGGGATCCTGCCAAGTTCTTCGAACCTGCCCGCTCATTCACCCAAGGACCAAACGCGGGTCTCGGAGAGGATTCCTCCGGCCGAATCCGGAACGATAGGTACATTTTCCCTTGTCAATATTTCAACCCGACCCTTTCTTTTCTGAACCGTCTTCTCGCAGTGCCAACTCCCGCCGACCCGGGTCTAACCAACTAGGAAGATGAAGCGAGAACCGTTGAAGTGCCTCCTGCGGTGGCCAATCCTATCCTGCAGGCGGGAGGGGCGGCTTCTGAGCCTTCCGCTACTCTCAAGGATGCTGATCGTCCCTTGAGAGAAGACAACTCCCCTCATGCTTCCGGCCAGGCCGGGATCATCGTGCGCGAGCCCTTCCGCCCGGGGCTGGGCAAGCCTCTTCACCTCCTTTATGGAACCAACGGAGGGGCCGGGCCTTCTCGTCCAACTTTGGTTGACGGTTCTCGCCCAGCCGCAGTATGCGAAAACTTTTCTGGACTGTTGATTGTCATGCCTTGACCGAAATTCTCGTGCGTTTCTTTCGCAGGTGATCCTGGCTTGCGGTCGGGAGTCAACGAGGAAGGAGAAGAAGAGGAAGAAGAAGAAGAGGAAGGAGAGGATGAAGAATCCCCTCTCCCTTCATCTGGCGAGATAGAAGAAACCTTGAACAGCGCTGGGAGCGCGAAGGGGAGAAGGAGGAAGATCTCGGTCATTTTGGCCAAGCTTATCTGGCGAGACCGTGCCCATACTGCCGCGGCGAAAGCATTCCGCGAATCCGTGGAGCAAAGGCTGGAGGCTCTGGAGCGGGATTTCTTCTTGGGCGAGACTGATTGCCCGGGAGGGCCTTCTGCCGAGTCTTCGCCAGGGAGGTGCATCTCGCAGATCCGGGATCACGCTAGGAGGATCAACCTTGGGTGTACCACCCTATCGTCCTACTTCAACCCGTTGGCTCCCCCAAGAACTAGGCGGCGAGAACGAGGATGATGGAGTTGGAAGCCCTATTAGCCTTCCCGCTCTGAATCTCAATGTACCTCTTTTATCAATGTATCTGTAATAAACATTACTGTTAATTAAGTTTGTCCAGCTTGCGCTAACGAGGATCTCGCTGTTACCCATGTCTCTCTTTTCTTTTTTCTTTTTATTGCTCTGCGAGGCTTTTAAATTAAGATGCTTACACCAATCTAGGACGCTTGCGCCAATCTAGGAGGCTTCCCCAATCTAGGAGGCTTGCGCCAACCTAGGAGGCTTACGCCAATCTAGGAGGCTTGCGCCAATCCAGATAGTTGCGTCGAAACCAGGAACGACCGTTGACCGCTGCCATCCCGAGGGGGAAATCGAGGCGCCGTTAGCCCGGATTCTGACAGCTGTACTCCGCTGTCACTTTCTCTCTCTGTCGGATGGATCCATGATGATTACGATTCCCTATAAATAGAGAAGTCTACCAACCGCATTTACTTCTTCGATCCGGAACCTCAGCCTTCCTTCCTTGCTCTCGCGTTCTTGCTTCCGCTTCGACCTCTTTTCAGCTCTCGCTCTCACTCGCAAACCCATCATGCCTGGCGAGAACAAGGGTCGCGCCCACTGCGCGGAAGCTTTCCAAAAACATCTCTTCCCTTCCTGCAAGCTCACCCTCGACGAATATAACATGATCGTTGACCGCTACATCCCCGCCGGCTTCTCGGCGCGGAACCCGGGAAACCACGATAAGGTGAATACTCCGGGGCCGGGAGAACTCGCCATCCCCCTCGAGCATTTCGAGGTGGGCTTCCGCCTTCCCCTTTGGCCGGAGGTTCGGCTTGCTCTTCGCTATTATGGGGTGGTTCCCGCCCAACTAAACCCAAACTCGGTCGCGATCCTTATAGCATTCATATGCTATATGCGATCCGAGAGGATCGAATTCAGTTTGCCCATCTTCCGGAAGCTATTCAACTTCCGCGCCAAGGGAGGGGTGGTTTTCTTCTCCGGGCAACTGCTCGAGGTTACCGGTCTCGCCAACAAGCACCACCACTGGGGCGAGAAATTCGTTTATGTCAGCGGAGACTTCGGCAACGTCCCGCTTCAGCCCGTTCAGTACGAGGACGCTGCCTACAAGCCGCCTACTCTGGGATCGCGCGAGAGCGCAATCCTGGAATTCTTTGGGACCAAGGAGTTCGATGTTCCCTACCTCAGGCGAGACGTCAACTCCCTCCCACTCGTTCACTCGGGCGAAGGTATGGTCTCGCCTCGGATTCCCTCTTTTATCGAAGATCTTCTCGTGCTGAAGCGTTTTAACTTTGCAGGAGAGCGGGAGGTCCCTCTGCGCCAACACTTCGCTGAAGGCCGGAGCGTCGAGGGTCTGGCCGCGGGAGGCTCCCTTGCACTCGCGGAAGTTAGCGCCAGCGCTTGCCGAAACGATCCAGCCCCTCCTATGCCGCCACCAGCCAAGAAGCGGAAGGTCACCCTTCCTCCTCTCCGAACGCTGAAGAGGCCCAAACCATCTGCTCTCGAGAAGGGGAAAGCCCCGGCCATCTCGCCTGTCCAACCTCCTCCCGAGGGCAGGTCCTTTGAAGCGATCCTTCAGATGGCCAGCGAGATGGATGCCGCCACCAAGAGCCGCGCCGAGGCTTCTACCGGGAACCCATCGGCCGCGAGCGAGGCTGGGGGAGAAGTGGTCGTCGCCGAAACCTCCGCCAGCGCCCCGCCCCAGGAGGTGCCGAGAGGGCACCGGAACTTTGGCTTTGGCGTGAGGTACGCCGACTCGGAGGGGAAGCCTCAGATGGAATGGGACCCCGAGTCAAACTCAATCAGGGTTTCGACACTCCTTCCCAGATGGGCGGAGGGGGAAAATGTGACTGGCGAGGCCTTCTCGCTTGGATATGGTCTCTACAGCCGGGAGGATGCCGGCGTGTTTGACCAGATGTCCACCCGCCTTCTAGCCTTTGACGCCACCCGGGCTATATTGCGCGGGTTTGAGCTTACGCATATGTGTGCGCGTCGAAGCATCACCATCGACAAGAATTTCACCGATATGCGCACGGCAAGGGAGGACGCGGTGGCTCGCGCGCACACCGCGGAAGAAGAACTCGCGAAAGCTCAACAAGAGCTTGCGGATGCTCGACTGGCGCTGTCTTTACGCCCCACGACTGAGGTAAGCGAGACCCTCCTGAACCCTTGCTTCATTTCTCAAAGTTACGATGGTGCAATGTTTCCAGACTGAACTCTTTTTTCACAGGATTCTGCCCAAGTCAAGGAGCTTCGCGCAGAGCTGGCCAACGCGCGCTGCGAGAGCGTCCTCTTGAGGGAACAGCTCCGCGCAGAGCTGGCGAAGGTCCCGCCTCTGGAGCTAGATGCGAGGCTGCGGAGTCGTTACCTCTCGGAGTACGACGTTGACAAGCTGCTCCAAGCCAACGCTCAGGCAACCGTCAAGCTGACGCTCGAGACGCTGCGAGATGTCAAGCTGCTTCAGGAGGACGGCGCGACCATCGACGCTCGCCAACTTCTTCCTTGGCTCTACGATCCAGTTCCCAAACCCCCGGGCGCGCCGGACTCGCCTCCCTCAGACATCCCGAGGTCTTCTACCGCCGCTGGCGAGACATCTGAAGAGGGCTCTGGCGATGATTCAAGCGAGAGCACCAGCGGGAGTTACAGCGCGTCCCCCTAAGCTTCTTCTTTCTTTTTGCTTCTTTTGTAATGAGCGAGAGGCTCCAACTTTTTGTAATTAATTTTATGTAAAGTAATGTTTCATCTTTCATTTTAAGTGTGTGCTTGAAAGTATATTGTTCTGCCAAATGGCTTCCGCGCGAGCTTCCGCCGAGACCCTTAGTCTCTTTAGGATAACCTCTTAGAAATCCGTTAGGCGGGAACCTCGCGTCGTCAATTAGGTTGTCCTGCTCAAGTCCGCCGGGAGCCTCCTTTTGCGAGAACCCCCCTTTGACCGAGGCCTTTACTGGCCGAGACCTTTGAGCCGAGACCTTTGAGCCGAGACCTTTGAGCCGACACCTTTGAGCCGAGACCTCCAAATCGAGGCCTTTGGGGTCTTGCCTCTGGTCTAGGTCAGGGCCCTGCCCGCATATTTTTTCCAACCAATTAAACCCCCACCCCACCGGCGAGCCGTCGGACCTGCTAGCTTATATAAGAGCCTGCGCAGCGGGTCTACTGGGGTTCTAGCCGAGCTCGTGGTGTCGTAGAAGCGGCTAAGAACAAATTATCACAAGAGCCAACCTTTCCCCCACAGGCGAGCCTTCGGACCTGCCAGCTTGATGAGAGCCTGCGCAGCGGGTCTACCTGGGGCCGAGCCGAGCTCGGGGTGTCGTAGAAGTGGCTAAGAACAAAGTATCACAAGAGCCAACCTTTCCCCCACAGGCGAGCCTTCGGACCTGCCAGCTTGATGAGAGCCTGCGCAGCGGGTCTACCTGGGGCCGAGCCGAGCTCGGGGTGTCGTAGAAGTGGCTAAGAACAAAATATCACAGGAGCCAACCTTTCCCCCACAGACGAGCCTTCGGACCTGCCAGCTTGATGAGAGCCTGCGCAGCGGATCTACCTGGGGCCGAGCCGAGCTCGGTGTGTCGTAGAAGTGGCTAAGAACAAAGTATCACAAGAGCCAACCTTTCCCCCACAGGCGAGCCTTCAGACCTGCCAGCTTGATGAGAGCCTGCGCAGTGGGTCTACTTGGGGCCGAGCCGAGCTCGGGGTGTCGTAGAAGTGGCTAAGAACAAAGTATCACAAGAGCCAACCTTTCCCCCACAGGCGAGCCTTCGTACCTGCCAGCTTGATGAGAGCCTGCGCAGCGGGTCTACCTGGGGCCGAGCCGAGCTCGGGGTGTCGTAGAAGTGGCTAAGAACAAAGTATCACAAGAGCCAACCTTTCCCCCACAGGCGAGCCTTCGGACCTGCCAGCTTGATGAGAGCCTGCGCAGCGGGTCTACCTGGTGCCGAGCCGAGCTCGGGGTGTTGATGAAGATAACCAAACCTCTCCCCCACAGGCGAGCCTTCGGACCTGCCAGCTAGATGAGAGCCTGCGCAGCGGGTCTACCTGGGGCCGAGCCGAGCTCGGGGTGTTGATGAAGATAACCAAACCTCTCCCCCACAGGCGAGCCTTCGGACCTGCCAGCTAGATGAGAGCCTGCGCAGCGGGTCTACCTGGGGCCGAGCCAAGCTCGGGGTGTTGATGAAGATAACCAAACCTCTCCCCCACAGGCGAGCCTTCGGACCTGCCAGCTAGATGAGAGCCTGCGCAGCGGGTCTACCTGGGGCCGAGCCGAGCTCGGGGTGTTGATGAAGATAACCAAACCTCTCCCCCACAGGCGAGCCTTCGAACCTGCCAGCTAGATGAGAGCCTGCGCAGCGGGTCTACCTGGGGCCGAGCCGAGCTCGGGGTGTTGATGAAGATAACCAAACCTCTCCCCCACAGGCGAGCCTTCGGACCTGCCAGCTAGATGAGAGCCTGCGCAGCGGGTCTACCTGGGGCCGAGCCGAGCTCGGGGTGTTGATGAAGATTCCTTCAACCAGGCCTATTCTATCACTGAGATGAGGAGTCATAGCCAGTTAAAACAAAAAACATAAAGATTGCATATTCAGCGACAGTCAACATTTTGAAATAAACTCATTGAAAATGCAATAGTTGTTGACAACATTACAATCCTTCTTTCCCTCTTACGGGTAGAAGCGCTTCAGGTCATCACCATTCCAGGTGTGACTCAAGGTCCTTCCCTCCGCGTCCTGGAGATAGTAGCCTCCGTTAACCAGAGCCTTCTCTACTATATAAGGCCCTTCCCAGCTAGGGTTGAGCTTACCAACCGCGGCCGACCTTCCTGCAGCGTCGACCTTTTTCAGTATTAGATCCCCCTCGGCGAATTGCTTGACTCTGATGTGCTTATCGAAGTACCGAGCCATTCGCCATTTTATTTCTTCTTGCCTGATGGCGGCAACATCCCGCAGCTCTTCCACCATATCTAATGAGAGGCGCAACCCTTCCTCATTCTCCAACCTCCAAGCTTCGCTTCCCTCAGCCGCGGCCGCAACCCTTGGGGACCGAACCTCGAATTCCACTGGGAGGACAGCCTCACACCCATGAGAGAGCTTGAATGGGGTCTCCCCTGTGGCCGTGTTCGGAGTCGTTCGCAAGGCCCACAGAACGGAAGGGAGCTGTTCCACCCAGTTACCCTTCAGGTTCTCCACCTTCTTTTTGAGTAAGCTGACAATGATCTTGTTGGCCGCCTCCACCTGGCCATTGCTCCGAGGATGATGGACAGAGGCGAACCTGAGGTCAATCCCCAATTGGGTGCAAAAACTGATGAATTCTTCACTGGCAAACTGAGGACCGTTGTCTGTCACTATCGCTTGGGGCAATCCGTGCCTGCAAATGATTTCCCCCCAAACGAAGTTCCTGATGACCTGGGAGGTTACCTTGGCTAACGGCTTGATCTCCAACCACTTGGAGAAGTAGTCAATCATAACTAGGAGGAACCTCCTCTGCCCGCTAGCTGGAGGAAAGGGTCCAACCAGGTCCATTCCCCAAATGGCGAAGGGCCATGGCGTCGTGATGCTTCGAAGCCTTTGGGCGGGCAAGAGCTGGAGAGGAGCATGCACTTGGCACTTCCGACACCTCCTTGCGAATTCAGCTGTATCCTTCCTTAAGGTCCGCCAGAAATATCCTTGCCTTATCACCCTCGCTTCCAATGTCCTTCCCCCTGAATGACTGCCGCATTCTCCAGAATGCACCTCTTCCAGGATCCCCGGGACTTCCTCCTCAGTCACGCACCTCGCGAGGAGTCCTGACAACATCTTCTGATGCAAGCTCCCTTCCAGCATCAGGTAATGAGCCGCCTTATGCCTGAAGCTCTTGGCATCCTTGACTTCTTCCGACAGTTCTCCTGTGGTAAAGAAGGTCACCAACGGATCTACCCATGAGGGCCGCCGATTCACCTCCATCACCTCCCCCTCTTCAATGGCTGGCCGAAATAGTTCGGTGAGGGTACCTCCACTCCGAGGCCCGAACTTTGCTAATCGGTCAGCTGCCATGCTTTCCTCCCTGGGAACATGTTGAATAGAAAAAGAACGGAAACCTCCAATAATAGTTCTTACCTTTGATAGATATCTTGCGAGGGTAGGCTCCCGGGCCTCGAACTCCCCTCGGATCTGCGATGCCACCACCATTGAGTCTGTGAAGGCCTCCACATCCTGAATTTCCAACTCCTTTGCCAGTCGGAGACCGGCTATCACGGCTTCGTACTCCGCCTGATTATTGGTTACAGGGAAGTGGAAAGCCACTGCTTGTTCTATGGTAACTCCTTGGGGACTTACCAGTACCATACCTCCTCCCAGGGAGTGCCTTCCTGAGGCTCCATCGACCATCATCTTCCATGCCTCCGACAGCCTCGGCTCTTCTTCCTCGGCCTCAGTGACATAATCAGCCAAAAAGTCCGCCACGGCTTGGGCTTTGATGGAGAGCCTTGGGACGAAAGAAATGTCAAACTCGCTTAGCTCGATGGACCACTTTGCCCACCTTCCTGAATGCTCCACCCCCTCAAAGACCTTGCGAAGAGGATGGTCGGTTACCACCCTAATTGAGTGCGCCTGAAAGTAAGGGCGAAGCATCCTAGCTGAGATGACCAAAGCATACGCTAGCTTCTCCAGGATGGGGTATCGGATCTCCGCCTTTTTTAAGATTCGGCTTACATAATAGACGGGCAACTGCTTCTTCCCCTCCTCCCTAACCAAGACGAAGCTCACTGCCTCTACCCCCACTCCGAGATACAAGGCTAGGTCTTCCCCTTCCTTCGGGCTTTGAAGTAACGGAGCTTGGGAGAGTTGCCTCTTCAGCCCCTGGAATGCCTCTTCACATTCGGCCGTCCATTCAAACACTTGGTTACCACGAAGTACTTTAAAGAAAGAGGAACACCTATCCCCTGACCGAGAGAGGAACCTGCTTAGCCCGGCCAACTTCCCGGTCAAGCGCTGGACTTCCTTGGCGCTGCGAGGTGATTCCAGGTCTAGAATAGCCTTAACCTTATCGGGGTTAGGTTCTACCCCCGCGGGAGTCAAGAGGTGTCCGAGGAATTTCCCACGACTAGCCCCGAAGACGCACTTCAAGGGATTTAACCTCATCTTGAACCTTCGCAGGGTGGCAAACGTTTCCTCCAAGTCCCGCAAGTGGGAATCAACACACTTGCTCTTGACCATGAGGTCGTCCACGTAGACCTCCAGGTTCCTTCCCCTTTGATCTCGAAAGATTCGATCCATCATGCGTTGGTACGTTGCCCCTGCGTTCTTTAACCCGAAGGGCATCATCTTATAGCTGAAGCATCCCTCTCTCGTGATGAAGGAAACATCCTTGACATCAGGAGGGTGCATCCGGATCTGATGGTAACCTGAAAATGCATCTAAAAAACTCATAAGAGAAAAACCAACGGCTGAGTCAACCAGCGCGTCGATTCGAGGCAAGGGGTAGCAATCCTTGGGACATGATTTATTTAATAAGGAAAAATCAATACACATGCGCCATTTTCCTCCTCCCTTATTTACCATTACCACCTTGGAGATCCAGCCTGGATATTGGATCTCTGAGATGAAGCCTGCGTCCAGGAGCTTTTTGACCTCCTCTCGGATGGGGGCTTCTAGCTTGGTGGCGATGGCCCTCATCTTTTGGCGTATGGGGCGGGCTCTGGGATCCAGGTTCAAGCGATGACAGGCCACGTCCGCGTCGATGCCCAGCATGTCTGCCGCGCTCCAAGCGAAGATGTCGATGTTGCTTTGGATGCAGGCTCGCATCCGCTCCTGATCCTCGAGGCTCAAGCCTCCGCTGATCCGAACCCTTTGCGCCTCCCCCGCTCTTGTAAGCACCTCCATCTCTACCACCTCTTCAGCCGGCTCCAGCCCCGACCGCTCCCAACTTACCCTTGCCTCTTCCTGCTCAAACTCGAGCTCCTCTCCCCCAACCTCATCAACTTCCATTGCCTCCTCCAGGCTCTCCTCCTGCCTCTGCTCTTCTTCATCCATCACTCCTCTCGCCTCTTCTAGGCTGATCTCCCCCAACTCCTCTGCCTCCGCCATCTCCTCAATAACCTCTATCGCCTCTCCCAGGCTTATCTCCCCTTTCTCAACCCCTTCCTGCTCAGCCATCTCCTTCTCCAACTCCTCTGCCTCCGCCATCCACGACACGGTATTAACCGCCGTCACATAGCATTGCCTTGCCATCTTCGGATCCCCCCTGATCCTAACCTGCACCCCTCCATTGTTGAACTTGAGGCATTGGTGGTATGAGGAGGGTACACAGCAAAAGGCGCTGATGAGGGGGCGTCCAAAGATGGCATTGTAACTACTCGGGGCATCCACGATCACCAACCGACAGTTCCGTGAGACGCCCCCAAGCCTCACATGCAGGCCTACTCCTCCTTCCACTTCTTTCCTTTCTCCGGAGAAGCCAAAAAGCGGTCCATCAGAAGCCAGGACCCTTTTTCCTTCCACCCTCATCTCATCGAAAGCCTTCTTGAAGATCACATTCACCGAGCTCCCATTGTCCACCAGTATCCGGGAGACGGTGTAGTTCTCCACCGCTGTCTGGATCACAAGCGCGTCGCAGAACGGATCCTCGTAGTCTGGCATATCCGCGGATGAGAAAGTGATCTTCTCCTCTGGGGGGGGGGAGCCTGGGAGGTCGAGGCGACCCCTCGGCGGAACATGGTTTGAAGGCTCCCCTTGCGGGTTGCCTCGATCCCCACTCCCCGGTGGATCACTC
The DNA here is from genome assembly GCA_039513925.1 of Platanthera zijinensis. Taxonomy (NCBI): domain Eukaryota; kingdom Viridiplantae; phylum Streptophyta; class Magnoliopsida; order Asparagales; family Orchidaceae; genus Platanthera; species Platanthera zijinensis. Next base: position 105,068,736 of record CM077079.1, on the reverse strand, counting down.
CGATCCCTCCTCGGGTCCCCACGTCAATCCTGTCTTCACATCTGTCCTCAACCTCTTCCCGCTGTACTTCAATGATCCTTACAGGCGGATCCTGTCTTCCGACCCCTCTGGCCCCTCTAATCTCCAGAAACTCTGGGCAGGTGGCCGTTGCATGACCTTCCTCCTGATGGAAGTCACAATAAGGCAACGCCACCCTGCCCCCTCTTCCTTCTCCTCCTCCACTTCTTCCGGCTCTCTGAAATCTTCTTCCTCTTCCCCTTCCCACCTCTATAGCCTCCTGCGGCGGTGGAAAATGACCCCTTGGTCCTTGTCGCCATCCTCCCTGCTCCAGCCTTCTTTGTTCCCGGAAGTTATCTCTTCCCTGAAGTCCTCCTTGCCCCTGGGGGCGGCCCTCCTGAGGCCTCCAACCCAGTCGGTTGTTCGGCTCCCTGGCCCCCCCATGCTGCTGTCCCTGCCCTCGGGGCTCTTCTCTTCTCCTATCTTCCCTCGGCTCCCTCTGCTCTCTCTGCTCTCTCTGCCTTCCCACTACCGGCTCCTTCACATCATCCTCGGCCAACCTGGCCAGCTTCCTTGCAAACGCAGGGTTTGCCCTCTCGAAGTCTATCTCCTTCGCCGCCCTCTCCATGAGCTCCCCAAAAGAGAGAGGGGGCACTCTCTTCAACTCCATGCTGAAAAACCCTGGCCTCAGCCCCAGGGTGAAGACAAGCATCAGCGCATACCCCGGGACCTCCTGGACCAGGAGAACCTCCTCTTGGAACCGGTCGACATAGTGACCCAGCGTCTCCTCCGGCCCTTGCCTCACTGCAAATAGGCATTCAGCCTCCTTCTTCCTTTTCTTCGAAGTTGAGAATCTCAACAGAAAACCCCTCCGCAGATCCTCAAAGCTGTAGATGGAACTCGCCGGCAACTGATGGAACCAGTCCCTGGCCTTCTCTTTCAGAGTGATGGCAAAAAGCCTACACTTGAAGGCATCCGACATTTGTCTGATGGACACCACGTCCTCGAACCATTGCACGTGCTGAACCGGGTCATCCTTCCCGGTGTAGTAGGTCATGTCTGGCTCCCGGAACCCCTCCGGCACTGGAGCCGAGACAATGAGCTCACTAAAGGGGGTCTCGCCTCCCGCCTGGCGAGAAGGCACATCTCGCGACCTCGGTTGGCTGGACCGATCCGCGAGACCATGCCCAGGGAAGAGTTCCCGCACCGTCGCCTCCTTCTCGCCCAGATCCGCCGGAAGCTCCTTCTCGAGACGCTGGCCTGGGAAAAGCTCTCGCGCGGCTACGTCCCTCTCGCCTGCCTCCACCGGGACCTCCTTCCCGGGGCGCTGCCCTGGAGCGTTCTCGCCTAGCAGCAGAACCACCTCCACCGGAACCTGCGGCGTCTCCCACTCATTCCTTGCCGAGAAGGCCAAGTTGATCGTCTGCATGACTTCCCGCCTGAAGTCCTCAAACATCTTCTTCGTCGCCTCGTCCACCCGGGTGGGGGATCCTCCTGCGCCTGATCCTTCATCTTCGCCTCCTGCCATGGGACTTAACTCGAGATTTTCTTACACCGGCTGCTTCCACGCTCACCGCACCAGAACTGTTGAAGCCAAAAATGACCCCAACGAATGTTAACAAACCAAAGTGCAGCCGACGCCTACTTCTCTCTTACCTCGACCCTTGACTGGCTACTAAGGTCAAAAGACTGACCCAAAGTCTCAGCTGGGAGGTCCCACCACACACCCGGAAGATCTCTGAGAGCTTCCCCTCCAAAGCCAAATGCTGGGCTGGGAGCTCCTCAGAAGGCACTAGAGTTGGAGAATAATGAAAGGCTGCCTTCTAAAGAGCCCCTATGGGTCTTTTTATAGTCTTCCTTTGACCTGAAAATACTGAACTACCCCTGAGGGGTCTGCCAATAGCCAAATCCCGCTGTCATCCCAAGGGCATTTGGATAATTTTACCTCAGGATAATATATTATAAAATAATTCCCTTTACGAGCGCCGGGCCCTACCATGTGGGCCCACTTGGCGAGAACCCTGGCCGTGAAGGCTCTCGCCGGACCCCCACATGGGCCAACCCTGGCGAGACCCCTTGCCAGGGAGGTTCGCGCCCTTCACGGTCTTGAAATTACCGCGACTGAAGGCCTACTTGGGGCCTTCTCGCCTCCCCCGGGCGGGAGCTTGCCCTAAGGTGGAAGCTTCCGTGGTCGACGATCTCTCCTACCGAGAGCTCGAGTATCTGCTTTGGTTGGTCGACGATCTCTCATGCCGAGAGCTCGACTATCTGCCTTGGTCGGTCGACGATCTCTCCATCTTTTCCCTGCCCTTGGCGGGAGCTCCTACGGGACGAGAACTCCACAAGTATGCCTTAGGGTTAACCCAAGGCTAACCTGAGGCTAGCCCAATTCCTCAGTGGTGTCTCCGGGTCCCACCCAGCGAATATAGGGTTGTACATAGATGATATTATATTTGGCTCAACTGATCCCAAACTATGCAAAAGGTTTTCTGACCTTATGCATTCAATGTTTGAGATGAGTAGTATGGGTGAACTTTCATACTTTCTTGGTCTCCAAGTGATGCAATTGCCTGATGGCATCTTCATATCCCAATCCAAGTATGCGAAGGAGCTAATCAAAAGGTCTGGAATGTCAGATGCCTCAACAAAGAAAACACCCATGGCTACCAATGTTGTGGTTGACTCTGATGAACATGAAAAGCCTGTTGATCAGAAATTTTATAGGGGCATTGTTGGTTCCCTATTGTATCTCACAGAAAGTAGGCCAGACATTATGTTTACTACATGCCTTTGTGCTAGGTTCCAAGTGAACCATAAAAAATCTCTTTTTATTTTCCTTAAAAATTTTTTAAGATATATAAAGGGTTGCCCAAATCTAGGACTCTGGTATCCAACTGAGTCAAAATTTGAGTTGAATTGATACTCAGATGCTGACTTTTCTTGATATAGAGTGGACAGGAAGAGCACATCAGGAACATGCCAGTTCCTTGGTGCTAGACTTGTCTCCTGGTTTTGCAAAAAACAAACATCTGTGTCTACATCAATAGTAGAAGCTGAGTACATAACAGCTGGAAGTTGCTGTTCACATATGCTGTGGATTCAAAACAAACTCCTAGATTATGGATACAACTTAAATAATTCAACCTTACTCTGTGATAATACTAGTGCAATTTTTATTGCTCAGAATCTAGTTCATCATAGTAGAACTAAGCATATAGAGATAAGGCATCATTTCATTAGAGAGCGTGTGGACAAAATGAAAATTAATCTTGTCTATATCTACACTGATTTGCAAAGAGCAAACATCTTCACCAAACCCTTGGATGAAAGAAACCATCTGTTATTCCTAAATCAGCTTGGTATGATCAATGGAGAAGCTTTAATTTAACTTTCTGTTTGTGGTCGAAGAATTTGCCACAGTTCATCGACCTGAGATCGACGAACTGAGAAATTTTTAAGAGATAATCCGTCGACTTAAGATCGATGAACTCTCTGTGTAAGCCATTTTCGTCAACCGTAGATCGACGATCTGACTTCAGAAAATTTTCGTTGACCTGAGAACGACGAAAAGTTTTCCCTTCTTCAAACTGAGATCGATGAACTCTTTTGTCAATAAAATATTTCATCGACCTCAGATCGAAGAATTTTTCTTTTTCGCAGGACGGAGTTTGTCGGTTCATATTCCGAAAAACCTTATAACTAGGTTTTCTTCGAGCTCCATCCCGCACTTTCTGTTCCCCTTGCACTTGATCTCTCTATTTTTCCTTTGCAGGTGATCAATGGAAATTCCAGCAAGCGCTCTTGCAGCAATGAAATTTGATATGGATTTTGACATAGATTTCGAGTCATTCCAACACTCGGACCAGATCTTCCTTGACATCCTAAAATTGTTTGAGGATCTACAGTTGAAGAACCTGATGACCACCAGAATAAAGATTGCGGAGGTAGAAATTAGAGAATGGTTTTTCACTTTATCATCTCCAGATGCTGACACGTTGATAGGAACAATATCGGGTAATGCTGTTTCTCTTACCCCTGATGGTCTATTTGAAAATTTTTGTTTACTTAATGGAGAAGAAGAGTTAGAAATCGACAGCGCTGAATCTGATGAGATGTTGAGTAAAATGGGTTATTTGGGAGATAGCCCTAACAAACTACTGAAGAAACATTTATCTGTCGACTACAAGTTTCTAGCAGATGCCGTAGGCAAGGTACTGCTGGGTAAGCATACAACCCATGATTATATCACTCGACCACAATTCCTTTTGATGTGCGCTGTGGTGAACAAGAAGCTTGTGAACTGGGCAAAAATCATGTTTGTGTTGATTAAGAAGAAAAACGCCAAGAAAGAGGTGTCTTTTGGAAGTATTCTGTGAATCTTCCTTCAGGCCAAGGCTGCTGAATAACTGGTCTCTCCGACCATATTCATTAATTCCTCCAAGAGGCTTACCTGCTCCTTATTTTGTAGGTGGGAGAGGAATATACCTAAGCCATCCAAGGCTTCCTCTTCCAGACCTTCTAAGGGTACAAGGGCTACTCCAGCCACTCCCCACCCTACTGAGGATGTTTCCATTCCCCCTCAACCTCCTCTTATTTAAACTCCCTCAACAACCCTCCAGCATTCTTCCACATCTCAAGAACATCAACCAACACCTCCTGCTTCCCCAATCTATATTCCTTCACCTATTAATTCACAAGTTCATTCTCCAGTAAATCAACCTTCACCACATCAAACCCCTCAACATCAACATTCACCTATTCAATCTCCAGTACATGCTAATACATCAGAGCATGTGACTCCTCCTCTGTCTCTTCCTCCTTCACATCTTACTGAAATCCCCCATCACAACCTATCATCCATACCAACAGTAAATCTGTTATCTTTCAATCTATCATCACCCCTTCATTCCCCATCATTAACAAATGAACCAATGCCAAATTCTTCACCCTCTCATCCATCATCATCCACCCTCAATCCATCTGTATCCACTTAAACCCCTCCTGAATTCATGGACATTGATTCCCTCTCCATTTCATCTATTCTGCAATCCATCACACCTCTTCTAAAATAACTCATAGCAGAGGATATTTCACCTCTTGTTTCTTCCATTTCTTCTCTAGCTGCCCAACTTTCTGCCTCCTATGTCCCTCCTTCTTCAGTCAGGGGATGGGTTCCAGTACTTACTGAAACCAGGCAGGGGGAGATGCTCAATGAAGAAGCAGCTCCAATAGTAGTAGAAATAGCAGCAGCAGCAGCAACAACAACAACAGTAGAGATTGTTGATACCAATATACCAGATGCAGATGCAGTTGAATCCTTAGTTATTCTTTCTGAAGACTGTTCCATTTCTCCAGCAGTTGAACTAAATTCAGTTCTAGATTCCTTTGACCTCCTATATAGAAACATTCTTTTATTTGTTTCTCCTAAGTATTGCACATATATTATTTGCTATACAACTCCGGTTAGTACATAAACTCTTCAGGCCATTCAGGCAAGTTTTGCTACTAACATGGTTGTGGAATGTGTAGGCCCAACCTATATAATGGATAATAGCCCTATCCCTCGTTTAGATGATCTGATTGCACAAGATGTTGCACAAGAGATTACACAGATGCAAAATGATCCTGAGCTGAATGATTTTCTTCTGACTGATAAAGACTTAGAAGATTCTCAGTTGCTTACATAGATTGTTATTCCTCCTGTAGTTGTTCTACCTCTAGCTCATCCTCAAGTAGTTAAATAGATTTCAAAGCAAACATTAGAAGAAATAGATGATTTATATGATAATCCTCCTAGATCATCTAATGATGATGAGGATTCAGAAGATGATTCTGATACTTCCAATAGATCCAAATCAAAGAAGAGGAAAGCTCCAGGAAAGGCTGTTCCCAAGCTCAATCAAGATAATGATGTCCCATACTATATTCTGCACAACATTCCTCTTACTCCAACAACTCTTCATTGGATAAGACTGTCTAGGAACCAGGCTAAAGCACAAAAGAAGAAGAGGTCTGGATCTTCTCTAGTGAAGAAATTCAGGAAAGATCCCCCTCCTTCTCCTCCTCCTGCTGCAGGAGCTTCAGGCAATCTTGCAAGGTCTATTTCTAGTGCTTCTCAACCTCCCAAGCCAGCTCATTATCAGTATTCAAGACAATCTTCTAACCCAGCTCCTTCTTACTCAAGACAATCTTCCAGACCAGCTCAAAGACAATCTTCCATTCCTGCTGGAAAATACAGTGAATGCAGACCACCAAATTCCTATTATATTGAAAAATCTATAAAGAATTATCCTTCAACAAATTATCAGCAACAATCTGTTATTTTCAGAAAGCCTTAAAGGAATTCTCAGGATGTTTCAGCTGATCCAAGATATGAACAAGAGCTTGATCTAAATTTCAGGATGGCTAGATTACATAAATTGATATGCTTGTCTCAGATAAACAAGGCAAAGACATAAGGAACTGATCCATCACAGTTTACCACTATGTCTTCTTTCAGATAGAAAGAGCTTGAAAAGTTTGGGGTAGACAAAGAATTATTTGATCCAAATGTTTATATGCAGGTTCACCTAGAAGCTGTTGTTCCTAGAGCTCTTACTATAACTCTTCTGGGAGCTCAAGACCTGAAGATGTCTAAGCAAGAAGCAGAAGATCCTCTCAGAACAATAGTGTTCACTAAATCTTCTTCTGCACCTCCTCCAGATAGGCTCTAAAACTATTTTTATTCTCTGTATATATTCTTTCTATCTACTGAATTGGTTTTCTTTCTGTCAGATATTTTCTTTCATGTTGTATGTTTGTATTTTCTTTTCTTATACATTGTACTTAGTGACCTCACCCAAATAGGGAGAGATTGTTGGATCCCTTGTTGGATTTGGGCTAGGTTCAATAATTTAGGCTGAGTCTGACCCACCTTGTATAGCCAGGGTCAAGTCTAGTAGTCCTAGAGTGTAGGCTAAGTCATTAAGTTCAACCTTCGTGGACCAGCCAGCATAGAACCTCAGAAGACTCAGACTTAGAAGTGTTCAGAGAACAGTTTGATCAGTTTGAAGTTCTTCGAACTCAGCTCGACGATCGTCGATCTCAGATCGACAAAATCCGAGTTATTTCTCTCAGCTGAGCTCGACAATATTCGAGCTCAGGTCGACGATCAGTTTTCTTCAGATAGGTTCTCAGCTCGACGAACTTAGAGTGCAGTATTGGCAAGCCATTCTAAGTATGCAGTTCGCAGAGCTCAGGTCGACGATCTTGGATCTCAGGTCGACGAATTCGGTTCAGTGATCGATGATATCTGTCCAGTTCCAGAATGAGAAGTTTCTTCCTTCTATTCCTTTATTTCTATATTAATAGCAGTATTATTCCTAAGTAATTAATGCTTATATTCCTCTGAATATAGCCGTTATTGGCAGCATTAATTGTGAAATTCATTAGGATATTTACTTGCTTATTTTATTAAGGGACAGTTGGGGAAACTCATTTATGATATATTCCAGCCATTTGTATTCTCCAGATCAGCTAGCAATTAAGGAAGTAATTCAAATTTCAAAGGAAAAATTATTGACTGAGAATATAAAAAGAGATTATTGTCTTTCAAAAAAAATACAGAAGGAACCACCAGAACTTACAGAAAAAAATATACAGCACTGAGATAGACTAATCTTTCAGAACTCTTTCTCTCACAGTGCAGAAAATTCTCTATATTTCACCTTGTCAAGTCTGAAGATAGAAGAAGAACAATCATCACAATCAAGAGTCTTCTTCAAGCTTCACTTACAGGAACATTCAGGACAACAAAGATCTATTCAGTCAGAAAAGTTCCAGGATTGCTTTCAGACAAGGCTGAAGACATATACCCTGAACCAAAGCTCCAGTCTTCAAGAATCATCAACATCTCATGGGGAGCTTTGTCAACATCAATGATCAACTAGTCTTCTCTGTTCATTAGAGAAAGAGAAGAAACCATCACCTCCTCTCACATCTTGTAAAAGGGTTTTAACTCCCTTCAAAAGTTAGCTTTTTTGTTGTCAAGTCTCCTGATCAAAAGACTTGGTTTGGTTTTTGGGCACCTGATCAAAAGCCTAAAGGGTTGCAATATCTCCCTGCAAATAAATATTGTGGTGGAGTCACCTGATCAAAACCTGCTAGTGGATTCCTACCAGGGTGGTAGAAGAGTGGATGTACCCAAGTTTAGGGGAACCACTATAAAATCTTCTTGTGTTGCCTGGTTGCTCATTTTCTTTTTTTGTTATTATTGTTGCTGTGATAGTTAGAATACCTTAGCTTTTTTTTCCTTCTATTATTATATTTGGTTTCACTTATTTTCACTCTGATATATAAATCTAAAAACTTCCTAGAATTTTTAAATACTCTATTCACCCCCCCTCCTCTAGAGTAAGTCAGATCAAACCCCACCTTTCAAGGACCTTGCAATGTAATCCCTCATTGTGTGACCCATGGTGTTGACTCATGAGTAACCTCTCTATTGGGATGCACTTCATTTCAAGTACTAAAGCTATGGAAGAAAGGAAGGGTTGCTATTTTTCAACAAAGAAGAATTAAGTTTTCAGGAAAAAAATTTCTAAGTCCTTTTCACCAGAAAAGAAGTCTATTTCTCGAGAAGTCTAAGTATATTTCTCGAGAAAGCAAAGTTGTTCTCGAGAAACCATAAGGCTTCTCGGAAAATTGTCTTAAAATATTCTTTAAGTCTTTTTCTCGAGAAAGCCAAGAAGATTTCTCGAGAAGCCAAGTTAGTTCCCGAGAAAAGCATAGCAGTTCTCGAGAAGCTATGTATTTTTCTCGAGAAATCAAATCACTCTCGAGAAATCATTTTTTCAGCTCAAAGAATTTGGATTAATTAAATTTCTCGAGAAAGCCATGTCATTTCTCGAGAAAGCAAATTATTTTTGAGAAATCAAGTTTCCTCTCGAGAAATCGGTATTTCACTTCAAAAAAAATTCGTTAAGTAATTTCTCGAGAAGACTATGTCATTTCTCGAGAAAGCAAATTCTTCTTGAGAAATAATAATTCTTCTCGAGAAATAATAATTCTTCTTGAGAAATAGAGTAAAGAAATTCTCATTGGATAAGACTGTCTAGGAACCAGCCTAAAGCACAGAAGAAGAAGAGGTCTGGATCTTCTCTAGTGAAGAAATTCAGGAAAGATCCCCCTCCTTCTCCTCCTCCCACTGTAGGAGCTTCAGGCAATCTTGCAAGGTCTACTTCTAGTGCTTCTCAACCTCCTAAGCCAGCTCATTATCAGTATTCAAGACAATCTTCTAACCCAGCTCCTTCTTACTCAAGACAATCTTCCAGACCAGCTCAAAGACAATCTTCCATTCCTGCTAGAAAATACAGTGAATGCAGACCACCAAATTCCTATTATTTTGAAAAATCTATAAAGAATTATCCTTCAACAAAATATCAGCAACAGTCTGTTATTTTCAGAAAGCCTCAAAGGAATTCTCAGGATGTTTCAGCTGATCCAAGATATGAACAAGAGCTTGATCTAAATTTCAGGATGGCTAGATAACATAAATTGATATGCTTGTCTCAGATAAACAAGGCAAAGACAGAAGGAACAGATACATCACAGTTTACCACTATGTCTTCTTTCAGATAGAAAGAGCTTGAAAAGTTTGGGGTAGACAAAGAATTATTTGATCCAAATGTTTATATGCAGGTTCACCTAGAAGCTGTTGTTCCTAGAGCTCTTACTATAACTCTTCTAGGAGCTCAAGACCTGAAGATGTCTAAGCAAGAAGCAGAAGATCCTCTCAGAACAATAGTGTTCACTAAATCTTCTTCTACACCTCCTCCAGATAGGCTCTAAAACTATTTTTATTCTCTGTATATATTCTTTCTATCTACTGAATTGGTTTTCTTTCTGTCAGATATTTTCTTCCATGTTGTATGTTTGTATTTTCTTTTCTTATACATTGTACTTAGTGACCTCACCCAAATAGGGGGAGATTGTTGGATCCCTTGTTGGATTTGGGCTCGGTTCAATAATTTAGGCTGAGTCTGACCCACCTTGTATAGCTAGGGTCAAGTCTAGTAGTCCTAGAGTGTAGGCTAAGTCATTAAGTTCAACCTTCTTGGACCAGCCAGCATAGGACCTCAGAAGACTCAGACTTAGAAGTGTTCAGAGAACAGTTTGATCAGTTCAAAGTTCTTTGAACTCAGCTCGACGATCGTCGATCTCAGATCGACGAACTCCGAGTTATCTTCGAGCTGAGCTCGACGATATTCGAGCTCAGGTCGACGATCAGTTTTCTTCAGATAGGTTCTCAGCTCGACGAACTTAGAGTGCAGTATTGGCAAGCCATTCTAAGTATGCAGTTCGCAGAGCTCAGGTCGACGATCTTGGATCTCAGGTCGGCGAATTCGGTTCAGTGATCGACGATATCTGTCCAGTTCCATAATGAGAAGTTTCTTCCTTCTGTTCCTTTATTTCTATATTAATAGCAGTATTATTCCTAAGTAATTAATGCTTATATTCCTCTGAATATAGTCATTATTGGCAGCTTTAATTGTGACATTCATTAGGATATTTACTTGCTTATTTTATTAAGGGACAGTTGGGGAAACTCATTTATGATATATTCCAGCCATTTGTATTCTCCAGATCAGCCAGCAATTAAGGAAGTAATTCAAATTTCAAAGGAAAAATTATTGACTGAGAATATAAAAAGAGATTATTGTCTTTCAAAAAAAAATACAGAAGGAACCACCAGAACTTACACAAAAAAATATACAACACTGAGATAGACTAATCTTTCAGAACTCTTTCTCTCACAGTGCAGAAAATTCTGTGTTTCACCTTGTCAAGTCTGAAGACAGAAGAAGAACAATCATCACAATCAAGAGTCTTCTTCAAGCTTCACTTACAGGAACATTCAGGACAACAAAGATCTATTCAGTCAGAAAAGTTCCAGGATTGCTTTCAGACAAGGCTGAAGACATATACCCTAAACCAAAGCTCCAGTCTTCATGAATCATCAACATCTCATGGGGAGCTTTATCAACATCAATGATCCACTAGTCTTCTCTGTTCATTAGAGAAAGAGAAGACACCATCACCTCCTCTCACATCTTTTAAAAGGGTTTTAACTCCCTTCAAAAGTTAGCTTTTTGTTGTCAAGTCTCCTGATCAAAAGACTTGGTTTGGTTTTTGGGCACCTGATCAAAAGCCTAAAGGGTTGCAATATCTCCCTACAAATAAATATTATGGTGGCAGTCACCTGATCAAAACCTGCTAGTGGATTCCTACCAGGGTGGTAGAAGAGTGGATGTACCCAAGTTTAGGGGAACCACTATAAAATCTTCTTGTGTTGTCTGGTTGCTCATTTTCTATTTTTGTTCTTATTGTTGCTGTGATAGTTATAATACCTTAGCTTGTTTTTCCTTCTATTATTATATTTGGTTTCACTTATTTTCACTCTGATATATAAATCTAAAAACTTCCTAGAATTTTTAAATACTCTATTCACCCCCCCCCCCTCTCTAGAGTAAGTCAGATCAAACCCCACCTTTCAAGGACCTTGCAATGTAATCCCTCATTATGTGACCCATGGTGTTGACTCATGAGTAACCTCTCTATTGGGATGCACTTCATTTTCAAGTACTAAAGCTATGGAAGAAAGGAAGGGTTGCTATTTTTCAACCAAGAAGAATTATGTTTTCAGGAAAAAATTTCTAAGTCCTTTTCACAAGAAAAGAAGTCTATTTCTCGAGAAGTCTAAGTATATTTCTCGAGAAAGCAAAGTTGTTCTCGAGAAACCATAAGGCTTCTCGGAAAATTGTCTTAAAATATTCTTTAAGTCTTTTTCTCGAGAAAGACCAGAAGATTTCTCGAGAAGCCAATTTTGTTCCCGAGAAAAACATAGCAGTTCTCGAGAAGCTAAGTATTTTTCTCGAGAAATCAAATCACTCTCGAGAAATCATTTTTTCATCTCAAAGAATTTGTATTAATTAAATTTCTCAAGAAAGCCATGTCATTTCTTGATAAAGCAAATTATTTTTGAGAAATCAAGTTTCCTCTCGAGAAATCGGTATTTCACTTAAAAAAATTTCGTTAAGTGATTTCTCGAGAAGACTGTCATTTCTCGAGAAAGCAAATTCTTCTTGAGAAATAATAATTCTTCACGAGAAATAATAATTCTTCTTGAGAAATAGAGTTGCAGAAATTTCTTTTTAAACAAGTCTGACGGGATTTCCATATAATCTAAGAACCTCATGATTGGTCCACGTGGATCATTCCTTAATGATTTCAGACCGTTAGACTATGTTCTATATAAAGTCTTTTTAAAGGAATCGCTAGCCCTAATTACAGTAATCAGAATCGCATCGCAATTTTAAATTCAGGAGAAGCCGCGCCGTCTTCATCGTCATTCTTCTTTGTCGCTCCTCTCTCGATCCAGAGATTCCAAGAAGAAATTATTTGACAGATCCTCGATTCAAGATTCTTCAAACATTTACTTGATCGTTCAAATCCTAAGTTTTCAGATCAACTTTTCAGGGGATTTCTTCCTCAACATCTTCTCAGAGATTTTCAGTTTTCAAGAAGGAAGAACTTTGAAGATTTAAGATCTGGAAGCACAAATTTTTTATTATTATTGTGTAAATTTATTTTAACTCTTGTAGCATCTTTTTCTCCGAGATTGTAGGAAGTTTGTTCTTCCGAGTGTAGATCCCATTTTATATGATGGAGTTTGTAGGAGTGTATTATCTCCGAGTTGTAGGAGCGTTGCTCCGAGGTGTAGGATTGTTGCAATCCGAGATATAGTGAAGTAGCCAAGGCTAGCCGTGGTGCTAGTTAGGCGAGATGGAGAGTGGACATACCCAAGATTGGGGAACCACTATAAATTGCTTGTGTCATCTGGGTTGTGCTTGATTATTTTCTGTGTTATTTACTCTCAAGTTTTTATTCCGCAAAAGACGAAAATCTCACCTATTCACCCCCCTCTAGGTGTTTTAGATAGGCAAATAGATACTTTCAGGTATTGTCCAACAAAGAAGGGATATAGGTGTTTTTATCCTGTTCTTAACCGGCAGTATGTTTCTGCAGATGTTACCTTCTTTGAGGATGCTCCATTCTTTTCTTCTCCCTCTACTATTCCTTCTTCTGATGCTTCTTCTTCTCGGCTGGTGTCAGCACCTCTTCCTGCTACTAGTCTTCTCTCTCCTCCTTCTATTCTTGATTCTTCTCCTAACCCTTCTTCTTCTCCTGAGCTGTTTCTAACAGCTCTTGGGCCAGTAGTATCTCCCGTGGATGGGAATGATATAGTAGACAAGATGGGACTTGATCTTTCGATTGTTCTTCTAAAAGGAATTCGATCGTGCACTCAACATCCTATTCAAGATGTGGTCTCTTATGCGCAGCTATCTCCTTCCTCTAAGAGCTTTTCTCTTGCTCTTTCGGCAAGCATTATTCCAGCCTCTTATAATGATGCCCTTGTTATTCCTCATTGGAAGGCTACCATGGATGAAGAGATGAAAACTCATACTCAATGGGGTACTTAGACGCTTGTTTCTACCCCTCCTAGAGCTGATGTGGTTGGCTGCCGCTGGGTCTTCGTTATCAAGTTTCTCCCTGATAGTACTATTGATCGATACAAGGCTCGCTTTGTTGCTAAAGGGTTTACACCAGCCATTGGGGTTGATTTCTTTGATATATTCTCTCTTATTGCTCGAATTACTACAATTCGTGTTCTTTTTTCAATAGCTGTCAACAAAGACTGGAAAATGTCTCAGCTGGATGTGAAGAATGCCTTTCTGTATGAAGATTTGTAGGAAACAGTCTATATTGAGCAACCTTCTGGGTATGTTGCTCAGAGGGAGTCTCAGGTCTGCAAACTACTAAAGGCTATATATGGTCTGAAGTAAAGTCCCAGGGCTTGGTTTGACAAGTTCAACAAAGTGATTTCCATTTTTTGGTTTGCTAGAAGTGTTGCAGATCACTCTTTATTCATTCGCAGATCCTTGGATTGCCTTGTTATTCTTCCGATCAAGGTGGATGATATTCTTCTAACAAGGGATGAAAGAAAGGGTATGGACATGACAAAGAAGCATCTTTTTAGCACTTTGTTACTAAAGATATGAGGTCTCTAAAGTACTTTTTGGGGATTGAAATATCTAGGAAGCCTGGTTCCATTGTTTTATCACAACAGAAGTATGCCTTAGATCTTTTAAAAGAGACAGCTCTCCTTGGGGAAAAACCTGCTCAGTCTCCAATGGCTATTGGGGATGACAATGGCTGATGTGAAGACTCACCTCTTATTGAAGATATCACTAGGTACAGACATCTTGTGGGAAAACTCATTTATCTGACAGTCACAATACCTAATATTTGTTATGTTTTAGGAAGAGTGAGCCAGTTAATGCAAGAACCTAAGGAGTGTCATCTCCAGTAAGCTATTAATATTCTAGAGTATGTGAAAGGTGCTGCAAGGAAAATTCTTTTGTTTCAGAAAAGGGGACAATTGAAGGTTGAGGCATACTCAGATTCTATCTATACTAATGATAAAGAAGATAGAAAGTCTACATCAGGATTCTGTACCTTTATTGGAGGAAATCTGGTTAGCTGGAAGAGCAAGAAGCAGGATGTAGTGTCCAGGTCAAGTGCAGAAGCAGAGTACAGGCGCATGACCCTTACTACATGTGAACTGAAGTGGTTACGAACACTAATGCTTGACTTTGGAGAAGTTTTTGATCATACTCTACCAATATTCTGTGATAATAAGGCAGCTATATACATCTCGAAGAATCTAGTGTTCCATGAGAGGACGAAGCATATCGAGGTGGATTACGACTTCATTAGAGAAGAGATTTTGAAGAATCAGATCTGTACACCATTTGTTACCTCAGAAAGAGAACTGGTTGACTTCTTTACAAAACAAATTTCCATTTCAGATGTTACTAGCAAGTTGGTAATAATTGACATATACGTTCCAGCTTTAGGGGGAGTGTTATAGATCGGCGGTCTGACAGTCTAGTATGGATGCTAGCTATTCGGGCGGTCTGGCGGTCAATCTAGAGGTCTGGTGATCTGGTGGCTTATCTTAGCAGTTGTGGTCTGAAGGCTTCCCGTAACTACGATCTGGTGTTCTAGTCGGGCGGGTTGATGTTCGGGTGGTCTGGCGGTTAGTCCAGTATTCTGGTGGTTTGATGTCTTATCTTAGCAGTTGCGTCTGAGGGATTCCCGCAACTACGGTTTGGATGGTTAACCGCTGCTGAGCTCAGGCTTCTAGTATTGGTAGTTTGAGGCTAGCAGGTGGACTGGAGGGTAGCTGGAGCAGTCTGGCAGTTAGCGAGCGGATAAGTGGATAGCTGGCGGTCAGGGGGATAGGATTGGTGGATCCATATTTAGTCCCAAATCTCTTATTGTATTTTCTCATCTCCCGCATTTCATATAAATATGGGGGCATAACTGTGTAATAATTATCTTTTTGGATCAAAAGAATTTGTGGTTTATGTACTTTTGCTATCTTCTCGCTCATTTCTCACACCAAGATGATTCAGCCTTTCAAAACTTTGTCCACTACCAGACCTCCAAGGAGATGTGGGACACTCTTATTGTCTACATGGAGGGTACTAAAGAGGTAAGAGATGATAGACAGTCCATGCTCAACCAGGAGTGTGAGGCTTCAGGCAATCCATGAAAGAGAACATAGCTTCTTGCTATGAAAGATTTTTCAGGATCATAAATGAACTTAGGACCTATGGGAGGGTCTTCAGTCATTATGAGATAAATGATAAGTTCCTAAGGTCTCTCACTAGAGACTGGGATACTAAGATATATATCATAAGAGAGGTGGCCAAGCTTGCTGAGACTCCTCCCCAAATATTATTTGGAAAGCTTCTCTCTTATGAGATGCAGCTGGCGGTCAGGAAAGAGGAGGAGGCCACCAGCAGATCCCTAGCCAAGGAAAAGTCCTTGGCCTTCAGTGTAGAAAGCACAAGGAAGAGTAAGGAGAGGATTCCCTCTCCTCAAAGAAGACCAGTTGATTTTAACACCTCAGAGTCAGATGCATCAGACTATAGTATGTATGATGAGGACTTTGCTGCCTTCTCTAGGAACGTTCAGAAGCTGATGTAGAAGAAATAGTGGAAGAGCAGACCTTCCACCTCTTCTCATCACAGGAAGAATCACTCCAAGGCTGACAAGTATGATTCTAAATCTATTAAATAAAATTCCTCTAAAGTTGTTTGCTATTGTTGTAGCAAACCAGGGCATGTGATAGTTGACTGCCTAGTTAAGAGGAAGGTGGTTTGTGAGAAGAAATAACACTAACACAAGGGCAAGAAGGAGAAGTAATTCATTGCTAAGAAAGAGAAGAGCTTGATAGAATCATCTTCATCTAAGTCTGAAGAAGAAGAAGCCTATATTGGGTTGGTTACTGTTGCTGCTGAACAAGAAGCTATAGTAGCAGATGAAGACGATCCTGCTGCCAGGATAGGTATCAGATGTAAGACCCCCCTTTTTTTTTTCTTTTTTAACTACCGGGGTCTTAGCCCAGAATTGCCGCTTTGCGGTGGCACCGACATCTCGGGAAGGCAACCACTACAAAACGCCAATTCTGCCGGCCCTTTTCGATCACAAGAGAGAGAAGTATTTATACATAAAATGTAAACAAGTCCATAGAAACATGTAAATAAAAGTGAATCATATCCAGTCCATCAATTCATATTATAGGAAAATAGATAAATGGGCTCGAGCCCAGTACATCAGAGTCCTCACTACAAGTCACTCATCGCGGAAGATAAGAGAATGCTAATCACTCACGGAGCTGGTCGCAGGTGCACCGGTGCTAGACTGTCCCACCTCCATGCGCACCGTACTTCGCTGGTGCTGGTTCCTGTCTCCCATCCGGAGCTCCTGTAATGTTTGGTTCGAAAACCATTAGTCATAAAGACTAAGCCCTATCATCCCCTACCCCTCCCACCACGGCTCCTAAGCACCGGGCGGAGAGGAGGAAAGGGAAGCTACAAAAGTGGAGAATAGTCAAGCAGGTGACGGTGGACCTAACTAGCAAGTTATAATAGGTGAGCAGTGTAAATGTTGTAATAGGTAGAACAATTAATAAATAGCAAATTGTATAAAAGGCAGCTAGAGAATAGTAAGTAAGCAACAAGTAAGTAAGTATGTAACCTTAACTTATATGAATGCCCATACAAACTTATAAGTTAAGGGGTCTTCTGCAAAGCTCCCATCGTATAAAAAGTCCCATACCGATTTATACGTTGGGGTGTCGGTTGTCTGCAAATATGAGTGTAGTGATATGCTATGCCATGATTCATGCAAGTGCAACCCACGCACACGACTCTATGCGCACAAACCTTTAGTTCCCCCTGTTCGGGCAGCTAGCTTCACTCCCAGGAACCTCCGTAGTGGCAAACGGAGACAGTGGGTCGGGCCCCCCACTCCTAGGCGGGCATCCACACTACCAGGCCTAGCCCGCCCATACGCCCCTAGAAGAACACAACCTAGAGTATCCGCATACTGCTGCTGGATGTACCCTCCAGACTTTCTTTTGCTAAGTGTCCCACACCGCCGAGTCAGCGTACCGATGTCGGTGTGAACGACGATCAGGTACCGAAAACCCACCACCTTTATTCTGTACTCCAACCCTCGAGCCCTCGGCCCCCCGGAAAGTCCTGTCCGTGCATCTACCTTCAGAGCTACTGTCTGAATGGCAACAAGTCCTATTTCTCTACTTTCCTAGCTATCGGGGAGTGAGTGTGTGCAACCCTAGTTATACTAGTTGCTCTTTTAATTTATTATCCCTATGGTTTACGTTAGCCTAGGACTGCCCCAGGTATACCCCGTAAAGGGCTCTCAAGGGGCACTAGGAACCAAGACGGCGGCATTACTGCCCGAAGTTCCCTTTCGCAAGGCACTTATTATTATTGGTTGATCTCCCTTAGCCCGATCCCCTTTTAGTTACTTTAGTTCTAACCCTAGAGTATTAAGACTCTTCCTCTTCTTCCCGGGATGGACGATCTTTCGTCGTTCCCGTACTCCCTTATTCCAACAAGTTTCCCAATGATGAACTTGATCCTAGTTTGCCCTACCAACCATCAACTATCAAAATTCCGTGGCTTTACTATATGCAGACCATCCTAAACTATATGAGATACCCAAGGGGAGGTACACCAAATTATCTTCCAAATCTCCTATAATATTTACTGGAGGTCTACCATATCATACTTTGTCTAAATCCAGAAACTTATAATTTTCCTAATTAATCTGATATTTATTTAATTTTCCCAAAGGACGTGCCACGGGTCATTTTAAATATGAACTACATGATCTTCCTAAGTAATGGCTACTCAAAAATCATGATCATTAAATAACAGCAAAATAACCTCAAATACAAATTCTCAGAATTTTATAGAAAGTATTTAACCTCTAAATAATTTATTCAGTATAATCACGTTAATTCTACGTAGTGAAGGAAGTACTGAAATTATTCATCTAAAAATTATAGAAAAATCACTAGTCAGTAGTATGATATATAAAAGATCTTTGTGCAGAGAGTCATAATTTTACTAGCTTGATAAACACCACTAAAGATTTAATCAAATAATCAAGGTAAAACATACTTAATGAAGCAAGCCTTAGAATTAATCTTCCAAAAATCCCATAAAAATTCACAGAGATTTAAAATCATATTAAACGTTCTCTGCTTAAATTTCATCACTTTCCAGAGAGTGTGTATTTCCTAATAAATTTTCTAAGCAAATCATACAACTACTAAATCTTTAAAGGAAGTATCCAAAATAATGATCATAAAATTCATAGAAAAATATCCAGAGCTTGTACCATCCCTATAATTCACTCTACCCAACTCTCACCACTTTTCAATGTGATTTAGTGTCATTTCCTATCTCTACAAGTTTTGCGCCCTAAACTAGGGTTAGATTTTTAGGTATCCCAACGGTCTTCAAATCTACTAAGATTTCGACCAGAGAACTATATTGGCCCTATGGTTCTCTTCACCCAATTTCGGGTCAATCCAAGGTCGTTTGACCACATGACCTTCACAAACCACCAAGATCCATCCTTAGGGTTTGGCCTTGGTCCTTAGGGTAAACTTACCCCGATCCACCTCAAACTCCATGAGGGGGTGCTAGAGAATATTACTAGCCAGTGGTAAAAATCTCAGCCTCTGTTGAGGTGATCTCACCACTCAAACTTCCAAAAGTGCACTTTTAACCTAAGACCCCTTATTAGGGCAAAACTTAGGTTTGTTCATTTCTAATCCAAACCATCTCCAAATGAGTTGAAAAATTATACAGAACCTTATGGTGAACCCAGGGACCACTCACCAAAGTTCGGGAGGGTTTGGAAATTATTTAACTATCTAATTAAATTCGGCTAGGATTATTGAATTTTTCTAAAAACTATAGAAAAATATTCTCCAAAAATTCTCATTTTTGGATAGCACCTAGATATATGTAAGATTAGACCACACCCCAAATTTCAAGTCATTTGGATGACTGACTTGGAGTGGGGAATTTTTCTAAGGTCAAGGCAGCCCTCTGGATAGACCTCACCAAAAAGGGTGCGGTGGTCTAACCAGGATTCCAAATCGAGTGAAATTAAATTTGAATTAAAGTAGACTTCAAGGGATATATTTCCTATGTTGATCAGTTTTCCTGTAGGAGCCTCTAGGTATTTTTCCCAATTTATTTAACAAGACAGATTTTTCATTCAGAAATTATTTTAAAAATAGAATTTATTTCTCATGCCACTGTTCATCTTCTCCAACAGCCCGAACCAGAGGCCTAAAAACCTAATATCCTGTAGCTTTTCCAAGCTATTCCCCAGCCATCCAGCCATCTCCCTGGCCGGCCACCACCACCACCACCTCCGTTGAGGCGAGGGCTATCGTCGGGCGGCGGCACGGCCGCCGGAGAGGCGGTTTCCGGCGAACCCGCCACCATGAAATTTTCGGAAAACCTCGAATACGCTCACCCGATCTGGCTCTTTTGAGCCCGATATCTCTCCTAACAATTCCTAAGATCTATCCGCAGAAGAAGAGGGAGGGGAGGACCTTGTTCGCGGGTTGAAGGCGTGCAGAGCGTCGGGAAGCCATTTGCGCGGTGGTGGCGTCGCCGGAAATTCTTCAACAGTAAGGGGGAAGTCTGAAATAGTTTGAGGGAGTGTAACCTTTTCCTCTTGCTCTTAGGAATCTTTTATAGATCAGCAAATGGGGAGGGGAAAGGATGAAACGTTGGAGATGAAACGTTGGCGGCCATTAATAACACCCTTATGACGTTTCGGTTATGACGAATGGCAGTTGAAAAGTTGGAGATGAAGAGGTGTTTGCCAGGTGGCAATTTCCTATTCGACCCACTTTTCCTTAATTATTAACATAATTCAAGTAGGGAACGACCCATAAATACTCTTGATTTTCATTCCCATGGTCAGAATTTATTATGGCGTCGGTTACCGAAATTTCCAACCTGGCTGTCATTTCGGCCTTGGTCACGGGCGTGATACATAGGTCACGGGCGTGACAGGCCCGGTTAGCCAATTCTGGGTTCGACGATCGTCGAACTGAGATCGACGATCGTCGAAGGGTGGTCACGGGCGTGACACCTGGGTCACGGGCGTGACAGGCCCGTGTGGCCAAATCTGGTTCGACGATCGTCGAATTGGGGTCGACGATCGTCGAGCGTGTCACGCCCTATGTCACGGGCGTGATATTGTGGGTCACGGGCGTGACAGGCCCGTGTGGCCAAATCTGGTTCGACGATCGTCGAATTGGGGTCGACGATCGTCGAGCGTGTCACGCCCTATGTCACGGGCGTGACATTGTGGGTCACGGGCGTGACATACCTGGTGACTAATTCTGGGTTCGACGACGTCGAACTGGAATCGACGATCATCGAGCGTGTCACGCCCTATGTCACGGGCGTGACATGGAGGGTCACGGGCATGACATGCCCGTGGGGCCAATTTTGGGTCGACGACCGTCGACCTGGAACCGACGATCATGGTCACGCCCTATGTCACGGGCGTGACATGGCGGGTCACGGGCATGACAGGTCTGTTGAAAAATGTTGCGCCCGATGATCGTCTCCCGGAGATCGACGATCGTCGAATGAGTCACGCCCTAGGTCACGGGCGTGACGGGTCGGTCACGGGCGTGACCAACCCGTGATCTGATTTCTTGGTCGATTTATTTCAAGTTTTGGGCTCCCTAGGGTTCTACCACAACCAACCGACTCCTAGGGGTCTAGCCGGAAATGGGATGTTACAAATCCCAATAAACAAAACAAAGATTTCGTCCCCGAAATCAAGGTTAAGTCTACGGGACTCAAATCGGGAAAAATAAGCTTGTAACATCCCATGAGAACCGAATGCTTACCTCCCTACATTACGTTTGTTTGCGCGGTTTCGAATCTAAGGTTAATTCGCCCACTTGACTAGGTATATACACCCCAATAAACAAAAGATTAGCCCCTATTCTTGAAATTTCAGTTCCATTGGTTTAAAACAGGAAGGCAAATTGATTGTCCAAAGGGGTTGTGAGGTATACCTGACGAAAAAGTTCCGGGTATTTTTGCCGCATCAAGTCCTGTGGCTCCCATGTATGCTCCTCCTGCCCATGATTGTTCCACAGAACCTTGACTAATGGAACCTTCTTCCGTCGCAAGACCCGCACTGCTGTATCGTCAATCCTGATAGGCTCCAAATCGACTGACCGATCCGAGGCCACTGGGCCATCTGCCGAGGAAATCAGCTACTCAGGGCGTAGCAGAGCCCTCCAAAATGAGGAGACATGGAAGACGTCATGCAGTCCCGCTAACTCCGGCGGTAGCTCCAGTCTATAGGCTAAGGGGCCGATCCGCTCCAGGATCCTATAGGGCCCCATATATCTCGGACTGAGCTTCTTCCGCCCGCGAACCCGCGAGACTCCGTGCATCGGCCGTATCTTCAAGAAAACTCGATCCCCCACCTGGAACTCCACTTGACGATGCCTCGCATCGTAGTATTTCGCCTGTCTTCTCTGAGCTTCCAACATCCTGTCTCGGATCAATCTAATCTGAGCATCTGTATCTCCCACAAACTCCGAGCCCAGTGCCTGCGGATCCTCGTCCTAAACCCATGATAGTGGGGTTCTGCACCTCCTTCCGTACAACGCTTCGTATGGAGCCATCCCTATGCTGGACTGATGAGCGTTGTTGTATGAAAACTCGACCAGTGGTAACAATCTCTCCCAAGGCTCGCCACGGTCCAAAATACATAGTCGCAACAGATCTTCCAGTGTACGGTTTGTGCGATCTATTTGTCCGTCGGTCTGAGGGTGGAAAGCTGTGCTGAATGTCAACCGAGAACCCAGATGGGCCTGGACTGACCTCCATTCCCTGGATGTAAACCACCCATCCCGATCCGAAACGATAGTCTTGGGCACCCCATGATAACGCACAAACTGCTCAATGAACCTCCGTACTAATACACTGACCGGTGTGTCCTTTGCCACTGGGATGAATCTAGCCACCTTTGTCAGCCTGTCCACTATCACCCAGATCGAGTCGTTCCCCGCACGGGATCTAGGTAGCCCATGTATGAAGTCCATGGCTATATCTTCAAACTTTCACTCCGGCACTGGAAGCGGCTGCAGCAAGCCTGCCGGGTTCCTACACTCCGCCTTCACGAGCTGGCAGGCCTTACAATGCGTCACAAAATACATAATATCTTTCTTCATACCCGGCCAATACATCGTCCTCTTTAAATCCTTTACCATCTTGGTGATCCCCGGGTGTACCGAATACCGGCTGCAGTGAGCCTCCGTCAAAATATCCTCCCGGATCCGTCCTCCTGCTGGTATGTAGACTCTGCCCCGGAAACACAGGAGCCCATCCCTCAAAGAGTAATCTCCTGTCGTGCCTTCCTCCAAGGCTCGGAAAATCGGTTCAGCTCTCTCGTCCAGCATCTGCCCATCTCTGATGCGATCTCGAATGTCTTCAGTAGTAGCCATCGACCCCAGGTACTCCATGTACAGCTCCGGGTCATCCTCAGACACTAGCGAAATCTGCATCTCCTCGAATGATCTAATCAACACCACAGCCATCAGCTGCGGGCCTACTCCAGTCGTACTCGCTCTCCGGCTCAGAGCATCCGCAACCACGTTCGCCTTCCCCGGATGGTAGTGCATGGTATACTGGTAGTCCGAAAGGAACTCCACCCAGCGTCTCTGCCTAATGTTTAACTCCTTCTGGGTGTCGACGTACTTCAGATTCTTGTGGTCGGAGAAGATATCACAATGTACCCCGTAGAGATAGTGCCGCCAGATCTTAAGAGCAAAAATGACTGCCCCCATCTCCAAATCGTGCACGGGGTAGTTCTGCTCGTGCTGCTTCAACTGACGGGAGGCATAGGCTATTACGTGCCCATTCTGCATAAGGACGGCACCCATTGCCTGATAGGAAGCATCTGCATACACCTGGAATCCCTCCTTCCCTGATGGAAGAGCAAGGATGGGAGCCGAGGTGAGACGATCCTTCAGCTCCTGGAAGGCAGATTCGCATCGCGGCGTCCAAATAAAAGGGGACTCCTTCTTTGTCAGAGACGTAAGAGGGAGGGCAATCTGAGAGAACCCCTTTACGAACTTCCGGTAGTAACCGGCAAGTCTCAAGAAACTTCGAACATCCGTGGCCGACTTTAGTGGTGGCCAATCCCGTACTGCCTGGATCTTTGCCGGATCCACTGCCAGACCTGCTCCACTGATGACATGGCCCAGAAAGGCCACCTCCTTTAGCCAGAACTGGCACTTGCTGTACTTGGCATACATCTCGTGCTCACGCAGCTTCTCCAAGGTCAAGGCTAGATGTCTCGCATGCTCCTCCTCCGTCCTTGAATAGATGAGAATGTCGTCGATGAATACAATGACAAAGACGTCCAGATACTCCTCGAACACCCGATTCAGCACAGTCATGAATGTGGAGGGTGCATTCGTGAGCCCGAATGGCATCACGGTAAACTCGTACAAGCCATATCTGCTGCTGAAGGCCGTCTTCGGGATGTCCTCCTCCCGAATACGGAGCTGGTAGTATCCTGACCTCAGATCCAGCTTTGAGAACCAATGAGCTCCCTCCAGCTGATCAAAAAGCTCGTCTATCCGTGGTAAAGGATAAGTATTCCGGACTGTCAACCTGTTCAGAGCCCGGTAATCGATGCACAGTCGAAGGGTCCCGTCCTTCTTCTTAACGAACAGCACCGGAGCTCCCCACGGTGATGAGCTAGGCCGAACGAACCCGGCCTCCACTAACTCCTGAAGCTGACTTCGGAATTCCACCAACTCCTTTGGGGCCATTCGATAGGGAGCTCTGGATACCGGCTTAGCCCCCGGTACGAGCTGAATCTGAAAGTCCTTCTCTCAGTGCGGGGGTAACCCTGGTAGCTTCTCTGGAAACACGTCGGCGAAGTCCCGCACTACCGGAATATCTGCAATGGAATCCTTGGCTACGACCGCCTCAAAGAGGACCTGATAAATCTCTTCCCCCTGCAGGTGGGCCTTAACGGCCTGCACAGACGATAGTAAAGTACGGGGTGCTGATATAATACCTTCGATAACAATGAAGGAGTCGCCGTGCCTCACGGTGATCCTCTTCGCCACGCAATCGATCTGGGCATGATTCCAGTACAGCCAGGTCATGCCCAGAATCAGATCATAATCTGGCATCCTCAAAACCGTCGCTGGTGCCTCAAACGCCTTTCCGCCGATCCTCGCTTCCATATCACAATGAGTAGAGGTCAATATCTCTGATCCATCGGGTAGGCGCACCCTCAGCATCTTCCCGGTGCTTAGCTCCACTCCTGCAAGTCCTTTCACGAAATCCTCTAACACGAATGATTGCGACGCACCAGTGTCGAAGATGGTGTGAGCGGGCTTGCCGCTCATGAATACTATGCCTGGGGCAATTAAATGTCTTAGTATTCTTATTGTAGTTTATCTTCTCTTAATTTCTAACCAGGTTATGTTTAAAATAGTAGTTTATATGAAGAAAATCTGAAAAGTACTGCCATACCTGTGATAACCTGCTCCGGGTCCCGGGGCTGTGTCAGATCTAGAGCATACACCTGCTCTCTCTCTGGCCTATGACCTCGATCCTGAAATCCTCGTCCTTGGTCCTGTCCTCGTCCGCCAAACCATCGGGGAGGTGGAGCGCCCTGATGTGCTGGTGGGGGTGCTCGCCCCACAGGGCAGTTCCGCTTGATATGCCCCGGCTGGTTGCACTAATAGCATACCGGTGGCTGCCCTGCCGTCCTTGGCATTTCCAGCATCTGTATAGGCTGGGGAGCCAATACCCCCTGAGTCCTCTGCTCCTGCCCAAACTCCTGACGAGGCTGATCCCCGTTCCTTCTCTCCCCGATAACCTGGCCTCGAGGACGGTCTCTACGACCTCCAATCACTGAATCATCAGCCGGTCTCTTCCGATTCTTCACTGTAAGCTTATCCGCCTCTCTCTTCTTAGCCATCTCCAGAATCCTGGCCAGCCTCCCCTCTGAAACGAAAAGGAGGGCCTGCCTCATGTCATCCTGCAGCCCCTTATAAAACCTCCGGGCGTAGCCAGCATCGTCTAACTGGTAAGCGTCCGCATAACGGGCCAGGTGAGTGAACTCCTGATAGTACTCCACCACGGTCCTGTTCCCCTGCCTCAACCGCAGGAACCTATCCTCCAGGTCATCTCTCGCCGACTGAGGTACAAAATGTCCCAAGAGCGCTGCTCTGAACTCCTCCCAAGTAATATCAGCACAGTCCATCCCCGCAAAGGTGGTGTCCAGCTGAGATTTCCACCATCTCTTTCCGTGTGACTCTAAGCAGGAGACTGGCAAAGCGACTGCCTCCTCCGTGGGGCATCGAATCCCTGCCAGCATCTCGTAAATGGTGTCCAACCACTCCTCCGTACGTACTGCAGACTCCGTCCCCTGGTAGGATGGAGGGGAAAGTCCTCGGAAGACCGTCATCCAATTGGCCCCGGGGTTTTGGCTGTGGGGCCGGGGCTTGCTGAGCTCTGAAGGCCTCCAGGATGGCCGTCAGTGTTTGCCCCATCTCCGTCTGCTGGAACGGAACGGGTGCTGGCGGAGTCGGGACCACATTCGGAGCCTGAGGTGTCCCCTGCTGCGATGTAGGGTTCGTCGCAGGCTACAAGCAAAAATTCCATTTGTTAGAGAGCGAATGAATGGAATTTAAGAAGAGTTATGATGGACTTTCACATGTGATTTCCCTTATGGGCACACCACTGCTTCCGCTGCTAGTTTGTCCGCAAACTAAGTTCGCACGGGGGTGGCCCAAGGTTTTTGTGGACTACTTCTCTTTCGATCGAGGTTTCCTCTGATACCACTTGTAAGACCCCCCTTTTTTTTTCTTTTTTAACCACCGGGGTCTTAGCCCAGAATTGCCGCTTTGCGGTGGCACCGACATCTCGGGAAGGCAACCACTACAAAACGCCAATTCTGCCGGCCCTTTTCGATCACAAGAGAGAGAAGTATTTATACATAAAATGTAAACAAGTCCACAGAAACATGTAAATAAAAGTGAATCATATCCAGTCCATCAATACATATAATAGGAAAATAGATAAATGGGCTCGAGCCCAGTACATCAGAGTCCTCACTACAAGTCACTCATCGCGGAAGATAAGAAAATGCTAATCACTCAAGGAGCTGGTCGCAGGTGCACCGGTGCTAGACTGTCCCACCTCCATGCGCACCGTACTCCGCTGGTGCTGGTCCCTGTCTCCCATCCGGAGCTCCTGTAATGTTTGGTTCGAAAACCATTAGTCATAAAGACTAAGCCCTATCATCCCCTACCCCTCCCACCACGGCTCCTAAGCACCGGGCGGAGAGGAGGAAAGGGAAGCTACAAAAGTGGAGAATAGTCAAGCAGGTGACGGTGGACCTAACTAGCAAGTTATAATAGGTGAGCAGTGTAAATGTTGTAATAGGTAGAACAATTAATAAATAGCAAATTGTATAAAAGGCAGCTAGAGAATAGTAAGTAAGCAACAAGTAAGTAAGTATGTAACCTTAACTTATATGAATGCCCATACAAACTTATAAGTTAAGGGGTCTTCTGCAAAGCTCCCATCGTATAAAAAGTCCCATACCGATTTATACGTTGGGGTGTCGGTTGTCTGCAAATATGAGTGTAGTGATATGCTATGCCATGATTCATGCAAGTGCAACCCACGCACACGACTCTATGCGCACAGACCTTTAGTTCCCCCTATTCGGGCAGCTAGCTTCACTCCCAGGAACCTCCGTAGTGGCAAACGGAGACAGTGGGTCGGGCCCCCCACTCCTAGGCGGGCATCCACACTACCAGGCCTAGCCCTCCCGTACGCCCCTAGAAGAACACAACCTAGAGTATCCGCGTAATGCTGCTGGATGTACCCTCCAGACTTTCTTTGGCTAAGTGTCCCACACCGCCGAGTCAGCGTACCGATGTCGGTGTGAACGACGATCAGGTACCGAAAACCCACCACCTTTATTCTGTACTCCAACCCTCGAGCCCTCGGCCCCCCGGACAGTCCTGTCCGTGCATCTACCTTCAGAGCTACTGTCTGAATGGCAACAAGTCCTATTTCTCTACTTTCCTAGCTATCAGGGAGTGAGTGCGTGCAACCCTAGTTATACTAGTTGCTCTTTTAATTTATTATCCCTATGGTTTACGTTAGCCCAGGACTGCCCCCGGTATACCCCGTGAAGGGCTCTCAAGGGGCACTAGGAACCAAGACGGCGGCATTACGGCCCGAAGTTCCCTTTCGCAAGGCACTTATTATTATTGGTTGATCTCCCTTAGCCCGATCCCCTTTTAGTTACTTTAGTTCTAACCCTAGAGTATTAAGACTCTTCCTCTTCTTCCCGGGATGGACGATCTTTCGTCGTTCCCGTACTCCCTTATTCCAACAAGTCTCCCAATGATGAACTCGATCCTAGTTTGCCCTACCAACCATCAACTATCAAAATTCCGTGTCTTTACTATATGCAGACCATCCTAAACTATATGAGATACCCAAGGGGAGGTACACCAAATTATCTTCCAAATCTCCTATAATATTTACTGGAGGTCTACCATATCATACTTTGTCTAAATCCAGAAACTTATAATTTTCCTAATTAATCTGATATTTATTTAATTTTCCCAAAAGACGTGCCACTGGTCATTTTAAATATGAACTATATGATCTTCCTAAGTAATGGCTACTCAAAAATCATGATCATTAAATAACAGCAAAATAACCTCAAATACAAATTCTCAGAATTTTATAGAAAGTATTTAACCTCTAAGTAATTTATTCAGTATAATCACGTTAATTCTACGTAGTGAAGGAAGTACTGAAATTATTCATCTAAAAATTATAGAAAAATCACTAGTCAGTAGTATGATATATAAAAGATCTTTGTGTAGAGAGTCATAATTTTACTAGCTTGATAAACACCACTAAAGATTTAATCAAATAATCAAGGTAAAACATACTTAATGAAGCAAGCCTTAGAATTAATCTTCCAAAAATCCCATAAAAATTCACAGAGATTTAAAATCATATTAAACGTTCTCTGCTTAAATTTCATCACTTTCCAGAGAGTGTGTATTTCCTAATAAATTTTCTAAGCAAATTATACAACTACTAAATCATTAAAGGAAGTATCCAAAATAATGATCATAAAATTCATAGAAAAATATCCAGAGCTTGTACCATCCCTATAATTCACTCTACCCAACTCTCACCACTTTTCAATGTGATTTAGTGTCATTTCCTATCTCTACAAGTTTTGCGCCCTAAACTAGGGTTAGATTTTTAGGTATCCCAACGGTCTCCAAATCTACTAAGATTTCGACCAGAGAACTATATTGGCCCTATGGTTCTCTTCACCCAATTTCGGGTCAATCCAAGGTCGTTTGACCACATGACCTTCACAAACCACCAAGATCCATCCTTAGGGTTTGGCCTTGGTCCTTAGGGTAAACTTACCCCGATCCACCTCAAACTCCATGAGGGGGTGCTAGAGAATATTACTAGCCAGTGGTAAAAATCTCAGCCTCTGTTGAGGTGATCTCACCACTCAAACTTCCAAAAGTGCACTTTTAACCTAAGACCCCTTATTAGGGCAAAACTTAGGTTTGTTCATTTCTAATCCAAACCATCTCCAAATGAGGTGAAAAATTATACAGAACCTTATGGTGAACCCAGGGACCACTCACCAAAGTTCGGGAGGGTTTGGAAATTATTTAACTATCTAATTAAATTCGGCTAGGATTTATGAATTTTTCTAAAAACTATAGAAAAATATTCTCCAAAAATTCTCATTTTTGGATAGCACCTAGATATATGTAGGATTAGACCACACCCCAAATTTCAAGTCATTTGGATGACTGACTTGGAGTGGGGAACTTTTCTAAGGTCAAGGCAGCCCTCTGGATAGACCTCACCAAAAAGGGTGCTGTGGTCTTACCAGGATTCCAAATCCTGTGAAATTAATTTTGAATTAAAGTAGACTTCAAGGGCTATATTTCCTATGTTGATCATTTTTCCTGTAAGAGCCTCTAGGTATTTTTCCCAATTTATTTAACAAGACAGATTTTTCATTCAGAAATTATTTTAAAAATAGAATTTATTTCTCATGCCACTGTTCATCTTCTCCAACAGCCCGAACCAGAGGCCTAAAAACCTAATATCCTGTAGCTTTTCCAAGCTATTCCCCGACCATCCAGCCATCTCCCTGGCCGGCCACCACCACCACCACCTCCGTTTAGGCGAGGGCTATCGTCGGGCGGCGGCACGGCCGCCGGAGAGGCGGTTTCCGGCGAACCCACCACCATGAAATTTTCGGAAAACCTCGAATACGCTCACCCGATCTGGCTCTTTTGAGCCCGATATCTCTCCTAACGATTCCTAAGATCTATCCGCAGAAGAAGAGGGAGGGGAGGACCTTGTTCGCGGGTTGAAGGCGTGCAGAGCGTCGGGAAGCCATTTGCGCGGTGGTGGCGTCGCCGGAAATTCTTCAACAGCAAGCGGGAAGTCTGAAACAGTTTGAGGGAGTGTAACCTTTTCCTCTTGCTCTTAGGAATCTTTTATAGATCAGCAAATGGGGAGGGGAAAGGATGAAACGTTGGAGATGAAACGTTGGCGGCCATTAATAACACCCTTATGACGTTTCGGTTATGACGAATGGCAGTTGAAAAGTTGGAGATGAAGAGGTGTTTGCCAGGTGGCAATTTCCTATTGGACCCACTTTTCCTTAATTATTAACATAATTCAAGTAGGGAACGACCCATAAATACTCTTGATTTTCATTCCCATGGTCAGAATTTATTATGGCGTCGGTTACCGAAATTTCCAACCTGGCTGTCATTTCGGCCTTAGTCACGGGCGTGACACATAGGTCACGGGCGTGACAGGCCCGGTTAGCCAATTCTGGGTTCGACGATCGTCGAACTGAAATCGACGATCGTCGAAGGGTGGTCACGGGCGTGACACCTGGGTCACGGGCGTGACAGGCCCGTGTGGCCAAATCTGGTTCGACGATCGTCGAATTGGGGTCGACGATCGTCGAGCGTGTCACGCCCTATGTCATGGGCGTGACATTGTGGGTCACGGGCGTGACAGGCCCGTGTGGCCAAATCTGGTTCGACGATCGTCGAATTGGGGTCGACGATCGTCGAGCGTGTCACGCCCTATGTCACGGGCGTGACATTGTGGGTCACGGGCGTGACATACCTGGTGACTAATTCTGGGTTCGACGACGTCGAACTGGAATCGACGATCGTCGAGCGTGTCACACCCTATGTCACGGGCGTGATATGGCGGGTCACGGGCGTGACATGCCCGTGGGGCCAATTTTGGGTCGACGACCGTCGACCTGGAACCGACGATCATGGTCACGCCCTATGTCACGGGCGTGACATGGCGGGTCACGGGCGTGACAGGTCTGTTGAAAAATGCTGCGCCCGACGATCGTCTCCCGGAGATCGACGATCGTCGAATGAGTCACGCCCTAGGTCACGGGCGTGACGGGTCGGTCACGGGCGTGACCAACCCGTGATCCGATTTCTTGGTCGATTTATTTCAAGTTTTGGGCTCCCTAGGGTTCTACCACAACCAACCGACTCCTAGGGGTCTAGCCGGAAATGGGATGTTACATCAGAGCCCCACTATCACACTCAGAAAGTGATTCAAATATGGATGATGAAGATGAAGAAGATGCTTACAGCTGCTATGGGTTGATGGTAATGACTGATGAGGAATCCTGCTAGGATCAGCCTAGTCAAATCAAGGTAAATTCTCAATCAAGCTCTTATTCTGAGTCTGGATATGAGACTAGTCCCTGTACAGAAGCTTCTTCATTTAGTGGGGAAGGAGATTCTGAATCAGAAGGAGATGTCAATAAATTGATTGATAAGTATGAAGAACTTTTGGATGCCTTCAAGAAGTGCAAGAAGTTGTCTAAGAAGCAAGCTGTGGAGATTGCCTCTCTATAGCTAGCTGCTTACCAGCTGACTGAGATGACATCTTTGCTGGATCAGAAGGACAGGGAATTTTCCAACTTAGGTTCATGAGTCTCATCCAGATAGGCTCCATCAAGTTCAAGAATAGTCTAATTAAGGATCTTGAATTGAGACTAGGGAGCGAGAAAAGAATAGTGACTAGCTATTCTAAGCCAAGTACTGTGTTGCCCTAGATAGACTCCTTCCCCACTCAGAAGGGTAAGAAGGGGTTGGGACTCAAGGGAAGCACAAGAGTTGCTCCTTCCAAAAGGAAGGGCAAAGCTCTAGCTCCAGCTCCAGCACAGCCTCTTGCTTCCAAGCCTCCCATTCCTTTTAGGAAAGTTCAGTTGCCTTCTAACAGGTATGGTCAAAAAAGCATTTATGGCAACTGGAAGAATGGCAGATCTACTGGTGTGAACAAAAATGTTCACAGCCATTGTGGAAGGTATAACAGTGTGAGTGCCTTTAAGGGTGCCTATGAAAAAATTCAAATGACCCATCCTGAACCATTTATCTTTGGTTCTCCAGCCCTCACTCTCAAGATTGTGGTTGCAGCCAAGTTTCAGAACCATACAACTAAGACTAAGACCAAGGGTCAGTCTAACAACAAGCTTGATTTAAGCAATTCTGATGCTATCAAGAGCATGTTTTTTTGCAAAAAAGATTGTTGTTGATATCACTTAGAATAAGCCAAATAAGCAAGTTGGAAGACTTACCTTCAGTCAAATCCTTGCTGAAAGGAATCTGAAGAAGGCTACTGCTCCTCTTCCTACTATTCAGTCAACAGTTAACCAAACTACAAGGCCTGCATAGAAAAGAAGATATAACATTCATGAATGTTAGTGTTGTGGAAAAGTGGGCTACTTTGCTATAGACTGCTGGCACAATCCAAGTGTTCCAAGAGTAGTTGTTAGTCCACCAGTCAGAAAAGCTGCTGGTAGACAAGTTCATTATCACACAAATATGCACCTAGGATCCAATAAATATTGGGGGCATAAGGTAAAATGAATTGTGTGATGCAGGTTAGTCCAAGTGCCAATACCCCTATATGGTACTTGCACAGTGCTTGTTCCAGGCACATGATTGGAAAAAGGAGCAACTTAAAGGATTACACTCCAGTGAAAGATGGACCCAAGGTTATCTTTGGTGGTTCAGATAGAGGTGTGACGAGAGGCTATGGTAAGATTACTAATGACATAGTCATCATCACGAAAGTGGCTTATGTTGAAGGGTTGTAACACAACCTCATAAGAATAAGCCAACTCTCTGATCTTGGCTCTGTTATTGTCTTCCACAAGGATGAGTGCTAGATTAAGAGGTCAAGTGACCAAGAGGTCATCTTGACAGGCACTAGGAGTGGAAATGTTTTTTGTTTAAACTTTCTTTGTCTAGATACAGACTCTCTTATTTGTCTAGTGGCATATGAGAAAGTCTCACATTGTGTTTAATGACACGAGAGGATAGCTCATTTTAATTACTAGACTATTGACAAGATCTTTAGTCAAGAGCTAGTTAGGAATAGGTTTAACTTGAATTGCACCAAGGAGGGAATTTGCTCAGCATGCCAAAAGGGCAAGCCGACCAAAGCCTCCTTCAAGGGCATTGGGACCAATGAATCTGTGAGGTGTTTATACCTCTTGTATATGGACTTGTTTGGTCTTATGCCAGTTCATAGTCTTAGTAGGAAAGTCTACACCCTTGTTATGGTTGATGACTATTCTAGGTATGCTTGGGTGTTCTTCTTCAAGAAAAATAATGAAACCCTTGATGTCTTCATGGAGTTTGTCAAGCAAATTCACAATGAGTTTGACAGTATTGTGTTCAAAAATAGAAGTGACCATGAGACTGAATTCCAGTCTGATAGCATGATAAAGTTCTGTGAAGAGCTAGGGATTCATCAAGAATTTTCTTCCCCAAGAACACCCCAGCAAAATAGGATTGTTGAGTGGAAAAATAGAACTCTCATAGAGGCTGGATGGACTTTATTGAGTGACAAATCTCTCCCAGAATATTTCTTGGCTGAGGCAGTGAATACTGCATGTTATGTCCTTAATAAAGCCTCTATCACCAAGAGCCATAAGAAGACTCCCAATGATATCTTGTAGGGCAGAAAACCAAACCTGGGCTATCTCAAAATCATTGGTAGTAGGTTCTATGTGCTTCACAATGAGAATTCCTATGTGACTAAGTTTGCTGCCAAGTTCTTTGATCGAATTTTTGTTGGTACAACAATCATAGTAAAGCCTATAGGATCTACTACTTGAAAAGCCAAGTTATAGAAGTATTTGTACATTTAGTCTTTGATGAGTCTACTATGATTAACAGTGAGCTGCTAAGCTCCTCTTCTATTACTACAGGTACAGAACAGATGATGGACCAGCTAACTCTCAAAGAAGCTGCTCTATTAGTCCAAGATAAAGCTGATGGAATGGACATTCCAATAGAAGGACTGCAAGACACAAGTGAGGTGAATGAAGATCAGCAAGAAGCTACCCCTGTAGCTAATGCTGAAGCAAGATTGCCTTGAGTAGTCAGGCATCTAAGGGATCATCCAAGACACCAAATCATTGGTGATGCCAACCAAGGAGTGGTGGCCAGGAGTAGAAGTATCAACATAACACTACACTCAAGCTTCCTGTCATAGGTTGAGCCAAAGAAATTTTAAGAGGCAAACATAGATCTGTTCTGGATTGTAGCTATGTAAGAAGAACTGAAGCAGTTTAAGAGATGTAAGGTCTGGAAGCTGGTTCCCAGACCACAAGGACATAATATAATTGGATTCAAGTGGATTTACAAGAATAAAATTAAATAAAATGACATTATAATAAAGAACAAAGCAAGGCTAGTAGCTAAGGGGTACAGGAAAGAAAAAGGTAGTTATTTTGATCAAACTTTTGCCCTTATAGCAAGATTGGAAGCCATCAGACTGTTCCTTACATATGCTGCACACAAGGGATTCAAGGTCTACTGGATGGATGTGAAGTCAACCTTCCTGAATGGTGACTTAAAGGAAGAAGTCTATGTTGAGCAGTCTCCAGGTTTTGTTGTTCCTAACTCACCTGATTCTGTTTACAGACTAAGGAAAGATCTATGTGGACTGAAGTAAGCCCCTAGAGCATGGTATGAGACATTGTCTAGCTTCCTCATTGAGAACAAATTCTCAAGGGGGAAGATAGACAAGACTCTATTCCTAAGGAAATCTAAGGGTAAGATCATCCTAGTCCATATATATGTTGATGACATTATCTTTGGATCTACTGATGACAACCTTTGTAGGAACTTTGCCAAACTTATGCAAGAGAAGTTTGAGATGAGCAGTATGGGTGAACTTAAGTTCTTCTTGGGTCTCCAAGTAAGACAGACTGATGATGACTTGTTTATATCCCATTCTAAGTTTACTAGGGAGTTAATCAAAAAGTTTGGTATGGAGACTGCCTCTATCGTGAAAACTCTAATAGGGTCAAGTATTCCTATAGGCAAAGATGAGGCAAGGAAACCTAGTGATGAAACTTTATATAGAGGGATAATTGGCTCCCTTCTATATCTAACTACAAGTAGGACAGACATCATGTATGCTACATGTGTTTGTGCTAGGTGTCAGGCTTGCCCTAAAGAATCTCACAACTTTGCTGCAAAAAGGATTTTGAGGTATCTAAAGGGCACACCAGATCTTGGCCTATGGTACCCTAGAAATGAGGAGTTTGAACTAATAGGCTATTCAAATGCAGATTTTACAGGCTACAAAGAGTACTGGAAGAGAACTTCTAACACCTGTCAATTTTTGGGAGGAGGAAGAGCACTTCTGGCACTTGTCAGTTCTTGGGAGGAAGACTAGTGTCTTGGAGCAGCAAGAAGCAAAAAATTGTTGTAATCTCAACTGTAGATTTAGAGTACATCTCAGTAGGTAGCTGCTTTTCTAAGTTACTATGGATCCAGCATCAGATCTATAATTATAACCTCCAGATAAGTAGAAGTCCCATATATTGTGATTCTACTACTGTCATCTCAATATCTAGGAATCCTATCTTGCATAATAGGACCGGGCATATTGAGATAAGATATTATTTCATTAGGGAGCATGTGGAATGTGAAGATATCAACCTTGAGTTTGTCCCAATAGACAAGCAAGTGGCTAACATCTTCACTAAGCCACTAGATGAAGCAAAGTTCAACACCTTCAAGTTTGAGTTGGGTATGTTGAACCTAATATAGCTTTAGTTGCTCCTCATGTTTTTTATTTGTTGCATGTTATACTATTTCTTACAGGTGGAAAAGTGCTTTAGTGGGATGAAGATTTTTCAAGTTGTATACCTTCAGTGGTATCATGTTAAAGTGCTATCCAGACTAGTATAGACTAGAGTGTCTACCAGGAAGTATAGTAGCAGATGCTTCAGTTGGGGGGGGGGGAGCAAGCCCAGCACTTGCAGAGGTAGATTCAAGTGGTATCCAGTAGAGAAGGGGCAGTACACCTCCTACACTCTCAAGTAGTTCAACTACTTCAAGAGTTGCTTATCTACACTCAAAATGGGGGAGCGGATAATTAGAGCCTCCCTGACTAGTTACAGAAGTCAAAAAGGGGGAGAGAATGATACAAATGAGAAGGATACAAGTGGTATTAGATCTATGAGAAGGAAATGATACATATGATCAAGGCCATGCAGCAGCAATTCAGGGGGAGCAGGTGTGATGATGATCACCCTATATGCAAGGAAAGTATGGTAACTATAACTTGTTCTCTTGTTATATATTCTCCAAGTTTTGTTTTAGTGCTGCATATATTAGTGTATTAATGAGTATAAAAATATACAATTTTGTATAGTATTAATTTTGCATATTTATAAATAAAACCTTTGTTATATATATAAAACTAATTATTTTTGTTATATTATGTTTTATATTTATTTTCTAAGTTTGTTTGATTTTTTGTATTTTTTTCTTCTTAGGTAAGGCCCCTAGTCACGCCCGTGACCTAGGGAGTGACAACCCTTTTTAATTCTTTTTTTTAGTTTTTGTTTTTTCTCAGGAAAATCCGGTAATTGATGGACATGTCCTGAACACGCCTGTGACAAAATCAACACGCCCGTGCCCTATTGAAGTTCTATACAAAATGCAAGCAAGTTACCGCGCTGTCACCACGCCCCATGCCGCCTGATGAATTAGCTACTAGACACTCCCATGACGTCATCTGACACGCCCGTGACCTGATCAAATTCTATCCAAAGTTCAGCCTAGCTCGACACCTGTCCCGACACGTTGGCAGTCATGCCCGTGAACCTGTCATGCCCTCCCTGACACGCCCGTGTCAGGGGGCGTGTCACTTGAAATTTTTTTCTATAAATAGGGGGGCAGGGCTGAGTAGAATTATTGGAACACCAGCAGCTTCCTTAAGAACTGTTAGGACTCCCTAGCTCTCTGACAAGGAACTGGTAGTAGCTTTTAAGTATTCAAAAGTTCTGTAAGTTGTAACTTTTTAGCTTTCTATTCAGCTTTTCAGAAAATTGTAATAATTTTTGGACTTTATAAAATAAACTCTTTCAATTTCAATTCTGAGTACTTTGCTGCTTTATTTTCAGTTTTGCTTTCCTTTATTGTCTCATACTATCCCGAATGAAAGGCGAAGCTCTGCTTATGTCCTGGATTAAGATAGCGTGAAACTGCTTTCAAAATAATTTTCAAAACCTTATTATTTCATACTATCCCGAATGAAGGGCGAGGCGAAAGCCTATGACCTGGATTAAGATAGTGCGAAAGCTTTTCAATATTTTAGATTTTACTACCCTATCCCAAATGAAAGGCGAAGCGAAAGCTTAAGTCCTTGATTAAGATAGATAGGTAGATATTATTTTCTGTACTTTATACCGCCCCCATCATGAGAAGAGGCTAAGAACCCTTAGCACTTGGTCAAGATGAGCTCTGGGCTGGATATTATTTTAAACTATTTCAACTCTACTTTCTAGTTATCCTAACTAGGGTTTTCTGTTAATTGATCATATACCAGGTGAAGAGACACTATGTTTACGTTAACCCGTTTTAAACGCAAGCCTCCCCGGTCGTACTTTCGAGTCAGTGATGCTACCAAAGGGACCCTCTCGTTAAGTTTGGTAATTAAGAAATAAAGTTGTTCTTTAATAGCTGAATTAATATTCTCTCAAAGTACTTCTGAAATCAAGGACTACCTTCTGAATCCTTATATTAATAAAATCATATATATATATTTTTCTATCTTTTGTTTTTAAATATAAACTCCACTTCGTTCGTTCGATAAGATAATAGTCTGTTCTAAAAAGTAGAATAATTAACACCGATCCCAGGAAAAATACGACCTTGATATTTTCTACAAAATACTATACTCCTATGCAATAGATACTCTTGCCTTAATCCACAGGATATAAGTAAGTAAAGAAGAGATAGACTTATATATGTAAAAGATTATATAACACCAAATCTATTTTCTTTAAAACTAACTTTACTTATCAAGCTTTTTGGCGCCGTTACCGGGGACTCGTTTATATATGTTAATATTTGAAAATAAAAGAGCGCTATTAATTTTATATTTTCTTTTTCTTGTTATTTAAAAACCTTAGTTTTTATAAAAAAAAACAAACATAAAATTCCCTGAATTTAAAACTTTGTTATAATAAAACCTAACTTTTTATTAACAAGTTTATTACCCACTAACAAATTCTAACAAAAAACCCTAACCTACTATTTTAACGTATTTTGTATAAAACTTTTCTTCTAAAAAAACTAGTTTATAATATAAACTGCTTTTTATAAAACATGTTTTATATAAAACCTGTTTTATACAAAAAACCTATTTTTAATTATTTTCCGTTTTAAGTCTTTTCGTGTGTTTGTATTTGTGTGTTTAGATTTATTTGTTTGTAACTTAGTTTTTTTTTACTTAGTTTTTATATATTTGTTTTATTTTGTGTTTATCAAAAAGTTTTTTTTAGTGTATGACCCGCAGAACTCCATCTTATTTAAATCTTGAACTTTATCCTGAAATCAATCGCACCTTTCGCAGGCGCCTCCGATCTCTGAATCAAGAGCTTGTATTAAATCTAGAAGAGTCCGTAGGCACCGCACACGTACAAGAAATGGCAGCAGAGCAACAACAATTGCCAGAGGTGGTCCCCCAAAGGACCTTGTCTTATTATGCACGGCCCAATTTATATGACACCGGGTCTAGTATCGTTCGTCCAACAATTGCTAATAATAACTTCGACATTAAATTGAGTATAATCCAAATGATTCAAAATTCTGTTCAATTTGATGGATTTCCCGACGAAGATCCAAACACGCACTTGTCCAACTTCTTAGAAATATGCGACACATTTAAGATAAATGGCATCAATGATGATGCCATCCATCTTCGCTTATTTCCTTTTTCATTACGAACGAAAGTCAAATAGTGGCTAGGTTCTCTCCCCAGAGAATCTATTACCACTTGGGCTGAAATGACTGAAAAATTCCTTACAAAGTATTTTCCACTTGCAAAAACCGCACGTCTGCGTGCGGATATTTTTTCCTTTGTGCAAGGCGAGTCCGAGTCTCTTTATGAAACTTGGGAATGTTTTAAGGAATATCTACGTCAGTGTCCACATCACGCACTGCCAATTTGGCTCCAGGTACAAATATTTTATAATGGTTTGAATATTCAAACAAGGCAAGCCATTGATGCTGCCGCTGGGGGCACGCTCAATAACAAAACCCCCGAGGCTGCTCAAACCCTCTTTGAGGAAATGGCCATGAACGCGTACCAGTGGAACATGCCAAGGTCACGCCCTAAATAAGCTGGGATTTATGAGTTTGACACTTCTTCTACTTTAGCACTCCAAGTAGAAAATTTAACTAAACAATTGGCAGGAATATCTGCTTCCTCTGCCACAACTACTTGGAATCCGAATAATAATGTAATTGAAGAAATCGATTATATGGGGAACTCTTATAGACCTTCCTATAATCCTAATATTAACTTAAATTAAAAATCTTATAATCCAGGATATAGGAACCATCCTATTTTTTCATAGAGCAACCCAAATAATGCTCAACGCCCTCTGATTGCAAATCCAAGTTGATTTGCACCGCAACCCCCACAACCACAAACACTACCACCACAACCGCACCAATTTAGGCCAACCCCGATAGAAGACATATTCACGAAATATGTCAGTATCAATGAGTCCAATATCTGGAACCTGACCGGATCAATTAAAAACTTAGAAACACAAATTGGATAAATATCAAAAATGCTATCGGAACGCCAACCTGGTAATATGCCAGGAAATACGGAACCAAATCTGCGGGATACTGGCCATTCCAGTAACCCACCAAGTTGATAAGCCGTCAAACTAC
Source organism: Platanthera zijinensis (assembly GCA_039513925.1). Classification (NCBI taxonomy): domain Eukaryota; kingdom Viridiplantae; phylum Streptophyta; class Magnoliopsida; order Asparagales; family Orchidaceae; genus Platanthera; species Platanthera zijinensis. The sequence goes on along the minus strand of CM077079.1, from coordinate 105,028,877 downwards.
GAAGTGGCAGGGAGCTACCACCACCCGTTAGGGTAGAAAAAGAAGCTAAGGTTAGCCTCCCTACACAACTTCTCGTTACGTCTCTGCCTCCTCAACCCCCGCGAATTTCTTCCCCACATGTTGTTTTACCTTATCCATCTAAATTAAAAGATAAACGAGAAGATGAACAATATAAAAGCTTTCTAAAAATGCTAAAACAAATTCAAATCAATATACCTTTCTGCGAGGCAATTGCACAGATGCCTAAATACGCAAAATATTTAACAGCGTTACTTTCAAATAAAATAAAACTCGAAGATATTTCAAGAGTTTTCCTTAACGCCGAGTGTTCAGCCGTTTTATTACATAAATTACCCCCAAAATAAAAAGATCCGGGACGATTTTTCATCCCGTGTATCTTCGATAATCTATTAATAAAAGATGCGTTAGTAGACTTAGGTGCTAGCATAAATTTAATGCCCTACTCGCTCTTTCAAAAACTAGGATTAGGTAACCCCAGCCCAACTAAAATGAGCATCCAGTTAGCAGATCGTTCTATTAAATATCCAATAGGGATAGTAGAGGATGTTCTGGTCAAAATAAACAAGTTTATCTTCCCGGTAGACTTTGTTATACTTGACATAGAGGAATACGCCGATGTTCCCATAATTCTCGGTCGTCCTTTTCTCGCAACCTCTCGCACGATAATAGACGTAAGTAACGGTAGACTTCTCTTACGAGTAGGAGATGACGAGGTTACAATCGATATAGATTCCTCTATGAAAAATTCTTTAATAAACGACGATTCCTTCTATCTTGCGGTAGCCTCTTTTGAGGAAAATGGTTTTCCCTATTCTGATTTACTTTCAATAACTGTAGAAGAATCGGACTTGGCAGACTTACCCCTTTCACAAGAAATGCTTACCGATGACCCTTTAGAACCTTTTATATCCTTAACTTCTACAACTCTAAAAACTCCAACTTCATATGAAAAACCACCAACCCTCGAGCTAAAAACACTTCCTGCACATTTAAAATACGTTTTCCTTGAAGCCGAATCTAAACTCCATGTTATCATTTTTGCCGAATTAAATAATAAGAAAACGTCTAAATTAATAGAAGTGTTAAAACAACATCGCCATGCATTAACATGGCAAATTTCTTATATCCAAGGACTCAACCCATCTTTATGTACACATAAAATATTTTTGGAAGATAACCCTCGTAAATCTATCCAGCTCCAACGACGTTTAAATCCTAATATGAAGGATGTCATAAAAGCTGATGTAATGAAATTATTAGACGCAGGAATTATTTATCCAATCTCAGATAGCACATGGGTAAGTCCCGTATAAGTCATCCGTAAGAAGGGCGGTATAACGGTAGTGCCAAACGCTAATAATGAACTAATTCCAACACGTACTGTTACGGGTTGGAGGATGTGCATCGATTATCAAAAATTAAATGATGTCACCCGTAAAGATCACTTTCCACTACCGTTTATAGATCAAATATTAGAGCGCCTCTCGGGTCACTCATATTATTGTTTTCTTGATGGTTATTCAGGGTATTTACAAATTCCTATAGCCCCTGAAGACCAAGAGAAAACTATGTTCACTTGCCCCTTTGGTACTTTCGCCTATAAGCGAATGCCGTTTGGACTTTGTAATGCGCCATCTACATTTCAAAGATGTATGCTAGCTCTTTTCAGCAAGTTAGTAGAGGACGTTATGGAAGTATTTATGGATGATTTCTCCGTATTTGGAGACTCATACGTGTTTAGAAAACCTCGCTCGTGTTCTTCAATGCTATGAAGACACGAATTTAGTGTTGAACTGGGAGAAATGCCATTTTATGGTCCGCGAAGGTTTAGTTCTCGGTCATAAAATTTCTTCCAAGGGAATCGAGGTCGATAAGGCCAAAATAGAAATAATTGAAAAACTTCCTCCACCAACAAATGTAAAATTTATTCGAAGTTTCTTAGGCCATGCAGGTTTCTATAGACGGTTCATTCAAAAATTTTCTAAAATAATAAAACTGTTACCTCATTTATTAGAAAAAGAAGCCCCATTTATATTTGATAGGGAATGCTTAGTAGCATTCAATATTATTAAGGACAAACTTATCAACTCTCCTATTTTAGTAGCCCGGACTGGTCCTTTCCTTTTGAGATCATGTGTGACGCGAGTGATTATGCGGTAGGATCTGTTTTAGGACATTGAGTAGACAAATATTTTCATCCTATCTATTATGCAAGTAAAACTCTCACATCCACACAAACCAATTACACGACCACAGAAAAGGACCTACTGGCGATTGTATTTGCATTTGATAAGTTTAGATCTTATATAACGCTATCGAAAGTTATAGTTTTTATGGATCATTCTGCTTTAAAATATTTACTAAGGTAGATGTAAAACCCCGTTTATTACGTTGGATTCTCTTATTACAAGAATTTGATTGAGAGATCCGAGATAAGAAAGGCGCAGAGAATTTAGCAACCGATCATCTTTCTCGACTAGAGAATGCTGCAACAAATACACTCGTGGAAGCCGACATCGAAGATAAATTCCCTGAAGAAAGTCTCCTCACACTCGAAAAGGTAACAAACTCTTCTACTCCTTGGTTTGCAGACTTGGATAATAATTTAGTAGCCCAAGTCCTTCCAAAAGCTTTTATAATTCAAGAAAAGAGGAAATTCTTTTCTGACTTGAAAAACTACTTTTGGGAAGACCCGTATGTATTCCGAGTCTATGCCGACCAAGTAATTAGAAGATGTATTTCAAACGAGGAAGGACTAAAAGTACTACGATACTGCCACGAAGGACCAACCGGCGGACATTATCAATCCAACCGGACTGCACGTAAAGCCCTTGAAGTAGGATTCTTTTGGCCTACTTTATTCAAGGACGCTCAAAAATTAGTAAGCATTTGCAACCGCTGCCAACGGTCAGGTAACATTTCCCGTCGGGACGAAATACCCCAAAACTTTTACTTAGAATGTGAAATTTTTGATCTGTGGGGCATAGATTTTGTAGGCCCTTTACCTCCTTCTTTTAAAAATCATTATATCTTAGTAGCGGTCGATTACGTTTCACGGTGGGCTTAAGCGCAAGCTTTTCCCACCGCTGACTCGAGAGTAATCGTTAAATTTCTGAAATCCTTATTTTCACATTTTGGCACGCCTAGGGCTATAGTTAGCGATCGAGGTACTCATTTTTGTAACACCCAGATGGCTAAAGTGTTAGCCAAATATGGAGTTACTCATAAACTCGCTACCGCTTATCACCCCCAAACAAGCGGCCAAGTGGAGCTAGTCAATAGAGAACTAAAGCGCATATTAGAAAAGACTGTAGATACTAATCGAAAAGATTGGTCTCTCAAATTAGATGATGCACTTTGGGCCTACCGTACAACATTCAAATCTGCGATCGGTTGTACACCTTATCATTTTGTATATGGAAAGGCATGTCACCTACCTGTAGAATTAGAACATCGCGCATACTGGGCGCTAAAATTTCTTAACTTAGATACAAACTTAGCAGCCGAACAATGAAAATTTCAACTCAATGAACTTGAGGAATGGCGTGCAAATGCCTATGAAAATAATAAATTTTATAAAGAGTGATCTAAGTTTTATCATGAAAGGAAAATTAAATTTCCAAAATCTTTTTCACCAGGTGATCTTGTCCTACAATAAAACTCACGCCTTAAATTATTTCCAGGAAAATTAAAATCCCGATGGACCGGACCCTTTACTGTTAAACAAATTTGGTCATATGGGACCGTTCTTTTTTCGAACACTGAACTAAGAACTTTCAAATTAAACGGGCACCATTTAAAACTATATTTTACTGGGGAACCTATTCAAAAAGAACCTGAAACCCTAACACTACTCCATAACCTCGAAATATAAATTCACTTGTATATTTCCATCTTTTATGCTTTTGTACCTATGCCTAACATAAGTATGTTATATTTTAAATAAAAGCATTGTTTATTTTAGTACTCATCCCAAACAAGTCAGAACTTTCAAAACCATACTATGTATATATATTCCAAAAATATGAGTTGATCAAAAATGCAATTTATTCAATTTTCAAATTTACTGCTCCTTCTCATAACTAGATAGATATAAATATCCAGAATAAACTTGTAAACCCTACCTTGTAAAATTTCATTATAATCGGAGTTAGTTTTTTAGCAAGCCTGCTTTAATATATCAAAAACAATACATATATATACAATAGAATCAAAACATATTATATTCACCAAACAATTTTAGACTGTAATTATCATTACTTCAATCTTGTTAAAATATAGAAAATATCAAGCTATTACCATTGCTCTCAAAATCATTTATCAAAATTAATTTTACAACCCCTACCTACTATTTCGCTTGGCATGTTTCTTTACGCACGCAAGTATCTAGGAGTATGTGCTCCTAGAAAAGAAAAGATCTTATGTACATGAGAATAAAAAAATTCCGTAAACATAGGCATCCAATAAATGTTAAACGATCATATGAAATGGAGTATGTGCTCCTAAACATATGCATTGGATTAATTCAAAGTTCAATTCTGCAAAGTTTTTTTTCTATTTTGGAAAATATTTTCCTAAAATTGTTGTAACAATGCATGAATATGAAAAAAAGGTGAGAGGATAAAATTCATCACCTCCGACATTCAAAGCCTCTGTATGGGCAAAACCACCAAGTTGATATCCCCTAAAACCACTAAAAAATTTAATTAATTTTGCTTAAAATTTTGAGAGATCATAATTAATATGTTATAATTTTTCAACATAACTCATGCAAGATATAGTAGTCATAAAGTCAATCTATCTTTGTTATATCGGATTTTAATATATACTTACTATTTGTTTTCAAAAACTTTTTATGGCTATAAATTCTAACTCGGGTATCAATGATATATATATACGATAGCATTTAACTCTTTATCCACCGGATGTGTTTACATATTTTATCTTGAAGAAATAAATTGATAGTAAATAGAAAATTTCATAACTTGTAAATATACTCAACTCTATATTTGTTTTGGAATAGAAAAATCTAAGTATGGGAGTATTTGATGAGTATAAAAATATACAATTTTGTATAGTATTAATTTTCCATATTTATAAATAAAACCTTAGTTTTTATATATAAAACTAATTATTTTTGTTATATTAGGTTTTATATTTATTTTCTAAGTTTTTCTGATTTTTTGTAATTTTTTCTTCTTAGGTCACGCCCCTAGTCACGCCCGTGGCCTAGGGCGTGACAGCCCTTTTTAATTCTTTTTTTTAGTTTTTGTTTTTTCTCAGGAAAATCGGGAAATTGATGGACACGTCCCGAACACGCCTGTGATAAAATCAACATGCCCGTGCCCTTTTGAAGTTCTATCCAAAATGCCAGCAAGTTACCGCGCTGTCGCCACGCCCCATGCCGCCTGATGAATCTGTTGGTACCCTAGTTTTGATTTGAGTTTAGTCCTCTCCTTTATGCCCCTTGACCCAAGAAATACTTATGGTCAATGGTTAGGAGTCTAGCTGTAGAGTCCTCACTTTTCCAGATTGAGAATTTGGTTAAGTAGTTTTTCGTTCGACGATAGTCGAACGCCGCTCGACTATCGTCTATCGGCTGATCGACGATCGTCTATCAGTTGGTCGACGCTTTGTCTGCGTTGATAGTTCGACTATCTATTGATAGCTCGACTATCTGCTTGGCGAGGTAGTTTGACTATCTGTTCTGATAGATCGACTATTTGATAGTTCGACTATCTGTTGATAGATCGACTATCTGTTTCGCTTTGATAGTTCGACTATCTGTCGATAGATCGACTATCTGTTTCGTCTTGATAGTTCGACTATCTGTTGATAGTTCGACTATCTGTTGTCTTTGATAGTTCGACTATCTGTCCTGATAGTTCGACTATCTGGTAGTTCGACTATCTGCTGATAGATCGACTATCTGGTTTGTTTTGATAGTTCGACTATCTGTTGATAGATCGACTATCTGTTTTCTGAGGTAGGTCGACTATCTGCTTGATAGGTCGACTATCTCTGTGCGCTTGATAGTTCGACTATCTGTCCTAGATAGATCGACTATCTGATAGTTCGACTATCTGTTCTGATAGTTCGACTATCTGCCGGGGTAGTTCGACTATCTTCTTCGATAGGTCGACTATCTGGATCGTTCGACTATCTGCCCGATAGTTCGACGATCTCCGTGCGTCGTTCGACGATCTTCGAGGATCGTTCGATGTTTTCTGTCTGCCGTTGTATTTTGTATTTATTTATTATATTTAATTAATTAATACATTTTCTGGCACTTTATTTTAAGCTGTATGATAAAATTACCAGGCAATATTTGCTCCATCTCTTTTGCCTGAGTCAAATCTTTTTAAGATAAAGTTGTTTGTCTTATTAGCTGTCATTATAAATTACTTTATCTATTGTCAGCCCTTTATAGCCGTTAGACTGAAAAAGTCTTCTTTTTGCTATAAAGAGATTATTTCTGATGTGACTTTATTTAGTCCTTCTGTTATTTGATTTAAGCCTGCAGCTTCTTAGAAAGAGATTTTATTCCTTTTATAGAATGTTTTGCTGCAGAGATGTTTCTGTCTTCTTGATATTTACAGCCCAGGTCTCAAGGCTCAGAAGAAGACAAATAATTCAAATGGAAGAGAGCCGTTGCTTGCTGATGATTATAAAAAGGACCCTTTGAAGAAGGATTCAAGCTAGCTAATAGCTAACCAGTTGTTCATTCAAGCTCTCAAGCCTTCATCAAGAAAAAGCTTTCTGCTCTCAGCAATTTCCATCTAACTGAGAAGTGTTAAGATCTTCATCTCTTCTTCACCTGAGTTCTCCTGCTTTCAGGAAGTTCAACTCAGAGTTCCTTTGAAGAAGAAGAAGAAGAAGATAGCTGCTTGAAGATATTTGATTTTATTATTTACTTTCTTCCTGTAGCTTTTCCTTCAGAACTTTCTGAAGAGTCTTCTGCACTGAAGCAAGACTTCACCTGGACATCTTTGAGCCAGGGGGAGCCTTGATTCTTTAGAGCATTCTAGCTCAGTGCAAGTTTTTGTGCTTCTCTAATCTTTGTAAAATAGAGAAGACATCTTAACCTTCTTCCCCCTCCTGTACAGGGTTATTACTCCCTTCAAAAGTATCCCTTGGTGGCAGGGCACCTGATCAAAAACCTGTGCTTGGTTTTTAGACACCTGATCAAAAGTCTAAAGAGTTTCTGGATCTACCTGAAGCAGATCCTGTTGGTGGCAGGGCACCTGATCAAAAACCTGAGTGGATTCCTACCGTGTGGGTAGAAGAGTGGACGTACCCAAGTTGTTTGGGGAACCACTATAAATTTCCTTGTGTCATCTGGATTCCATTGTTTAATTCCTGTATTGTGGCTGTGATTAGATATAACTAGGTTGCTAGTTGCTGATTAGGTTTTCCAAGCCTTAACTGTAATTACAGTTAGCTTGTGTTTGTGCACATCACTTGTGTTAGGCTTTAAGGTTAAATCAATATCTATAATCTTTTCATTCCGCACTTCACTCCAAGGGAGTTGGGTAGACTATTAAGTTTTGTCTGTGCAAAATTTGATAACTCTATTCACCCCCCTCTAGAGTAGTATCTATCCCTTCACTTTCAATTGGTATCAGAGGGAGGTTGACTGACTGTATAGGCTAACACCTAAGTCACAAGATCCTGATAGATACCAAGAGCTTATAGATATTCACTATCATGGCCCAGTCCAAGGATTATTCTAGCACCAGACCTCCAGCATGCAACTTAGCAAAGTTTGGCATCTGGAAGGCAAGGATTAAATTATATATGAACTCTATTGATGAAAGCATCTTTGCTTCTATTTTGTCAGGTCCCCCAAGAGCACCTGCTGCTGCCACTGCCTCATCATCTGATATGAGTGCAGTGCCTCCTCCAGACTACAATGATGAATACAAGAAGGCCAAAATTGCAGATGCCAAGGCAATGAACATACTGGCTCAGACAATGTCTGATGAGGTGTTCCAGAAGGTGGCTGACTGCTCCTCAGCAAAGGCCATGTGGGACACACTGAACCAGATTGTAGCTGGTTCAGCTGATGAAAGGAAGGACAGAAGGTCCAACCTGATCTCACAGTATGAGAATTTCAAGAAAACTGATGCTGAATCAGTTGAAGCTATGTACACCAGGCTCAGCTCAATCATCAATGAGCTGAGGACCCTGGACAAGGACATATCATTGACAGAGGTCAATGATAAGATTCTTATGTGCTTCCCTAGCACATGGGATCTAAGAATCTGGCCCATCAAGGAAGCCAGAAGTACTAATGAAATCTCAACTGAAGCTCTCCTCGGCAAGCTCAAGTCTTTTGAGCAAGTGCTGAAGACCAGAGAAGCAGAAGCTGAAGCCAAGACCCCCACTCCAACAAGAAAAGAGCAATCTCTAGCTCTTAAGGCTGCAGATGTTTCTGAAGGCAGCCAATCTAATGAGGAACTTATGGCATTGTTTGCCAAAAGATTTCTCAAGATGGGAAGAAAGGAGTTCAGAAAGAAGTCTTCACACTATGAAGACAAACCAAGGTATGATCGCTCTCCTACTAAAGAAATTATTTGTTATGGTTGTAGGAAGCCTGGACATATTTTGCCAGAATGTCCAGAGGAGAAGAACAAAGAAAAGAGAAAAGAAAAGGAACAACACAGGAAGCACTCCAAGCCATCCTCCTACAAAAACAAGAAGAAGGAGAGAGGTTTCATTGCTGAAACCTGGAGTGATTCTGATGAAGAATCCTCCTCATCAAGCTCCAGTGAAGATGAGGAAGAGAAGAAGGCAAAAGAAGTTTGCCTAATGGCAATAGATGCCTGCAGCAACCACTCTGCTGCAGAGAGTTCTGATTCTGATGAAGAGATGCCTACTGAAGATGAGGTACTTTCTTCTTATGATTTTACTTCAGAAGAATTTAAGTTAGAATTTAAATCTTTATGTTTAGATTTAATTAGCTCAGAAAAGGAAATAAAAGAACTTAGAAATAGGTTAGCTGACTCAGAATCAATAGCCTCTGAAAATGTTAGGTTAAAGGAAGAACTCACTACTTGTAGTGAAGAAGTTAAATTTCTTAAAATAGAGTTAGCTAAGTCTAAGAGATTAGAAGAATCCCTTAATGGTAGAAGCCTTAAGTTGTTAGAAATTACCAGCATGACTAACACTAGGTCAGGTAATGATAAACTAGGCTTAGGAGCTTCTCCTAGTGAACCCCCAGTCCTTCTTAAAAATAAACTTTCAACTCCAGTGAACTTCATTTCAGCTAGTGGAAAGAAGAACACTGAGTAAGTAAATCTGGTAAATAAAACCTTAAATAAAGCTAAGAGAGAAAAGAGAAAGAAGTTTTTCAAAGAAATGCAAAGAGCGTCGAACGCCGCTCGACGATCGGAAGCTCCATGGTCGAACGAAGCTCGACGATCTGAGCGCCCATCGTCGAACGTCGATCGACGATTTCAATATGATTTTCAAAATCATAATCAATTCCATAGAAACCTAAATGAGAATAGAAACCCTAGGTTTGTTGACCCATCAACTGCATGGAGAATCCCACCTAGGAGATCTTACCCACTAGGTTATCACCCTCAGCCTGCATTCTCATATATTTCCAGTTTTTTTTATGTGAAAAACAAGGGACCCAAGGTTACCTGGGTCCACTCTGTCTAAATAATTGTCTTGCAGGTGAAGGCCTATCCAATCACTCAAAATAAGTGGTATTTGGATAGTGGATGCTCTAAGCATAAGACAGGAAATAAAGATCTACTGTCAAAGTTCAAAGCTAAGCTCGGCCCAAAGGTTATCTTTGGAGACTCCAGCTGTGGTCAGACAGAAGGCTACGGCAAGATCACAATTGGAGCAGTTACTTTCAAGAGAGTTGCTTATGTCAATGGACTGAAGCATAATCTGATTTCAGTCAGCCAGCTATGTGATGCTGGCTACCAGGTTTCATTTTCTAATTTCTCTTGCAATATTACTTTAAATAATAATGTTGTTTTAGTAGGTATTAGAATAGGTAACATTTATTTAGTAGATTTCAATTCATCTCATTCTGAAATCTGCCTGTTTAATGAAGTAACCCTTAATAATAATTCCCTATGGCATAAAAGGCTTAGTCATGTAAACCTTAAAAATATATCTAGGTTATCTAAGCACAACCTTGTTAGAGGTTTACCTTCTTGCCCCTACAAGAAGGAGAGCCTATGCAAGGCTTGTCAGCTAGGCAAGCAAACCAAGAATTCTTTTAAATCTGTAAATAAAAGTGATTCTCCTAGAATCCTGTATTTATTACATTTGGACCTTTTTGGCCCAATAAATGTACAGAGTTTAGGAGGGAAGTATTACACTTTAGTAATTGTAGATGACTTCTCTAGGTTCAGTTGGGTTTTCTTTTTGAGAACTAAGTCTGATAACTTCAAAGCCCTTACAGACTTTCTATTATGTGTGCAGACTGAGTACTCTACTCATGTGGCCTTGATCAGAAGTGATCATGGTACTGAGTTTGACTCTCTTCTCATGCAAGAATTCTGTGAGAGAGAAGGTATCAAACATAGCTTCTCAGCTCCTAGAACTCCTCAACAAAATGGGGTAGTTGAAAGGAAGAATAGAACACTAATTGAAGCTGCTAGTACATTGTTGGCAGATGCTAACATGCCTCTATCCTATTGGGCAGAAGCTGTTAGTACAGCCAACTATGTCTTGAATAGAAGCTTGATAAACAAACTTAAGTGTAAAACTCCTTATGAGTTGCTTAAAGGAAAGAAACCAAAAATTAATTACTTTAGAGTTTTTGGCTGTATTGTTTATATTCATAATAATAATAAAAAATATATTAGAAAATTTGAAGCAAAAGCTTCAATGGGAATCATGCTTGGATATTCCCAAGTAAGCAAAGCTTATAGGGTTTATAACAAGTCTACCTGTAAGATAGAAGAATCTGTGCATATGACTTTTGATGAGTCTCAGATGTTTTACAAGGAGAAGGAAAATTCTCCTTCCTCCAGTTCTTTGCAGGTACCTGATGCCCCTCAAGAAATTCTCCAACTATCAACTCTTCAGATCACTGAATCAGACAGTGATGAATACATTGCTGAAGCAGTTGTTGTACCACCAACAGTAGATCAAATTACTCCTGGGGAATTAATCCCAACTGTTGCTGAAGATCACATCCCACCTGCTGATATTGTCACACTTAGAGATCACCCCACATCTCAAGTGATTGGAGACATATCAGCTGGTGTACAAACAAGACACCAATTAAGACAGGATGTGATGCATGCTTGTTTCCTCTCACAGGTTGAGCCCCTCACCTTTAAAGATGCAGAGCTAGATCCCAACTGGATCATTGCAATGCAAGAGGAGCTCAATCAGTTTGAGAGATGTAAAGTTGGGACTTTGGTTCCAAGACCTAAATGCCAACTGATCATAGGCACCAAGTGGGTGTATAGAAACAAGTTAGATGCAAATGGAATTATAGTACGGAATAAAGCTAGGCTTGTAGCTCAGGGCTACAGACAGGAGGAAGGTATAGACTATGACCAAACCTTTGCTCCTGTTACAAGGCTAGAAGCAATAAGGATCTTCTTGGCCTATGCAGCCTTCATGAAGTTTAAGGTGTTCCAAATGGATGTCAAAAGTGCATTCCTAAATGGTGAGCTTAAGGAAGAGGTGTTTGTTGAACAACCACCAGGGTTTGTTTCATCAACTCAGCTGTCTCATGTTTTTAAGTTATAGAAAGCTCTTTATGGACTAAAGCAAGCTCCTAGGGCCTGGTATGAGACCTTAGCTAGTTTCCTGTTAGAGCACAACTTTACTAGGGGAGTAGTTGATAGAACCCTTTTCGTCAAGCATCACAAGGACACAATCCTATTAGTTCAGGTGTATGTAGATGATATTATTTTTGGCTCCACTGATCCCAAACTTTGCAAAAGGTTCTCTGACCTGATGCACTCTAAGTTTGAGATGAGTAGCATGGGTGTGCTGTCTTACTTTCTTGGTCTCCAAGTTAAGCAAGATGCTGATGGTATCTTCATCTCCCAATCCAAATATGCCAAGGAATTGGTAAAGAAATTTGGGATGGCTGATGCTTCAGCAATGCCTACACCCATGGCTACTAATGTAGTTATTGATTCTGATGATCACGGCAAGCCAGTTGATCAAAAGAATTATAGGGCCATTGTTGGTTCCCTATTATATCTAACTGCAAGTAGGCCAGATATAATGTTTGCTACATGCCTTTGTGCTAGATTCCAGGTCAACCCCAAGGAATCTCATCTGATTCTTCTAAAGAGAATCCTGAGATACCTGAAGGGATGTCCAGATCTAGGACTTTGGTACCCAGCTGAGTCAGAGTTTGAATTAATTGGATATTCTGATTCTGATTATGCTGGTTGCAGAGTTGACAGGAAGAGCACCTCAGGAACTTGCCAGTTCCTGGGAGAGAGATTGGTCTCTTGGTTCTGTAAGAAGCAGGCTTCTGTCTCAACTTCAACTGCAGAGGCTGAATATATAGCAGCTGCCAGTTGTTGTTCACAGATCCTGTGGATTCAAAACCAGCTTGTGGATTATGGTTACTCACACAAGAACACAGAGATCATGTGTGATAGTACCAGTGCTATCTCAATTGCACAAAATCTAGTGCACCACTCTAGAACGAAGCACATTGAGATTAGGCACCATTTCCTGAGAGATTGTGTGGAAAAGAACAAGATCTGTCTTGAGTTCATATCCACTGAGTTTCAGAGAGGTGATATATTCACCAAGCCTTTAGATGAACAGAAGCATCTGTTCTTTTTAGTTCAACTAGGCATGATTAATGGACGAGACTAAGTGTGACAATATCTGCCTATGTTGAAATCTGCTTGAAGATCGTCGAACGATGATCGAAGATCGTCGAACGGATTAAGCCTATCGTCGACCTCTGGTTAATGATAGCTTATCTGTTTGAAGATCGTCGATCGACATTCGACCATCGTCGAATAGGTTGAGCTCATCGTCGATCTCTGAACGATGACAGCTTGTTGCTTGTGAAGCCAGAAATAGCCGAACGATGGTTCGACTACTCTGCTTCTAAGCCGATCGTCGAACGGCCGTTCGACTATCGGGTCAAGTATCTTTTTAATAGATCGACTATTTCCGGTCCAATATAAAGCCGATAGTCGACCTAGGTTAAAAGATCTTGTGTTTTATCGTCGACGGAGCGTGCCCTTTCGCATTCTGCATTCCCGCTTGCGATTTCCGGGCGTTTCGTCTTCTTCGTTCTCTGCAGCTTTCTCGAGCTTTCTCCAGCGAATCAATGGCGGTTTCCCCAGCAGTTCTAGCCATCGTAAAGTTTGATGCAGGATTTAGCGTGGATTTCGACGCGTTCGGCAACTGCGATGCAGGAATCGTAGAAGTTCTACAGCTGTGCCGGGATCAGGGTTTAGAGAAATTAATGTCTGCAAGGATTAAGATCAACATCCCAGAAATCAAAGAATGGGCTTTCACGTCGTCTTCCTCAGACGAATCGATGATCGGTACCATCGGCGGAGAAGAGGTAATCCTGACTCCGGCCGTTTTATCTGATGTTTTTGGTTTAGTTAATGGTGACGAGGATTATGAGCAAGATGCTCAGGAATTCGGAAGAATGCTGGTTGAGCTGGGACATGCTGAGGGCATTCCCACGAAGCTGCTCAAAGTGAATTTTCCTTTCAAGATCAAGTTTTTGGCTGAGTTAGTAGGAAAAGTGCTCCTGGGTATGCACTCTGCCCATGACAATATAACAAGGCAGCAATTCGCACTCATGTGTGCGATTGTTAATCGAAAAAGGATCGATTGGGCGGCAGTTGTGTTTGATTTAATCAGGAAAAAGACTGGTAAGAAGGAAGTCACCCTAGGAAGGGTCATTGGAATCTTTCTTAAAGAAAAATACCCCCAGCTGCTGAGTTCAACTGCAACAACAATCAATGCGAGCAAGAAGATGGATCCCAACTTGTTCTCTAAGTGGAAGAGAACGTTTGTGAAACCTGCTCCAGCAACATCTGAGGACACAAGGACTGAATCAGTCACTCCTCACCATGTTGAAGCTGGCTCAACTCTTCCTTCCTCCTCCTCTGCATTGCTGTCTGCCTCAGTTGAAGTTCCATCAACTTCAGCTGAAGTACGACCTTCTTCCTCTGCTGCTCCAGAAACAACTACGGTTGTTCCTCTTTCCCCTCCAGCTTCTCCTCTACCTGCTCATCTGGCTAGGATATCTGCTCCTAGCTTTGATTTGTTAGGATCAGAGAGAATTCCTACTCCTCCTGTATCTCCCGTTCATTCTCCAGTTAATTCCCCAATTAACTCTCCTGCTCCATCTCCTGCTCGATCCCCTATCCACACCATTTCTCATCCCAGCACCACTACCATATCTGCTGCAGCTCCATCCACTTCACATCCCTCATCTATTGAGATCTCTCCTGAGCTTATCTCCCGCATTGTGGAGCTGATTATCCCCTCAATCAAAACCATGATTGAAGAGGCAATCGCTCCCCTTGCAGTCTCCATTGATCTCTTATCTGCCTCCATCAAATCCCTTTCAAAATCTGCTGAGCCATCTTCCTCAAGGGGCCTGGTTTCAGTATCCACTGAAATCAGGCAGGGGGAGATGTTCCATGAAGATGCCTCAGACCATCCTGCCTCCCCTCCAGCTATAAAAGATACAGTCATGTCTGCCCAGGAAGAATCTGCTCAAGCTGAGATAGAAATAGTTCCAGATGCTGAAATGACTGCCCAGGAAGAATCTGCTCCTGCTGAGAAAGAAATAGCTCCAGTTTTGTCTGATAAGGAAATAGCAGATGGAATCTTGCTATCTGAGATTGCAGTTAAAGTCTGCTTAGAAGATCTTACCTCTCCTGTGATTGTTAGATTCCTAGAAGGAATTATAACTTCATATCTGAATGAATCATGGGAGATGGTTAAGTATGAAGGTAACTCTTTCATTCGTTTTGTTAATGAGTCGATTAATTTGATAGTTTGTGAATACCTTGAGGGAATGATTATCGCTTATTTAGCAGATATGTATTCATAATTCTACAGATGTTATTAGAGAAGATCTAGCTACTCAGATCGTAGTAGTTATTTCTGAAGCTGATCCAAGTGCTCCTGATACTCAAGTAGATCCTGAATTGGAATCCTTTTTAGATGATAGAGAGGATGAATCTGAGAATCAAGATAAAGTCAAGGATGACTCTCCTGTTCTGAATTTGGAAGAAGCTCAAGCAAGAGCTGCCTGGGATTTAAGAGTACAATCTTTAAAAGAGAAAGAAAAAGATCTGCAAATTGAAAAGTCAACCATCTGGGATGACTCTCCAGGGTTGGACTTAGATTCCCTTCTGGCTCTGGATGCCATGGAAGAGGAAAGAGAAAAATCTGCTCTGAAGCTTAAAGAAAAGGCTGTTTCAGAAGCCTATGATCCTTATGAAAATCCTCCCTCATCTCATTCTGATGATGATGATGATTCTGATGTTTCTGAGAAGTCAAAGAGAAAGAAAGCTGCTTCAAAGAAGAGAAAAGCTGCTCCTCCTCCACCTCCCAGTAAGGATAATGATACTCCCTATTATATTTTGAAGGGCATTGACCCTAAATCCAAGGAATTTCAGCACTGGATGAGGTTTTCAAAGAATCAGCAGAAAGAAAGAAAAAGAACTAAGAGGTATGATAGTCCTGTCTCAAGATGGACTCCCAGAGGTCCTCCTCCTCCTCCAGGTGCAGGAGCCTCTGGGAACCTATCAGCTAATCCTGCTGCCTCTTCTGGAAGATCTGCTTCTTTTCAGCCCCAGCCAAGACAAGGTTATCAAAGCTCGCAAGGCAAATCGTTTTCTGGCTCTCAAAGACAAATGAAGGAGACTGTGGTTCAAAGACCAACCTTTTCCCCACCTCCTTCTCCAAAGAAGAGAATTCCATCTCCAACTCCAGTTCAGTCTGAGGAAATTGTATCAAAAGGTAAATAGTTTACTTTGTGTTAAAAATATCTAGCAAGAACCTCTCTGCTAAGTTTGCTTCTAATGTCTTATCTAGTTATTCAAGATAAAATAGCTGATGCTGCTTCTCCTGAGCCTGTGTATGAAAATCCTGAGCTTGATCCTAACTTTAGGATGGCTCGCTTTCAAGAACTAGTTGGAGCAGCTCAAATAAGAAAAGCTAGAGCAGAAGGAAAAGATGCGACTGGTCTAACTACCATGTCAGCTTACAGAAAGAAAAAATTTGAAAAGTTCCCGGTTAATCCTGAGATTTTTGATCCATCAAAATATATGGAAAAACATCCTGAAGCAGTAGTCCCAAGAGCTACAGAGCTGAAGATCATTGGTGCGCATGACCTGAAAATGTCAAAGAAAGAATCTGATGATCCCTTAAGGAAAATCTCTTTTGTTTCTAGCTCTTCTGTAGCTAAGCCTGACTCTGTTGATCCATAGTTTGATTAACTGCTGTGCTATATTTGTTTATCTGTTTGATAATCTGCTAGTTAATTCTTAAATCTTTCCTGTATTATTTTATTGCTCTTTAGCTAGCTGTATGTCTTAGATGTTGAGAGACTTAACTCAAATAGGG
This sequence comes from Platanthera zijinensis, assembly GCA_039513925.1. Lineage (NCBI taxonomy): Eukaryota > Viridiplantae > Streptophyta > Magnoliopsida > Asparagales > Orchidaceae > Platanthera > Platanthera zijinensis. The sequence continues at coordinate 105,012,290 of CM077079.1, read as the reverse complement.
GGAGATTGTTGGTACCCTAGTTTTGATTTGAGTTTAGTCCTCTCCTTTGTGCCCCTTGACCCAAGAAATACTTATGGTCAATGGTTAGGAGTCTAGCTGTAGAGTCCTCACTTTTCCAGATTGAGAATTTGGTTAAGTAGTTTTTCGTTCGACGATAGTCGAACGCCGCTCGACTATCGTCTATCGGCTGATCGACGATCGTCTATCAGTTGGTCGATGCTTTGTCTGCGTTGATAGTTCGACTATCTGTTGATAGCTCGACTATCTGCTTGGCGAGGTAGTTCGACTATCTATTCTGATAGATCGACTATTTGATAGTTCGACTATCTGTTGATAGATCGACTATCTGTTTCGCTTTGATAGTTCGACTATCTGTCGATAGATCGACTATCTGTTTCGTCTTGATAGTTCGACTATCTGTTGATAGTTCGACTATCTGTTGTCTTTGATAGTTCGACTATCTGTCCTGATAGTTCGACTATCTGGTAGTTCGACTATCTGCTGATAGATCGACTATCTGGTTTGTTTTGATAGTTCGACTATCTGTTGATAGATCGACTATCTGTTTTCTGAGGTAGGTCGACTATCTGCTTGATAGGTCGACTATCTCTGTGCGCTTGATAGTTCGACTATCTGTCCTAGATAGATCGACTATCTGATAGTTCGACTATCTGTTCTGATAGTTCGACTATCTGCCGGGGTAGTTCGACTATCTTCTTCGATAGGTCGACTATCTGGATCGTTCGACTATCTGCCCGATAGTTCGACGATCTCCGTGCATCGTTCGACGATCTTCGAGGATCGTTCGACGTTTTCTGTCTGCCGTTGTATTTTGTATTTATTTATTATATTTAATTAATTAATACATTTTCTGGCACTTTATTTTAAGCTGTATGATAAAATTACCAGGCAATATTTGCTCCATCTCTTTTGCCTGAGTCAAATCTTTTTAAGATAAAGTTGTTTGTCTTATTAGCTGTCATTATAAATTACTTTATCTATTGTCAGCCCTTTATAGCCTTTAGACTGAAAAGTCTTCTTTTTGCTATAAAGAGATTATTTCTGATGTGACTTTATTTAGTCCTTCTGTTATTTGATTTAAGCCTGCAGCTTCTTAGAAAGAGATTTTATTCCTTTTATAGAATGTTTTGCTGCAGAGATGTTTCTGTCTTCTTGATATTTACAGCCCAGGTCTCAAGGCTCAGAAGAAGACAAATAATTCAAATGGAAGAGAGCCGTTGCTTGCTGATGATTATAAAAAGGACCCTTTGAAGAAGGATTCAAGCTAGCTAATAGCTAACCAGTTGTTCATTCAAGCTCTCAAGCCTTCATCAAGAAAAAGCTTTCTGCTCTCAGCAATTTCCATCTAACTGAGAAGTGTTAAGATCTTCATCTCTTCTTCACCTGAGTTCTCCTGCTTTCAGGAAGTTCAACTCAGAGTTCCTTTGAAGAAGAAGAAGAAGAAGATAGCTGCTTGAAGATATTTGATTTTATTATTTACTTTCTTCCTGTAGCTTTTCCTTCAGAACTTTCTGAAGAGTCTTCTGCACTGAAGCAAGACTTCACCTGGACATCTTTGAGCCAGGGGGAGCCTTGATTCTTTAGAGCATTCTAGCTCAGTGCAAGTTTTTGTGCTTCTCTAATCTTTGTAAAATAGAGAAGACATCTTAACCTTCTTCCCCCTCCTGTACAGGGTTATTACTCCCTTCAAAAGTATCCCTTAGTGGCAGGGCACCTGATCAAAAACCTGTGCTTGGTTTTTAGACACCTGATCAAAAGTCTAAAGGGTTTCTGGATCTACCTGAAGCAGATCCTGTTGGTGGCAGGGCACCTGATCAAAAACCTGAGTGGATTCCTACCGTGTGGGTAGAAGAGTGGACGTCCCCAAGTTGTTTGGGGAACCACTATAAATTTCCTTGTGTCGTCTGGATTCCATTGTTTAATTCCTGTATTGTGGCTGTGATTAGATATAACTAGGTTGCTAGTTGCTGATTAGGTTTTCCAAGCCTTAACTGTAATTACAGTTAGCTTGTGTTTGTGCACATCACTTGTGTTAGGCTTTAAGGTTAAATCAATATCTATAATCTTTTCATTCCGCACTTCACTCCAAAGGAGTTGGGTAGACTATTAAGTTTTGTCTGTGCAAAATTTGATAACTCTATTCACGCCCCCTCTAGAGTAGTATCTATCCCTTCACTTTCAGAATCAGCTGCTAGACATGCCCATGACGTCATCCGACACGCCTGTGACCTGATCAAATTCTATCCGAAGTTCAGCCCAGCTCGACACCTGTCTCGACACGTTGGCAGTCACGCCCGTGAACCTGTCATGCCCTCCCCGACACGCCCGTGTTAGGGGCGTGTCACTTGAAATTTTTTTCTATAAATAGGGGGCAGGGCTGAGTAGAATTATTTGAACACTAGCAGCTTCTTTAAGAACTGTTAGGACTCCCCAGCTCTCTGACAAGGAACTGGTAGTAGCTTTTAAGTATTCAAAAGTTCTGTAAGTTTTAACTTTTTAGCTTTCTTTTCAGCTTTTAAGAAAGTTGTAATATTTTTTGGACTTTATAAAATAGACTCTTTCAATTTCAATTCTGAGTACTTTACTGCATTATTTTCAGTTTTCCTTTCCTTTATTTTCTCATACTATCCCAAATGAATGGCGAAGCTCTGCTTAGGTATTGGATTAAGATAGCGCGGAACTGCTTTCAAAATAATTTTCAAAACCTAATTATTTCGTACTATCCCGAATGAAGGGCGAGGCGAAAGCCTATGACCTGGATTAAGATAGTGCGAAAGCTTTTCAACATTTTAGATTTTACTACCCTATCCCAAATGAAAGGCGAAGCGAAAGCTTAAGTCCTTGATTAAGATAGATAGGTAGATATTATTTTCTATACTTTATACCGCCCCCATCCTGAGAAGAGGCTAAGAACCCTTAGCAGTTGGTCAAGATGAGCTCTGGGCTGGATATTATTTTCAACTATTTCAACTCTACTTTCTAGTTATCCTAACTAGGGTTTTCTATTAATTGATCATATACCAGGTGAAGAGACACTACATTTACGTTAACCCGTTTTAAACGCAAGCCTCCCCGGTCGTACTTTCGAGTCAGTGATGCTACCAAAGGGACCCTCTTGGTAAGTTAGGTAATTAAGAAATAAAGTTGTTCTTTAATAGCTGAATTAATATTCTCTCAAAGTACTTCTGAAATCAAGGACTACCTTCTGAGTCTTTATCTTAATAAAATCACGTATATATATTTTTCTATCTTTTGTTTTTAAATATAAACTCAACTCTGTTCGTTCGATAAGATAATAGTCCGTTCTAAAAGTATAATAATTAACACTAATCTTAGGAAAAAATAGGACCTTGATATTTTCTACAAAATACTATACTCTTATGCGATAAATACTCTTGCCTTAATCCACAGGATATAAGTAAGTAAAAAAGAGATAGACTTATATAAGTAAAAGATTATATAACACCAAATCTATCTTCTTTAAAACAAACTTTACTTATCATGTATATCATTGACTCAGGATTTTGATTGAGGGTTTTGACTTCTTCAAATAGGTGGAGATTGTTTGGTCCATTGCCCACAATGTCCCAGACTTGTAGAAGTCCGATTTGTAGAAGTCAAATATGTCAATTATTGGGCTCATTGCCCATAATGTTGCTTAGATTGGATTTGAAGAGGCATTTCAATCAACACTAAGAGCATAGTTGTATTTGATGTTGTTTAATCTCGTCATGTGAAGGATGTTCCATGGAACAAATCTAGACATATTGTCTAAGTGATATGATAGGTGGTCATAAGGTAGAAAGGTGGACACCAATAGAAGATGCTGGAAAGGCAGGATTTTGACTAAGTGCACAAGCGTTTAGTGAGGTAAGCTCACTCAACGCTAGAGGTAAGAAAGAATTCATCGAGTTGAGCTCACCATTCATCGAGCTAAATTTAGAGCTTAAGATTCTGAGTTCATCGAGCTCAATTCACAATTCGTCAAAGTGATTTCAGAGTTCGTCGAGCTGAGCTCACCATTCATCGAGCTAAATTCAGAGTTTGAGATTCTGAGTTCGTTGAACTCAGTTGAGAATTCGTCGAACTGAGTTCAGAGTTCATCGAGCTCAATTCACCATTCGTCGAACTCAGTTCACCAATCGTCAAACTAAGTTCAGGATTTTGTCTAAGAGAAAAACCGCTGAGACAAGTGTTAGTCTCAACATAACCACTGAGACAAGTGTTAGTCTCAGCATAATCGCTGAGACAAGTGTTAGTATTAGAATAACCATTGAGAAAAATGTTTGTCTCAGCAGATAACAAGAAAGTCCTGAGACAGTTAGGCAGGAAAATGCCTAAGGAAGAAAGCGTTTAGTGAAGGTTACTCACTCAACGCTCTCAACGCCTACGATGCTGTAGAGGTAGAAATATGGTTAAGGCAAAAAGCGTTGAGTGGAGGTTGCTCACTCAACGAGGTCAATGCCTTGTGGAGATAGAATTTTGTCCAAGGAGTTTAGCATTGAGTGATGCTCACTCACTCAATGCCAAGAAGTAGAAAGCTGATAAAGCAAGGTTGGTGTTGAGTGAAGCTGAATCACTCAACGCTTAGAAATAAATTTATATTCTAAGTAGTTTGGCATTTAGTAAAGGTTACTCACTCAACGCCAATAGGAAGTAAATCTGTCTAAGTGTTTTGGCATTGAGTGATGCTTACTCACTCAACCCCTATGCTAATGTAGTTTGATTTTTGGCTAAGTCCACAGCTGATGATGTCAACAAGTCAACAAGTCAACATATTTAAAATTAGTGGCGGGATGGATACAGTATGCGACAAATGTTGTCGCAGACCTATTATACGACAGTTGGCGTCAAAGCAAAGTTGTTGCTGGCCATTAATGATGTGGGGCCCACTGCTCAAGAGCCGTTGGGGCAAAATCAATAAAAGAAAAAGGCTTTTATAGATGATGAGAGCTTTTGGAGAAAGCATCAAGGCAGTTCTTCCTCTCCACCATTATTGTGGAGCTTAAGAATAGGAAGCTCAAGTCTATAATACAGAGAGCAAGTTAGCTGTTGGAATCAACATCTTCAACAACAAGATAGCTAGTGTGATCTTCATCTGCACCAGCAAGTTAGCTCAGAAGGAGTCTCTGAGAAAAAGGTAGCAACTTGGGCCGACCCTTGCTACAGGTGCTTCACAAGCTCAACCAACAAACCTAAAAAACATTCTCTTAGGGAGCTGTGAAGAAGGAGATAGGGCTGAGTAGTTGGCTCAGTTCAGAAAGGGGAAGAGAAGCTGATCTACAAGTTACTTCCAGCACAGGACAAAGAGATCTTTATCCTTGTTGCTGTGAAGAAAGGAGTTGGGTTAGGATTCTCTCAGCTCAGGTTGCAGCAGGATCTGCTGTAGTTACTTCTCTAGTTCGAGCTGGATAAAATCCCTGGTGCTGAGAAGAAGAAGTTAGGTCTAAGTATTTACTTAATCTAGATAAGTAGACTCATGAAACATATTTCCTAGAGTCAAGGTAGGGCTGAGTGTATACCAGTCCAGGTAGATTGACACAGTGAAATTTCACTTGTGGCCAATCATCACACTAACCCACATCCATCCTATAGGATCCAAGTGTTGATCTGAGTTATAGGGCTTAATTTCCTAAGGTAAGAGAGTGTTGCTCTCTGAGGTAGGATCCAATTGTGGATCTGAGTGTAGGGCCTTTTGGCCTGAGGTAGGTGACAAGTGTGTCACTGAGGTAGGTGTCTGGAAGGGCACTGAGGTAGGTACCTGTTGGGTACTGAGCTGTAGTAGTACTGCAACACTTTGAGTGTAGGGCCTTGTGCCTGAAGTTGTAGGGATTAGAATCCTAAGCTGTAGGACTTAGAGATAAGGCTGAGGTAGCAGGCTTAAGGGTCACTCAGTGTAGGAGCACTGCAGTGCTCTGAGGTAGGATCCCTTGTGGATTTGAGGTAGGGCTGTCCTCCCAGCCTGAGTGTAGGGCTTAATAGCCTGATGTAGGTGGTCTGCTGACAACTGAGTTGTAGGCCCTTGTGGCTGAGAAGTAAGTCTTATAGGATACTTAGAGATCTTGAGAGATCTGAGGTGTAAGCTCTTTGGAGCAGGTTTTGGAGAAGTGCCTAGTCCAACAAGATAGTTAGATAGGTGGGAGGGAAGTGGATGTACCCAGTTAGGGAACCACTATAAATATCCGTGTGCTTTGCTGTGTTGTTTTCTTTATGCAGGTTATGTATATCTTGAAAGCATAAAACAACTAAAAGCCAAAACTCTAAAAGAAGAAACTTAAAAGAACTTGAAAAGAGAACAATAACCTATTCACCCACCTCTAGGTGATTTAGTTATCCTTGAATTAAAGACTTTAAAGTGGTATTAGAGGGAGGTTGCTCAAAAAGGACTTAACAGTCTGAGTAGACCTCAAAGGATAGCTAAAAGGTTAGCATTGGTGGGTTCAAAAGAGAACCATAAGGAGTGGAGCTCAATGGAGCTTCAAGTCTGCAGCAAGGAGAACTTTGGGACATGAAAAGAAAGGATCAGGCAGATTATGGAAGCCAGTGATCCTAGAATCTTGGCTTCAATTCAAGAAGGACCCTTTATTCTAATGAGGATCTCTACATCAGATGCAAGCATCTAGACCCCAAATAGTTATGCAGAGATGTCTGAAGATGAAATCAACTTGGCATCTATGGATAAGAGAGCACAACACATCATGGTAAGTGTCATAGATGACTCCACCTTCCACATGCTTTTCCACTGCAAGACAGCCAAAGAGATGTGGGATTCTATCACTAGCTACATTGAAGGGATATAGAAAGTCATTCACTTTGACATTGGTTCAGAGTCTGAAGAAGAAGAAGCCTTCTTTGGGCTACTTGCTATTATTGTAGATGAAGATGAAGACCATCCAGATATCAGGATAGAGATCGGGTCCCCTCTATCATACTCAGAAAGTGATACTGAGGTGGATGAATATATCAGTGGCTATTATGAGAGGATGGCTTTGTTAGAAGAAGTATCCTGCCAGGATCAGCCTGGTAAAATCTGGTACAATCCCTATCTAGCAACTCAGGTCATGAGACCAGTCTAGATTCTGATGCATCCTCATCTAGTGATGAAGATTGCTCTGAATTTGAGGTAGATGTCAATCATTTGATTGACAAGTATTGTCAAATTTTGGATGCTTTGAGAAAAATCAAGATGTTGGCCAAGATGCAGGCTGAGGAGATTAGCTCTCTTTTGCTAGTTGTTGCCTAGCAATCTAAGACAGCATCCTTGCTAGATCAGAAAGTTAGGGAAGTCAGCCACCTGAAGGCCATCTCAATCATTTAAATTGACACCATAAGCCAGAAGAATAAGATCATTTTGGATCTTGAAGAGAAACTTGTTGGGGTTTGTCTCCACAATGCCTCAGATTTGTAGGAGGTCAGACCTTGAACTAAGATGAATTAAGGTGTATTTGATGCTGTGTTTAAGTTGTATGTGTGCAGGTCCTTAATGCCAAGTGTAGACCAATGTCAGTCTATAATGGGTCACCAAACACAGGACCATACAATGTAATCCCTCATTGTGTGATCCAAAGTGTTGGCCCATGTATAGCCTCTCTATTGGGATACACTTCCTTCATGCACTTGGATTGATGGACAGAAGCATTGGAGCAAATTTCCTCATAGAATTTTTCTAAGTCCCTAATACTCGAGTAACCCCTTATGATACTCGAGTATCAGGCTTAATACTCGAGTAGTTAGTAAGACATACTCGAGTAGTTAGAGATACTCGAGTAGTCAGTTAGACTTACTCGAGTAAGGTCTTAATACTCGAGTAGTCTGTGTCCCATACTCGAGTAGTTAGTGAGATACTCGAGTAATCAGTTTGGCTTACTCGAGTAGGGTCTGAATACTCGTGTAGATATATCTATACTCGAGTAGTTAAGTTAGTCACTCGAGTAAGTTCTTTTCATACTCGAGTAAGTAACTTGATACTCGAGTAAATCATGTTTGATACTCGAGTAGATCCTTTTCTTCTCTTCTCTGCAAGTTCAAAGTACTGATACTCGAGTAAATACCCTGATACTCGAGTATGTGTTTTCTGATACTCGAGTAAATACCCTGATACTCGAGTACGTGTTTTCTGATACTCGAGTAATTCCCTAATACTCGAGTATATGTGTTTCTGATACTCGAGTAATCCCCTGATACTCGAGTATATCCTTCTGTTACTCGAGTATATGTTTTCTGATACTCGAGTATCTAAGTTCCCATACTCGAGTATTCCTTCTCTCACTCGAGTATAGCTGTTCTCTAATTCAGAATTCTTCGAAGTTCTAATTCGTCTTAAGTATTTTGAATCTGTCAATTCTGATTGGTCCACGTGTCATCATTAATCAATATTATGACCGTTGGAACCCACCTATAAATAGGTCTTTTCAGAAATGACTTTTAAGCGTTATTACAGAAATATTCTTTTTAAGAAAGAGAAATTCCGTGAACCCTAATTTCACGCCGCCGCCATTGCCGTTCACGGAAGAAGAAGAAAAGTTTGGATCGCGACCTTCGTTTTCATCGATCTTTCCTCCAGCGATCCAGAAGAAAGAGAATCACTCGATCTTGCCGAGCCTTGAAGATTCCAGATCTACTTTCTCGATCGAGGTGGTTCTAGTTTTCAGATTCGTGGATTTCTCTCAGGTCATCTTCAACCTTTTTTTTCTGATCAAGCCGAAGTTCCTAAAGAAGAAGACCGTCAAAGATCCAGATCTGAGATTGATGTTTTGATTTTTATTTTCAAACCAAATTTCATTGTAGGAGATTTTTCTCCGAGACTTGTAGGAAGTTTTGTCTTCCGAGTTTTTGTAGATCCATTTTGGATCGAGATTTGTAGGAACGTGGTTCCGAGGTGTAGGATTGTTTTCAATCCGAGATAGTGGAGTAGCCGAGTCTAGTAATTTGCTAGATCGGTGAGGAAAGTGGACGTACCCAAGATTGGGGAACCACTATAAATCTCTTGTCTTCTGTGATTGCTTGATATTAGCTGTGTTAGTTTTTAATTCCGCATTTGACACGCATTTCACCTATTCACCCCCCTCTAGGTGATTTAGGCTAACAACTTAGACCTCTCAAAACTCCAAAAGGAGAGAAGGGTTGTGGCTGAGTTAAGCAAGCCTAAAGCAGTGATGCCCTTGATAAATTCCTTCTCCTCCCAAAAGGGTAAGAAGGAGTTAGCAGTCAAGGGAAGCACAAGAGTTGACCTTTCCAAAGGGAAAGGCAAATCCCCTGTAGTTCCACAGTCAACCTTTCATTAGGTAATCATCCCTTCTCATAGGTATGACCAGGACTGCTTGTATGGTCACTATAAGAATGTGAATTCTTCTTGTAAGAATACAAGTGTATCTTATAAAGGAAGAAGAAATGGTAGGGGAATGAGTACCTTTAAGGCTCCCCATGAAAAAGTACAAATGGCCCATGTTGGACCATTTATATTTGGTGCTTCAGCCCCAACTCATAAGGGAATGGAAGGGGCTTTCCCTCAAGCCAATCCAGCAGGGACTCGCACTAAGGGACAGTCTACTGGTAAGCATAACTTGGCTGGCTCTGATGATATAGACAGCTTGTCTTCTGCAAAGAAGACAGTTATAAATACCATTCAGGGAAAGCAAAGGAAGCCTGCTGGAAGAATAACTTCAGTCAGATCCTTGCTGAAAGGAACCTGCAGAAAGTTGTTGATTCTCTTCCTTTTGTTCGATCAATAGTCAACCACATTTCAAGACCTACTCAGAAAAGAAGATATAATATACATGAGTGTTGGTGATGTGGTAAGGTGCAACATTTTGCCCTAGATTGCTGGCTCAATCCTTCTATATCTAGAGAAAGAGTTAGCCTATCTGTCAAAAATACCTGAGGTAGGCAAGTAAGATTTCAGTTTAATCAGAACCTAGGACCCAATACCTATTGGGGTCCTATGGTAAGATAATTCTATTTTGTTGGTTAGTCCAAGTGCCCTTCCCCCAGGTGGTACTTGGACAATAAATGTTCCTGAAATTGGAATGGAACAAGGATGTTATCCTATGGATCATTCTCCAAGGATAAGGATGCTCTGTGCATTCCTGAAGAAGGATACAAGTGGTATCAAGTGTCATGGGAGAGCTGGGTCAGTTTTATGTACTCTAGAGATATGCTCTCTAGTCAAGTGGTACAATCACTATGGGAGTGGTAACTGGCAATGATTATGGATGAAGGCCAGCTGGATCCAGCCAGCAGGAATGTCTGGTTGGACAAAGTCTTGCTGCCACCCCAACAAATATAGAAAGGACAAGTAGGCTGTACTCATCTTTGAGGAAAGCACAAGTAGCTCCTCCATGAGCAGCAAGGAAGAGGCACACTATGCTCAGCTAATAATGATTACTATAAAGAAGGGATTGATCAAGTGGTGATCAAGTGTGGAGATCAATGTAATTATCAAGATAGTACTAAGTGGGCTGAACAATCTTGTACTGCTAATTAGAAAGCTGAAGCCAAAGGCAAGTCTATTGGTAAATAAGGGGAGAAGATCTGGCTCAGCAAAAAGAGACTGTGCAAGGTGCAAGAGAGTTTCTAAGCATCAGCATGGATGGAAATCACCTTTATTCGTCGAACAGAGCTCGACGAAATCAGAAGAATTTGACGAACGGAGCTCGACGAAATCTGAGTAATTTGTCGAATTCAAGATTGTCAAACAGAAATTTTATGGCATCAGAACCATAACCTACAGATAAGTAGAATTTCTTTTATATTGATATTCTACTAGTATAATCTAAGTTACTAGGAATCCTGACTGTCATAGCAGGACTATGTATATGTAGATTAAGTATCAATAAGTTTGGGAGCATAAGGAAGAACTCAATCTTGAGTTTGCCTTGACTGACAAGTGGCTGTCATGATTATCATGCCACTAGATGATGTTAAGTTCAACACCCTCTTGGTTGAGTTGGGTATATGGAACTTAGGATAGCTTCAGCAGCTCCAAACTCCAGTTTGTGTTACAGGATTTACTTTTCTTATAGGTAGATAAGTCTTTGATGTGACATCAAGACTATAAAGACCATCAAGTGGTATCCAGACTGGCATAGACTAGAATGTCTACCAGGAATCTAACAAAGGATGGCTCAGTTGAGGGGGAGCAGACAGCTGCTGTAGTAGATCAGTTGTCACAACTGCTGATCAGTTTGTCTTAATGACAATACATAGACTAAGGGGGAGATTATAAGAAGAGGAACAACTACCAGCCAGCTCAAGTGGATCCATGGGTCACTCAAGTGCCAAAGGGTTGTAGTGATGTGGTGTATCAATGATATCACCACAGGTGGATGCTGATTCTGTAGATACAACATCAGCAAGTGGAACTATGTGTGCAACAAGCTTAAATGCTGCAGTGTTGTGTTGTATCAATGTATCAACATAGAAGGTATGACTCCTAATCAAGTAGATTGATCACTAGGATGATTTCCTTAGTAGTATCAATATAGGACTTTGACTTGGATCAAGAGATAATCTCTCCCATGATATTTTCTACTTACTCGATAGATATGCCTATTAAAGAAGACAGAAAGGGGGAGATATGTGTGGCAATACATAAGAGGGAGATATAGAAGCAATATTTGACATGACTAGGTCATGTTGAGGTAGTGCATATTACTTAAAAAGATTCAAGTAGTATGAGAAAGGCAATGACTGACTACATGTTAAGCCATGATTGCGTCAATGTATATTTTAAGGTAAGTGCTTTTAGTGATGTTCCATTTAAATATTAAGTGGAATAAATGAGAGAGCATATTACTTGAGAAATTGCTCAAGTAGTATGAGGATGCATTGACCTAACCTATTATGTCAATACAATTAAATGGAGCACATTAAATTAATATAACATAAGCTAGTAGGTGTAGCAGATAATATACAGCTACATGAAAGTATTCTTCCTATTATGATAATGCCTCTTAGTATTGCTGGGTTTTCTGCATTCTTCAAATAGGGGGAGATTGTTGGGTCTATTGCCCACAATGTTCCTTAGATTGGATTTGAAGAGGCATCTCCATCAACACTAAGAGAATTGTTTTATTTGATGTTGTTTAAGTTCATCATGTGTAGGATGTTCCATGGAACAAGTCTAGACAGATTGTCTAAGTGATATGATATGTGGACATAAGGAAGAAAGGTGGACACCAAGAGAAGATGCTGGAAAGGCAGGATTTTAACTAAGTACACAAGCGTTGAGTGGGGTAAGGTCACTCAATGCTAGAGTTACGAAAGAATTCGTCGAGCTGAGCTCACCATTCATCGAGCTAAATTCAGAGCTTGAGATTCTGAGTTCGTCGAGCTCAATTCACAATTCGTCGAAGTGAGTTCAGAGTTTGTTGAGTTGAGCTCACCATTCGTCGAGCTAAACTTAGAGTTTGAGATTCTGAGTTAATCAAACTCAGTTGAGAATTCATCGAATTGAGTTCAGAGTTCGTCGAGCTCAGTTCACCATTCATCGAACTCAATTCAGCATTCGTCGAACTAAGTTCAGGATTTTATCTAAGGCGAAAACCACTAAGACAATTGTTAGTCTCAGCATAACCGCTGAGACAAGTGTTAGTCTCAGCATAACCGCTGAGACAAGTGTTTGTCTCAGCAGAGAACAAGAAAGCGCTGAGAGAAGTGTTAGTCTCAGCATAACTGCTGAGACAAGTGTTAGTCTCAGCATAACCACTGAGACAGGTGTTTGTCTTAGAAGAGAACAAAAAAGCACTGAGATAGTTAGGCAGGAAAATTCCTAAGGCAGAAAGCGTTGAGTGAAGGTTACTCACTTTACGCTCTCAACGCCTAAGATGTTGCAGAGGCAAAAATATGGTTAAGGAAAAAAAATTTATTAGAGGTTGTGTAACATCCCATTTCCAACTAGACCCGTAAGAATGGTTTTGTCATGACTAGGTCATGACAAAACCCTAGGAAGCCCAAGATGACCAAGTGAGCTTCGACATGAAGGTGGACATCACCATGGTCTGCAAATAATAGAATTCTAAATAATTGTTTAGGATGACCATAGGGCTTCACCATGACTCCATGACCCCACCACAACCTTTCTAACCCATTAGAGAGTCCATTAGATCCATAAGGATCCATTGGGATCAACCCAAAATGGTCAAATTGACCAAAGATGACTGTATGCCTAAATCTGACAAGGTGCCCGAACTAAGTGAAATTGACCTCTAATGTGCCCAAACAACCCTACCCAAGTCTTCCTAGACCTTAGGAGAGGCCAATGAGTAACTAATAACATATTGGAGTCAAGCCAAAAGGTCAAATTGACTTAGGTCAACTCTACTCAAGTGTTAGGTCAAGTTGGCTCAAATGGGCTAACTAAATCTCAAACCAAAATCCACTTTGGCTAACCTCATTTTTATTATCCATATGAATGAGTGGGGTGCCATTAGGCTGAAATAATCATAAAATTCGGCCATAGTGACTAGGAGAGAGAAAAATCAATTTTCCCTTTAATGGAGGAGAGAGAAAGCGGAGAGAGTGAAGGCCATTCATGGCCAAGGGAGGCCAAGGGCCTCTCCAAACACTAGGTTCATCTTCCCTCCATCAATTGGATAAGATCAAAGGGATTTCCAGGCTGTTTAGAGTCTTGATTCAGTGGGCTAAAGACTTGGCCGAAATTTACAATTAAGGCCATTAATGGCCACTTCAAGCTAGGCCCTTCCCCTCCCCCATTTGAGGATCTTAAACGCTTCCTCAAGGTCAGAGGAGATGTTTCAACTATTCCCCTAAAGAAATCATGCACTTTGTTAGTGATTTTGTGGAGCACCGAAAAGCTCCACCATCGGCCTTTGCGCACCACCACCAAACCCGTCGGCAAACACGGTTAAAGGTCCTCCTCTACTCCTCTCTTCGTGGGCTAGATCTTTAAATCTTTTAGGAGAGAAATCAGGCTCAATTGAGCCGGTTCGGGTGAGAGAAATTTCAGAAATTTCATGGATTTTACATCTTGTGAGTTCGCTAGAAACCGCCCCTCCGGCGGCTATGCCGCCGCCCGGCGATAGCCCCCACCTCAATGAAGGTGGTGGTTGTGGTGGTTGTGGTGGTCGGCAAGGGAGGTGGTCAGGTTGCCGGAAAAAAGGGCTGGAGTAGGCTACAGGTTCGGGCAATCCCAGCCCTTAGCTGGAAGAAGAAGATGACTTGGAGCCGTTGGATCTGCTTCAAGATTCGTGCAAGGATCTTAATTTATTAATTCCTGTTTTATTAATTTCTGTTCCATTACTGGGTTGTCTTTAAATTAAATATTAAATTACATAGAGTCCCCTACAGAATAAGTCGTCTACATGGAAGTTGTATCCCTAAGAGTCTAGTTTAATTCAAAATTAGTTTGAACCAATTTGGATTTCGGGTTAGACCACAGCACGCATTTTGGTGAGGTCTATACCTAGGCTAGGTCAGAGATTGTTTTGAGTGCCCCCATTAATCCAATCATCCAAATGACTTGAAATTTTGAATGGGGCTCACTCTTACCTATATCTAGAACATATACTAAAATTGGAATTTGTAGAAAACAGTTTTCTATAGTTTTTGTAATTATTTAATAAACCTTATATAATTTAATTATAGGGCCTAAAGACTTCTAAATTCTCCTAAATTTTGGTGAGAGGTTTTTGGGTTCAGTATAGGTCTCTATATAAAATTTCTCCTCATTTGGATATGATTTGGTTTGAATTTTGTAAACCCTAGCCTTGTCCTAAAGGGGGGTATTTAGGTCAAAGTGTTCTTTTTGGGTTTGAGTGGTCAAATCACCTCAATAGAGGCTGAAACTTGGTCCATTGGTTTGATATGATGCTAAACACCCTACATGGAATTTGGGGTGGGTTGGGGTAGCTTTTCCCTAGGACCCAAGTTCAAACCCTAAGGTTGGACTTTGGGGATTTGTGAAGGGCATGGGGTGAAACACCCTTGTATGGACTTGGTGTTTAGTCCATGTGATCCTAGGATGGTGATAAGCCCTAGGGAGAGATATGGAGGGATTTGGACACATGCACACTACTTAAACCACTAGGTAAGTATTTGGGTCCATACACCTTATGAATTGTCTAGTGGCTCATATTATTTTGGAATTGCATGACATTTTGGTAGAGGTCATTTTCATAAACATATTATCCACTAAATTATACAACATACTCTTTGGATGAGTTTACAAGTGGGTTCCTTTGAAAAGTGTACTTTCATGAGTTATCTTGAAGAATTTTATTATGTAACTTCCTAATCTTGGGTTTGAATGATACTTAGTCAAGCTATGTTTTAGGACTATAACAAGCCCTATAGATTTTTAATATGAATTTTAGATCATTAATTTTACTATTTTACTCACAACCCACCAAGTTGTATTATCTACTTAGGAATTTCATATGATTTAACCACTGATCGAAAACTTATGAAATTAAGTCAAAGGACCTTTTATGACATTGTAAATCTCCGTAAATATTTATGGAATTTTTGGAAGCCTGTTTATAGGTGTTGTTTCATAAGGTGCTAGTTTCCATGTGCATTTAATTGATTTTATTATAGTACCTAATGAGCTTGATAAATTATAATTTTCAGTCTGAGGCTCTTTCTTGTCATCCTTGAGATTCTGTAATTTTTCAACAATTTTTCTGGTGATTAACTTTAGTACTTTCTTCTTTATCCATAATTAATGGTTTATTATTTGATTAATTAATTCGAGGTCAAATAATTTTTGGATAATCATGGAATATGGTATTTATTGTTATTCCTCTGTTATCTAGTGTTCATAATTTTTGGGTGGCCATTACTTGAGAAAATATTATACTTCATGTTCAAATTACCCATGGCTTGACTTTGGGGAAAATTAATTAAATACCAAATTAATTAGGAAAATTATAAATTTCTTGATTTAGGATAATCTTATCATGATAGACCCCCATTAAATATTTTAGGGCATTTGGATTAAAATTTGGAGTACCTCTTATCTTGTACATCATATAGCATAGGTTGGTCTGCATATAGCAAAACTGAAGAAATTTGCGTTGGAGTGTGAATTGGGCATATGGGTGGATGGTTTGGGAAAATGAAATTGAGTTCATCATTCGAAGTTGGGATGAGTAGAATGTTGGGTTGGCTTGTGTCAGGTGGTGCACGGGATCGACGAAAGATCGTCTTTCCCGTGGAGAGGAAGAGACAAAACACACTAGGGTTAGTTCTAGTTTAATATTGAAGGGATCGGGAATTGGGTAATAACCAATAATATTAAGTGTCTTGCGAAAGGGAATGATGGGCTTCAACTACCATCATAGTTTCTAGTTCCCTTTGAGAACCCTTCACGGGGTATACCGGGGGCAGTACTGGGCTAACCTAAACTGTAGGAGTAATAAATCTTAAAGAGCAACTAGTATAATTAGGGGTTCGCTTTCACACACCCTGGTATCCTGAGAGGTTAGGTTCTAGAAAGGGGGAACTAAAGATCTGTGCGCTCAGAGTCAAGTGTGTGTGTTGCACTTACATGTTCACATCATAGCTGTTGAAATCGAAAATCGGTCTCTTGTGGAGTTCATCCATGGGGAGGGGGTGGTCGCGCACCTACTTAACTCCTGCAAGATAAATAATAAGGAAAGGAGAGCAAATGACTATACCAAGGGCCCGGCTCGGAGGTCCCACCACAAACCCGGAAGATCACCGAGCGCTTCCCCACCTTAGCCAAATGCCGAGCTAAGGTACCTCAGAAAGCACTAGAAGACTGGGGAGCAAGTAAGCCTGCCTTCTGAGATACCCCTTGGGTCCTATTTATAGGATTTTGAAGATGGTATGTAAATAACTAACCTTTGTTGTCTTGAAATTACTAAAAGCTCCTCGGGCTGGCCTGCCAACAGCCAAACTCCGCTGTTCTAAACAGCTATATGCAGCCCACCTGGGTCTGCCAATAACGAGACCCCGCTGTATTGAACGGCTAGGGGCAGGCCGATGGGGTAAGACAGTAAGAGGTCTTCCCCATTGGGAATCGAGCGAGCAGCCCTCCAATACCTCCACTCGGCGTGAGGCGTGGGCCGGAGCCGGCTCGCCGGGAAGCTGTGGGCCGACCTGCCTGGGAGAGGCGTGCGAGGCTGGCCCGCCAAGATAGGCGCGGGCAGGACTGGCTTGCCGGGAAGGCGCGGGCCGAAGGATGGCCCGCCATGGGGTCACGAGCTGGTCTACCTTGGAGGGTGTGGGCCAGGCTGGCTCGCTAGGGCAACCCCTCGATGTACGGGTTGGGGGCGTTCCGCCTGGCTACCTGAGCCCCTTCGGCGAACACGGGGTTGTACATAATCTCCGCTCTTTGCGAGCTTTCGAAGAAGGCTCAAAAAGAAACATCCAACCCTCACGTGTTCGGCGAAAACCTTGCTGAGCTGGAGGGAATCTTTTAGTGGGACCCACCTCCTCGCTATAAATAAGCTCTCCGGCCTCTGGGGTAATTCCTCTTCTTTTCCCCCTTCCGCGATCTATAACCGCGAGATGCCTATGTCTGAGGAGATACGGGCTCGTTTGGCGGCTGCGAGGGAGGGTGTCCGGGATGCGGCTCTCGAAGCTGCCCCGTGGCTAGCGCGTTGGTCGCCTGGCCCCCTTTTTAAGCTAAAGAAAGCGAAGATCGTCCGGCGGTCTTCTGGGCGCGATGACCCTACCTCCAGCTCGGCCGGCGGTGCCGAGGTCATCCCTGAGGTATATGCGCTTCCCTTGCTCGATCCTTCCCTCCCCCGCTCCTTGACTTTTCTTTCCTTTTGGTAGGAGACGCCTCGAGGAGCCAGGGAAGACGAGGGAAATCCCAGGCATTCTGCTCTGGCGGCGACCGATCGGGTGGCTAGTCCCTTGCCGTAGGAACCTATCCCACTCATGGTGCCTCCGTCGCCAAGGCCCCA
Organism: Platanthera zijinensis; assembly: GCA_039513925.1. Taxonomy (NCBI): domain Eukaryota; kingdom Viridiplantae; phylum Streptophyta; class Magnoliopsida; order Asparagales; family Orchidaceae; genus Platanthera; species Platanthera zijinensis. The sequence goes on along the minus strand of CM077079.1, from coordinate 104,994,375 downwards.
CGGCCTGGGAAAGCCCTTCGTTACTCTTGGAGGAGAACCCTTCCAGGGTCGGCCGGGCACCTCTAGGCCTACTGATGATGTGGGAGACATTCCGACACTAGGTAAACCCTCTGACTTTTGCCTGCTTGCAGTCATCGCTCATTCTGATCTTACCTCTACAGGTTATAACGTGGTATCTTCGTCCGATGCCAAGATGAGCGGAGGGTACTCTCCCCTCCCAGACGTGGACAGCATCTCCGAGTACCTGGGAGACCCACGTGATGCCGATATGATGAAGAAGTAGGTGAAGAAACTGTTTCAAAAGCACACGCTACTACTACGGGAGGTCTTCAATGGAGTGGAGAAAGATAAGGCCGAGACGGAGGAGCGACTCGCGGCTTTGGAGGGAGCGAGACTTTCTTCTGACGAGGATGAGGCGACTTCTCCGGGTGTGCATATCACGCGAGTCGAGGGGCGACTGAGGCGTGCCTCAGAGCAGATCAATAGGTCCCAGCGGGAGCTGTCGGCGGTCCGCGAGTATCATTATCCTCGCATACCGCCCCGAACCGGCACGGGGAGGGGAGGTAGGTGGAAATGGATCCCACGTTGAGTTCACCCTCCCCTCGTCGGTTGTTACCCTCCAGGTCCGGATCGCCCCGCATGCGGCGGTAATGCTCAGGGTGTTCATCTCTTTACTTCTTTCAGTCTAGACATTTGTAATAATTCAGGACTACTTTCGCCCGTCGCGGGCTAATATTTATTGCAATTTTCTCTGGGTTGCGCCATCGTTCAGACCTCTGCGGATTGTGTCGGCGGGATGCCCTAACTCGGCCGACCTTCCCTTGTGCTGGCTCGGTCTTGCTGACTCGCCTCACCGAGCCCTTTTCCTGTACTGGCGAAGGTGAGCCGGTTGTTCGCGAGTCACGTGACAGGTGAATCGGGCACGGGTCAGAACTGGCCCGCTCGGCGGTTTCCGTTTAATCATGCGGGCGTGAGTACAGGCGGTTTGCAGCGGACTGGTGGGTTGGCGAGAACCCGGCTTGGGTTCGGAAGTCGAAACATCAGGGCCTTATTGCTATCCGCACTTTCCCGCCCAAGAAGGCTTTTTCCCGCCCTTTCTCACTCTATAAATAGACCATGGCTGCCCTTTCACACCTACAGTATTTAAGGCTTCTTCTTTCCCCCTAGCTCTTTACAAAAACCCCTCTGTCCCGCTCGGCGAGACATCTGCAAGATGGGTGGAGGTAGTGGTGAGGCGGAGGGGAGGGCCAAATGCGCTTGGACCTTCTCCGAGCATGATTTCCCTCCCGCCGTCCTTACGGAGGGGGAATTTTTATACGCGGTCGGCCACTTCGTCCCGCCAGGTTTTGAGGCAAGGCGGCCCAGGAAGGAGGAACGAATGAATGAGCTATTCGCTGGCGAGCTCGCGTTCCCGGTGGCCCATTTTGTGGCGGGCCTTCTGCTACCCCTATGGTCGGAGGTCCGCCAAATCTTCAAGTATTACGGGGTGGTTCCCGGGAAAATGACCCTGTACTCCATCGCAGTGATCGTCGGGTTCGCCTACTATCTGCGAGAGGAGAAAATAGAGTTCAGCCTCGCTGTATTTCGCAAGCTATTCTCTTTTCAGGCAAATTAGGACGGGACCGCCTGATTCGCCAGCAACCACGTCAAAGTGCGGGAAACCGTCAATAAGAGCCACAACTGGCTTAAGAAGTTTATCTTCATCAAGGGGGACTTTGACAACGTTCCCTTTTCGCCGGTCCAGCTCAGCGAGGTGAGCTACCGCCCCCCGGCCCTAGGGGGTCACAAAGCGGGGTTGTTCGAGTTCTTCTTCGGGAAGAACTTCGAGGTGGCCTACCTCCGTATGAACCTGAACGACCTCGTCCCTGTCCCGCCCGGTGAAGGTAAGCGGCTCGCCCCATCTACGCATCCTTGAATTCTTCGATTTTTTTCTAAGTTCAATTTCCTGTAGGCGAGCGCGACATCCCTATCCATCTGTCGTATGAGAGCAGCTGAATCGCCGTCGGCGAGCTAGTGCGGGCCGAGGCGGCGGCTGCCGCCCATCGTGAGTTCTCGACTCCTGCCCCCGCGAAGAGGCCCAGCCGCGAACAACCCCAGGATCCGCCACCGCCTAAGAAGTCGAAGAAGGTGGGTGGCTCGCCTCCCCCGGCTCGAGACAAGGGTAAGGCCCTCGCGAGCCAGCCGTCTGCCGTTCCCGCCCCCGCAGCCTCTCCGGCCATCAGATCTTCAGGCGAAGAGGCAGGCACGTTGCAGCCGCCGGAGGAGGTTCGGCCCGCCGGGAAGGCAATCCGTTGGGGCCATCGTAACTTTTGTTACGGTGAGGGGACCGCCGACGAGGATAGAGTCCCGCTGCTTCAGTGGGATAAGGAGACCAACAGGGTCTACGTATCCTCGCTACTGTCAAGCTGGTTGAAAGATGTCTCCAGCAGCGGGGAAGCCTATAACCTCGCCTTCGGCGTCTACGGGTGAGAGGACGCCGCCGTTTACGATGAGGAGGCAACTCGGGTGCTGATTTATGAAAGCGCGCGTGCCTAGTTTCGCAGCCTCGAGCTGGCCCATATGGTCGGCCGGTGATGTGTTCGGTTGGACAAGAGCACTCCATCCCTCACCAAGCTCATCGACGAGAAGGAGGCGGCCCGCCGACTAGCTCGGGTAGAGGCGCACGAGCAGCGGAAGCGGGCTGATACGGCGGAGCCGCTCTCGCTCAGTACCTAGGTGGAGCGGTAGGTCCCTTGACTCGCCTCAACCTTAATTCCCTCCCGCATAACTTAACTCAGTTTTTTTCCTTTTCACAGGACGCAGTGACTGCCAGCCGGCTGGGTATTGAGGTCGCCACCCTCCAACATGAGAAGCAGGCGCTGCAGAAGCGAGTGAACACGCTGGAGGCCACAACAGCCGCCCCACCGCCATCTACAAGCAGCTACCAGCTCGCTCATTACAGCGATCACGAGATCAAAGTGATGATGTAGAAGAACACGGCCAATGCTGCAAAGTACACCTTCCGGACGCTTTAGAGGGCCAACCTTATCAAGGACGACGGTGCCAAGCTTTTGGCGAGCGAGGTGGTACCGGAGTTGTTCCTTCCGGTACCAGAGCCAGGCGACGGGCCATTCCACCCCATTTAAGGGCCCGCTGCTCAGGGCTCGCCTTGCCGAGAGCTTGCATTCGTCATATTCTTGTTATGGCGGCGACGCGGGCCAGAGCCCAGTTTTTGTAATAGCTTTATCTTTTTTGAATTTTGTCAATGTACAAAACTCTTCTTTGAGTTGAAACGTGAATACCCCTATTTCTTGCATTCGCCTCTTGATTCTCGCGCTAATCATGATTTCTTTTATCCTTTAACGTTCTCATGGACGCCGCGATGGTGAGCGAGCGAGTGAGGTCATCCGCTCGCTTTGAACTCTGAACTTAGGCTTAGGAGCGAGGGGTAGGTTGAGTTGTCGCGACGCGAGAGAGCGACTTGCCGATTCCACTCAGGCTCGCTAACCCTTCCACGCCATTGGGTGGGCGAGAGAAACCTGGCGCGTGCTTGGACATTGGGCGAGCCGCCTTCTAGGGCATTGGCACGGTCGGGTTGTCGCCGTCCGGGCCCTCTTACCTGGGGGCTCGTCGATCTCTAGGCCGGAGACGGCTCCCCTTACCCCCCATCGTGTAAGGGTCCCCTTGTCAACCCGCCAATTCATTCGAGGCTCTCTGCCGAGATAGAGAATCCGCTCGGGGTCCAAGGCAGACTCCTCTGAGTGACATCCAGCCCTGCCAGCTTGATGGGAGCCTGGCAGCGGGATCTGCTCGGGGTCTGAGGCGGACTCCTCCGAGTGACATCCAGTCCTGCCAGCTTGATGGGAGCCTGGCAGCGGGATCTGCTCGGGGTCTGAGGCAGACTCCTCCGAGTGACATCCAGCCCTACCAGCTTGATTGGAGCCTGACAGCAGGATCTTCTCGGGGTCTGAGGCAGACTCCTTCGAGTGACATCAAGCCCTGCCAGCTTGATGGGAGCCTGGCAGCGGGATCTGCTCGGGGTCTGAGGCAGACTCCTCCGAGTGACATCCAGCCCTACCAGCTTGATGGGAGCCTGGAAGCGGGATCTGCTCGAGGTCCGAGGTAGTCTCCTCTAAGTGACATCCAGCCCTGCCAGCTTGGTGGGAGCCTGGCAACGGGATCTGCTCGGGGTCTGAGGCAGACTCCTCCGAGTGACATCAAGCCCTACCAGCTTGATGGGAGCCTGACAGCGGGATCTGCTCGGGGTCTGAGGTAGACTCCTCCGAGTGACATCCAGCCCTGCCAGCTTGATGGGAGCCTTGCAGCGAGATCTGCTCGGGGTCTGAGGCAGACTCCTCCGAGTGACATCCAGCCCTGCCAGCTTGATGGGAGCCTGGCAGCGGGATCTGATCGGGGTCTGAGGCAGACTCCTCCGAGTGACATCTAGCCCTGCCAGCTTGATGGGAGCCTGGAAGCGGGATTTGCTCGGGGTCTGAGGCAGACTCCTCCGAGTGACATCCAACCTTGCCAGCTTGATGGAAGCCTGGCAGCGGGATCTGCTCGGGGTCTGAGGCAGACTCCTCTGAGTGACATCCAGCCCTGCTAGCTTGATGGGAGCCTGGCTGCGGGATCTGCTCGGGGTCTGAGGATTACTCCTCTGAGTGACATCCAGACCTGCCAGCTTGATGGGAGCCTGACAGCGAGATTTGCTTGGGGTCTGAGGTAGACTTGCATTTGCGCTTTTAATCGTCGGGATACAAGTTCATCAACAGAAGCTTTGTTAGGAAATTGAAGCAACGTTTACATGACTCAGGGGAAAAAACGTTTCAAGTCGTCACCACTCCAGGTGAGACTCAGGGTCTCTCCCTCCACATTCCGAAGGCGGTACCCTCCTGTCTTCAATGCCTCATGTACGATGTATGGTCCCTCCCTGTTGGGATTGAGCTTCCCCACGGTGGCTGACCTCCCTGCGGCATCCACCTTTCTCAAGACCAAGTCCCCTTCCACGAATTGTTTGACTCTGACGTGTTTGTCAAAGTATTTGGACATTCTCCTCTTCACTTCCTCTTGCCTGATGGCTGAGAGATCTCGCGATTCCTCAGCCATGTCTAGTGAGAGCCGCAGTTCCTCCTCGTTCTCGGTCCTCCATTCCTCTCTGCCCTCTCCGGCCTTGACCACCCGGGGGATTCGAACCTTTAACTCTACTGGAAGCACCGCCTCGCACCCATGAGAGAACTTGAAAGGAGTCTCTCCTGATGCCGTATTAGGTGTGGTTCTAAGGGCCCAGAGGAGCGAAGGAAGTTTCTCCACCCAGCTTCCTCTCAGATTCTCTACCTTCTTTTTGAGGAGGTTAACAATGACCTTGTTCGCCGCTTCTACCTGCCCGTTGCTCCTGGGGTGATGAATCGAGGCGAACCTAAGGTTGATCCCAAGCTGTTCGCAGAAGCTGATGAACTCGGTGCTGGCGAACTGAGGGCCGTTGTCCGTGATGATGGCCTGAGGCAACCCATGATGGCAGATAATCTCCCCCCATACGAAGTTCCTGATGACCTGGGATGTTACCTTGGCCAACGCCTTAACTTCCAACCACTTAGAGAAATAATAAATCATCACGAGCAGGAACCTTCTCTGGCCGCTGGCCTGGGGGAAGGGCCCAACCAAGTCCATTCCCCAGATGGCAAATGGCCAGGGGGCCGTGATACTCCTGAGGCATTGGGCCGGCTGTAGCTGGAGGGGGGCAAATAGCTGGCACTTGTGGCATTCCTTCGCGAACTTCGCCGCGTCCCGGCTCAGGGTCGGCCAAAAATACCCTTGTCTGATGATACGACCTTCCAAGGTTCGGCTCTCGGAATGGCTCCCGCACTCCACAGAGTGAGTTTCTTCCAAGATCCTCGGGACATCTCCCTCGGCCACGCAGTATGCCAACATACAGGAGAGGGTCTTTCGGTATAGCTAGCCGTCTCGCATGATATAATATGCCGACTTGTACTTGAGCCTTTTCCTGTCCATCCCTTATGGATACTCCCTAGTGGACAGGTACGTCGTGAAGGGATCCATCCACGAGGGGTGCTTCTCCACCTCCATCAGCTCCCCCTCTTCGATGGATGGGCGGAAGAGATCTGTGAGGGTACCCCCCACCTTGGGGCCATGCTTCGCCAGCTGATCTACTTGCTCGCTCTCTTCCCTAGGCATGTGTTGAATGGAAAAGGTCTGGAAGGTGCCGATGACTCCCTTTACCTTTGCCATGTAGAGCTGCAGAGTCGGCTCCCTTGCCTCAAACTCCCCGTTAATCTGGGAAGCCACAACCATGGAGTCAGTGAGGATCTCCACATCATGCACGCCTAGTTCCCTGGCCAAACGCAGACCCGCAATCACGGCCTCGTACTCGGCCTGATTGTTGGTGATGGGGAAGTCTATAACCACTTTCTGCTAGATCCTTGTTCCCTGGGGGCTCTCCAAGATGATTCCCGCCCCAAAGGAATGCCTCCCTGAAGCACCGTCCACCATGACCCTCCAAGGAACCGGGCGAGTGAGTTCTTCCTCCACCATCTCGACCACATAGTGAGCCAAGAATTCGGCCATAGCTTGGGCCTTGATCGAGAGGCGAGGTACGAAGGAGACGTCGAACTCGCTCAACTCTACCGACCACTTAGCTAATCTACCCGAATGATCTAACCCTTCGAAGATGTTGCGGAGGGGGTGGTCAGTCACAACTTGAAATGAGTGTGCCTGGAAGTAAGGCCGAAGCCTTCAGGCCGAGATGATGAGGGCGAAAGCCAGCTTCTCAAGGATAGGATAGCGGAGCTCGGCCTTCCTCAGCACCCTGCTCACATAGTAAACCGGGAGCTGTTTCCTCCCTTCTTCCCGAACTAAGACAGAACTCACGGTCTCTACCCCAACCCCCAAATACAAGAATAAGTCCTCCCCCTCCTTCAGCCCCTGGAGCAAGGGGGCCTGAGTCAACTACCTCTTCAAGGCCTGGAATGCCTCCTCGCACCCATTCGAACCCCTGACCGCCTCTCAAGGTCTTGAAGAAGGGAGAGCACTTCTCCCCGGCCCGGGAGAGGAACCTGCTCAACTCCGCCAGCTTCCTCGTCAATCGCTGCACCTCCTTTGCATCTCGAGGCTACCCCAACTCCATAATCGCCCGGACCTTGTCGGGGTTTGGTTCTACTCCAGTGGGGGTGAGGAGGTGGCCAAGAAATTTGCCCTTGCTCGCCCCAAAGATGCACTTCAAGGGATTCAGCCTCATCTTGTACTCGCGCAGGGTGGCGAAGGTTTCCTACAGATCCTGGAGGTGAGAGTCATCGTCTCGACTCTTGATCTTGAGGTCGTCAACGTACACTTCCAAGTTCCTTCCCTTTTGCTCTCGAAAGACCCTGTCCATCATTTTTTGATAAGTCGCCCCTGCGTTCTTTAGCCCGAAGGTCATCATTTTATAACAGTAGCATCCATCCCCGGTGATGAAAGAGACATCTTTGATGTTGGGAGGGTGCATCCTGATCTGGTGATAACCTTAAAATGCATCTAAAAAACTCATTACAGGGAAGCCGACGGCTGAGTCAACCAGCGCGTCGATCCGAGGCAGGGGGTAACAATCCTTAGGGCATGATTTATTAAGAAACGAAAAATCAACACACATACGCCACCGGCCGTCTCCTTTTTTTAACCATTACAACATTGGAGACCCAGCCGAGGTATTGGATCTCAGATACAAAACCGGCCATAAGGAGCTTGGCCACTTCCTCTCAAATCGGCTCGGCCAACCTATCCGTGATGGGCCTCTTCTTCTAATAGACCGGGAGAGCCTCCGGATCCAGGTTGAGGAGATGGCAGGCCACATTGGCGTTGATCCCGGGCATCTCTGCAGCGTTCCAAGTAAAGATGTCCACGTTCCTCTGGATGCACTCCAGCATCTTGCCTTGGGTCTCCGGGGTCAGCCACCCGCTGACGCGAACCTTCTTCACCTTGCCTCCGAGGGTGAGAACCTCCATCTCCACCACCTCTTCCGCCGCTTCCAGGCGAGGACTCTCCCCCCATTCCTCAACCTCCCCTCCTCCTGAGGCGAAGGCTTCTGCCTCAGCTTCTTCCACGGCCATTGCCTCGGCTGGCTCTTGAACTTCCTTCACTTCTTCCTTCTAGGCGCAGCTCCCCTCCACCTCCATCTCCTCCGGACCAACCCTTTGCTCTTCCTCCTCCATCCTTCGCCCCATATTTTTAGCGCCCTCTTGCCATGAGATAGAGTTTACGGCGGTGACATAGCACTCTCTTGCCATCTTTGGGTCCCCGCGGACCCTGACCTGGACCCCCTCGATGTTGAACTTTAGGCATTGGTGGAAGGACGAGGGGACGCAGCAGAAGGCGCTGATGAGGGGCCTCCCAAAGATGGCGTTGTAGCTACTGGGGACGTCCACGATGACGAACTTGCAATTGCGGGACTTCCCCCCCAGAGAGACTTGGAGTCCGACCCCTCCCTCGACTTCCTTCCTCTCCCCCGAGAAGCAAAACAGGGGCCCATCTGAGGCCAACACCCTTCTGGCCTCCACCTTCATTACGTCAAACGCCTTCTTGAAGATGACGTTGACGGAGCTCCTGTTGTCGATGAGAATTCGAGAGATGGTGAAATCCTCAATGGCCGTCCTGATGACCAGCGCATCGCAAAAGGGGTCCTCGTGACCCGGCATATCCTGAGCCGTGAAGGTGATTCTTTCTTTCGGGGGCGGGGTCTTGGAAGTGGAGCCAACGCTCCGTCGATACATGGTGTAGAGGACCGCCTTATGGGAGGCCTTGATCCCTGCCCCCCCCCCCCCCCCCCCCCCCCGTGGATTGCTCTGATACCTCCCCGGGTTCCCACGTCTGCCCGGTCTTCGCACCTGTCCTCCTCTGCCTGAGGAAGGACCTCCTCGATCTACAATCCTTGGCAGTCTTGCTGCTGCTGCTCCCTGTTTCCCCTCATCTCGAGGAATTCAGGGCACGTGGCCGTGGCATGCCCCTCCTCCTGATGGAAGTCATAGTAGGGTAGTTCCACCCTAATCTCCCTTCTTCTCCTCCGCGCTACCCTTCTCCTTTCTCCCATGGCCACAGCGAAAGCCTCCTATTGATCGAGGAGGGGGGGTCTCTTACCCTGCCTCCCGCCTGGAGGGTATAACTGGCCCTAACATCCACCCTAGCCGCTGATTCGGCTCCTGACGCCCCCACCTGGGCTGCTGCTGCTTCTGCTCCCTCTGTCGGGGTTCAACTCTTCTTTCCTCCTGACCTCTGCCCCCTCTGGGCCTCTCCTCCTCTGTAGCCCACTTGCCTAACCTCCGGGCAAACTCCGGGTTCGACGCCTCCCTGTCGACTTCTCTCGCCGCCCTCTCCATCAACTCCTCGTAGGAGAGGGGGGAATCCTTTTTAGCTCCATTCGGAAGAAACCCTACTGCAGCCCTAGGGTGAAGGCCATCATCAAAGTGTGACCCGACATTTCCTGAACCTGGGTGACCTCCTCCTGGAAGCGATCGACGTAGCTACCCAGGGTCTCGTTCACCCCCTGCTTGATGCGGAACAGGGACTCCGACTCCCTTTTCCTCTTCTTCGAGGTGGTGAACCTCAGCATGAACCCCCGGCGGAGGTCCTCGAAACAGTAGATAGAACTGGCCGGCAGCTGGTGGAACCACTCCCTTGCCTTCTCTTTTAGAGTGATGGCGAAAAGCCTGCATTTGAAGCCATCCGACATCTCCCAGATACAGACCACATCCTCGAACCATTGGACGTACTGGACCGGGTCTCCCTTCCCAGTGTAGTAGTACATGTCGGGCTCCCTGAAACCCTCTGGGACTGGTGTGGAGGAGACCAGCTCGCTGAAGGGACTCTCTCCCCCCACTGGGCGAGCCGGTGGGTCTCGGGCTCCCCACTCGCCGAACTTGTTGCCGCCTCCTAAGACTGGGAAAAGCACTCGCTCGGGGAGCTTGGCGCCCCGTCCCTCCTCAACAACGTCCTTCCCCGCTCGTCGGGCAGGAATGGCCTCGCCGAGTATTGGATATGCGAGGACCGGGATTGCTGGAGTCGAGCACTCGGCGCGCGTTCCGAGTGCGAACCGAACCAGGCCAAGTACCTCCTGCCTGAAGTCCTCAAACATCCTCATGGTTGCGAGAGGGGGAGGGGGTGGCGAGTCAGACCTGTCCGATCCTTGCCCTTCTCCTTCCGTCATCGAGCTCGCTGAAGGTTTTCTGTGCTGACCACGATCCACGCTCACCGCACCAAAATGTTGAAACCGAAAATAGGTCTCTTGTGGAGTTCACCCTTGGGGAAGGGGTGTTCGCACACCTACTTTGCTCCTGTAAGAAAAACAACAAGGAAAGGAGAGCAAAGGACTAGACTAAGGGCCCGGCTCGGATGTCCCACCACAAACCCGGAAGATCACTGAGCGCTTCCCCTCCTTAGTTAAATGTCGGGCTAAGGTACCTCAAAATATGCTAGAAGAGTGGGGAGCAAGTAAGCTTGCTTTCTGAGGTACCCCTTGGGTCCTATTTATATGATTTTGAAGATGGTCTGTAAATAACTAACCTCTGCTGCCTTGAAATTACTAAAAGCTCTTCGAGCTGGCCTACCAACAGCCAAACTCCGCTATTCTAAATAGTTATATGCAGCCCACCTGGGTCTGCCAACAGCGAGACCCCGCTGTATTGACCGGCTAGGGGCAGGCCGATGGGGTAAGACAGTAAGAGGTCCTCCATGTTGGGAATCGAGCGAGCAGCCCTCCAATGCCTCCACTCAGCGTGAGGTACAGGCCGGAGCCAGCTCGCTGGGAAGGCGCGGGCTGACCCGCCTGGGAGAGGTGAGCGAGGCTGACCCGCCAAGATAGGCGCGGGCAGGACTGGCTCGCTGGTAAGGCGCGGGCCGAAGGATGGCCCGCTAGGGGTCACGAGCTGGCCCGCCTAGGAGGGTGCGGGCCAGGCTTGCTCGCTAGGGTAACCCCTCGATACGCGGGTTAGGGGCGGTCCGCCTGGCTACTTGAGCCCCTTCGGCGAACACGAGGTTGTACAATAGCATTCTAGCATGACATAACATCATTATTGCATATAACCCTTGACACTTATTGCATAAATTGGTATGACACTTTTTATACAATAGGACCTGCAAAACGACCCCTTAGTTTATAGGCTTGCGTGAGCATGCTTATAAGTTATTGTTATTTTCCTATGATAAATATTGCTTGCTTGTAAACCGACACCTCATCGTATAAATTGGTATGAGACTTTTTATACGATGGGAGCCTTACAGGAGATCCCTTAGCTTATAAGTTTGTATGGGCATTCTTATAAGTTAAGGTTACATGTTTCATATTTTGCTTTCGTATACTTATGAGTACTCTACATACTTTTGTTACTACTACATGTTTACATAGAACTGCTAGATTAGTTCCGCCGCCACCTGCTTATATTTGTTACTCTCCACCTTTATTACCTTCCCTTTCCTTCTCCCCGCTCGGTGCCTAGGAGACATGGGGGAAGGGTGGGGGATGATAGGACTTAGTCTTTTAGACTAACTATTTTCGGACAAAATCATTTTAGGGGATCGTGAAGCCGACCTTTGAGATGTAGCCCCAGAGGTCGGTGATGACTTATTTTAGTCATCATTTTTGGGATAGTTTAGTATGCAAAATTCATAGTTTATTTAAATGTTTTAAGTATTTTAATGCATGCTTTGTTTTATTTCTTGTTAATGTCTTCCATGTTTTGTTTCTATTATTTCTAAGTTTTATTATATGTGTTTTGTATTTTTTGTTCTTGTTTAATAAGTTATATTATGTTATGTTTTGTTTAGTTTTATTTTTTAATAAACTAATTAATAGTATGTATGTTTGTAATGTTTAGTTATATAACTAATGTTATTTGCTTTGTTTTATTTGTAGGTTCAAGCCCACCATGCAGCCTTTCCAAGCATGTAACCCGAGCCTACATGGATCATGCTAGTGCAGCCCACCTCACCATGCAGCCCGAGCTTCTCTCCGAGCCCTACTCAAGCCCACTTCAAGTCCCTTCAACTTGGAGCAGCCCGACCACTATTGGAGCAGCACCTACATGCTAACCAAGCCCTACCCGAGCCCACAAAGCTTACCAAGCAGCCCCCTACCCGAGCCCCTCATAAAGCCCAAACTAGCAAGCCCATTTTTCCTTTGCATTGGCCGGCCACATCATGTCTCTCCTTTTTAATTATTTTCTCCCCTCTTATGACATTCATCCCCCCTTATTTATTTTACACTTTCCATTTGCATTTCCAACTACATGCATGAACCCCCTCTCTCCTCTTTTATTTCTTTCTCTCTTCTTTATTTCTCATTCATCCTCCTTCTCCCTCTTTCATCCTCAATTAAATCTCATCCATCTCCCCCCTTTTATATTTCTATTTTCTATTTATATTTTAAAGTTCTTTTAATAAAATTCAAGCATGTAACTCTTTCTCTCTCCATCTCATTAAACCCCATTCATGCATTTAGCCTCCTCTCTCTCCTCCCATTTATACCATACATGCACCTCTCCACCTACATGGTCGGCCACCCCCCTTTGCCATTTCATTTTATTCCCATCTAGGATCTTCCCTCCTCATCTATAAAAGGAGCCCATGACACATGCTTAGTAAGTTAGATTTTGTAGAGAGCAAGTGCGAGTTCTTTTCTTATTTTCTTGTTAAGTTTTTATTGTAATCTCTTTTTGTTTTGATAGTATAGTATTCTCTCTTCTACTATTGTTGTGTGCCACTTCTTTTATCATCAATGAAAATGAATTTCTTTTTTCTTATTATTGTTATTTCTTTCTCAAACATGCTTAGCTTATTTTGTTTTGTGCCCGATCGCGATGAACTTTGCGATGAAATAACGCACCTTTTATTTTATGTTTGCATTTGTATTTTCCTATTTTTGATCCTTCTTTTATTTATTTCGTGTCGACTTCGTATTCCGGTATACGGTAGTAGGCAATTGATTTCATTTTATAGAAGTCGAGATACTCATTGATTTGAAAGATCACTCAAGGAAGGAAGGAGTTGAACGCAAACCTAGAGATAGGATGACGTAAATCCTCCGGATCTGAGTCAAATCCAATAGTGCGGGTCACTTCGATAATGCGACTTTAGGCCATTTTGACTTGTAAAGAGATTTCGGTAAAAACATCTATAAGTTAGGGAATTTAATGCTCTAGCGAGATTACTTCCTAATATCGGATCCGTCACGGTCTTAATAGAATTGCAAATGTTAAACTAATTTATTCCGTTATTTTATTTCAAAGTGAATCGTCGATCGAGCACTCTTTTGCAATAGTTTATTTCTCTTTTAACTAAGTTTATTTTATTTTATTTTCAAAACCCATCAATCGTTCGGTAGGATAATAGAGTCGTTGTGAGTAATAGTACTTGCCTGCCCCGAGTTTTTATACGACCTTGATTTATTTTTATCACTATACTATAAAATGATAGGTACACTTGCCTATTCGGATTGTAGTCCGTAAGACGATTTTTACGCATCAGTCGGCATGCTTATAGACGGGATAGTCTAGTACCGGAGTTCAGACAGCTGGGACAGTGAGTCCTGATCGTTAGTAGTTATTTTAGTTTTGCTTTCGCGATGAGTGAATTGTAGTGAGGATTGTGATGTATCGGGCATGAGCCCTATTTTCTAGTACTTCTTATATTTTTATTGTGGACTCTCCCTTCGTGGAGATTTATTTTATATACATATTATTCTGGATGACTAGTTTTGAGTTCATTCTTACTCTTATACTTTATTCTACACTTCTGCGATCGATATGTCCGACAGAACCGGCGTTTTGTATTGACGACCTTCCCGGGCGTGATGGTGTCACCACAAAGCGGCGGTTCTGGGCCTATGACCCCGTGGTTGAAAAAGAAAAAAATGGGGTCTTACAAGTTGTATCAGAGAAAATCTCGATCGGAAAAGTAGAAGTCTCTAACCCTGGGTCACCCCCGCACGAGCTTAGTTTGAGGACAAACTAGCAGTGGAAGTAGTGGTGTGCCCATAAGGGAAATCACATGTAAAAGTCCACTTCTTCATTAATTGGAATTCTTCTTTGTAGCCTAAGGCAAACCCTGCTCCAGCAGGGAGCACCTCCGGCTATGAAGATCTCATCTTATAGTTCTCTAGCCAACGAGTTAGACTCAACCCACTAGGACTCATGACTAACCATGACAACTTATAGTATGCCCTAGTCAGAAATAGACCTTCGATATGAACTTGATTAAGGTAAGGAGATACTCAAAGAGAATAAAGGAGGAGTTTAACACGAGATCGACAACCTAAGACATAAACTCAGGTGACCCTGCTGTCCATATCAAGGATTACCCAAACCGGTAGGACTGCCTTAAGAAGAATAGAGGCCAATAATCTAATTGTATAATGGTAGAAGACACTTAGTCTCAACCCTCGTACAAGTAATAAGATTACCTGGAGACAATCACTGAGAGAAACACCGAGGGTCAGATAGGAATTCAAGTTCGGAAGATACCCATTTGGGATTGGGAACATTTTGACCCTGATAAGGTTGTCGTAAATGTGACTCATAGAGTTTAAAGTATGGAGTATATCGACGAGTTTCAGAGTGGAACCCCAAGTCTAAGATTTATACCCTAGGGATTGTGCACCCAGCTAGGACGGATATAACAGCGTAATATCAAATATACTTAGCCCAAGGTAGGTAGGGGCTTATCTTTTATTTATTGGGGGCTTACCTTTTGTTTATTGGGGACTTGTCCTTTGTTTATTGGGTAAATTAGTATTGACTTTGGTTTCCTTAGACCTAATTTAGAGAATGTGGCATAACAAACATAGTGAGATTGAAGTCGATATAATTCGATGTTATTCGAGCAAAGATAAGATTTTGTAAAAGCATGTTTGGAATGATGACCTGTAGTATTACCAAGATAATTACTTGGTAATAAGACGTAATAATTACGAAGATTAACTACGATCACGTAAAATTAGATGATGGGTAACAAGATTCAGGATATCTGAGAAGGTAAATTTAATTGCTATGATGTATCACCGGAAGTATGGTGTATCTCAGAACATGTATCTCCACGTAGTGAAAAACATTTAATGGATTTTCTGATGCACGGTGGGGTCCGTCAGTTGATGAAGGCTAAGTGTAAGGTTTTTTTGGGGGGAACTATTAGAGCCACTGCCCGAGTTAGAGTGGAAGTTTGAGGGTATAATTAGGGATTTTCATACACAGGATTCCTCATCCAAACTCCAGGCATAATTATAAAGGTAACATCGAGGATAGACTGGCCGAGGTAGACGGGTTCACCCCTGTAAGACCCCTTTTTTTTCTTTTAAACACCGGGGTCTTAGGCCCAGAACCGCCGCTTTGCGGTGACACCTTCACGCCCTGAAGGGTCATCATCGCAAAACGCCAATTCTGCCTGCCGATTCGATCACGGAAAAGCAACCAAGGTAGAGTAAACACAAGTGAGGTAAAAAATCTAACCAAAAGTCCACAATAAAATCACATCAGAGTAATAATATCTCCATGAAGGGAGAGTCCAAAAAATATAAATGTACTGAAAAATAAGGGCTTAAGTCTGATACATCAAATCCTCACTACATAGTCACTCAAGGGGAAGCAAAATAAAACACTATTAAGGTCAGGGACTCACAGTCCCAGTTGTCTGAACTCCTGAGCTAGACTTCCCTATCTCTAAACGGGCCGACCTGCGGGGCTGCTCCTCCATGCTGGGCTCCACGATCCCCTAAATGATGTGATCTGAAAACCGTTATTCAATAAGACTATGTCCTATCATCCCCCACCCCTTCCCCATGGCCCCTAGGCACCGAGCGGAGAGGAAGAAAGGGTAGGACTTGAAGGTGGAGAGTAATCAAGAATTAGATGACAACGGACCTATCCTAGCAATTTTATATTACATATGGCAGTAAAGTAAAGTATAAAAAGTAACCTTAACATATGTGCGGAAACGCATAAGACAAGGGATCTTCTGTAGGGTTCCCATCGTATAAAGAGTCCCATGCCAATTTATACGTTGGGGCGTCGGTTATTAACAGCAATATATATATATAAAGAATTTTACCTTAATTTATAAACTTGCTCACACAAGCTTATAGACCAAGGGGTCGTTTTGCAAGTCCTATTATGTAAGCGTCCCAATCCACTTATATAATAGGTGACAGGGGTTATATGCAATGATTATGATATGATATACTAGTGGGTTATGATGTGATCATGCAAGTGCAACTCACCCAGCTACTCTGTGTACACAGACCTTTAGTTGCACCTTTTTAGAGCCGAACCTCCCAGGATACCTCCGTTGTGGCAGACAGAAGCGGTGGGTTTGGCCTCGCCCACCTCTAAACCAGTAAAGCACTACCGGTCAGACCTATCGTACACCTTAACGCTTGGTGCATGAAGCGGGCTCCTGCGTATTCTTGCCGGCTGGTGTACCGGATTTCTGTTAGCGAAGTGCTAACCACACTTATCGAGCCAACGTATTAGCGTCGGTGCATCGAACACCAACACCGAGGGCCCACCACCATATAACTTATGCACATGCAATATTAATACGTTTCCCACCGATCCAAAGCTCCCCGGACTATCCCGTCCGTTCCAATTATAAACCGGGCCTCCGGCCCGCCGGGCAATCCTACCCATCTCCACAACCACCGAGCCTACCGCTCGAATATCCTAGTCAAACTAACTTTCCGAGACACCATGGTGTTTGAACGTGAACCCCTAATTATTCTAGTTGCTCTTTAAGATTTATCACTCATACAGTTTAAGTTAGCCCAGGACTGCCCCCGGTATACCACGTGAAGGGCTCTCAATGGGCACTAGGAACTTTGATGGTAGCGGAAACCCATCATTCCCTTTCGCAAGACACTTATTTTTATTGGATGATTCCCTTACCCATTCCCGTTTCATATTACGCTAGATCTATCCTAGGGTGATTTTGACCTTCCCACTCTACAGGATAAGACGATCTTTCGTCGATCCCGAGCACCACCTAACACTAGTCAACCTCACACTCTACTAATCCTATCTTCCAATGATGAACTCCTTTATTTACCCAAACCAGCAACCTTCTAAGGATCCAAATCTTCAAATTCATTACCCACTCTAGTTCAGTTTCCGCAGTTACTATATGCAGACCACCCTATACTATATGAGATGTATAAAGAAGGTACTCCCGATTATCTTCCAAATCTCCTATAAAATTTACCGGAGGTCTATCATAACAAGTTTAGTCTAAAACCAGAGATTCATAATTGTTCTAATTAATTTGATATTTATTGAATTTTCCAAAATGTTTGGCCATGGGCAATTTTGAACATGAACTATATGATCTACTCAAGTAATGGCCACCCAAAAATTTTGATCAATAAATAACAAAGATATATTACTAGATACTAATTTCCATAATTTTTCAAAAACTATCGGACCTCTAATTAATTTATCCAAAATAATTCCCTTAATCATATGTAAAGGAGGAAGTACCAAAATTATTCATCAGCAAATTATATAAAAATTACAAAATCTTAATATGGTGCAGAAAGGGTCATTGTGCAAAAATCATAATTTTACTGGCTTGCTAGACACCAAAATAAATTTTATAAAGTTTTCATGGGAAACAATACTTAATGAAGCAACCCTTAGAAATAATCTTCCAAAAATCCCATAAAAATTCACAGAGCTTTAAAACATAATAAAAAGTCCTATATCTAAAGTTCATCAATTTCCAGCAAGTAGTTACTTCATAATAAATTTCTAAGTAAATAATACAAATTAGTAAATTGTTAATGAAGTATCCAAAATAATAATCCTAAATTCATAACAAAATCTCTAGAGCTTGTACTAACTTTAAACACTACTCTACCTAAATCTTATCACTGTTCAGTGAGTTTTAGTGACATTTTCTATCACTACAAGATTTGTGCCCTAAACTAGGGTTAGGGTTTTGAGGGACCTATTCACCTTAGAATCTATTTTAGATTTCTTCCAAAGGATTCTACCTACCCTAGAATTCTCTCTCCCAAGTTTCAAATCCTTTTAAGGTAAACTGACCCCTTGCCCTTCACAACCCTAAAAAGTCCTCCCTTAGGGTTTGAGTTTGGATACAAGGGTTAAACAATCCTAAACCACTCCATATTCCCTAAGAGGGTGATAATGGTCCTACCATGTCAGGGGTAAAAATCACAGCCTCTGTTGAGGTGATTTAACCACTCAAACATCAAAAATAGCTCTTTGACCTAAATAACCCTATAAGGGTATACCTAGGGTTGGATCAAAACCTAACCAAAACATCTCCAAATGAGATGAAAATTTTACCAGAGCCCTAACATGCCCTCTAAGACCACCCACCCAAATTTGGGGGATTTTTGAGATGTTTAGGACACCTAATTAATTTATTCATAGATTATAAAATTTTTCTAAAAACTATAGAAAAAGGTTCTCCAAAAATGGCGACCCTAGTTATAGCTAGGGTAGACTCCCTGCCCAAATTTCAGATCATTTGGATAAGGGATAAAGGGTGGGCATCCATTTGAATCTCAGGATAGCCCTAGGTATAGGTCCCACCAAAATGGATTCCCTAGTCCAACCAGAGGTCCAAATTGGTTCAAATTAATTTTGGATTAAAATAGACCCCTAGGTATACAACTTTTATGTTTTGTAATTTTTCATCAAAGGCACCTAACTATTTTTAATATTTATTTCAAAGTACTATAAATAAGGTAACAGAAAATCAATTAAAATGAAGTATTTTCATTTGATTCAGCACAGATCTTGGCGCAATTCCAAGGGCCCGAGCTCATCGTCTACCTCTAGACAACGACTAAGATAGCCCGAGCCTGGAGCCACTTCTAGCCGCCACCGCCGCCCATCCCGGCCCCTCCGCGGCCGACTGCCGTTACCAACACCTCCGTCGAGGTGGCGGCTATCGACTGGCGGCGACTTGTCCGCCGGAGGGGCGAATTTCGATGGTTCTACCAAGAAAATTTCTCGGCCAAAACCATGAAAACCAGAAATTGGTTTGGGCTCAATTGAGCCCAAACCTTGAACCTAGGCATTGCTATGATCTAACCATAAGACAAGGAGAGGAGGAGGACCTTGCCGGCGGCCTGAAGTCGAGAAGATCTCTGGGAAACCATCTTTGAAGGTGGCGCCGCTCGGTTTCTACAACTGCACGGTGGGGAGGCCCGATTCTTTCAGGTGAGGGTTGGGAATGCCTTCTCTCGGCCCACTGAGAGTGTTTAAAGCTTCAGTTGGGGAGAGGAGAGGCTGGATTATCAATGGTCATTAAATCCATTAATGGCTAGGCTTGGGTTAGGAGTAGGGGGGCTGAACCAGCCCCTTAGTGGCCGGGAAATGGCTGAAAATTCCTCCCCTTCCCTAGGGGAGTTGAATTCTGTAACATCTCATTTCCAGCTAGACCCCCCGAGAGTGGTTTTGCCATGACTAGGTCATGAAAAAACCCTAGGAAACCCACAAGACCAAGAGAGCTTAGGTAGGAAGGTGAAAATCACCTTGGTCTGCAAATAGTATGTCAGAAACTTGCTTAAAATAAGTTTGGGACTCGGGAGTTTAGTACATCGAGTGCACTCAATGCCAGAAGTAGAATGGTGTTGAGTGCACTGACTGCACTCAATGCCATCTTACAGGTGGGTTGGCGTTGAGTGCGTCGGGTGCACTCTACGCCATAAGTTGAATGGCGTTGAGTGCAGTGACTTCACTCAACGCCATCTTGTGATGTCTGGATGGCATTGAGTGAGCTGAGCTCACTCAACACCATAGTCTGGGCGGCGTTGAGTGAGCAGAGCTCACTCAACACCATAATCTGGATGGCGTTGAGTGAGCTCAGCTCACTCAATGCCATAGGCTGGGTGGCGTTGAGTGAGCAGAGCTCACTCAACACCATAATCTGGATGGCATTGAGTGAGCTGAGCTCACTAAACGCCATAGTCTGGATGGCATTGAGTGAGCAGAGCTCACTCAACGGTATAGTCTGGATGGCGTTGAGTGAGCAGAGCTCACTCAACGCCATAGTCTGGATGGCATTGAGTGAACAGAGCTCACTCAACCCCATAATCTGGATGGCGTTGAGTGAGCTGAGCTCACTCAACGCCATAGTCTGGAAGGGCCATATTCTGGATGGAGTTGAGTGAGCAGAGCTCACTCAACGCCGTATCCTGGATGGCGTTGAGTGATCAGAGCTCACTCAATGCCGCAGCATGGATGGTGTTGAGTGGGCAAAGCTCACTCAACGCTGTAGCCTGGATGGCGTTGAGTGAGCTGAGCACACTCAACGCCATTTTACTTAGAAACTTTTTAAGCTTGGCTGATGGTTCAGTTGAACCGGGCCGGTATAGGAAGTGGGCCAGAATGCGTTATTGGGCCGTTTTCTCTTATTAAGACTTAGTTAAGTCTTATTTTATGATTTTGACCGGTCAATGCCACGTGGCAGTCGTTCCTCTTCCTTCTAGCCATGGCCGAGCGACGGTTTGCATGGCCACTAATGGCTTTTAAGGCTCGGCTACATCCTCTCCCCCTTGAAACGGCTGGATTCAACTCCTCTCAGGGAGAGGATGAGTTCCCAGCCTTCTCTTAGCTGTTTTGGAGCCGTTTCATCTCCCCTCAACCATGGCAAAAGCAAGCATGTAAGGAGGCATTAATGGCTGGACAATTCATACCCCCACCCGCAGCCTTGTTTCTCCTTTAAAAGACTCCCTAGACTTAGAGAGGAAGTTTTTACCCTTGCCCGATAAAGCTAGAGCTTATTACCTTGCTATTGAAGAATTCTGGTGATGCCACCACCGCGCAAATGGCATCACGACGATCGGCTCGACTCCAAACCGCAAATAAGGTCCTCCTCTACCTCTTCTTCTATGGATAGATCTTAGGAATAATTAGGAGAGACATCGGGCTAAAAAGAGCTGGATCGGGTGAGCATTTTCATGACTTTTCCGAAATTCATGGTGGTCGGGTTCGCCGGAAACCGCCTCTCCGGCGGCCGTGCCGCCCCCTTACGGTAGCCCTCACCTCAACAGAGGTGGTGGTGGTGGTGGCCGGCCAGGGAGATGGCTAGGTGGACGGGAAATCCACTTGCAAAGCTACAGGTTTTAAGCGTTTTTAGGTTGCTGGTTCGGGCTTATTGAGATGATGAAGAGTAACTTTAATACTAAATTATTATATTTATATATAATATGTAGTGATTTATCAAGCTCTTTTTGATGCTATTTAATGAGGCACTTAGAGGCCGTTTTAGGAAATATGGACAGTCACAGAAGTTGTAGCCCTTCGAGTCTATATTATTATAAAATTTATTTCAACTCGATTGGGTAAGTGGTTTGACCACAACACCCATTTTGGTGGGACCTATACCTAGGGCTATCCTGAGGTTAAAATGGATGGCCACCTTTTATCCCTTGTCCAAATGAGCTAAAATTTAGTCAGGAGATCTACCTTAGCTATATCGAGGGCCTGTCCAAAAATAGGAATTTTTGGAGAATATTTTTCTATAGTTTTTGGAACAATTTAATAAAGCATGTATAAATTATTTAGGTGTCTTAAACACCTCAAAATCCCCCCCCCCCCACCCCAAATTTGGGTGGATAGTCTTAGAGGGCATGTTAAGGCTCTGGTAAAAATTTAATCTCATTTGGAGATATTTTGAATAGGTTTTTATCCAACCCTAGGTTGATCCTTATAGGATTATTTAGGATTAAACACCCCCTTGGGGTTTTCAGTGGTCAAATCACCTCAACAGAGGCTGAAATTTTGGACACTGACTTTGCATGGCTAATGTCACCCTCGTAAGGAAAATGGTGTGATTTAGGGTTCATTTACCCTTGGGTTCAAACTCAAACCCTAGGGAAGGGTTTTTGAGTGTTGTGAAGGGCATAGGAGCAAATGCCCTTGTGTGACCTTGTAACTAAGTAGAGTTGAATTTAGTGTATCCTAAGTTCTCTGGTAGAAATCTCAGAGGATTTTGAGATAGGTAGACACCTCAAAACCCTAACCCTAGTTTTAGGGTAGAAGCTCAATTATGAAAGCACAGCAACTAAACCTTAGTTAAAAGTTGTGAAACTTTGGTGGAGTAAGTTTTAGACTAGGAAGAACTCTTAGTAATTTTTATTAGGATTTTATTGATTATATTTCAAGTACTTTATTTGTTAGGTATCAATTACCTCAAACTGGTCTTTTAATTATTTTGATTACTCTGTTCATTTGAATCTGATGGAACTTGGTCAGCAGATGCTTTATGTGTAAATGAATATCCCTGAATTTTGTTACAAATTTTAGTTGATTATATCTAGTACTTCCTTCACAAGTTCCAAAAAGGGCAATTATGGCCAATAAATTATTTAGAGCAAATTACTTACTGTAAAATTATGAAACCTGACCAATGATTTTTTCAAATAAATATCTAGTTGTATAATTTTATTCATGATTTTTTAGAAGAATATTTATAATATTTGCTTCACAAATATAGCTCTTTGAGATTTTGGTAATTATTTTTTCTGGAGCTCAATTTTTATTGAAGAATTATAAAATTTGGCCACTAATGTTTTTAAGAAAGTATCTGCTCTAGAAAATTAATTAAAAATTTTTGGATGATTATCTACTGCACTTACTTCATTAATGGAAGGAGATAGGATTCATTATCAAAATTACATTGGGGTCTTAAATTACTAGAAAAATTATTATATCTTCGATTTACTGTTAAATTATTGTTTAGGATTTATCATGATTTTATGTAGCTTTATACATACCTGAAAAGTGCACTACATGTTCATTTGGTAGCCCTTAGAAGCTTTAAAGAAAATTAATTAAATGCCAGATAAATTAGGAAAATTACAATTTTCTGGATTTAGTCTATTTTTGTCATGATAAGTCTCCAGTAAATAATTTAGGGCATTTGGATGATTATCTAGAGTATCTTCTATTCGGTTTGACATATAGCCTACGATGGTCTTCATATAGCAAATTGTTAAATTGCAATAGGACATGATCTGGGATAGTTGTTGGAGTTAGTCATTTTAGCTGGGTGGTCTGATGTGAATGATTTCACTATAGAGGGATAGGAAGAGTAGTGAGAAGTGTTTTGGCTATAGTCTAAAGGTGTTCGGGTTCGACGAAAGATCGTCTTCCCCGAGGAGAGGAAGAGTTAAAAATCACCCTAGGTTAGTCTATCATAATATGAGAAGGGAATGGGTAAAGGGAATCAACCAATAATAATAAGTGCCTTGCGAAAGGGAACGATGGGCTTCATCTACCATCATAGTTCCTAGTGCCCTTTGAGAGCCCTTCATAGGGAATACCGGGGGCAATCCTGGGTTAATGTAAACTATAATAACAAACTGAAAAGAGTAACCTAGTAATTAGGATCTCACATTTCACAAACACTATTAACACAGGAAGATAGTTGGGAGCTTCAGCTCGGTTGGTTAAGAGACGGACAGAATGGTCCGGGGAGCTTCAGCTCGGTTGGTTAAGAGACGGACAGAATGGTCCGGGGAGCTTCGACTCGGTTGGTTAAGAGACGGACAGGATGGTACGGGGAGCTTCGGCTCGATTGGTTTGATACGATAAATATTGCATGTGCATAGTCAGGAAAGAAAATTAAGGTGGTGGGTCTTCAGTATTGGAGGGTCGATGCACCGACGCCAATACGCTGACTCGGCAAGTGTGGTTAGCACTTTGCCAACAAAAGTCTGGTGCGCCAGCCGACAAGAGTATGCAGGAGTCTGCTTTGTGCACCAAGCGTCGAGGCGTACGATAGGTCTGACCTGTAGTGCTTTACTGGTTTTGAGGTGGGCTAGGCCCAACCCACCGCTTCCGTCTGCCACTACGGAGGTATTCTGGGAGGTAACGGCTCTGAAAGGGGGAACTAAAGGTCTGTGTACACAGAGTCGGGTGTGTGTGTTGCACTTTCATGATTCATCATACCCACTAGCATGTAATGGCATAATTGATTCATTTAACCCCTGGCACCTATTGTATAAGTGGAATGGGACGCTTATACAATAGGCCTTGCAAAACGACCCCTTGGTCTATAAGCTTGTGTGGGCAAGTTTATAAATTAAGGTTAAATTCTATATATATATGCTGTTGTTTGATAATTGACACCCCAACGTATAAGTGGTATGGGACACTTTATATGATGGGAGCCTTGTAGAAGATCCCTTGGCTTAGGTGCTTCCGCACATAAGTTAAGGTTACATTTTCTACTTTCTGTTTTTGTCATATTTACTATAGAATTGCTAGCATAGGTCCGCTGTCACCTGCTTTTGATTTATTCTCCACCTTCATGTCCTTCCCTTTCTTCCTCTCCGCTCGGTACTTAGAAGCCATAGGGAAGGGGTAGGGGATGATAGGGCTTAGTCTTTATGACTAACGGTTTTCGAACCACATCACTTAGGGTATCGTGGAGCTCAGCATGGAGGAGCAGCCCCGGAGGTCGGCCCGCCTAAAGATAGGGCCGTCTAGCTCAGGAGTTCAGACAGCTGGGACTGTGACTTCTGACTTATAGTAGATGTTATAGTTTGCTTCCGCATGAGTGACCTGTAGTGAGATTATGATGTATCGGGCATAAGCCCTTACTTTCAATACCTTTTATACTATTTCTGTGGACTCTCCCTTCGTGGAGACTTACATTTCTATACATGTGATTTCGGTGGACTCGCTTATAACTTATTGTGCTATCTTTCTGTGATCGAATTGACTGGCAGAATCGGCGCTTTGTGGTGATGACCCTTCAGGGTGTGAAGTTGTCACCGCAAAGAGGCGATCCTGGACCTAAGATCCCGGTGTTTAAAATGAAAAAAAATGGGGTCTTACAAATTCAGCCATTAAAGGTGGCCTTTGGCATCCCTTTGGCCGAGCCCCTTCACCCCCTTCCTCTTTTTTCATTTCTCTCTCCTCCATTAACATGGAATGGAGCTCACCTTCTCTCTCCTAGTCACCAGGTTGACTTGGTCAACCTTGTGGTCTATTGGCAGCCCACACATACACATTACTCCCTAATAAGCCACATGAGGAGGCTTGAGCTTGGGCTAGCCCATTTGGGCTTGGTTGTTCCAAAGTGGGCTTGGGTTGACTCTAGTCATTTTGACCTTTTGGGTTAGCACCAATGGGTCCTTGGTGATCCATTGATCTCTCCTAAGGCTTAGGTGGGGTGGTACATGACTAATTGTGCACCTTGAGGGTCATATAACCCTTAATAAGGGCATCTTGACCAAGTTGGGGTTTTAGTTGGATTGGGTCAACTCAATCTTGTGGGTTAACCCCATTGAGTCCCAGGTGACCCATTGACACCACTTTAGGTCTAGGAAGACCTGGGCAAGGTTTGTTGGGCACATTAGAGGCCAACTGCCCTTAGTTAGGGCACCTTGCAAAATTTAGCCCTATGGTGGTCCTAGGTCAAATTGGCCACTTTGGGTTGACTCTAATGGACCCTTAAGGCTCTAGTGGACCCTCTAATAAGTTAGTGATGTTGTGGTGGGGACATGGAGTCATGGTGAAACCCTAAGGTCAATCCCTAGGTTTGGTGATGAGGTTGTGCCATAGACAGACCAAGGTGATTCTCATCTTGGCCTTTGATCACCTGGCCCTTTTTAGCATCCTAGGGTTTTGTCTTGACCTAGTCATGACCAAAACCTCTCTTAGGGGTCTAGTTGGAAATGGGATGTTACAATTCCTAATAAACAAAACAAAAATTTCGTCCCCGAAATCAAGGTTAAGCCTACGGGAATTTTTATTGAAGAAAAAGAACCTTATAACATCCCATAAGAAGTGAGAGATTACATCACGACGCCATGTTTGCTAAGTGAGGTTTAAAGGGAAACCTAAATCTATGACTAATTCTCCCAATTGGCAAAGCCAAGACACCCAATAAACAAAAGATTAGCCTCTACTCTTCCTGGGCAGTCCTACTAGTTTAAAATAGGGAGGTAAATTGAACATCCTTAGACGTTGTGAGGTATACCTGACTGAACAGCTCTGGATACTTTTGTCGCATCAGGTCCTGCGGTTCCCATGTATGCTCCTCGTGGCCGTGGTTCCTCCACAGAACTTTGACTAATGGAACCTTCTTGCGACGCAAGATACGTACTCGTCTGTCATCGATCAGAACTGGCTCCAATTAAACTGACCGGTCTGGAGCTACCGGACCATCTGTGGTCGAAATCTGCTGCTCCGGGTGTAGTAGAGCCCTCCTAAGTGAAGAAATATCGAATACGTCGTGTAAACCTGCTAGTTCCGGTGGCAACTTTAGCCTGTAAGCTAGGGGCCCGATCCGCTCCAGGATCCTGTAAGGGCCCATATACCTTGGGCTGAGCTTTTTCATGCCCGCATACCCACGAGACTCCATGCACCAGACGTATCTTCAGGAATCATGGTCTCCATCTTGAGACTCTACTTTGCAATGTCGCGCATCGTTATATTTGCCTATGCTCTGGGCCTCCAACATCCTATCTTGAATTATTCACACCCAGGTGTCTGGGTTCTTCATAAATTCCGAGTCGAGTGCCTTTGGATTCTCGTCCTATATCCATGATAGTGGAATCATGTACCTCCGTACGAGGGTGGAGAGCTGTGTTTAATGTCGGCTGAGAGTCAAGATAATCCTGGACTTACCTTTTCTCCTTGGACGTACACTATCCATCCTGATTCGACATAATAACCTTAAGCATACCATGATAACGGACTTCTACTCCAAAACTTCATGAAACAACATGGGAGTTTTCTTCCGGGTCGGGGTGACCCTAGCTTCCTCGACTAGTCTATCCTCGATGTTCCCTTTAAAATTATGCCCGGAGTGGGGATAAGGAATCCTGTGTATTGAATTCCCTAATTATACCCTCGAACTTCGACTCTAACTCGAACAGTGTATGATAATTGTGCCTCTTTCTTCACTCCGGGGAGATACATGATCTGAGATACACCATACTTCCAGTGATACATCATAGCGATTAAATTTTTACCTTCTCAGATATCCTGAATCTTGTTACCCATCATCTAATTTTTTTTTATCATAGTTAATCCTCGTCTTATCAACAAGTCATTGTCTTGGTAATGCTACAGGTCATCATTCCAAACATGTTTTTACAAAATCTTATCTTCGCCCGAATAATGTCGAATTATATCGACTTCAATCTCACTATGTTTGTTATGCCTCATTCTCTAAATTAGGTCTAAGGAAACCCAAGTCAAAAACTAATTCATCCAATAAACAAAGGACAAGTCCCCAATAAACAAAAGATAGGCCACTACCTACCTTGGGCTAAGTATCTTGATATTATCATGCTATATCCATCCCAGCTCGGTGCACAATCCCTAGGGAATCAATCTTCGACTTGGGGTTCCACCCTGAAACCTGTTGATATACTCCATACTCTAAACCCTCCGAGTCATATTTACGACACCTTATCCGGGTCAACATGTTCCCAATCCCAACTATGTCTCTTCCGAACTTGAATTCCTATCCAACCCTCGGTGTTTTTCGTGGTGGTTTTCCCCAGGTAATTTTGTTACTGGTATGAGGTTTGAGACTATGTGTCTTCTACCATTCTAATGGTTATTGGTCTCAGTTCTCCTTAAAACAATCCTACCAGTTTCATAATTGGACTATAGGGTCACCTGAGTTTATGTCTTAGGTTACCATTCTTGTGTTAAACTCTTCCTTTATTCTCTTTGGGTATCTCCTTACCTTAACCAAGTTCATACCAACGGTCTATTTTGGACTAAGGCATACTACAAGTCGTCATAGTTAGTCATGAGTCTTGGTGGGTTGAGTCTAACTTGTTGGCTAGAGAACTAAAAAATGAAATCTTCACAGTCGGATGTGCTCCCTGCTGGGGGAAGGGTTTGCCATAGGCTACAAAGAAGAATTCCAATTAATGAAGAAGCGGACTTTACATGTGATTTCCCATATGGGCACACCACTGCTTCTGCTGCTAGTTTGTCCTCAAACTAAGCTCGCGCTGGGGTGACCCAAGGTTTGTGGACTGCTACTCTTTTCCGATCGAGGTTTGCTCTGATATCACTTGTAAGACTCCTTTTTTTTCTTTTAAACACCGAGGTCTTAGGCCCAGAACCGCCGCTTTGCGGTGAAACCTTCACGCCCTGAAGGGTCATCACCGCGAAACGCCGATTCTGCTGGCCAATTCGATTACGGAAAAGCTACCAAGGTAGAGTAAACACAAGTGAGGTAAAAACTCTAACCAAAAGTCCACAATAAAATCACATCAGAGTAATAATATCTCCATGAAGGGAGAGTCCACAAAATATAAATGTACTGAAAAATAAGGGCTTAAGTCCGATACCTCAAATCCTCACTACATAGTCACTCAAGCGGAAGCAAAATAAAACACAACTATGTTCAGGGACTCACAGTCCCAACTGTCTGAACTCCTGAGCTAGACTTCCCTATCTCCAAACAGGCCGACCTCGGGGCTGCTCCTCCATGCTGGGCTCCACGATCCCCTAAATGATGTGGTCCGAAAACCGTTAGTCTATAAGACTAAGTCCTATCATCCCACACCCCTTCCCCCATTGCCCCTAGGCACTGAGCGGAGAGGAAGAAAGAGGAGGACTTGAAGGTGGAGAGTAATCAAGAAACATATGACATCAGACCTATTTTAGCAAT
Source organism: Platanthera zijinensis (assembly GCA_039513925.1). Classification (NCBI taxonomy): domain Eukaryota; kingdom Viridiplantae; phylum Streptophyta; class Magnoliopsida; order Asparagales; family Orchidaceae; genus Platanthera; species Platanthera zijinensis. The sequence goes on along the minus strand of CM077079.1, from coordinate 104,965,749 downwards.
TTTATAGTACATGTGGCAGTAAAGTAAAGTATGAAAAGTAACCTTAACTTATGTGCGGAAACGCATAAGCCAAGAGATCTTCTGTAGGGCTCCCATCGTATAAAGAGTCCCATACAAATTTATACGTTGGGGTGTCGGTTATTAACAGCAATATATATATTAAGAATTTGACCTTAATTTATAAACTTGCTCACACAAGCTTATAGACCAAGGGGTCGTTTTGCAAGTACTATTATATAAGCGTCTCATACCACTTATACAATAGGTGTCAGGGGTTATATGCAATAATTATGCTATGACATGCTAGTGGGTTATGATACGATCATGCAAGTGAAACTCACCCACCCGACTCTGTGTACACAGACCTTTAGTTCCCCCTTTCTGGAGCCGAACCTCCCAGGATACCTCCGTAGTGGCAGACGAAAGTGGTGGATTGGTCCTCGCCCACCTCTAAACAAGTAAAGTACCACCGGTCAGACCTATCGTACGCCTCAACGCTTGGTGCACGAGCGGATTCCTGCGTACTCTTGTCGGCTGGCGCACCAGACTTCTGTTGGCGAAGTGCTAACCACACTTGCCGAGCCAATGTATTAGCGTCGGTGCATCAACCACTAACACCGAGGGCCCACCACCTTACAACTTATGCACATGCAATATTAATACGTTTCCCACTGAGCCAAAGCTCCCCGGACTATCCTGTCCGTTCCAATTATCAACCGGGCCTTCGGCCCGCCGGGCTATCCCGCCTGTCTCCACAACCACCGAGCCTACCGCTCGAATATCCTAGTCAAACAAACTTTCTGAGACATCAGGGTGTGTGAAAGTGAACCTGTAATTATTCCAGTTTCTCTTTAAGATTTATCACTCCTATAGTTTACGTTAGCCTAGGACTGCCCGCGGTATACCCCGTGAAGGGCTCTCAAAGGGCATTAGGATCTATGATGGTAGTTGAAGCCCATTGTTCCCTTTTGCAAGGCACTTATTGTTATTGGTTGATTCCCTTACCCATTCCCATTACCCTAGATCTATCCTAGGGTGATTTTGACCTTCCCACTCTACAGGATAAGACAATCTTTCGTCGATCCCGAGCACCACCTAACACTAGTCAACCTCACACTCTACTAATCCTATCTTCCAATGATGAACTCCTTTATTTACCCAAACCAGCAACCTTCTAAGGATCCAACTCTTCAAATTCATTACCCATTCTAGTTCAGTTTCCGCAGTTACTATATGCAGACCACCTTAAACTATATGAGATGTATAAAGAAGGTACTCCGGATTGTCTTCCTAATCTCCTATAAAATTTACCGGAGGTCTATCATAACAAGTTTAGTCTAAAATCAGAGATTCATAATTTTTCTAATTAATTTGATATTTATTGAATTTTCCCAAATGTTTGGCCATGGGGAATTTTGAACATGAACTATATGATCTACTCAAGTAATGGCCACCCAAAACTTTTGATAACGAAATAATAGAGATATATTACTAGATACTAATTTCCATAATTTTTCAGAAAATATCTGACCTCTAATTAATTTTTCCAAAATAACTCCCTTAATCATATGTAAAGGAGCAAGTACAAAAATTATTTATCAGAAAATTATATAAAAATTACAAAATCTTAATATGGTACTAAAAGGGTCATTGTACAAAAATAATAATTTTATAGGCATGCTAGATGCCAAAATAAATTCAATTAAGTTTGCATGGGAAACAATACTTAATGAAGCAACCCTTAGAAATATTCTTTCAAAAATTCAATAAAAATTCACAGAGCTTTAAAACATAATAAAAATTCCTCTGGCTATAGTTTATTAATTTCCAGCATGTAGTTACTTCATAATAAATTTCTTAGTAAATAATACAAATTACTAAATTTTTAGTGAAGTATCCAAAATAATAATCCTAAATTCATAACAAAATCTCCAGAGCTTGTACTAACTTTAAACACTACTCTACCCAAATTTCATCACTATTCAGTGAGTTTTAGTGACATTTTCTATCACTACAAGGTTTGTGCCCTAAACTAGGGTTAGGGTTTTGAGGGACCTATTCACCTTAGAATCTATTTTAGATTTCTCCAGAGGATTCTACCTACCCTATAATTCTCTCTCCCAAGTTTCAAATCCTTTCAAGGTCAACTGACCCCTTGCCCTTCATAACCCTCAAAAGTCCTCCCTTAGTGTATGAGTTTGGATCCAAGGGTAAAACAATCCTAAACCACTCCATATTCCCTAAGAGGGTGATAATGGTCCTACCAAGTCAGGAGTCAAAATCAAAGCCTCTGTTGAGATGATTTGACCACTCAAACATCAAAAATAGCTCTTTGACCTAAATAACCCTATAAGAGTATACTTAGGGTTAAATCAATACCTAACCAAAACATCTCCAAATGAGATGAAAATTTTACAAGAGCCCTAGCATGCCCTCTAAGACCACCCACCCAAATTTGGGGGAGTTTTGAGATGTTTAGGACACCTAATTAATTTATTCATGGATTATTAAATTTTTCTAAAAACTATAGAAAATTGTTCTCAAAAAATTCCCATTTTGGATAGACCCTAGATATATTTAGGGTAGACTCTCTGCCCAAATTTCAGATCATTTGGACAAGGGATGAAGGGTGGGAATTCATTTGAATCTCAAGATAGCCCTAGGTATAGGTCCCACCAAAATGGATGTCCTGGTCCAACCAGAGGTCCAAATTGGTTCAAATTAATTTTGGATTAAAGTAGACTCAAATGTATACAACTTTGATGTTTTGCACTTTTTCATCAGAGGCACCTTACTATTTTTAATATTTATTTAAAAGTACTATAAATAAGGTGACAAAAAATCAATTAAAATGAAGTATTTTCATTTGATCCAGCACGGATCTTAGCGCAAATCCAAGGGCCCGGGCTCATCGTCTACCTCCAGCCAACGGCTGAGATAGACTGAGCCTGGAGCCACTTCCAGCCACCACCGCCGCCCATCCCGGCCCTTCCCCGGCCGGCCACCGCCATCAACACCTCCATCGAGGTGGCGGCTATCGACAGGCGGCGACTCGGCCGCCGGAGGGGCGAATTCCGGCGTTTCTACCAAGACAATTTCTCGGCCAAAACCATGAAAACCATAAATTGGTTTGGGCTCAATTGAGCTCAAACCTTCAACCTAGGAATTGTTATGATCTAACCATAAGACAAGGAGAGGAGGAGGACCTTGCCGGCGGCCTGAAGTCTAGAAGATCGTCGGGAAACCATCTTTGAAGGTGGTGCCGCTCGGTTTCTGACCCTGCACAGTGGGGAGGCCCGATTCCTTCAGGTGAGGGTTGGGAAAGCCTTCTCTCGGCCCACTGATGGTGTTTAAAGCTTCAGTAGGGGAGAGGAGAGGCAGGATTATCAATGGCCATTAAAGCCATTAATGGCTAGGCTCGGGTTAGGAGGAGGGGGGCTGAACCAGCCCCTTGGTGGCCGGGAAACGGATGGAAATTCCTCCCCTTCCCTAGGGGAGTTGAATTCAGCCATTAAAGGTGGCCTTTGGCCTCCCTTTGGCCGAGCCCCTTCACCCCCTTCCTCTTTCTTCATTTCTCTCTCCTCCATTAACATGGAATGGAGCTCACCTTATCTCTCCTAGTCACCAGGTTGACTGTGTCAACCTTGTGGTCTATTAGCAGCCCACACATACACATTACTCCCTAATGAAGCCACATGAGGAGGCTTGAGCTTGGGCTAGCCCATTTTGGCTTTGTTGTCCCAAAGTGGGCTCTAGTTGACTCTAGTCATTTTGACCTTTTGGGTTGGCACCAATGGGTCCTTAGTGATCCATTGATCTCTCTTAAGGCTTAGGTGGGGTGGGACAGGACTAACTGGGCACCTTGAGGGTCATATTACCCTTAATAAGAGCATCTTGACCAAGTTGAGAAGCCAACTCAAGCTTGGGGGTTGACCCCACTGGGTCCCAGGTGACCCATTGACACCACTTTAGGTCTAGGAAGACCTGGGCAAGGTTGGTTGGGCACATTAGAGGCCAACTGCCCTTAGTTAGGGCACCTTGCCCAATTTAGGCCTATGGTGGTCCTAGGTCAAATTGGCCACTTTGGGTTGACTCTAATGGACCCTTAAGGCTCTAGTGGACCCTCTAATAGGTTAGTGATGTTGTGGTGCGGACATGGAGTCATGGTGAAGCCCTAAGGTCAATCCCTAGGTTTGGTGATGAGGTTGTGCCATTGACAGACCAAGGTGATTCTCACCTAGGCCTTTGATCACCTGGCCCTTTTTAACTTCCTAGGGTTTTATCATGACCTAGTCATGACCAAAACCACTCTTAGGGGTCTAGTTGGAAATGAGATGTTATAACCCCGACCTGAGAGAAAACTCCCATGGGCGTTTCATAAGATTTGTGAGCAGTTGTTCATTATCATGGTGTGCTCAAGATGGTCGTGTCGAATCAGGATGGATAGTGTACGTCCAAGGAGAGAAGATAAGTCCAGGCTTATCTAGGCTTGCATTCGACATTCAACACAACACTCCACCCTCGTACGGAGGTGCAGGATTCCACTTTCATGGACCTAGGACAAGGATCCAAAGACACTCAACTCAGAATTTGTGGAGAACCCAGATACCCAGGTGTGACTGATTCGAGATAGGATGCTGGAGGACCAGGGCAGACCGGCCAAATATTATGATGCGCGATAATGCCAAGTAGAGTTAAGGATGGAGACTGTGTATTCTTGAAGATACGTCTGGTGCATGGAATCTCGCGGGTATGCGGCCGGAAGAAGCTCAGTCCAAGGAATATGGGGTGTTACAGGATCCTAGAGTAGATAGGCCCATTGGCTTACAGACTGGAGCTACCGACGGAGTTAGAGGGTTCGCATGATGTCTTCCACGGATCCTCTCTTAGGAAGGCTCTATTACGGCCAGAACAGCAGGTTCTTAGTATAGATTGCTCGACAGCTTTTGATCAAATTGTCTGTTGTGATCCGGTAAGGATAAATGATACAGTGGTGCGAGTCTTGCGGCGTAAGAAGGTCCTGCTGGTCAGGGTCCTGTAGAGGAACCATGGGTAGGAGGAGCATACCTGGGAGCCACCGGATCTGATGCCACATAGGTACCCATATCTCTCCGGGTAAAGTATACATTCAACTTCCTATGGGATGTTACATTCAGTTACTCTCAGTAGAAACCCCGCAGCCTAACCTGAATTTCGAGGACGAAATTTTATTTTGTTTATTGGTATTTGTAACATCCAATTTCCAACTAGACCCCTAAGAGTGGTTTTGTCATGACTAGGTCATGACAAAACCCTAGGAAGCCCAAGAAGACAAAGTGAGCTTAGGAATGAAGGTGGAAATCACCATGGTCTGCAAATAGTAGAATTCTAAACAATAGTTTAGGATGACCATAGGGCTTCACCCTGACACCATAACCCCACCACAACATCTCTAACCCATTAGAGGGTCCATTAGAGCCATAAGGATCCATTGGGATCAACCCAAAATTGTCAAATTGACCTAAGATCACCATAGCCCTAAATTGGACAAGGTGCCCTAACTAAGGGAAATTGACCTCTATTTTGCCCAACAAACCCTACCCAAGTCTTCCTAAACCTTACGAGAGTCCAATTAGTCACTAATAACATATTGGAGTCAACCCAAAAGGTCAAATTGACCTAGGTAAACTCTACTAAAGTGTTAGGTCAAGTTTGCTCAAATGGGCTAACTCAAGCTCAAACCCAAATCCACTTGGGCTAACCTCATTTTTATTATCCATATGGGTTACTGGGGTGCCATTAGGCTGAAATAATCATCAAATTCGGCCATAGTGACCAGGAGAGAGAAAACTCAATTTTCCCTTTAATGGAGGAGAGAGAAAGTGGAGAGAGTGAAGGCCATTCATGGCCAAGGGAGGCCAAGGTCCTCTCCAAACACTAGGTTCATCTTCCCTCCATCAATTGGAGAAGATCAAAGGGATTTCCAGGCTGTTCAGAGGTTGGATTCAGTGGGCTAAAGACTTGGCCGAAATTTACAAATAAGGCCATTAATTGCCACTTAGGCCCTTCCCCTCCTCCATTTGATGATCTTAAAAGCTTCCCCAAGGTCAGAGGAGATGTTTCAACTATTCCCCTAAAGAAATCGTGCACTTTGGTAGTGCTGTTGTAGAGCACCAAAATGCTCCACCACCGGCCATGGCGCACCACCACCAAACCCGTCGGCAAACACGGTTAAAGGTCCTCCTCTACTTCTCTCTTCGTGGGCTAGATCTTCAAATATTTTAGGAGAGAAATCGGGCTCAATTGAGCCAGATAGGGTGAGAGAACTTTCATGGATTTTACAGCTTGTGAGTTCGCCGGGAACCGCCCCTCCGGCGGCCGTGCCTCCGCCCGGCGATTGCCCCCACCTAAACGAAGGTTATGGGGTGGTGGCCGGCCAGGGAGGTGGTCCTAAAAAAGGGCTGGAATAGGCTACAGGTTTGGGAAATCCCAGTCCTTGGATGGAGGAAGACGATGACCAGGAGGCGTTGGATCTGCTTCAAGATTCGTGCAAGGATCTGAATTAATTAATTCATGTTTTCTTAATTTCTGTCCCATTACAGGGTTGTTTTTAATTAAATATTAAAAGTACAAAGATTTTACTACAGAAACAGTCGTCTGCAAGAAAGTTGTATTCCTAAGAGTCTAGTTTAATTCAAAAGTAGTTTGAACAAATTTGGATTTCGGGTTAGACCACAGAACACATTTTGGTGAGGTCTATACCTAGGCTAGGTCAGAGATTTTTTTGAGTGCCCCCATCAAACCAGTCTTCCAAATGACTTGGAATTTTGGATGGGGGTCAATCTTACCTATACCTAGAACATATCCAAAAATGGGAATTTGTGGAAATCATTTTTCTATAGTTTTTGTAATTATTTAATAAACCTTGTATATTTTAATTAGAGGGCCTAAAGACTTCTAAATTCTCTCAAATTTGGGTGAGAGGTTCTTGGTGTCAGTATTGGTCTCCGTATAAAATTTCACCTCATTTGGAGATGATTTGGTTTGAATTTTGTAAACCCTAGCCTTGGCCTAAAGGGGGATATTTAGGTCAAAGTGTTTTTTATGGGTTTGAGTGGTCAAATCACCGCAACAGAGGCTAAAGCTTGGGCGACTGGTTTGATATAATGCTAAACACCCCCACATGGAATTTGGGGTGGGTTGAAGTAGATTTTCCCTAGGACCCAAGTTCAAACACTAAGGTTTGACTTTGGGGATTTGTGAACGGAATGGGGTGAAACACCCTTGTATGGACTTGGTATTTAGTCCATGTGATCCTAGGATGGTCATAAGCCTGTTGGGTCTTGTTTCCACAATGACCTTAATTTGAAGAAGTCCTCCTAAAACTAAAGTGAATTGCAGTTGTATTTGATGTACTTGTTTAGATGTGCTTGCAGGTTCTAATTGCCAAGTGTAGACCAATGTCAGTCTATAATGGGTCACCAAACACAGGACCATGCAATGTAATCCCTCATTATGTGATCCAAAGTGTTGGCCCATGTATAGCCTCTCTATTGGGATACACTTCTCATTCATGCACTTGGATTGATGGACAGAAGCATTGGAGCTAATTTCCTCAGAAAAATATTTCTAAGTCCAAAATACTCGAGTAACCCCTTTTTATACTCGAGTATCAGACTTAATACTCGAGTAGCTAGTTAGACATACTCGAGTAGTTAGTTAGACATACTCGAGTAATCAGTTAGACTTACTCGAGTAGGCTCTGAATACTCGTGTAGATAAATCTATACTCGAGTAGTTAGTTAGTCACTCGAGTAAGTTCTTTTCATACTCGAGTAAGTAACTTAATCACTCGAGTAAATCATGTATCATACTCGAGTAGATCCATTTCTTCTCTTCTCTGCAAGTTCAAGTAGTTATACTCGAGTAGTTTCTTTTCATACTCGAGTAAGTGTTTCTATACTCGAGTAATTGATTTTCATACTCGAGTAAATTATTTGATACTCGAGTAATTGACTTTCATAACTCGAGTAAGTGAATGTTTCCCGGATACATATTCTGATACTCGAGTAATTCTCCTCTCACTCGAGTATATCTTGCTGATACTCGAGTATATCTTTGCTGATACTCGAGTATATCTTTTCTGATACTCGAGTATATCTCTTCTGATACTCGAGTAGTTCATTTTTTTCACTCAAGTAAATTTCTCTTCTCATACTCGAGTATACTCCTCTTTGTCACTCGAGTATCTAAATTCCCATACTCTAGTATATCTTCTCTTACTCGAGTATAGCAGTTCTCTATTCCAGAATTTTTCTAAGTTCGAATTCGCCATAAGTATTTTGAATCCGTCATTTCTGATTGGTCCACGTGTCATCCTTAATTAAGATTATGACCGTTGGAGTCCACCTATAAATAGGTCATTTCAGAATTGACTAAAAAACAAGATTACAGAGATATTCTTTTTAAGAAAGAGAAAATTCCGTGAACCCTAATTCTCACGCCGCCGCCGCCATCGTTGTTCACGGAAGAAACTCTGGATCGCTGATCTCCGTCTTCAACGACTATTTCTCCAGCGATCCAGACAAAAGTGAATCACTCGATCTCGCCGAGCCTCAAAGATTTCAGATCTATCTTCTCGATCGAGGTGGTTCTAGTTTTCAGATTCGTGGATCTCTCTCAAGTCATCTTCATCCTTTTCTGATCAAGCCGAAGTTCCTAAAGAAGAAGACTGTCAAAGATCCAGATCTGAGATTGTTGTTTTGATTTTTTTTATTCTCAAACCAAAATTTCATTGTAGGAGTTTTTCTCCGAGATTTATAGGAAGACCTTTCTTCCGAGTTTTGTAGATCCAGTTGGATCGAGTTTTGTAGGAACTTGGTTCCGAGGTGTAGGATTGTTTTCAATCCAAGATAGTGGAGTAGCCAAGTCTAGTGATTTGCTAGATCGGTGAGGAAAGTGGACGTACCCAAGGTTGGGGAACCACTATAAATCTCTTGTCGTCTGTGATTGCTTGATGTGTGCTGTGTTAGTTTTTAATTCCGCATTTGACACGCATTTCACCTATTCACCCCCCTCTAGGTGATTTAGGCTAACAACTTAGACCTCTCAATTGGTATCAGAGGGAGGTTGATCGTTAAAAGGTTAACACCTTGATCTTATCCTTCTAAGTTGTTTCTTGAAAAGCATCAAGCATGGACAGAGCCAAGGATTTTTTTAAGCTCCCAGTGTGCAATAAGGCAAACTTTCCCATGTGGAAAGAGAGAATAAAACTTTACATGGAAGTTGTTGACCCCCGCTTATTCATGATAGTGGAGGAAGGCCCTTATATCCCTATGATTGCCTCTACTAGTGATCCTACAAAGGAGGTGCCAAAGAAGTTGATGGATCTTGATAAGAATGAGATTGCACTTGTCTCCCTAGACAAGAAAGCCAAGAACATCATCGCAAGTGCAGTCAATGATTCTATGTTGCAAAACCTCATTCACTGCCAATCTGCCAAGGAGATGTGGAGATCTCTATATATCTTGATGGAAGGTACAGAAGAAGTAAGGGATGATAGGAGATCCCTTCTAAATCAGAAGTATGAAGCCTTCAAGCAAGGACCAAAGGAAGCTATTGCTGACACATATGAAAATTTCTTCAAGATTGTCAATGGATTGAGGAACTATGGTAGAGTGTTCACAGATGGTGAACTAAACGACAAGTTCCTAAGATCCTTGACAAAGGATTGGGACAACAAGATATGTGCCATCAGAGAGTTTGGAAGATTAGCAGAGACTGACCCTCAGAACCTCTTCGGAAAGCTTATGTCATATGAGCTTCAAATCAATAATAGAAAGGCTGAAGAAGAGTGCAACAACTCCTCATTCCAAGATAAGCCAGTTGCACTAAGGGCAGACAGCTCAAGAAAGGACAAAGCTGCTTCCACTCAAGGAGACTATGAAGAAGAAGAGTCCGAGCCAAGCACCTCAGGCTCAGATTCATCAGATGAAGAGTTTCATCTTCTCTCCCGACAATTCAAGAAGTTTCTTAGCAATAAGAAACAAATGAGAGAAAATGATTCCTCGTCCAGAAGATCACGTCCTGATGGTGATCGTCACAGCAGACATGACAGGTATAAATCTAAACCGAACAAACATGTTTCTTCTAACGTTGTTTGTTATTCCTACAGTAAGCCAGGGCATATAAGCACTGAGTGCCCTCTGAAGAAGAAAGAAGGAAGAGGCATAGAAAAGAATTCCCCTCAAGGGAAAAGGAAGAAAGAAAGAAGCTTCATTGCCAAAAAGCCAAAGACCCTCAGTGACTCTGACTCATCTGAGTCAAGTGCGGATGAAGAAGCCTACTTCGGGCTTATGGCTTTTTCTGACCAAGAGGACAAAGACAACGGTAACTCCTCATATACCGGGAAGGTAAATTCTCACACACCTCTTTCTGCCTCAGATTCTGACTCAAATGGTCATGATGGCTATTCTTCAGGGGAGGATGATTTTGAATTGGTAAATCAGTATCAAGTCTTATTGACTGCATTTGACAAATGCCGGAAGGTAGTCAAATTGCAATCAAAAGAGATTGCATCCCTCAAAGAAGTGGAATCAAATCTGAGGGAGGAGACTGACCGATTGACCCCTCTCAGAGAGGAAGTTCAATCTTTGAAGGAGGAAATTAAAGACTTTACTGAATTAGTAAATCATAAAGATTCTCTCCTAGATGAACTGGAAGCAAAGCTAGTCATCGAACGAAAGCTGGTTGAAACTCTCACCATGCCTACAACTGTGCTTCCAATCACTAGTGGAGAAACCTTCTTTGGGAAAAATAGCAGTATAGGACATAAATCAGCCAAAGGTAAAGGCAAGGCCTTCCCAAGCCAAACCGATGCCTTACTGAAATATGATCCTTACAATCATGGGCCAAATAAGAAGAAGACACCGAAAGCTAAAACTGGTGTAACAAAGGCTAAGGAGACAAGGAAGCCATGTACCTGTTGCAATCATGAGGCTTCCTCCTCCAAGTCAGTTGCTCTTGCTAGACCCCCCATCCATAAGGTAAAGCAAGAGAACAAGAGAAGGTACAACAGGTTTAACTGTTGGTGTTGTGGCAAGGTTGGTCACTTCGCCATAGATTGCTGGTTTAATCCCAGATATGTTTTAACTCCTCAAGTTGATAATATGAGAAAGACCACTCATAATGTTAACTCTCATAGGGGGAGAATACTAACAAAAGACCTAGGACCCAATCTTGTTTGGGCTCCTAAGGGATTCTAATCTTGTTTATGCAGGTATGTCCATAGGCCAATAAAATTCTTATCTGGCAATTGGACAAGTAGTTGTTCCAGAAAATTCTTGGAACTAGAAGATTAAGGGGGAGTTTCTAGTAGTCCCCTATTTAAAGAGGTCAGAAAGGGGGAGAGCAAAAGGAAATGGTTTATAGAGATGAAAAAGGAAAAGGAAATGCAAATCCAAATGAAGATTTCAGTAAGGGGGAGAAATGCAAAACAGTTCTAGTACAGAAATGGGGAGATTGTTGGACAATTATAGTAAAGAAATGTAAGACAATGCATCCTCTTTCATGTCATTTTGTCTTTATATCTCTAGCAATTCAATTTAGTAGATGGTGTTCAGACTTCTTCAAATAGGGGGAGATTGTTGGGTCTTGTTTCCACAATGACCTTAATTTGAAGAAGTCCTCCTAAAACTAAAGTGAATTGCAGTTGTATTTGATGTACTTGTTTAGATGTGCTTGCAGGTTCTAATTGCCAAGTGTAGACCAATGTCAGTCTATAATGGGTCACCAAACACAGGACCATGCAATGTAATCCCTCATTATGTTATCCAAAGTGTTGGCCCATGTATAGCCTCTCTATTGGGATACACTTCTCATTCATGCACTTGGATTGATGGACAGAAGCATTGGAGCTAACTTCCTCAGAAAAATATTTCTAAGTCCAAAATACTCGAGTAACCCCTTTTTATACTCGAGTATCAGACTTAATACTCGAGTAGCTAGTTAGACATACTCGAGTAGTTAGTTAGACATACTCGAGTAATCAGTTAGACTTACTCGAGTAGGCTCTGAATACTCGTGTAGATAAATCTATACTCGAGTAGTTAGTTAGTCACTCGAGTAAGTTCTTTTCATACTCGAGTAAGTAACTTAATCACTCGAGTAAATCATGTATCATACTCGAGTAGATCCATTTCTTCTCTTCTCTGCAAGTTCAAGTAGTCATACTCGAGTAGTTTCTTTTCATACTCGAGTAAGTGTTTCTATACTCGAGTAATTGATTTTCATACTCGAGTAAATTATTCGATACTCGAGTAATTGACTTTCATAACTCGAGTAAGTGAATGTTTCCCGGATACATATTCTGATACTCGAGTAATTCTCCTCTCACTCGAGTATATCTTGCTGATACTCGAGTATATCTTTGCTGATACTCGAGTATATCTTTTCTGATTCTCGAGTATATCTCTTCTGATACTCGAGTAGTTCATTTTTTTCACTCAAGTAAATTTCTCTTCTCATACTCGAGTATACTCCTCTTTGTCACTCGAGTATCTAAATTCCCATACTCGAGTATATCTTCTCTTACTCGAGTATAACAGTTCTCTATTCCAGAATTTTTCTAAGTTCGAATTCTCCATAAGTATTTTAAATCCGTCATTTCTGATTGGTCCACGTGTCATCCTTAATTAAGATTATGACCGTTGGAGTCCACCTATAAATAGGTCATTTCAGAATTGACTAAAAAACAAGATTACAGAGATATTCTTTTTAAGAAAGAGAAAATTCCGTGAACCCTAATTCTCACGCCGCCGCCGCCATCGTTGTTCACGGAAGAAACTCTGGATCGATGATCTCCGTCTTCAACGACTATTTCTCCAGCGATCCAGACAAAAGTGAATCACTCGATCTCGCCGATCCTCAAAGATTTCAGATCTATCTTCTCGATCGAGGTGGTTCTAGTTTTCAGATTCGTGGATCTCTCTCAAGTCATCTTCAACCTTTTCTGATCAAGCCGAAGTTCCTAAAGAAGAAGACTGTCAAAGATCCAGATCTGAGATTGTTGTTTTGATTTTTTTTATTCTCAAATTAAAATTTCATTGTAGGAGTTTTTCTCCGAGATTTGTAGGAAGACCTTTCTTCCGAGTTTTGTAGATCCAGTTGGATCGAGTTTTGTAGGAACGTGGTTCCGAGGTGTAGGATTGTTTTCAATCCGAGATAGTGGAGTAGCCGAGTCTAGTGATTTGCTAGATCGGTGAGGAAAGTGGACGTACCCAAGGTTGGGGAACCACTATAAATCTCTTGTCGTCTGTGATTGCTTGATGTGTGCTGTGTTAGTTTTTAATTCTGCATTTGACACGCATTTCACCTATTCACCCCCCTCTAGGTGATTTAGGCTAACAACTTAGACCTCTCAAAGCCCTAGGGAGAGATGGTGGGATTTGGACACATGCACACCACTTAAACCACCCGGTAACTCTTTGGGTCAATACACCTTAGGAATTGTCTAGTGGCTCATATGATTTTGGAATTGCATGACATTTTGGTAGAGGTAATTTTCATAACAATATTTTCCACTGAATTATACTACATACTATTTGGACGAGTTTAAAAGTGGGTTCCTTTAAAAAGTGCACTTTCATGTGTTATCTTGAAGAATTTTATTATGTGACCTCCTAACCTTGGGTTTGGATGATACTTAGTCAAGCTATGTTTTAGGACTATAACAAGCCCTAGAGATTTTTAATATGAATTTTAGATCATTAATTTGAGTACTTTACTCACAACCAATCAAGTTGTATTATCTACTTAGGAATTTCTTATGATCTAACCACTGATTGAAAACTTATGAAATTTAGTCAGAGGACCTTTTATGACATTGTAAATCTCTGTAAATATTAATGGAATATTTGGATTGTTGTTTATAGGGGTTGTTTCACAAGGTGCTAGTTTCCAAGTGCTTATAATTGATTTTATTATAGTACCTAATGAGCTTGATAAATTATGATTTTTGGTTAGAGGCTCTTTCTGGTCATTCTTGAGATTCAGTAATTTTTCTACAATTTTCTGGTGATTACCTTTAGTACTTTCTTCTTTACCCAAAATTAATGGCTTATTATTGGATTAATTAATTAGAGGTCAAATCATTTTTGGAAAATCATGAAATTTTGTATTTACTGTTATTCCTCTGTTATCTAGTCTTCATAATTTTTGGGTGGCCGTTACTTAAGAAAATATTATACTTCATGTTCAAATTACCCATGGCCTAACTGTGGGGAAAATAATTAAATACCAAATTAATTATGAAAATTATAATTTTCTGGATTTAGGTTAATCTTGTCATGATAGACCCCCATTAAATATTTTAGGGCATTTGGATGAAAATTTGTAGTACCTCTTATCATGTACATCATATAGCATAGGTTGGTTTGCATATAGCAAAACTGCAGAAATTGCGTTGGAATGTGAATTGGGCATATGGGTTGGGGTTAGTAGTTAGATGGTTTGGGAAAATGAAATTGAGTTCATCATTGGAAATTGGGATGAGTAGAATGTTAGGTTGGCTAGTGTTAGGTGGTGCACGAGATCGACAAACGATCGTCTTTCCCGTGGAGAGGAAGAGACAAAACACACTAGGGTTAGTTATAGTTTAATATTGAAGGGATTTGGAATTGGGTAATAACCAATAATATTAAGTGCCTTGCGAAAAGGAATTATGGGCTTCAGCTACCATCATAATTCCTAGTGCCCTTTGAGAACCCTTCACGGGATATACCGGGGGCAGTACTGGGCTAACCTAAACTATAGGATAAATAAATCTTAAAGAGCAACTAGTATAATTAGGGGTTCACTTTCACACACCCAGGTATCCTTGGAGGTTTGGCTCCAGAATGGGAGAACTAAAGGTCTGTGTGCTCAAAGTCGAGTGTGTGTGGTGCACTTGCATGTTCACATCATAGCATACTAGCATGACATAGCATCATCATTGCATATAACCCTTGACACATATTGTATAAATTGGTATGATACTTTTTATACAATAGGCCCTGCAAAATGACCCTTTAGTTTATAGGCTTGCATGAGCATGCTTATAAGTTATGGTTATTTTCCTATGATAAATATTGCTTGCTTGTAAACCGACACCCCATCGTATAAATTGGTATGAGACTTTTTATACGATGGGAGCCTTACAGGAAATCCCTTAGCTTATAAGTCTGTATGGGCATTCTTATAAGTTATGGTTACATGTTTCATATTTTACTTTCGTATACTTATGCTTACTCTACATACTTTTGTAACTACTAAATGTTTACATAGAACTGCTAGATTAGTTCCGCCGCCACCTGCTTACATTTGTTACTCTCCACCTTCATTACCTTCCCTTTCCTTCTCCCCGCTCGGTGCCTAGGAGCCATAAGGGAGGGGTGGGGGATGATAGGACATAGTCTTTTAGACAAACGGTTTTCAGACCAAATCATTTTAGGGGATCGTGAAGCCGAACCTGGAGTTACAGCCCCGGAGGTCGGCACCCTTGGAAATGGGACAGTCTAGTACCGGAGTTCAGACAGCTGGGATAGTGAGTCCAGATCATTAGTAGTAGTTTTAGTTTTGCTTCCGCGATGAGTGAATTGTAGTGAGGATTGTGATGTATCGGGCATGAGCCCTATTTTCTAGTACTTCTTATATTGTTGTTGTGGACTCTCCCTTCATGGAGATTTATTTTATATACATGTGATTCTGGTGGACTAGTTTTGAGTTCATTCTTACTCTTATACTTTATTCTACACTTCTGCGATCGATATGACCGGCATAATCGACATTTTGTAGTGATGACCTTCCCGGGCGTGATGGTGTCACCACAAAGCGGCGGTTCTGAGCCTAAGACCCCATGGTTTAAAAATAAAAAAAATGGAGTCTTACAAGTGGTATCAGAGGAAACCTTGATCGAAAAAGTAGAAGTCCACTAACCCTGGGTCACCCCCGCACGAGCTTAGTTTGAGGACAAACTAGCAGCGGAGGAAGTGGTGTGCCCATAAGGGAAATCACATGTAAAAGTCAACTTCTTCATTAATTGGAATTCTTCTTTGTAGCCTATGGCAAACCCTGCCCCAGCAGGGAGCACCTCCGGCTGCGATGATCTCATCTTATAGTTCTCTAGCCAACGTGTTACACTCAACCAACTAGGACTCATGACTAACCATGACAACTTATAGTATGCCCTAGTCAAAAATAAACCTTCGGTATGAACTTGGTTAAGGTAAGGAGATACCCAAAGAGAATAAAGGAGGAGTTTAACACGAGAATGGCAACCTAATAAATAAAATCAAGTGACCCTACAGTCCATATCAAGGATTACCCAAACCGATAGGACTACCTTAAGATGAATAAAGGCCAATAATGTAATAGCAGAATGGTAGAAGACACTTAGTCTCAACCCTTATACCAATAATAAGATTACCTGGAGAAAACCACCGAGAGAAACATCGAGGGTCGGATTGGAATTCAAGTTCGGAAGATACCCATTTTGGATTGGGAACATTTTGACCCCGATAAGGTTGTCATAAATGTGACTCAAAGATTTTAAAGTATGGAGTATATCGACGAGTTTCAGGGTGGAACCTCAAGTCGAAGATTGATGCCCTAGGGATTGTGCAGCTAGCTAGGACGGATATAACAGCGTAATATCAAAGATACTTAGCCCAAGGTAGGTAGGAGCTTATCTTTTGTTTATTGGGGGCTTACCTTTTGTTTATTGGGGACATGCCCTTTATTTATTGGGTAAATTAGTATTGACTTGTGTTTCCTTAGACATAATTTAGAGAATGTGGCATAACAAACATAGTGAGATTGAAGTCGATATAATTCGATGTTATTCGGGCGAAGATAAGATTTTGTAAAAACATGTTTGGAATGATGACCTGTAGCATTACCAAGACAATGACTTGGTAATAAGACGTAATAATTACGAGGATTAACTACGATCACGTAAAATTAGATGATGGGTAACAAGATTCAGGATATCTGAGAAGGTAAATTCAATCGCTATGATGTATCACCAGAAGTATGGTGTATCTCACAACATGTATCTCCCCGGAGTGAAAAAAGATGTCATGGATTTTGTGATGCACGGTGGGGTCCGTCAGTTGATGAAGGCTACGTGCAAGTTTTTTTTTTTGAACTATTAGAGCCACGGCCCGAGTTAGAGTGGTAGTCCGAGGGTATAATTAGGGATTTTCATACACGGGATTCCTCATCCCCACTCCGGGCACAAATATAAAGGGAACATCGAGGATAGACTGGCAGAGCTTGCTGGGGTCACCCCGACCTAAGAGAAAACTCCCGTGGGTGTTTCATAATATTTGTGAGTAGTTGTTCATTATCATGGTGTGCTCAAGATGGTCGTGTCGAATCAGGATGGACAGTGTACGTCCAAGGAGAGAAGATCAGTCCAGGCTTATCTAGGCTTGCGGTCGATATTCAACACAGCTCTCCACCCTCGTACGAAGGTGCAGGATTCCACTTTCATGGATCTAGGACAAGGATCCAAAGGCACTCAACTCAGAATTTGTGGAGAAACCAGATACCCAGGTGTGACTGATTTGAGATAGGATGTTAGAGGCCCAGGGCAGACCGGCCAAATATTATGATGCGCGACATTGCCAAGTAGAGTTAAGGATGGAGACTGGGTATTCTTGAAGATATGTCTAGTGCTTGGAGTCTCGCGGGTATGCGGGTGGAAGAAGCTCAGTCCAAGAAATATGGGGCGTTACAGGATCCTGGAGCAGATCGTCCCATTGTCTTACAGATAGGAGCTATCGCCGGAGTTAGGGGGTTCGCACGACGTATTCCATGTATTCACTCTTAGGAAGGCTCTACTACGGCCAGAACAGCAGGTTCTTGGTATAGATGGCTCGACAGCTTTTGATCAAATTATCTACTGTGATCTGGTCAGGATAGATGATACAGCGGTGCGGGTCTTGCGGTGCAAGAAGGTCCTGCTGGTTAGGGTCCTGTAGAGGAACCATTGGCAGGAGGAGCATACTTGGGAGCCACCGGATCTGAAGACATATATGTACTTAGATCTCTCTGGGTAAAGTATACATTCAACTTCCTATGGGATGTTACATTCAGTTACTCTCAGTAGAAACCCCGCAGCATAACCTGAATTTCGAGGACGAAATTTTTATTTTTGTTTAATGGGATTTGTAACATCCCATTTCCAACTAGACCCCTAAGATTGGTTTTGTCATGACTAGGTCATGAAAAACTTGAGGAAGCCCAAGAATACCAAGTGAGCTTAGGCTTGAAGGATGAAATCACCATGGTCTTCAAATAGTAGAATTCTAAACAATAGTTTAGGATGACCCTAGGGATTCACCATGACTCCATGACCCCACCACAACATCTCTAACCCATTAAAGGGTCCATTTTAGCCATAAGGATCCATTGGGATCAACTCAAAATGGTCAAATTGACCTAAGATGACAAGGTGCCCTAATTAAGGGAAATTGACCTCTAATGTGCACAACCAACCCTACCCAAGTCTTCCTTGACCATAGGAGAGGCAAATGAGTCACTAATAACATATTGGAGTCAACCCAAAAGTTCAAATTGACCTAGGTCAACTCATCTCAAGTGTTAGGTCAAGTTAGCTCAAATGGGCTAACTCAAGCTCAAATCCAAATCCACTTGGGCTAACCTCATTTTTATTATCCATATGGGTTAGTGGGGTGCCATTAGGCTGAAATAATCATCAAATTCGGCCATAGTGACTATGAGAGAGAAAACTCAATTTTCCTTTTAATGGAGGAGAGAGAAAGTGGAGAGAGTGAAGGCCATTCATGGCCAAGGGAGGCCAAGGGCCTCTCCATACACTAGGTTCATCTTACCTCCATCAATTGGAGAAGATCAAAGGGATTTCCAGGCTGTTCAGAGGCTGGATTCAGTGGGCTAAAGCCTTGGCCAAAATTTTCCATTAAGGCCATTGATGACCACTTCAAGCTAGGCCCTTCCCCTCCCCCATTTGATGATCTTAAAAGCTTCCCCAAGGTTAGAGGAAAAGTTTCCACTCTTACCCTAACGAAACAGTGCACTTTGGTAGTGCTTTTATAGAGCACCGAAAAGCTCCACCACCGGCCATGGTGCACCACCACCAAACCAGCCGGTAAGCACGGTTAAAGGTCATCCTCTACTCCTCTCTTCGTGGGCTAGATATTTTAATCTTTTAGGATAGAAATCGGGCTCATTTGAGCCGGATTGTGTGAGAGAAATTTAAGAAATTTCATGGATTTTAAAACTTGTGAGTTCGCCGAAAACCGCCCCTCCTGCGGCCGTGCCGCCGCCCGGCGATAGCCCCCACCTCAATGAAGGTGGTGGAGATGGTGGCCGGCCTGGGAGGTGGCCGAGTGGCCGAAAAAAGGTTTGGAATAGGCTACAGGTTCGGGAAATCCCAACCCTTGGCTGGAGGAAGAAGATGACCAGGAGGCGTTGGATCTGCTTCAAGATTCGTGCAAGGATCTGAATTTATTAATTCCTGTTTTATTAATTTCTGTCCCATTACTGGGTTGTTTTTAAATTAAATATTTAAAATACCTAGTATCCTATACCCAAAAAATTGTCTACATGAAAGTTGTATCCCTAAGAGTCTAGTTTAATTAAAAATTTGTTTGAACCAATTTGGATTTCGGGTTAGACCACATCACGCATTTTGGTGAGGTCTATACCTAGGCTAGGTCAGAGATTGTTTTGAGTTCCCCCATCAATACAGAAATCCAAATGACTTGAAATTTTGGATGGGGGTCACTCTTACCTCTACCTAGAACATATACAAAAATGGAAATTTGTGGAAAATAATTTTCAATATTTTTTGTAATTATTTAATAAACATTGTATAATTTAATTAGAGGGCCTAAAGACATCTAAATTCTCCCAAATTTTGGTGAGAGGATCTTGGGGTGAGTATAAGTCTCTGTATAAAATTTCACCTCATTTGGAGATGATTTAGTTTGAATTTTGTAAACCCTAGCCTTGGCCTAAAGGGGGGTATTTAGGTCAAAGTGTTTTTTGTGGGTTTGAGTGGTCAAATCACCTCAACAGAGGCTGAAACTTGGGCCACTTGTTTGATATGATGCTAAACACCCCCCATATGGATTTTGGGTGGGTTGGGGTAGATTTGCCCTAGGACCCAAGTTAAAATCCTAAGGTTGGACTTTGGGGATTTATGAAGGGCATGAGGTGAAACACCTTTGTATGGACTTGGTGTTTAGTCCATGTGATCATAGGATGGTAATAAGCCATAGGGATAGATATGGAGGGATTTGGACACAAGCACACCACTTAAACCACAAGATAAGTCTTTGGGTCCATACACCTTAGGAATTGTCTAATGGCTCATATGATTTTGGAATTGCATGACATTTTGGTAGAGGTCATTTTCATAACCATATTATCCACTGAATTATACTACATAATATTTGGATGAGTTTACAAGTGGGTTCCTTTGAAAAGTGCACTTTCATGAGTTATCTTGAAGAATTTTATTATGTGCCTTCCTAACCTTGCGTTTGGATGATACTTATTCAAGCTATGTTTTAGGACTATAATAAGGCCTAGAGATTTTTAATATAAATTTTAGATCATTAATTTGAGTATTGTACTCACAACCCATCAAGTTATATTATCTACTTAGGAATTTCTTATGATCTAACCACTGATTGAAAACTTATGAAATTTAGTTAGAGGAACTTTTATGACATTGTAAATCTTTGTAAATATTTATGGAATTTTTGGAAGCCTGTTTATAGGGGTTATTTCACAAGGTGCTAGTTTCCAAGTGCATTTAATTGATTTTATTATAGTACCTAATGAGCTTGATAAATTATGATTTTTGGTCAGAGGCACTTTCTGGTCATCCTTGAGATTCAGTAATTTTTCTACAATTTTTCTGGTAATTAACTTTAGTACTTTCTTCTTTACCCATAATTAATGGCTTATTATTGGATTAATTAATTAGAGGTCAAATCATTTTTGGAAAATCATGGAATTTGGTATTTATTGTTATTCCTCCGTTATCTAGTGTTCATAATTTTTGGGTGGCCATTACTTGAGAAAATATTATACTTCATGTTCCAATTACCCATGGCCTAACGTTGGGGAAAATTAATTAAATACCAAATTAATTAGGAAAATTATATGTTTCTGGATTTAGGCTAATCTTGTCATGGTAGACCCCCCATTAAATATTTTAGGGCATTTGGATGAAAATTTGGATTGCCTCTTACTATGTACATCATATATCACAGGTTTGTCTGCATATAGCAAAACTGCAGAAATTGCGTTGGAATGTGAATTGGGCATATGGGTTGGGGTTAGTAGTTAGCTGGTTTAGGAAAATGAAATTGAGTTTATCATTGGAACTTGGGATGATTAGAATGTTGGGTTGGCTAGTGTCAGGTGGTGCACGGGATCGACGAAAGATCGTATTTCCCATGGAAAGGATGAGACAATAAAAACTAGGGTTATTTCTAGTTTAATATTGAAGGGATCGGGAATTCGGGAATAACCAATAATATTAAGTGCCTTACGAAAGGGAACGATGGGATTCAGATACCAACATAGTTCCTAGTGCCGTTTGAGAACCCTTCACGGGGTATACCGGGGGAAGTACTGGGCTAACCTAAACTATAGGAGTAATAAATATTAAAGAGCAATGAGTATAATTAGGGGTATACTTTCACACACCCAGGTATCCTGGGTGGTTAGGCTCCAGAAAGGGGGAACTAAAGGTCTGTGCGCTCAGAGTCGAGTGTGTGAATTACACTTGCATGTTCACATCACAGCATACTAGCATGACATAGAATCATCATTGCATATAACCCTTGACACTAATTTTATTAATTTGTATGAGACTTTTTATACAATAGGCCCTGCAAAATGACCACTTAGTTTATGGACTTGCGTGAGCATGCTTATAAGTTATGGTTATTTTCCTATGATAAATATTGCTTGCTTATAAACCGACACCCCATCGTATAAATTGGTATGAAACTTTTTACACGATGGGAGCCTTGCAGGAGATACCTTAGCTTATAAGTTTGTATGGGCATTCTTTTTAGTTATGGTTACATGTTTCATATTTTTCTTTCGTATACTTATGCTTACTCTATATACTTTTATTACTACTATATGTTTACATAGAACTGCTAGATTAGTTCCGTCGCCACCTGTTTACATTTGTTACTCTCCACCTTCATTACCTTCCCTTTCCTTCTCCCCGCTCTGTGCCTAGGAGCTATGGGGAGGGGTGGGGGATGATAGGACTTAGTCTTTTAGACTAACGGTTTTCGGACCAAATCATTTTAGG
This sequence comes from Platanthera zijinensis, assembly GCA_039513925.1. NCBI lineage: Eukaryota > Viridiplantae > Streptophyta > Magnoliopsida > Asparagales > Orchidaceae > Platanthera > Platanthera zijinensis. Next base: position 104,943,404 of record CM077079.1, on the reverse strand, counting down.
GGATCGTGAAGCCGAACTTGGAGATACAGCCCTAGAGGTTGGCATGCTTGGATACGGGACAATCTAGTACCGGAGTTCAGACAGCTGGGACAGTGAGTCCCGATCTTTCGTAAATGTTTTTGTTTTGCTTCTGCGATGAGTGAATTGTAGTGAGGATTGTGATGTATCGAGCATGAGCCCTATTTTCTAATACTTCTTATATAGTTGTTATGGACTCTCCCTTCGTGGAGATTTATTTTATGTACATGTGATTTTAGTGGACTAGTTTTGAGTTTATTCTTACTTTTATACTTTACTCTACACTTCTGCGATCGATATGGTCGGCATAATCGGCGTTTTGTAGTGACGAACTTCCCGGGCGTGATGGTGTAACCACAAAGCGGCGGTTTTGGGCCTAAGACCCCGTTGTTTAAAAAAAATGCGGTCTTACAAGTGGTATCAGAGGAAACCTCGATTAAAAAAGTAGAAGTCCACTAACCCTGGGTCACCCCCGCACGAGATTAGTTTGAAGACAAACTAGTAGCGGAAGCAGTGGTGTGCCCATAAGGGAAATCACATGTAAAAGTCCACTTTTTCATTAATTGGAATTCTTCTTTGTAGCCTACGGCAAACCCTGCCCCAGCAGGGAGCACCTCCGGCTGCAAAGATCTTATCTTTTAGTTCTCTAGCCAACGAGTTAAACTTAACCCACTAGGACTCATGACTAACCATGACAACTTATAGTATGCCCTAGTAAGAAATAGACCTTTGGTATGAACTTGGTTAAGGTAAGGAGATACCCAAAGAGAATAAAGGAGGAGTTTAACACGAGAATGACAACCTAAGACATAAACTCAGGTGACCCTACGGTCCATATCAAGGATTACCCAAACTGGTAGGACTGCCTTAAGAAGAATAGAGTCCAACAATCTAATAGCAAAATGGTAGAAGACACTTAGTCTCAACCCTCGTACCAGTAATAATATTACCTAGAGAAAACCACTGAGAGAAACACCGAGGGTCGGATAGGAATAAAAGTTCGGAAGATACCCATTTGGGATTGAGAACATTTTGACCCCGATATGGTTAAATGTGACTCATTGAGTTTAAAGTATGGAGAATATCGACGAGTTTCAGGGTGGAACCCCAGGTCAAAGATTGATGCCCTAGGGATTGTGCACCCAGCTAGGATGGATATAACAGTGTGATATCAAAGATACTTAGCCCAAGGTAGGTAGGGGCTTATCTTTTTTTTATTGGGGGCATACCTTTTATTTATTAGGGACTTGTCATTTGTTTATTGGGTTAATTAGTATTGACTTGGGTTTTCTTAGACCTAATTTAGAGAATGTGGCATAACAAACATAGTGAGATTGAAGTCGATATAATTCGACATTATTCGGGCGAAGATAAGGTTTTGTAAAAACAAGTTTGGAATGATGACCTGTAGCATTACCAAGATAATGACTTGATAATAAGACATAATAATTACGAGGATTAACTACGTTCACGTAAAATTAGATGATGGGTAACAAGATTCAGGATATCTGAGAAGGTAAATTTAATCATTATGATATATCACCGGAAGTATGGTGTATCTCAGAACATGTATCTCCCCGGAGTGAAAAAAGATGTCAAGGATTTTTTGATGCACAGTGGGGTCCATCAGTTGATGAAGGCTAAGTGCAAGGGTTTTTTTGGGGAACTATTAAAGCCACTCCCCAGTTAGAGTGGAAGTTCGAGGGTATAATTAGGGATTTTCATACACAGGATTCTTCATCCCCACTCCGGGCACAATTATAAAGGGAACATCGAGGATAGACTAGCCGAGGTGGCTGGGGACACCCCGACCCGAGAGAAAACTCCCATGGGTGTTTCATAAGATTTATGAGTAGTTGTTCATTATCATGGTGTGCTCAAGATGGTCGTGTCGAATTAGGATGGACAGTGTACGTCCAAGGAGAGAAGATTAGTCCAGGCTTATCTAGGCTTGTAGTTGACATTCAACACAGCTCTCCACCCTCGTACGGAGGTGCAGGATTCCACTTTCATGGATCTATTACAAGTATCCAAAGGAACTCAACTCGGAATTTGTGGAGAACCCAGATACCCAGGTGTGACTGATTCGAGATAGGATGTTGGAGGCCCAAGGCAGACCAGCCAAATATTATGATGTGCGACATTGCCAAGTAGTGTTAAAGATGGAGACTATGTATTCTTGAAGATATGTTTGGTGCATGGAGTCTCGCGTGTATACGGGCGGAAGAAGATCAGTCCAAGGAATATGGGGCGTTACAGGATCCTGGAGCAGATCGTCCCATTGTCTTACAGATAGGAGCTATCGCCGGAGTTAGGGGGTTCGCACGACGTATTCCATGTATTCACTCTTAGGAAGGCTCTACTACGGCCGGAACAGCAGGTTCTTGGTATAGATGGCTTGACAACTTTTTATCAAATTGTCTGTTGTGATCCGGTCAGGATAGATGATACATCGGTATGGGTCTTGCGGCGCAAGAAGGTCCCGCTGGTCATGGTCCTGTACAGGAAACATGGGCCAGAGGAGCATACCTGGGAGCCACCGGATCATATGCCACATAGGTACCAAAATCTCTCCGGGTAAAGTATACATTCAACTTCCTATGCGATGTTGCATTCAGTTACTCTCCATAGAAACCCGCAGCCTAACCTGAATTTCGAGGACGAAATTTTTATTTTTATTTATTGGGATTTGTAACATCCCATTTCAGCCTAGACCCCTAAAGGTGGTTTTTTCATGACTAGTTGATGACAAAACCCTAGGAAGCCCAAGAAGACCAAGTGAGCTTAGGCATGAAGGTGGAAATCAATATGGTCTGCAAATAGTAGAATTCTAAACAATAGTTTAGGATCACCATAGGGCTTCACCAGGACTCCATGACCCCACCACAGCATCTCTAACCCATTAGAGGGTCCATTAAAGCCATAAGGATCCATTGGGATCAACCCAAAATGGTCAAATTGACCTAAGATCACCATAGGCCTAAATTGGACAAGGTGCCCTAACTAAGGGAAACTGACCTCTATTGTGCCCAACCAACCCTACCCAAGTCTTCGTAGACCTTAGGAGAGGCCAATGAGTCACGAATAACATATTGAAGTCAACCAAAAGGTCAAATTGACCTAGGTCAACTCTACTCAAGTGTTAGGTCAAGTTGGCTCAAATGTTCTAACTCAAGCTCAAACCTAAATCCACTTGGGATAACCTCATTTTTATTATCCATATGGGTTAGTGGGGTGCCATTAGGTTGAAATAATCATCAAATTCGGCCATAGTGACTAGGAGAGAGAAAACTCAATTTTCCCTTTAATGGAGGAGAGAGAAAGTGGAGAGAGTGAAGGCCATTCATGGCCAGGGGCCTCTCGAAACACTAGGTTCATCTTCCCTCCATCAATTGGAGAAGATCAATGGGATTTCAAGGGTGTTTAGAGGCTGGATTCAGTGGGCTAAAGCCTTGGCCGAAATTTACCATTAAGGCCATTAATGGCCAATTCAAGCTAGGCCCTTCCCCTCCCCCATTTGATGATCTTAAAAGCTTCCCCAAAGTCAGAGGAGAAGTTTCCACTCTTCCCCTAAAGAAACCATGCATTTTGGTAGAGCTGTTGTAGAGAACCGAAAAGCTCCACCACCGAGCATGGTGCACCACCACCAAACCCGTCGGCAAGCACGGTTAAAGGTCCTCCTCTACTCCTCTCTTCGTGGGCTAGATCTTTAAATCTTTTAGGAGAGAAATTGGGCTCAATTGAGCCGGATCGGGTGGGAGAAATTTCAGAAATTTTATGGATTTTAAACATTGTGAGTTCTCCAGAAACCTCCCCTCTGGCAGCCGTGTCGCCACCCGGCGATAGCCCCTACCTCAACGAAGGTGGTGGCGGTGATGGCCGCCAGGGAGGTGACCGAGTTGCCGGGAAAAAGGGCTCGAATAGGCTACAGGTTCGGGCAATCTCATCCCTTGGCTGGAGGAAGAAGATGACCAGGAGGCGTTGGATCTGCTTCAAGATTCGTGCAAGGATATGAATTTATTAATTCCTGTTTTATTAATTTATGTCCCATTACTGGGTTGTTTTTAATTTAACTAATAAAAATACCTAGATTCCCTTACAGAAAAAGTCATCTACATGAAAGTTGTAGCCCTAAGAGTCTAGTTTAATTCAAAATTGGTTCGAACCAATTTGGATTTCGGGTTAGACCACAACATGCATTTTGGTGAGGTCTATACCTATGTTATGTCAGAGATTGTTTTGAGTGCCCCCATCAATCCAGCATAACAAATGACTTGTAATTTTGGATGGGGGTCACTCGTACCTAGACCTAAAACATATAAAAAAATGAAAATTTTTGGAAAACATTTTTCTATAGTTTTTGAAATTATTTAATAAACCTTATATAATTTAATTAGAGGGCCTAAAGACTTCTAAATTATCCTAAATTTTGGTGAGAGGTTTTTGGGGTAATTATAGGTCTCTGTATAAAATTTCACCTCATTTGGAGATGATTTGGTTTGAATTTTGTAAACCCTAGCCTTGGCCTAAAGGGGGGTATTTAGGTCAAAGTGTTCTTTGTGGGTTTGAGTGGTCAAATCACCTCAACAGAGGCTGAAACTTGGGCCACTGGTTTAATATGATGCTAAACACCCCCACATGGAATTTGGGATGGGTTGGGGTAGATTTGCCCTAGGACCCCAGTTCAAACCCTAAGGTTGGACTTTGGGGATTTGTGAAGGGCATAGGGTGAAACACCCTTATATGGACTTGGTGTTTAGTCCATGTGATCCTAGGATGGTGATAAGCCCTAGGGAATGATATGGAGGGATTTGGACACATGCACACCACTTAAACCACTAGGTAAGTCTTTGGGTTTTCACACCTTAGGATTTGTCTAGTGGCTCTTATGACTTTGGAATTGCTTGACATTTTGGTAAAGGTCATTTTCATAACCATATTATCTACTGAATTATACTACATACTATTTGGATGAGTTTACAAGTGGATTCCTTTGAAAAGTGCACTTTCATGAGTTATCTTGAATAATTTTATTATATGACATTCTAACCTTGGGTTTGGATGATACTTAGTCAAGCTATGTTTTAGGACTATAACAAGCCCAAAAGATTTTTAATATGAATTTTAGATCATTAATTTGAGTACTTTATTCACAACCAATCAAGTTGTATTATCTACTTAGGAATTTCTTATGATCTAACCACTGATTGAAAACTTATGAAATTTTGTCAGAGGACCTTTTATGACATTGTAAATCTTTGTAAATATTTATGGAATTTTTGGAAGCCTGTTTATAGGGGTTGTTTCACAAGGTGCTAGTTTCCAAGTGCATTAAATTGATTTTATTCTAGTACCTAATGAGCTCGATAAATTGTAATTTTTGGTCAGAGGCTCTTCCTGGTCATCCTTGAGATTCAGTAATTTTACTACAATTTTTATGGTGATTAACTTTAGTACTTTCTTCTTTACCCATAATTAATGACTTATTATTTGATTAATTAATTAGAGGTCAAATCATTTTTGTAAAATCTTGGAATATGGTATTTTATGTTATTCTTCTGTTATCTAGTGTTCATAATTTTTGGGTGGCCATTACTTGAGAAAATATTATACTTCATGTTCAAATTACTCATTGCCTAACTTTGGGGAAAATTAATTAAATACCAAATTAATTAGGAAAATTATAAGTTTCTGGATTTAGGCTAATCTTGTCATGGTAGAACCCCATTAAATATTTTAGGGCATTTGGATGAAAATTTGGAGTACCTCTTATTATGTACATCATATAGCATAGGTTAGTCTGCATATAACAAAACTGCATAAATTGCGTTGGAATGTGAATTGGCATATGGGTTGGGGTTAGTAGTTAGCTGGTTTGGGAAAATTAAATTGAGTTCATCATTGGAAGTTGGGATGAGTAGAATGTTGGGTTGGCTAGTGTCAGGTGGTGCACGGGATCGACGAAAGATCGTCTTTCCCGTGGAGAGGAAGAGACAAAACACACTTGGGTTTGTTCTAGTTTAATATTGAAGGGATCGGGAATTGGGTAATAACAAATAATAGTAAGTGCCTTGCGAAAGGGAACGATGGGCTTCAGCTACCATCATAGTTCATAGTGCCCTTTGAGAACCCTTCACGGGGTATACCAGGGACAGTCCTTGGCTAACCTAAACCGTAGGAGTAATAAATCTTAAAGAGCAACTAGTATAATTATGGGTTCACTTTCACACACCCAGGTATCCTGGGAGGTTAGGCTCCAGAAAGGGGGAACTAAAGGTCTGTGTGCTCAGAGTTGAGTGTGTGTGTTGTACTTGCATGTTCACATCATTGAATACTAGTATGACATAGCATCATAATTGCATATAACCCTTGACACCTATTGTAAAAATTGGTATGAGACTTTTTATACAATAGGCCCTGCAAAACAACCCCTTAGTTTATAGGCTTGCGTGAGCATGCTTATAACTTATGGTTATTTTCCTATGATAAATATTGCTTGCTTGTAAACCGACACCCCATCGTATAAATTGGTATGAGTATTTTTATACGATGGGAGCCTTACAAGAGATCCCTTAGCTTATAAGTATGTATGGGCATTCTTATAAGTTAAGGATACATGTTTCATATTTTTCTTTCGTATACTTATGCTTACTCTACATACTTATGTTACAACTACATGTTTACATAGAACTGCTAGATTAGTTCAGCCGCCACCTGCTTATATTTGTTACTCTTCACCTTCATTACCTTCCCTTTCCTTCTCACCGCTCGGTACCTAGGAGCCATAGGGGAGGGGTGGGGGATGATAGAACTTAGTCTTTTAGACTAACGGTTTTCGGACCAAATCATTTTAGGGGATCGTGAAGCCGAACTTGGAGATACAGCCCCGGACGTCGGCACGCTTGGAGATGGGACAGTCTAGTACCAGAGTTCAGACAACTTGGATAGTGATCCCGATCGTTAGTAGTTGTTTTAGTTTTGCTTTCGCGATGAGTGAATTGTAGTGAGGATTATGATGTATCGGGAATTATCCCTATTTTCTAGTACTTATATTATTGTTATGGACTCTCACTTCGCTGAGATTTATTTTATATACATGTGATTCTGGTGGACTAGTTTTGAGTTCATTCTTACTCTTATACTTTATTCTACACTTCTGCGATCGATATGGCCGGCAGAATCGGCGTTTTATAATGATGACCTTCTCGGGCGTGATGGTGTCACCACAAAGCAGAGGTTCTGGGCCTAAGACCCCGTGGTTTAAAAAGAAAAAATAGGGTCTTACAGGTTTCTCATTCAACGCCTAGTGGAGACAGAATTTTTGTCCAAGGAGTTTGGCGTTGAGTGATGCTCACTCACTCAACACCAAGCAGCAGAAAGCTGATAAAGCAAGGTTGGAATTGAGTGAAGCTGAATCACTCAATGCCTTGAAACAGATTTATATTCTAAGTAGTTTGGCGTTGAGTGAAGGTTACTCACTCAATGCCAAGAGACAGTATATATGTCTAAGTGTTTTGGCATTGAGTGCTTCTTACTCACTCAACGCCTATGCTAATGTAGTTTTAGTTTTAGCTAAGTCCACAGCTGATGACGTCAGCAAGTTAATAAGTCAATATATTCCAAATTAGTGGCGGGATGGCTACAGTACGCGATAAATGTTGTCGCAGACCTTTTGTATGATAGTTTGCGTCAAAGCAAATTTGCTGCTGGCCATTAATAATGTGGGGCCCACTGCTCAAGAGCCATTGGGACAAAATCAATAAAATAAAAAGGCTTTATATAGGATGAGAGCTTTTGGAGAAAGCATCAAGGCAGTTCTTCTTCTCCGCCATTGTTGTGGAGCTGAAGATTAGGAAGCTCAAGTCTACAAGAAAGAGAGCAAGTTAGTCGTTGGAATCAAAATCTTCAACAGCAAGATAGCTGGTGTAATCTTCATCTGCACCAGTAAGTTATCTCAGAAGGAGTATCTAAGAAAAAGGTAGCAGCTTTGGCCGACCCTTGTTGCAAGTGCTTCACCAACTCAGCCAATAAACCTAAAGAACATTCTCTTGGGGAGCTGTGAAGAAGAAGATAGGGCTGAGCAGTTGGCTCAGTTTAGAAAGGTGCAGAGAAGCTGATCTGCAAGTTACTTCCAGCACAGGCCAAAGAGATCTTCATCCTTGTTGTGAAGAAAGGAGTTGGGCTGGGATTCTCCCAGCTTCGGTTGTAGTAGGATTTGCTGCAGTTACTTCTCTAGTTCCAACTGGATAAAATCCCTGGTGCTGAGAAGAGGAAGTTAGGTCTAAGTATTTACTTAGTACAGATAAGTAGACTCAGGAAATATATTCCTTAGAGTCAAGGTAGGGTTGAGTGTATCTCAATCCAAGTAGATTAGCATAGAGAAATTTCACTTGTGGCCAATTATCCCACCAACCCGCATCCATCCTGTAGGATCCAAGTGGGATCTGAGCTATAGGGCTTCATTTCTTGAGGTTTGAGAGTGCTGCTCTCTGAGGTAGGATCCAAGTGTGGATCTGAGTGTAGGGCCTTTTGGCCTGAGGTAGGTGACAAGTGTGTTACTGAGTAGGTGTCTAGAAGGGTACTGAGGTAGGTACCTGTTGGGTACTGAGCTATAGGAGTGTTGTAGCACTCTGAGAGTAGGGCCTTGTTCCTGAAGTTATAGGGCTGAGAAACCTGAGCTGTAGGACTTAGAGATAAGGTTGAGGTAGGTGGCTTGAGTGTCACTGAGTGTAGTAGCACCACAGAGCTCTAAGGTAAGATCCCTTGTGAATCTGAGGTAGGGCTATCCTCCCAGCCTGAGTGTAGGGCTTAATAGCCTGAGGTAGGTGGTATGCTGACCACTGAGTTGTAGGCCCTTGTGGATGAGAAGTAAGTCTTGGAGGAGACTTAGAGATCCCGAGGGATCTGAGGTGTATGCTCTTTGGAGCAAGTTTTGGAGAAGAGCCTATTCCAATAAGATAATTGGATAGGTGGGAGGGAAAGTGGATGTACCTAGTTGGGGAACCACTATAAATATTTGTGTGCTTTGCTGTGTTGTTTTCTTTATGCAGGTTATGTACATCTTGAAAACATAAAACAATTAAAAGCCAAAGCTCTAAAAGAAGAAACTTAAAAGAAGTTGAAAAGATACCAATAACCTATTGACCCCCTCTCTAGGTGATTTATCTATCCTTGAATTAAAGACTTAACACAAAGTTGTATTTGATGTATGTTCAAGTTTGTACATGCAGGTTAGTCCTTGTAACTTTGATAGGACAGTTATTCCAAGTTATGTGACAGCTGGTCACAAAGTAAAGGTATAGAGAGACATAAATCTGTCTAAGTCCACAGGCATTGAGTGAAGCCATTTCACTCAATTCCAGATGCCATAAAGCGTTGAGTTAGTTATGGACAGTCAAAGGCATACAGTCTGCAAAGCAATTATGCGGCCAAGTACACATGCATTGAGTGATGACAGTTCACTCAATGCCATCGTCGAGTATAGCTGAATTTATCAAAGCCTTAATATTGGCGAGCTAAATATTCGACAAAGTACAAAAGCATAGAGTGAACACAGCTCACTCGATGCCAAAGCAGAAGGCGTCATGTTAAGATATAGCCTAAGATGATAGAAAGCGGGAATGTACAAAAGCGTTGAGTGATGAAGCTTCACTGAACGCTCTCAACGCCAGACTACAAAAGCGTTGAGTCATGCTGTTGGAGTCAAAGCCTATAAAGAAGTAAGAAATCGACTAAGTCTAGAAGCGTTGAGTCAAGTCAGTTCACTCAACGCCCAATAAAGAAGACAGGCGAAGGCAAAAAGCATTGAGTGAGGCCAGCTCACTCAACACCTTCAGACAGGTGAAGAAATGGCTAAGTCTAGATGCGTTGATTAAGGAAGGCTCACTCAATGTCCTCAATGCCTAATCGTGCAGAGATTGTTGGACCATGAAAGTCAGAATTTGACTAAGTCCATAGGCGTTGAGTGAGAAAGGCTCACTCGACGCTCTCAATGCCTAAAGGCAGAATGATGAGCCAAGTCAGAAAGCATTGAGTGATGAAGGTAGGGCAGTTTTGCCTGAGTGTAGGATCCAGTGTTAGATCTGAGTGTAGTACCTTTGGGTATGAGGTAGGATCCTTTATGGATCTGAGCTATAGGGCACTTTGAGCCTGAGGTAGGGTAGTTTTGCCTGAGCTGTAAGAGAGTCATACTCTTTGAGTATAGGACCTCTAGGACTGAGTGTAGGATCTAGATTTGGATTTGAGGTAGGGCCTTGTACCTGAGGTGTAAGAGAGTCATTCTCTCCGAGGTATGGAAATCCTCCATATCCTGAGATGTAGGACTTGGATTCAGGTCTGAGATAGGTGATCATTTGATCACTAAGTTGTAGAAGCAAGTTTTCTCTAAGGTAGGGCTTTGTGCCTAAGTTGTTAGTCTTGGTGGAGACTGAGAGATCATATGGGATCTGAGATGTAAGATCTTTGGAGTTGAGTTTTTGGAAAAGTGCCTTGTCTAATTAGAAGTTAGAAGGGTGGGAGGAGAGTGGAAGTACGCATAATCTGGGGAACCTCTATAAATTATGTGTTCTTTGTATTTTTGTCTTGAAAGCTTAGAAACCACAAACTCATAACACATTAAGTAAAAGATAATAATAATAATAATAAACCAAAAAACCTATTCACCCCACCTAGGTTATTAGATACTTTGAAATTAAAGACTTTCACTTTGTACCTGAGCTATAGGAGAGTCATTCTCTCTGAGGTAGGGCTATCCTCCAAGCCTGAGTTGTAGGGCCTTTGGTATGAGGTAGGTGATCTTTTGATCACTGAGTTATAGGGATTTGTGACAGAGTTATAGGTCTTGGAGGAGACTAAGAGATCTTGTGAGATCTGTGTTGTAAGCTTTTAGGAACCGATATTTGGAGAAGTGCCTTGTCTAACAAGTTTTTAGAAAGGTGGGGGGGGGGGGACAGTGGATGTACCCATAATCTGGGGAACCACTATAAACCTAGTGTGTGCTTTGTGGTGTGTCTTAAAAGCTGTTAATAACTAACTCATAACTCACCTAAAGGATGAAATCTCAACAGGTACATTCTCTATCTAGTTCTTCTTCCAAGTCATCCACTCATAGTTCTTCTTCTGAGTTTGGCTATGAGACTAGTCCCAATTCAAGTGCATCTTCATCCAGTGGTGAAGAGTGCTCTGAATCTGAAGAAGATGAAAATCAATTGATTTACAGGTATGGTGAACTTCTGGATGACTTTAAGAAAAGCAAGAAGTTGACAAAGAAGCAGGCTAAGGAGATAACCTCCCTTCAGCTTGCTGCTTCCCAGCAGGCTGAAATAACATCCTTGCGGGATCAGAAGGCTAGGAAAGTCAGCCAACTCAGGAACATTGCTCTCATCCAGATTGGTACCATCAAGTACAAGGATAGTCTCATTAGAGATCATTAAGAGAAGCTCCAGAGGGAGAAGAGAATTGTGGCTAGTTACTCTAAGCCCAATACAGTGTTGCCCTTAATAGACTCCTTATCCTCTTAGAAGGGTAAGAAGGGGTTGGGGTTTGAGCAAAACACTAGAGTTGCCCCTTCAAAAGGGAGAGGGAAAGCTCTAGTCCAGCCTCTTGCTTCAAATCCTCCCATCCCTTTTAAGAAGGTGATTTTGCCTTCAAATAGGTATGACCAAGAAAGCAACTATGGTCATTGGATGAATGGTAGATCCACTAGTGTGAACAAAGATGTTAATAACTATGGTGGAAGGTATAGTAGGGGAATTAGTTCCTTTAAGGATCGCCATGAGGAAATTCAAATGCCCCATCATGGACCATTTGTTTTTGGTACTCCAGCCCCCACTCTCAAAAACAAGGCAGTAGCCTTCACTCAAGCCCCACTAGTGAAGGTTAAGACCAAGGGTAAATCTGTTAGAAGGCCAAATCTATCTATCTCTGATGCTATAAACAGCATGTCATCTGCAAAGAAGACTGCTGCAAATGGCAGTCAGAGCCAGCCAAGAAAGACTGCTGAAAGGCTCACCTTCAGTCAGATTCTTACTGAAAGGAATTTGAAGAAAGCTGATGCACCTCTTCCTTCTATTCAGTCAGCAGTTAACCATACTGCATGACCTGCTTAGAAAAGAAGATATAATATTCATGAGTACTAGTGTTGTGCGAAAGTGGGGACATTTTGTCTTCGATTGCTAGTATAATCCTACTGTGCCGAGAGCTTGTATTAGTCCTCCTGTCAGAAAATCTGCACGAAGACATTTATTTTCAGGCTAATCAGAACCTAGGACCAAATAATTATTGGGGTCCTAAGGTAAGATAAACTATATAATGCATGTTAGTCCAATTTCCCATACCCCTATATGGTACTTGGATAGTGGTTGTTCCAGGCACAAGACTGGAACAAGGAGCAATTTTAAGGAGTACACTCCAGTGAAGGATGGACCCAAAGTTATCTTTGGTGGTTAAGATAGAGGAGTGATAAGAGGCTATGGTAAGATTACCAATAGCATAGTCACAATCTCAAAAGTGGCTTATGTTGAGGGGTTGAAACACAACGTCATAAGCATAAGCCAACTATGTGATCTTGGCTATGTCATTTCCTTTCACAAGGATGAGTGACAAATTAAGAGGTCAAGTGACCAAGAGGTCATCTTGATAGGCACTAGGAGTGGAAATGTTTATTGCTTAAATTTCCTTTATCTTAATAAAGACTCTTCTATTTATCTAGTTGGAAATATAGAAAGTCTCATATTGTGTACAATGGCACAAGAGACTAGCTCATTTGAATTATAAGACTATTGACAAGCTCTTTAGTTAAGAGATAGTTAGGAATAGTCTTAAGATGAAATGCACCAAGGAAGACATTTGTCCAGCTTGCGAAAAGGGCAAGCAAACCAAAGCTTCCTTCAAGGGCATTGGGACCAAAGATTCTGTGAGGTGCTTATACCTCTTATATATGAACTTGTTTGGTCCTATACCAGGTCATATTGTAGGTAGGAAAGTCTACCCCCTAGTGGTGGTTGATTATTCTGGATTTGCTTAGGTTTTCTTTCTGAAGAAAAAGTCATAAACCCTTTATATCTTCAAGACATTTATCAAACAAATTCAGAACGAGCTAGATAGCACTGTAGTCGAAATCAGAAGTGACCATGAGACTAAATTCTAGTCTGATAGCATGACAAGGTTCTGTGAAGAGCAAGGGATTCATCAAGAATTTTCCTCTCCAAAAACACCCCAGCAAAATGGGATTGTTGAGAGGAAAATTAGAACTCTCATAAAGGCTGGAAGGACCTTGTTGAATGACACATCTCTCCCAGAATATTTCTTGGCTAAGGCAGTTAATACTGCATGTCATGTCCTTAATAGGGTCACTATCACCAAGAGCCACAAGAAGACTCCCTATGAGATTATGAAGGGCAGAAAACAAAATATCGCCTATCTCAGGATCTTTGGCTGCGAGTGCTATGTGCTGAATAATTTGAAGTGACTAAGTTTGTTGGCAAGTCCTATGATGAGATCTCTATTGGGTACAACAATCATAGTAAGGCCTATACGATCTATAACTTGGAAATTCAAGTTGTAGAAGAGTCTGTTAATGTAGTTTTTAACGAGTCAACTATGATTAACAGTGAGCTGTCAAGCTCTTCTTCTAGTACTGTAAGTATATAGTTGTTTATGGACAAGCTATCCATGAAAGATGTTGCTCCATTAGTCCAAGATGGAGTGGATATTCTAGAAGAAGGGCAGGGCATACTTGAAGTGGATGAAGATTACCAAGATGCTGCCACTAAAGATGATGCTGAAAGAAGATTGCCTCTAGCTATAAGGCATCTAAGAAATCATCCAAGACACCAGATTATTGGTGATGTAAACCAAGGAGTTTTGACTAGAAGCAAGAGCCTTAATACAATAATGTAAGCAAGTTTCCTGTAACAGGTTGAGCCCAAGAGATTTGAAGAGGCCAACATAGATCAGTTCTGGATTGTAGCAATGCAAGAGGAATTGAACCAGTTTAAGCGGTGCAAGGTATGGAAGCTAATTCCCAGCCGACAAGGACATAATATCATCAGATTTAAGTGGATTTATAGGAATAAACTTGATGAAAACCACATTATAATCAAGAACAAGGCTAGGCTAGTATCTAAGGGGTACAGACAAGAAGAAGGTATTGACTTTGATCAAACCTTTGCCCTGTAGCAAGATTGGAAGCCATCAAACTCTTCCTTACTCATGCTGCATTCAAAGGATTTATAGTCTACCAGATGAATATGAAGTCAGCCTTCCTGAATGGTGACTTAAAGGAAGAAGTTTATGTTGAATAGCCTCCAGGTTTTGTTGATTCTAACTCACCTGATTTTTTTTATAGACTTAAGAAAGCTCTATATGGGTTAAAGAAATCCCCTAGAGCATGATATGAGATATTGTCTAGCTTTCTCATTGAGAACAAATTCTCAAGGGGGAAGATATACAAGACCCTATTGCTAAGGGAATCTAAGGGAAAGATCATCCTAGTCCAAATTTATGTAGATGACATAGTTTTTGGGTCTACTGATGACAACCTTTGTAGGAAGTTTCCCAAACATATGCAAAGGAAGTTTGAGATGAGCAGTATGGGTGAGCTCAAGTACTTCTTGGGCCTCCAAGTAAGGCAGACTAAAGATGGATTATCTATCTCACAGTCTAAGTTCACCAGGGAGTTGATCAGGAAGTTTGGTATGGAGAATGCCTCCACCATGAAAACTCCCATGGGGTCAAGTATGCCTATGGACAAAGTTGTGGCAGGGAAACCTATTGATGAAAGTTTATATAGAGGAATAATTATCTCCCTTCTATATCTTACTACTAGTAGGCCAAACATCATGTATGATACATGTATTTGTGCTAGGAATCAGGCAAGCCCTAAAGAATATCACTACTCTGCTCCAAAGAGGATTTTGAGATATCTTAAGGGCACACTAGATCTTGGCCTCTGGTACCCTAGAAATAGTGATTTTTAACTAACAGGCTATTCAAATGTAGATTTTGCAGGCTATAAAGAGGACAGGAAGAGCACATCAGGCACTTGTTAGTTCTTTTGAGGAAGACTAGTGTCTTGGAGCAGCAAGAAGCAGACCAGTGTTGCAATCTAAACAGTTGAGTCTGAATATATCTCAGCAGGTAGCTGTTGTGCACAGTTATTGTTGATCCAACATCAGCTCCAGGACTATAGTACAATCTCAATTTCTAGGAATCCTGTCTCTCATAGTAGGACTAAGCATATTGAGATTATGTATCATTTTATTAGGGAGCATGTGGAAAAGGAAGATATATGTCTTGAGTTTGTCCCGACGGACAAGCAAGTGGCTGATATCTTTACTATGCCACTAGATGAAGCCAAGTTCAACTCCTTAAAATTTGAGTTGGGTATGTTGAACATGGTATAGCTTCAATTTCTCCATGTAATATTTCTGTTGCATAACTCACCTTTCTTGCAGGTAGACAAGTCTCCAAAATGGTATCATGACTGTCAAGTCTGTCACTTGACATCAAGACTCTCAAGTGAAAGAAAGCGGTATAAAGACAAAGATGGACTCTAGTTGAAAAATGTTAGAACCTAGCTCAAGTGGTTGCATTGATGTATTATTTCAGTGCATCAACATAAAAGGTATGACTCCTAGTCAAGTAGTTTGATCACTAGGATAATTTCTTATGTGGCATCAACACAAGATGTTGGCTAGGATAATGAGTAAATTTCTCCTTTGATCCTATCACCTCCCTCATTAGGAATTTTTTTTATGCCAAAAAGGGGGAGAGGTTGGCAATACCCTAAACCCTAAAGTGGGAGGAGTAGAGCAATACTTACGAGATAAGGGGAGATAGTTGGCAATACATGCCTAAGGGGATATGTGGAAGCAATACTTGACATGACTAGCTCATGTTAAGTAAGTGCATATTACTTGAAAAAATTCAAGTAATATGAAGAGAGAAATGCTGAGCCATTGCATATTATGTTTCCACCATAAAGTGGGTTGAGGAAATTCCTCCACTTAAGTGTTAAGTGGTGAGGAGTGCTGTAAGCTTCTTCAAATTTTCAAGTGGTATCAGAAGGCTTACAGCTACTTGTGAATTTACTTGCTTTATGAGAAAATGCTTCTTAGTATTGTTGGGTGTTCTGCTTTTTTAAAATAGGGGAGATTGTTGGGAATATTGCCCTCAATGTTCCCTAGATTTTATTTGAATAGGCATCACCATCAACAATAAGAGCATAGTTTTTTTTGATGTTGTTCAAGCTCATCATATCGTTCAAGCTCATCTTGTTGTCATCATATTACCTATATTTGATTTGAAGAGGCATCTGATGGCGACGGTGATGGCGACGGTGATGGCGACGGTGTTGGCGACGGTGTTATTCCTAGACTGGGTCATGGGAATCGAGTGCTATTTTGAATGGCACGACCTGATGGACGTTGAGAAAGTGAAGGTTGCGCGGATGAAACTACTAGGAAGGGCTAAGACATACTGGTTGAACGAAGAGAGACGATTAGGTTCGGTTAATGGTGTACCCCCAATTGGGTGGGCTGCCATGAAAGCACTTCTCCACGACCAATATGTTCCCACTTATCACCGGACACAAATGTTCGACGACTTAGCCTCCCTTCGTCAAGGTAACACTTCGGTAGCAGAATACATGGGACAACTTAAGGATATGTTGGTGCATTGTGTTGTTCGTGAGATGCCCGAAGTCACACTCTCCCGATTTCGTAAGGGACTCAACTCGGACATTCAAGGGAAGCTCTTGCGTTATGGTCACACGGACCTTAACACCACTTTCAATGTCGCCTTGGATATTGAAAAACACAACGCCTACAAAGTAAAAGGGCGAAACTTTCAGAAGGGAAAGTCCCTCTTAGGGCCGCATCCGTCTTCCTCCACGCGAGACAAGGGAAAGTATCGATCCACGGATTCGGAGTCCATTATCATTACCGCTAGGAATAATAGAAATCCCACCGGCGAGCGAGTTCCAATAGGACGGATTAGCAAGACTAACGCCACGTGTTATTCTTGCGGAATCCAAGGGCACTATGCTAGTGAGTGTCCCACGAAGAGCAAACCGTTAGCCCTATTAGACTTCACGACTGAGCCTGCCGATATCGACTATAGGGCAGAATCTGATCGCGAACCGAGTGACATGGAGGACAATTCTTACATGATGGTGATGAGATGTATTTTGGCCACAACTCGAGCGTTGGACGAGTATAACCGGACAAATATATTTACCTTAAATTTTAAGTGCGGTGAAAAATGGTGCAAACTAATTATTCATAGCGGTAGTTGTATGAACGTCGTTTCGGAAAATGCCATCGCACGCATGCAGTTAGTCACCGAGCCGCACCCACATCCTTATAAAATCGCGTGGGTAAACAAGACGTCAATAGCGGTTTCTAAGCGATGCTTGGTGCCACTAACTTTAAAAAACTACGTTGATAAAGTGTGGTGCGACGTAATCCCCATGGACGTGTGTCATGTCTTATTAGGACGACCTTGGCTTTATGATTATGACGTGGCTCATTTTGGACGAGCCAACATTTATGAGTTCAAATTCAATGGTAAGACCATTGTTTTGACACCATCACTACCCAAGGATCTGTCACCTGCGTCCAAAGATACCATTGTGCCGGTAGAAAAGAAAACGATAAGTCTGATAAGTAGGAAAGAGTTAGAGCGTGAGACTTTCATGGATGGCGTTATCTACGCTCTAGTTTGTCTACAAGCTAAGGAGGATGCACCCTCATTAGCGAGCCTCCCGTTATCCCTTCGAACTCTCTTAGAAGAGTATAAGGATGCCTACCCGGTGGACTTACCACCTCAGTTGCCACCTATGCGTGATATCCAGCATGAGATAGATTTTGTCCCGGGTTCTTCGTTGCCGAATCAACCCCATTACCGCCTCAACCCCTCCTCACATGAGGAGTTGCAAAAATTAATTTCAAATTTGTTAGCGAAAGGATTTATACGTCATAGTAAAAGTCCTTGTGCCGTCCCTACCTTGTTAGTCCAGAAGAAAGATAAAACGTGGCGATTGTGTGTTGATTATTGGGCTATAAATAAAATAACTGTCAAGTATCGGTTCCCCATTCCCCGCTTGGATGATTTACTAGATATGTTATCAGGAGCCGCCGTGTTCTCTAAATTGGATCTTAAGAGCGGTTATCATCAAATTCGAATACGGGAGGGTGACGAATGGAAGACGGCATTCAAGTCTAAGGATGGACTATATGAATGGCTAGTGCTTGGAGAAGGACTTACCAATGGACCGAGTATGTTTTCGCGATTGATGACCCAAGTCTTTAAACCCTACAGGGGAAAATTTGTAGTGGTCTATTTCGACGACATTTTGGTGTTTAGCATCTCTCCGGGGGATCATGAAACTCACCTAAGAACAATCCTTACCACATTGCGCAAAGAGAATTTATTTATTAATCTAAAAAATTACGCATTCGGGGTGTCTTCCGTAGAGTTCTTAGGATACATCGTGAGCTCAGATGGCATTCATGTGGATCCAAAGAAGGTTCAAGCAATTAAAGAGTGGCCGGAACCCAAGAATATAAGGGAAGTTCGAAGTTTCCACGGATTGGCCACGTTTTACCGAAGATTTATTCGGAATTTTAGTAGTATTATGGCACCCATCACTGAATGTATGAAGAAAAGAGAATTTAGTTGGACTAAAGCGGCCACTAGTGCTTTCCAAACGATTAAGGAACGGATGTCTGAAGCCCCCTTATTACGATTACCGGATTTTAGTAAAGTGTTTGAACTATCATGCGACGCATCGGGGATAGGAATCGGAGGAGTATTAAGTCAAGAGGGACATCCGCTAGGATATTTTAGTGAGAAACTAGCCAGCCCAAAGTTAAACTATTCGAATTATGATCGCGAATTCTATGCCGTGATTCGTTGTCTCCAACATTGGCGACATTACCTTATATCAAAAGAATTCGTGATACTATCGGACCATGAGGCCCTCAAATTTGTTAATTCTCAAAATAAGATTAGCCCACGGCATGCTAAATGGATTTCATTCCTACAGGAGTACACTTTCATTATCAAGCATCTGAAGGGTACGTTAAATCGTGTGGCGGACGCGTTGAGTAGGGTCACCTTATTACTAACTACCATGGAAGTATTAGTTATAGGATTTGAGAGGATTAAAGATGAATATGTCCAATGCCCAGACTTTAGGGAAATTTATCTCGCCACTCAGGACAATTCCCCTACCACCATTTCGGCGTACTATATCCGTGACGGATACTTATTCAAACATTTGCAACTATGTATTCCCCGCTCGTCATTACGCCATTTTATCATATGGGAGTTGCATAGCGGAGGGCTAGGCGGACATTTTGGTAGAGACAAAATGATAACACTCGTAGAGGATAAATTCTTTTGGCCGGGCCTCAGACCCATGGTCAACAATATCGTAGGAAGTTGTCATATTTGCCAACTAGCCAAGGGGAACAAGACCAACGCGAGTCTCTACACTCCACTTCCGATTCCATCGGTACCATGGGAAGATGTCAGCATGGATTTTATTTTGGGGTTACCCATGACATTGAGGCGTCACGATTCTATTCTTGTAGTAGTAAACCGTTTCTCCAAAATGGCCTATTTTATCGCTAGTAATAATACCTACGATGCAACAAATGTAGCAAAATTATATTTCAAGGAGGTCGTGGCACATCGGGGTGTTCCCAAGACGATCGTGAGTGATAGGGATGTAAAATTTACAAGTTATTTTTGGAAGACACTCTGGAAACTCATGGGTACTAAACTAATGTTTTCGTCGGCCTATCATCCCCAAACGGATGGGCAAACGGAAGTTGTCAACCGTAGCTTGGGCGGGTTACTTCGTTGTTTAGTGGGCGAACATAAAGGTACGTGGGATCTTATTCTTCCGCATGCTCAACTAGCGTACAATAATTCTAAGAACAGGTCCACTTGGTTGTCTCTGAATGAGATAGTGCATGGTTATAAGGCGCCAGTGCCTCTTGACTTGGTACCGTTACCGCCTTCTTTTAAGTCAAGTCAATTTGCACAGGACTTCACTTCACACGTTCACACTATCCATGAGCACATTGGCAAGACGTTAGCTAAACAATATTCTATCTATCAATCGAATGCTAACGTACATAGGCGAGCAGTCTCCTTGAACATTGGCGATTTGGTTATGGTTCGTCTTATCCCTGAACGGATGCCTTCAGGCACCATAAAAAAATTAGCGAACAAGAAAGCCGGTCCTTTTCGAATTTTGAAGAAATTAGGCGAAAATGCTTATTTGTTAGAATTACCCGTTGATTGGGGAATCTCCCCTGTGTTTAACATTTCGGATTTAACACTTTTTGTTGCTCCACCACCTGAACTGTATGTCTCTCCGTTTAATAATTCCACTATACAATCTAATGGGGTGGGGGGTTAGCTCAATTCTGGATCGTTCTCTCCTTCGAATTCTACGGGAGGTATGCCGTCTATTGATGATGAAACTTGTTTTTCTGCTTCACCTAATGCTTTTCCGAGGTTTCCCCGGACAGATTTCTTGCCTGACAGGATCTTGCAGGATGATGTGTTTCCCACCCCCGATGGCGACATTCACAGGTTTTTGGTTCGTTGGCGTGGTCGTCTGGCTTCGGACGACTCTTGGCTCTCTGCTGCACAGGTGGATCTTCTTGACGCGGACCTCGTACGCCGTTATATGTCAGCCCGCTCATCGGAGATGAGTCCTTTTGAGCGGCGGAGGATTGATGGCGACGGTGATGGCGACGATGATGGCGACGGTGTGGGCGACGGTGTTGGCGATGGCCAACTAGAGCATGACTATATTGAAGATGTACCGGCAAAGGACGTGCGACGTCTTAGCGGTCATGGCTACAGGCTTCGCCCTCGCAACAAGACTCATATTTGATATTTTTAGTTTTGGTGTGCTAATAGTCGTTTCATGTTGGCTCTTTAAAACATTATTTAATTTCTGCATTTTTCTTTATGTGGTGTGCATTTAGCCACATGTTATTTGCATTGAGATGTAAGCCTATATAAGGCCTTGAACTCTTCATTTGGTAGTAGACTAATATTGAAATCAAAATTGAATTTTGGCTAACCTAATTTTCCCTCTCTTTCTTCTCATAGCCGCCCCCCTCTCTCTTTTCCTTCTTCCTCCAAGCTGCCGGCCCCAAGCCCTCCTCATTCTCCCTAGTGCTCGGCCTCTCCTCCCCCCCCCCCCTATTTCTCTCGGCTGCCCTTTTCTCATAGTGCTCGGCCGCCCTCCTCCCCTCTTGCTCCCGGCCAAACGAGATCTAATCTTTCCAAGGAGTTTCAGCCCATGCATGAGAGGATATTTTGCAAGGAAAGAAGTTAAGAACTCCTCCATGGCGTGAAGTGAAGAAGATTAGCACGTTCATCATCCGTAGCGCGTCTCCCGTGGACTATCAACGGAGGAGCGATCAAACTTGGTGGATCCACGCATCACGGATCTACAAATCCGAGAGGGGTAACGAAAATTTCTACCAAGAGTTTTCTTTCTCTAGATAGTTCTTGTGGTGGACGACTTTTTGCGTTATTTTCTGATTTGTTTTTCTTCGCGGTTAATCAAATAATAGATCGATATTTTTCGTTTGGTTTTCTGAATGATTCGTAAGAGGATTGGCGATCCTCGCTTTTCTTTTGTTGGGATAGATCCTATCATCTTTCGAATCGTTTGTTCTTGGTGGATCTATTTTGGTACAACCCAAAGCTCGTTCGGGATCAATATTATCCCTTTTAGCCGGAAAGAATTTGGCCTATAGCCAACATTCGATCTATTTGCGGAACGACGATCCGTATTGTTAGCACGATCGATAAATAAAATAATTGTTGTGGCTGCGTTTTCATTAGCGTGTGGGTTAGAGAACGTAGATCGTGTCATTAGCGTCATCGTGGCCTCCGTGACGAATCTCAAGGATTTCCCCTACATCAATTTGGTATCACACTGGGTCACAACATTTCGAGTGCTATTTGATTTGCAATTTGGTATCGATCCACGGATTCGTAGTCCATTATCATTACCGCTAGGAATAATAGAAATCCCACCGGCGAGCGAGTTCCAATAGGACGGATTAGCAAGACTAACGCTACGTGTTATTCTTGCGGAATCCAAGGGCACTATGCTAGTGAGTGTCCCATGAAGAGCAAACCGTTAGCCCTATTAGACTCCACGACTGAGCCTGCCGATATCGACTATGGGGCAGAATCTAATCGCGAACCGAGTGACATGGAGGACGATTCTTACATGATGGTGATGAGATGTATTTTGGCCACACCGCGAGCGTTGGACGAGTATAACCGGACAAATATATTTACCTTAAATTTTAAGTGCGGTGAAAAATGGTGCAAACTAATTATTGATAGCGGTAGTTGTATGAACGTCGTTTCGGAAAATGCCATCGCACGCATGCAGTTAGTCACCGAGCCGCACCCACATCCTTATAAAATCGCGTGGGTAAACAAGACGTCAATAGCGGTTTCTAAGCGATGCTTGGTGCCACTAACTTTAAAAAACTGCGTTGATAAAGTGTTGTGCGACGTAATCCCTATGGACGTGTGTCATGTCTTATTAGGATGACCTTGGCTTTATGATTATGACGTGACTCATTTTGGATGAGCCAACATTTATTAGTTCAAATTCAATGGTAAGACCATTGTTTTGACACCATCACTGCCCAAGGATCCGTCACCTGCGTCCAAAGATACCATTGTGCCGGTAGAAAAGAAAACGATAAGTCTGATAAGTAGGAAAGAGTTAGAGCATGAGACTTTCATGGATGGCGTTATCTACGCTCTAGTTTGTATACAAGCTAAGGAGGATGCACCCTCATTAGCGAGCCTCCCGTTATCCCTTCGAACTCTCTTAGAAGAGTATAAGGATGTCTACCCGGTGGACTTACCACCTCAGTTGCCACCAATGCGTGATATCCAGCATGAGATAGATTTTGTCCCGGGTTCTTCGTTGCCGAATCAACCCCATTACCGCCTCAACCCCTCCTCATATGAGGAGTTGCAAAAATTAATTTCAGATTTGTTAGCGAAAGGATTTATACGTCATAGTAAAAGTCCTTGTGCCATCCCTGCCTTGTTAGTCCCGAAGAAAGATAAAACGTGGCGATTGTGTGTTGATTATCGAGCTATAAATAAAATAACTGTCAAGTATCGGTTCCCCAATCCCCGCTTGGATGATTTATTAGATATGTTATCAGGAGCCGTCGTGTTCTCTAAATTGGATCTTAGGAGCGGTTATCATCAAATACGAATACGGGAGGGTGACGAATGGAAGACGACATTCAAGTCTAAGGATGGACTATATGAATGGCTAGTGCTTGGAGAAGGACTTACCAATGGACCGAGTACGTTTTCGCGATTGATGACCCAAGTCTTTAAACCCTACATGGGAAAATTTGTAGTGGTCTATTTCGACGACATTTTGGTGTTTAGCATCTCTCCGGGGGATCATGAAACTCACTTAAGAACAATCCTTACCACATTGCGCAAAGAGAATTTATTTATTAATCTAAAAAAATGCGCATTCGGGGTGTCTTCCGTAGAATTCTTAGGATACATCGTAAGCTCAGATGGCATTCATGTGGATCCAAAGAAGGTTCAAGCAATTAAAGAGTGGCCGGAACCCAAGAATATAAGGGAAGTTCGAAGTTTCCACGGATTGGCCATGTTTTACCGAAGATTTATTCGGAATTTTAGTAGTATTATGGCACCCATCACTGAATGTATGAAGAAAGGAGAATTTAGTTGGACTAAAGCGGCCACTAGTGCTTTCCAAATGATTAAGGAACGGATGTCTGAAGCCCCCTTATTACGATTACCGGATTTTAGTAAAGTGTTTGAACTATCATGCGACGCATCGGGGATAGGAATCGGAGGAGTATTAAGTCAAGAGGGACATTCGCTAGGATATTTTAGTGAGAAACTAGCCGGCCCAAAGTTAAACTATTCGAATTATGATCGCGAATTCTATGTCGTGATTCGTTGTCTCCAACATTGGCGACATTACCTTATATCAAAAGAATTTGTGATACTATCAGACCATGAGGCCCTAAAATTTGTTAATTCTCAAAATAAGATTAGCCCACGGCACGCTAAATGGATTTCATACCTACAGGAGTACACTTTCATTATCAAGCATCTGAAGGGTACGTTAAATCGTGTGGCGGACGCGTTGAGTAGGGTCACCTTATTACTAACTACCATGGAAGTATCAGTTATAGGATTTGAGAGGATTAAAGATGAATATGTCCAACGCCCAGATTTTAGGGAAATTTATCTCGCCACTCAGGACAATTCCACTACCACCATTTCGGCGTACTATATCCGTGATGGATACTTATTCAAACATTTGCAACTATGTATTCCCCGCTCGTCATTACGACATTTTATCATATGGGAGTTGCATAGCGGAGGGCTAGGCGGACATTTTGGTAGAGACAAAACGATAACACTCGTAGAGGATAAATTCTTTTGACCGGGCCTCAGACCCATGGTCAACAAAATCGTAGGAAGTTGTCGTATTTGCCAACTAGCCAAGGGGAACAAGACCAACGCGGGTCTCTACACTCCACTTCCGATTCCATCGGTACCATGGGAAGATGTCAGCATGGATTTTATTTTGGGGTTACCCATGACATTGAGGCATCACGATTCTATTCTTGTAGTAGTAGACCGTTTCTCCAAAATGGCCTATTTTATCGCTAGTAATAATACCTACGATGCAACAAATGTAGCAAAATTATATTTCAAGGAGGTCGTGGCACATCGGGGTGTTCCCAAGACGATCGTGAGTGATAGGGATGTAAAATTTACAAGTTATTTTTGGAAGACACTCTGGAAACTCATGGGCACTAAACTTATGTTTTCGTCGGCCTATCATCCCCAAACGGATGGGCAAACGGAAGTTGTCAACCGTAGCTTGGGCGGGTTACTTCGTTGTTTAGTGGGCGAACATAAAGGTACGTGGGATCTTATTCTTCCGCATGCTCAACTAGAGTACAATAATTCTAAGAACAGGTCCACTGGGTTGTCTCCGAATGAGATAGTGCATGGTTATAAGGCGCCAACGCCTCTTGACTTGGTACCATTACTGCCTTCTTTTAAGTCAAGTCAATTTGCACAGGACTTCGCTTCACACGTTCACACTCTCCATGAGCACATTGGCAAGTCGTTAGCTAAGCAATATTCTATCTATCAATCGAATGCTAACGTACATAGGCGAGCAGTCTCCTTGAACATTGGTGATTTGGTTATGGTTCGTCTTATCCCTGAACGGATGCCTTCAGGCACCATAAAAAAATTAGCGAACAAGAAAGCCGGTCCTTTTCGAATTTTGAAGAAATTAGGCAAAAATGCTTATTTGTTAGAATTACCCGTTGATTGGGGAGTCTCCCCTGTGTTTAACATTTCGGATTTAACGCTTTTTGTTGCTCCACCACCTGAACTGTCTGTATCTCCGTTTAATAATTCCACTATACAATCTAATGGGGTGGGGGGGTGAGCTCAATTCTGGATCGTTTTCTCCTTCGAATTCTACGGGAGGTATGCCGTCTATTGATGATGAAACTTGTTTTTCTGCTTCACCTAACGCTTTTCCGAGGTTTCCCCGGACAGATTTCTTGCCTGACAGGATCTTGCAGGATGATGTGTTTCCCACCCCCGATGGCGACATTCACAGGTTTTTGGTTCGTTGGCATGGTCGTCCGGCTTCGGACGACTCTTGGCTCTCTGCTGCACAGGTGAATCTTCTTGACGCGGACCTCGTACGCCGTTATATGTCAGCCCGCTCATCGGAGATGAGTCCTTTCGAGCGGTGGAGGATTGATGGCGACGGTGATGGCGACGGTGTTGGAGACGGTGTTGGCGACGGCCAACTGGAGCATGACTATGTTGAAGATGTACCGGCAAAGGACGTGCGACGTCGTAGCGGTCATGGCTACAGGCTTCGCCCTCGCAACAAGACTCATATTTGATATTTTTAGTTTTGGTGTGCTAATAGCCGTTTCATGTTGGCTCTTTGAAACATTATTTAATTTCTGCATTTTTCTTTATGTGGTGTGCCTTTAGCCACATGTTATTTGCTTTGAGATGTAAGCCTATATAAGGCCTTGAACTCTTCATTTGGTAGTAGATTAATATTGAAATCAAAATTGAATTTTGCCTAACCTAATTTTCCCTCTCTTTCTTCTCATAGCCGCCCCCTCTCTCTTTTCCTTCTTCCTCCAAGCCGCCGGCCCCAAGCCCTCCTCTTTCTCCCTAGTGCTCGGCCTCTCCTCCCCCTATTGCTCTCGGCCTCCCTTTTCTCATTGTGCTCGGCCGCCCTCCTCCCCTCTTGCTCTCGGCCAAACGAGATCTAATCTTTCCAAGGAGTTTCAGCCCTTGCATGAGAGGATATTTTGAAAGGAAAGAAGTTAGGAACTCCTCCGCGGCGTGAAGTGAAGAAGATTAGCACGTTCATCATCCGTAGCGCGTCTCCCGTGGACTTTCAACGGAGGAGCGATCAAACTTGGTGGATCCACGCATCACGGATCTACAAATCCGAGAGGGGTAACGAAAATTTCTACCAAGAGTTATCTTTCTCTAGATAGTTCTTGTGGTGGACGACTTTTTGCGTTATTTTCCGATTTGTTTTTCTTTGCGGTTAATCAAATAATAGATCGGTATTTTTCGTTTGGTTTTCCGAAAGATTTGTAAGAGGATTGGCGATCCTCGCTTTTCATTTGTTGGGATAGATCCTACCATCTTTCGAATCGTTTATTCTTGGTGGATCTATTTTGGTACAACCCAAAGCTCGTTCGGGATCAATATTATCCCATTTAGCCGGAAAGAATTTGGCCTATAGCCAACATTCGATCTATTTGCGGAACGACGATCCGTAGTGTTAGCACGATCGATAAATAAAAATAATTGTTGTGGCTGCGTTTTCGTTAGCGTGTGGGTTAGAGAGCGTAGATCATGTCATTAGCGTCATCGTGGCCTCCGTGACGAATCTCAAGGATTTCCCCTACATCAGCATCACCATCAACACTAAGAGCATGTTCTTTGGAAGAAGTTTAGACAGGTTGTCTAAGTGATTGTGACAGATGGTCATAAGGTAGAAAGGTGGAGAGACTAAAATCTGTCCAAGTACACAGACATTGAGTGAAGCCAGTTCACTCAATGCCATATGCAAGGAAGGATGTTGGAAAGACTAAAAATCATCTAAGACAATAGGATTCGAGTGAAGCTAGTTAACTCAATGATAGATTCTAAAAAGCGCCGAGTAAAGGTGTGGACATTCAAAGCCTGATAGTTTGCAAAGCAGTTATGCAGCTAAGTCCACAGGCACTGAGTGAAGACAGTTCCCTTATTTCCATATATCAAGAAGCATCGAGTACAGCACACTCTACCAAAGCCTCAACATTGGCAAGCTGAAAAATTGACTAAGTTCGGAATCGTTGAGTGAGGATAGCTCACTCAATGCCTAATAAAAGAAACATTGAGTCAAGCTCAAGTAGTTGAAGATTCTGTCAAGAATTCTGGTTAAGTCCAAAAGCGTTGAGTGAGAAAAGCTCACTCAATGCAAAAAAAGAAGGCATCAAAAGAGCAATGATCAGTAAAAGCCTACACAGAGATAGACATGAAAATCTATCTATGTCCAGTTGCGTTGAGTGAGGACAGCTCACTCAACGCAAGCTCATCAAGAAAATTGCCTTAGTACAGAAGTGTTGACTGAAGGAAGTTCACTCAACGCCACATCAGCAAGTAGCCAGGTAAAGGCAGAAGCGTTGAGTGATAAAGGCTCACTCAGCGCATTCATAAAGAATGTTGCGACTAAGAATAGAAGCGTTGAGTGAAGCTTGTTCACTCAACGCCTCAGTATAAAGGCAGGCAGTCAGTGAACTGGCTATGTCCAAAAGCATTGAGTGTTGAAATCTCACTCAACGCACTCAACACCTAAACAACAGAAAAATTGTCGAAGGACAAAAGCATTAAGTGAAGGCTATTCACTCAACACACTCAATGCCTGACAGTGCAGAAGAAATTGGCTAAGTCCATATTCTTTGAGTGAAGCCAATTCACTCAACACTCTCAAAGCCTGGGATGAAACTAAGAATTTGGCTAAGTCCACAGATGCTGACGTCAACATGAGTCAACAAAGTTTCAAAATGTTGCGGGAAAGCTACAGTATATGAAAAATAGCGTCGGTACCCTACTGTATGACTTTTTCTGTAAAATTAGAGTTGCAACCAACAACTATAGGTGGGTCCACGGGTCTAATAGTTATTGGAAGGAAGATTATACAAGGGATAAGTTTATCGGATGCAAAGAAAACTTTGTAGGGTTTGATCATTTTTGAAAAGAGGCGGAACTTCTACGTCTTCTCTCTCTCCATTATTGCTGAGCTTGAAGCTGAAGTTTAGAACCTGCTGAACTAAAAGTTCATACAGTTAGCTGTAGCATTTTCATCAGCTATTGCAAGGTGAAGATGCAGAGCATCTGATCTCTGTAGTCAAGGTTAGCTGATTGAAGAATACAAGAATAGTCCTCATCTCCGTCTTCATCAGCAAGATCAAAAACTTATTTCTGAGTTACTTCCAGCATAAGTCGTCATTTATTGAAGATCATTTTTCTTGCTGCTGAGAAGAAGGTATGACTGAGGTAAACTCAGCTCATGAAGAAGAAGACACGGAGAAATTTCTCTAGTTTCAAATCAACATCAACCAAACTCTATTCTCTCTATAGGATCCTTTGGATCTGAGTTGTAGGCCTATTTTATAAAGGCTGAGGTAGGATCATTTGTTGATCTGAGTGTAGGGCCTTTGTGCTTGAGGTAGGAGTGTCATTCTCTCTGAGTTTAGGACCTTTGGGTCTGAGGTAGGATCCATCTTTAGATCTGAGGTAGGGGCTTTGTGCCTAAGCTATAAGAGGGTCATTCTCTCCGAGGTAGGGCTATCCTGTGAGTCTGAGTTGTAGGGCCTTTGGCTTGAGGTAGGTGATCTTTGGATCACTGAGTTATAGGGCTTTGTTCCCGATCTGTAGGTCTTGGAGGAGACTGAGAGATCCTACGGGATCTGTGTGTAAGCTCTTAGGAGCTAAGATTTCGAGAAGTGCCTTGTCTAACAAGCTGTTAGAAAGGTGGGAGGGACAGTGGACGTACAATTAATCTGGGGAACCACTATAAAACTAGTGTGTGCTTTGTGGTGTGTCTTTAAAGTTGTTAACAACTAACTCACAACTCACATTAAAGGAGGAAATCTCAAAAGAGACCAAAAACCTATTCACCCACTCTAGGTGTTTAGCTGCCCTTGAAAAGTAAAGAATTTCAAGGAGTTATCTTGAAGTTCATCAGCATGAATCTCTGCATTTTTGAATGCCCCCATCTAATGATCCTCAGCATGGGACATGACATCATCTCCTTTGTCCTCTTTTTTAGATTCTTCCACTCCAACTTCAGCTTCTCGAGCAGGGAGCTCAGGGTGAGTCTCCCCCTCAACAGTTGCACTAACTGTTTTGCACTACCCCTAAATAGTTTCACCCTCTTCTAAGGTCTCCCCCTCAATATCAGAACTGATCCTATCCACATCAGTTGGCATGGGAACTTCAACATTTTCCATAACTTTGTCCCCTTCACAGGCAATAGGAGACACTTCATGAGTAAAATTTTTTGATGCAAGGTAAAATTATATTGATACCTAGCACTCACATGTGTTCTCTCAAAATCACTTGAACTAGATAAGTGAGGGTTATGAGGTTGGGTGCTCTTATTTTCTTCATACCAACTGCTGGAGCACTCTTCTATAACTGACTCAGCTTTCCTTCTCTTTCTCTTTTCTTACTGCAGTGGGTGTTTGGTCAGCACCCTATCCCATCTATCAAGCATCGTTTTGTACATTTTTCTCATATGGTAAATATTTTCACCCAGCCTCATGTTAAATATATCTAGTACAGAGTTGAGGAGGTACAAATACAAAATCCTTCCCATATTAGGCACAGGGATGCTCTCAATCACCTTGTCAAAAACTACCTTGCCCCAATTGGTCTTCTTGGTAAGAATCACTCTAACCACGAGCTTAAACATCTTTCTTGAGATTTTATGATTAGACCTAGTCTTGCATAGCATAGATTTTCTAAGAACTTTCCCTTCATATTCTTTTATTTCCTTTTCAAGGTGCCACAGGTATCCTAGGAAAAGCAACACCAATTAAAAGTAGTCTTCACATCTTCTTCACACAGCTCATCTTCCTCTTCACTGGAACTAAACTTAGCCAGCTTCAGTTCCTTGCTTGTCCCCCTTACAATCATAAGCTTTTCTCCATTTATGTAGGTCTTTATTTTGGCGGAGGATGGGTCCAATTTGACATTTGTAAACAGCTTTAGTACCTTCCTTTTCCATATGGTAGAGGGTTCTAATAACAAATATTCCAGTTTGGCGGCCGATAAAAGATGTATAATAGAATTAATCTCTTCAGGAGCATTTTTGAATCCAATTTGAACAAGTTCACATCCATCAAACAGGATGTCAATACCCTTGGGTGGCATTGATTCAGAAAAATTGAACAAGGAATAGAGGATGGTGCGAGAAATCTAGGGTTCAGACGTAGAATTTTTGAAAGGGCAATAAAAGTGTAGATTTTATTCTAGGAAGACATTCTATTTATACCTTACCCTATTCGAGAAGGTGGAGAGGCGCGTACCCTGGAGTGATTGACAATTTTGTTGGATGGTCTTGATTTAACTTGATTAATTTGTTGTTTTCCGACCCTTCAGTACATTTGCATCAAGTCCATTTGATGCCAAAGATTTCCACTCGACGCCAGGACTTCTCACTCTATGCCAAGATTTCTCACTCGATGCCAATAGTTGTTTTCTTGATGCCAAGTTAGATAACTCTTTCTTCTCTAATTTTTCCTGCAAAAAGTTTATCCCCCAAAACCACATATAGAGATTTTTACTTCCAATTTCAAGAATGGCTTATTATATTAAAATTTTTCTAATAAACTCATGTTTAACATTCCTAATTCAAACTTAAAAAGGTTAAACTTGTCTTCAACAAGTGGCTTAGTGAAGATGTCGGCAACTTGTTTGTTTGTGGTGACAAACTCAAGGCTGATGTCTTCTTTCTCAATATTCACTCTTAGGAAGTTATACCATATTTCAATATGCTTCATACTGTTGTGTGATATTGGATTCTTAGCTATTAAAATTGCACTTGATATGTCCCAAAACTTTGGAGTTTAATTAGCTTAATATGATAGTCTTGAAGTTGATGGTTGATCCATAGGAGTTGTGGACAACAACTCCCTGCAGAGATATATTAAGATTTTGTAGTGGAGATTGTTACACTTATTTTCTTTAGACCGCTCCAAGATGCCAGCCTTCTCCCTAGAAACAAACAAGTACCTTATGTGCTCTTTCTATCCTCATTGCGGCCTGCAAAATCTGTATCTGAATATCCTATTTGTTCAAAATCATCATTCCTAGGGTACTATATGTCAAGATTTCATGTGCCCTTAAGATATCTCAAAATCCTCTATGCAGTTGAGTAGTGAGATTCTTTAGGTCATGCCTGGTATATAGCACAAACACATATATGAAACATAATGTATGGTCTACAAGTAGTCAAATACAGGAGGGAGCAAATTGTGCCCCTATACAAGGTTTCATCAACTTACTTGCCACTCTCATCCTTGTCTAGTGACATACTTGACCCTATAAAAGTTTTCATGGTAGAGGCACTCTTCATCCAAAATATCTTTATTAACTCTTTGGTAAACTTGGATTGAGAGATGAATAGTCCATCCGTAGATTTCTTAACTTGGAGGACTAAGAAATACTTGAGTTTACCTATACTGCTCATCTAAAATTGCCCATGTCATCAACAAAAATTTGGACTAGGATAATCTTTCTCTTGACTTCCCTTAGGAATAATTTTTTCTCTATCTTTCTCCTTGAGAATTTGTTCTCATTGAAAAAGCTAGACATGGATTTATACTAAGACCTTGGTGCTTATTTTAACCCATATAAAGCTTTTCTTAAAAGAAATACATGATTAGGAAAATTTGAAATTATAAAACCTGATGGCTGCTCAGCATAGACCTCTTCTTTTTGGTCACAATTCAGGAAGGTTGATTTCATATCCTTTTAACAGACCTTAAATCCTTTGTGGGAATCATATGCATGAAATAGTCTTATAGATTCATGTCTAGCTACTGGTGCAAAGGTTTGATTAAAGTCAATGCATTCTTCTTGCATGTATCCTTTTGCAACCTGTTGGATCCCTAGTTTGGATTTGGGCTAGGTTCACTAATCTAGGCTAAGTCAGACCCACACTATATAGCCTGGGTCTAATCTAGTGTCTTAGGTGTCAGCCAGGTCATCAACTCGATGAGACAAGACCAAGACATCAAAGACTTAGAAGATAGTTGAGAGTAAACAAGTAAGAAATTTTTCTAAGTAAAAAGTCGTTCGACGATCTCTGAAGAGAGCTCGACGATCTTCGTTCTGCGCTCGACGATCTCAGAGTTAAATATTTAAATGCTGAGATCGATGATTGTTGAACTCGGGTCGTCGATCTCTAATCTACTTTAAGGATTTAGATCGACGTTCAACCATCTCAGTTCGACAATCGTGAAGCCCGGTTTGGAAAGCAGATTTTCAGATCAACGATCACAGGGCTCAGCTCGACGATAGAGGATGTTTCAGCTCGACGATCTCAGGACCAGATCGATGATTTTTGTTAGATAAATATTTTATTCCCTGCAGTTATTGTTTTCCTTATTGACTGTTTATTCTTTTGCTTATATAACTATGAGTGATTAATGCATATATTCTCGGAATATAGTCGTTCCTTGGCAAGCATTAATTGCTGGTTATCACAGAGTTATTATACGGCTTTTCTCGGGATAGTTAAGGAAATGAGTTAATTCTCTTTTAGCCGTTGCATAAGTTCCCGTGATTCCGGCAGTCAATCAATGTGGACCATTTCAAATTCAGTTTGGAATTATTCAAAGAAAAGGGACTCATAGAATAAAAGTACCAGAGAATTATTATTCACTACTTCTTGATGTAGTCGACAGACTTTTGAAAAGAAATCTCAAGGCTGCAATAAAAAGAAGAACAGCTCTCAGTTTCAAAAACAAGAATTCATTCAGGAAGCTTGTGGAGACAATCATCCACAATCAGTCTCAGCTTTCTGGATTACAAGTCCTACACCCTATACAAGGCTCTGATCTCTTGAACCATTCAAATCACAGGACAATCCTTGACTCCATCAGGATAACTCCAAAGTCTTCTCTCATTTGCTTGAGAAAAGAGAAGAACACTCAACTTTTTCCTTCCCCCCTCTGTGTAAAGGGTTTTTACTCCCTTCAAAATTAATTCCTAGTTGTATGGTCACCTGATCAAAAGACTTCAAGTTGGTTTTCCAGCACCTGATCAAAAGCCAGAAGGGTTGCAATATCTCCCTTGAAATAGATATTATTTGGTGGCAGTCACCTAATCTAAAACCTGAGAGTGATTCCTACCAGGGTGGCAGAAGAG
Organism: Platanthera zijinensis; assembly: GCA_039513925.1. NCBI lineage: Eukaryota > Viridiplantae > Streptophyta > Magnoliopsida > Asparagales > Orchidaceae > Platanthera > Platanthera zijinensis. The sequence continues at coordinate 104,909,822 of CM077079.1, read as the reverse complement.
TGGATGTACCAAGATTTGGGGAACCATTATAATTTCACGTGTCGTCTTGTTGCACCTTTTCTTAATGCTCTTGCTAATTCTTGTGATATTTAGAATAGTTCTCTAGTTTTTCTTCTACTTAAATATTTATTGGTATCGCTTATTTTTGTACTCCGATAGAATAAATATAACATCCTAAAGTTTCTTAAACACTCTATTCACCCCCCCCATCTAGAGTAGATCTGAATAACTCTGATTGAAGCTGCAGGTACATTGCTTGTTGATGCATACTTGCCCATTTCCTTTTGGGCAGAGGCAGTGAGCACAGCTAACCATGTCCTGAATAGAAGTTTAATACATAAGCTAAAGGCTAAGACCCCTATGAGCTACTCAAAGGGAAGAAACTTAAAGTAGACTATTTTAGAGTATTTGGTTGTGTTTGTTACATTCATTTTAACAACAGAAAATACACTAGAAAGTTTGAAGCCAAGTCTGAAATGGGAATTTTTCTAGGATATTCCCAAGTAAGCAAGGCTTATAGGGTTCTATAACAAATCTACCTTGAAAATAGAAGAGTCTGTACTTGTATCCTTTGATGAAACTAATATTTTTTATAAGGAGAAGAATACTTCTACCAGTCAGAACTTCCAGGTACCTACTTTGTGTGAGAATTTGGATGTTGTGACGCTCTCTCCTGAGGTTATTACACAATCATCTCCACAAATAGCTGAAGGCAGTGATGAAGATATAAGTGAGCCAACTAATAGTATCCCAGCAGCTGAAATAATTCCACAAGAGGAATTAGCTCCACCAGTTGTTGAGCAACCAACTCCTCCAGCTGATTTAGTCATACTTAGAGATCATTCTGTATATCAAGTGATTGGAGACATATCAGTAGGTGTGCAGACTCATCAGCTCCACCAGGATTTGTTGTATGCCTGCTTCATTTCTCAAGTTGAACCTCAATCCATTCAAGATGCAGAGCAAGATCCCCACTGGATCCTAATAATGCAAGAGGAGCTCAACCAATTTGAGAGGTGTAGAGTTTGGGATTTGGTCCCAAGACCAGAGAACTACCCAGTAATTGGAACAAAATGGGTGTTCAAAAATAAGATGGATGCACAAGGAGAAATCATAAGGAACAAGGCTAGGCTTATTGCTCAAGGGTATAGGCAGGAAGAAGGCATTGATTATGATCAAACCTTTGCTCCAGTGGCAAGGTTAGAGGCAATCAGGATCTTCTTGGCCTATACTGCTTCTCAAAAATTTAAAGTCTATCAAATGGATATTAAAAGTGCTTTTCTGAATGGAGAACTGAAAGAAGAAGTCTATGTTGAACAACCACCAGGTTTTATCTCTCCAACTCAACCTTCTTTTGTTTATAGGTTGCATAAAGCTCTTTATAGTCTTAAGAAAGCTCCAAGAGCTTGGTATCAGACCCTAGCTAGCTTCTTGTTAGAACATAGATTCTCTAGAGGCATAGTAGATAGGACTTTATTTGTTAAACATCATCATGATAAAATATTATTAGTACAAATATATGTAGATGATATTATATTTGTTTCTACTGATCCCAAACTATGCAAAAGGTTTTCCAACATTATGCATTCAAGTTTGAGATGAGCAGTATGGGTGAGATCTCCTACTTCCTTGATCTCCAAGTCAAGCAGGCACTTGATGGCATTTTCATATCTCAATCCAAGTATGCTAATGAGCTAATCAAAAGGTTTGGGATGGCTACTGCCTCAGCTAAGAAAACACTCATGGCTGCCAATACTGTGATTGATTCTGATGAGCATGGGAAACCTGTTGATCAGAAATTATATAGGGCCATTGTTGGGTCAATGTTATATCTCACAATAAGTAGGCCAGATATAATGTTTTCCACATGTCTTTGTACTAGGTTCCAGGTGAATCCTAAAGAATCCCACCTTATTTTATTAAAATGGATTTTGAGATATATAAAGAGTTGCCCAAATCTAGGACTCTGGTATCCTGTTGAGTCAGAATTTGAGTTGACTGGATACTCATATGCTGACTTTGCTGAATGTAGAGTAGACAGGAAAAGTACCTCTAGAACATGCCAGTTCTTGGGTGCTAGGCTTGTCTCTTGGTTTTGTAAAAAGCAAACATCTGTGTCTACATCAACTTCAGAAGCTGAGTACATAGCAGCTGGCAGTTACTGCTATCAGATTCTATAGATACAAAATCAACTACTAGACTATGGATAAACTTAAATAATTCAACCATATTTTGTGATAGTACTAGTGTTATTTCAATAACACAGAATCCAGTCCATCATTCTAGGACTAAGCATATAGATGTAAGGTATCATTTCATTAGGGAGTGTGTAGACTAAAAGAAAATCAATCTCACCTTCATCCCTACTAATTTGTAGAGGGCAGATATTTTCACCAAACCCCTGGATGAAAAGAAACATCTATTCTTCATAAATCATCTAGGTATGATTAATGGAGATGAGATTATTTGACTTTCTGTTTGAGCTCAACGATTTGTTGACAGATCGTCGAACGGAGATCGATGATCTGCTAACGTCTCATAAATTTGAACGTCGAACGGAGATCGACGATCGCTTCTTAGTGAAACAATTATCGTCGAAATGAGATCGACGATTTTTAGTTCAGAGAATTTATCATCAAACTGAGATCGACTATTTATTCTTTCTCTTCGATATGAGGTTACCGAACTCATTTTATATTAAAATACTTCGCCAACTTTGGTTTTGAAGTCGTTTTTAGTAGTTAATACCCTTGGCTAATCCCGTCTCGTCGTTTTCTTAAACCTTATAAACTAGGGTTTAGACGGAAATAGTCCCGCGCTTTCCATTTCCCTTCTGCACTTGATCTTCGTTTTCTCTATAGGAACTCTCTAATGGCAATTCTAGCGGTGATTGTGTCCAACATGAAGTTTTATTCAAGCATTGATATTGGTCTGGATTCATTCAAGCATAATGATCAGATGTTTCAGGACGTGTTGAAGCTATTTGATGCACCAAAGTTACAGAAGTTTCTGATGACCAGGATGAAGTTACCAGTATCAGAAATTAAAGAATCGGCTTATACCTCTTCTTCAGAAGGTCAGACAATGATATGAACTATTTATGGATAGGAGGTACATCTAACCCCTATCGTTCTTATAGAAATTTTCAGCTTTATTAATGGAGAAGACGATATTGATTTGGATAAAGAGGATTTTGCTGCCATGCTTGCCAAAATGGGTCATGCTGAGGCAAACCCTAGCAAGCTTCTAAAAAAGAACTTGTCTCCTCAATACAAGTTCTTGGCAGATATTGTGGGAAAAGTGCTGCTTGGGAAGCACACTGCCCATGATAATATATCTAGGCACCAATTTATTTTGATGTGTGCCTTGGTTAATCAGAAATCACTGAATTGGGATGAATTTTTGTTTGAGTTGATCAGGAAGAAAGCAAACAAGTGAGAGGTATCTCTTGGCAGAATTTTAGGGATTTTTCTCACTAAAAAATTCCCTAAGTTGTTGACATCCCCAACAATATTCATCAATGCTTCCAAGAGGCTGACCCCAGCTCTCTTTGTAAAGTGGTAGAGGACAATCTCAAAGCCCTCCACGGCTCCCTCCACCCACAGGGTTTTTGAGGACACAAGGACTGCTCTAGTCACTCCTCACCTTAGAGAAGATGAGCAAGAGATTCCTCCTTCCCCAGCTTGACACACTTCCGCTTTGCCACATCAACCAACTCCACCTCAAAGCCCTCCTCCAGGAACTCCTACTCTTTTTTCTGCTCTACCACATTATCTAGAAGAGATCCACTCCATCAACATCTCAATCCTTACCTCACCAACTTTTGATCTTCATTTCTCTTCACCAACTCTTTCACCAACTCATTTACCTTCTCATGAACCCTCACCTCATATTTCCCCCCTTCCAGCACAAGTGTCTATCCTTGAATCCACCACTCAATCTACCATCTCCAACATCTACATGGCTTGTGGTCATTCCACTTCCTCTCTTCCATCTACATCATCCTCTCCATCTGCTCTCATTGCCCTCCTCACCCCTACCATCAAATCCATTATAGAGGATGTCATTGCCCCTCTACTAGCTTCTCTTAATTCCTTTGTTGCCTCTTTTTCTTGCCCTTCTTCATCTAGGGGCCTGACAGCATAAATTACTGCTACCAGGTAGGGGGAGATGTCCAGTGAAGAAGTCCCTCCTCCTCCAGCAGTTGCAACAGCAGAGGCAGACACAGTTTTGGTAGAGGCAGACACAGGTTTGACAGTTGTAGATACAGAGATTGTAGATACAGTTTTGGCAGATACAGAGAATGTAGATATTGATATTCCTGATGCAGAAGTTATTGCATTTTTGGAAGATGACATTGAAATCCCTGAAGAACCCTTGGACATTCTTTATGGAGATTGTTTCATCTCTCCAGCTTTTGAACTGACTTCAGTTCTAAGGTCCTTTGATCTTTTGTATAGGGATTGTTTTCCACCTGCTTCTTTTCAATTTTATTCAGATATAGTATGTTATACTGCTCCTATGAGAAAAGATCTTCTACTTCATCTTCTTCAGAGTTTGCTGCTCCAGTGCCTGAGCTCTTGGGAGCTCCTGAGCTTGAGCCTTCTGCAGCTCCTTCTGTAGTTCCAGTTCCTGAGATCTTGATAGATCCTGATCTTGATCCTTCTACAGCTCCTGCTGCAGTTCCAGTTCCTGAGCTGATCAGTATGCCAGAGGTTGAGAGTCCAGTGCCCAATGCCTTCTCTCCTCTAACCTATGCTTGTTCTACTTCTCCAATCCCATACTTGGATGAAATTATGGCTGCTGATGTAGCTGAAGAACTTTTTGTTATCAAAGAGATTGATGATTTGTATGATAATCCACCAGGCTCATCTGATAATGATTTATATTTAGATTCAGACTCAGATCCAAATGCCAGCAAGAAGAAGAAAGTGACAAAGAAAAGAAAAGCTCTAGTGAAGGAAGTGCCTAAGTCTAATCCTCAAGATGACATTCCTTACTTCATCAGGCAAAATATTACTCTCACATCAACTACTCCTCACTGGATGAGATTTTCCAAGAATGAGATGAAGGATCAGAAGAAAAGGAGAAAGACTGGCTCCTCTCTTGTCAAAGTTTTCAGGAAGGATCCACCTCCTCCTCCTCCTCCTTCAGTAGGTGCTAGTGGAAATGTTGTTTCTAGGGCTGCTAACTCCTCCCATCAGCAGACTTCTTATGCTCCTCACTCTCACAGCAGACCATCCAGGTCTTATTCAAGGGGCTATTCAAGAAGGAGAGGTAGACAGAATGATCAGGCTGATAGAGAAGATATTTCAGATTCTAGCAGGAGATTCAGAATTCCTGAAAAATTTAGTCAAGTCAGACCTCCTCCAAACCTTCATCACACTCATTCTTAACATACAATAACAGAAACAAAATTCCAAGAACAATCAATCAAGCACAGGAAGATTCAGAAGATCTCTCATGACTCTAAAGAAGAATCATCTCAGTATGAACCTGAGCTTGATCCTAACTTCAGGATGTCTAGGATTCATGATTTAATTGGTCTCTCCCAAATAAACAAAGCTAGGAAAGAAGGAACTGATCCTTCTCAATTTTCGACTATGTCTAAGTATAGGGAGAAAGAGCTGGAACAATTTGATATTGATAAGAATATCTTTGATGTTAATGCTTATATGTAGGTACATCCTGAGGCAGTTGTTTCCAGAGCAGCTTCAATTAAATTTCTTGGTGAAGCAGACTTGAAAATGACAAGACAGCAAGCAATAGATCCAAAAAGAAGAATTGAATTTACTAAGTCAGCTTCAGATAAGTCTTAGTAACTATTTTCTTTTTGTGTCTATATTTATCTTTGTAAATATCTGTTGAACATTTCCTATATTTCATGACAGATATAATCATTTAGTTTTCCTGTTGTTTTCTTTTATATTTTTGTTAGTGACCTCACCCAAATATGGGGAGATTGTTGGATCCCTAGTTTGCATTTGGGCTAGGTTCACTAATCTAGGCTAAGTCAAACCTACACTATATAGTCAGGGTCTAGTCTAGTGTCTTAGGTGTAAGCCAGGTCATCAACTCAATGAGACAAGACCAAGACATCAGAGACTTAGAAGATAGCTAAGAGTGAAAAAGGCAGAAATTTTTCTAAGTAAAAAGTCATTCGACGATCTCTGAAGAGAGCTTGACGATCTTCGTTCTGTGCTCGACGATCTCAGAGTTAAATCTCTAAATGTTGAGATCGACGATTGCTAAACTCAGGTCGATGATCTCTGATCTACTTTCAGGATTTAGATCGACGTTCAACCATCTCAGTTCGACGATGGTGAATCCCAATTTGGAAAGCAGATTTTTAGGTCAATGATCACAGGGATTAGCTCGACGATAGAGGATGTTTGAGCTCGACGATCTCACGACCAGATCGATAATTTCTGCCAGATCAACATTTTATTCCCTGCAGTTATTGTTTTCCTTATTGTCTGTTTATTATTTTGTTTATATAACTCTGAGTGATTAATGCATATATTCTCTGAATATAGTCGTTCCTTGGCAAGCAATAATTGCTGGTTTTCACAGAGTTATTATGCGGCTTTTATCGTGACAGTTAAGGAAATGAGTTAATTCTCTTTTAGCCATTGCACAAGTTCCTGTGATTCCGGCAGTCAATCAATGTGGACCAATTCAAATTTAGTTTGGAATTATTCAAAGAAAAGGGACTCATAGAATAAAAGTACCACAGAATTATTATTCATTACTTCTTGATGCAGTCGACAGACTTTTGAAAAGAAATATCAAGGCTGCAAGAAAAAGAAGAAGAACAGCTCTCAGTTTCAAAAACAAGAATTCATTCAGGAAGCTTGTGGAGACAATCATCCTCAATCAGTCTCAGCTTTCTGGATTTCAATTTCTACACCCTGTACAAGGCTCTGATCTCCTGAACCATTCAAATCACAGGACAAGCCTTGACTCCATCAGTATCACTCCCAAGTCTTCTCTCATTTGCTTGAGAAAAGAGAAGACAACTCAACTTTTTTCCTTCCCCCCTCTATGTAAAGAGTTTTTACTCCCTTCAAAAGTAATTCCTGGTTGTGTGGTCACCTGATCAAAAGACTTCGAGTTGTTTTCTGGCACCTGAACAAAAGCCAGAAGGGTTGCAATATCTCCCTTTAAATAGATATTATTTGGTGGCAGTCACCTGATCAAAAACCTGAGAGTGATTCCTACCAGGGTGGTAGAAGAGTGGATGTACCAAGATTTGGGGAACCACTATAATTTCTTGTGTCATCTGGTTGCACCTTTTCTTATTGCTCTTGCTAATTCCTGTGATATTTAAAATAGTTCTTTAGTTTTCCTTCTGCTTAAATATTTATTGGTATCACCTATTTTTGCACTCAATCCGATAGAATAAATTAAAACAACCTAAAGTTTTTTAAACACTCTATTCACTCCCCCCCCCTCTAGAGTAGATCTGAATAACTCCCTCCTTTCACAACCAGCATAGATCTATTCTTAATTATAACACCATTTTCATCTAGCTTGTCTATGTATATCCATTTAGTCCCTATGATGCTATGTTCTTGAGGTTTGGGAACCAGCTTTCAGACATTACATCTTTTGAACTTGTTAAGCTCTTTTTGTATAGCCACTATTCAAAATGGGTTTATATTGGCTTCTTGAAACTTCTTAGGCTTTATCTGAGATAGGAAGCTATAGTACATAACTGTAATAAGATTTCTTCTCCTGGTGGTCACACCATGTCTTACATCTCCAATTATCAAATATTTGGTATGGTCTCTTAAATGTCTAACAACCACTAGTAATCTATCTCCAGCTCCTTAATTTTTCAGCTTAAGTGTGCTGGGGTTCTTCCTCTATCTACATTCCAGCTATTACTTCTTCTAAGATGAGCACACCATCTTCCTTTTCTTGGTCTGATGGAGTGGTGTCTTCTAAGCTTATTTTTATTATTTTTAAATCTACACCTGCAATACTAGAAGAGCTTGACAGCTCATTGCGAATCATGGAAGTTTCATCAAAACCAGTATTAATAGATTCTTCTATAAACTGAGTCTTCAATTTGAAAATCCTATAAGCATTGCTTTGCAGAAGTTTGTCATGCATTCAGACTGAAATTCTGTATCATGGTCACTTCTGATTTTTACTACAGTGCAGCCTTTTTCATTCTGAATTTTCTTGACAAAGGTCACAAAGCTATCCAAAGAATCAAAATTTCTCTTTAGACAGAATATCCAAGCAAATCTAGAGAAATCATCAATTATAAAAAAAGTGTTGACTTTCCTACCTACACTATGAATTGTCATAGGACCAAATAAGTCCATGTGAAAAAGGTCGAGACACGTTTCAAAATCTTTGGACCCAATACTCTTGAAGGTGGCCTTTGTTTGCTTGCCCTTTTGGCATGCAGGACAAATGCCCTCTTTGGTGCATTTCAAGTTAGGTCCATTTATTACTAACCCTTCAGTGAAGAGTTTGATGATAGACTTATAGTTCAAGTGAGCAAGGATCTTATGTCATTGCGCATAGTAAGAGTCGTTCTCATTTGCTACATGGCACACTGAATACTTCGAATTTAAACAAAGAAAGTTAAGACAATAAATATTCCCACTCCTAGTGCCAGTCAGAATAATTTCTTGGTTAGTTGAACTTTTGATTAGGCACATATCCATGTGCAAAACAATGGCATAGCCTTGTTCACAGAGTTGGCTTATGCTAATCAGATTGTATTGTAATCTTTCCACATAAATCACTTTTGTGATGGTGACTATGCCATTTGTAATCACACCATAGCCTTTTGTCACTCCTCTATTTGAGCCTCCAAAGATAAATTTGGGCCTATTCTTTACTAGAGTGAATTCTTTTAGATGGCTTCTTATTCAAGTCATGTGCCTGCAACAACCACTATCGAAGTACTAGATAGGCATTTTATTGGTGCTTGGACATACCTCATCAGTTTCAAAGTCATCCTGAGCTTCTTCATTAGATATAACCATGAGGTTTCAGCCTTCTTCATCTTGAGATCCATTGTCAGTTGAAGACAATGGTGCCCTTATGCTCACCTTTAATGCTGGGTAATCTTTATTCTCTTCCATAAAGAATAGTCCATTGTATGCATTTTATTATACAGATTATGAATTTTCAGAATCACTGTCAGATAGGCTTAAGTGCATCTTAGACAAGAAGTTCTTATTAGCTTTTTTCTCCTTATGATGCTTCTTGTCATCTGACCTCTTGCTCTATTTCTTTTAATAAGACAAACAACTATAGCATGCCCTGACAAGTTGTAACAGTAGCAAACCACATCAGTTTTAAAAAAAAAATTCTATTTAGAAACATAACTTTCCCCAATGGCGTCCTTTCTGGATTTGTCTTAGTTAGCTCAAAGCTTCTTTGAATTGGAGCCTACAAGGGTCTTATTCCTCCACTGCCTCCTTCCAATCCACTTCTTCTTGAATTTCTTAGAGAATAATGTTAACTCTCCATCAGACAATTCGACTTCCAATGAGCTGGGTGTGGAGCTTTTTGACCCAGCAGGTCTTCTTAGGGGAGAGGGAGTCTTCTCTCTGCTTGTCTTGGAGATTTCAGCTTTGAAGGCCACTGACTTCTCACTACTAAAAGACTTAGCAGATTCCTCTTCAACCTTTTTGGAGTTCTGTTGAAGTTCATGAGACAACATCTTGCCAAATAGATTTTGTGGCAGAATATTGGCTAAGTTACCTATCATGACACAAATCTTGATGTCACATTCTCTGTTGAGTGACCTCAAGAATTTGTCATTTAGTTCATAGTTGGAAAATTGCCTGCCATATGTCTTCAATCGATTGACAATTTTAAATAATTTCTCATAGCACACAACTATGGAGTCCTTCTTATCTTTCCTGAATGCTTCATATTGATTATTCTAGAGGGGATTTTTTGTCATCCCTTACCTCCTCAATCCCTTCCATGTAGACCACCAAAGAGTCCCACATTTCTTTTGAAGTCTTGAAGTGAACATGTTTTGAAAGGTTGAGTCATCAATATAATTGACTATAATATTATGAGTCCCTCTTGTCCATAGTGGCAAGAACTACCTCATCATTTGTAAATTTTGAGTACTTCTTTTGCGTTTTGATATTAACATCTAATGTTAAGATCTTCATGGGGATGATGGGTCCCTCTTTCACTATTACAAAGATCCTAGGGTCTGAGGCTTCCATGAAAAGCCTCACCCTCTCCTTCAATATCCCAAAGTTCTCCTTCCTATAAATTAAAAGCATCATAGAATTTATCTCTTTGTGGTTCTCACCAAGAATACATGATGATTATCTTTTGCTACCCTTGGAGATCTTGTTCAGACTGTTAGGTCTTTATTGTACAACCTACCTCTATTACCAATTTAAAGTCTTTTTAAGAGTATTTAAACACATAGAGGGGGGTTATAGGTTTCTTTTTTATCTTTAATTCTTTTCTAGTCTTTACATGATGTGTTGGTGTTAGGTTTGTTGATTTCAAGAACATGGAAAACAAGAAAGCAATTTATAGTGGTTCTCCTATCTAGGGTATCTAGCATAGTGTTAGACAAAGCCAACTTCTCCAAAACTCAAATTAATAGATATTACAACTCAGATCCCTCCCTGGATCTTACACCTCAGAGTGACTTATACTCCTACAACTGAGACTTTTCTCATTCTTGCCTCAGAGACAACAACAAGTCTCCTACCTTAGGCTCACAAGTAAGCCTTGCCTCTGCCTGTATAACTCAAGCCTACCTTAGAGTCAGTAATAGGTCTCCTACTCTAGCACACAAGCAAGCCCTACCTAATCCTTTATAATTCAAGCCCACCTCAGATTCTATACAAGAATCTTACCTCAGACTTTGGAAAAAGTCACACACTCAGATCTGAAAGAGATCCTACAATAGTGATTAAAAGAGTGTTTGTTTTACAAAGAGTCAAGAACAGATGCTTTAGAGCCTTCTTCTTTAGCTGTTTCACCAGACAATTTCTTTACACCAACAACAATAGGAAATGATCTTCAGATTTGGGATAGTATGTGTTGTGTTGAATACTTGTAGAGATCTTCTTCTTCAAGATTCAAAAATTGTTATGAAGACTTGTGGAGCTTGAAGAAAATGAATTTATCTTTCTTGCTGGCGGCGACTTTTGCGAATTAGGGTTTTCAGAATGTATTTCAAAAGTTTTGTCAAAAGTCCCAAGCACTTAACTTATATATCTCTGCATCAGCAATGGCTAAAATCCTGTTTAGGTATGTGGCATGGCCGGCATTAACAATTATATCTTCCTAAGATTGCATGTCAGAAGAATGCGGTGGTTTCCATCTTTTAGTACGCAATTGGCATCAATTTGAATTAAGAATGACGTCAGTAAAATTTCTTGACTCCTTTTTACTTGGACTAAACATATGTGCTTTTGTAGAGGTGTTGAGTGATTGATATTGACGTGAAGGCATTTAACTTAGTGAAATACATGAATTTCTATAGAGGAGACTAGTGACTGAGATTGTCTCAATGCATTCAGTTTTGGCATTGAGTGATTTCTAATGTCTTGACGCATTAGCACTTTGACAGAATTTCTACTTCTCCACTGAAGCATTGAGTGAATGGCCATCACTTGATGTTTTTGTACTTCGGTAGATTTTTTGCTTCTCCACTGAGACATTGAGTGAATGACCTTCACTCGACGCTTTTATACTTAGACAGATTTTATGCTTCTCAATAGTATCTTTGAGTGAATAACAATCAGTCAGCGCATTTAGACCATTAGCATCGAGTGATGTGAGATGACTCAACGCATTTGTACTTAAGAACATATCTTCACTCTAGAGTATGCTGACTTATCTCCAATTGAATTTCTAATAATCAAAAGCTGGTTTATTAATCAATTACAAATAACCTACACATTTTAACTCAAAGAAGTATCAAATACAAATTTGTGGATATTATTGACTCATAAGGCTTCTTCAAATCTAGGAGATTGTGGTCAATATTTCCAACATTAGTATCGTCGATCCACCTAAGCAAGTTCCAATACACAGATTTGAAACTCAAGAAAGTTCGTTCTTGTAGTTGATATTATTAAATATCACGAGGTCTCACTCTTTAATCTTTTTAGGGAAACATGTCCAATACCAAGTTTTCCATTAGAGTTGGCCTAAGGACACCCTGCACAGACAAATTACATTACCTTAGGAGCCCAGTTGAATTATGACCTAGGTTTTTGTTAGTATAGAATGATGCATTTATTCCAACAACAATATTAGCAGGAAAGATTCTCTTTGTACTGTACATATTAGGGTTGTGCCAACAATCTATGGCAGAGTGTCCCAGTTTATCATGGCACAAATATTCATGGATGTTGTACCTTCCCTTCTGAACACTTCTATATGTAGAAGTAACATCTGACGGTTATTGTTCAACCAAGAAGGCAACAACCTTCTTATTCCTCTCAGCTATGATTTGACAGCTTGCTCAACGGTAAGCAACCTTACTCCATGGTACCGGCTTGACAGCAACAGATGTCAGTAGAGTAGGTAACATAGTTTTGATGGCATCTGATATCACCTTATTTGGATTGATTACTGTTGAAAGTGAGGGATATATCTGATTTACACTAAAGGGGGAGGGGGTGAATTGTGTGTATTAAAACTTTAATTTATTTTTATAGTGAATCTAAAGTAGGTGATATATATATGTATAGAAAGAAAAATCATAGCACATAAATAAAGAAAGTATAGAAATCACAGACAACACAAGGAAATTTATTGTGGTTCCCCAATAAATCTAGTACATCCACTCTTCTACCAACCTGGTAGGAATCCACTACAAGTTTTTATTAGGTGCCCTGCCACCAGAAGATTTATTTTCTAAGGAAGATCTAACAACCCTTTGAGCATTTGATAAGGTGCCCAAAAACCAAGCTTAAGTCTTTTGATCAGGTCACTTAGGAACAAAGAGGTCAACTTTTGAAGGGAGTTATAACCATGTACACAATTTAGGAAGTAAACTAAAACTTGATGTTATCTTCTCTTTCAAATATCTCTGAGAAGACTTTGTGAATTGATGATGCAAAAAGCCCCCCTGATTTTAGTAGAGATTTGAGATCAGGAGGGGAGTCTTTTCATATGGGTTTAGGCCTTCTTGTATTTGACTGATGAAGACTTTGCACTTGCAGAGTGTCACAACCCGTATTTTTTCAACATTTAAGTTATATCAGATTAAGAGAAAATACGCACCGTGATGTCACGTCGTGAAGGCGATAACTGCATGCGCTAAGGCAAAACTACAAACTCTACAGTTTATATGAAATCCATAAGTTATTAAGTAAAAACCATTTTAAATTGGATGGTCGTATCCCTCGGCACAGTGGATCAAGTAGTCCACGAGTAAAAGTATAGTTATACTCTGCAGAAAATACTTTGTTTTTGTTGATTAACACCCTACATGAGTATAAACATCCCCAAAGGACAACTCATGGCATGCGAGACTCTAGATTTATTATAAGTATGAAAATATTCTTTACATTAGCTAGAAAATAGTATTTTAGTTTTAGAAATATGAGATGTATGAATTTCTAGTAGTAATGCTTTTATAAGTGAAAATACGTAACATGCAACCTAGCATAATACATTCTCAGAGAGCAAGTAAAAACAACCACAAAAGGTAAAACTAACACCTTAGCAAAGTATTCAGCAATTCAAAAGAAAAACTCCTGTGGGCATCAACAAACTGACATGAACCCACTGGTCAGTATGTGTGTTTGTACTAACAAGAAAACCACAAAGAACTACCTCTCAAGGTAGAGGAAACCTCTACAACACTACAATCCACTAGCAAACACCAAACCTAGCCGCTCAACCGGCTACTGTCCTGAACCTGAGGCATTCAAAGAAAGAACACCTCAGCAAGAAAAATACTAGTGGCGAACAAAACTGTCAGTAAACAAGGGAGTAGTAAGATTACTAATTTATACCTGAATAGCTGTCAAAAACACAGCAAACTAACTAGAGATTAAGAACGAAAGAGTCAACTTATAAAGTTAAAAGGTAATGAAATTTACACCAAGTGTGAACAGAGTCATACTCCGAGAACATCTGCGAGAATAGGCAGAAATATCATAAGTTTACTCTATAGGAAACAAAAACGAGATAAAGGCTCAATAAACACGTGAATCATTAACACCGTAACGCAACTGGATCATAGTCGGGACCAACCGTTCAACCCGAACTAACAGACCTAAACATCTAAAAAACGGGACTATGGTGGTGTCCTTCTAGTCCAACACAACCCAACATCCCAAAAAACAAGACCCAAACATGCCCGAGTGTAATGATTCACGAAACTAAGCCAACCAAACCAAACCTAATATCCCAAATACCCATAAAACCCAAACTCGACAAATTCAACAGAAACCCGACGATTCTAACTTGGCAAAATTAAGCCTTTAAAGATACACGACAAATCGGTGAAATGACACGAGTATAAGGAAAAGCATTGAGTACACTCGACGTCACGTCTGCCATAACTCAGCACACTCAAACGCTTAAACACCTCAGCAAGAACAAGTGATGGCATTGAGTGAGTTCAGCTCACTCAACGCTTTACCACTTAGCTTCCAAAATCAGATGACGTCGTTGAGTGAGTTCATCTCACTCAACGTTGTCAATGCTTTAACACGTAGATTGAAGAGTTAAAGCGACGGCGTTAAGTGAGTTCAGCTCACTCAATGCTGTCAACGCTTTTCTAACTAAGCGATGACGTTGAGTGAGTTCATCTCACTCAACGGTGTCAACGCTTTTCTACTTAACTTGCCGATTAAAGTGACGGTGTTGAGTGAGTTAAGCTCACTCAATGCTTTCAACGCTTTTAGACTTAGTTTCAAAAATTAACAGAATGGCGTTGAGTGTGGTAAGCTCACTCAACGCCGCGTTGAGTGAGTACCACTCACCCAACGCTATTAACTTAGCTTCTAGAATTTACATGAATGACATTAAGTGTGCTAAGCTCACTCAACGCCGTGTTGAGTGAGTACCACTCACTCAACGCTTTTAACTTAGCCTCTCAGACTAATCAGCAAGGCGTTGAGTGCATTCAACACACTCAACGCTTTTATACTTAGGCTAAAAACTAAACTTCTACACTAAGATTACACTCAAATCTTTAGGTTATATACACTCATCTCCACTCAATGGTTTTAGACATAAACCTGCCAGAGGGTTATTGTAACTCCACAAAACTCAAAAGAGGAACGGGCGGAGTTTGAGCCGAATTTTTGTCTTGGTAAGGTGAACACGGCCTGTGACACAGGCATGTCACATGGTCGTGTCGTGCTCGGGTTGTCGAGGCGAGCTCGACGATCATTGAGGGCTGGGAACACGGCCTGGGACATGGGCGTGTCCCAGGGCGTGTTAAGCACACGTCCTATGACACGGGCATGTCACATGGCTGTGTCCTCTTCTGGAAGTTTTGGTCCTGTGTTGATTGAGGGACACGGACTAGAACACAGGCGTATCGAAGTTTACATAGGCGTGTCTAAGCCCGTGTCCTGTTCGGGACATGAAAGTTTCAACGTCGTTTGAGGCACACTACCCATGACACGGGCATGTCCATGGGTAACACGGGCGTGTCACAAGTCGTGTTGCATGTCGTGTCTTGTTCTGGATTTTCTGGTTTACGGAGAGTGTTGAACTCGGCCTTGGACATGGGCGTGTCGCAAGCCGTGTTCGACCCAGTAATTTGACTTTAAGATCAAATCATGGTCGTTCATTTCCTTATTTTGCGATCCAATGGTTCAGGCTTTTCCCTGCTGGTTTAAGTTCAAGAGATGAGGGTTTTCTTTCTCATTTTACTTGGGCTATTGAAGGAGTTGAGATCGGGCTGCCGGAGGAGTTTCGTAGCGCAAAATTGCAAATCGAGTTCAGATCTTTGAAGGCGAGGCTGATACGGTGCTTTCCATCCGAATAGATCTTCATGGCGCCGAAGAGAAATGCTAGGGTAACGATTCTCTTCTTGGACATGTGAACTCCACTTTTCTTTTTATATAGGAAGCCCGCTCTCGCGAGTGTGTGGTGAGTTTGAGGTGTTCCTTCGGGTAGACACGAATAGTCCCCATTATTTTGCATATAGAGTCCGGAATCAAAGTACGTACATAGGCATGGTGTGTGAAGCCTACCCGAACAAGTTGGTCTGGATTGGTGATGTTTCATTATGCATGTATGGTCGGAGAAGACTCCGTGCCGATAGCTCTTTTTGAGTTTTCTATGTGGTAGATTGCATCATGGAATCTTGGGGATTAACTCCAAGGTGCACCCGAAAAAGTGGGCAGAAGCGTGATTCTGACAACTTGGTGACCTGGGAGCAAACTTGTACATAATTAGGTTATGTAAGATTTGTGTAATCGCTTTGGGACTTGGGGAAGCTTGACCCGCGCATATGGCTTAAATTGACGTTGCGGTGTGAGCAACGGGTTAGGCGGAACCGTACCCGCTCTTTGTCGTTCGGTTAAAGAGACCTAAAGTACGTGGCCCTTACCATTGGCATAGATGGAGGGTCTTAGGCTTAGGCCGGAAAGACCAAAATGCTCACGAAATTTGTCGTCCTAGAGGCGGTGGTGAGACCATGGATTTTCACTGGGTTCACCGAGTAAGTGCTCTGAGAGCATGGGGTGTTTGGCCGCAGGCCTGCACCTGTGGTGTATTGTGCAAACATTGTTATTTCACTTTAATCGTTGGATTATACTAATGCATTGCAGGGAAGAAGCAACGCCACCCCAATAAGGAGGTGGGGTTGTTATAATTTTGTAAGCTTTAGCTGACCGTTGCTTTTGTTTGCCACCGTTGCGGTGAATTGTTGCTTGCAGGTGCTGCGGAGCCGGGTGGCAAATAGCGGGCTAAAGCCCTTGTTGCAATGCTGGCCCTCGAAGGCCGAAGTGTATTATTTACTTTATTCTCATGTGTGACCGGTCTGCGTGTCGTTGTATGGAAGACACATTTTATTTAAGTATACTGTTGTAAGGCCATAAGGCCCAGTACTTGTCGTATTTGTATGTTCATTCCTATTTGGGTTTGTTAGTGGGCAATCATGCTTTTGGCTGGGTTATTTCTTTGCAACTTATTAAATTGCTTCTGCTAGAATGTACTCTGTGTAGGATGTGCTATTGGAGGAATGGTTTCATTTAGTAACCCACCGATCTGTCCGTGGTATATGTCGTCGGGCCCCGGCCGGACCTACTGCTATATGCTTTTTGACGGAAAGGAGTGTTACAATTTGGTATGTTGGTACCCTAGTTTGATTTGAGTTTAGTCCTCTTCTTTGTGCTCCTTGACCCAAGAAATATCTATGGTCAATGGTTAGGAGTCTAGCTGTAGAGTCCTCGCTTTTCCAAATTGAGAATTTGGTTAAGTAGTTTTTTCGTTCGACCATAGTCGAACGCCGTTCGACTATCGTCTATCGGCTGATCGATGATCGTCTATCAGTTGGTCGACGCCTTGGTCTACGCTGGTAGTTCGACTATCGGTTGATAGGTCGACTATCTGTTCTGCGCTGGTAGTTCGACTATCTGTTGATAGGTCGACTATCTGTTCTGCGCTGGTAGTTCGACTATCGGTTGATAGGTCGACTATCTGTTCTGCGCTGGTAGTTCGACTATCGGTTGATAGGTCGACTATCTGTTCTGCGCTGGTAGTTCGACTATCTGTTGATAGATCGACTATCTGGTTTGTTTTGATAGTTCGACTATCTGTTGATAGTTCGACTATCTGTTTTCTGAGGTAGGTCGACTATCTGCTTGATAGGTCGACTATCTCTGTGCGCTTGATAGTTCGACTATCTGTCCTAGATAGATCGACTATCTGATGGTTCGACTATCTGCTCTGATAGGTCGACTATCTGCCGGGGTAGTTCGACTATCTTCTTCGATAGTTCGACTATCTGGATCGTTCGACTATCTGCCCGATAGATCGACGATCTCCGTGCGTCGGTCGACGATCTCCGAAGGTCGTTCGACGCTTTCTGTCTGCCTTTGTATTTTGTATTTATTTATTATATTTAATTATTTAATACATTTTCTGGCACATTATTTCAAGCTGTATGATAAAGTTTCCAGGCATTATTTGCTCTATTCTTTTTGCCTGAGTTCAAATCTTTTAAGATAAAGTTGTTTGTCTTATTAGCTGTCTATTTAAATTACTTTATCTGCTGACAGCCCTTTATAGCCGTTAGACTGAAAAGTCTTCTTCTTTGCTATAAAGAGATTGTTTCTGATGTGACTTTATTTAGTCCTTCTGATTATTTGATTTAAGCCTGCAGCTTCTTAGAAAGTGATTTATTCCTTTTTATAGAATGTTTTGCTGCAGAGATATTTCTGTCTTCTTGATATTTACAGCCTAGGTCTCAAGGCTCAGGAGAAGACAAATTATTCAAATGGAAGAGAGCCGTTGCTTGATGATTATAAAAAGAACTCTTTGCAGAAGGATTGAAGCTAGTGTTATACACATATTCAAAAGCACTCAAGCCTTCATCAAGCTCAAGCTTCCTGCTCTCAGCAAACTCCATCTAACTGAGAAGTGTTAAGACCTTCATCTCTTCTTCACCTGAGTTCTCCTGCTTTCAGGAAGTTTAACTCAGAGTCTTTGAAGAAGAAAAAGAAGAAGATAGCTGCTTGAAGAGATTTCTTTTTGTTATTTATTTTCTTCTTGTAACTCTTTCCTTCAGAATTTTCTGAAGAGTTTCTGCACTGAAGCAAGACTTCACCTGGACATCTTTGAGCCAGGGGGAGCCTTGATTCTTTAGAGCATTCTAGCTCAGTGCAAGCTTTTTGTGCTTCTCTAATCTATTGTAAAATAGAGAAGACATCTTAACCTTCTTCCCCCTCCTGTACAGGGTTATTACTCCCTTCAAAAGTATCCCTTGGTGGCAGGGCACCTGATCAAAAACCTGTGCTTGGTTTTTAGACACCTGATCAAAAGTCTAAAGGGTTTCTGAATCTACCTGAATCAGATTCTGTTGTTGGCAGGGCACCTGATCAAAAACCTGAGTGGATTCCTACCGTGTGGGTAGAAGAGTGGACGTACCCAAGTTGTTTGGGGAACCACTATAAATCTCCTTATGTCGTCTGGATTCAATTGTTTATTTCCTGTACTGTGGCTGTGAATAGACATAACTAGGTTGCTAGTTGCTGTTTAGGTTTTCCAAGCTTTAACTGTAATTACAGTTAGCTTGTGTTTGCACATCACTTGTGTTAGGCTTTAAGGTTAATTCAATATCTATAATCTTTTCATTCCGCACTTCACTCCAAGGGAGTTGGGTAGACAGTTAAGTTTTGTATTGTGCAAAATTTGATTACTCTATTCACCCCCCCTCTAGAGTAGTATCTATCCCTTCACTTTCAATTGGTATCAGAGGGAGGTTGACTGACTGTATAGGCTAACACCTAAGTCACAAGATCCTGATAGATACCAAGAGTTTATAGATATTCACTATCATGGCCCAGTCTAAGGATTATTCAAGCACCAGACCTCCAGCATGCAACTTAGCAAAGTTTGGCATCTGGAAGGCAAGGATCAAACTTTATATGAACTCTATTGATGAAAGCATTTTTGCTTCTATTTTGTCAGGTCCCCCAAGAGCACCTGCTGCTGCCACTGCCTCATCATCTGATATGAGTGCAGTGCCTCCTCCAGACTATAATGATGAATACAAGAAGGCCAAAATTGCTGATGCCAAAGCAATGAACATACTAGCTCAGACTATGTCTGATGAAGTGTTCCAGAAGGTTGCTGATTGCTCTTCAGCAAAGGCCATGTGGGACACACTGAACCAGATTGTAGCTGGTTCAGCTGATGAAAGGAAGGACAGGAGGTCCAACCTTATCTCACAGTATGAGAACTTCAAGAAGACTGATACTGAATCAGTTGAAGCTATGTACACCAGGCTCAGCTCAATCATCAATGAGCTGAGGACCCTGGACAAGGACATATCATTGACAGAGGTCAATGATAAGATTCTTATGTGCTTCCCTAGCACATGGGATTTAAGAATCTGGCCCATCAAAGAAGCCAGAAGTACCAATGAGATCTCAACTGAAGCTCTCCTCGGCAAGCTCAAGTCTTTTGAGCAAGTGCTGAAGACCAGAGAAGCAGAAGCTGAAGCCAAGAACCCCACTCCAACAAGAAAAGAGCAATCTCTAGCTCTTAAGGCTGCAGATGTTTCTGAAGGCAGCCAATCCAATGAGGAACTTATGGCACTGTTTGCCAAAAGGTTTCTCAAGATGGGGAGAAAGGAGTTCAGAAAGAAGTCTTCACGCTATGAAGACAAACCAAGGTATGATCGATCTCCTGCTAAAGAAATTATTTGCTATGGTTGCAGGAAGCCTGGACACATTTTGCCAGAGTGTCTAGAGGAGAAGAACAAGGAAAAGAGAAAAGACAAAGAACAACACAGGAAGCACTCCAAGCCATCCTCCTACAAAAACAAGAAGAAGGAGAGAGGTTTCATTGCTGAAACCTGGAGTGATTCTGATGAAGAATCATCCTCATCAAGCTCCAGTGAAGATGAGGAAGAGAAGAAGGCCAAAGAAATTTGCCTAATGGCAATAGATGCCTGCAGCAACCACTCTGCTGCAGAGAGTTCAGATTCTGATGAAGAAATGCCTACTGAAGATGAGGTACTTTCATCTTATGATTTTACTTCAGAAGAGTTTAAGTTAGATTTTAAATCTCTATGTTTAGATATAATTAGTTCAGAAAAGGAGATAAAAGAACTTAGAAATAGGCTAGCTGACTCTGAATCAATAGCCTCTGAAAATGTTAGGTTAAAGGAAGAACTCACTACTTGTAGTGAAGAAATCAAATTTCTTAAAATAGAATTAGCTAAGTCTAAGAGATTAGAAGAATCCCTTAATGGTAGAAGCCTTAAGCTGTTAGAAATTACCAGCATGACCAACACTAGGTCAGGTAATGATAAACTAGGCTTAGGAGCTTCTCCCAGTGAACCCCCAGTCCTTCTTAAAAATAACCTTTCAACTCCAGTGAACTTCATTTCAGCTAGTGGAAAGAAGAACACTGAGCAAGTAAACCTTGTAAATAAAACATTAAATAAGGCTAAGAGAGAAAAGAGAAAGAAATTTTTCAAAGAAATGCAAAGAGCGTCGAACGAAGCTCGACGATCTGAGCGCCCATCGTCGAACGTCGATCGACGTTTTCAATATGATTTTCAAAATCATAATCCATTCCATAGAAACCAAAATGAGAATAGAAACCCTAGGTTTGTTGACCCATCATCAGCATGGAGAATCCCACCTAGGAAATCTCACCCACTAGGCTATCACCCTCAGCCTGCATTCTCTTATATTTCCAGTTTTTCTTATGTGAAAAACAAGGGACCCAAGGTTACCTGGGTCCACTCTGTCTAAATAATTGTTTTGCAGGTGAAGGCCTATCCAATCACTCAAAATAAGTGGTATTTGGATAGTGGATGCTCTAAGCATATGACAGGAAACAAAGAGCTTCTGTCAAAGTACAAAGCTAAGCTCGGCCCAAAGGTTATCTTTGGAGACTCCAGCTGTGGTCAGACAGAAGGATATGGCAAGATCACGATTGGAGCTGTTACATTCAAGAGAGTTGCT
Organism: Platanthera zijinensis; assembly: GCA_039513925.1. NCBI lineage: Eukaryota > Viridiplantae > Streptophyta > Magnoliopsida > Asparagales > Orchidaceae > Platanthera > Platanthera zijinensis. The sequence goes on along the minus strand of CM077079.1, from coordinate 104,888,187 downwards.
TATGTCAATGGACTGAAGCATAATCTGATTTCAGTTAGCCAGCTATGTGATGCTGGCTACCAGGTTTCTTTTTCTAATTCCTCTTGCAATATTACTTTAAATAATAATGTTGTCTTGATAGGTAATAGAATAGGCAATATATATTTAGTAGATTTTAATTCATCTCACTCTGAAATCTGCCTGTTTAATGAATTAACCCTTAATAATAATTCTTTATGGCATAAAAGGCTTAGTCATGTAAACCTGAAAAATATATCTAGGTTATCAAAGCACAACCTTGTTAGAGGCTTACCTTCTTGCCCCTACAAGAAGGAGAGTCTATGCAAGGCTTGTCAGCTAGGCAAGCAAACCAAAAATTCATTTAAATCTGTAAATAAAAGTGATTCTCCTAGAATCCTGTATTTATTACATTTGGACCTTTTTGGCCCAATAAATGTACAGAGTTTAGGAGGGAAGTATTACACTTTAGTAATTGTAGATAACTTCTCTAGGTTCAGTTGGGTTTTCTTTTTGAGAACTAAGTCTGATAACTTCAAAGCCCTTACAGACTTTCTACTTTGTGTGCAGACTGAGTACTCTACTCATGTGGCCTTGATCAGAAGTGATCATGGTACTGAGTTTGACTCTCTTCTCATGCAAGAATTCTGTGAGAGATAAGGTATCAAACATAGCTTCTCAGCTCCTAGAACTCCCCAACAAAATGGGGTAGTTGAAAGGAAGAATAGAACACTAATTGAAGCTGCTAGCACATTGTTGGCAGATGCTAACATGCCTCTATCCTATTGGGCAGAAGCTGTTAGTACAGCCAACTATGTCTTGAATAGAAGTTTGATACACAAACTTAAGTGTAAAACTCCTTATGAGTTGCTTAAAGGAAAGAAACCAAAAATTAATTACTTTAGAATTTTTGGCTGTACTGTTTATATTCATAATAATAATAAAGAATATATTAGAAAGTTTGAAGCAAAAGCTTCAATGGGAATCATGCTTGGATATTCCCAAGTAAGCAAAGCTTATAGGGTTTATAACAAATCAACCTGTAAGATAGAAGAATCTGTGCATGTATCATTTGATGAGCATCAGATGTTTTACAAGGAGAAAGAAAATTCTCCTTCCTCCAGTTCTTTGCAGGTACATGATGCCCCTCAAGAAATCCTTCAACTTTCAACTCTTCAGATCACTGAATCAGACAGTGATGAAGACATTGCTGAAGCTGTTGAAGCTGTTGCTGTACCACCAACAGTAGATCAAATTCCTCCTGAGGAATTAATCCCAACTGTTGCTGAAGATCACATCCCACCTGCTGATATTGTCACACTTAGAGATCACCCCACATCTCAAGTGATTGGAGACATATCAGCTGGTGTGCAAACAAGACATCAATTAAGACAGGATGTGATGCATGCTTGTTTCCTCTCACAGGTTGAACCCCTCACCTTTAAAGATGCAGAGCTAGATCCCCACTGGATCATTGCAATGCAAGAGGAGCTCAATCAGTTTGAGAGATGTTAAGTTTGGACTTTGGTTCCAAGACCTAAAGGCCAACTGATCATAGGCACCAAGTGGGTGTATAGAAACAAGTTAGATGCAAATGGAATAATAGTAAGGAATAAAGCTAGGCTTGTAGCTCAGGGCTACAGACAGGAGGAAGGTATAGACTATGACCAAACCTTTGCTCCTGTTGCAAGGCTAGAAGCAATAAGGATCTTCTTGGCCTATGCAGCCTTCATGAAGTTTAAGGTGTTCCAAATGGATGTCAAAAGTGCATTCCTAAATGGTGAGCTTAAGGAAGAGGTGTTTGTTGAACAACCACCAGGGTTTGTTTCATCAACTCAGCCTTCTCATGTTTTTAAGTTGCAAAAAGCTCTTTATGGACTAAAGCAAGCTCCTAGGGCCTGGTATGAGACCTTAGCTAGTTTCCTGTTAGAGCACAACTTCACTAGGGGAGTAGTTGATAGAACCCTTTTCGTTAAGCATCACAAGGACACAATCCTGTTAGTTCAGGTGTATGTAGATGATATTATCTTTGGCTCCACTGATCCCAAACTTTGCAAAAAGTTTTCCAACTTGATGCACTCTAAGTTTGAGATGAGTAGCATGGGTGTGCTGTCTTACTTTCTTGGTCTCCAAGTTAAGCAAGATGCTGATGGTATCTTCATCTCCCAATCCAAATATGCCAAGGAATTGGTAAAGAAATTTGGGATGGCTGATGCTTCAGCAATGCCTACACCCATGGCTACTAATGTAATTATTGATTCTGATGATCACGGCAAGCCAGTTGATCAAAAGAAGTATAGGGCCATTGTTGGTTCCCTATTATATCTAACTGCAAGTAGGCCAGATATAATGTTTGCTACATGCCTTTGTGCTAGATTCCAGGTCAACCCCAAGGAATCTCATCTGATTCTTCTAAAGAGAATCCTGAGATACCTGAAGGGATGTCCAGATCTAGGACTTTGGTACCCAGCTGAGTCAGAGATTGAATTAATTGGATATTCTGATTCTGACTATGCTTGTTGCAGAGTTGACAGGAAGAGCACCTCAGGAACTTGCCAGTTCCTGGGAGAGAGATTGGTCTCTTGGTTCTGTAAGAAGCAGGCTTCTGTCTCAACTTCAACTGCAGAGGCTGAATATATAGCTGCTGCTAGTTGTTGTTCACAGATCCTGTGGATTCAAAACCAGCTTGTGGATTATGGTTACTCACACAAGAACACCAAGATCATGTGTGATAGTACCAGTGCTATCTCAATTGCACAAAATCCAGTGCACCACTCTAGAACGAAGCACATTGAGATTAGGCACCATTTCCTGAGAGATTGTGTGGAAAAGAACAAGATCTGTCTTGAGTTCATATCCACTGAGTTTCAGAGAGGTGATATATTCACCAAGCCTTTAGATGAACAGAAGCATCTGTTCTTTTTAGTCCAACTAGGCATGATCAATGGACGAGACTAAGTGTGACGATATCTGCCTATGTTGAGGTCTGTTTGAAGATAGTCAAACGACGTTCGAAGATAGTCGAACGGTTTAAGTCTATCGTCGACCTCTGGTTAATGATCACTTATCTGTTTGAAGATCGTCGATCGACGTTCGACCATCGTCGAACAGCTTGGGCTCATCGTCGATCTCTGGACGACGACAGCCTGTTGTTTGAGAAGCCAGAAATAGTCGAACGATTGTCCGCCTACTCTGCTTCTGAGCCGATCGTCGAACGACCGTTCGACCATCGGGTCAAGATCTTTTTAATAGACCAACTATATCCGGTTCAATATAAAGCCGATAGTCAACCTAGGTTAAAAGATCTGTTGCTTTATCGTCGACGGAACGTGCCCTTTCGCATTCTGCTTTCCCGCTTGCGATTTTCTGCCACTCCGTCCCCTTCGTCTTCCTCCTCCTTCTCGCGTCTCTCCAGCGATTCAATGGCGATTTCCCCAGCTGTTCTAGCCGTCGTCAAGTTCGATGCCGGATTCAGTGTAGATTTTGAAGCTTTCAGCAGTTGCGATGCCGGAATAGTGGAAGTTCTCCAGCTCTGCAGAGATCAAGGTTTAGAGAAGCTGATGTCTGAAAGGATCAAGATTAATATTCCAGAAATAAAAGAATGGGCTTTCACGTCGTCTTCCACAGACGAATCGATGATCGGTACCATCGGCGGAGTAGAAGTTATCCTGACTCCGGCCGTTCTTTCTGATGTTTTTGGTTTGGTTATTGGTGATGAAGATTATGAGCAAGATGCTCAGGAGTTTGGAAGAATGCTGGTCGAGCTGGGACATGCCGAGGGCATTCCCACCAAGCTGCTCAAGGTAAACTTCCCCTTCAAGATCAAGTTCCTCGCTGAGATAGTTGGAAAAGTGCTTCTGGGCAAGCACTCTGCCCATGATAACATAACAAGACAGCAATTCGCACTTATGTGTGCAATTGTTAATCGTAAAAGGATCGATTGGGCTGCTGTTCTGTTTGATTTAATCAGGAAGAAGACAGGAAAGAAGGAAGTCACCCTGGGAAGGGTTATTGGTATTTTCCTGAAGGAAAGATTCCCCCAGCTGCTGAGTTCTGCCGCTACTACCATCAATGCCAGCAAGAAGATGGATCCCCATCTGTTCTCAAAGTGGAAGAGGACATTCGTGAAATCTGCTCCAGCACAATCTGAGGACACAAGGACTGCTTCAGTCGCTCCTCAACCTAGTGAAGCTGCCTCAGCTCTCCCTTCCTCCTCCTCTGCATTGCCGTCTGCCTCAGTTGAAGTACCATCAACTTCAGCTGAGGTACGACCTTCTTCTTCTGCTGCACCTGAAACAACTATGGTTGTTTCTCTGTCTCCTCCAGCCTCTCCTCTCCCTGCATATCTGGCTAGGATATCTGCTCCTAGCTTCGATTTGTTAGGGTCAGAGAGAAATCTTACTCCTCATGCATCTCCCGTTCATTCCCCAATTCATTCCCCATCCCCTGCTCCCTCTCCTGCTGCATCTCCAGTTCGATCCCCTGTCCCCATTATTTCTCATCCCAGCATCCCTACCATATCTGCTGCTGCTCCATCCTCCTCTCATCCATCTTCTTTTGAAATCTCTCCTGAGATTATCATCCGCATCGTGGAGCTGATTACCCCGTCAATCAAAACCATGATTGATGAGGCAATCGCTCCCCTTGCCGCCTCCATTGACCGTCTAACTGCCTCCATCCAATCCATTTCTAAATCTGCTGAGCCATCTTCCTCTAGGGGCCTGGTTTCAGTAGCTACTGAAATCAGGCAGGGGGAGATGTTCAATGAAGATGTCTCAGGCCTTCCTGCCTCTCCTTCAGTTGTGAAAGATTCAGTCTTGTCTGCCCAGCCAGAAGAAGTTCCAGATGGTGTTATGACTGTTCAGGAAGAGATAGCTCCAGCTGAGGAAGTGGCAACTCCAGCTGAGGAAGAGATTGCTCCAGTTGAGCAAGTTGTAGCTTCAGTTTTGACTGAGAAAGAAATAGCAGATGGAATATTATTATCTGAGATTGCAGTGAAAGTATGCTTAGAAGATCTAACCTCTCCTATGATAGTTAGATTCCTGGAAGGAATCATAACTTCATATCTGAATGACTGCTGGGAGATGGTTAAATATGAAGGTAACTCTTTTATTCGTTTTGTCGATGAGTCTATTAATTTGATAGTCTGTGAATACCTTGAAGGAATGATCTCTGTTTATTTAGCAGATCTATATTCATAATTTTACAGATATCATTAAAGAAGATTTAACTGCTCAAATCATAGCAGTAGTTTCTGAGGCTGACCCAAGTATTCCCGATATTCAAGTTGACCCTGAGTTGGAATCCTTCTTAGATAATAAAGAAGATGAGTCTGAGAAAGAGGAAGTCAAAGTTGACTCTCCAGTTCTGAGTATGGAAGAAGCTCAAGCAAGAGCTGCATGGGACTTAAGAGTTTTATCTTTAAAAGAAAAAGAGAAAGATTTGCAATTTGGAAAGTCATCCATCTGGGATGACTCCCCTGGATTAGATTTAGACTCCCTTCTGGCTTTGGATGCCATAGAAGAAGAAAGGGAGAAATCTGCTTCAAAGCTTAAAGAAAAGGCTGTCTCAGAAGCCTATGATCCCTATGAGAACCCTCCATCATCCCATTCTGATGATGATGATGATTCTGATATGTCTGAAAAATCAAAGAAAAAGAAATCTGCTGCTAAGAAAAGAAAAGCTGCTCCTCCTCCACCTCCAAATAAGGATAATGACATTCCCTACTATATTTTGAAGGGCATTGACCCCAAATCTAAGGATTTTAAGCATTGGATGTGGCTTTCGAAAAATCAGCAAAAAGAAAGGAAGAGAACTAAGAGGTATGACAGTCCAGTCTCCAGATGGACTCCCAAAGGTCCTCCTCCACCTCCAGGTGCAGGAGCCTCTGGGAATCTACCTGCTAGTCGATCTGCTGCCTATGGAAAATCTGCGTCTGCTCAGCCCCAACCAAGACAAGGTCATCAAAGTTCGCAAAGCAAATCATCTTATGGTTCTCAAAGACCAGTGAAGGAGGTTGTGGCCCAAAGACCAACTTTTTCCCCACCTCCTTCTCCAGTTCAATCTGTGAAGAGTGTTTCGAAAGGTAAATAGTTTACAGTGTTTTAAATCCTTCTAGCAAGTCCCTTTTGCTAAGTTCTCTAATGTTTTTATCTAGATATAATAGCTGATGCTGCTTCTCCAGAGCCCGTATATGAAAATCCTGAGCTAGATCCTAATTTTAGGATGGCTCGCTTTCAAGAGCTTGTAGGAGCAGCCCAAATAAGAAAAGCAAGAGCCGAAGGTAAAGATACAACTGGCTTTACTACGATGTCAGCATATAGAAAGAAAGAATTTGAAAAATTCCAAGTCAATCCTGAGATATTTGATCCAGCAAAGTACATGGAAAAACATCCTGAAGCTGTTGTCCCCAGAGCTACAGAACTAAAGATCCTTGGAGTGCAGGATTTAAAGATGTCAAAGAAGGAATCAGATGACCCGCTTAGAAAAATTTCTTTTGTCTCTAGTTCTTCTGATCCATTACCTGACCCTAAAGATTCTTAATAGTTTGATTAAACTGCTGTGATATATTTGATTATTTATCTATCTGATTGATAATCTGCCAGTTTATTGTTATCTATCTGCTGAAATTATTTTTTAGTATTCTATTGCTAGCTGTTTTAGTTTCTGAGAGACTTAACTCAAATAGGGGGAGATTGTTGGTACCCTAGTTTGATTTGAGTTTAGTCCTCTTCTTTGTGCTCCTTGACCCAAGAAATATCTATGGTCAATGGTTAGGAGTCTAGCTGTAGAGTCCTCGCTTTTCCAAATTGAGAATTTGGTTAAGTAGTTTTTTCGTTCGACCATAGTCGAACGCCGTTCGACTATCGTCTATCGGCTGATCGACGATCGTCTATCAGTTGGTCGACGCCTTGGTCTGCGCTGGTAGTTCGACTATCGGTTGATAGGTCGACTATCTGTTCTGCGTTGGTAGTTCGACTATCTGTTGATAGGTCGACTATCTGTTCTGCGCTGGTAGTTCGACTATCGGTTGATAGGTCGACTATCTGTTCTGCGCTGGTAGTTCGACTATCGGTTGATAGGTCGACTATCTGTTCTGCGCTGGTAGTTCGACTATCTGTTGATAGATCGACTATCTGGTTTGTTTTGATAGTTCGACTATCTGTTGATAGTTCGACTATCTGTTTTCTGAGGTAGGTCGACTATCTGCTTGATAGGTCGACTATCTCTGTCCGCTTGATAGTTCGACTATCTGTCCTAGATAGATCGACTATCTGATGGTTCGACTATCTGCTCTGATAGGTCGACTATCTGCCGGGGTAGTTCGACTATCTTCTTCGATAGTTCGACTATCTGGATCGTTCGACTATCTGCCCGATAGATCGACGATCTCCGTGCGTCGGTCGACGATCTCCGAAGGTCGTTCGACGCTTTCTGCCTGCCTTTGTATTTTGTATTTATTTATTATATTTAATTATTTAATACATTTTCTGGCACATTATTTCAAGCTGTATGATAAAGTTTCCAGGCATTATTTGCTCTATTCTTTTTGCCTGAGTTCAAATCTTTTAAGATAAAGTTGTTTGTCTTATTAGCTGTCTATTTAAATTACTTTATCTGCTGACAGCCCTTTATAGCCGTTAGACTGAAAAGTCTTCTTCTTTGCTATAAAGAGATTGTTTCTGATGTGACTTTATTTAGTCCTTCTGATTATTTGATTTAAGCCTGCAGCTTCTTAGAAAGTGATTTATTCCTTTTTATAGAATGTTTTGCTGCAGAGATATTTCTGTCTTCTTGATATTTACAGCCTAGGTCTCAAGGCTCAGGAGAAGACAAATTATTCAAATGGAAGAGAGCCGTTGCTTGATGATTATAAAAAGAACTCTTTGCAGAAGGATTGAAGCTAGTGTTATACACATATTCAAAAGCACTCAAGCCTTCATCAAGCTCAAGCTTCCTGCTCTCAGCAAACTCCATCTAACTGAGAAGTGTTAAGACCTTCATCTCTTCTTCACCTGAGTTCTCCTGCTTTCAGGAAGTTCAACTCAGAGTCTTTGAAGAAGAAAAAGAAGAAGATAGCTGCTTGAAGAGATTTCTTTTTGTTATTTATTTTCTTCTTGTAACTCTTTCCTTCAGAATTTTCTGAAGAGTTTCTGCACTGAAGCAAGACTTCACCTGGACATCTTTGAGCCAGGGGGAGCCTTGATTCTTTAGAGCATTCTAGCTCAGTGCAAGCTTTTTGTGCTTCTCTAATCTATTGTAAAATAGAGAAGACATCTTAACCTTCTTCCCCCTCCTGTACAGGGTTATTACTCCCTTCAAAAGTATCCCTTGGTGGCAGGGCACCTGATCAAAAACCTGTGCTTGGTTTTTAGACACCTGATCAAAAGTCTAAAGGGTTTCTGAATCTACCTGAATCAGATTCTGTTGGTGGCAGGGCACCTGATCAAAAACCTGAGTGGATTCCTACCGTGTGGGTAGAAGAGTGGACGTACCCAAGTTGTTTGGGGAACCACTATAAATCTCCTTGTGTCGTCTGGATTCAATTGTTTATTTCCTGTACTGTGGCTGTGAATAGACATAACTAGGTTGCTAGTTGCTGTTTAGGTTTTCCAAGCTTTAACTGTAATTACAGTTAGCTTGTGTTTGCACATCACTTGTGTTAGGCTTTAAGGTTAATTCAATATCTATAATCTTTTCATTCCGCACTTCACTCCAAGGGAGTTGGGTAGACAGTTAAGTTTTGTATTGTGCAAAATTTGATTACTCTATTCACCCCCCCTCTAGAGTAGTATCTATCCCTTCACTTTCATGGTATCAGACTACCGGTTTGGTCAGGCTTAAATGAATTCGTGGGCGAATTCTTTTAAGGCGTGGTGAGCACATGTGTGTGCGTCATCGTTATAACATAAAAAGAACTCATGAATGTCCACATAGGAATAAAAATACACATGTTTGAGGAACCTGCGTGTTCCTATAATTGCATTTTGCAATATTGTTCGGTCACTTCATGGTGTTTTGTACGACTATAGGTGACCAAGAGTGGTGCAGGGCCGTCAGAATGTCTGGTTTCTGAGGCAAGTAGCGCACCAAACGTTGAGCCTGCAACACCACCCTCGGTAGAAACCATTTGACTGGTGGTTGAAGCAGTGTTCTCTATGATCAATGCTAAGCCTGCAAGACAAGTGCAACAGTCTGCCCCTGCTATGGAGCAAGTACCGCTTCAAGCAGAGGAACCGAGGAGGGTGGATCAAGTGGTAGTAGAGCCATTGATGCCCAAGAGAGAAACTGTAAAGCAGCTGAAGCATGTTATGGGTTTCAATCCTCCGGTGTTCTCGGGGACGGGAACCCCAACCTAAGCTGAAGATTGGCTCTCCCGGATAAAGAGAGTCTTGACAGCTATCGAGACGGGGGAGTGGCAAAAGACTACTATAGCCACTTTCTTGTTGGATGGTGATGCAAGGTTGTGGTGGGAAGGTTTGAAGTTATACCACTTGAGGGGAAGACAACTCACAGACGTCTCGATGGAAGAATTTTCGAGAGTGTTCTTGGCAAGGTACCTTCCTTTGGATCAGAGGATTGCGATGGAGAACGAGTTTAAGAAGTTGGTGCAAGGGGAGAATAGCGTGGACAAGTACCTCCACGAATTTACACGCTTGGGTCGGTATGTAAGCGCTATATTCTCTAATGAGGAGCAAAAGACAAATCGATTCTATGACGGTCTGAGGGATGACTTAAGGCTACTGCTCTCGGGGCCTATGATGTAGGGTTTTCTAACCTTTGTCAACACGGCCCGGTCTTTGGAATAAGATATGAAGAATGTGCAGGCAAAGAAGGACTCTAGTGCTAAGAGGATAGAGTTCAAGGTGTCGACTACCTCAAAGTCTGGTTATCGTAAGTTCGATAAGAAGGCTAAGACTACGGGTCCAACCCCTTCTTCTAGTGCTTCGGGTGCAACTTCAAGCCGAACCTCAGGCGTGTGTTACAATTGTGGGAAGCCGGGGCATTTTGCCCGTGACTGTTGGAGCGGACGTCCAAAGTCCGAGAGGAAGCCGGGAGCAACCTATGAGGAAAAGGGGAAGGCGGTAGAGTCAACCGCATCCCATTATGCTCCAACTCAACCAAGAGTCTACAACCTTGGTCAGTAGGAGGCCATAGAACAAGCGGATGCGATAACAGGTACGGTTTAAATTTATAGCAAGTTAGCTTTAAATACTTGGTACCTTGCGCATGTTAGCTTATTATTGCTTGTACAAGGCTTTGTGTTAATTTTCAATAATTCGGCGAGATCACTCTTTGATACGGGAGCTTCGCACTCCTTTTTGTCTGAACGATTCATATCATACATCGGAGTTCCTTCTTCGATGGCGAAGGACAAATTGGATGTATTATTGTCGAATGGGTGTTCGATGCGCGCAGATAGAATCTATTGAGTCAAGATACAGATTGGGATTCAGGAGTTCGACTTGCAAGTATCGTTACTACCGCTGGTGGAGTTCGACGTAATTTTTGGTATGGACTGGCTCTCGGAGCAGCAGGCATACATCGATTGCAATCGCAAGGAGGTTAAGTTAGGAAATGGTTGTGAGACGACTTTTGCGGGCTTTAAAGGGTCGAGCAAGACATTGATGTCTGCTCTTTAGGTGGTTAAGGAAGTTCGTGTCGGTGAAGAGCTATTCCTCACACTAGTTAAGACTTTGAAGCCTAATCCTACTTTGGACAGTATCTTAGTGGTATCCGAGTACCCTGATGTATTCCCTGACGATCTCCCTAGAGCCCCACCGCAGCGAGAGATTGACTTCACAATTAAGCTAGTGTCAGGTGCCAAACCTATGTCACGCTCTCCGTATCGGTTAGCGCCTAAGGAGATGGCGGAACTTAAGGTTCAACTGGAAGAGATTTTGGAGCAGGGTTATGTGTGTCCAAGTTCGTCGCCTTGGAGCGCACCGGTCCTATTTGTTAAGAAGAAGGGCAAAAGTTTACGGCTCTATATCGATTACAGAGAGCTGAATAAGTTAATGGAAAAGAACAAGTACCCAATCCCAAGGATTGATGATCTGTTTGATCAATTGGTTGGGTCATCGGTGTACTCTAAATTGGATCTTAAGTCCGGGTATTATCAGCTGAGGATAAGGGAAAGTGATATCCCCAAGACAACGTTCAGCACGAGATATGGGCATTATGAGTTTACTGTCATGCCATTTGGGCTAACTAATGCGTCATCAGTGTTCATGAATCTGATGAATAGAACATTCAGAGAGTACTTGGACCACTTTGTGATCATCTTCATCGTTGATATATTGGTGTACTCGGAGTGTAAAGAGGATCACTTCAAGCATTTGCATTTTGTGATGGAGACGTTGAGGAGGAACCAACAATATGCCAAGTTATCCAATTACAAATTTGGGTTGTCCTCGGTGGCGTTCCTAGGTCACATAGTCAGTGGAGAAGGGATTGTGGTGGACCCGACAAAGATAGTTGCGATACGGGAGTGGCATGTGTTGTGTTCGGTAGCGGAAATCTGGAGTTTTCTCGGACTTACCGGCTACTACAGGCGCTTCATAGAGAACTTCTCGCGGATTGCGTTACCCCTCACGACTTTGACGAGGAAATATCAAAAGTTTGTGTGTTTGTCGGAGTGTGCACAAGCTTTTGAAGAATTGAAGAGGTGGTTGACCATGGCGCTTGTTCTACTTTCGCCGGTTTGGACCGAAGGCTTTGAGATCTACAGTGATGCTTCGGGTAGTGGTTTGGGTTGTGTTCTACTGCAGAACTGGAGAGTGATAGCTTATGGCTCGTGCCAGCTGAAGGTGCATGAGAGAAATTATCCGGTCCATGACTTGGAGTTAGCGGCCGTGATATTTGCTCTGAAGCTGTGGAGACATTACCTATACGAGGTGAAGGTCGATATCTATACCGACCACAAGAGCCTGAAATACTTGTTAGATCAAAAAGATCTAAACATGCGGCAGCGGAGATGGATGGAGTTCCTGGGGGACTACACATTCAAGATTCACTATGTACCTGGGAAAGGCAATGTAGTTGCGGACGCATTGAGTCGCAGGGCTCCTGCGCGGGCAACCTAGTAGTCGGTTCATGACGAGCGGTTGATTCGGGAGCTGGAGGCATTAGAGATCTATTATGTGGACAAGCAGACTAGTGCCAAAGCACAGCTGAACTGGACAGAGGTGCAGTATGACCTGACTGATCGGATTTGGCAGGTGCTAGAGTTGGATAGCAGCATGAAGCAAATCTTGAATTAGGCTTTGGATGGGTCAAATTCCCAGTTTAAAGTTGTTGATGGACTGTTATGGAAGGACAGTCGTTTTTGCGTCCCTGATGTTGGTAAATTACGGGATGAATTGATGTGCGAGACGCATCACACCAAGTACTCGATTCATTCGGGGAGCACGAAAATGTATCGGGATATGAAGAAGTTGTTCTGGTGGCCAGGACTGAAGAAGGACGTGGCACTTTACGTTGCGAAGTGTCAAACGTGCGCCTTGGTGAAGACGGAGTGCCAGAAGCCCGGAGGTTTCTTGAATTCTTTGACTATCCTATAGTGGAAGTTATACGAACATTTCTATTGATTTTGTGCACGGTTTGCCAAGATCGCAGAAGGGGAATGATGCCATCTGGGTGATCGTAGATCGTTTGACGAAGGTGTCGCACTTCATTTCGAATAGGAAGGATGATTCGGTGGAGAAACTTGCGAAACTGTATGTGGATAACATTGTTCGACTATACGGTGTGCCCCGCAGCATCGTGAGCGATCGAGATAGATGGTTTATGTCCAATGACTGGTGGCTGGTGCAGCAAATGTTGGGAACCAAGCTGATTTTTAGCACGGCCTTTCATCCGCAGACGGATGGTCAGACCGAGAGAGTTAACAGGAAGATGGAGGACATGCTTCGCATGTGCGTCCTGAATTTTGGGAAGCAGTGGGAAGATCACCTGTACTTGGTGGAGTTTGCGTATAACAACAGCTACCAAGCGAGCATTCAAATGGCGCCCTTCGAGGCCCTATATAGTAGAAAATGTTGCATGCCATTGTCGTGGTTAGAAACGGGTGAGACAAAGCTTTTCATGAGGTAGGAGGTGGAAGATGCAATGTCGTTGGTACGAACCATTCGAGAACGGTCGCTAGTCGCTCAGGACCACCAAGCTAAATACTATATTTCAAAGCATCGGAACGTGGAGTTCGCTGTTGGTGTCTGGGTGTATTTGAAGATCAAGTCGTTCAAGGGTGTCTCACGGGTACGACGCTTGAAGAAGCTAAGACCGAGGTACCTTGGACCGTTTAAGGTTCTAGAGCGGATTGGCGAAGCAGCCTACCGACTGAAGCTATCAGCGAAGCTTTGTGGTCTACAAGACGTATTCCACATATCGGCGTTGCGGAAGGCGGTGCAAGAGCCTTCGCAAGTGATCGCGGTCGATCAGGTACCGGTTGATGTTGGGTTGACGATGAAGGTCAAGCCCATACGCATTGAGCACTCGGAAGTCAAGCGACTGCATAATAAGGACATCATGATGGTCAAAGTCTTATGGGACAACTGCGGTCGTGAGGAGCTTTCGTGGGAGCGAGAGCAGACCATGCTCGAGGAGTATCCCGAACTCTTCTTCTCAGGTACTGTTCAAGTTTGAGTACTTAATTTTAATTTCTGTAATTTCGGGACGAAACTCTTTTAAGGGGGGAGAATTGTAACGCCCAGAAACTCAAAAGAGGAACGGGCGGTGTTTGAGCCGAGTTTGGTTCTTACTAAGGTAATCACGACCTGTGACACGAGCGTATCACATGGCCATGTCGTACTCAGGTCATCAAAGAGAGCTCGACGATCATTGAGGGCTGGGAACACGGCCTGGGACACGAGCGTGTCCCAGGGCGTGTCAAGCACACGGCCTGTGACACAGGCGTATCACATGGACGTGTCCTCTTCTGGAAGTTTTGGTCCTATGTCGATTGAGAGACATGGCCCGGAACACAGGTGTGTCGAAGTTGACACGGGCATGTCTAAGCCCGTGTCCTGTTCGGGACGTGACGGTTTCAGCATCGTTTGAGGCACACGGCCCATGACACGGGCGTGTCTATGGGTGACATGGGCATGTCACAAGCTATGTCGTAGGCCGTGTACTATTCTGGATTTTTTGGTTTATGGCGAGTGTGGAACACGGCCTTGGACACGGGTATGTCGCAAGCCGTGTTCAGCCCAGTAATTTGACTTTAAGAGCGAATCGTGGCCGTTCGTTTCCTTATTTTTGGATCCAATGGTTCAGGCTTTTCCCTGCTGTTTTAAGTCCGGTAGATGAGGGTTTTATTTCACATTTTACTTGGGATATTCTCTTTCTAAAGTTCTAGAGAGAGGAGAGCAAGGAAGAAGAAGGAGTGGAGATCCGGCCGTCGGAGGAGTTTCGGAGCGCCAAATCACAAATCGAGTTCAGATCTTCGAATGCGAGGCTGATACGGTGCTTTCCTTCTGAATAGATCTTCATGGCGCTGAAGAGAAATGCTAGGGTAATGATTCTCTTCTTGGACATGTGAAGTCCCCTTTTCTTTTTGCATAGGAAGCCCGCTCTCGCGAGTGTGCTGTGAGTTTCAGGTGTTCCTTTGGGTAGACATGAAAAGTCCCCGTTTTTTTGCATGTAGAGTCTGGAATCGAAGTACGGACATAGGCATGGTGTGTGAAGCCTACCAGGACCAGTTGGTCTGGATCGGTGATGTTTTATTATGCATGGATGGTCGGATAAGACTCTGTGCCGATAGCTGTTTTAGGGTTTTCTACGTGGTAGATTGCATCAGGGAATCTTGGGGATTAACTCCAAGGTGCACCCGGAAAACTGGGCAGAAGCGTGATTCTGCCAACTTGGTGACCTGCGAGCCAACTTGTACATAACTGGGTTATGTAAGATTTGTGTAATCGCTTTGGGACTCGGGGAAGCTTGACCCGCGCATATGGCTTAAATTGACGTTGCGGTGTGAGAAACGGGTTTGGCGGAACCGTACCCGCTCTGTGTCGTTTGATTAAAGAGACCTAAAGTACGTGGCACTTACGGTTGGCATAGATGGAGTGTCTTAGTCTTAGGCAGGAAAGACCAAAATTATCACGAGATTTGCCACACTAAAGGCGATGGTGAGACCACGGATTTTCACTGGGTTCACCAAGTAAGTTCCCTGAGAGCACGGGGTGTGTGGCCGCGGGCCTGCACCTGTGGTGTATTGTTAAAACATTGCACTATCACTTTAATCATTGAATTATACTAATGCATTAAAGGGAATGAGCACCGCCACCCCGATAAGGCGGAGGGATCGTTATAATTTGTTCAGCTTTAGCTGACCGTTGCTTTTTTTTGCCATCGTTGCAGTGAATTGTTGCTTGTAGGTACTGCGGAGCCGAGTGGCAAATAGCGGGCTAAAGCCCTTGTTGCAGTGCTGGCCCTCGAAGGTCAAAGTGTGTTGTTTACTTTATTCTCATGTGTGATCGGCCTACGTGTCGTTGTATGGAAGACACATTTTATTTAAGTAAACTATTGTAAGGTCATAAGTCCCAATACTTGGTGTATTTGTATGTTCATTCCTATTTGGGTTTGTTAGTGGACATTCATGCTTTTGGCTGGGTTTTTCTTTGCAACTTATTAAATTGCTTCCGCTAGAATGTACTCTGTGTAGGGCGTGTGATTGTAAGAATGGTTTCATTTAGTAATCCACCGGTCTGTCCGTAGTATATGACGTCGGGCCCCGGCTGGACCTACTGATATATGTTATGTGACGGATAGGGGTGTTACAGGTATCATCCCAACAGTACCATACTAACAATTTCTAACTATGTATAACATAGACCAGAGTTGTACAGAAAAATGAAGGACAAAAGCTTGGCAAGGGTGTAAACGCCAGTTGCCTCAAGATCTACAGTAAATATTTTTTTGTACATGGGGGAAATCGTACCCTAATCCAACCGATTTCTGTAAGTTTGGAAATCCTTCAGGAAATAATTCCTTATACAGATCATGGAAACAAAAGAGAAAGGAAGAATAAGCAAGGGAAAATCACCACTTGCCTCAAATCTCTAGAAATTTGGCCAAGCAACGCCCCACCTCACAGATCTGGCCGCAAGAACACTTAAACAACAAAACCTGAAACTTTTGAGAGGAAAAATAGGGTAAACACTGCTTACCTAGACCTATAAAAATCCACGAAACTGGGAAAGTTTACCGTAGAAACGTAAATCTAGGTGAGATCTACCCGGATCCACTCTCCAAAGACAATAATCGAGCACCAAAGCTCAAGAAATCGGCGGTCAAAGGCTTAGGGATGTCCGCCGCTCTCGTTCTTTCACAACAGGCTGACGGTTTCATGAGGGAGATAATGAATTATGTTTTGACGCAATGGGTTTCTATTTATACTACTTTATCCTATTGTTTTAATATAGGATAACATAATTAATTAAATAAAACGTCAAAACGACCTGAAAACCAAACTACCCGGAATTTTATGAAAATCGCACTATAGCTAAGTACCGACGCTACAAATCCAACGACGAACTCGAAATCGAAATCCGACTAACTAATCTCGGGTAAACACCTCCCGAATCTATAACACAAGCATTCTGAAAGAGGCTCCACCGAGTCACCAAAACAGACCCGTCTCGCTAGGAAATCTTGAAAATAGGCTAAACCCAGCCACACAAAGAAAACCCAAGAGATAAAACCAAAACTCTAACAATGGCACACGCCAATAATGCGTTAACGTAATGCCCAGAGGTCATAAATACGCCAAATAAAAGTATTAACTAAACATCGAAAAATCAGGGGCGTTACATCCACTCCCCCTAAAAAGAAGTTTTGTCCTGAAAATTTACGCACCAAAAGATTCCACAAAAAGGGAATATAATCAAAGATTATAGAAGGGGAAAATACATACCGTAAGAAACTAGGAGAACAGATGAGGATGAGCCTCCCTCAAAGCTGACTCCAACTCCCAAGTGGTGCTTTCCACGTCTTGGTTTCCCCACAAAACATTAACCATTGGTATGGTTTTCCTCCGCAACACTCGGTCTTGAATATCCAGAATGCGGGCAGGCATCTCAACATAGGAAAGATTAGGCTCCAACTGGGGCACAACATCAAGAATCTGTCGGTCGCTGAGCACACATTTCTGCAACTGGCTCACGTGAAACACGTCGTTCACACTAGGAAAATTTGCAGGCAAATCCAGCCTATAGGCTGATACGCCAATACGCTCAACAACCTTAAAAGGTCCCACATACCTCAGGTCCAACTTATGATTCTTACCAAACCTTTTAACTCCAGACATCGGGGAAACTTTGAGAAACACCAAGTCCCCTACAACAAACTCTAAATCAGACATACGCCGATTGACATTCTTCTCATATCGTTCTTGCGCTATCCGAAGCTTTTACCGAATAAGCTTCATAGAATACCCATTTATTCTAATGCTTTGGGACCCCGCAAAGTCTCTCACCGACCTCGTCCAAAAACAAGGGAGTTTTGCATCGCCTCCCATACAAGGCCTCAAACGGGGACATCTACAAACTTTCTTGATAACTATTATTGTATGCAAACTCCATCAATTTGAGTCGCTCATCCCACGCTCCTCCATGGTCCAAAATGTAACATCTGATCATATCCTCCATGATCTGATTCACTCTTTCCGTTTGACCATTTGTCTACGGATGATAGGTTGTGGAATACCTCAAATCGGTACCAAAACCTTCTTATAAACTCTTCCAAAAACGAGACATAAACCTGGAGTCTCGATCTGATACAATACTAACTGGCACTCGATATAACCAGATGACTTCATCTAAATATATCTCAGCTGTCTTCTTCATGGGGTAATCAATCTTAAAAGGAGCGAAGTGAGCACACTTCGTTAGTCTATCAAAAATAACCCAGACGGAATCATGACCTCGGGGAGATCTCAGTAAACAAGTAATGAAATCCATTGAGATACTCTCCCACTTCCAACTCGGAATCTCTAGGGGCGTTAGCTTGCCACCAGGTCTTCCATGATCGGCCTTAACTCACTTGCACGTAAAGCATTCTGAAATGAACTTCGCTATATCACCCTTCGTTCCGAACCACCAAGCGATTTGCTTCAAATCTTGGTACATCTTAGTTGAACCTGGGTGGTAGGCCACACTGGAACCATGAGCCTCACTGCACAACTTAACTCGAATACCTTCAAAATCAGGGATACAAAATCTATTGCGGTACTTCAGGGTACCAGCATCATCGATCGAAAATTCTGGCAACTCCCCTTTCTCAGTCATCTTATAATGGTGCAACAAATCAGAATCTTCCGTCTGATGACGTCTTGTGAGTGCAATCCATGAAGGCTTAGCTACATCCAAAATACTAGACGAGTTATAACTCCCAACAGAAATATCCATCAAGAGAAATTCTTCTACCATAGAATCCACCGAGAGGTTAAAAATCTTAGCTGTCTTCCTACTCAAGGCATCAGCTACAACATTGGCTTTGCCTGGATGGTACTGGATCTCAACATCATAATTAGCAACGTACTCTAACCATCTTCGCTGGCACAGATTCAACTCCCTTTGAGTGAAAACATATTTCAAACTCTTGTGATCTGTGTAAATCTTGCATAATGCGCCATATAGCAAGTGCCTCCACAACTTTAACGCATAAATAACTACCGCAAATTCTAAATCATGTGTAGGGTAATTCCTTTCATGAATCTTTAACTTCCTCGACCCGTACGCAATTACCTTTCCTTCTTGCAACAGCACACAACCAATTCCAACGTGCGACGCATCTACATACACAGCATATTCCAACCCTTCAGTAGGCAGAGACAAAACATGAGCAGTGAACAATCTCTTCTCTAATTACAGGAAAGCTTCCTCACACTTATCACTCCTGACAAAAGCTGCGTTCTTCTGCGTCAGTTTTGTCAGTGGCGCAGGCAACATAGAGAAACCCTATATAAACCTTTTATAGTAGCCAGTCAACCCTAGGAAGCTCCTTATCTCCTTAGGTGTTGTTGGCCTATTCAAATCCATAACAGCAGCTATCTTCTCAGGTTCAACTGAAATTCCATCTTTATTTACCACATGACCAAAGAACAAAACCTGAGGCAACCAAAACTCACACATGCTCAGCTTAGCAAATAGCTTATTGTCCCTTAAGGCATACAAAACTAAACGCAAGTGTTGGGCATGCTCATCAACACTGCGGGAATGCACCAAAACGTCGTCTATAAACACGACCACAAAATGGTCTAGAAAATCCTTGAACACGCGGTTCATCATATCCGTAAAGGCATAGGTAGCATTGGTCAAACCAAAGGACATTACGAAAAACTCAAAATGTCCATGCCTGGAACGGAAAGCAGTCCGTGGGATATCTGTCTCACAAATCAATAACTAGTGGTAGCCCGAACGAAGGTCAATCTTTGAAAATACTGTGCTACCATGTAGTTGATCAAACAAATAATCTATTCTCGTTAAAGGATATCTGTTCTTAATGGTAACTTTATTCAACTCTCTATAATAAATAACAGCCTCATTGATCCATCCTTTTTCTTTACAAACAAGATGGGAGCACCCCAAGGCGAAGAACTCGGCCTAATAAAACTATTCAGGAGCAACTCATCCAACTGAGTACGCAACTCCTCTAACTCATGCGGGGCCATCCGGTACGGCGCCTTAGAAATAGGACAGGTACTCGGCTCCAGATCTATGACAAACTCCACGTCCCTCTCAGGCGGAAGACCAGGAAAATTAGCTAGAAAAACATCCAGAAACTCACGCACCATCGGAATCTCCTCTACACGCGAAAAGCTAACAACAGTTTTCAAAACTAAAACAAAACAAGCAAAACATCCGGAATCTAAAAGCTTACGAGCAAATACGACAGAAATAATTGGAGAAACTTGGCGCGGATATCCATAAACACTCCTTGGTTGACTATTGTCCATCTTGAAGTCCAAGCGCTTAACCTTGCACTTGATAATAACATCATATTTGGACAACCAACCCATGCCCAAGATCACATCAAAATCTTCCAAGTATATTACCTTCAAATCAGCAACTGCTAGAAAATCGCCTAACAGAATTGGACAACTCTGAATACCTTGGTTTGATATCACAGAATCACCAGAAGGAAACTTGATAAAAAACGTGTCGCCAACCCGATCGAGAGCCAAACGATGATGCTCTATGAAAGCCCTAGCCACAAACGAGTGGGTAGAACTGGAATCAAAAAGGACACGTGCCCAACGGTTCTTTACCTTAAATTTCCCTATAAAAAGCTTACATAACTAATCGAACAACATCGAAACAACAGCTATGAGATAAAAAGAAATGAAACTAGGTTAGGAACTAACCTGAAATCACTTGGGTAGAATTCTGGTCTTCCTCCAGAGACAACACGTTCAGCTTTCCCTTCCCATTGTCTACAGGCTGCGGCGGTGGCATGGCCCGAAGTAGAACTGGCTGTAGCGCGGGCTGAGACTGCGGGCACTTTGATTTGACGTGACCTTTATGTCACACTAAAAGCAGACTCTAAACTTATCCCAATAGTGGGCATCATCATGCCCCTTCCGTTTGCACGAAGTACAAACCAAATCTCCCTTAGGAGCATCCTGGATCGCATGGACCTGCTCCTTTCTCTGAGCTCCTATACTATTGAAACATTTCTCAAACGGGTGGCCTGACTGGCCACAAAAATGCTGCTCTTCCTCGAAGCAGCACTGGATTCCTGGGAACTCTTACTCTCACCAGTCTTCCTCTTATCCTTTCTCATTTATTGTCCTCGGTTCTTGGCATTGTCGATTGCCTCAACCTTAAGAGCTGCTTCGACTGCCTCAACATAACTCTATGATCTATCAGCACTTGCCAACTATTGGATGTCACTCTTCAGGCCACCCAGAAAATGCTTGACTCTGTTAGCTTTAGAAACTACTAAATCTGAGGCGAACCGGCTCAGCTTGCTAAACTCCACTTCATACTAACTCACCGTGAGATTCCTCTAATTTAAGTGCAGGAAATCATTTAACAAACGGTCTCGCTCGACCGATGGCAGAAACTTCTTCAGCAAAAGCTCCTTGAAGGCTACCCAGGAACAACCATCCTTCAAATTTTCCTTTTCCCTTAGCCACCAACTCTTTGCCAAACCTTTGAGCTGGTAAGCAGCAACCATTACTCTCTAGTCTGTTGAAACTCCGGAGTAAGAGAACATCTCCACGATGGATACGATCCAGTCATCCAAAGCCATGAAGTCTGCCCTACCATCATAAGTAGGGAGTCCCAATCGCTGGAAATGCGAGATGAAGTTCATCTCTGGTGGTAGCACAGCTGGGGGAACCAGAGGAGCAGGAGTAATTGGAACACCTTGACCCACGACCGGGTCCTGAACTCTAAGTGGCTATCTTACAACGACAGTCAACAAGGCTTGGATCTGCGACTGCACCTCCAACATTTGACTATACAAAACTTCATTTCTCTATCTCAATCCTTCTATCACGACCTCATTCTGAGCACCAGACGACTCGCCCTCTGACTGGGGAGTTGACCTTGTCGTAGGACGTATTAACATTCTAATAATTACAACAAGCAATTAGACAAAACCTAGCTTAACCGATAGAACCAAACAACCTAGTAACGACAAAACATACATAAATACTTGCTCTTGCTGCTAACTTGCTCTAGGAATTTTATAAATGAAGAAATGCTTAAACCTAGGATGATATACCATCATCTTATTCAATCTTGTGCATAGTACATGAATGCATGAATTTGTATTCTTTTGACTCAAAACAATGTGTGTACATATATCATCATATAAATCATTAGCTTGGCACGTGTGCAATTGCTATGTTATGATATGCATGTTGTGTTATGTATTCTAAAATGGTCTTAATGCATGTTATGAGTGGCGGACACATAAAATATTATGCATCCTAAACTACATAATATTGCATGTAATGAAAAAGTAAAACGTGTTAATGGGCATCCATGTGATGATAGTTATGCATCCCTTACTACATAACCATCACATGTTGCCACCTATGGTGAATCCATATACAAACACATATTATGCATCCTATACTACATAATATGCCCCATATACTTCTTATAATGCTTATGAGTGTAGTGCTCATGTTTCAGCCAAGAAGTACTGATGACACATCGGTGTGTGTATGAAAAGACACTTAACAACTAACACTAACTAAAGATGGTTGCCCGACCAATTATCAAACAACCCATCCCTCTGATACCAACGTCATAACCCGCATTTTCTCAACATTTAAGTTATATCAGAGTAAGAGAAAATACGCGTCGTGATGCCACGCCGTGCAGGGGATAACTGCAAGCGTTCAGGCAAAACTCCAAACTCTACAGTTTATATGAAATCCATAAGTTATTAAGTAAAAAACCAGTTTAAATTGGATGGTCGTATCCCTCGACACAGTTGATCAAATAGTGCACGAGTAAAAGTATAGTTATACGCTGCGGAAAATACTTTTGTTATGTTGATTAACACCCTACATGAGTATAAACATCCCCAAAGGACAACTCATGGCATGCAAACCTTTAGATTTATTATAAGTATGAAAATATTATTTACGTTAGCAAAAAAATAGTATTTTAGTTTTAGAAATATGATATGTATGAAGTACTAGTAGCAATGCTTTTATAAGTGAAAATACCTAACATGCAACCTAGCATAAAATATTCCCAGAGAGCAAGTAAAAATAACCATAAAAGGTAAAACTAGCAGCTTAGCAAAGTATTCAGCAATTCAAAAGAAAACCACCAGTGGGCGTCAACAAACCTACACGAACCCACTGGTCAGTATGTGTGTCTGTACTAATAAGAAAACCACAAAGGACTACCTCTCAAGGTAGAGGAAACCTCTACAACACTACAGTCCACTAGCAAACACCAAACCTAGTCGCTCAACCGGCTACTGTCCAAAACCTGAGGCATTCAATGAAAGAACACCTCAGCAAGAAAAATATAAGTGGCGAACAAAACTGTCAGTAAACAAGGGAGTAGTAAGATTACTAATCCAAACCTGAATAGTTGTCAAAAACACAATAAACTAACTAGAGATTAAGAACCAAAGAGTCAACTTATAAAGTTAAAAGGTAATGAAATTTGCACCAAGTGCTAACAAAGTCATACTCCGAGAACATCTACGAGAATAGGCAGAAATAGCATAAGTTTAATCCATCGGAAACAAAAATGAGACAAAGGCTCAATAAACACGTGAATCATTAACACTGTAACGCAACAGGATCAGAGTCGGAACCAACCGGTCAAACCCGAACTAACAGACACAAACCTCTCAAAAACGGGACTGTAGGGGTGGTCATCTTGTCCAACAAAACCCAATAACCAAAAACAAGACCCAAACATGCCCGAGTGTAATGATTCACGAAACTAAGCGAACCAAACAAAACATCATATCCCAACTACCCATAAAACCCAAACTCGACAAATTCAGCAGAAACCCGACGATTCTAACTTTGCAAAACTAAGCCTTTAGAGATACACGACAGTGAAATGACACGAGTCTAAGGGAAAAGTGTCGAGTACACTCGACGCCGCGTCGAGTATAATCAACGCACTCGACGCCATAACTCAGCACACTCAACGCTTAAACACAACAACAAGAACAGGTGATGGCGTTGAGTGAGTTCGGCTCACTCAACGCTTTACCACTTAGCCGCCAAAATTAGATGACGGCATTGAGTGAGTTCAGCTCACTCAATGCTGTCAACGCTTTAACACTTGGATTGCAGAGTTAAAGCGATGGCGTATAGTGAGTTCAGCTCACTCAACGCTGTCAACGCTTTTCTAACTAAGCGACGATGTTGAGTGAGTTCAGCTCACTCAATGTTGTCAATGCTTTTCTACTTAACTTGTCGATTAAAGTGACGGTGTTGAGTGAGTTAAGCTCACTCAACGTTGTCAACCCCTTTAGACTTAGTTTCTAAAATTAACAGAATGGAGTTGAGTGTGTTAGGCTCACTCAACGCCGCGTTGAGTGAGTATCACTTTTAACTTTTCTTCTAGAAATTAAAGAATGGTGTTGAGTGTGCTAAGCTCACTCAATGCCATATTGAGTGAGTACCACTCACTCAACGCTTTTAACTTAGCCTCTCAGACTACTCAGCAAGGCGTTGAGTACATTCAACACACTCAACGCTTTTATACTTAGACTAAAAACTAAACTTCTGCACTAAGATTACACTCAATGCTTTAGGCTATATACACTCAGCTCCACTCAAAGCTTTTAGATAGAAACCTGTCAGAGGGTTATAATCCCAACAATACCATACTAATAATTTCTAACTATGTCTAACTTATACCTAGATGTTATTACTGCCATACTAAGACACATATGGCCTACTAGAACAGAAAACCGAAGGAAAAAATCTTGGTAAGGGTGTAAACACCACTTGCCTCAAGATCTACAGAAAATCATTTTTGTACATCAGGGAAATCTTACCCTAATCCAACTAATTTCTATAAGTTTGGAAATCCTATAGGAAATCATTCCTTATACAGATAAAGGAAACAAAAGAGAAAGGAAGAACAAGAAAGGAAAAATCACCACTTGCCTCAAATCTCCAGAAATTCGGCCAAGCAATGACCCACCTCACATATCTGGCCGCAAGAACACTTAAGAAACAAAACCTGAAACTTTTGAGAGGAAAAATAGGGTAAAAATCGCTTACCTAGACCTTTAAAAATCCACGAAACTGGGAAAGCTTTCCATAGAAACGTAGATCTAGGCGAGATCTACCCGGTGTTACACCTCCCCTGTAATGACCGTATAATATGGGTCCGGTTAGGGCCCCACAACATACAGACGCCATAGCTTAAGCATTAAACGGTGATATAAACTACCCAACTCAAAACTCAGACTAACATTGTAGAAGCAAAAAAACAAGGCTAGAAGTTATCCACAAACATATGAGTATCAACACGGCCTTAAGGCCTTACAACAATTAAGAGTCCAAAACTCAAATAATAACAACAAACGTCAACGTGCATAAGCAATCCGAGACTACCTAAGCATTCAAGCTAGAAACATAGTGCATCAAACATAAATTTCCACAAAATAGAGCTATTACACAACTTGTAACACTTTATGAGGCTTAGGCCTTTTTGGCCGGCGAGATAACTTCTGCTTCCAATCCTTGCCCTGTAAAAATTGGTTATAACGCGGGTTAGCAAAGGTTGGCCTCATCTGTGTAACTAACACATCTCCTCCCGGCCGTCCTTAGCGGACCCCGAGGTACACAACCTTGCAGGTCAGCACTTTGTATGCAATTTACATTACATGTAAAGCTATAAAATAGATTTGGATATCTCATTCAACAAACATGTTTCTAAGTTGAGCATAAAAAAAAGGGGCCCTATAATGCACAATGTATACAATCCTGGGTTTCACTCAAGGCACCCTATAGTGTATGAATCTAACACATCATCACGCAATCATTAATCGGGTACTTTCAATTTCCCCTTCGACATTCGAGTTGCAAACCCATAGGTAGTTCCAATTTCCCCAAACGGCATACAAGCCTCTACGCGGAATTCTTGTTAAGGCCCCACCTGCTCGTGGGTCTCAAAACTCGGGCTTGCCTGCAGACTCTGACATCTCTCGTCAGGATTCCATCTCAAACAAACAAACCGATACTAAGAACCCTTATAGGACCCTACCCGCTTGTGGGCTTCATTGCCCGGGCTTGTCCAATGCTTGTCATTCTCGTCAGTTTCACAGAAGGGGACTTGTCTCATTAGGGCACTCTCCCCACATGACTTGCACGTCACGGGATAGCCAGCTGACCATGGAGACAAATCCATCCTTAGCACATCACAAACAGCATCTTGCCGCAATGGATTTTTACCAAAATCCTTACGTTCGCTATGCAACATCACCGAGTCGGACTAACGGTCGCGACTACAGCTTTATCTACAATGCCTAATCCACTAGAGGAGCGGATCTCTAATGAAATATTATGCCGAGGACGGACACAATCGACCTGGTGGTTCCTCTTGAGCCATTGCGACCCAAATCCCTCTCACTTGAGAGATCCAGTGCCTAAATGCTTGAAAGAAAGCAAAAACAACATGGATTCCTTGCACGCATCCTAAAGACCGAGAGGAGAAGTGTCATTACCCTTCGACTCCTCTTCGTAGGCATGGAATTTTTGTCTTGCACAGATGAAAACGAGCACCTCCAAGTCCTCTCCACATATCTGTACTAGGATCAACAATCGGGGCTCCAAAGCTCTGACAATGGTGGAAGAAAGCTCTCTTCTTCCTCCTCCCACTCTCTCTTCCAAACCCTAACTCAACTACAAAAAGTGAAGAAAATGAGGGAGAAATCCCGCTCAGACCTATATAAGCACTCTTGAGGGAGAGTCTTGGGCCTTAGGATCAAAACCTAAGTGAAACCGCACAGCTAAAAAGCAAAACGACGGAACTGCTTCCGTCCACTACCGCCCGGCGGTAACTACGTTTCGCCGAGCGATAGTTTCCCGAGCACTTTGCTAGAAAATAGTGTCGCGCTAATGCCGGCGGTAAGTCTAACGCGGCACGGTAGATCATTTCTAGAGAACTCAATGGTCTTGATGAACTCAATGCTCTCGACGCCACCCCGGGGGTTACCACTGCGCGGTAACAACTTCCGCCGAGCGATAGGCCTCTCAATGCTCGACGATCGGCTTTTGTCGAATAGGTTACCGCCACACGGTAACAAACTACTGCTGGTAGATAGCCCTCTCGACACTCACCGAATGGCTATCGCCGAGCTGCACCGGACGAAACAAGGCTACCGCCGGGCGATAGCTACTATCGCTGCGCGGTAGCTTCCAAGTAAAGGTCTGGAAAACCGGGGTGTTACACCCGGATCCACTCTCCAAAGATGAAAATCGAGCACCAAATCTCCAGAAATCGATGGTCAAGGGATTAGGGATGTCCGCCGCTCTCGTTCTTTCAAAACAGGACGACGGTTTCATGAGGGAGATAATGAATAGGGTTTTGATGCGATGGGTTTCTATTTATACTACTTTATCCTATTATTTTAATATAGGATAACATAATTAATTAAATAAAACATCAAAACGACCCGAAAACCAAACATACCTGAAATTTTATGAAAATCGTACCGTAGCTAAGTACCGACGCTACTAATCCAACGACGAACTCGAAATCGAAATCCGACTAACCAATCTCGGGTAAACACCTCCCGAAGCCAAAACACACGCATTCGCAAAGAGCCTCCACCGAGTCACCAAAATAGACCCGTCTCGCAAGGAAATCTTGCAAACAGGCTAAACCCAGACACACATAGAAAACTCAAGAGCTAAAACCCACGCTCTAACAATGGTACAAACCAATCATGCGTTAACGTAATGCCCTAACGTCATAAATATGCCAAATAAAAGAATTAACTGAACATCAAAAAATCAGGGGCATTACACAGAGACCGAAGCAGAAAATCTGTTAAAAATATGTTAATCTATAAGAGTGTGTATATCTGTCAGTCTTGTAACCCTTTGAAGTAGAAATAATCTGAATATATAAACTCTGAGAAGAATTCAAACATTTTAATTTAAAATCATTCTGAAATGTTTGAAGAATCTCTGAGAATTGTAACTGCCCTAGAAATTAATTAGATAATAACTCTGTGATAAATCCATATTTAATGCTGCCGGAAACGACTATATTCATTAAGAATATTTAGCATTAAATATCAGAGTGTAACAGACTGAAATTAAGCCATTTCAAAATCATTCTGCCATCAATAAATAACACTTCCCGAACACTACAAAGTATTAGTCAAACTTAGCCTGGAGATCATCGAACAGAGCCTTGAGTTCGTCGAGCTGCGCCTGGAGTTTGTCGAACTGAGCTTGGAGTTCGTCGAGCTGAGCTGCTGAGTTATGATCAGCATTCGTCGAACGGAGCCCCAAGTCCGTCGAGCTAAACTCAGAGTTAGAATTCTGAGTTCGTCGAACTGAGCTCGTCGTTCTTCGAACAGAGCTCAGCTTTCATCAAACAGAATTCTGCGTTCGTCGAACTGCACTTCTCTGGAATTCTTCTGAAGGAGCAACCCTGGAAATAAACCTATGACCCTAGACTATACATATTGGGTCAAACTAATCATCCTAAACAAATGATAGTGATCCTAGCCCAAATCAGTAATAGGGTTCCAACAATCTCTCCCTATTTGGGTAAAGATACTTTCTAAAGTAGAAAAACACAAAGCAAAAAATATCTAGTAGAAATAAAACTTTCAGTAGATATATAGAAAGTACTTTGAGAGTTTAAAAAAATAACACAGTTTAAAAACATAAAATAAGAAATCAAGAGTCTTTCTTAGGAGCTTCAGAGGGAGAATCTGAAGATGATTTGGTGAAGACTAGCTTTCTGTTTGGATCTACAGCTTCCCTTTGGCTCATCTTTAAATCCTGAGAGCCAATAATCTTTCGAGAGGTGGTTCTGGGAACTACTGCCTCTGGATGCAGATTCATGTACTTGTCCACATTGAACAAGCTCTTCTTTGAATATATGTCAAGCTCTTTTTGCATATATGAGGACATGGTGGTGAATTATAAAGTGTCCTTGCCTTCTGCTCTAGATTTCTTAATCTGTGAAAGAGAATCCAACTCTTTAAACCTTGCCATTCTAAAATCTGGATCCATCTCTGGATCATATACTGGTGAAGGTGGCCTCTCTTGGCTTGATTTCTGTTGTTGACTGCTTTGACTTGATTGTTGTAGCTGATTGCTTTGACTTGATTATTGTTGCTGGCTGCTGTGAGATTCTGACCTTGAAGGTCTATCTTATCTGTTCTGAGAAGATCATTAATAATGATGTGAAGTAGGATTTTGAGAAGAAGAAATATTACCAGATGACCATGCTGCTGGAGGAGGAGGAGGAGGTCCTCTCCTAGACCTTGGAGGTGAAGAATATCTCCTCATCTTCTTCTAGTTTTTCTGTTCATTCTTGGAGTATCTCATCCAGTGTGGAAGGTCTGGAGTGAGTGGAATCCCATGTAGAATATAGTATGGAACATCTGTAGTTGAGGAAGGTTGAGGAGCAACCTTAACTAGAGACTTTTTCTTTAATTTTATTTTCTTGGAGCTTGAGTCTTCTGACTCATAAGACTCTGAGTTATCATTAGTGTCTACCTCTGGTTGATCAAATAAACTATCAATCTATTTAAATAAATCAGTCTGATCAACAGACTGAGCCTCTGGCTGTATAGTTACAATGTCTTCTTCTTTCTCCATATCTTCATTGAGAAGATCATCCATATTTGGCATAGGGGATTCATCTCATGCAAAAGTGGGAGGGGAAGAAACTTGCTCCATTATATCATTTACTACAATCTGAGTATTAGTTACTATAGCCTGAGTGATAAAATCAAAATTGGTAGAAAGATCTTGCAAAAACTGTTCTAAGACAGAAGTATTAACAGGAATAGTATAATAGACTATAGCTTTAGAAGGATCTGTTTCAAAAACTGGGGTTGGCAAACTAGCAGTATAACAGTGTAGTAAATCACAATCTTATATTAAAGATTATATATCAACTATGGGATTAATAATGAAATCACCAACAGTTAAAACTTATGGAAGATCTGAAACTGTATCCTCAACTATCATATATGTATCCTGAATAACATCAAAGACTGCTGCTGCTGCTGCTCTGGCTTAGACTGCTTCTGTAACTGTAACTTCTTCATGAAGTATCTCCCCCTGTCTAGATCTAGGGAGACCTGAATCTAGGCCCCCAGAAGAAGGGACAGTTTGGGAAGAGGCTAGCTTAGAAGACAGTTCAGAGATATAAGCTATTATAGGAGCTAAAGAATCATCTAAGAGCTTCTTGAGAGTAGGGGTAATGTAGTCATGAAGGTTAGAAGCAATGGATAAAAAATCCAAATACATAAACTCAGTAGGATTCTGAGCAGATGTTGATGTTGGATTTGGAGTAGAAGAAGAGGGAGTAGATCTTTTTGTAAAGGTTGGACAGATAGTGAAGGCTTGAGATGGAGGATTAATGATAGGGTGAATGTCATCAGGAATGATTTCCTGGATGGGTGATAGTGGTGGAGATATATGAGATTGAGGTGGAGATGAAAGTAGTAGAGAGAAGTGAGGAGGAGATGAAAGTAATGGAGATGTAGGTGGTGACAGATGAATTGGGGATTCTGTATGAAATGAAGTGGATGGAATTTCTCCAATGAGATGAGGTGGTAGAGTTGACTGAGGAACAGTGGAATTAACATGTGGAGTTGATGATGGAATTTGTTCAGGCAAAGTTGTTTGTAGAGTAGGTGATGTGGAAGATCTAGGTAATTGGTGTGGAGATGGTGAAGAGAAGAATTTGGAGGAGCAGGAATCTCTTCTAGGGTTGAGAGAGTGGGTGGAATAGCCCTTGTGCTTTCATAAGTAATCCTAGAGGAGGTAGCCCTGGATGGCTTAGGTATCACTCTCTCCTATCTTCCAAAGAGAGCAGAGGTTAGCCTCTTAGAAGCATTGATAAAAATGGTCGGAGAGACCAAAAGTTCTTCACATTTTGCTTGTAAGAAAATGCCTAGAATCCTGCCATAACCTTCAGATTTACTGCTGATCTTCTTCTTAATAGAGTCAAAAAGAATTGTCCCCCAGTTTACTGATTTCTGATTAACTAAGGCACACATCAAAAGGAATTGATGCCTAGTTACATAGTCATGGGTTGAATGCTTGCCAAATAAAACCTAACCAACAACATCGACTAAGAATTTATATTCAATTGAAAAATTCTTTTTCAGAAGGTGATTAGGGTTTCCCTAGGAGTGACCCAATCTATCTAACAACTCATCAAATTCAGTACTAGATATCTCTATATCATCTTCATCATTAACAAAACCGAAAAACTTCAGATAAAATATCAGGTGTTAGAGGAACCTAATTGCCAGAGATAGAACCAATAATGGTTGTGAGATCAGGGATCCTTGTAGTATAATCCCATTCTTTTATCTCTGTAACGGGGAGTTTGATCCTGGTGGTTATAAAGTTACGCGCGCAGTTGCTGAGCCTCAAATAGTTGCAAAATATTTTTGAAGATTTGATCTGAGTGGCGGAATGAGTCCATATCGATGTCGAATCCGGCATCGAATTTCATCGCAGAGAGAGTCGCCTGGGAAATTACCATTTTCCTGCAAAATAGAGAGATCAAGTGCAAGGGAAATGGAAATGCGCAGGATAGAGTTCGATGAAAACCTAATTATAAGTTTTCAGAAGTCGAATAGCCAAACTCCGTCCGACGAAAAAAAAACCTCGAACTCTGTTTGACAAACTTTTAACAATAGAAATATAATTCGTCGATCTCAGTTCGATGAAAGGAAAACAATTCGTCCAGCTCCGTTCGACTAATGGTTCTCTGAAACAAATTTGTAGATCTCCGTTCGACGAAAGTTTCACAAAGAAAATTCATCGATCTCCGTTCGACGAACGTTTCACGAAAAGTTCACAGTTCATCGAGCTCCGTTTGATGAAAGGTGTATAGTTCGACGATCTCAAAACAAAAATCAAATTAAAGATTCTGCATTTATCATTCCTAATTGCTTTAAGAAGAAGTTATGTTTCTTTTCATCTAAAGGTTTAGTGAAAATATCAGCTCTTGGTAAATCAGTAGAAATAAAAACAAGAT
The DNA here is from genome assembly GCA_039513925.1 of Platanthera zijinensis. Taxonomy (NCBI): domain Eukaryota; kingdom Viridiplantae; phylum Streptophyta; class Magnoliopsida; order Asparagales; family Orchidaceae; genus Platanthera; species Platanthera zijinensis. Next base: position 104,856,490 of record CM077079.1, on the reverse strand, counting down.
TAATTTTATTTTTGTCTATATTATCTCTTAGAAAATGATGCCTAATTTCTATATGCTTAGTCCTACTATGAAGGACTGGATCTTGTGCAATTGATATTGCACTAGTATCATCACAAAAAATCGTTGAATTATTTAAGTTATAACCATGATCTAGAAGCTTATTTTGAATCCACAAAATTCTTGAATAATAACTACCAGCTATAATGTATTCAGCTTCAGCAGTTGAAGTAGAAATAGATGTTTGCTTTTTGCAAAACCATGACACAAGCCAATCACCAAGAAACTGACAAGTTCCTGATGTGCTTTTTATGTCAACTCTGCATCCAACATAGTTAACATCTGTGAATCTAGTTAATTCAAATCCTAACTCAGTAGGATACCAGAGTCCTAGATTAGGGCAACCCTTTATATATCTCAAAATTATTTTTACTAAAATTAGGTGAGATTTTTTAGGATTTACTTGGAACCTAGCACAAATATAGGTGGCAAACATAATGTCAGGCCTACTTGATATTATATATAATAGGGACTCAATGATTGTCCTATATATTTTCTGATCAATAGGTTTTCCCTATTCATCACTATCAACTACATCATTATATGGCATGGGTGTTTTCATAACTGAGGCATCTGACATCCCAAATCTTTTAATTAGCTCTTTAGCATAATTAGATTGAGATATAAAAATACCATCAGGATTTTGCTTCACTTGTAAACAAAGGAAGTAGGATAATTCACCCATGCTACTCATTTCAAACTTTGAGTGTATTAGGTCAGAAAACCTTTTGCAAAGTTTTGAATCAGTAGAGATAAAAATTATGTCATGTACATATATTTGAACTAGTAAAATCTTAAATTTATGATGTCTAAAAAATAATTTTTTATCTACCATGACTCTACTAAATTTATTTTCTAAAAAAACTAGCAAGGGTCTCATACCAAGCTATTGGAGCTTATTTAAGACCATAAAGGGCTTTGTTAAGTTTAAAAACATAAGAAGAGTGAGTTGGAGAGATAAAACTTAGAGGTTGTTCAACATAAACTTCCTCTTTGAGTTCTCCATTTAGAAAAGCACTCTTCACATCCATCTGATATACTGTGAATTTCTTGAATGCTGTAAATGCAAGAAATATTTTTATAGCCTCCAATCTTGCAACAGGAACAAAATTCTGATCATTGTCTATGCCTTCCTCTGGTGAGTATTCTTGAGCTACCAATCTAGCTTTATTTCTTACAATGACCCCTTGAGAATTCAACTTATTTCTGAAGACCCATTTGGTTCCAATGACTGGATAATCATCGGGTCTTGGAACTAAGTCCAAAACTCTACATCTCTCAAACTGATTGAGTTCCTCTTGCATTGTAATGATCTAGTGGGGATCTTGTTTTGCATCTTTGATGGATTGACGTTCAATCTGAGAAATAAAACAAGCATGCATCTGATCTTGATTCAATTGATGCCTTGTCTGAACACCAACTAATATGTCTCCAATCACTTGAGATCTAGGGTGATCTCCAAGTATGACAAAGTCAACATGTGGAGTTTGTTCTTCAACTACTTGTGGTGCTAATTCCTCTGGTGGAATTTCATTACCCACAATATATTCAACATACATTTCATGATTTTCTTCATCACTGACATCATCAGTAACCTGTTGAGAAGGATGTAATGTATCCTCTTGTGTTAGGACTAATTTATCTAGTTTCTCACGCAGATTTGGTACCTTAAATTAGTCTATGGTAGAGCTGTCCCTCTCCTTATAAAACATGTTAGTTTCATCAAAAGATACGTGTATTGACTCTTCTATCCTAAAGGTAGATTTATTAAAGACCCTATATGCCTTGCTAACTTGAGAATATCTAAGAAATATTCCCTCTACATCTTTGGCTTCAAATTTCCTTAAGTATTTCTTGTCATTATGATGTATGTAACATCTACATCCAAAAACTTTAAAATAGTTTACTTTACGCTTCTGATTTTTAGGTAATTAATAGGGAGTCTTACTCTTTAGTTTATGAATTAGACTTATGTTAAGAACATAAGTTTTTGTGCTTACTTCCTCAACCCAAAAGGATAGAGGCAATTGAGAATCTGAAAATAATGTTCCAGCATATTCAATTAGGGTTCTATTTTTCCTTTTAGCTACCCCATTTATTGAGGAGTTCTAGGAGCAGAAAAACAATGTATGATACCTTCCTTCTCACAGAATTCTTTCATTAGAAGAGATTCAAACTCAGTTCCATGATCACTTCTGATCAATGCAATCTGAGTAGAGTACTCAATCTTGATGTTCCTAAGAAAGTCTGTAAGAACTTTAAAGTTATCTTACTTATTTCTAAGAAAGAATACCCAAGTGAATCTTTAGAAATCATCAACAACAACAACTAAGGTATATGACTTTCCTCCCAAACTTTGTATTACAATAGGTCCAAGAAGTTCCATATGTAGCAAATATAAAATCCTAGGTGAAACACTTTTAGAAATGGTTTTAAAGCTATTTTTAGTTTGCTTGGCTAATTGACAAGCCCTGCAAAGTCCTTCCTTTTTGTAAGAACAAGAAGGTAGTCCTTTGACAAGGTTGTCCTTAGATATTTTAGCAATAGTTCTAAGGTTTATGTGACCTAATCTTTTATGCCAAAGATCATTAGTTTTACTTATTTGATTAAATAAACAAATTTCTGTTTTTGTAGAGTTAAAATTAACTAAGTAAATATTATCATGTCTAATACCAGTTAAAATAATTTTGTTTTTATCAGATGTAATAAAACATAATGATTTATTAAAAGATACCTGATAACCTTCATCACATAATTTACTGATGGAAATAAGGTTATGCTTAAGACATTTCACATAAGCTACCTTCCTGAAGGTAACTGTTCCAACCTTAACATTACCATAGTTTTCTGTCTGTCCACAATTGGATTCTCAAAAAATGACATTAGGTCCAAGATTTGCTTTGAAGTCATTTAAATTTTCTTTTCTACCTGTCATTTGTTTTGAGCATCCACTATCCAAATACCATTGTTCCTCTGTGGTAGGATAGTTCTTTTCCTGCATAAAACAAATTAGGTGTTTTTGACCTAGGTTAACTAGAGTCCTATTTTTCTTTCATAATAATTTGAAATATAAGAACACTTAGGTTGATCCTTATAACTAAGTGGATGATATCTTCTAGGAGGAATAATCCACTGAGTAAAAGAATTTATAAATTCTTGTGTTTTATTAAAATTTATGTTTTGAAAATTTGGGTTCAACGAATTATATTGATTTCGTCGAGCTGAGGTTGACGAATAAAAGTGAGTTCGTCAAGCTCTATTCATAGAATAATAATGTTCATTATTTTGTTCCACGTTCATCGATCACAGTTCGACGAATCATATTGATTTCGTCGAGCACCATTTCCAAAATAATTATACTCAAACCCTGTGTTTATAGTTGGTCGAGCTCTGTTTGACGAATGATAATTATTTCGTCGAGCTCGGTTCGACGAGTTATTTTGAACATAATTTTTATGAAAATTCTTATTTTGATTTGATTTATTCTTTTGTAAAATTTTTATAATTTTATCTAAATCTTCTAATTTTTCTTTACCTTTAGCAGAAGTTAATTTTATAGGTGTAGATAAAATATTTTCCTGTAAAAGATAAGATTGATTGGATGAAGCTCCCAAGCCAAGTTTGCTATTTAGCCTATCATTGACTGTGCTTGTGATGTTCATCCGTTTGATGCTTCTCCCATTAAGGGATTCATCAAACTGCTTTGCCTAAGATAATTTATTTTCAAAGGAAATTATTTGTTCCTTAAGAATTTTCAAATCTTCTTTAAGTTTAGAGTTTTTAGAGGATAGTTTGTTTAATTCAATCAATTTTTCTCTGAGAAATTTTATTTCTTTCTCAGATTGTATTAAGTCTTTACAAAGTAATTTGAAATCTATTTTAAACTGTTCTGAAGTAAAATCAAATTGTGAGATTACCTGGTCTTCTTTAGACTCAGATTCATCATCAGAATTACTGCATGATGCATTTATTACCATCAAACAGACTTCTTTTGCTCTTGACTCTTCTTCATCTTCACTGGAACTGGATGAAGATTTAGAGTCTAATTCACTCCAAGTTTCAGCAACAAAACCTCTCTCCTTCTTTTTGTGTTTACCAGAAGAGGGTTTGTTGGAGTGCTTCTTGTAGTCTTTCCCTTCTTCTTATCTTTCTTTTGATTTTCAGGACACTCTAGAAAAAAGTGTCGTGGTTTCTTGCAACCATAACAAACAATTTATTTAGTTGGAGTTTTATCATACCTTGGTTTGTCTTGGTTCCTGGATGATCTTCTCCTGAAGTATTTTCTGGCTATCTTGTAGAACCTTTTAGCAAGGAGACCCATAAGATCTTCATTCTGTGGAACTTGTTCTTCTTCAGTTGTGTGGAAAGCAATGCTCTTTTCCATCTTCACTAAAGGTGAAGTCCTCTATTAAGCTTCCCTTATTTTGATGAGCTACTCATAAGATTTGAGCTTGCCCAACAAAGTCTCAGTAGAAATCTCATTAACACTCCTAGCTTCTCTTATTGGCCAAATTCTTGAATCCCATGTGCTTGCGAAACACATGAGAATCTTATCATTGACCTCTGTCAATGTAATATCTTTTTCCAAGGATTTCAGCTCATCAACTATGAGACTGAGTCTTGTGTATATATCTGCAAGTGATTCACTTTCTCCCTTTTTGAAATTCTCATACTGAGAAATCAAGTGGGATCTCATGTCCTTTCTTTCATCAGTTGATCCATCAACTATTGCATTGAGGGAGTCCCAGATAGCTTTGGCTGAGGTGCATTCAGCAACCCTCTAAAAAATGTCATATGACATTGTTTGGGTTAAAATGTTCATAGCCTTGGCATCAACAATTTTTGCTTTCTTCTGGGCTTCTATCCATTCAGGTGGTGGTATAGCACTGGTGCTTGTTGTTGCCAATGGTAGAGGTGGACCTGTCAAAATAGAGATATAGATATCTTCTTAAATAGAGTTCATGTATAACCTAATCCTTGCCTTCCATAGTGCAAACTTTATTAAGGTTGCACACAGGAGGTCTAGTGCTTGAATACTCATTATTTTGTGTCATGATAAGAAAAACAACCTAGAGAAAATAAGATCTTTTAGATCTGTTGGTTCAGGTGTTAGCCTGCAAAACCGAAGAACTAACCTCTAATACCAATTGAAAGTGAGGGAAAGATCTAATTTACACTAGAGGGGGGGGGGGTGAATAATGTATATTAAAACTTTAATTTATTTTTATAGCGGATTTAAAGAAGGTGATATATATGTATAGAAAGAAAATCACAGCACACAAATAAAGAAAGTAAGGCAATCACAGACGACACAAGCCAATTTATAGTGGTTCCCCAATAAATCTGGGTACATCCACTCTTCTACCACTCTGGTTGGAATCCACTATAGGTTTTTGATCAGGTGCCCTGCAACCAGAAGATCTATTTTCTAAGGGAGATCTAACAACCGTTTGAGCTTTTGATCAGGTGCCAAAAAACTAAGCTTAAGTCTTTTGATCAGGTGACTTAGGAACTAAGAGGTCAACTTTTGAAGGGAGTTATAACCTTGTACATAGTTTAGGAAGTAAACTAAAACTTGATGTTATCTTCTCTTTCAAATATCTCTGAGAAGACTAAGTGGATTGATGATTCAAAAAGCTCCCCCTGATTTGAGTTGAGATTTGAGATCAGGAGGGGAGTCTTTTCTTCACGGTGTAGGCCTTCTTATATTTGACTGATGAAGACTTTGCACTTGCAGAGACTGAAGCAGAAAATCTGTTAAAAATATGTTGATCTATAAGAGTGTGTGTATCTGTAAGCCTTGCAACCCTTTTATGTAGAAATAATTTGAATATATAAACTCTGAGAAGAATTCAAACATTTGAATTTTAAATTATTATGAAACGTCTGAAGAATCTCTGAGAATTATAACTGCCCTAGTAATTAATTAGATAATAACTCTGTGATGAATCAATATTTAATGCTGCCAGAAACGGCTATATTCATTAAAAAAAATTAGCATTAAATATAAAAGTGTAACTTACTGAAATTACGCCATTTAAAATCATTCTGCCTTTAGTAAATAACACTGCTTGAACACTGCAAAGTATTAGTCGAATTAGCTTGGAGATCGTCGAACAGAGCCTGGAGTTCGCCGAGCTACGCCTGGAGTATATCGAATTGAGCTAGGAGTTCGTTGAGCTGAGCTGCTGAGTTGTGATCAGCATTCGTCGAACGGAGCCTAGAGTTCATCGAGCTAAACTCAGAGTTAGAATTCTGAGTTCGTCGAACTGAGCTTTGCATTCGTCGAACAGAGCTCAACTTTCGTCGAACAGAATTCTGCGTTCGTCAAACTGTACTTCTATGGAATTCTTCTGAAGGAGCAACTCTGGAAATAAACCTATGACCCTAGACTATACATATTGGTTCAAACTAATCATCCTAAACAAATGATAGTGATCCTAGCCCAAATCAGTAATAGGGTTCCAACAACTGTCTTGCCACTACCCAGCTTATTTGGTAAAAGGTACTAGGAAGAAGCCACTACCTTACCCTTGAGAGTTGGAGCTGGGATAGCAAAAATAGAATGTTCGTATTGACCTATTTGGATATCCTTATAGGGAGCTTTTAAAGCATTCACCCCATACTCTTTCTTCCTCCATAATTAGGTTCAAGTTTGCCCTTACTATATGAACTTTCATTATTCCAGTGACCATAAATGTTATCTTGGTCATACCTGTTGGAAGGAAGCATGACCTTTTGAAAGGTGGTCTGAGGCTTAACTGGAGCCTTGCCATTTACTCTATTCCAAGCACCTGTTCCCCTTTCATTAAAGCCCAATCCCCTCCTATTTTTGTGAGAGGTGAAAGAGTCAATAATGGGCAACACTAATTTTGGCATAGAGAATTGAGCCATTAATTTCTACTCCTTGAGGAAATTATTTTCAAGCTTCTTAATAAGTTTTTCATTTTGAAATTTTATTTTTGTGTGCTTGTCAATGATCCTCTAGTGCTCAATTGAGTTAGTGGCCATTTGATGGAATGCTTCTATCTTTGCCTCTAACTCAGCCTTAAGGGGTCTAAGAATCTTGAGCTTTTTCGCATGCTTCTTAGCAAGATTCTTGCATTTATCCAAGGCCTCAAGGAGAGCCCCATAATTATTAATCAATTGATTGATATCATTTTCTGAATCTGAATTATCCTCAGCATCAGATATAGAGGATGCTTCATATTCTGGGCCAGTTGCATAGTCTAAATCTGAAGATGTGATGGTAAGAATGAGTACCTCATTAGAATCAGATTCATCCTGATTGTTTTCTTTTGTTATGGCCATTAAGCAATCGCTGCCCTCTTCTTCTTTTTCTTCCTCATTGTCACTCTTTGGATGTGATAAGGGAGATCTTCTTCCTATCCTGAAAGCGGGATAGTGTTCACCTTCAGCAGCAGCAAATAGCCCAATGTTGGCTTCTTCTTTCTCAGAATCAAAAGAGTCTGAGTCACTTTGAATCCAACTCTTCTCCTCCTTCTTTGCAATGAAAGTCTTCTCAGACTTCTTGCCCTTATGGCTATGCTTCCCATCACCATTATGCTACTTTTCTTTGGTATCATATTTTTCTTTTTTTTAACTGGGCAGTCAGCAATGACATGCCCACGCTTGCTACAATAATAACGAATAATATTAGTAGAAACATGTTTAATAGATTTAGAAGCATACCTGTCCCCATTTGACATATAACATGTTTACTAAAGAAGGAGGAGAAGAGCTGGATTCAAAGTGAGTCATACTTTTCTGATTCTGGTTCGATGAGCATGAAGGCTTGCTTGTCCAGTGCTTCTTCCTGGACATCATCCTCTTTAACTACCTAGAGAAGACAACAAACTCCCCATCTAACATATCAGAATCAGATGTGCTTGGCTCAGAAGATTCTGAGTCAACTGGTCTTTTGGAAGGAGAGGGAGATCTTTCCTAGTTCTTTTCCTTGGCCTTGAGGGCCATTGTCTTCTCCTATAGGTGGGACTTGACAATATTGTTCTCCTTATTTTTGAAATTTAGCTGCATCTCATAAGAGAACAGCTTACCATAGATAGTGTGAGGGAGGAATGTTGGAAATTATCCTCATTTTCCTGATAACACATATTTTGTTGTCTCAGTCTCTTGTTAGAGACCTAAGGAACTTATCATTTAGCTCAAAATCTGTGAAGATCCTTCCATAGGTCTTCAGCTCATTTACTATCTTGAAAAAAATTTCATAACACTCTGTTATGTTATTCTTGCCTTCATGCTTGAAGGCCTCAAATTCCTGATTGAGGAGGGATTTTCTATCATCCCTTACTTCACTTGTCCCATCCATATACACTATAAGTGTATCCAACATCTACTTTGCAGTTTGGAAGTGTACCAAGTTCTTAAAGGTGGAGTCATCAATTACACTCACAATGATATTCTTGGCCTTTTTATATATGGTGGCTAACACAATCTCATCCTTTTTCATATTTACATACTTCTTGGGAACTTGCAAATTTCGATCAATGGTGGAGGCCTTCATGCGAATGAAGGGCCCCTCTTCTACTATAATGTAGATCCTTGGGTCAGACGCTTCTATGCACAACTTCACCCTCTACTTCCATTGCTAAAGGTTTAATTTCTATATATGGGATGTTTCATTGATCTCATCTTATTATGATGTTCACTGGAAGACATGGCATAATGCTCGACTACCTTTGTAAGACTCTCGTCAGACTATTAACTCTTTTTGACCGACCTAGCTTTGATACCACTTGAGAGTTTATTATAAGTGGAAGTCTAACTCACCTAGAGGGTGTGGGGTGGGGGTGGGGTGGGGGGGGGGGTGGGAGGGGGGTGAGGGTGGGGTCAGAGGGGCTGAATAGGTGGCCTACTATTTTATGGGTACTTTTTGAATTTAAGTAGATATAAGAAAGTAAATCAAACACACAGAGATTTATAGTGGTTCTCCAAGGTCTGGGTACATCCACTTTCCCTCTACACATATCTAGAAATGAGCTAGGCTTGCTAAAATCCTTCTAACCTCAGCTCAAATGAGCTTAAAACACAAATCCCACATGATTTCTTAAGTCTCCTCCAAGACCCTACCTCAGGCACATACGCCCTACACTCAGGCTTATCAAGAAGCCTTACCTCAGATTGCTCTATATCCTACATCTCAGAAACCCGCCAGGTTTCCTACCTCAAACTTATCTCAAGTATTACCTTAGATTTCCTCTGAAATCCTACCACTCAAGCTAGGAGTACAGCCCTATAACTCAAGCACAAAGGCCCTACAACTCATATACAAAAGTCTTATAGAAAATGTAGTAGAGAAATTAAAACAGAGGTTTAAATATAAAAGGACCTTGAAGATTTGAGAAAATCATTTATTCTTACTTTACAGCAAGATCAGGAGTAGGTCCTTTAACTGAATGATATTCAGGTTGCACAAATTAGGGCAAACTCCTCCTTGATCTTCTTCTTATTTCTGATGGAAGAAGATCACTCTTTAGTCATCTAATTTACTCTTCCTGTTCTTCTGAAAACCTTCAACAAGAACGAACTTTTCTTTACACTTAGTGTGCTGTCGAACTCTTACTTTATTTTAGCTTTGTGTGATGGCAACGACACTATTCCATTGACCTAATGGTTCAGTCTTCGATAGTTTTCAACAGCCTCTTTAAATATCTTTCCAACGCATGAACAGGAATATAATAGATATTCCCTGCTTTCAGCGCCAACACTAAAATTTACTTCTGCAAAGCAGTATGGGCTTCAATAGTAACATTTTTAATATACTCTATGGTACCATTGAGTGGAATCTTAATTCTCAGCGCTGTCTGTCTTGGCACTGAGTTCAGCGGCTTTCAGCTGCTTTTTTATGGTAACGCTGAGACACAGCTTTGTTCTCAGCGATATCTTCCTTGGGGCTGAGTTCTGATTCTTTCAGTAGCTTATCTACGATAAGGCTGAGATAAGGCTTTGTTCTCGCGGTATCTGCCTTGGCATTGAGTTCTGTGGCTTTCAGCGGCTTCTCTACAGTGATGCTAAGACAAGGCTTTGTTCTCAGCGGTACGTCAACAATACAGTTGACCTCTGATATACCATCTCAGCTGTATAATTCATCTTTTTTAGAGAAAATACTAATTGTCCTTCATACACTTAAAGTAGATATATTATCAAATACAATATGTTCATAGCATTGTAGGTGATGGTTCTTCAAATCTAGCAATATTGAGGGCAATATTCCCAATAGATTTTACATCCAATCTCATAGTAATCTCATACCTCCTCGTGCACACTAAGCACTACGCGCTCAACAAACATTGTGCCCTGAGCACACATCTTGCAAATTGCACCTAATACGCACATCACACGCATTATGCCTTGCAATGCACACGTTGAGCGCCCAACACGCAGCACACACTTTGCGCACGTAACAATAATAGATCAAACCTTATGAACAACTTAGGTAAAAGTCTCCGCCCTCCATTCCCTTCGACATTGAGTTGTAAGGACTTGGGGGGCAAATGATAGAGTTCCCCAAGCCGGTTCGACCGAACTCGTAGAGTCTGCTAACGGTTTAATCGCCCGAGGTGTAACCTCGGCCGTCACCGCACTGAACGTCCTCGCCGCTGATGTAAGTGGCCGACCATTCGCCGGCCTGCACCCCCACAGCCACCGTGCGGCCCCAAGGCCGCACGGCCTATGCCATCTCCCCCGAAAGGGTCCGCCTTCTCCTCCCTAGAGACGGGCGACAACTCAGCATCCCGCCCCTGGGACAACCCCTATGTCAAGAGGAAGGCCTCCCAGGTGGGGCGGCCCTCTGGCCGCCCGACCTGGGCGGCAAGTTCCTCTTCATGGGCGGGCTGGAGAATGGCCACCCGACCCTTGCCATTCATCCTACTGCTGCAAAAGGTTGGCCCTCTTACCACCCGCTTTTGGCCGCCGACCCTACCAGGGAAAGCCTCCTTGTGGCTAGAAACGGGCGGCCAGTTAACCTCCCATTTAGCGTCGTCGCCCCTTCTAGGGACAACCTCCGTGTGTGCAGGAATTAGCGGCCATTCGGCCGTCGGTTTGCCGTCGCCGCTCCTGGTTAGGGGTGGCCTCTTATTCGCCTATGTCGGCAGCCAAATTGGCTGCCCGACCTCGGCCTCCGGCCCTCTCCAAACGCCGGCCTCGCCGGCCAATACTCCCCTCGCGGGAGGGGCGGCGATTTTCCGGCGAGGGAGACTATTTTCCATAAAATCCGTGGTCCGTGTGCTCTAAACGGAGCGATTCTATTTGTTCGACCGATAGTTACGGCGAGAAATTACTGGCTTGCCCCTCCAAAAATCTATAAATAAACCCATTTTCTCTTCATTTCCATCTCCTCTCCACCCGAAAAATCCTTTTACGGATTCTCTCTCTTCCTCCTACAATTTTCTCCCTCCTCCATTTCTCCTCCCGTTGTGCACTCCCATGCGCGTCTCTTTCTTGTGCACTCTCACGCTCGTCTCTTTATTACGCACTCTCGCGCGCGCCTCCTCCTTGCGCGCTCTTGCACACGCCCATTCCGTTTGCGCTCTCGCGCGTGATCCTTGCTTGCACTCTCTTTCGCGCGCCCCTTCCTTGCGTGCTCCCTCGCGCACCGCCTCTTTTCGCGCCCTTGCGCGCACCGCCTCCTTGCGTGCTCTTGTCAACTCCTACTCCAATGGTGCCTCCTTGTGCTTCGCCGTCAAGACCGCTCCAAGTGCCCCTTTGTGTTCTCCGCGTCAAGACCGCTCCAAGTGTGCCTCCGCACGTGTCACCTACTTAAGTGTCTTCTCGTGCACTACTTCCCCATGCACTCCGTGCACGTGCCAGTAAGCATGCCGAGCGCTCTCTTCCAGCATCATCTTGAGTATGCATTCTTAGGATCTAATTCTTCTTACCCAGTTATTATTTCTGCTAATCTCTCTAAAACTGAAAAAGCTAAATTAATAACTGTGCTAAAGAAGTATAAAGGTTCTATAGTATGGAAAATAACTGAAATAAAAGGTATCAATGCTAGTTTTTGCACCAACAAGATCCTTTTGGAAGAAAACTATAAGCCCTCTATTCAATCGCAACGTAGACTAAATCCAAATATCAAAGAGGTAGTGAAAGCTGAGATTGTTTAGTTGCTAGATGTTGGAATTATATACCCTATATCGGATAGTTCATTGGTTAGTCCTGTACAAGTCATTCCTAAGAAGGGAGGTTTAACAGTAGTAGCAAATGATAAGAATGAATTAATTCAAACGCGAATAGTAACAGGTTGTCGTGTTTGTATTGATTGTCAGAAGTAAAATGATGCTACTAGGAAAGACCATTTCCCTCTTCAATTTTTTGACCAAATATTAGAACGATTGTCAGGCCATTCTAATTATTGTTTTCTTAATGGATTATCTGGATATTTCCAAATCCCTATAGCCACAGAAGACCAAGAGAAAATAACATTCACTTGCCCATTTGGTACATTTGCCTATAGACGCATGCCATTTGGTTTATGTAATGCCCCCGCCACTTTCCAAAGGTGCATGTTAGCCATTTTTAATGAGTATGTTGAAGATTTTATGGAAGTCTTCATGGATGATTTCTCTGTGTTTGGTGATTCTTTTTATTTGTGTTTGAGAAATTTAGAAAAAGTTCTGAGGAGGTGTGAGGAAACAAACCTACTACTTAGTTGGGAGAAGTGTCATTTTATGGTGTAAGAAGGGTTAGTACTTGGCCATAAAATCTCAAGCCAAGGAATTCAAGTAGATAGAGCGAAGATTGAAACCATAGAAATGTTGCCCCCACCAACCTCCATTAAGGCAGTGAGAAGCTTTTTAGGTCATGCCGGATTCTATCGCCGGTTCATTAAAGACTTCTCTAAAATAACTAAACCACTTACTAGGCTTTTAGAGAAAGACACACCTTTTATTTTTGATCAAGAGTGTCTACAAGCCTTTGAGTTTTTAAAAGAAAGATTAATTAATTCTCCTATTATGATCGCACCTGATTTTACTCAACCTTTCGAGATCATGTGTGACACTAGCATTTTTACTGTAGAGGCTGTTTTAGGTCAACGCCAAACAAACACTTTCACCCTATATACTATGCTAGCAAAACACTTAATAACGCACAGGAGAATTATACAACTACAGAAAAAGAACTACTAGCAGTGGTATTCGCCTTCGATAAATTTAGATCATATTTAACATTGTCTAAGGTGGTAGTATACATTGATCACTCTGCCTTAAAATATTTACTAGCCAAAGCGGAAGCCAAACCTCGTTTAATCCGTTGGGTTCTTTTTTTGAAATAATTTGATTTTGAAATTACGGATAAATGAGGAGCAGAAAACTTAGCGGCAGATCATCTCTCACGTTTAGAAAATCCACTACGAATAATGTTAGATGAGTCTGAGATTAGTGATACATTTCCGGAGGAATCGCTATTCGCCTTATCTACAAATAAAAATGTTGATTATCTGTGGTTTGCCGATTATGCAAACTATATTATGGCTAAGATCCTTCCAAAATACTTTTCATATCAGCAGAAAAAGAAAATTTTCTTTGACTTGAAATATTACTCTGGGAGGACCCCTATCTTTTTTGGATATGTACAGATTCCATTATACGTATATTTGTATCAGTGGATGAGGGCTGGAAAATCCTGGAGTAGTGTCATGCAGGCCCTACTGGTGGTCACTTTGGAGCAAACCGCTCAGCTAAAAAGGTTCTTGATTCCGGTTTTTATTAGCCCCTTTTATTCAGGGATGCCCAAAGGTATGTGCTCTTATGTGATTCTTGTCAAAAATCGGGTAATATCTCTAAATTACATGAAATGCTGCAAAAATTTATTCTTAAATGTGAAGTGTTTGATGTGTGTGGGATTGACTTTATGGGACCATTTCCAATTTTTTATGGGATTAAATATATTTTGGTAGCTGTAGATTATCTATTGAAGTGGGTAGAGGCGCAAGCTCTCCCTACTAATGATAGTAGAGTAGTAATTCAATTTCTGAAATCCTTATTTGCATGATTTGTCATACCACGTGCTCTTATTAGCGATAGGGGTACACATTTTTGTAATCTACAATTAGATAAAGTCTTATAAAAATATGGGGTCACACATAGGATAACCACTCCTTATCATCCACAAACTGGCGGTTAGGTTGAAGTTTCTAATAGAGAACTTAAGAGAATCATAGAAAAATCAATAGAAGGGAATAGGAAACAATGATCTAAGAAACTAAACGATTGCTTGTGGGCATATAGGACCGCCTATAAAACACCCATAGGGATCACCCCCTTTAGATTAGTCTATGGTAAATCATGACACCTACCTATAGTATTAGAACATAAATCGTATTGGGCAATACACTCTTTAACTTTTGACAGCAATTCTATAGGGGAGAAATAAAAACTTTAACTTAACGAATTAGATGAGTGGAGAACCATGGCTTATGAAAACTCCCGGATATATAAGGAGAAGAATAAATTATTCCATGACCGTCACCTTCGCAAACCCAAGACATTCCAAAAAGGTTACCAAGTCCTCCTTTTCAATTCCCGACTTCATTTATTCCCAGGGAAGTTAAGTTCTAAGTGGTCCGGACCCTTCCATGTAAAAGAAGTTTTTCCCTATGGCACCATCGAACTAACCCACCATGAGAAGGGAGATTTTAAAGTTAACGGGCACCGATAAAAATTTAATTATGGTGAGTTTCCTCAAGATTTCGCTCGCCAAGAATCATGCCACCGGCTAGACTTGGATTAAGTGTAATGTAGTAATTTTTCTAAGTTTATAAAAATTTCGGTAAAATTCTAGTTAAATGTTAGTATTAAAAATATTATAAAAAAAATCACTTAGGAGGTAATTCCAATTCAGAGGGGCACACGAGTTAACACACGCCCGTGTGCCAGGCCGTGTTCGTCAAAAAATATTTTCACCCACCCGTGTTCAATATGAAACCTGAGTAGGAAATAGTCATCCTGAGCACCACACGGGTTGACACCCACCCGTGTGCGTTGCCATGTCGCAATAGCTCCACTTTTCTCATACTCCTCCAGAGAAGGACACGGGTCGGTACCCAGCTGTGTGAGTACTCGTTTTGTGAGTTCAATCATCCCGAGCATGACACGGGTTAACACACACCTGTGTTGGTAACCGTGTGCCATATTCTGAGATCGACGTTTCACTCATCCCGAGAAGGACATGGTTCCACACACTCTCGTGTTGTGGACCTGTCCGCCTGGCACGCTGCTTTCCTGTCAGTTTGACCAGACGTCTTCTCGAGGCCTGTGTTCCACGCGGTTAGAGATTCCTCAACACGGGTCCACACACGCCCGTGTCGGAACCCATGTTCATTTTTTATATATAAAGCCATTGTGTGTTGGTCATCTTCATCCTCTCTAAAACCTACTAAACCAAATTTTCCTGCACTCCTTCACGCCAAGAACTCGGCTTTGAGCTTTTGCCTTCAAATTTTGTTAATCCACCTCCTCTCCTTTCGATCTATCTTCCTAGGTAAATTTTTTTTGTGTTCTTATTTTTTTTCTTTCTTCTTCTCCACTCTCTTCTCATTCTTCTTTTTTTTTTCTCATTCTCTCATTTTATTTCTTTCCTCATTCTTCTTCCTCTTCTTCCCTCTTCATTTCTTAAAAATCATTTAACATGTCCGCAAATCATGTCAACCGGACGTTCACAAGGGGGACATCGTCGTCGCCCAAATCTCCAAGCATTATCTACAGAAAGGCGCGATAATGTTGTGCCACTGGAGTTAACGGATCCGGCACACAGAAACCATTTTAATCGCCTCCAGTCCAAGAAATTTCAAGACATTCATATTATTGACTGGAGTGTTTTAGAGGAGATTCATTTAGCTACGAAAGTTCGAAAGTTAATTTCTGTAATGGGGTGGGAACAATTTTTTAGTTTTGATGAGTTGGGGTTTAAGGAGCTCACATTAGAGTTTATGTCCTCCTTCTACCTAAATTTCAAGCCGACTTTCACCGAGCAGACCAACACGCAGGAAGGGGTTATTTCATTTTGAGTAGCGGGCACTACTTATTCCCTTTCTCTTCTCCAGTTCACCTAGTATTTAGGGGTGTATGAGGACTCTTTCCTCTATAGTGCCGCCTATTCTGACCTTCGCTTTGATCTCCCCTCTCGGGACCATGCCACCAATATCTGGGCTCGTCTTACTTTCAATCTATCTCTATATGAGGCCAAGAGGTCTAAGGCCTCTAAATTGCGTTCTCCTGCTCTTCATTACATATATCATCTACTGAGTCATACCTTAAGTGGCCGGGGCGAAAGCTCTGGTGTAGTCAGTAGGCAGGATATGCTTTACCTCTATAGCATGTCATCCTGTTACCACATTCATTTGGGATATATGTTAGCGCAGTTCATTCTTCACCAGGACGATAACTCCCGTATTGGGTCTATCTGTGTAGCGCCCTACATCACGCGCTTGGCGAAGGACATAAATATATTTTTTTTAACTTCCCTCAATTATAGTGGTAGCGAAAACTGTTCCTTTCACTATGGTTAGTCTTCGATCTCTCCGCCTCGTCACTGTCCATCATGGTCAGTATGGACATGTTTATTCCATTATGAGGCGCGGACCTCAGCTTGTTCCTGATGATGATGATGATGACGATGTCGACCATGACCTCGATGAGGCTCTAATTCCTCCATCCCAATCTACTTATACTCATGGAAAGTCTTCTGCCCCCTCCTCGATCGCGCTCTCAGTATTCCCTTGACTTCCATCACCTTTATGAGACCGAGATCTCGCCACGCTTACAGCATATAGAGGAATCACAGAAGCAGACTGAGGATGCCATAGCTCAGATCACGGATTACTTGGTGATCTCACGTCCATGAACGACAGCTCCTTGGTAACCTCACTTCCCCGACGATCCTGCCAACCCACTAGCTTATTTTTTATTTCTTTGTAGTATCATCTATTTGGACATGTATCATCATTTATTATATATGTTATCATTGTGGCTCCTATTTAGTTCTTAAGCACTTTTATTTTATTGATAGTCAGTTCTTTACATATTGGTGTATTTTCTTTCTCAGTTCTTTACGTTGCATTGAGGACTTTGCAAATTTTAAGTCTGGGGGTGGATATTCTTTAATTCTAATATATCAGTGCTTGACATGATTACAACGTGTTATATTTTTGCTAGCATAGTACTCAATGTTGTTAAACTCCCCTAATAAAACTGTTTTTACTTCTTTATGCTTTCATTAATTCACTCACTTGGGCTAATAACTTGCTAATTTACTTTTGCACGCTGATTAAAATGAATTGACATAGACTCGTTGAGCATAAAAATTTGTTGATAGTAATGATGTACAAAAATTCATTAGCTTAATTTTCCCTATATAATTTATTTTTAAGATTAGTCTTCTATATTATTAACTAACAATCACTCTATTTTATAAAATATAATTATCTATAATAAAGCGAGTCGAAGAGTGTAACATTTTGATAAATTTTGTATTAGGGAATCAAAATAAAGAACTATCTATTGGTGTCTATAACTTACCCTCTAGCGATCCTCAAAACTTTTGCATAAGATAATTAGCTAGGGCGGATTTTACTTAGGCCTCCCTTTGGATAGCTTGAGCCTTTCAAGCCCAAAACCCTTAATATTATACCCTTGAACAACCAATTTGGACATAATCCCTATGCCTTTTGATACTCTACTACTAATATTCACCAAGGCCAAAAATTCTTACCTATTAGCACATCTATCATTGAGACCTTCTTGGAATGAGTTTGTTCATAGTGATATGTTGCCTGAGTGCATGTACACCCACTTGGAATGATCCCTACTATTGACCCTTGGATAAAAAAAATATGATATGTGGCTTGAGTGCGTGTACACCCACTCAAAATGATCCCTACTATGGACCCTTGGAGAAGAAAAACTAACAAAAATATAGAGTATCCATCAGAAGAAAGAAAAAATATTGAAAGTATAATAATTATGAAGTATGGGGGAGCTTTTATAATGTAGATGTATGTTAAGGTAATTACATAGCAAAAGGCTCAATCGTGATCTAGGTGTGATAAAAACCATCGAGTTTATCTTTGATTACCCCACCTATGATCTTTTATCCTAAGCCAAAAAGTTACACCCTAATACAAGTCCTAAGGATCCAACCTTATTAATCCTAACTAGTGTCGTGGAGAGGGTGTGAAAAGTTAAGCTCATGACTATCAATATTGGTACTTATAAGTTTTGAAATCCTAATGCATACCTTATTGAGATTGTTTTTTTCTCCTCACATTTGTTATGGATGACTGTAATCTTATTTCTAGGAAAGAGTGAAAGATAGTTAAGAGATATATGGGAGGAATTTTAAGATTAAGTTATATTTAGAAAAGTCTGCTATACTATTTCCTATACAATTACAACATCAAATTTCCCTTTGAATTCATAGCAACCAACTTGCGGAAGAAAAATTAATTATTGGTAACCCAAGTGTTTGAATTAGTTTGCTTAGGGACTAGCAAACACTTTAGTCTGGGGGTATTTGATGAGTACAATTATATAAGCCCTTTTTACTATCATAATTGTAATCATGGCCACTTTTATTTACCTCCCATTGTATTATTTGCACGAAAATAGTTAAGAATATGAATTATCAAGAATAGAAGAGCGTGGTATGGAGTTTCCTTTATTTTCTGTATTTATTTATTTATTTATTCATTCATCTTCTTAATGCAGGTATTGCAAGTCCTTGGAAATAAAAGTCTTGGAATAAACAGAGGCGTTCACGGATCCAACATGACTGATGACAGGATTGGAATTGGGCACACACAGGTAGGAATTGTTCGAGAGAAAATTTACACAACTTAAGTTTAGGTATTGAATTGCTCGAGAGAGAATTCGATAAAGATTTAACCCTTACAATATAATGAATTTGATAATCTTGTTATTTCGTGATTACATAGAATTGAATTAATGATTGATTATTCTCATGTGATTACTCTCAGATTATCTGCTTTTTACTA
Organism: Platanthera zijinensis; assembly: GCA_039513925.1. NCBI lineage: Eukaryota > Viridiplantae > Streptophyta > Magnoliopsida > Asparagales > Orchidaceae > Platanthera > Platanthera zijinensis. Next base: position 104,837,421 of record CM077079.1, on the reverse strand, counting down.
TCCTTAATCCTCCAATGTCTATTTATCCAAGTAGTCCTGGTAATACTAGTTTAGATTAAACAACCAATTTTAATTATAGGTATGATAATAGAGTGAGAGTGAGTATGAGTACTTGAAAAGACCCTATAGAATATGACACGAGATGTAGATTTCTCATGTACTATGATTGATAGGTGCACTTGCCTGAGAGTAAAATCAAGTTAGCTTTTACCTATCAACTAAGTTTATACATAGAGTAAAATTATCGCATCACTTGTGTGAGGATTGCTATCAACCCGAAAAGGCAAGTGTACCTATCGAATTATAGTACCAAGGTCGTATTTAAACTCGGGGTTGTCAAGTACTGCTACTCACACTTCTACTATTATCCAACCGAAAGATTGTTGGGTTTTGAGAATTTTTAAATTAAAACTAAGGATAATTAAGACGAAAACTTATGATAAAAAAACTAGCATTCGATCAATGATTCACCATGAAATGAGACGAGAGGTATAAAAAATATATAGATTTAAATTTGCAAATTAAACTCGGTCGTGACGGATCCGATATTAGGAAGTAATCTCGCTAGAGCATTAAATCCCCTAACTTATAGATGTTTTGACCGAAATCTCTTTACAAGTCAAAATGGTCTAAAGTCGCATTACCGAAGTGACCCGCACTATTGGATTTGTCTCCAATCCAGAGGATTTACGTCATCCTATCTCAAGGGTTGCGTTCAACTCCTTCCTTCTTTGAGTGAACTTTCAAATCAATGAGTCTCTCGACTTCTATGAAATGAGATCAAATGCCTACTACCGTATACCGGAAATACGGAGTCGACGCGATAAAAATCAAAGAAGGGCCGATAATAATTGAGAAAAATTTAAAACTAAGAAATAAAAATAATCCTCATCTCACTTCATGGCTCCTCACGATCAAATGCTAAAAAAAAATTAGCTACGCATGATTGAAAGGAAAATCACAATAAGAAGAAGAAAATTCATTTGCATTGATTTATAAAAAGAGAAGAGTACACAATAGTAAATAAGACAATATTACACTAAAAAAACTATTACAATAATGAGAAAGAAATCTATTTAACAAAGAAGAAAATTGCACTTGAACTCTCTTGCTCTCTCTCCAATCAAACATTCAAAGTATGAGACATGGGTTCCTTTTATAGATGAAGAGTAAGATTCTAGAATGAAATGAAGAGGAGGGGAGAAGGGGGGTGGTCGGCCATGCATGTGGAGAGGGTTCATGCATGCCATTAAATGAGAGAGAGAGAAAATGGAAGGTTCAATGTATTGTATTAAAGGGGAATAAAATAGAGAATATAAAATGGAGAGGGGAGATGAATGAGGAATAAAGTGGGGAGAAACTAATAAAGGGGAGAGAGAGAGGGAGGAGGCCGGCCATGTAAGGGGGAAAATGCATGAATGGGAAGGTGCATGCATGGAATTAAGTGAGGTGGAGAGCATGTGGTGGCCGACCAATCATGTGGGCTGCTAGGTGGGACGAACTATGGAGGAAAACCATGCATGTTGGGCTCGGGTAGGACATGGTGGGCTGCTCTTGGATAGGTCGGGTTGCTCCATGGAGAAGGGTTGCACCATCATGGGCTCGGGTTTGCTTGCATAGAGACTCGGGTTGGACATAGTGGGTTGCACTTGGACCTGAACCTACATGAAAATAGAATTACACTAGTTATATATCACAAAATAACACAAATAAGTAGCATAACTTTAGTTATTAAATCTAAACTAAATTTTAACAAACATAACATAACCTAATAATAGTTATATTCATAACAAAACATAGAACATAAAATTAAACATACAAATGCATAAAACACATTTTTAAACTAGGAATTAATATATTATAAAAAAACATTAAAACATGAAATAAAAACATAACATGCATAATAATACATAAAACTATAATAAAACCTAAGAATTATGGATACTAAACTACCCCAAAAGGGATGACTAAAACTAGTCATCAAATTCCCCCATGTTAGAATATTTGCTTGCCCTCAAGCAAATGAAAATGAAAATTAGGGAAGATGAAATAAAAGTAAGCAATTTAGATTTCATAGATTAAGAAAAGCAAAACATGAAAAATTAAACTATCCTAATCTCTATGTTAACAACTAGTGGGGTGAGAAGTGCTAAATAGAAAACTTGAATAATGGAAACCTAAAAATTTCTGTAGAACATAAGGAAGAATTACATATTTCTAAATCCCTAAAACAAGGCATCCAAAATAAATGAAAATAAGAAAGACAAGAGTATAAATTCTAAATAAACAGCGCATTGACGAACTACTAGGTTGTTAGAATAACGATTAATCCTAAATCACCTCAAGATAACCTCCAAAGAAATCCATCAATGATGGTGGTCATAGGCTTGTCCGTTCACACTCTCTCCACTATGTGATTTTACGTCTAAAGAACAAAAGGACTTCATTAGGCGTAAATACTTGGGTTAGGTAAATGATTAGGAATTGAAAATCAAGGATAAACGTGATGGTTAAAACACACTAAACCAAGGGTGAGCTCTAAATAAACATAAAAATGATAAAAATGAGAAATGACAAGTATGTCATTTCTCCAATTCAAACTACAAAACAAGGCCATGAAAAATTTTCACTTTTAAAAATTTGGCCTCAAATAAACCTTTTCTCCGTTTTTTTGTTTTCTTTTTTTGATTACATTTTGATAATAACTTTTTTTTTCTTTCATAAAAGAGGGCTCCAAATGCAAACTAATAATTTTCCTTTTCATTTTACAAGATAACCCAACACAATAATATTTTAAACTCATAGTCTAGTGTGAAATTAGGAAGGGCATTTTGGCTTTGGTGAAATAATGAAATGAAAGGAGGAGCTAAAACAAAGAAACATGGAAAAAGGCCCAAAATTGTTTTTGCAACGGTGAAATTGTTTGGTGGGCAAAAAGGCTCAAACGAGACAAATGGGTGGCCTTAATCATTTCTAAAGTACGTAAAAATGACACAAATGTTTCGAGAGTAGCTAGGGACAAGTTCTAGACACCAAGAAAGTATTACCCCACAAATGAAAAAGAGATAACATTACCTAGCAACCATTCGTATGCAACTAACCGAATAAGAAGAAAAAACTATAAATTGCTAACTTACAACGTAAAAGACAGATGCCTATATTTAAGAACAAGAAATTAGTAAAACTAAACTATGTTAAAATGATAAATTTAGAAAATCGTTTCAAAGAAATCTACATAGAACTACAAAACCGCACGGGCCTACACATCACTAGAAGAAACATAAAAATAAAGATAGAAAATAATTTTTGACTTTGATTTTCAAATAGATTTTAGAAGTTTTTTTGGATTTTGATTTTATAATTTTTTTGGGTTTTGAATTTTTCTAGTTTTTTTGATTTTGGATATAGTTAAATAAAAACAATACTCCTAAAAGGCTTAATATAACTATACTATTTTTTTTAAAGAAAGAAAGAAAGCAACTAAACTCTCCCCCATGCTTGGATTCTTCATTGTCCTCAATGAAAGAAATAAAAAAAACGAGAAAGAGAAGGAGACTGAGAAGGAGAGAAAAATGCAGAAAGTAAATTAAATAAAAAGAACAGGACTTCCCCGGGTTTATGAGATGAAGGCGGATGTCGCTCCGCCATGCTTGCTTTTTAACGTACTTGATCATTAGCAATTTTGACTTGATTCATCTTGATATCAGCAACGTTGGAGAGGCAATCACGAACTTGTATTGTTGGGCCACTGGGAGGGAGAGCAAAATAAAAATAAAAGCAGAAAATACTTGGGCAGGCTCCCAAGAATGTTCTTTATTTTATATTAAAAAGTTCGAATAATAATAAAAGTTTCATAATAATTAAGAAGTACAACAATAAATAGTAATAATAAAAAAAGTTCCAAATGCAAATAAACATTTAAGAGTCTAGAATAAGATTCTCCTTTGTAGGAGACACAGAATCATTAGAAAAATATAACTTAAGTCTATGCCCGTTCACATTAAAGTCACCCTTATTCGGGTGCGAGAGTAACACAGTTCCGTAAGAAAAGACTTGCTTGACCATAAACGGTCCAGACCATCTAGATTTAAGCTTGCTAGGAAAAAGCCGTAAGAGAGAATTGAAAAGAAGAACTTGATCGCCAGGTTTAAATGTTTTAGGATGGCGCAAGTTCTTATCGTGATAAAGTTTCGTGCGTTCTTTATAAATTTTATTATTTTCATAAGCATACGCTCGCCATTCGTCAAGTTCATTAAGTTGGTTTTTTCTATGCTCGCCGATCGAGTGCGGATCGAAATTAAAAAAACTTTAGCGCCCAATACGCACGGTTCTCTACTTCTACCGGGAGATGACATGATTTTCCAAAGACTAATCGGAAAGGATTACAACCAATAGTGGTCTTGTACGCTGTCTGATAGGCCCAAAGAGCATCGTCTAACTTTAAAGACCAATCTTTACGAGAAGTAGAAACGGTTTTTTCCAAAATTCTTTTAAGTTCTTGATTGACTACCTCGACCTGACCGTTGGTTTTGGGGTGATAAGCGGTGGATAGTTTATGTGTAATGCCATATTTCGTTAAAACTTTAGCGAGTTGAGTGTTGCAAAAATGAGTTATCCTATCACTAACGACCGCTCGAGGAAAACCAAAACGGGAAAATAATTTTTTAAGAAAAGAAACTACGACGCGAGCATCATTACTTGGTAAAGCTTGGGCCCTCGCCCATCTAGAAACATAATCTACGGCGACTAGAATATACTTATTTCCTAAGCTTGGGGGAAATGGGCCTACACAATCGATGCCCCACAGATTGAAAACTTCGCATTCAAGAAAATAATTTTGTTCCATTTCATTTTTATTAGATATGTTTCTAGTCCGCTGGCACCGATCACACCCACCCACAAAGATTTGTGCATCTTTAAATATGCTTGGCCAATAAAAGCCAGCACTAAGCACTTTTTGGGCGGTGCGATTCGCTTGAAAATGCCCGCCAGTCGGACCTTCATGAACATGCTTTAAAATCTGTTGACCTTCTTCCTGGGAAACACATCTTCTAACCACCTGGTCCGCACAAATGCGAAATAGAAAGGGGTCCTCCCAAAAATAATACTTCAACTCAGAAAAGAATTTCTTCTTTTGGTGAGAAGAGTACTCTTTTGGAAGGACCCGGGCTACGAGATAATTGGCCAGATCAGTAAACCAGGGGGTAGAAGAAGAAAGGTTTAAAATTCTTTCATCCGGAAAAGAGTCATTAAAAAAATTTTCATTTAAAAAATCGAGTTCAGGATTTTCAAGACGAGAAAGATGATCAGCCGCTAGGTTTTTCGCTCCTTTATTATCCCAAACCTCCAAGTCAAATTCTTGAAGTAGGAGAATCCAATGAATAAGACGTGGCTTGGCATCCAGTTTATAAAGAAGTTACTTCAAAGCGGAATGATCCATGAAAATGATAACCTTAGAGAGAGTAATATACGGTCGGAATTTATCAAACGCGAAAATAACAACTAAAAGTTCTTTTTCAGTTGTGGTGTAGTTTTCTTGAGCCAATGTTAGAGTTATACTTGCATAGTAAATCAGATGAAAGTTCTTTGCAATTCGTTTTCCTAGAACCGCACCTATCGCAAAATTACTCGCATCACACATTATTTCAAAGGGTGAATCCCAAATGGGGGAAATCATAATTGGAGAATTTATAAGTTTAGATTTAATTAATTCAAACGCAACAAGACAAGAGTCGTCAAAAACAAAAGAAGTTTCTTTTTCGAGAAGGTGGGTGAGAGGCTTAGTAATTTTTGAAAAGTCTTTAATAAATCTTTGGTAAAAACCCGCGTGCCCTAGAAAACTTCTAATCGCTTTGATATTCGTAGGCGGCGGTAGCTTTTCAATTACTTCAACTTTTGTATTGTCCACTTCAATTCCCTTAGCGGAAATCTTATGGCCAAGGACTCAGCCTTCACGCACCATAAAATGGCACTTTTCCTAATTTAAAACTAAATTTGTTTCTTCGCAGCGTTATAAAACTTTTTCCAAATCTTTTAAACATAAATCAAAAGAGTCGCCAAAAACGGAAAAGTCGTCCATAAATACTTCCATAATATTTTCTACGTATTTATCGAAAATAGCAAGCATACAATGTTGAAAGGTAGCAGGTGCGTTACATAACCCGAAAGACAACCTACGATAGGCAAAAGTTCCGAAGGGGCAAGTGAATGTTGTCTTCTCTTGGTCCTCGGGTGCGATAGGGATTTGGAAATACCCCGAGAAACCGTCGAGAAGATAATAAAAACTATGCCCGGATAAACGTTCTAAAATCTGATCGATAAAGGGGAGGGGGAAGTGATCTTTACGGGTGGCATCGTTTAGCTTACAATAATCGATACACATCCTCCATCCCGTTACCGTCCTCGTTGGAATTAAATTGTTATTTTCGTTCGTCACTACCGTGATCCCACCCTTCTTAGGTACAACCTGGACAGGACTCACTCACTTACTATCGAAAATCGGATAAATTATCCCCGCATCTAATAATTTAAGCACCTCTCCCTTCAGAACCTCTTTCATATTTGGATTAAGATGACGTTAAGGTTTGACTATGCCCTTAGAATTATTTTCGAAAAATATTTTATGCGTACAAAAAGAAGGGCTTATGCCAGAAAAATCAGAAATTTTTCCACGCTATAGCTCGACAATGCTTTTGTAGTACTTCGACCAATTGATCGTTTTCGGATTGAGAAAGATAGGCCGAGATTATAACGGGCAATTTAGAATTATTTTCAAGAAAGGCTTATTTTTGATGTTCAGGGAGTGATCTTAATTCAAGGTGGGGTGGTTCATCGTAAGAGTTTTTCAGATTTTTTTCTTTTTCAAAAATAAGATTTTCATAATTTTTTCTACTAAAAATAGATTCATTTTCAAAATTTGCTTGCACGGACATAGCCGTGTTTTCAAAAACATTTGAGGAAATTTCAGAAAAAGAAGAAGAAAAAGCATTTGAAGAGACGTTTGAAAGAGAAAGAGAGGAATCTTCATTTAACACATCCAGAAAAAAAAAACAAGAATCATCATTTTTTAAAGAGTTTTTTAAAGATTGATTGATAGAAAAAATAACCTCATCACCTCCCACACGAAGAACAAGTTTTCTGTTACTCACATCAATGACTGCTCGAGCGGTGGCTAGGAAGGGACGACCAAGGATAAGAGGGACATCGACGTCCTCTTTAATATCAAGAATGACAAAATCCACCGGGAAGATAAATTTGTCGACCTTCACTAGCACGTCCCAACAACACCTAACAGATTCTTAATCGATCGATCGGCTAATTGGATACTCATACGCGTAGGGCTGAGAGTGCCCAATCCTAGTTTCTTAAATAATGAAAATGTCATCAAGTTGATGCTCGCACCTAGGTTCGCTAACGCATGTTTTACAAAAAGGTCACCAAAAACACAAGGAATTGAAAAACTACCCGGTTTGTTTATTTTTTTTGGAAGATTAGAATTTTTAACGACCGCCGAGCACTCTTCGTTTAACGTTACGTGAGAAAGATTTTCCAATTTCTTTTTGTTTGTTAACAAATCCTTAAGATATTTTGCATACTTAGGCATTTGGCTAATCGCTTCATGAAACGGCAAATTAATATGAATTTGTTTTAACATTTCAAGAAAGCATTGATATTGATCATCTAGTTTTTCTTTCCTAAGCTTAGTGGGATAAGGAGGTGGCGGAAATTCTTTGATAATTGTTGGAGCATCATTTGAAAAATATCATTTTCTTTTTCAAAAATAAACTTATCTTTTTCAAAATTAGATTTATCATTTTCTATTTCAAAATTTTCATCATTCATTTCCGTAGTTATAATTTTTTCAGTAGTAGGAGAGGCAATCACCTCTGGCTCTTCGCTTGTGGTGGCCTCATGAATAACTTTACCGCTCTGAAGGGAAATCGCTTTCGCATGCTCCCTTGGGTTGGGTTCAAGATTTAAGGGAAGAGAGCCAAGTGGCCTCTCGGAGCTAACCTTAGCGAGTTGGCCGAAAGTATTTTCTAGATTTTTCATCGACCCTGTTAGATTTCTAATGGTAGCATCGTTCGAGCTTATATATCTAGAAAGTATTTCCTCTAAAGATGAAGGTTTTTGAAATTTTTGGTTTTGAGGTTGTGGTGGTGTAAAATTGTGTGGTGGACGTACGACATTAATATTATTACTCCAAGAAAATTAGGATGGTTACGCCATCCAGGGTAATAAGAATTCGTAGCAGCATTAAAACCAGGAGGAGAAAAAATTAGAAAAATTAGAAAAATTCACAGAATTGTTTTGAGCAGGCCTGGGTATGTTCCCTAGATAATCCACCTGCTCGGCAACAGCAACATTCACAATTTCATATACCTGAGGGGCGGAGGAAGAAATCATCTCCGAAATCTTCTTGTTCAGCATCTCCACTTGCAGCGCCAGTTGGTATACAGAGTCCACTTCATAGATACATGCAGGTTTATTTGGGCAATTCCTAGACGAATTCCACTGATAGGTGTTCATCGCCATGTCCTCTATAAGCTCAAGAGCAGCTTCCGGATTTTTGCGGTCCAAAGAACCAGCGGAAGCGGCATCTATCATTTGTTTAGTCTCTTGATTTAGCCCATTATAAAATGTCTGAACCTGTGACCATATAGGCAGAGCATGATGAGGGCATCTTCTCAAACGTTCTTTGAACCTCTCCCAAGTGTCATAGAGGGTCTCAGAAGTAATTTGAGAATAAGAAGTTATATCATTTTTTAATTTAGCAGTTTTAGCGGGAGGGAAATATCTAGCAAGATATTTATCGACTAAAATGTTCCAAGTAGTAATTGATCCTCTTGGAAGAGAACTCAACCAATGTTTTGCTTTTGTCCTTAAGGAGAAGGGAAAGAGTCTTGGCCTAATAGCGTCATCTAAGACACCATTAATTTTAAAGGTGTCACAGATCTCGAGAAAACTAGTAATATGTAGGTTCGGATCTTCATCTTGTAATCCGTTGAACTGTACATATTACTACACCATTTGAATGATGCTAGGCTTAAGCTCAAAATTATTGTTCGCAATCGCAGGTTGAACAATACTTGTTTCAGTCCCCTCCAGGTTGGGTCGAGCATAATCAGACATGGTCCTTTGCTGAGCCATTCCTGGGTTTGGAGCTCCCATTTCAGAATTAAAATAACAATCACCGTCAGAATCCTCAATCGCTGTTTGAGAAGTGGAAGCCCCGAATCGTAGTTGTCTCCGAAAGAAGCGTTCGATTTCTGGGTCCAAATCAACAAGTAGTGACAGATTCGTGTGGGTCATGCACTAAAAAAATGAAAGAGAATGGAGGGAAGAAAAGAAAGGAAATAAAAAACTTGAATACGAGAAAGATAATGAAATTTTTTTTGGTTTTTTTGCAGAAGTAATAGCGAAAGCATTTTCAAAATATTGACGAAGAAGGTCCCCGACAACGACGCCAAAAACATGGTGTGAGGATTGCTATCAACCTGAAAAGGCAAGTATACCTATCGAATTGTAGTACCAAGGTCGTATTTAAACTCGGGGCTGTCAAGTACTACTACTCACGCTTCTACTATTATCCTACCGAAAGATTGTTGGGTTTTGAGAATTTTTAAATTAAAACTAAGGATAATTAAGATGAAAACTTATGATAAAAAAACTAGCATTCGATCAATGATTCACCATGAAATGAGACAAGAGGGATAAAAAAAATATAGATTTAAATTTGCAAATTAAACTCTGTCATGACGGATCCGATATTAGGAAGTAATCTCGCTAGAGCATTAAATCACCTAACTTATAGACATTTTGACCGAAATCTCTTTACAAGTCAAAATTTCCTAAAGTCACATTATCGAAGTGACCAACACTATTGGATTTGACTCCAATCTGGAGGATTTACATCATCCTATCTCTAGGGTTGCATTCAACTCCTTCCTTCTTTGAGTGATCTTTCAAATCAATGAGTCTCTCGACTTCTATGAAATGAGATCAAATGCCTACTACCATATACCGTAAATATGGAGTCGATGCGAGAAAAATCAAAGAAGGACTGATAATAATTTAGATAAAATTAAAACTAAGAAATAAAAATAACCCTCATCTCACTTCATGGCTCCTCACGATCAAATGCTAAAAGAAAAATTAGCTGCGCATGATTGAAAGGAAAACCACAATAAGATAAAGAAAATTCATTTGCATTGATTTATAAAAAGAGAAGAGTACACAATAGTAAATAAGACAATATTACACTAAAAAAACTATTACAATAATGAGAAAGAAATCTATTTAGTAAAGAAGAAAATTGCACTTGAACTCTCTTACTCTCTCTCCAATCCAACCTTCAAAGCATGAGACATGGGTTCCTTTTATAGATGAAGAGGAAGATTCTAGAATGAAATGAAGAGGATGGGACAGGGGGGTGGTCGGCCATGCACGTGGAGAGGGTTCATGCATGCCATTAAATGTGGGAGAGAGAAAATGGAAGGTTCAATGTATTGTATTAAAGGGGAATAAAATAGAGAATATAAAATAAAGAGGGGAGATGAATGAGGAATAAAGTGGGGAGAAAATAATAAAGGGGAGAGAGAGAGGGAGGAGGCCTGCTATGTAAGGGGGAAAATGCCTGAATGGGAAGGTGCAAGCATGGAATTAAGTGAGGTGGATAGCATGGTGTGGCCGACCAATCATGTGGGCTGCTAGGTGGGCCGAACTATGGAGGAAAACCATGCATGTTGGGCTCGGGTAGGACATGGTGAGCTGCTCTTGGATAGGTTGGGCTGCTCCATGGAGAAGGGTTGCACCATTATGGGCTCGAGTTTGCTTGCATGGAGGCTCGGGTTGGACATAGTGGGCTGCACTTGGACCTGAACCTACATGAAAAAAGAATAACATTAGTTATATATCACAAAATAACACAAATAAGTAGAATAACTTTAGTTATTAAATCTAAACTAAATTTTAACAAACATAACATAACCTAATAATAGTTATATTCATAACAAAACATAGAACATAAAATTAAACATACAAATGCATAAAACACATATTTAAACTAGGAATTAATATATTATAAAAAAACATTAAAACATGAAATAAAAACATAACAAGCATAATAATACATAAAACTATAATAAAACCTAAGAATTATGGATACTAAACTACCCCAAAAGGGATGACTAAAACTAGTCATCAATCACTTGACCTACTAATCGTCCTTGGGCTATGATAACCTTGTGTTGGTCGTTCCAGTCGTGACAATCAAATTCAATTTCTATCCCCTTCAGTCAATCTCTAAAAATTTGTGGGCGCCCTAAACCGTCATAAGTAGGTGCCTTAATTCTAGTGGGAGGATAAGCCTGGGGACGGTTGGATTCCTATGGTATGAAGGCAAGGCTGGGGTGTGTTTAGCCATGGATTTATCATACCAATAGTCTAAACGGGAAGCGTAAACGTCATATGCCATATCAGTGAGAACCGGAGAGAAAACTCGATCCGGATTTTGTGCACATGCAATGAATTAAGGATTCTGACCCATATAATCTAAGATAGACGGATTTGTTCCCGCTAAATAACTAGGGTGATAATTATATATTTTTGGATTTTCTTGCTGAAAACATTATGAAGATTATTAAAAAAACATTGAATTTTATGAAGAAAAATAAAAATATAGGCCACTATTTGCATACCAAAAATTAAATTTTTTTATTATTTTGGCAATGAAACGTGCAAGTGCGTGTCGGCGTACAAATAAAAGGGGGAGGGTGCCAATTAGGAAACTGACATGAACCTCCCTCTAATACAGAATTTATGCAGGCCCATGGTTTCGACGAATTAAACTTCACATTCTTATGTTCGGTAATTAAAATAAATACGTAGCGAGCGGTTTATCTAATTAACACTATCGATTACTCAAGCAATTAATGGCACAATTTTAGATGTTACCCCTTTTATAGATTGAACAAGGGCTAAAGGCTAATGTTCGCTCAAGCGAATTAGACCTACCCGATCCGGACAATAAGTAATTCAAAATAAAATTATACACAAACATTCACAATTCAAATAAGAGAAGATCCGGACTAAAATAACGATTTAAAATAAAGTCCAAACCAATCCCAAAAATTAATTAATATGAGGGTATACCAAATCACATGAATTCAAGGGGAAATCAAGGGTGATGAACCCGATTTCTTCAAATGTTCACGAGATCTACCCGCTCCAAATTATACGAGAATATTCGGAAGAAAACACTCTTAATATTCAGTTTTAATTAAGCACAAATTTCAATATAAATCAGGTCAATTAACTAGCCTTCTATTCCACCAATTCTCACAAATATATAGAAGAAGCACACAAAGAGTTGGTTTAGAAATCATTACTCAAATCCCAAGAAAAATTCCGTCCATAAGATGAGTGGAGGAAGCGCTCATGACGGTGGTTAAATCTATCTCCACGCAAATCTACGGATCTGCACCGGATGATGAAGATGCAAGCCGTTCTTCTTCCGTTTTTTGCAAAACCCTTGGAGAGAGGGAAACTTGGTGGCCGAAATTTTGGAAGGGAAAAGGCAGGGTGGTTGCTAGGAGGTTGGCCGAAATTCTTGGAGTAGAAGGAAGGAGAGGTAGAGGTGGGGATTCTCATAAAGAGGAGGAGGAGGAGGGGAAGGGGAGGGTGGCCGAACCACCAATAGGGGGAGAAGAGGAGGCCGACAGCCAAGAGAGGGCAAGAGAAAGTGGGGGTCGAATTTTGCTTAAGGGGAAGAGAGAGGTAAGGGGAAATTCAAATTTTAAATTCAAGTTTCAATTTTTCATCAACATTTCAATACTCAACATAAGCATGGCTATATATAGCCTACACCACTCCTTCTCCACCCTTCATGAAAATACAAACTCTTGATAGTTATAGGCACCCATCAATACACAAGAAATGAAATAATTAAAACAACACATGATGGTTATAAACACTCATCATTACATATGAAATATAATTATTAAACATGAAATAAACACTAAATGTGAAATTGCTTAAAATAAACAAATGCTAAAATATATAATTATAATTATTTAATTTATAATTATATATTCTATTTAATGGCGGCGGACATCGTGCAAAACATGTAGCGGCGATGGCGTTGGCGAAGAAATGTCGTGGTAGAATTTTATCTTCGAGCTTGCGACATCGATCGTCCCAATTCACAAACTCTCTATGACAGGGATCAACGGCCGCATCATCATCGTTGCCATCATAATGGCTTTTGAATCTCGCAGAGAACTCAATTATATGAAGCTTCCTCTATGTACAAAGGATAACTTTACTATTTGGAGGCAAAGGGTAAGAATGTTTATGGAGGCATCAGATCCAAGAATCTTTGTCACAGTACAAGAAGGACCTTATATTCCCATGAAAGTATCTGTCTTAGATGCAAATATACAAACCCCTAAGAAACTGTCTGAGATGACAAAGGATGAGGTGGTTCTTGTTACCATGGATAAAAGAGAACAAAACATGATTGTCAGTGCAATAGATAACTCAACCTTTCATAACTTAGTACACTGTAAAACATCCAAGGAGATGTGGGACACACTCATAGTCTATATGGAAGGCATAGAAGAAGTCAGAGATGACAGAAAGTCCATACTCAACCAGGAGTATGAGGCATTCAGGCAAGGGAGGACTGATTTTATAAAACTATGTTATGAAATTTCATTAGAATAGTCAATGACTTAAAGAATTAAGGCAGAGAATTTTCAAACTATGAGCTAAATGACAAGTTTCTGAGATCCCTGAACAATGAATGGGACATAAAGATTTATGCTATAAGAGAAATGGGTAATCTGAGGAACATATTACCCCAGGACTTTTATGGGAAGTTATTATCACATGATCTTCTGTTAAATTTTAGAAAAGCTTAAGATGAATCTGCTAGAAGTTCAAATCAGACAAGATCTGTGGCTATCAAAGCTGAGACATCAAAGAAGGCTAGAAGAGAAATTCCATCATCACCAAGAAGGGATGAAGATACAGTTAGCACTGAGACTCATTCTTTATCAAAAGAATTGTCAGATGGAGAATTAGCAATGTTTACAAGGCAATTCAAGAAGATGATGAGAAGAAGGAAGCAATGGAACAAGAAGACATCATCTGTTCCATGTTCCAGTAAAAAGAAATATAAACACAAGAACAAATATGTGGTCAGGTATGATACAAGCCAGAATAAACAAATTAAGACTTACATTATTTGTTATTACTGTAACAGGCCTGGACATGTCATTGCTGACTGTCCAGTAAAAAGAAAGGAGAATAGGAAGTCCAAGGAAAAGTAGTATTATAAAGACAAAAAATCTGAAAAGGGTCTGATAGCAAATAAGCCAAAGTCTTTATCTGATAGTGATACTGATTCAACTGAATTAGAAGAAGAACATGCACACATTGGACTGTTCTCCTATGAAGAGGAATTCATTAGAAAGGCCATATATAAGGGCAATAACTCCACAACTTCATCACACCATGGTGACTCTGAAGATAATATGGAGCTTAACTTGTTGGAACTATTTTATGATCCAAATACAAAAATTCTTGACTGTTAGAATACTCAGGTAATCTATGATAATTCTATTTGCTCTAAAACTTCTGTTTTTGAGACTAGGGATGACTCAGACTCATGTAACTCAAAATTTGAGTCATATAAGTCCAACACTGAGAATAAACTGTAGCAGCTCACAGTTAAATTTGGAAAACTGCTAGAGGCTCTTGTGTAAAGAAAAAAGCTTGTCAAAGAACAAGCCATTGAGATTGCATCTCTAAGAGGTCTTAAGTACGATCATGAGATGGATACTTAGAAGATCTGTCTTCAAAGTTCAAAGTTGGCTAAGCTAACTAAGATCATTGATGATTATATCATGTTGCTAAAACAAAAGGATGAAACCATTCAGGAGTTAGAACTCAAACTCCTTAATGAGAAAAGACTTGTTCAGCTGTTTCCTAAACCTAAAACTGTGCTCCTCATTATAGATACCTTCTCAGGAACTCCTGGAAGTGGACTTGGTTATGTTAAACCTAAGAGAAGAAGAGGCAAAAAGCTGACAGGACAAAAGGGTTCAGTCATCCAACATCCTGCGTTTCATACTAAGGAAAAAGAAATCCAAAAGTCTGGACCAGTTGGACCAAACTCATATGTGAATAGGAAATTTATTCTCATGTGCTTGCTCCAAGGAGTACTGTTGTGACTGAGAGGTAAAACAAACATTTCTCTCCAAGTCAAAATGCAACTGTCAAGATTACTGATTCTTGTCCTAAGGAATTTCAGCATAAAGTTTATATTGTTCAACCAAAGAGGAGGTACAATAGATATGATTTCTGCTTTTGTGGAAGGATTGGACACTTTTCCCTGGATGTTGGTTCAATCACACTGTGTCTCATGGGAAGAAAGTGTATCAAGTAAGAAATTTTTAGGTGGTCTCAATGGAGCCACGGCTAACAAGCACCTAGGACCCAAGATAATGTTGGTTCCTAAGGATAAATAAAGAGCATTGTTATGTGCTCCATAATTTTCACTATGTGCACTACAAAGTTACTAAATCTTTAAGCAACATGTCTCTCTAAAATTAAAACTAAGGGCAAGCAGGTTTTGCGCATCGCATATTCCTCTCCCAAACCCTAGCTTCGTCTCTTCCACCTAGCCGTCGCTTCCACTGCCCGTACGCCCCTTCAACCCACGCCGCCCACCCCGACGGCCGACCGCCTCCATGCTTGCTGCTCTCCCCGACGACGCCCGTCCCCATGCTTTCCGCCCGCCCCGACATCGCCTGCCCCGACGTATTCCATTTTTTGGAAGCACGCCCGCCGATGGTTCCGCCTGGGCTTGCTCCTCCGCCCGTGGCCTTTGCTTCCGCCTGGTTTGCATTCCACTTTCTGGAAGCTTGCCCCTCCTCCCGTCGCCAATATGAGGTTTGTCCCTTCAACCCTAGCCCCATACATTTTTTGTCATTTTTTCTGAGTTTTGAGTTCTTCAAAACATGATATTTGCGTTTTCATTAGTTATACCTTTTAACACAAGGCATATAGATGTTCTATAAATGTTGTGACTTGTGTGACTTTCTCGTGTATTTTTACATGAGGAGCATATTTTTCTGTACATTATCTGACTTGTAATGGAAACACAAATATCATTTTTGGCGGACTTCTTTAAGTGTGTATGCATCATTTATATTGTTTGTCCATGCTAAAATATGTATTGTACAAATTCGAATAACCTTTATAGTATGGAGGGAGAAACGCATATGGTAATAAGCACTTACGATGATAGGACAGTTGAAATTGAAGTTGGTTCTCATTTTGAGACGGATCAAGTGTTTGAGAGCAAACAAACCTTAATTGAGTGGGTTCGAAATGTTTGTCGTAATTTGGGTTTCGTTGTCACCATCAGCTATTCCAATATAGTTTCGGGAAGGTTGACACCTCGCGTGATCCTTGGTTGTGATAGAGGAGGTCATTATCAAGCCAATTAACACAATAAGGGTCGAGAAAAAAAGGGCTGCGTAAATCTTCTAGTAAAAGATGTGGTTGTCCTTTTTCAATTAAAGGCCAAAAAACTGCTAATGTTGATGAGTGGAAGGTAACTGTACTATGTGGGAAACATAACCACGAGCAGATTCATTTGGAAGCACATGCGTATGCTGGTCGACTACTTGGAAAGTAAAAATAGTGGAGAACGTGTATTCATCCGGAGTAAAGTCGTGCAAAATTTTAGTATCTCTGAAGAAAAATAGTTGTACTAATACAACTACTATAAGAACTGTTTATAATGAGAGAGTGCGGTTACGGAAAAAATAACTGGATGGTTGTACCCCAATACAATTTTTATACAAGTGCATTGGTTTGGAGGGCTATGTCAGTTACAATAAAGTGGAGGAAAGTACCAAAAGGTTGCAAAGTCTATTCTTTGCTCACCTAGTGAGTATCAAACTCAGTAATATGTTCTCGACCGTGTTTCAGTTGGATTGCACTTATAAAACTAATAGGTACCGCATGCCATTGCTATGCATTGTTGAGAAGTGGATGACATTACCCGATATGGGTCTCATAATAGCATCATGTTACAATGTGGTTGTAGTGGAGCTCTCAAATGATCAGTGCTTTACATTTCTTCCATTGCATTCTGTGCCACCACCAATGCCGAAATTAATTTGTGGTTGCTTCATAAATGGGAATCATTTCATCCAAGTAGGCCTTAGTGAAAATTGTCCGTTGCCACCAATATTCTCGCCGTGGAGTAGATTTCACGAGCAAAATGAAGACACATGGGCATCTCTATATATGTCAAGGATTATACTTCCACAAACAAACATGATTGGTAGTTCGGTTATTGGATTGAAAGATATGTGATAAAGGTTAGCGAATATTTTCATTCCCGTTGTATGTCTCACATATGTGCCTTAGTCCGGTTATTTTTTGTACGTATATGCACACCGAAAAAATCATATGGGAGATTTCAAGAGAATAATAGTCATTTTGGAGCACTCTCGCATAAAGGTATGCAATCATTAATTGTAAAAAAATTCGTTACTCAATTTCTTTCATTAATTGTTTATTTTTTGCTTAAATTGTAGGAATAGCAAGAAAAAAAGATAAATGGGAGAAAAATTTTGACAAAGAAAGCAAAGATCAAATTACTTTATTTTTGGTTTTCCTATTTTGATGAAACCATATTTTTGATAATCAATGTTATTTTTGGGTTGTTTGTTTTCTAAATTATTTGTAATATATGGTGTTCCATATTTATCTTTTATTTTTATGAAAAAATGTTGTAGTCCATTGATATAGATATCAAGTTAATCGTTTAGTTTGTTATTAACAAAAATGTGGTCCACATAACAAATATGTGTGCACCTATCGTAGTGTGGTGCTCTTAACAAAAAAGTGTACATAGCAAAAACTGTGGTGCACATAACATTGCTCTAAATAAATTCTTATTTTGTAGGTTTGTCCAAGCACTAGAGATAGACCCATCTGGTACTTGGATAGTGGATGTTCCAGACACTTGACTGGAAGAAGTAGCAACTTGAGGGAATTTATTCGAGTGAAGAATGGACCAAAGGTGATCTTTGGTGGAGCTGACAAAGGGATTACCAATTGGTATGGTAAGATCTCAAATGGCTTAGTCACTTTCACTAATGTAACTTATGTAGAAGGGTTGCAACACAACCTTATAAGCATATGCCAACTTTATGATCTTGGCTATGATATTTCATTCTACAAGGATGAGTGCCTCATAAAGAAGTCAAGTGACCAAGAGGTTGTCTTGACAGGCACTAGGTGTGGGAATGTTATTGTTTAAATTTTCTTTGTCTAAAGTCAGGCTCACCCATATGCATAGTTGTAAATGAAAAAGTCTCACACTGTGTCAAATGGCATAAGAGGCTTGATCATTTGAACTGTAAGGCCATAGGCAAGCTTTTCAGTAAAGAGCTAGTTAGGAATGGACCTAACATTAAATGCTCTAAGGAAAACATTTGCTCTGCATGCCAAAAAGGCAAGCAGACCAAAACTTCTTTTAAAAGCATTGAAACCAAAGATTCTATGAGGTGTTTATACCTCTCGCATGTGGAATTATTTGGTCATATATCAGTTCATAGTCTAGGAAGGAAAGTCTACACATTTATGATTGTTGATGACTAATCCAAATTTACCTGGTTTTTTTAAGGAAAAAGTCTGAAACTCCTGATGTCTTCAAGACATTTATCAAACAAATACATAATGAATTAAAAATTTCTGTTATCAAAATCAGAAGTGATCATGGAACTATGTTTCAATTTGAATGCATGACAAAGTTTTGTGAAGAACTTGGGATTTAGCAAGAGTTTTCCTCTCTAAGAACACCCTAGCTAAATGGGATTGATGAGGGAAAAAACAGAACTCTCATTGAAGCGGGAAGAACCATACTGAGTGATTCTTCTCTCCCAAAATATTTCTGGGCTGAAGCTACTAAGACATCATATTATGTTCTTAATAGTGCTTCAATCAACAAAAGGTTGTATAAAACTCCTTATAAATTAATGAAGGGTCGAAAACCAAACTTGGCCTACTTAAGAATCTTTGGATGTAGATGTTTTGTCCTTAATAATTGGAAAAAATACTTAGATATGTTTGTTGAGAAGTCCTATGAAGGAATATTTGTTGGTTATAGTAACCACAGTAAGGCCTATAGGGTCTACAACTTAAGAGATCAAGTTATAGAGCAGTCTATTCATGATATATTTGATGAAAGTTCTATATATTATAATGATATGCCAAGTACATCAAGCACAATAGGAGAAGAATTGAAGCTAAAGGAGCTATAAATAGAAGACTCAGTTCTAGCAGGGCAAAGTATACAAGATGGAGTCAATATTATTGAAGAAGAACTTGCACAGGAACAACCAGAAGAAGAGACTCAACAACAAGATGAAGTTGTTCAAAGAGAAGAGGTCACATTACCAGTTGTTGTCAGAAATCTAAGGGATCATCCAAGGGAATTGATCATTGGAGATGCAGCTCATGGAGTGACCACAAGAAGTTGATAGCACAACACTGTGATCTACTCAAGTTTTCTTTCACAATCAGAACCAAAGAATTTTGAAGAAGCCAATATAGACGGATTTTGGATATGGTCTATGCACGAAGAATTGAACCAGTTCAAGAGATGTAAAGTCTGGAAGCTAGTTCCTAGATCAGATGACTGTAACATAATATGAATCAAGTGGATCTAAGGGAACAAACTGGATGAGAATGGTATTATAATCTAGAGGGGGGGTGAATAGAGTATGTATGTGTGTTTTCAAAACATTCTTCTCTAACAGTATACTATCTTTATCTTTAACAACTATTTCTAACTATCACAGATTAAAGTAAATCAAATATCACAGATTATCTAACTAACACAGCCACAGCAAGAACAGAAAAGAAAGAGCAACCAAACAACACAAGAAATTTATAGTGGTTCCCCAAACTGGGTACATCCACTCTTCTACCACCCTTGGTAGGAATCCACTGCAGGTTTTAATCAGGTGACTGTCACCAATGAGCTTTTGATCAGGTGCTCAAAAACCAAACCTCAAGTCTTTTGGAAGGAGACTTGCAACCAGAATAATTTTGAAGGGAATTAAAACCCTGTACAGAGGTGGGAATGAGAGAGTGATGCAAGTCTTCTTTTCTCAAATCAAAGTGAGAAGACTGTGTGGATTCTCATTATTTGTCAAAGCTCCCCCTGAGATCTTGAATGGTTCAGGAGTGGAAGCTTTGTTCAAGGGTGTAGGCCTTCAGCTTTTCAGAGATCCTTGACTGATTTGAATGTTGCTGTCACTAGAGATCCCTGAAAACAAAGAGGGAGAGGAAGAATGATTCTTGATGGTGATAGTTGTTCTTTCTTCTTCTCTTTAGAGCAGTCGATTTTTCTGAGAGTTGTTTTTCACTGCACTTCTTGACGTTTTCTTTTCGGTGACTCAAGGTGATGATAAATTTCTGCTCTTCTGTGTGATCTATTTTCTTGGGAGGGAGATGTGTATTAAATCACTGCAACTTGGTCGAATTCAAAAGAAATTCTACAATAAATGTTCAGTTGAAATCCTGGGAACGAGAAAACGACAAGAATGTTGTCAATTATTTTATTTTATACCTGTCCCGAGATATAAGCAATTAATTCCATGGAGGATGTTAGCAATCAATGCTGCTAGTAACGGCTCTATTCAGAGAATATAAGTGCATTGATTTGCAAGGGAATTAATAGCCTATAAATGAAATAGAATGATGAGACAGAAAGAGAAAGAATAAATAACAAAATATCTTACAGTTTTCGTCGACCTGAGATCAGCTTTCGTCGACCTGAGATTTCGTCGACCACTTATCATCCTTCGTCGACCTGAGATCAGCTTTCGTCGACCTAAGCTCTGTGAATCAACTGTTGTACATAAACTGACTAATTATGTGCTCTATGTTCGTCGACCTGAGATTGTGAAGTTAGCCGACCGAAGAACTTGGTTAATCTGTTGGTGTTGAGTGAATAACACATCCTGCGTCGAGTGTTCTTTATCTCTGAGTCAGCCTTGGCTTTGAGTGAATTATGGCACTGAGTGTTGAAGAGATAGTCGATCTGAGTACGGAGTTCGTCGAGCTCAGCTCAGAGATTTTGGCTCTGAGTTAGTCCAGCTGAGCACGACTATCATCTACATGAGATCGACGAACGTAAATCTCTTTCTCAAAACCTTGATTTCTCAAAGTCGAGTCTCTAGCAGTGATGGAGGCTGTTCCTTTGTACTATTGACTCTAAGGACTTGCCCTAGACTCTAAGACACACCTATGACCCTAATCTATACATATTGGGTCATATCCTAACTCAGTGAACCTAGCCCAAATTCAACTAGAGGTTCCAACAATCTCCCCCTATTTGGGTGAGGTCATTGATTGCAGTCTTAATAAAGAAAATACACAAAGCAGGAACATAGCATATATCTGGCAGATAATTTACTAACAAGTGCAGCAGATATAAGTACATAGCTTTGTAACAGATGATAAAAAAACATAAATTTAACAAAGTATACCACAAGTAGCAATTTTTTCTTCAAGGTTCTCTGCTACTACTTCTTGGATTTTTCTTCCTTCTTCTTTTCTCCTGGCTTTGTAAATATGATTTCCCTGTTAGGATTTTCAGCTTCTCTTTTTGACATATATAAATTAGCTACTCCAATCACTGTCTGAGTTGATGTTCTGGGAACAATTGCTTCTGGATGTCTAGCCATATATTCAGTAGGATCAAATAGTTTCTTGCTTATCTGAAGCCTTTCAAGTTCTTTTTCTCTGTATGTGGACATTGTGGAGAATTTTGTTGGATCCTATCCTTCTTCTCTGGCCTTTTTCATTTGTGACAAAGCAATTAATTCTTTGAGTATGGCCATCCTGAAGTTTGAATCATCATCCTGACTAGCTGAAGATTGATCTTCCTGTGAGGATAGCAGTGCAACAGGCTTGAAATGTCTAGACTGTGCTTGAAAGTTTGTCTCAGCTTGGCTTTCAATACTTAGAGTGTATAAGGGTTTGGGAGGTACAGTTTCACTGTATTTTCCTTTAGTCTTGAATGATTCAGAATGCCCTCTTTGTTCAGTTTGAGGTTGAGGAGGAGAGAATTCTTGTTTTTGATAAACAATTTCCTTTATTTGTTCTGAACTACTAACACTTCTCTAGTGACTGCTTCTATGAGAATGCTGACCTGATGACCTTTCCTGTCTCTGATAAGTTCTTGTGTAGGATGGCTTGGAAGGTGCATCTAACTTTTGAGAGCTCATTCTAAAAGCACCAGCAGTTGGTGGAGGAGGAGGAGGAGGATCCTTCCTATATTTGTGAGCAGGAGGTGGAGAATTCCTTTTGCTTTTCTTCCTGGCCTTCTGTTCATTCTTTGAGAGCCACATCCAGGCTGGCATTCCCTTGTATGGGGTTATTTTTTGAAGGATATAGTAGGGAGTATCATTGGTGTTTCCAGGTTTGGGAGCAGGAGGAGGTGGAGCCTTCCTTTTCTTTGAGAACTTCCTTTTCTTAGATTCCTTATCAGAATCTTCATCATCATCATCATTATAGGATTGAGGATTGTCATATAGGTCATCTATCTCTTTTAAGAACTCATCAGGAGTGGAGGTTTTTCCATGCTAGACAGGATCTAGAGGAGGGATGTCAATCGGTCCTGGAGAGTTGCTTGTAACATTGCTTTCAGCAGTTGCCTTATTTTCTTCTTCAACATCAGCCATGATCAAGGCATCAAGATCAGTCATTGGAGAATCATCCATGATAAATGTTGGAGCAGAAAATGTTTCTGGAGGGGAGGAGTCTCTGACTGAATCAGCTTTTGTTGTCTCTGCTGGAGTTTGGGAAATCTTGGCAAAACTGTACTTAAGTTGCTTAGCAACATCAGGACTTATTGGGGAGGAGTAGAGGATAAGAGACATGGATGTCTTAGTATACTCAGCTGGAGGGAGACTTAGGTAAGCTGTATCAAAAGTATTTAACAGACTTACCAAGTCTACTATGGGATGGATGACAACATCACCAACAGATTTTATTACAGCTATTACTGACTCATCAATGTCCATGTCAGTTTCAATGAAATGAGTTAAATCAAATATATCAGAATCTATACTATCTGTCACTGCTTCTGCTTGAGCTGCTTGAACTGTTACATCTGCTTCATCATGAAGTATCTCCCCCTGCCTGGTTTTAGTAGGCACTGAAGCCAGGCCCCCAGATTAATAGAGGGTAGAGGTAAGGGTAGAGATTTGAGTAAAGAGAGATGATATGGAGATAGCCAAAGGTGAAATAGACTCTGTGATGATGGTTCAGAGGATTGGCTTGAGGAGCTCAAGAAGTGGTTGGATGATAGAGGGATTCAAAGATATGGAGTCAGATGGTTGGGAAGGGGGTGGTGGAGAAGGTATAGAGGTAGTGAAGATAGTTGCTGGAGGAGATGGTTGATTGGAGGTTTCTGGAAGGGGGTCCTGTTGAGGAGAGTGTTGAGGAGAAGGAGTGTTCAGAGGAGTTGAGATTAAATTGAAGGATGGGATTGAAGATAGAGTGGAGAGGGGGATATCAGCAAGATGAGATGGAAGAGGAGATTAAGGAGGAGTGGGGATGGGTGTATCAGCCCTAGGAGAGGGAGAATTGGATGGAATATGTATAGGGGAAGAAGGAATTGGAGATGCTGGAGGTGTTGGAGTATGGATGTGGATGGTAGTGTAAGGTGTGGTTAATTGGACTTGTTGTTGTTTGGATGGAACTGGAGGGACAGGAGGTGGTGGAGGTGTGGAGAGGAGCCCTTCAGAGGGGTGGGGAGTGGCTGTAGCATCCCTTGTACTTCTTGAAGCAAGGGTGGCAGAGGATGAAGCATTAGTGGGCTTTGTGATTGTCCTCTCGCACCTGCCAAACAAGGTACATGTCAGCCTCTTACTGGCATTGATGAATGTGGTCAGGGAGACCAGTGATTCAGCAGCCTTTGCTGTCAAGAAGATCCCTAGGATCCTTCCAAAGTTCACTTCCTTCTTACTGTTTCTTTTCCTGATAAGATCAAAAATGATCTGAGCCCAGTCCACCTGCCTTTTGTTTACCACTATACACATGACTAAAAATTGATGCCTGGTTATATAATCATGTGCAGTGTGCTTGCCCAGCAAGATTTTCCTAACTATATCTGCGAGAAATTTGAACTCGGCAGATAGGTGTTTCTTCAGTAGTTTATTAGGGTTGTCCCAAGAGTACCCCATTGTGTTCAGCATTATATCAGACTCTTCCGAGTCAATTTCTAACTCCTCCTCACCATTTTTCAATCCAAACAATTCAGTAAGAATATCAGGGGTAAGAGATATTTCGTTACCCGCGATGCTGCCGGTCATCTTTGTCTCATTGACGGTAGCCGTGTACACCCATTCTCTGATTTTTGTGCTGGGTAGTTTGATTCTCATGGTCAGTAGTTGTTTCAGTTGTTGCTCTTCCAGTAGTTGCAGGATGGGAATAAATATCAGATCTGAATGCTTGAATGAGTCAAAATCCATGTCGAATCCTGTGTCAAATTTCATTGCCGCAAGAGCGCCTGCTTGAATCGCCATGAATGCACCTGCAAGAGAGAAAATGAAAATCAAGTGCAAGAGAACTGAAAGCGCGGGACGGAGGTCGAAGAAAACCTAAATATAGTATTTTCTGGAATATGAACCGACAGACTCCGTTCCACGAAAAATAAATAGATCTTCGATCTGAGGTCGATGAAATAATTTGGACTTAAATGATTCGTCGATCTCAGTCATAAGGGTTGAAGACAGTTCGTCGATCTTCGTTCGACGAATGTTTTCTGAAGTAGGTTCGTCGATCTCAGTTCGACAAAACCAACACACAGAGAGTTCTTCGATCTCCGTTCGAAACTTCCCCCAGTTCGTCGATCTCCGTTCGATGAACTTTGAAAAATTTGTCGAGTGTAGACAGAAATTAAACTAATTCTTCTCCATTTATCATTCCAAGCTGATTTATGAAGAACACATGATTTCTTTCATCCAGAGGTTTGGTGAAGATATCAGCTCTTTGTAAATCAGTGTAGATATAGATAAGGTTAATTTTATTTTTGTCTACACACTCTCTAATTAAATGATGCCTAATGTCTATATGCTTAGTTCTGCTGTGATGAACTGGATTTTGTGCTATGGCTATAGCACTTGTGTTATCACATAGTAATGTTGAATTATTTAAGTTGAGACCATAGTCTAGTAGTTAGTTTTGAATCCACAGCATTTGGGAACAGCAACTGCCAGCTGCAATATATTCTACTATAAAAATTTAAGTAGACACAGGTGACTGCTTCTTGCAAAACCAAGACACTAATCTCATACCAAGGAACTGACAAGTTCCTGAAGTACTTTTTCTGTCCACTCTGCATCCAGCAAAATCAGCATCTGAGTATCCAGTTAACTCAAACTCTGACTCAGTAGGATACCAGAGACCTAGACTAGGACAACCCTTTATATATCTCAAAATTCTTTTTAGAAAAACTAGATGAGATTCTTTAGGGTTCACCTGGAACCTAGCACAAAGGCATGTAGCAAACATAATATCAGGTCTTCTTGTTTTAAGGTATAGTAGGGATCCAACAATGGCCCTATATAGTTTCTGATCCACAGGTTTCCTATATGCATCAGAGTCTAGTACAGCATTTGTAGGCATGGATGTTTTCTTTGCTGAGGCATCAGCCATCCCAAACTTCTTTATAAGCTCTTTGGCATATTTAGCCTGGGAAATGAAGATGCCATCAGGGAGCTGCTTCACTTGGAGACCAAGGAAGTAGGAAAGCTCACCCATGCTACTCATCTCAAATCTTGAATGCATTAGATCAGAAAATCTCTTGCATAATTTGGGATCAGTAGAGCAAAATATTATATCATCTACATATATTTGTACTAACAGTATTTTATCATGATGCAATTTGGTAAACAAGGTCCTATCAACTATGCCTCTTGAAAAACCATGCTCTAATAGAAAGCTGGTTAAGGTCTCATACCAAGCTCTTGGAGCTTGCTTGAAACCATAGAGAGCCTTGTGCAACTTAAACACAAAATAGGGATGAGTTGGAGAAATAAAACCTGGAGGCTGTTCAACATAAACCTCTTCTTTTAGTTTCCCATTCAAGAAGGCACTCTTCACATCCATTTGATAGACTTTGAACTTTTTGAATGAAGCATAGGCCAGAAATATCCTTATTTCTTCTATCCTGGCAACTGGAGCAAAGGTTTGATCATAGTCAATCCCTTCCTCTTATTTATACCCTTGAGCAACAAGCCTAGCCTTATTCCTCACAATCACACCTTGGGCATCAAGCTTATTTCTGAATACCCATTTGGTTCTAATGACTAGGTAGTCTTTTGGTCTTGGAACCAAATCTCAAACCTTGCATCTCTCAAACTGATTGAGCTCTTCTTGCATTGCAATGATCCAGTGGGGATCTTGCTCTGCATCAGATATGGACTGAGGCTCAATTTGATAGAGGAAACAGGTATGCATCAAGTCCTGGTTAAGTTGATTCCTTGTCTGTATACCTACTATTATGTGTCCAATCACTTAGGATCTTGGATGATCCCTCAGTGTGACAAGATCAATGGGTGGAGTTGGTTCAGCAATAACATCTTGGAAGAATTCCTCTTTTGGAATTACTTCTGCTGTTGTGGTGGGTTCAACTGCATCAAGATTTTCTTCATCACTTTCTTCATTGGCTTGTTGAGGATATTGGGATGTAAATTTCAATTCATCCAATTTCTCACACAAGTTGTTTACCTGCAGGAGGTTTCTGCTAGAAATTTCTTTCTCCTTGTAAAACATGTTAGTCTCATCAAATATAACATGCATGAATTCTTCTATTTTCAATGTGGATTTATTAAAAACCCTATAAGCTTTGCTGACTTGGAAATATCCTAGAAAAATTCCCACTGCAGCCTTTGCTTCAAACTTTCTAATGTGCTTTTTGTCATTATTATGAATATAGCATACACAACCAAAAACTTTAAAATAGTTAACTATTGGTTTCTTCCCTTTGAGAAATTCATAGGGGGTCTTATGTTTTAGTTTGTGTATCAAGCTTCTGTTCATGACATAGTTTACTGTGTTCACTGCCTCTACCCAGTAGGATAGGGGCATGTAAGCATTTGCAAGTAATGTGTCTGCAGCTTCAATGAGTGTTCTATTTTTCCTTTCAGCTACCCCATTTTGTTGAGGAGTTCTAGGAGCTGAGAAGCAGTGTCTTATACCTTCTTTCATACAGAACTCTAGCATAAGAACAGACTCAAACTCAGTACCATGATCACTTCTGATCAATGTAACTTGAGTAGAATACTCAATCTGTATGTTCTTGAGAAAATCTGTAAGAACTTGAAAAGTATCTGACTTTGCTCTCAAAAAGAAAACCCAAGTGTATCCTGAGAAGTCATCTACAACCACTAAGGTATAAGACTTCCCTCCTAGGCTTTATACAGCAATAGGTCCAAAAATGTCCATATGTAGAAAGTACAAAATCCTAGGTGAATCACTCTTATAAATGGATTTAAAACTAGATTAAGTTTGCTTTCCTAGTTGACAAGCCCTGAAAAAACCTTCCTTCTTGTAGGGGCCAGAAGGTAAGCCTCTCACAAGTTTGTCCTTAGATAACCTAACAATGTTTTTCAGATTTACATGTCCTAATCCCTTATGCCATAAGTCATTCTCACTACTAACTAAGTTAAGCAGACATATATCTGAAGTAATGGACTGGAAATTAACTAAATATATGTTTTCTTGTCTACTGCCAATTAAAATTGGTTTGTTTTCTATTGAGGTAATAGTACAGGATTCAGAGTTGAATGATACTTGATAACCTGCATCACAGAGTTGGCTTATGGAGATGAGATTGTGCTTCAGTCCACTCACATATGCAACTTTCTTGAAAGTTACAGCTCCAATCCTGATTTTTCCATAGCCCTCTGTTTGGCCACAATTGGAATCACCAAAGATGACCTTTGGTCCCAGCTTGGACTTATAGTCAATTAAGTTGTCCTTGCTTCCTGTCATGTGCTTGGATCAGCCACTATCCAGATACCAGTGTTTATTATATGCTGGATAGGTCTTCATCTACAAGTATAACACTTAGTTGTTCTTGACCCAGGTGACCTTGGGTCCTTGTTGATTTACATAGGTGTAACTGGAAATATATAAGCATTCAGGTTGATCTTTATAGCCTAAAGGATGATACCTTCTAGGAGGTATGACCCACTTACTAAAGGGATTAAAGGATTTATTTGTTTTTAGATTACTCTTGTTATGAACTAGATCTGACAAATCTGGGTATATTCGTCGACCTGAGCTCGACGATCGGGATTGAGTTCTTCGATCTCTGCTTGAAGAATGGAAGTATCCATTCTCAGAGCCCCAAAAACGTCGATCTCTGGTCGACGAACCATACTGGTTTCATCGATCCCAGTTCGAAGAATAGATTACATTATTATTTGCGTTCAGAGTTCGTCGTTCTAAGTTCGACAAACTATACCCATTTCGTCGTTCTGAGTTCGACGAAATTTGTTGAACATAGTTATGTTGTTTATTTTTCCTTTTCTGATTAGTTTTCTTAAGTTATAACTGTTTAAGAACTTCATTAACCTTCTCTACCTGTTCAGTATTTTTCTTTCCATTTTTAGAAATAAAACTTATGGGTTTTGATAGTTGATTTTTTTGAATAAGGATTGGTTCACTAGATGAGGCTCCTAATCCTAGTTTGTTATTACTGGATCTTGTATTAACTGTGCTACTTATGTCTATCAGTTGTAAACTTCTACCATTTAAGGTTCTTCTAGTTCTTTAGCCTTACTTAATTCAGATTTTAGGAACATTATTTGTTGATTAGCTAGGTCTAATTCTTCAGTTAAATTTTCATTATTAGCAATGACTCTTTCTTTTTCTAATAGTTTTTCCCTGAGAAGTTTGATTTCCTTCTCAGATCCTATTAGGTCTAAACATAAAAATTTAAATTCAGATTTGAATTCCTCTGATTCAAAATCATAAGAGGCTAATACCTGATCCTCAGCTAATAAGAGCTCTTCATCTTCATACTCATCAGCATCTGATATGCTACAGCCTGCCTCAATAGCCATGAGGCAAACTTCTTTATCCTTCTGCTCTTCTTCATACTCACTGGAGCTGGAGGAGGTTGACTCTTCTTCATTGTCACTCCATGACTCAGCAACAAAGCCCTTGTCCTTCCTCTTGTGCTTGCTTGAGGAAGGCTTGTTGTAGTGACCCTTCCTTGAGTCACCATCCTTTCTTCTATCCTTCTTCTGATCTTCTGGGCACTCGGAGATGAAATGCCCAGGTTTCCTGCAGCCAAAGCACACTACTTCTTTAGATGGTGTTTTATCATACCTTGGCTTGTCTTCATACTTGGATGGTTTCCTTCTGAAATCTTTTCTAGCCATCTTAAAGAATCTTTTGGCAAAGAGACTCATCAATTCTTCATTCACAGGAATGACGTCAGAGTCTTCTGCAGCTTTGAAAGCTATGTTGTGCACTTTCCTAGTTGGTATAGGAGTCTTGACTGCAGCTACTGCTTCCCTTGATTTTATCAGCTGCTCATAGGACTTTAGCTTTCCTAGTAGAGCTTCAGTTGAGATCTCTGTTGTGTTTCTGGCTTCTCTGATGGGACAGATTCTTGAGTCCCATGTGCTGGGGAAGCACATGAGCATCTTGTCATTCACTTCAGTCAAATTGATTTCCTTATCTAGAGTCCTCAGCTCACTGATAATGGAGTTGAGTCTGTTTTACATCACTTCCACTGTTTCAGCTTCATCCTTTTTGAAGTTTTCATATTGAGTGATGAGGTTGGATCTTCTATCCTTCCTCTCATCTGCTTATCCAGCCACCATTT
This sequence comes from Platanthera zijinensis, assembly GCA_039513925.1. Taxonomy (NCBI): domain Eukaryota; kingdom Viridiplantae; phylum Streptophyta; class Magnoliopsida; order Asparagales; family Orchidaceae; genus Platanthera; species Platanthera zijinensis. The sequence continues at coordinate 104,807,474 of CM077079.1, read as the reverse complement.
GGTTCAGGGAGTCCCAAATGGCCTTGGCTGATGAGCATTCAGCAACCTTTTGAAATATCTCATCTAATATTGTTTGAGCCAACATGTTCATAGCTCTGACATCAGCTATCTTTGCCTTCTTCTGTGCATCTGTCCATACAGGGGGTGGAACTGCACTCATGTCTGTCTAATTTGATGGGGTTAAAGCCACTAGAGCTGGTGGTCCTATTATGATGGAATTAAATATATCCTCATCAATAGAATTCATGTACAGTCTAATTCTTGCCTTCCAGAGTGTGAACTTGGACAAGTTACATACTGGAGGTCTGGTGCTTGCATACTCTTTGTTTTGTGCCATGCTATATAGATCTAGAAGATGTAAGAGAACAGATCTAACTTGGGATCTTTGGTTCAAGGGTTAGCTTGTACAATCAAAAGAACCTCCTCTGATACCAATTGAAAGTTAGGGTTTGATCTGATATACTCTAGAGGGGGGGGGGGGTGAATAGAGTATGTCTGTGTGTTTTCAAAAAATTCTTCTCTAACAGTATACTATCTTTATCTTTAACAACTATATCTAACTATCACATATTAAAGTAAATCAAAGATCACAGATTATCTAACTAACACAGTCACAGCAAGAACACACAAGAAAGAGAAACCAGACAACACAAGAAATTTATAGTGGTTCCCCAAATTGGGTACATCCACTCTTCTACCACCCTTGGTAGGAATCCACTACAGGTTTTGATCAGGTGACTGTCACCAATGAGCTTTTGATCAGGTGCTCAAAAACCAAACCTCATGTCTTTTGGAAGGTGACTTGCAACCAGAATAATTTTGAAGGGAATTAAAACCCTGTACAGAGGTGGGAATGAGAGAGTGATGTAAGTCTTCTTTTCTCAAATCAAAGTGAGAAGACTGTGTGAATTCTCATTATTTGTCAAAGCTCCCCCTGAGATCTTGAATGGTTCAGGAGTGGAAGCTTTGTTCAAGGGTGTAGGCCTTCAGCTTTTCAGAGATCCTTGACTGATTTGAATGTTGCTGTCACTAGAGATCCCTGAAAAAAAAAGAGGGAGAGGAAGAACGATTCTTGATGGTGATAGTTGTTCTTTCTTCTTCTCTTTAGAGCAGTCGATTTTTCTGAGAGTTGTTTTTCACTGCACTTCTTGACATTTTCTTTTCTGTGACTCAAGGTGATGATAAATTTCTGCTCTTCTGTGTGATCTATTTTCTTAGCAGGGAGATGTGTATTTGATCACTGCAACTTGGTCGAATTCAAATGAAATTCTACAATAAATGTTCAGTTGAAATCTTGGGAAGGAGAAAACGGCAAGAATGTTGTCAATTATTTTATTCTATGCCTGTCCCGAGATATAAGCAATTAATTCCATGGAGGATGTTAGCAATCAATGCTGCCAGTAACGGCTCTATTCAGAGAATATAAGTGCATTGATTTGCAAGGGAATTAATAGCCTATAATGGAAATAAAATGATAAGGCAGAAAGAGAAAGAATAAATAACAAAATATCTTATAGTTTTCGTCGACCTGAGATCAGCTTTCGTCGACCTGAGATTTCGTCGACCTCTGATCAGCCTTCATCGACCTGAGATCAGCTTTCGTCGACCTGAGCTCTGTGACTCAACTGCTGTGCATAAACTGACTAATTCTGTGCTCTATGTTCGTCGATCTGAGACTGTGAAGTTAGTCGACCAATGAACTTGGTTAATCTGTTGGTGTTGAGTGAATAACACATTTCGCATCGAGTGTTCTTTGTCTCTAAGTCAGCCTTGGCTTTGAGTGAATTATGGCGCTGAGTGTTGAAGAGATAGTCGATCTGAGTACGGAGTTCGTCATGCTCAGCTCAGAGATTTTTGCTCTGAGTTAATCGAGTTGAGCACGACTATCGTCGACCTGAGATCGATGAACGTAGATCTCTTTCTCAAAACCTTGATTTCTCTAAGTCTTGAGTCTCTAGCAGTGATGGAGGCTGCTCCTTTGTACTGTTGACTCTAAGGACTTTCCTTAGACTCTAAGACACACCTATGACCCTGATCTATACATATAGGGTCATATCCTAACTCAGTGAACCTAGCCAAAATTCAATTAGAGGTTCCAACAGTCTATGCACGAAGAATTGAACAAGTTCAAGAGATGTAAAGTCTGGAAGCTAGTTCCCAGATCAGATGACTATAACATAATATGAATCAAGTGGATCTACGGGAACAAACTGGTTGAGAATGGTGTTATAGTCAGAAACATGGTTAGACTGGTTGCAAAGGGCTATAGACAAGAAGAAGGTATAGATTTTGATCAAACCTTTGCACCAGTGGCTATATTGGAAGATATTAGACTCTTCCTGGCATATGCAGCCTACAAAGGATTAAAGGTTTACCAAATGGATGTGAAGTAAGCCTTCCTTAATGGTACCCTCAAAGAAAGGGCCTATATTGTGCAACCATCAGGTTTTGTTGACTCTAGTCATCCTAATCATGTTTATCTTTTATCAAGAGCTCTCTATGGACTAAAACAAGCCACAAAGGAATAGTATGAGTGTTTGTATCAATTCCTTCTGGAGAATAAATTCTCAAGAGGAAAATTAGACAAAACACAATTCCTAAGGGAAGTCAAAGGCAAGACCATCTTAGTACAAATATATATAAATGACATTATATTTGGTTCTACTGATGAATCACATTGCACTAAGTTTACAAAACTTATGCAAGGTAAGTTTGAGATGAGTAGTATGGGTGACCTCAAGTTTTTCTTGGGTCTCCAAGTTAAGCAAACTATAGATGGACTTTTCATTAGTCTGTCTAAGTTCACCAAGGAGTTAATAAAGAAGTATGGCATGGAAACAACCACTTCCATGAGAACTCCTTTGGGGTCCAGTATGTCTTTAGACAAGGATGGTACTGGAAAGCCAGTTGATATCACTTTATATAGGGGCATAGGTTGATCACTGCTCTATCTAACATCTAGTAGACCATACATAATGTATGTTACTTATGTATGTGCTAGGTATCAAGCTTTCCCTAAGGAGTCTATACAACAGTCAAAAGAATATTAAGATATCTAAAGGGCACACCTAATCTTTGCATATGGTATCGCAGGAATAGTGACTTTGAACTAATATGATTTCTAGATACAGATTATGCAGGTTGTAAAGAAGACAGGAAAAGCACTTTAGGTTCATGTCAATTCCTTGGAAGAAGGATGGTGTCATGGAGCAGTAAAAAGAAAATAAGTGTAGCAATATCCACTACTGAATCTGAGTACATTTCAGTTGGAAGTTGTTGTGATCAATTGCTTTGGATTCAGCATCAATTACAAGATTACAACATTCAGCTAAGTAAAATTTCATTATATTGTGATTCTACTAGTGCCATTTTAATTGCAAACAATCCTATGTCACATAGTTGAACTAAAAATATTGAAATTAGATATCACTTTATTAGGGAGCATGTAGAAAATGGAGATACTAATCTAGAATTTATTTCTACAAATAAGCAAATTGCTGATGTTTTCACTAAGCCCTTAGATGAAGAGAAATTTAATTTCTTTAAGTTTGAAATTGGCATGTTGAATCTTGAATAATTTATGCATATATATATAAAAAGAGGACTAATAAAAACACGAATAAAATATATTAGTCAGTAATTAAGTTTGCTTACCTAAATATCAGGAATATACCTCAAAAATATCAAGTATATATAGTTTAGAAAACAAAATATTGACTAAGTCAAAAGTTGAGTCGAGACACCAGAGAATGTGTAGAGACATCAAAGAAAGTGTCGAGAGACCAGAAAATGTGTCGACGCTGTATACTGTAATGTGTCGAAAAAACTGTGTCGATACTGTATATTGTAATGTGTCGAGACACCAAAGTAAGTGTCGAGACATCAAGGGTGTCGAGACCCTAAGGTATGTGTCGAGAGACATTATCCTTGTGTCGACACATCTCGACAAACAATTTTTCCTTGTGTCGACACTAGGTATTTACCTAAAAATTTGGAACAGTCTAAATGCAGTGCGCCCTTTCATCTTCAGGAAAGATTAGACTATAAATAGGGTGAGAGAGTAGAAGTCAACTACGCTTTCTTGATTTTGTGAACATTTGATTCCTAAGTGTCGAGCCCTAGAACCCAGATTAGTCGACACTCATCAACTATTTCTCTCCACTCTCATGGCACCCAAGAATGACGATAACATATTTAAAGGTTATGAACTTGTTCGCAATGGATTCGACTTGGCGTCTAAAGAAATTAAGAATGTCATAGCCCTAATCACTGAAGCAGGATTGGATATCTGTTTTTCGAACCTTCAAATGTCTGGAAACGTGAAGTTTCAGAATTCTTATCTTATGCTCATTTCAATTCAAACATAGAAAAGATTAAGTCCAAGATGAATGTAGCAAATGTCAAAATAACAACCAGGAGACTGGCCAAGATATTTCAATTACCAAGGATTGATCAAGAAGATGACCTAGATTCTTCCAAGACTGCATAATCTTTTGAGTGGTGTGGATTGGCCCCAACCACAAAGATTGGAAGCACCCAGATTAGGAAGTGTATGAATACTCAGGGCAAAATTCCTGTATGAGATAATCGGGAAGGTGCTGATATGTAAAACAAGAGCACATGATAGGATTTCTACATATATGTTTGAACTGATGACAAGAATTATCTTCAAAGTCAAGACTAACTAGAGCAAAGTAGTCTTTGAGAAGATTGCAGAAAGCATTAAGATGCCTAATATGGGCAGAATTATAAGACTCTACTCGATACAATCCATTCCAGGGAATCTCAATCTCAAGATTGGATCTAAGATCAATCATATGAGAAGAATGGACATGAGAATACTAGCAAAGTGGGATAGAGTACTATCCAAGGAAACACCTATAGTGGAGAAGGAGGAGAAAAGGAAGAAAATAGTGGTTGTGGAAAAAGAATCTTCCAGTGAATCTGTAAATTAGGGAAGTTCTAGCTCAGAGAAACAAGATTATACAACACCTAAAAATCTCCAAGGACCTCTCTTTCTACTGGAGATCAGATGTAGGGGAGATAATTCCAGCTATGGATCCAAGTGAGGGGGAGAACCTCATTATTCTGCTAGATATTGATTTGGATACTGTAAATACAATAGTAATGGAAGTAATACCGGAGATAGACACTATTCTGGATCAAGTAGAGGTTCCTAAACAGGAAATGCCTAATAGGGAGATTGAGGAGGCAGTCTCTAAGGAGATAGAAAAAGAAATCTTTCTAAATAAAGATACAAATATCCAGGGGGAGATGACTGCTCTTCAAGATAAACCAGTTCCTGATGACATAGATCTTGGTGAAGAAGGTGCAAGAGTTGAGGGGAGTTAGCAGATTTGGCCCCAAATACTGAAGGAGCTAAAGAGCCAAAATTAGTTGAGGTAGTTAGTTCTTCAAAATCTGGGAAGGAGCCTCTCAGATAAAGAAAAGAAAGTTAACTAAACTCAAAAAAAGGAGTAGAAGTTATAAGAAGACCATTTATTCTAGAACAACACCTGCTCCTGATATGGATTTAAGCTCACTTCTAGTTCAAATACAGATATTGCTAGATCAACAAAGGAATCAACTAGAAAAATCTATAGATGAAAATAATAAGGAATTACAGTTTCAGCTTGCACAATAAATCAAATCCATTAGATTTGAGGTGAATTTGTTGGAGAATGATATGACTCACTTCTTCCAAAGAGGAGCACATGTTATAGTCTACCTTGCTCAACAGCAGCAGGAGGCAAAGAAAATTGAAGATGAAATAGCTATTAAACAAGGATATATCCTTGAAAATCAGACTAGAATGAATGAGAACATGATAGTACTGCATGATACTACATTGGTAAAGATAGCTGAGCAAACTACTGCTCTCGAGACCAAGATAACCTCTACCTCCAAAGATATTGAAATTCAGCTATCTACTCACTAGACTTTCTCCACACTTTAAGATAGTAGTGTCGAGACAATGCAACTATCTCGACACAATGTAGAACTGAAGTGCAGACTTAAAGTGTCGACACCCGGCAGACAGTAGTGTCGAGACAATCCAACTATCTCAACACAGTGAAGAATTAAAACAAGTGTCAACACATGGCAGACAATATTGTCGAGAAAATTCAAATGTATCGACACAGTGCAGATTTAAAGATGTCGACACCGTCGACAGTTGTGTCGAGACAAGTTAACTTTCTCGACACATTCAAGTTCAGACTGAAAATTCTACTAAGTAATATTGTGTCGAGACTGCTAAGATGTCTCGAGACCTTCTAAAACACTAATTAATATTGTGTCGAGAGACTTTGGACTTCTCGACACTTATAATTTTGAAGATGTACAGAGTCAACACAGAAGTGTCTATTCAAGTCAGAAATGTCACATCAGCTACAATAACGTAATATCTTATCAAAATCAGTTTGAAGGAAAATTTTAAGTATGATGTCACATGTTGATATCATCAATCTGAAGCCAGCAATCCGTGAAGGCTATAGATAGAGGGGTTGTCTTCCCAATATCTGGAATTCATAAATCAATTCTCTCATTCTAATTTCTTCAAAGTCAGGGGAGGGCAATAACCCCAAGAAGAAGGAAGATGAAGGTCTTCAAGAAAGTCTTCTGATCCTTTCAATAAGTTGATCAGAGGATTAAGGTGGATCTATTATACAAGTTCTTCAAGGATTTCAAGCCGATCATCATCAAGAAGATTGTAAATCCAGAGAAGTATCTTTTCAGCCATTCTGTTCATCAAGAATTAATTCTTTGCTGCTAAATTGAGGAATCTGAATTCTCAGATAAGTCAGATCACAGAATTATTATTTTCTGAAATTATTTACCTTATAATTTTGTAAGATCTCTTTGAGATTTGAGTGGGTAGGAGATTTCATCTCTGAGTTGTAAGCCTGATTTATAAAGGCTGAGGTAGGGTTCTTGAGGGACCTGAGGTAGGTGATTTGTGTGGGATCACTGAGGTGTAAGCTTTTTTTATAAAGGCTGAGGTAGGGTTCTTGAGTGACCTGAGGTAGGAGATTGGGTGGATCTCTGAGGTAGGACTAGTGGGTCTGAGTTATAGGTTTCTTAACAGAAACTGAGCCTGTAAGATCTTTTGATTTGAGTTGAAGAGGAGGAGATATAACCTTATCTAGCACATTGTTAGTGAGGAAGAAGGGGGAAGTGGATGTACCCTAGATAGGGTAACCACAATAAAATTTCGGTGTACTATGTGGATTGCATGTGTTATGTACTTGTGAATGTTTATTTTTAAAATTCTGTTGAACAGTAAATCTATGTGACTAAGAAATTTAAAAGACACCTATTTACACCCCCTCTAGGTGATTAACTACCCATAGATTTTTCTTTCAAGATCACCTCAGATTTCCCCGCGAGTGCTGCTGGCGAGACTGTAGAGAAGGAAGTGGGTGAGATTGGTGGGACCTCGGCAGCATAAGAGAAACCTGGGCCTAAGGATCATAGGAACTTTGGCCTGGGCAAGAGGGTGTTTGATGACGCCGGCGAGCCCCTGCTGGTATGGGACCAGGAATCCAACAGGGCTTCCATCTCCACTGTACTTGAAAGACTTTGTTTCCAAGGTCAGCTAACACCTAGAGGGGGTGAATAGGTTTTAGGTCTCTTTTTAATTATCTTGACCTACACCTTATTTGTTGTCCTTGTTACTGATGCGTGGAAAACGGCAAGCGCACCGGTCGCACAAGTAATAAAGTTTGGGAATAAATCCCCGAGTGTCGGTCTCTTGAGGAACACAGTAAGGGATGAGTTAATGTCGAGGAGGACTTGAGATTGAAGTCCTCGGGGCGAAGGTAACGATGGGGTTTGTGATGGTTGCGGAAACAGAAAATAAAAGCTACAAGCTACTCCTATGCAACGCCGCTATGCGATGCTTCGCCAGGCGGGATGGAAGGCTAGTCGGGCCGCTATGCACCGAATCGCTAGGCGGATGGACGAGTAGGCTAGCGGATGAGGTGGAGAGAACGGCGGAAATCCTACTATGCAGGCCGCTATGCACTGCTTCGCCAGGCGGGATGGAAACTACACGGGCCGCTATGCACCGAATCGCTTGGCGGATGGAAGAGTAGGCTAGCGGATGAGGTGGTTAGAACGGCGGAATGAGGGTCGTGAGCACCTCTTCGCAACGCACGCCACTAGCAATTGCTAGTGCGGCAAGGGTGGATGGTGGTGGATGGAATAACAAGGCGCACCTCAAGCAATAATAACAAAATCACAATAACTCACATAGACATGAATAAGTGAAAATGCTAATCAATAAAAATACTTCATCAATACATAGAGTTAAACTAAGCTATCAAATACAAGAGAAAGAGGTGTGCGAATCGACCGAATCCGAAGCCTTGTTGAGGGTTCACGGTTGGAATCCCGGGTTGTCAATCCGAGTCCAAGCTCGGTCCTCAACTGCGTCCGGGGTAGAGGAGGCTGTCACTCACTCCCAATGGACCCGTCTTCTTCGTTGAAATGATCCGTAGATTGCGGCTCCGGCCCTTCCTTGCTTGATGGAGAAAGCTCGGTCAAAACTCCGCTTGAAGCTTGAGGATGAAGGAGGAGGCCGAGAGGATGCTCCGGCGTTGATTTGGCGTTGTAAGCTTGCCCGGAGACCCTCCCTAAGGTGGGAGATGGAGGAAGACGGCGGAAACCCTCGTTCGGGACGAGAAACGGCGGAAAAGTCGCGTGATTTGATCGATCTCAAAATTAGGGCGGACCTGCGCTATTTATAGAAAACAGATTTAAACAGCGCGCACGATCACAGGCGCACGACCAGTGGTCGTGCGCGGTATGGCCTGTGATCGTGCGATATGGAGGCAGAAAAGTGGAAAAAGAAGGTGTGACTGCGCACGACCGGCAGCGCACGAACAGTGATCGTGCGCGGTATGGCTGATGATCGTGCGATATGCCGGGACAGAACTTTCACAGAAGAGGTCATGACTGCGCACGACCAGTGATCGTGCGCCAAAGAGGTCGATGATCGTGCGTGGGTAAAAACGCACGACCATTGACTCCTTTGCCAAAAATGGTGAATGTCCTATCCCGGACGCCCACACGATCCCAGAACCTGCAGGAAAACTGGACGGGATGTCGACATGGCAGTCACAGACATAAATATTAAGCAAAGCAAAAAGGGAAATACACACACGCACAGAAATAGGCTAATAAAGTGCACAAGACGTGGAATAACCGTAGCGAACCAAAAGGAGTGCAAATGACGCTAAACGGTGTGCAAAGACAAGAAAATAAGCCTAGATGAGTCCGAAAATAGGTATATAAAGAGGACTCATCACACCCCCAGACTTAACCGTTTGCGCGTCCCGAGCAAACAAAACCTAAGCAGACGGGGAAAATGAACTAGCTAACAAAGAAATTGCAAAACAGAGTACCATGCGAAGTCGCATGCTCGCGTGCATAAAAATAAAGTAGAGGAAATTTTTAAGTATACAAAATATTTTATATTTTTCACAATGCGTAACAAAAAATTTTATTATTACTCAAAAGTGGAATCACGGTGAATCATCCGGTCCTACGCAGGAAGAAAGTAGACAGGCCACTAAGGCGAGCATTGCCGAAGACCGGGGCTCAAGATTACCCCCAAAGGAATCCACCAATGTCGGAAACCATAAGCTTGCCCGTTCACACTCTCTCCACGGCACTAGTCAACTCAAGCGCAAGTCCGTAGGACTTTAGGATAATAACGGGGCTTGGGTTACGGTGAGGAAAACAAGGGTAAATATGAAGGGTATGCACCTAACCCAAATGAGCTAACGTACGAATAAATCCAACCGCTAACCACCAAATAAAAGCGGGTGCACCACACCCCCAGACTTGATTTTTAACTTATGGGTGTGTGCACCGCCTACTCCAAAAGTAATATCATCACAAATAAAGATTTTCAATCAAAAATTTTTTTTTTCTTTTTTTCTTTTCTCTTTTTCTCTTTTTCAAATATTTTTCTTTTCTTTTTTCATCTTTTTATTTTCACAATTTCAGCAGATATAACATGGAAGCACTTCCACATTTTCACAAATAATAACACCACATCACAACCCAACATGAAAATATAAAACACTAAGCTCGACTTGGGTGTGCGACTAGGATCGGCTATGAGGCTTTGGCGAATATAGTGGAGCTGAATCAAAAGGAAGGGTAGGCACAAAGGGGCTAGCAAGGGCGATGTTAGGAATGGGTACAAAGCTCAACCGGGCCAAAAGGTGGCCTACATCACTCTCACGCTAGACTAACCGTGTACCAATGCTTCAAGAATAGCTTGGGGCAAGTTCTTAGCAACCGAGAAAGATAATCCTTCCTCCCGACTCAAGCAATACGAGTCTAGTGGCTGCTACACACATTCCTACGCTACCGTTTGATTCACATCGGATTCACCAACTTTTGAGTAGAATAAAAAGAATTTACGCAGATAGAAGAATATAAAACTATAAGCATACAGAAAAATTAAATCTACTCAAATTTCTATACAAAACGAGAGCAGTTGACTAGAAACACAGCAAGGCCAACATTTTACTCCGTCGCGCAATCCTGAACTAGCACAGAAATTTTCCAAATCGAACAAAGATACGGGTTCAACTCGTGACACGCAAACCGCTAAGCTCGCGCTCATATGGGTGCAGTGGTGTGCGATGCAATGAACATAAACAAAATAAAACACGAAAAGCTTCTAGCATGCAAAAGAAATGTGTACGTGCAAAAGGTAAACTGACTCTCCCCCAGACTTAAACTAAACAACACATCAAATGATAGAGAAATTTAAATCAAAAAGAGCTAAGGGAAGAGGTTACCCAATGCTCAGCAAGTGAGCATACCAGAAGACGCGTGAAAATTAGAAGCAGGCCCGCCATACGAAGAATCACAACCCCGCCAATGCGTAGTATCCATGAATACCTGCAGGGGTGAGCTCCGCAAAAACAAAAGAAAAATATACAAGAAGAAATACTAAACTAAGCTAGACATAAAAAAAGAAAAATGCAGAAAATGAAAGATAAGCACTGGGGTTATTGTCATCCCAGCATGACTTATTCAGCAAAAGAAAAGTTCTAGCTAATGGGCCTATGAAAAGAAAAGTGCACAGGCAACTGTCCTAATATCCGTGTCGGTAACGGGTACCGATACGGCGATAGCACAGTTACCCCTCTACCTAAATAATAATACCTGAAAAGCTCAGGTAGAGGAAGCAGGAAATAAGATGAGGAGGAGACCTGGTCCTCGCTCATCTCATCACAAAAAGAATCCTTGCCTAGCAAGGTATCGTCCACCACAAGCTCGTTGGGGGCGAAGGTGAAGGTAGAGGCTTCAACTGCAAAAGGAGTAGGAAACTCCTCATGCACGCTGAGGCACTCGCCGACAACCTGAGCGCAATGCTCAATGTCAACCCAACTCACCTGCAGGGAGTCAACCCGCACAGGCGCAGAAGGAGAAGGGGGGTCAAGGAATAAAGGAGAAGAAAAACTAAAAGAAGCGGAAATAGGGAGAGTGATCCCGGAATCACTCTCAGCAGGCTCCAAACAATGATCATCGTCGGTGTCATGTGAGTCATGGCGAGGGGAAGCTGAGACCATGAGGTCCTCGGTGGTGATTCGGACCTCCTCAACCAACAAGGAAGTAGAAACCTCCTCGCCAGCAAGGATTTCCTCATCACACCTCGGTACGTCACGGTGTTCCAAGACATAGTACTCACCATTGATGAGAATAATGTCCTCGTCACACCACGGCGCATCCTCATATTCCCAATTCCCGCAGGGCACAACATCATCAACCAACTCACTAGAAAGGGGAGTAGGTAATTCATGCAAAGAAAGCGGAGGAGCAACATCATCAGAGATAATATGCGCAGATTCCTCCGGGGGTGAATCAAAAATAGGGGAAGAAGGCACAAGGAGAGAAGGTGCCGCAATGTCGTCGCACTGACCAGTAGAAAGTCTGATGGGTGTATCCACAGCAGTCCCCCATAGACAAGGTGGTACTGCGGATACATCATCAGAATCAGAAGGAGCGGCCATTTGAGAAGTGGATGAGACAATCCGGATATCCGGTTCATCATCCGCCTCCAACTGGCGCTGAAATTCTGCGCAATCTTTCAACACATGGTCGGTGCTACGACAACACAAACACCATTTTCCATTACTCCTCGGTCCAGGTGGAGCCGGAGAGGAATATGAAAAAGATGTAGGCGGAGAAGAGTAGTGACCATAAGACTGGGGTACGGTGTATGAAGTACCATAAGACAACGGTGCTCCATACACTGAACCACGAGAATTATGCTCCCATTCTTCAGTGGGGCACTCATCACTGTTATGCCTGTAATCCCCGCACCAATGGCAACGAATATTCGCATAAGAATACATGGTGCAGCAAGAAAGAATTCACCACAAGAATTTTCTAAGCAAAAATTAACTACACACAAGCAGATAAATAAAAAGGAATACCTGCTACTGGAATATAAAAAATTAGAAGAGGAATAAAGAAAAATAAGCAACAAATTATAAAAACTAAAGTAAAGAAAAATAAAACATGGAATGAACAGATGGAAAAGGGCTTCTATCTCAAATCTACCTCTTCAAAAACTCAAACGACTGTGTTCCCCGGCAACGGCGCCAAAAACTTGATGCGTGGAAAACGGCAAGCGCACCGGTCGCACAAGTAATAAAGTTTGGGAATAAATCCCCGAGTGTCGGTCTCTTGAGGAACACAGTAAGGGATGAGTTAATGTCGAGGAGGACTTGAGATTGAAGTCCTCGGGGCGAAGGTAACGATGGGGTTTGTGATGGTTGCGGAAACAGAAAATAAAAGCTACAAGCTACTCCTATGCAACGCCGCTATGCGATGCTTCGCCAGGCGGGATGGAAGGCTAGTCGGGCCGCTATGCACCGAATCGCTAGGCGGATGGACGAGTAGGCTAGCGGATGAGGTGGAGAGAACGGCGGAAATCCTACTATGCAGGCCGCTATGCACTGCTTCGCCAGGCGGGATGGAAACTACACGGGCCGCTATGCACCGAATCGCTTGGCGGATGGAAGAGTAGGCTAGCGGATGAGGTGGTTAGAACGGCGGAATGAGGGTCGTGAGCACCTCTTCGCAACGCACGCCACTAGCAATTGCTAGTGCGGCAAGGGTGGATGGTGGTGGATGGAATAACAAGGCGCACCTCAAGCAATAATAACAAAATCACAATAACTCACATAGACATGAATAAGTGAAAATGCTAATCAATAAAAATACTTCATCAATACATAGAGTTAAACTAAGCTATCAAATACAAGAGAAAGAGGTGTGCGAATCGACCGAATCCGAAGCCTTGTTGAGGGTTCACGGTTGGAATCCCGGGTTGTCAATCCGAGTCCAAGATCGGTCCTCAACTGCGTCCGGGGTAGAGGAGGCTGTCACTCACTCCCAATGGACCCGTCTTCTTCGTTGAAATGATCCGTAGATTGCGGCTCCGGCCCTTCCTTGCTTGATGGAGAAAGCTCGGTCAAAACTCCGCTTGAAGCTTGAGGATGAAGGAGGAGGCCGAGAGGATGCTCCGGCGTTGATTTGGCGTTGTAAGCTTGCCCGGAGACCCTCCCTAAGGTGGGAGATGGAGGAAGACGGCGGAAACCCTCGTTCGGGACGAGAAACGGCGGAAAAGTCGCGTGATTTGATCGATCTCAAAATTAGGGCGGACCTGCGCTATTTATAGAAAACAGATTTAAACAGCGCGCACGATCACAGGCGCACGACCAGTGGTCGTGCGCGGTATGGCCTGTGATCGTGCGATATGGAGGCAGAAAAGTGGAAAAAGAAGGTGTGACTGCGCACGACCGGCAGCGCACGAACAGTGATCGTGCGCGGTATGGCTGATGATCGTGCGATATGCCGGGACAGAACTTTCACAGAAGAGGTCATGACTGCGCACGACCAGTGATCGTGCGCCAAAGAGGTCGATGATCGTGCGTGGGTAAAAACGCACGACCATTGACTCCTTTGCCAAAAATGGTGAATGTCCTATCCCGGACGCCCACACGATCCCAGAACCTGCAGGAAAACTGGACGGGATGTCGACATGGCAGTCACAGACATAAATATTAAGCAAAGCAAAAAGGGAAATACACACACGCACAGAAATAGGCTAATAAAGTGCACAAGACGTGGAATAACCGTAGCGAACCAAAAGGAGTGCAAATGACGCTAAACGGTGTGCAAAGACAAGAAAATAAGCCTAGATGAGTCCGAAAATAGGTATATAAAGAGGACTCATCAGTTACTCATTAAGTTAAGCTTTCAAGAACATTAACCTGACGACGCAGATATTTTATAGTGGTTCCCTAGAGTTTGGGCACGCCCACTGTCCCTCTGCGCCATTCTAATAGTTTGTTAGACAAGGCTCTTCCACCAAAACTCGGCTCCAAGGAACTTACAACACGATTCGGCAGGACCACTCAGTCTTCTTCAAGACTTACACCTCAGGAAATATACCCTACCAGTCAGATCCCAACTTGATCCTACCTCAGCCTTTGCATCACAGGCCTACACTCAAATTCACTCAAGAATCCTACACTCAGATCTACAACAGATCTTACCTCAGCCTTTATAACGCAGGCCTACACTCAGATTCACTCAATAATCTAACACTCACATCCTAGATAGGATCCTACAGAAAATATTAATGATTTGGAACAATTAAACACCAGACAAAGATCTTTGTTTCTATTTTCCTGGGCTGAGTAGATTTCAGCCCAATCTTCTTCACAACAAAAAGTTGACAAGGTCCTCAGTTGATTCATGGCTTGTGCTGGAAGTATCTTGTAGAAGTCTCTGCCTCTTCTCTTTCAGGAATCAATCCTGACCTTGCTGTTGCAGATGAATATCGCAGCAACTATCTCTTTTTTGCTTTCAGTTTGACTAAACTGAACAGGACCGTCAGGCTCGGTAGCAATTGCGAGAAAGAAGACGATGTTCAGCCGTAATTGCGAAATCAGAAATCCCTAATTGCTTGTTGTCGACAAAACAAATCTTTCCCTTTTATTTCTTGTCGATCAACGACTCTATTGCATTGTGGGCCTGTCCTTTAATGCTAATTTACAACCTTCCATTTGTAGAAGATGACAAAAGCTGGCCGTCGGCGCCATCAATGGCTTACTCCATCTTTCCCACAACAAATTTGAACTGTGTTGACTTTGTTGACTTTTGCTAACTCATTTTGATGTCACCATCTATGGACTTAACCAAAATAAAGAATCAGTAGTATAGACGTTGAGTGAGTAAGCATCACTCAGTGACAAAACACTTAGACAGAATTTCTATCACTAAGCGTTGAGTGAGCATCCATCACTCAACGCCAAACACTTAGAAAAATATTCCAGCCATTAGGCAGTGAGAGCGTTGAGTGTGTCTTCATCACTAAATGTTTTTTGCCTTAGCCAATCTTTCTATCACTTGGCGTTGAGTGATAAGCTTCACTCAACGCCAAACTACTTAACAGATATTCTTCTATTATCTGGCATTGAGTGAGTAAGCTACACTCAATGCATTTGGACTTAGCCAATTTTTTGTGTCTGAAAACACTGGCTCTGACTGGATGAGAATCAGTCAATTCTTTTTATCACGTGGAATTGAGTGAGTAAGCATTACTCAATGCCTGTGGACTTGGTCGAAATAACTACACAGGTTTTTTGTTGCTTTGACTAACTTAGCAATACTAAATGAATTTGATGTAATGGTGTTGAGTGAGTGGACTTCACTCAATGCATGTGTACTTAGCCACATTTCTGCCTGATTCTTTTTAGGCTTTCCCTGTTCTCATAGATTTTAGTTATGTTACGTTGAGTGAGTAGACCTCACTCAATGCCTGTGATCTTAGCCACAATTTTAGCTTTCCAATTGTTAGGCTTAGACTAACCTAGCTATACTCAACGATTTTGCTTACCTGGTATTAAGTGAATAGAATTCACTCAACACCTGTGAACTTAGGAGATTTCCATCCTATCCAGTATCATCCAGATGACTTGATCTTCAAGGTGTCGAGTTCACTGACTTGTCTCGACACTGTTGACTGACGTGTATCAACACTTCTGACTTTATCTTCATGGTGTCGAGATAACTGACTTATCTTAACACTACTGACTGACTTGTCTCAACACTTATCCTACAAAGGTTTCGATAATTTTGTCTTTAGTCATTTCCTCAAATTTTCACCCTGCACCTATCACTGAGTGAGCTCTCTTCACTGACCGCGTGTGGACTTAGGAAAATTCCTTGCTATCTACTAGCTTGCTTGGTGTCCACCTGCATGCATAAACTCAAACACACATCAAATAAAACTTTTGTGTGTGTCATTAACTTGTTTGACTTCTTACAAATCTGGGCCATCTAGATCACTGGACCCATCAATCTCCCCCTATTTGAATAAGTCAAAACCCTAATTCAAATTGCTCACATTTCTAAGTCATTTACACACACAACATTTGTAGCAATAAAAAGTATTATTATAGCAGAGCAGATGTTGGAAGGCTACCACATTTCCTACTTATTTGGAGAGCATCACCTGCTCCCCCTGTTTCGCTGCAAGTTGTGTAATACCACTTGAATTCTGCAAGGGAGAATTTCATTTTCCCCCTCCATCTGATACCACTTGATCAGAGCAGCATTTCTTTCTCCCCCTGAATTTGATACCACTTAATCAAGCTATGATTCCACACTTGATCAGTCTTTGTAAATCTTTGAATTCATTTGATATGCCACTTAATTTCTTCTTTCTCCACTTAACTTCTTCTTTCTCTCCCCCTTTTTGACATCTGAAGAGTTGTCAGGAAAGAGCTGCTTTTTTTATGTGCTTCTCTTCTATCTAATTGCAGTTGATGCCCTTGGCACAACTGTTAGCTACCACTTTATGATTCATATTCTTCTCCTACAGCTGCTGCACTTGCTCCCCCTCAATAGGAGCCACTTTTGCCATCATTTTACTGATGGTCATTTTGATCTTCTTACTACTTAAGGGCTTCATCTCCTGCAAGAAAAACATATCCTACACCAAAACTAAATCTAAAGGGAGTGACTGAAGCTAGACAAGGTTCAACACGCCCAACTCAAACTTGAAGGTGTTGAACTTTGCTTCATCTAGTTGCTTAATAAAGATTTCAGCCACTTGCTTGTCTGTGGGGACAAACTTAAGATTGATATCTTTATTTTCAACATGCTCCCTAATAAAATGATATCTTATTTCTATATGCTTAGTCCTGCTGTGTGAGATTGGATTCTTGCAATAGAAATATCACTAGTAGAGTCACAAAAAAGAGGTTCTACTTATCTTGAGGTCATAATCTTGGAGCTGATTATGAATCCAAAGCAACTGAGCACAACAGCTACCTGCTGAAATGTACTCTGACTCTGCAGTTGATATGGCAACACTTGTTTGCTTCTTGCTGCTCCAAGACACTATTCTTCCTCCTAAGACTGATAGGTGTTGTAGTGTTTTTCCTGTCCCCTTTGCATCCAATAAAATCTGCATCTGAATACCCTGTTATTTCAAAATCCCTATTTCTAGGGTACCATAAGAAAAAATCCAGTGTGCCCTTAAGATATCTCAAGATCCTCTTTACAGCAGAGTAGTGAGATTCTTTAGGACATGCCTGATACTTAGCACAGACACATGTAACATACATGATGTCAGGCCAACTTGTAGTGAGGTATAGGATGGAGCCAATTACCCCTCTATACAAAGTTTCATCAACAGGTTTCCCTGCTTCTTCTTTGTTTAAAGGCATACTTCTCCCCATAGGAGTTTTCATGGTGGTGGCATTCTCCATTCCATATTTCTGAACTTGGATTCGGATATGGACAATCCATCATTAGTCTATCTAACTTAGAGTCCCAAGAAGAACTTGAGCTCACCCATACTACTCATCTCAAACTTCCCTTGCATAAGTTTTGCAAACTTCCTGTATAGGTTGTCATTATTAGATCCAAATATAATGTCATCAACATATATCTGGTGATGTAGGGATGTCCGGAATCGGAAATCTCTACGGAAATAATTCACTCCTCGCCCAATATCGTCTTAGAACTATCGCACCTACACAGCACCTATCGCTCACAATATTTCCTCGTCACAAATGCAGCGCATAGAAATAACAAGGAGGATTGGTTGACTCGAAAATAGCGATCAAAATTTGAGTCGGATCGTTCCCCAAATTAACATAAAGATTGCCAACCTTTTTGGGAGCAAAACCAAGGCTATAGGCCAAGATCCGCTCCGGCAAATAGGATCCACCCGATCCGGAAATAAAAAGCCTAGCAACGGCGATTTCGAAATGAAAAGTGCAGCGATTGATTTAACAAAGCGGATAAAACGATTTGCGATCCACCACAACTAATTAGAAGAAATCACACAAGGAGGGATGAGAAATTTTACCCAACCGGAGAACGTTCACACAAGATAATTGTGGGAGATTCACTCTCTCCACGGATCCACCGGCGTCACACCGAAGGGCTTGCAACCTTCTTCCACGGAGTCGCACCGAAGGAAGCCGCGCCGGAGTCGCACCGAACCGGATGGAGGGAGCAAAGGGGGGCCGGCGGCTTCACACCACTAGAGGGGGGGCGGCGGCAATGAGAGGCAACCTCCTTGGCCGAAATTCTCAAAGAGAGGAATAGGGTTTCAAATTTTCACTAATGATCTCATAACATGGCCTTCTTAAATAGGAGTTACAAACAAGCCTTAACCATTCATGATGGAGATGTAATCTCATCCATCCAAATGGTTAAATGCACACCAAATAAAAATATTGTCCAAATGCAAAAATAAAAAGTGCAATATTGAATATAAAATTATCACTTCAAACTTGGATAATTTTATATTCCTAAAATAGAAATAATAAAGCATGAAAGGGAAATGTTTTAATGCGGTGCGGCGAATGTTGCGCACCGCGGGCGGAGGTTGTAACGTAGCCTTCCGCTAGCATCATCGTGATGCCTCACGTCCTTCAGTTGAATCGCCTCAGCAACCGGGTCAACCTCATCATCGTCAGCATCGTCTCCAAGTAGAGGTGGAGGGGGTGCGCCATCAATCCTCCCCCGCTCAAAATCACGCATCTCTAATGCGTGGTCCAAGAGGTAGCGGCGAAGAAGATCGGCATCCAAACTTTGCAGCTCCAACTCGAGCACCCAAGAGTCATCCGAAGGGGGGCGGTCACGCCAACGGATAAGGAAGCGTCGGGTATCGTCATCAGCAGTGGTAACATGCTCAGCAGCAAGTATCATCTCTGGAGTGGAAAATGTCTGTGGGAACCTGGGGAACATATTAGCAGTAGGCAAGAAAGAAGGCAACGTACCATCCGATGATATACCTGTGGGGACCGTAAGAGAGAGATCATCCGTTCTACCACTCCCCAACCCATGAGAATTTAAAGTGGGAGAAGAAGACGACAAAGAAATCAACTCTTGTGGTGGCGACACAAATATCGTTAAATCCGAAACGTTAAAAATGGGGGAGATACCCCAATCAGCAGGCAAATCCAAAACGAAAGCGTTGTCACCTAACTTCTTAATAATCCGAAAAGGGCCAGCGCGCTTTGGTGCTAACTTTTTAACGGTGCCAGTTGGCAAGCGTTCGGGAACTAAACGGACTAAAACCAGATCGCCAATTTTAAAGTTTGATACTCCTATGTAAATTAGCGTGCGCCTGATAAGAGTCGTATTGTGACGTCAAAGTGGCCCGTATACGTGCATGTAGATCATGGATGTGTTGGGCAAAGGATTGTGCAAATTGACTTGCTTTGTACGTTGGAGGCAACGGTACCAAGTCAAGCGGCACAGGAGCTTTATAACCGTGGACAATCTCATTCGGAGACAAACCCGTAGACCTATTTTTGGAATTATTGTAGGCTAATTGGGCGTGGGGTAAGAGAAGATCCAAGTGCCTAAATGATCGCTCACGAGGCATCTTAACAAATTCCCTAAACTCCGATTAACTAGTTCCGTCTGCCCATCCGTTTGGGGATGATAGGCGGAGGAAAACAATAACTTTGTTCCCATTAATATCCATAACGTTTTCCAAAAATAACTAGTGAATTTTACGTCTCTATCCGAAACTATGGTCTTTGGCACTCCGCGGTGACTAACGACTTCTTTAAAATATAGTTTAGCGACATGAGACGCATCGTTTGTTCTACTGCACGGGA
The DNA here is from genome assembly GCA_039513925.1 of Platanthera zijinensis. NCBI lineage: Eukaryota > Viridiplantae > Streptophyta > Magnoliopsida > Asparagales > Orchidaceae > Platanthera > Platanthera zijinensis. The sequence continues at coordinate 104,787,282 of CM077079.1, read as the reverse complement.
TGAAATAAGCCATCTTGGAAAATCTATCCACAACTACAAAAACGGAATCATGACGGCGTTGGGTAGGGGGAAGGCCTAATACAAAGTCCATACTAACATCCACCCAAGGCATGGAGGGAATAGGCAAGGGTGTATATAATCCTACATTGGTTTTACCACCCTTAGAAACCTGACACGTTCGGCAGCTACTCACGACTCTTCCTACCATAGTCTTAAGTTTGGGCCAATAAAACTTTTCCTCGACTAACGTAACCGTCTTATCCCTGCCGAAGTGACCACTCAACCCTCCGCTATGCAATTCCCAAATGATATGTAGACGCAACGATGACTGTGGAATACATAGCTTTTCGTGCCTAAACAGGTAACCGTCCTTAATGACGTATGCAGATATCGTCGTGGGGGAACTATCCTGGGCTGATAAATAGACGTCTTGGAAGTCAGGACACGTGGCATACTCATCCTTATCCCGCTCAAATCCTATAACATGTACTTCCATAGAAGTGAGTAAAAGCGTAAGACGACTAAGGGCGTCGGCGACTCGGTTATCAGCTCCTTTAAGATGTTTGAGGTAAATGTATAACCTTGTAGGAATGCTACCCACTTAGCGTGTCTTGGGCTGATTTTATGCTGTCCTTTTTTTTTTTAATGAAACGCAAGGCCTCATGATCGGAGAGGATCACGAACTCCTTAGAGAGGAGATAGTGCCTCCAATGGTGTAGACATCGGACTACAGCATAGAACTCCCTATCGTAATTGGAATAATTCAACTTGGGGCCCGACAACTTCTTGCTGAAATAGCTAACGGGATGGCCCTCCTGGCTCAGGACACCTCCAATTCCTACTCCAGACGCATCACATGTGAGCTCAAAGACTTTAGAAAAGTCAGGTAGACGTAAGACAGGTGCCTCAGTCATAAGCTCCTTTATTCGTTCAAAGCATAGGTGGCGGACTTCGTCCATGTAAACTCTCCCTTCTTCATACAGTCGGTGATAGGCGCCATAATACTACTGAAGTCTCGTATGAAACGATGATAAAACGTGGCTAACCCATGGAAACTACGTACCTCACGTAGGGTGGTTGGCACGGGCCAGTCCTTAATGACCTGAACCTTACCCGGATCAACTCGAATACCCTGTGACCCGACTATATAACCTAAGAACTCTACCTCCGAGGCATTGAAAGTGCATTTCTTAAGATTGAGAAATAAGGTCTCTTTCCGCAGGGTGGAAAGGATCACTCTCATGTGGGAGATGTGCTCGGTAGTATAGGTGCTATAAATCAGTATATCGTCAAAGTACACGACAACGAACTTCCCCATGAATGGCTGAAAGACATGTGTCATCATCCGGGAGAAGGTACTAGGGGCATTGGATAACCCAAAGGGCATCACAAGCCATTCGTACAGTCCATCCTTCGACTTAAATGCTGTCTTCTTCCACTCATCGCCCTCTCGTATCCTAATCTGGTGATAGCCACTCCGAAGATCTAATTTGGAGAATACGGTGGCCCCAGACAAGACATCCAACAAATCATCCAGGCGGGGAATGGGAAACCTATACTTGATGGTGATCTGTTGATAGCCCGGCTATCAACGCACATCCTCCACGTACCATCCTTCTTGGGGGCAAGAAGGGCTGGTACCGCGCATGGGCTCATACTAGTCCTAATGAAACCTTTCTCTAGCAAGCCCTCTATCTGGGACTGCAACTCCAGGTGAGCTGCGGGGTGGAGTCGATAATGGGGCTGATTTGGCAAGGAAGACCCCAGGATGAGGTCTATCGCATGCTGAATATTTCTAAGCGGGGGCAACGTGGACGGTAGCTCATCCGGGTACACGTCCCTATATTCTTCCAATAGTACCCGTAACTCACTAGGTAACTCATCCAAAACGCTAGAATCGTGCTTCGCACTTAGGAGGACTAGCGCATACATAATTCCATCAAGGAACGGATCTCTCTCAAACTCTTTCTTACCAACTAGATTCAATGATTTCCGTTCTACCGGGATAGTGGTGTCCTTAGCCAAGACTACGGGCTCCTTTGGGATGGTCGGTCTCAAGGTGACGGTTTTGCCATTGAATTTGAATTCATATGTGTTGACTCTACCAAAATGAGTAATATCACGGTCATATAGCCAAGGGGCGGCCTAACAACACATGACAAGCGTCCATCGGAAGGACATCACACCACACCTCATCAACGTAGGATTTGAATGAGAGTGGGGACCAGGCATCGCTTGGTAACGGGTACGGAGATCTTGTTGATCCAAGCGACCTTATATGGGGTCGGGTGTGGTTCCGTGGTCAAGGACATACGTGCTATGGCGTTCTCAGATACAACGTTCACACAGCTACCACTATCAACAATCAGCTTGCAGAGTTTCTCGCCACTCTTAAAAATCAGGGAAAATATGCTCGTCCTTTTCCATTCATCTAATGGTCGAGGGGTGGCCAAGATACAACGCATCACCATAAGGGGGTGATCGTCCTCTAAGTCACTTGGGACCCCTTCCGGGTCGCTCTCCTCAGCAGCCTCATAAACATAATCCGCAAGATCGGTCGTCGACTCTAATAGGGCTATGGCTTTAGTCTTCGTTGGGCATTCGAAGGCATAATGACCTTGAATGCCGCAAGAATAGCATGTGGCGTTAGTCTTGCTCACCTTTCCGATTGGAATGCGTTCACTCGCGGGGTTCTTGGTGTTCCTAGCCGTGATCACGACAGACTTGGACTCGGCCGACCGGTACTTCCCCTTATCTTGATAGGTGGAGGAAGATGCTCCGGTAGAGGATTTTCCTTTCGCATGAGAATAACGGGAGTGAGCCTTAGAGGCTAAGTGTTTTTCAATGTCGAGGGCGGCATTGAATGTGGTGTTCAAATCAGTGTGGCCATAACGCAAGAGCTTCCGCTGAATATCGGGTTGAAGCCCCTTACGAAACCTAGAAAGGGTGACTTCGGGGATCTCCCTCAGGTTACAACGCACCAACCGGTCCTTTAATTCTCCCATGTACTCTGATACGGAATTGGAGTCTTGCCATAGGGAGGCGAGCTCGTCAAACATTTGTGTCCGATGGTACGCGGGGACGTACTGATCGGTCAGCAAATTCTTCATGACGGTCCATCCAATAATCGGGTCTCCGTCCCCAGTCCCTAGTCTACGCTCTTCATTCAGCCAATAAGTTTTGGCGCGACCGGTTAGCTTCATCCTGGCAACTTGGACCTTTTGGGGGTCCGTAAGATGGTGCCAATCATAATAGCATTCCATATCCACTATCCATGTGAGAAAATTCTGTGGATCTCCCATACCATCGAAAGTGGGGGCATCAATTTTGATGGCCCTTGTAATATCGAACTCTCGCCCGTGGCGATTGCCTCGAGGGGGCACTCGTGGGGAGTCGCCATCCGAATCCGAATCGGAAATATGTTGGCGCCGGTGGGGCAACTCAACATTAGCGGGAGGTGGGGGTGGCCTAGCTTGATTTTGTAAAATCTGTGCTAAGGTGGCCCTAAGTTCCGTCATATCGTTACGAAGGTCTGCTATCGCTTCAGTGTTACGAATTTCGTGTTCGTTCTCAGCCATCCTAGACGTAGACGGTGCCGAATACTCCGTGCCTAGTCTTGTGCGCATGCAAGACCCAGAAAATTATGAAAGATAATTTTTTCTAGGGCTGTAGCTAGAGTGAAAATAATTTTTTTTTGACAAGCGTGATGTGAGAAACACGTAGATGGTTAAAAATTTTTATTTTTGAAATTTTGCTGAAAAATAAAAATTTCAGCCTGCTATTTGCAGACCAACTGGACAGATTTGGACAGAATTACGATGTTCTAATTTGCAGGCAGACTTAACGCGGCCGAATCAAAAAATTTTCTGTTTTAATGTTACTGGAAATAAGGTTAGGAAGCTACAGAAATTTTTTCAGATTTTTTTGACAAGTTTTAAAATTCCGAAGGATTTACTAAATGCAGACCAACCCGAAAATTTCAGATTTTTGAAAGTTCATATCAACCAACGAAGAACGCAGAGAGGATGTTTGCAACTTGGGAGTTGAAACGACCGTCTTTGATACCAAATTGATGTAGGGATGTCCGGAATCGGAAATCTCTACGGAAATAATTCACTCCTCGCCCAATATCGTCTTAGAACTATCGCACCTACACAGCACCTATCGCTCACAATATTTCCTCGTCACAAACGCAGCGCATAGAAATAACAAGGAGGATTGGTCGACTCGAAAATAGCGATCAAAATTTGAGTCGGATCGTTCCCCAAATTAACATAAAGATTGTCAACCTTTTTGGGAGCAAAACCAAGGCTATAGGCCAAGATCCGCTCCGGCAAATAGGATCCACCCGATCCGGAAATAAAAAGCCTAGCAACGGCGATTTCGAAATGAAAAGTGCAGCGATTGATTTAACAAAGCGGATAAAACGATTTGCGATCCACCATAACTAATTAGAAGAAATCACACAAGGAGAGATGAGAAATTTTACCCAACCGGAGAACGTTCACACAAGATAATTGTGGGAGATTCACTCTCTCCACGGATCCACGGCGTCACACCGAAGGGCTTGCAACCTTCTTCCACGGAGTCGCACCGAAGGAAGCCGCGTCGGAGTCGCACCGAACCGGATGGAGGGAGCAAAGGGGGGCCGGCGGCTTCACACCACTAGAGGGGGGGGGGGGGGGCGGCAATGAGAGGCAACCTCCTTGGCCGAAATTCTCAAAGAGAGGAATAGGGTTTCAAATTTTCACTAATGATCTCATAACATGGCCTCCTTAAATAGGAGTTACAAACAAGCCTTAACCATTCATGATGGAGATGTAATCTCATCCATCCAAATGGTTAAATGCACACCAAATAAAAATATTGTCCAAATGCAAAAATAAAAAGTGCAATATTGAATATAAAAATTATCACTTCAAACTTGGATAATTTTATATTCCTAAAATAGAAATAATAAAGCATGAAAGGGAAATGTTTTAATGCGGTGCGGCGAATGTTGCGCGCCGCGGGCGGAGGTTGTAACGTAGCCTTCCGCTAGCATCATCGTGACGCCTCATGTCCTTCAGTTGAATCGCCTCAGCAACCGGGTCAACCTCATCATCGTCAGCATCGTCTCCAAGTAGAGGTGGAGGGGGTGCGCCATCATCTGGACTAGGAGTATCTTGCCCTTAGATTCCCTTCGGAATAGGGTCTTGTCTATTTCCCCCTTGAGAATTTGTTCTCAATAAGGAAACTAGACAATGTTTCACACCATGCTCTAAGGGCTTGCTTCAACCCATATAGAGCTTTCCTAAGCCTATAAACAAAATTGGGAGAGTTAGGGTCAACAAAACCTGATGGCTGATCCACATATACTTCCTCTTTTAAGTCCCCATTCAGAAAGGCTAACTTCACATCCATCTGGTAGACTTTGAAACCTTGATAGACAGCAAATGCAAGGAAGAGTCTTTTTTCTTCCAATCTGGCTACTGGGGCAAATGTCTGGTCAAAATTTATCCCTTCTTCTTGCTTGTATCCTTTAGCCACCTATCTAGCCTTATTCTTGATAATAATGTCATTCTCATCTAACTTGTTCCTGTAGATCAACTTAGTTCCTATTGTTGGGTACATTGGAAAATGTGTACCTGATTTGAAGAAGCCCAACCTAGCTCAATGATATACATCAAGGTGTATTTGATGTTGTTTTTGAGTTGACATGTGCAGGTGAAGAATTGATAAAGTATGCAGAAAAAATTCTAAGTCCAAGTGTCGACATAGAGGAAGCAGTGTCGACACATAGAAGAAAATAGTCGACACAACACTGGGAAGCAGTGTCGACACATAGTAGTTAGTCTACAACTACACTGGGAAAAAGTGTCGACACAGAAGAAGTAAGTCGACACAACACTGGGAATTAGTGTCGACACAGAAGAAGTAAGTCGACACAACACTGGGAATTTGTGTCGACACAGAAGAAGTAAGTCGACACAACACTGGGACAATGTGTCGACACAGAAGAAAAGCGTCGACCTCAACATTGGGACAATGTGTCGACACAGAAGAATATAGTCGACCTCAAGTTTGTCTACACCAGCAGAATGTGTCGACACATTGTGATTGAGTCGACACATTATAGCAGTGTTAGAAGAAGACTATGTCGACACCTGAAGGCTAAGTCGACACTTACTAAGTTATGATTCTACAACAACTGTGTCTACACACAGGACTTGTGTCGACACACTGAAGAGTCAAGACCAAGTTATTTTCAGAAGAAGCTGTGTCGACTCAAAGGCAACTTAGTCGACATCACTAAAGACTGTGTCGACAGCAAAGTCAATTGTGTCGACACAGATAGACAGATGGTCTCGACACTTTCTGACAGACTGTCTCGACAACTAATGGTTCAAGACTAAGGCACAGGACTTGTTTGAAGATTTGACAGCTGTGGGTTGGCACCGGTTAACTGAAGCTGTCAGACTTGTCAGAAAACGGTTAGAAACCGGATCAGCCGGTTACCATGAAGAAAGTCTATAAATAGACAGAATCAGAAGGAGAAAGTACCTTTTGAAAAACATTGAATCAAAAAAGTGGGAAGGATTACAATTCAGTTCATTTCAAGAAAGTGCTAGGCACTTAAGAAGATCTTCTCCGGGAGATCTAAGAAGACTATCTAAGGATAGATCAAAGAAGAGTTCTAATCAGAATTCAGAAGAATCATTCAAAGTGCTGGATAGAGAGAGATCAAGCCAGAATTTGAAGAAGAAGAAAGAATCCACCAGTGGATTCTCAAGAAGCTGTTTGGAAATCAACTCAGCTAAGTTCATATTCAAGAAGCTTTGAAGAAGGCTCAGATACAGTTGATTGCATCAGCTGATCAAGAATTGTCTTGGCCTTCTTCTCTCTCAATTTTGGCAAGACAGTTAAATAACCTTTTCTATATTTCTGTAGGATCTGTTTACACAGATCTGAGTTGTAAGCCTGTGTTATAAAGGCTGAGTGTAGGAGTGTTGAACTCTGAGTGGTAGGGCTATTTGCCTTAGTGTAGGTAGAAGGATCTTCTCTGAGTTGTAGGCCTTGGGGCAAGGCTGAGGTAGGGCAGTTGTGCCTGAGTTGTAGGAACCAGTTGGGTTCTGAGTTGTAGGATCTGTTGATCTGAGATTAGTGGAAGTTTGGCCGAATCTAGCATACTGCTAGATAGGTGAAGGGGGAAAGTGGATGTACCCAGACCTTGGGGAACCACTATAAAACATTGTGCAATCTGTGATGTTTTATTTTTTGTGATTGCTGTGCTTATTGTGTTAGCCATTGAATTGAATTCTGCCTAGAAGTTTTTATAAAAAAGCAGAACCTATTCACCCCCCCCCCCTCTAGGTGTTTAGGCTGCCTTGAAAGTTAAACTATCAAGTGGTATCAGAGGGAGGTTCCTCAAAAAGGACTTAACAGTCTGAGGTAGATCTGAAAGGCAGATTCAAGATTCAAGATTCAAGAAGATGGGTTCTGGAGAGAATCATAAGGAGCTAGGGTCTATGAAATTACCCATATGCAAGAAGGAAATCTTTGGGATCTGGAAAGAAAGAGTCAGATTGTTTATGGAGGCATCTGACCCAAGGATTTACATCACAGTACAGGAAGGCCCCTTCATTCCAATGAAGATATCTGTTCTTGATGCAAATATCCAAATACCAAAGACTTATTCAGAAATGACCAAGGATGAAATCATCTTGGCAACCATGGACAAAAGGGCACAGAACATCATTGTTAGTGCCATAGATGATTCAACATTTCAGAATCTGATTCACTGCAAGACCTCCAAGGAGATGTGGGACACATTGATTGTCTACATGGAGGGATCTGAAGAAGTAAGGCTGGACAGAAAGTCTATGCTAAATCAGGAGTATGAAAGCTTTAGACAAGGAAAATCTGATAGCATAACTGAGTGCTATAAGAAATTCTATAGAATTGTGAATGAGCTAATATCCTATGGAAGAGTCTTCAGTACCTATGAACTGAATGACAAATTCTTAAGATCCTTATCAAAGGATTGGGATACAAAGATCTGTGCCATAAGAGAAGTGGCTAAATTGGCAGAGATATCTCCTCCAACCCTGTTTGGAAAGTTGCTATCCTATGAAATGCAACTTATGGTGAGGAAGGAGGAGGAAAGAAACTCAAGAGGAGATCACAGAGAAAAGACTGTGGCATTTAATGCTGAAGCCACTAGAAAGAATAGGAGGAAATCACCATCTCCTCCTAAAGGAGTTGAAGAAGATAGTTCTGAAAATTCAGATAAGGGTTCAGAAAGCTGTGATTCAGATGCAGACTTTGCTGCATTCACAAGGCAATTCCAAAGGTTCTTGAAAAAGAAGCAATGGAATTCTAGGCCTTCCACTTCACAGCAAGTTGATGACTATTATCAGAAGAGAAGGTCATCAAGGAAAGAGAAAAGCAGATCAAAGCCCAGCAAAGCCACTACTTCAAAGATTGTCTGCTATTATTGCAAAAGGCCTGGACATGTAGTGGCTGATTGTCCTGACAAGAGGAAGGAATCTTCAGAAAAGAAGAAGACTTATTAGAAAGGCAAGAAGGAGAAATCCTTTGTAGCAAAGAAAGATAAAAGTCTGTCAGACCAGTCAACTTCAGATTCAGGATCTGAAGCTGAAGCATATATTGGACTATATGCTGCATCTGAGGAAGAGGAGTTTATGCAGTTGCTAGACTCCATCAATGAACATCAATGCATGGGGTTGATGACAAGATCAGAAGAGGACATATGCCAGAATCAGTCTGGTCCTAATGAGGTAAAATGTCCTTCCAGTACATCTTTTTGTAGTACAAGTGAAGAATAAGCTACATCTACATCAAGTGATGAAGATGCATCTGGATCTGAAGGAGATGTCTATCAATTGATAGACAAATATGGGGACTTGTTGCAGGCCCTTAAGAAAAGAAAGAACCTGGTTAAAACTCAGGCTCAGGAAATTGCTGAACTAAGGGTAGCAACAACTGAGTTAGAAAAAGTCCTTGATCAAAAATTAAATGAAATTGCCAAGCTGAAGAATATAACTATTATTCAGATGGGCACAATTAATTATACTAATGATCAAGTGAAGAGTCTGGAGGCCAGACTTAGAATTGAAAGGGATTTAGTGGCTAGTTACTCTAAGCCAAAATCTGTCTTACCCTTGATAGATGAATTTGTCACTCAGAAGGGTAAGGCTGGATTAGGATTTAAAGGTAACTCCAAGGCTGGCAGATTCAAGAGGAAAGGCAAAGCCCCTATTCAGCCACTAAACCTTTCAGTCCCCATAAAGTTTAGTAAGGTGAAAGTGCCTTCTAACATATATGATCATGAAGACATTCAAGGTCATATTAAGACTAATGTTCTGAAGAACAAGGGTGTAAATGCAAGCAGGCCTACCTATGGTCATAAACCCAATGGTTTTAAGAAATCAGTAGGTGAAGTTGCAACAGCACCAGCAATGAACAGAAATTCTTCTGACAAGGATGTATCTAGATCTAGATACAATAAGTTTGAATGTTGGTGCTGTGGCAAGAGAGGCCATTTTGCATTAGACTGCTGGTATAACACAAGTGTTATAAAGAATAAGAGTCTACCTGTTAGAAGAGGTTATGATAACTTTATTAATGCTAACCTGAACCAAGGACCCAAGACTTACTTGGGTTCTAAGGGTAAGTAATTCTGTATTGCAGGTGAATCCAAGTAACCATGCCCCTATATGGTACTTGGATAGTGGTTGTTCCAGGCACATGACTGGAACAAAGGGGCTGCTGAAGGAGTATTCATCTGTCAAAGATGGACCTAAAGTGATCTTTGGTGGATCTGAGAAGGGAGTCATCAAAGGGTTTGGTAACATTTCTTCTAACCTAATTACTATCACCCAAGTGGCCTATGTAAAAGGTTTGAAACATAATCTAATAAGCATAAGCCAGCTGAGTGATCTAGGATATGACATTTCATTTGGTAAGGATGGATGTCATATCAAAAGGTCAAGTGATCAAGAGATCATATTGACTGGGTATAGGAAGAGAAATGTATATTGCCTTAATTTTGAATGTGAAAATAAGGCTTTCCCCATTTGTCTTGTAGCTGATGACAATGCTTCCCATTGTGTTAAGTGGCACAAGAGATTGGCTCATCTAAACTACAAGACAATTGGCCAACTCATTAGTAAAGAACTAGTGAGGAATGGGCCTCAAGTTAAGTGTATAAAGGAAGGGGTATGCTCAGCTTGTCAAAAGGGCAAGCAGACAAAATCCTCATTTCAAAGCCTTGAAAACAAGGATTCTGTGAGGTGCTTATACCTCTTGCATATGGATCTTTTTGGTCCTATGCCAGTTCATAGTCTAGGTAGGAAGGTCTACACTTTTGTGGTTGTAGATGACTATTCTAGATTTACATGGGTGTTCTTTCTGAGACAAAAATCTGAAACCCCAAGTGTATTACTTAATTTTGTAAAGCAAATTCAGAATGAACTGAATAGTACAGTGGTCAAAATCAGAAGTGACCATGGTACTGAGTTTCAATCTGAAAGCATAACAAACTTGTGTAAAGACTTTGGGATTTTCCAAAGAATTCTCCTCACCTAGAACACCTCAGCAAAATGGAATTGCTGAAAGAAAGAATAGAACATTAATTGAAGCTGGTAGAACTCTATTGAGTGACACCTCTCTCCCAGAATATTTTTGGGCTGAGGCAGTTAACACTGCTTGTCATGTCATCAATAGGGCTTCTATCACCAAAAGCCACAGAAAGACTCCCTATGAGATTGTGAAAGGCAGAAAACCAAATCTATCCTATTTTAGGATCTTTGGTTGCAAGTGCTATATACTTAACAATGGCAAGTCATATTTGACTAAGTTTGCTGCCAAATCCCAGGATGGGATATTTGTTGGGTACAGCACAAATAGTAAGGCCTATAGAGTCTTCAACTTAACTACTCAAGTTGTTGAGGAATCTGTGCATGTTGTATTTGATGAAACAAGATTAATCAATTGTGAGTTGTCTTGTAGATCAAATGACTCAACAGGTATAAGCAAGAGGATGGACAAGCTCTCCATTGCTGAAGCTTCAAAAGAAGATGGAGCATTGGAAAATGAAGGCTGCTGTCCTAGGGGGAGTACAAGAGATAATGGAAGCTGATGAAAACCAAGAGGTTCAGCAGAATGAAGAAGCTGGAGATGCTCAACCTGAAGGGAATCTTCCTCCAGCTATAAGATATCTAAGAGATCATCCTACTGATCAGATAATTGGTGATCCAAGACAAGGAGTGCAAACTAGAAGCAGAAATCAAAGCACAGTTTTGCATTCAAGTTTCTTGTCCCAAATGGAACCTAAGAAGTTTGAAGAAGCTATCCAAGACCAGCACTGGATTGATGCAATGCAAGAGGAGCTGAATCAATTTAGAAGGTGCAAAGTCTGGGAGCTTGTTCCTAAACCAAGAGGCCACAACATAATTGGCACTAAGTGGATCTATAGGAACAAGCTAGATGAAAGTGGGATAATAGTGAAGAATAAAGCAAGGTTAGTTGCAAAAGGATACAGGCAGGAAGAAGGGATTGACTTTGATCAAACCTTTGCTCCAGTAGCAAGGCTGGAGGCAATCAGAATGTTCCTTGCCTATGCAGCCTACCAAGACTTCAAAGTATACCAGATGGATGTGAAGTCAGCATTTCTGAATGGTGATCTTAAAGAAGAAGTATATGTAGAGCAGCCATCAGGTTTTGTAGATCCTCTTAAACCTGATTCTGTGTATAAGCTTAGGAAAGCTTTGTATGGGTTAAAACAAGCTCCAAGGGCTTGGTATGAAACCCTGTCTACCTTCCTCATTGAGAATAAATTCTCAAGAGGAAAGATAGACAAAACTCTATTCCTTAGGGAATCCAAAGGAAAGATCATCTTAGTCCAGATCTATGTTGATGACATAATCTTTGGATCTACTGAAAACAACCTTTGTAAAAAGTTTGCCAAACTTATGCAAGGGAAGTTTGAGATGAGCAGTATGGGAGAACTTAAGTTCTTCTTGGGACTCCAAGTAAGACAGACTGATGATGGATTGTCCATATCCCAGTCTAAGTTCACCAAAGAATTAATTAAGAAATATGGTATGGAGTCATCCTCCACCATGAGAACTCCTATGGGAACAAGTATGCCTATATGCAAAGATGAGGCAGGTAAACCTGTTGATGAATCATTGTATAGAGGAATAGTTGGGTCTCTACTATATCTCACTGCTAGTAGACCTGACATTATGTATGCAACATGTGTCTGTGCTAGGTACCAAGCCTGCCCTAAAGAATCTCATTATACTGCAGTCAAAAGGATTCTGAGATATCTAAAGGGCACTCCTACTCTAGGTCTTTGGTACCCTAGGAATAGAGATTTTCTACTAACAGGCTATTCAGATGCAGATTTTGCAGGATGTAGAGAGGATAGAAAGAGTACTACAGGTACTTGTCAATTCCTGGGAGGAAGACTAATATCTTGGAGTAGTAAGAAGCAGACTAGTGTGGCAATTTCCACAGCTGAGTCAGAGTATGTTGCTGCTGGAAGCTGCTGTGCACAGCTATTATGGATGCAGCATCAGCTTAAGGATTATGGTATTCAGGTAAGTAGAACACCCCTTTTATGTGATTCTAAGAGTGCTATTTCTATTGCTAATAATCCAGTTTCTCATAGTAGAACTAAGCATATAAAAATCAAATACCATTTTCTTAGAGAACATGTAGAAAAAGGAGACATCTCATTGGAATTTGTAAAAACAGATTATCAAATAGCAGATGTATTTACTAAGCCTTTAGATGAAACAAAATTCAATAAATTCAAAATTGAATTAGGTATGTTAACCATTGATTAATGTATTAACAAAATCATTAACAATGAAATTAAAGTGGGATTTAAGTAAGTTAAGTAATAACTATAGAAATTGGCTAAGTAAGATTGTGTCGACACATTCAGTAATAATGTGTCGACTCAGAGAAATAATGTCGACAAGTCAGAAATATTGTGTCGACACAGAGAATATGTGTCGACACTTAAGAGTTATATTGTCGACTTAACCAGAAATGTAATGTCGACTCAACCAGATAATGGTGTCGACACTTACAGAATATGTGTCGACACTTATCCTTAGAGTCGACACAGAATTTCTGTCTTTCTATTATGTATCCAAGGTGTCGACATAACCACAAATTGGTGTCGACACATAGTAGGCTGAAGTAATGTCGAGTCAATAGAAGTTTGTGTCGACACATTCCGTCTGTGTCGACACATTTAGACTGTTTTTGGCGCCTTTTGAACTTCTTTCAACTGAAGCTATAAATAGGTCAAAAACTCTTTCTGTCGACACGCTTCCAAGGTTTTCGAGACTAAAACCCTGTGTCGACAGTCTATCTTTCTCTCTTCTCTCAAGCTTTCTCGACGAATCGATGGCGCCAAGGATTGAAGACAACATTAATGAAGGGTATGAGTTGGTGCGCCAGGCCTTTGCAGAGGCGCCGCCAGATGTTCAAGGGGTATCACCCTCCTCTCTGAGTCAGGGTTAGAATTTCTCATCTCAGAACCAACTAAAATCTGGAAGAAGGAGGTGCACGAGTTCTTTATCTCTGCATCAGTCCACTCGACTGGCCTCAAGATTAAGTCCAATGTACAAGGGACTAAGGTGAAGATTACTCAAAGAAGTTTAAGAAAGATCTTTCAATTGCAAGTAGTTGAGAATGAAGAGGAAGTTCCTAGTTCTAAGACAAGGGAAGCCCTTCAATGGTGTGGACTGGACTCAGGCTTGAAGATTGGAGCTGCATTCAACAGGAAGGGTATGAATCAGCAAGGGAAGTTCTTGTCTGAAATAGTTTGGAAAGTGATCCTCTGCAAGACAGGTGGACATGATAGGATTTCTGCCTATATGTTCAGCCTTATGACCAGGATTGTTTTCACAATTCCTACTGATTGGTCAGGAGTACTCTTTGACAAGATCAAAGAAGGAATCAAGAAGCCTAACATGGCCAGGATCATGAGCTTATACCTCACTGGAGTGATTCCTGAAGTAATGCGGCAACTACAAGGGACTAAGATTAATCATATGAGAAGAATGGATATGAGACTGTTCTCAAGGTGGGATAGGGTGCTGTCCAAGGATGTGCCTGAAGAGAGCAGGCCAGACACCCCTGTGAAATCCCCTACTCAAAATCAAGAAACTGAACAACTACAAGAAGACCCACTAAGGACACAGGTTGAAGACCAGCTTGACTCAACTATAGTCCAGCAAGTGTCAACACCTGCACAGATGCAGGGGGAGCCAGTTTCCACTCCTGCTCAAAAGGTATCTACTCTTGATAAGGTACAAGTATAGGGGGAGCTAATGTATTTTACTATAAAAGATATTGCTCATATTTTTGTTACTGCACAGGTTCAGGGGGAGCAAGTGTCCACTCCTCCTCTAGATACTACAAATACTGAAGTACAAGTGCAAGAGGAAGCACAGTTAAACTTATCTCAAGATTTAACTGCTGCAGAAGTTACAGCTCAACTGGAATTTACTCTGGAGGAGTTATTCCCTGATACACAACAAATATGTTGAACAGAAGAACCAATCATACTACTACTGATAAAGTAGGAGGTGGACCAGAAATTGAGAAGTCCATAGGTATGGACATTGATCAGGAAGCTGAAGTTGAGCCACAGTTGAGGGGGAGCCAGTGGATGTTGAGGCTGAGCAACAGGTCACTGGGACAGATACAATTCATCCTCCTCAAGAAAGAATTCATTTAGATACTTCATCTGAAACTGAAACTGAAGATGCCAGGATGGCAAAGAAAAGAAAACTTGTTGTATTTAAGAGATGAAGCAAGAATTATAAGCAGGCTTTACAGACAACACCTCTACAAGTATCTCCAGCCTTTGATTATAACAAGTTTATGGTAGATCTACAGGTAAAATTGGATGAACAAAGGATGGCTCTGGAAAAGTATGTTGATGAAAATAGCAAGTCACTTCAGTTTGACTTAGCTCAGGATATAAAGTCCATCCAGTTTCAAGTCAACATGCATAAAAAGGAAATGACAGATTGCTTCCACAAGGGTGGCAATGCTGTGGTTTATCTAGCTAAACAACAGGAGGCTATTACTACAAAGGTGGATGACATTGCTTTGAAGCAAAACTATGTTTTGGAAAATCAGATAAGAATGAATGAGAATTTAACTGAATCTCATAATGAGATCATTAAGGAGGTAAAGAAGATTGTTCCAGGTCTGCCTGCAGATAGAGCCAAAGAAAGGGAAGAATTTGATAAGAATTTTCAAGCTGCCATTGCTTCTGTTAAGACTGCCATCACAACCTCTCAAAAAGAAATATCTGAAAAGCTTCAAAAGTTAAACCATTTTTTAAAGAGGGTGTGAATTATTTGGATGGCCAAATCAGATTTCAAAAGGAAGATTTACGAGATCATGTCTCTAGAGAAGCCATAAAGGGGGAGAGGATGCTAATTCATGCAGGCTCAGAACACTCCAAATGGGTGACCAATAGTATCCGAGCCACTTTGGGATATCCCCCATTGTGTGATGATGCTATGGTGGCTGAGTCAGGAATACAATCAAATCTACTTGAAGGCAATCAACCTGAGGTTGCCCAAGTCATT
Source organism: Platanthera zijinensis (assembly GCA_039513925.1). Classification (NCBI taxonomy): domain Eukaryota; kingdom Viridiplantae; phylum Streptophyta; class Magnoliopsida; order Asparagales; family Orchidaceae; genus Platanthera; species Platanthera zijinensis. Next base: position 104,771,650 of record CM077079.1, on the reverse strand, counting down.
TACCCCCCTCCAGATTTTGACATGATTGATCAGAAGGTTCAAGGAATGTATAGTCCTCCAAAGGAGGTTACTAATATTGTCATTGGGAAGGTTGATAAGCCTGAGGCTACTCTGAAAGAACAGCAAGATGCTCTATTAGCAAAGAAGAGATTCAGAGAGCAGGTTGCACTCAAGCCAGATTATGAGCAGTGGAGTCCTACTTCATGGAACATAATACTCACTGCATGAAAAGCTGTACAAGACAAAGTTCATGAGAGAGGGAAGTGGTACAATGAGATAGAATGGCAGAAGTATGAGGCAAGACAGGAAGCAATAGTACAATTCAGAAGGAAAGCTAAGCTGGGAAGACTGCCATCAGATGCTAAGGAGCCAAGCAAGTACTTCCCAAAGCCTTTTCACTATTTTGAAAGGCAAAGGATCAAGGAAGAAGCTCAGAAGAAAGCTGATCAAAAAGGAAAGAAGATAGCTGAAGAATCAGAAGCTCCTGTGACAGCTACAATTCAATCTGGCAAAGGGATTATCATAAGAGAGCCTGATCAATCCTGATTATGTTTTAAGTTCCTTCATAGTGTTTTGTAATGTTGTGATGTAATCATTAAATGTAAAACAATGTAATCAAACATTACCCAGTTATAAACAAAATGTTGTTTGGCATATTATAATGTTCATTCTGTGATGGATTGTTTTTATGTTTTGTTTATATTAAGTATTCCTGTCATGTCATATATCATCATTTAGTACTGTTTATAAAATGGTGTATATCATTGGCTATAAGGGTTATGACTTCTCCAAATAGGGGGAGATTGTTGGGTACATTGGAAAATGTGTACCTGATTTGAAGAAGCCCAACCTAGCTCAATGATATACATCAAGGTGTATTTGATGTTGTTTTTGAGTTGACATGTGCAGGTGAAGAATTGATAAAGTATGCAGAAAAAATTCTAAGTCCAAGTGTCGACACAGAGGAAGCAGTGTCGACACATAGAAGAAAATAGTCGACACAACACTGGGAAGCAGTGTCGACACATAGCAGTTAGTCTACAACTACACTGGGAAAAAATGTCGACACAGAAGAAGTAAGTCGACACAACACTGGGAATTAGTGTCGACACAGAAGAAGTAAGTCGACACAACATTGGGAATTTGTGTCGACACAGAAGAAGTAAGTCGACACAACACTGGGACAATGTGTCGACACAGAAGAAAAGCGTCGACCTCAACATTGGGACAATGTGTCGACACAGAAGAATATAGTCGACCTCAAGTTTGTCTACACCAGCAGAATGTGTCGACACATTGTGATTGAGTCGACACATTATAGCAGTGTTAGAAGAAGACTGTGTCGACACCTGAAGGCTAAGTCGACACTTACTAAGTTATGATTCTACAACAACTGTGTCGACACACAGGACTTGTGTCGACACACTGAAGAGTCAAGGCCAAGTTATTTTCAGAAGAAGCTGTGTCGACTCAAAGGCAACTTAGTCGACATCACTAAAGACTGTGTCGACAGCAAAGTCAATTGTGTCGACACAGATAGACAGATGGTCTCGACACTTTCTGACAGACTGTCTCGACAACTTATGGTTCAAGACTAAGGCACAGGACTTGTTTGAAGATTTGACAGTTGTGGGTTGCCACCGGTTAACTGAAGCTGTCAGACTTGTCAGAAAACGGTTAGAAACCGGATCAGCCGGTTACCATGAAGAAAGTCTATAAATAGACAGAATCAGAAGGAGAAAGTACCTTTTGAAAAACATTGAATCAAAAAAGTGGGAAGGATTACAATTCAGTTCATTTCAAGAAAGTGCTAGGCACTTAAGAAGATCTTCTCCGGGAGATCTAAGAAGACTATCTAAGGATAGATCAAAGAAGAGTTCTAATCAGAATTCAGAAGAATCATTCAAAGTGTTGGATAGAGAGAGATCAAGCCAGAATTTGAAGAAGAAGAAATAATCCACCAGTGGATTCTCAAGAAGCTGTTTGGAAATCAACTCAGCTAAGTTCATATTCAAGAAGCTTTGAAGAAGGCTCAGATACAGTTGATTGCATCAGCTGATCAAGAATTGTCTTGGCCTCTTCTCTCTCAATTTTGGCAAGACAGTTAAATAACCTTTTCTATATTTCTGTAGGATCTCTTTACACAGATCTGAGTTGTAAGCCTGTGTTATAAAGGCTGAGTGTAGGAGTGTTGAACTCTGAGTGGTAGGGCTATTTGCCTGAGTGTAGGAGAAGGGTCTTCTCTGAGTTGTAGGCCTTGGGGCAAGGCTGAGGTAGGGCAGTTGTGCCTGAGTTGTAGGAACCAGTTGGGTTCTGAGTTGTAGGATCTGTTGATCTGAGATTAGTAGAAGTTTGGCCGAATCTAGCATACTGCTAGATAGGTGAAGGGGGGAAAGTGGATGTACCCAGACCTTGGGGAACCACTATAAAACATTGTGCAATCTGTGATGTTTTATTTTTTGTGATTGCTGTGCTTATTGTGTTAGCCATTGAATTGAATTCTGCCTAGAAGTTTTTATAAAAAAGCAGAACCTATTCACCCCCCCCTCTAGGTGTTTAGGCTGCCTTGAAAGTTAAACTATCACCTATGACATTATGTTCCTTAGGTCTGGGAGCCAGCTTTCAGACTTTACATCTCTTGAACTAGTTCAGTTCTTCCTGCATTGCTTCAGTCTAGAATTGTTCTTTGATTGTCTCTTCAAACTTACAGGGCTCTACTTGTGACAGGAAACTTGAGTAGAGTGATGTATTGATACTCCTACTTCTGGTGAGTACTCCTTGGCTTGCCTCACCAATGATTTGGTGTACTAGATGATCCCTTAGATGCCTTACAGCTAGAGGCAATCTAACTTCAGCTATCTATTCTTCATTGTCTTCAGGTGGTTTTTCTTCATTGTCTTCAGCTGGCTGTTCTTCATCCTTAACATGTGAGCCCTAAGCTCCTTTTGGATAGCACACATCTTTTCTCTTATCTTGGACTGCTGGAGCATCTTCTCAGATTATAAGCTTATCCATCACTTTCTCTATGCCTGCAGAACTAGAAGAGGAGTTAGGCAGCTCACAGTTAATCATGTTTGATTCCTCAAAGACAACATGAACTGACTCTTCTATAACTTGACTTGTCAAGTTTTAGATCCTATATGCCCTACTGTTATTGTACCCAATAAAGATCCCTTCGTAGAACTTGGCAACAAACATTGTCACATAGGACTTTCCATTATTCAGTACATAGCACTTGCTACCAAAAATCCTGAAGTAGGATAAGTTTGGTTTTTTGCCTTTCAAGATCTCATAGGGAGTCTTCTTATGGCTTTTGGTGATAGAAGCCCTGTTAAGGACATGACATGCAATATTTACTTCCTCAGCCCAGAAATATTCTAGGAGAGATTTGTCACATAACAAGGTCCTACCAGCCTCCATGAGGGTTTGATTTTTCCTCTCAGCAATTCCATTTTGCTGGGGTGTTCTAGGAGAGGAGAATTCCTGGTGAATCCCTTAATCTTCACAGAACCTTGTCATGCTTGCAGACTAAAATTCAGTCCCATGGTCACTTCTAATATTGACCACAGTACTGTCTAGTTCATTCTATATCAGCTTGAAAAAAGACTTGAAGACTTCAAGGGTTTCATCCTTTCTCTTAAGGAAGAACAGACAAGCAAACCTAGAAAAGTCATCAATAACCACAAGGGTGTAGACTTTCCTACCTAGAATTTTAACTGGAATAGGACCAAACAAGTCCATATGTAGGAGGTAAAGGCACCTTACTGAGTCTTTGTCCCCAATGCTCTTGAAGGAGGTCTTGGTCTGCTTGCCCTTTTGGCATGCAGAGCAGATACCCTCCTTAGTGCATTTCAACTTGGGGTCATTTCTGACTAACTCTTCATTAAAGATTTTGCATATGGTCTTGTAGTTCAAATGAACCAGCCACCTATGCCATTAGACACAATATGAGGCTTTCTCATCTGTAACTAGGCATATAGGAGAGTCCTTACTTTCACAATCAAAATTGAGACAATAGATATTTCCTTTCCTAGTGTCTGTCAAGATGACCCTTTGGTCAATTGACCTCCTAATTTGGCACTCATCCTTGAGGAAAGAAATGTCATAGCCAAGATCACATAGTTGGCTTTTGCTTATGAGGTTGTGTCGCAACCCTCACATAAGCTACTTGTGTGATAATGATTATGCCATTTGATATCTTACCATACCCTTTAGTTTCTCCCCTTTCTGAACCACCAAAGATGACTTTGGGTACATTCTCTATTGGAGTGTACTCCTTCAGCATGCTCTTTGTTCCAATCATGTTCCTGGAACACCCACTGTCTAAGTACCATCTAGGGTTATGGCCACTTGGAATAACCTGCAAGGTATAAATCAGTTAACCTTAAGACCCCAACACTTCTTTGGTCCTGGGTGCATGTTAGTTTGATAATAACAATGCTTACCTGCAACTCTTCTAACAGGTAAGCTCTCTCTTACTCTTGGCACACTTTTATTATGCCAGCAGTCTGTTGCATATTGGCCCACTTTGCCATAGGACCCGCACTCATAAATATTGTACCTTCTTTTAAGAGCTGGTCTAGTGTTGTCTTGACAGCAGCTCTTGGTCTAGAAGGAGCGGCAACAGTCCTGTTCTTTTGTTTTACACCCCTATTCTGACTAGTGGTGGTTCTGGCAGTGGAAGAGCTTGGGATATCATGAGCCCTACCAGTAGCTGCCTTCTTTTCAGAAAGCACACTTTTGATGGCCTCTAAGATGCCCATGTCAGGTCTACTAACAGACTTGCCCTTTGTCTTAGAGTGGATTGGAATATTCTGAGAACAGTCTGAAGCTTTACCCTTGAGTGAAGGGATTGGTGCACCAAAAACAAATGGTCCAGGGTGGGCCATTTGAATTTCTCATGGGCTATCTTGAAGGCACTTGCACCCTTGCTATATCTACCACTATAGTGTGGAGCTTCTTTGCTCACATTAGTGGAACTACCATTCTTCTAGTGACCATAGGTGCTCTCTAGGTCATACCTGTTGGAAGGTAGCACCATTCTCTTAAATGGAACAACAGGCTTTGAGGCCAGTGGTTGTGCTGGAGCTTTTCCATTTCCTTTGGGGTTGGCAAGTCTTGAGGATCCCTTGATTCCAAACCCCTTCTTACCCTTTTGGGAAATGAAGGTGTCTATCAAGGGAAGCACTTTACTAGGCTTTGAATAGCTAGACACTAGTTTCTTCTCCCTCTCCAGCAGCACTTCTAGGTCCCTTATTTTATTTTCCTGGTACTCTATGGTACCTATCTGAATGAAGGACTTAGTTTCCAGCTCACTGATCTCTTTCATTTTCTGATCAGACAATGAGGTTGAATCTGCATGCTAGGAAGTAGCAAGCTGAAGGGAGGCAATTTCCATAGCTTGCTTCTTATCCAGCATCTTGCTTTCCTTGAAATCACTCAGAAGGATACCATATTTGTCAATTACAGAATTGACATCTTCCTCAGACTCAGAAACTCCTTCATTTCTTGATGAATGAGCTTCATAATCTGGACTGGTCTCATAGCGTAACTCTGAAGAAGACTTGGACAAAGAATTTACCTTTAGTTGACCAGGCTGTTCCTGACTAGATTCATCATTAGTCAGAGCCACCAGTCCATGGCAGCAGGTTTCTTCTTCTTCTTCCAGTATAGCAGCAATAAGCTTAATGTAGGCTTCATCATCCTCTTCTCTTTCTGACTCTGAAGAGGAAGAGTCAGTCCAGCTCTTCTTCTTCTTAGCAATGAAGGATTTTTCCTTCTTTCCTTTGTGCTGGTGGTCCTTCTTCTCACCAGATTCCTTTCTTTTGACAGGGCAGTTGGCTATTACATGCCCTAGCTTGCTGCAACAATAGCAAACCACTTTAGATGAAACATGTTTGTTGGGTTTAGAACCATACCTGTCCTCCTTAGAGGATTTCTTCCTGCCCTTATAATAGTATTCTTTGGAATGAGAAGAGGAAGAGGGCCTGATTCTCCGGTGTTTGTTTTTTATAAACTTTTGGAACTCCCTGGAGAAGGCAGCAAAGTCTTCATAAGACATATGGCTGTCTGATGTGTTGGTCATAGATTTTTCTGATTTAGATTCAGCATGCCTTCTTGGTGGGGAAGGTGTATTCCTTCTGCTCCTCCTTGTGGCTTCGGCTTTAAATGAAACAGATTTTTCTCTGGCTTGGGACTTGCTTACTTTTTCCTCCTCTTTCCTGGCTGTCAACTGTATTTTATAGGGCAGTAGCTTCCCAAACAGAGTTGTTGGTGGAGTGTCAGCAAGATTTACCACCTCTCTGATGGCACAGATTTTAGTATCTCAGTCTCTAGTTAAAGACATAAGAAACTTGTCATGCAGCTCATAAATGTTGAAGACACTTCCATATGTCCTTAGCTCATTAACAATCCTGAAGAATCTTTCATAGCGTTGAGTGAGTAAGCTTTACTCAATGCTTTTTCCTTATCCAATCTTTCTGTCACTTGGCATTGAGTGAGTAAGCTTTACTTAATGCCAAACTACTTAACAGATATTCTTCTGTTATATAGCGTTGACTGAGTAAGCTAAACTCAACGCATTTGGACTTATCCAATTTTTTTGTGTCTGAAAACATTGATTCTAACATGATGAGAATCAATCAATGCATTTTATCACATGGCGTTGAGTGAGTAAGCTTACTCACTCAACGTCTGCGGATATGGTTAAAATAACTACACAGATTTTCTGTGGCTTTGACTAACTTAGCAATAGTCAATGAATTTGATGTTATGGTGTTGAGTGAGTGGACTTTACTCAACGCCTGTGGACTTATGCACATTTCTGCCTGATTCTTCTTAGGCTTTTCCTGTTCTCACATCTTTTAGCTGTGTGGCGTTGAGTGAGTAGACTACACTCAACGCTTGTGGCCTTAGCAACAATTTCAGCTTGTGAATTGTCAGGCTCAGACTAACCTAGTTATACTCAATGATTTTGCTTACCAGGCATTGAGGTGGTTCTTGCCACCATGGATAAAAGAGCACAAAACATAATTGTTGGTGCAATAGATAATTCAGCCTTTCAGAACTTAGTCCACTTTAAAACATCCAAGGAGATGTGGGACATTATCATAGTCTATATGGAAGGCACAAAAGAAGTCAGAGATGATAGAAAGTCTCTACTCAACCAGTAGTATGAGGCATTCAGGCAAGGGAAGTCTAATTCTATAGAACAATGTTATGAAACGTTCTTTAGAATAGTCAATGACTTAAAGAATTATGGCAGAGAATTTTTAATCTATGAGCTAAGTGACAAGTTTTTGAGATCCTTAAACAAAGAATGGGACATAAAGATTTGTGTTGTAAGAGAAATTAACAATCTGAGGAACATGTTACCCCAGGACTTGTTTGGAAAGCTGTTGTCACATGAGCTTTAGTTAAATTCTAGAAAAGCTGAAGATGAATCTGCCAGAAGTTCAAATCAGACTAGATATCTGGCTTTCAAAGCTGATACATCAAAGAAGGCTAGAAAAGAAATTTCATCATCACCAAGAAGGGAAGAAGATAAAGTTAGCACTAGGACTAGTTCTTCATCAAAAGAATTGTCTGATGGAGAATTAGCAATGTTTACCAGGAAATTCAAGAAGATGATGAGAAGAAAGAAGCAATGGAACAAGAAGACATAATATGGTCCAAGTTCCAGCAAAAATATAGACAAACACAGAAACAAATCTGTTGTCAGGTATGATACAAACCAGAATAAACAAATTAAGACTGACATTATTTGTTATTGCTGTAACAGGCTTGGACATGTCATTGCTGACTATCCAGTAAAATGAAAGGAGAATAAGAAGTCCAAGGAAAATAAGTTCAATAAAGACAAGAAATCATAAAAGGGTCTGATGGAAAATAAGACAAAGACTTTATCTGATAGTGATACTGATTCAACTGAATCAGAAGAAGAATATGCATACATTGGACTGTTCTCTTATTGTTTGGTATTGTATCCATAATAACCTGGATTTGTGTGAAGTCACCCTTGAACTAAGATGAATAAAGTATGTATTTGATGTTATTCTCTAGTTGAGTGTTGGTAGGTCATTATTGTTTAAGTGTAGACCAATTTCAGTTTACAATGAGTTACTTAACACAGCACCATGCAATGTAATTCCTCATTGTGTCATCTATTGTGTTGACTCATGTGTAATCTATCTATTGGGATGCACTTCATTTTCAAGTACTAAAGCATGGAAGAAAGGAAGGGTTTCTGGTCTTTGAACAAAGAAGAAAATAAATTTTTTTCCCTGAAATTTCGTAAGTCCATTTTTCGAAAAGATGAATATTTTTTGAAAGGTCTAGTTAAATTTTTCGAGAAAATAGAACTGTTCTCGAGAAACATAAAGACTTTTTGAAAAGCTCTCATAAACTTCTAAGATCTCTTTTTCGAGAAATGCCGTGTAGAATTCGCGAAAAATCAAATTCATTTTTCGAGAAAGAAATGGTGTTTTCGAAAAATCAAATTCATTCTTCGAGAAAGGAAAGTTATTTTCGAAAAGTCAAATTCATTTTTCGAAAAACCAGTTCCTCAGTTCAAAGATATTTTGCGCAAAGCCTTTTTCGAAAAGGCTACGCCATTTCTCGAGAAAATAAACTCTTTTCGAAAAATCATAACTCCTTTCGAAGAATGCAGTTGCAGAAAATTTAATTTCAAATTCGTTTGACGGGATTTCATTCAATCTTAATTCTTTATGGTTAGTCCACGTGGATCATTCCTTAATGATTTCAGACCGTTAGTAAATGTCTTATATAATGTCTTCTCAAGGATTTGCTAACCCTAGTAGTAATTACAAAAATCTGAATCGCCGCAAGTTCTAGATCGGGAAAAGCCGCATGCCTCCATCGTCATTCTTCTCTGACGCTTCTTACTCGATCCAGCGATTCAATAGAAGAAAAGATTCGACAGATCACATATTTAAGTTTCTTCAATCATTCATTTTATTGAGTCGGATCCTAAGAGTTTCATATTGTGTTCTCTCAAGATTTCTTCCTCAACATCTTCTTCAAGAATTTCAGTTCTCAAGAGGGAAGAACTTTGAAGATTGCAGATCTGGAAGTATAATTTTTATTACAATTTGTAGGAAGATTATTCTTCCGAGTGCAGATCTCACATATTCACCCTGTAACATCCCATTTCCGGCTAGACCCCTAGGAGTCGGATGGTTGTGGTAGAACCCTAGGGAGCCCAAAACATGAAATAAATCGACTAAGAAATCGGTTCACGGCTTGGTCACGCCCGTGACCGACCCGTCACGCCCGTGACGAAGGGCGTGACACGCTCGACGATCGTCGATCCCAATTCGACGATCGTCGAACCAAATTCGGCCACACGGGCCTGTCACGCCCGTGACCCTCCATGTCACGCCCGTGACAAAGGGCGTGACACGCTCGACGATCGTCGATCCCAAATCGACGATCGTCGAACCAAATTCGGCCCCACGGGCATGTCACGCCCGTGACCCGCTATGTCACGCCCGTGACAAAGGGCGTGACACGCTCGACGATCGTCGATCCCAATTCGACGATCGTCGAACCAAATTTGGCCACACGGGCCTGTCACGCCCGTGACCCGCCAGGTCACGCCCGTGACATAGGGCATGACACGCTCGACGATCGTCGATCCCAATTCGACGATCGTCGAACCAGAGTTGGCCTCCAGACCTGTCACGCCCGTGACCCAAGTGACACGCCCGTGACCGCCCTTCGACGATCGTCGATCTCAGTTCGACGATCGTCGAACCAAGAACTGCTAACCGGACCTGTCACGCCCGTGACCTATGTGTCACGCCCGTGACCAAGGCCGAAACGTCAGCTAGACAGGAAATTTCGGTAACCGACGCCTTAATAAATTCTGGCTGTGGGGATGAAAACCAAGAGTATTTATGGGTCTTTCCCTACTTTAAGTGTGTTAAAAGAATGAGAAAAGTGGGTCCAATAGGAAAATGCCACCTGGCAAGCACCTCTTCATCTCCAACTTTTCAACTGCCATTCGTCATAACCAAAACGTCATAAGGGGTGTTATTAATGGCTGCCAACGTTTCATCTCAAACGTTTCACCCGTTCCCCTCCCCATTTGCTCATCTATAAAAGATTCCTGACAGCAAGAGGATACGGTTACACTCCCTCAAACTATTCCAGACTTCCCCTTGCTGTTGAAGAATTTCCGGCGACGCCACCACCGCGCAAATGGCTTCCCGACGCTCTGCACGCCTTCAACCCGCGAACAAGGTCCTCCCCTCCCTCTTCTTCTGCGGATAGATCTTAGGAATCGTTAGGAGAGATATCGGGCTCAAAAGAGCCAGATCGGGTGAGCGTATTGGTGGTTTTCCGAAAGTTTCATGGTGGCGGGTTCGCCGGAAACCGCCTCTCCGGCGGCTGTGCCGCCGCCCGACGATAGCCCTCGCCTCAACGGAGGTGGTGGTGGTGGTGGCCGGCCAGGGAGATGGCTGGGTGGCCGGGAAATAGCTTGGAAAAGCTACAGGATATTAGGTTTTATGCCTCTGTTTCGGGCTGTTGAAGAAGATGAACAGTGGCATGAAAATTAAATTCTAGTTTTTAAACCCATTTCTGAGTGAGATATCTGTCATGTTAAATAATTTGGGAAAAATACTTAGAGGCTCCTACAAGAAAAGTGGTCAACATAGAAACTGTAGTCCTTAAAGTCTAGTTTTATTCAAAATTAATTTCATTCAATTTGGAATCCTGGTTAGACCACAGCACCCTTTTTGGTGAGGTCTATCAAGAGGGCTGTCTTGACCTTAGAAAAATTCCCCACTCCAATCCAGTCATCCAAATGACTTGAAATTTGGGGCGTGGTCTAATCTTACATATATCTAGGTGCTATCCAAAAATGAGAATTTTTGGAGAATATTTTTCTATAGTTTTTAGAAAAATTCAATAATCCTAGCCGAATTTAATTAGGTGGCTAAATAATTTCCAAACCCTCCGAAATTTCGGTGAGTGGTCCATGGGTTCACCATAAGGTTCTGTATAATTTTTCATCTCATTTGGAGATGGTTTGGATTAGAAATGTTCAAACCTAAGTTTTGCCCTAATTAGGGGTCTTAGGTTAAAAGTGCACTTTTGAAGTTTGAGTGGTGAGATCACCTCAACAGAGGCTGAGACTTTTACCACTGGCTAGTAATGTTCTCTAGCACCCCCTCATGGAGTTTGAGGTGGATCGGGGTAAACTTACCCTAAGGACCAAGGCCAAACCCTAAGGATGGACCTTGGTGGTTTGTGAAGGTCATGTGGTCAAATGACGTTGGGTTGACCCGAGGTTGGGTGATGAGGACCATAGGGCTAACGTAGTTCTCTGGATGAAATCCTAGTAGGTTTGGAGATCGTTGGGATATCTAAAAATCTAACCCTAGTTTAGGGTGCAAAACTTTTAGAGATAGGAAATGACACCAAATCACATTGAAAAGTGATGAAAATTGGGTAGAGTGGATTATAGGGGTAGTACAAGCTCTGGATATTTTTCTATGAATTTTATGATCACTATTTTGGGTACTTCTTTAATGAATTAGTAGTTGCATGATTTGCTTAGAAAATTTATTAGAGAGTACAAACTTCCTGGAAAATTGATGAAATTTAGGCAGAGAACCTTTATTATGATTTCAAAACTCTGTGAATTTTTATGGGATTTTTAGAAGCTTAATTCTAGGGCTTGCTTTATTAAGTATTATTTATCATGGATATTGGATTAAATCTATTTTGGTGCTTAGCAAGCTGATAAAATTATGATTCTTTGCACAATGACCTTTTCTGTATCATACTATTAAGCAGTAATTTTTCCATAATTTTATGAAGAGTTATTTCAGTACTTCCTTCTTTACATGAGAATAATGGGATTATAATGGATAAATTAATTAGAGGCTAAATATCTTTTGTAAAATCCTGCAAATTAGTATTTGATGATACCTTACTGTTATTTAGTGATCACAATTTTTGGGTGGCCATAACTTAAGTATATCATGTAGTTCATGTTAAAAATTACTCATGGCCAATCCTTGAGAAAAATAAAATAAATATCAGATTAATTAGGAAAATTATAAATTTCTGGATTTAAGCTAATTAAGTCATGATAGATCTCTGGTAAATTTTATAGGAGATTTGGAAGATAATTTGGAGTACCTCCCCTTGTGTACCTCATATAGTTTAGGATGGTCTGCATTTAGTAAAACCACGGAATTCTGATAATCGATGGTTGGTAGGGCAAGTTAAGGTTGAGTTCATTATGAGAAGTCAGGATAAGTAGAATGTGGGACTGGTTAGGGTAAGGGAGTACGGGAACGACGAAAGATCGTCCGTCCCGGGAAGAAGAGGAAGAGTCTTAATACTCTAGGGTTAGAACTAAAGCAACAAAAGGGGATTGGGTAAAGGGTAGACAACCAATAATAATAAGTGCCTTGCGAAGGGGAACTTCGGGCCGTAATGCACCGTCTTGGTTCCTAGTGCCCCTTGAGAGCCATTCACGGGGTATACCGGGGGCAGTCCTGGGCTAACGTAAACCATAGGAGTAATAAAATTAAAAGAGCAACTAGTATAACTAGGGTTGCACACACTCACTCCCCGGTAGTTAGGAAAGTAGAATTATAGGATTACTTGCCATCAGACAGTAGCTCTGAAGGTAGATGCACGGACAGTACTGTCCGGGGGGCCGCGGGCTCGAGGGTGGAGTACGGAGAAAAGTGGTGGGTCATCGGTACTAGGCGATCGATCACACCGACAGCGGTACGATGACTCGGCGAAAAGTCTGGAGGGTACATCCAGCAGCAGTACGCGGATACTCTAGGTTGTGTTCTTCTAGGGGCGTACGGAAGGGCTAGGCCTGGTAGTGTGGTTACCCGCCTAGGAGTGGGGGGCCCGACCCACTGTCTCCGTTTGCCACTACGGAGGTTCCTGGGGGTGAAGCTAGCCTCCCGAACAGGGGGAACTAAAGGTCTGTGCGCATAGAGTCGTGTGCGTGGGTTGCACTTGCATGAATCATGGCATAGCATATCACTACACTCATATTTGCATACAACCGACACCCCAACGTATAAATCGGTATGGGACTTTTTATACGATGGGAGCCTTGCAGAAGATCCCTTAACTTATAAGTTTGTATGGGCATTCATATAAGTTAAGGTTACTTACATACTTACTTACTCGTTGCTTACTTTCTATTCTCTAGCAGTCTTTAATGCAATTTGCTATTTATTAATTGTTCTACCTATTACAACATTTATATTGTTCACCTGATATACCTTGCTAGTTAGGTCCACCGTCACTTGCTTGACTACTCTCCACTTTTGTAGCTTCCCTTTCCTCCTCTCCGCCCGGTGCTTAGGAGCCGTGGTGGGAGGGGTAGGGGATGATAGGGCTTAGTCTTTATGACTAATGGTTTTCGAACCAAACATTACAGGAGCTCCGGATGGGAGACAGGGACCAGCACCAGCGGAGTACGGTGCGCATGGAGGTGGGACAGTCTAGCACCGGTGCACCTGCGACCAGCTCCGTGAGTGATTAGCATTTTCTTAGCTTCCGCGATGAGAGACTTGTAGTGAGGACTCAGATGTACTGGGCTCGAGCCCATTTATCTATTTTCCTGATGTTATGTATTGATGGACTTGATATGATTCTCTTTTAATTACATGTTTTCTGTGGACTTGTTTACACTTTTGTATAAATGCTTCTCTCTCTTGTGATCGAAAAGGGCCGGCAGAATTGGCGTTTTGTAGTGGTTGCCTTCCCGAGATGTCGGTGCCACCGCAAAGCGGCAATTCTGGGCTAAGACCCCGGTGGTTGAAAAAGAAAAAAAAAGGGGGTCTTACAAGTGGTATCAGAGGGAGGTTTCGATCCTCCGAACTGCGTGGTTTTGGGGAGTGATGCCACAATATTTTACAAGTGGTATCAGAGCAGACCTCGATCGAAAGAGAAGTAGTCCACAGAAACCTTGGGCCACCCCCGTGCGAGCTTAGTTTGCGGACAAACTAGCAGCGGAAGCAGTGGTGTGCCCATAAGGGAAATCACATGTGAAGTCCATCATAACTCTTCTTAAATTCCATTCATTCGCTCTCTAACAAATGGAATTTTTGCTTGTAGCCTGCGACGAACCCTACATCGCAGCAGGGGACACCTCAGGCCCCGGATGTGGTCCTGACTCCGCCAGCACCCGTTCCATTCCAGCAGACGGAGATGGGGCAAACATTGACGGCCATCCTGGAGGCCTTCAGAGCTCAGCAAGCCCCGGCCCCATAGCCGAACCCCGGGGCCAATTGGATGACTGTCTTCCGGGGACTATCCCCTCCATCCTACCAGGGGACGGAGTCCGCAGTACATACGGAGGAGTGGTTGGACACCATTTACGAGATGCTGGCAGGGATTCGATGCCCCACGGAGGAGGCAGTTGCTTTGGCAGTCTCCTGCTTAGAGTCACACGGAAAGAGATGGTGGAAATCTCAGCTGGACACCACCTTTGCAGGGGTGGATTGTGCCGATATTACTTGGGAGGAGTTCAGAGCAGCGCTCTTGGGACACTTTGTACCTCAGTCGGCGAGAGATGACCTGGAGGATAGGTTCCTGCGGTTGAGGCAGGGGAGCAGGACTGTGGTGGAGTACTATCAGGAGTTCACTCACCTGGCCCATTATGCGGACGCTTACCAGTTAGACGACGCTGGCTATGCCCGGAGGTTTTATAAGGGGCTGCAGGATGACATGAGGCAGGCCCTCCTTTTCGTTTCAGAGGGGAGTCTGGCCAGGATTCTGGAGATGGCTAAGAAGAGAGAGGCGAATCAGCTTACAGTGAGGAGCCGGAAGAGACCGGCTGAGGACACAGTGATTGGAGGACGTAGAGACCGCCCTCGAGGCCAGATTATTGGTGAGAGAAGGAACGGGGAGCAGCCCCGTCAGGAGTTTGGGCAGGAGCAGAGGACTCAGGGGATATTGGCTCCCCAGCCTATACAGATGCTGGAAATGCCAAGGACGGCAGGGCAGCCACCGGTATGTTATCAGTGCAACCAGCCGGGGCATATCAAGCGGAACTGCCCTATGGGGCGAGCACCCCCACCAGCACATCAGGGCGCTCCACCTCCCCGACAGTTTGGCGGACGAGGTCAGGACCGAGGACGAGGATTTCAGGATCGAGGCCGTAGGCAAGAGAGAGCAGGTGTATGCTCTAGACCTGACACAGCCTCGGAACCCGGAGCAGGTTATCACAGGTATGGCAGCACTTTTAAATTTTCTTCATATAAACTACTATTTTAGACGTAACCTGCTTAGAAATTTAAGAGAAGATGAACTGCAACAAAAATACTAAGACACTTAATTACCCCAGGCATAGTTTTCGTTAGTGGCAAGCCCGCTCACACCCTCTTTAACACCGGTGCATCGCAATCATTCGTGTCAGAGGATTTCGTGAAAGGACTGGCAGGAGTGGAGCTGAGCACCGGGAAGATGCTGAGGGTGCGCCTACCCGATGGATCAGAGATTTTGACCTCTACTCATTGTGATATGGAAGCGAGGATCGGCGGAAAGGCGTTTGAGGCACCAGCGACGGTTTTGAGGATGCCAGATTACGATCTGATTCTGGGCATGACCTGGCTGTACTGGAACCATGCCCAGATCGATTGCGTGGCGAAGAGGATCACCGTGAGGCACGGCGACTCCTTCATTGTTATCGAAGGTATTATATCAGCACCCCGTACCTTACTTTCATCTATACAGGCCGTTAAGGCCCACCTGCAGGGGGAAGAGGTTTATCAGATCCTCTTTGAGGCGGTCGTAGCCAAGGACTCCATTGCAGATATTCCAGTGGTGCGGGACTTCGCCGACGTGTTTCCGGAGAAGCTACCAGGGTTACCCCCGCACCGAGAGAGGGACTTTCAGATTCAGCTTGTACCGGGGGCTAAGCCGGTATCCAGAGCTCCCTATCGAATGGCCCCAAAGGAGTTGGTGGAATTCCGGAGTCAGCTTCAGGAGTTAGTGGAGGCCGGGTTCGTTCGGCCTAGCTCTTCACCATGGGGAGCTCCGGTGCTGTTCGTTAAGAAGAAAGACGGGACCCTCCGACTGTGCATAGATTACCGGGCTCTGAACAGGTTGACGGTCCGGAACACTTATCCCTTACCACGGATAGATGAGCTTTTTGACCAGCTGGAGGGAGCTCATTGGTTCTCAAAGCTGGATCTGAGGTCAGGATACTACCAGCTTCGCATTCGGGAGGAGGACATCCCGAAGACGGCGTTCAGCAGCAGATACGGATTGTACGAGTTTACCGTGATGCCGTTCGGGCTCACGAATGCACCCTCCGCATTCATGACTTTGATGAATCGGGTGTTCGAGGAGTACCTGGATGTCTTCGTCATTGTATTCATCGACGACATCCTCATCTATTCAAGGACGGAGGAGGAGCACGCGAGACATCTAGCCTTGACCTTGGAAAAGCTGCGTAAGCACGAGATGTATGCCAAGTACAGCAAGTGCCAGTTCTGGCTAAAGGAGGTGGCCTTTCTGGGCCATGTCATCAGTGGAGCAGGTTGGGCAGTGGATCCGGCAAAGATCCAGGCAGTACGGGATTGGCCGCCACTAAAGTCGGCCACGGATGTTCGGGGTTTCTTGGGACTTGCCGGTTACTACCAGAAGTTCGTAAAGGGGTTCTCTCAGATTGCCCTTCCTCTTACGTCTCTGACGAAGAAGGAGTCCCCTTTTACCTGGACGCCGCGATGCGAATCTGCCTTCCAGGAGCTGAAGGATCGTCTCACCTCGGCCCCCATCCTTGCTCTCCCATCAGGGAGGGAGGGATTCCAGGTATATGCAGATGCTTCCTATCAGGGGATGGGTGCCGTCCTTATGCAGAATGGGCACGTAATAGCTTATGCCTCCCGTCAGTTGAAACAGCACGAGCAGAACTACCCCGTGCACGATTTGGAGATGGGGGCGGTCATTTTTGCTCTTAAGATCTGGCGGCACTATCTCTACGGGGTACACTGTGACATCTTCTCGGACCATAAGAATCTGAAGTACGTCGACACCCAGAAGGAGTTAAACATCAGGCAGAGACGCTGGGTGGAGTTTCTTTCGGACTACCAGTATACCATGCACTACCACCCGGGGAAGGCGAACGTGGTTGCGGATGCTCTGAGCCGGAGAGCGAGTACGACTGGAGCAGGCCCGCAGCTGATGGCCTTGGAGTTGATTAGATCATTCGAGGAGATGCAGATTTCGCTAGTATCTGAGGATGACCCGGAGCTGTACATGGAGTACCTGGGGTCGATGGCTACTACAGATGACATCCGAGACCGCATCAGAGATGGGCAGAGGCTGGACGAGAGAACTGAGCCGATATTCCGAGCCTTGGAGGAAGGCACTACAGGAGATTACACTTTGAGGGATGGGCTCCTGTGTTTCCGGGGCAGAGTCTACATACCAGCAGGGACGGATCCGGGAGGATATTTTGACGGACGCTCACTGCAGCCGGTATTCGGTACACCCGGGGATCACCAAGATGGTAAAGGATTTAAAGAGGATGATGTACTGGCCGGGTATGAAGAAAGATATTACATATTTTGTGACGCATTGTGAGGCCTGCCAGCTCGTGAAGGCGGAGTGTAGGAACCCGGCAGGATTGCTGCAGCCGCTTCCAGTGCCGGAGTGGAAGTTTGAGGATATAGCCATGGACTTTATACATGGGCTACCTAGATCCCGTGCGGGGAACGACTCGATCTGGGTAATAGTGGACAGGCTGACAAAGGTGGCCAGATTCATCCCAGTGGCAAAGGACACACCGGTCAGTGTATTGGTACGGAGGTTCATCGAGCAGTTTGTGCGTTATCATGGGGTGCCCAAGACTATCGTTTCGGATCGGGATGGGCGGTTTACATCCAGAGAATGGAGGTCAGTCCAGGCCCATCTGGGTTCTAGGTTGACTTTCAACACAGCTTTCCACCCTCAGACCGACGGACAGACAGAGCGCACAAACCGTACACTGGAGGATCTGTTACGACTGTGTATTTTGGACCGTGACGAGCCTTGGGAGAGATTGTTGCCACTGGTCGAGTTCTCGTACAACAACGCTCATCAGTCTAGCATAGGCATGGCTCCATACGAAGCGTTGTACGGAAGGAGGTGCAGAACCCCACTATCATGGGTTCAGGATGAGGATCCGCAGGCACTGGGCTCGGAGTTTGTGGGAGATACAGATGCTCAGATTAGGTTGATCCGAGACAGGATGTTGGAAGCCCAGAGTAGACAGGCGAAATACTACGATGCGAGGCATCGTCAAGTGGAGTTCCAGGTGGGGGACCGAGTTTTCTTGAAGATACGGCCGATGCACGGAGTCTCGCGGGTTCGCGGGCGGAGGAAGCTCAGTCTAAGATATATGGGGCCCTACAGGATCCTGGAGCGGGTCGGCCCCTTAGCCTATAGACTGGAACTACCGCCGGAGTTAGCAGGATTGCATGACATCTTCCACGTCTCCTCACTTCGGAGGGCTCTGCTACGCCCTGAGCAGCTGATTCCCTCGGCAGATGGCCCGGTGGCCTCGGATCGGTCAGTCAACGTGGAGCCTATCAGAATTGACGATACGGCAGTGCGGGTCTTGCGGCGAAAGAAGGTCCCGTTAGTCAAAGTTTTGTGGAACAATCATGGGCAGGAGGAGCATACATGGGAGCCACAGGACTTGATGCGGCAAAAATATCCGGAACTTTTTCGTCAGGTATACCTCAAAACCCTCTGGACAATCAATTTGCCTTCCTGTTTTAAACCAATGAAATTGAATTTCAAGAATAGAGGCTAATCTTTTGTTTATTGGGGTGTATATACCTAGTTAGGTGGGCGAATCAACCTTAGATTCGAAACCGCACAAGCAAACGTAATGTAGGGAGGTAATCATTCGGTTCTCATGGGATGTTACAAGTTTATTTTTCCCGATTTGAGTCCCGTAGGCTTAACCTTGATTTCGGGGACGAAATCTTTGTTTTGTTTATTGGGATTTGTAACATCCCATTTCCGGCTAGACCCCTAGGAGTCGGATGGTTGTGGTAGAACCCTAGGGAGCGCAAAACATGAAATAAATCGACTAAGAAATCGGGTCACGGCTTGGTCACGCCCGTGACCGACCCGTCACGCCCGTGACGAAGGGCGTGACACGCTCGACGATCGTCGATCCCAATTCGACGATCGTCGAACCAAATTCGGCCACACGGGCCTGTCACGCCCGTGACCCTCCATGTCATGCCCGTGACAAAGGGCGTGACACGCTCGACGATCGTCGATCCCAAATCGACGATCGTCGAACCAAATTCGGCCCCACGGGCATGTCACGCCCGTGACCCGCTATGTCACGCCCGTGACAAAGGGCGTGACACGCTCGACGATCGTCGATCCCAATTCGACGATCGTCGAACCAAATTTGGCCACACGGGCCTGTCACGCCCGTGACCCGCCAGGTCATGCCCGTGACATAGGGCATGACACGCTCGACGATCGTCGATCCCAATTCGACGATCGTCGAACCAGAGTTGGCCTCCAGACCTGTCACGCCCGTGACCCAAGTGACACGCCCGTGACCGCCCTTCGACGATCGTCGATCTCAGTTCGACGATCGTCGAACCAAGAACTGCTAACCGGACCTGTCACGCCCGTGACCTATGTGTCACGCCCGTGACCAAGGCCGAAACGTCAGCCAGACAGGAAATTTCGGTAACCGACGCCTTAATAAATTCTGGCTGTGGGGATGAAAACCAAGAGTATTTATGGGTCTTTTCCTACTTTAAGTGTGTTAAAAGAATGAGAAAAGTGGGTCCAATAGGAAAATGCCACCTGGCAAGCACCTCTTCATCTCCAACTTTTCAACTGCCATTCGTCATAACCGAAACGTCATAAGGGGTGTTATTAATGGCTGCCAACGTTTCATCTCCAACGTTTCACCCGTTCCCCTCCCCATT
This sequence comes from Platanthera zijinensis, assembly GCA_039513925.1. Classification (NCBI taxonomy): domain Eukaryota; kingdom Viridiplantae; phylum Streptophyta; class Magnoliopsida; order Asparagales; family Orchidaceae; genus Platanthera; species Platanthera zijinensis. Next base: position 104,751,689 of record CM077079.1, on the reverse strand, counting down.
TGCTCATCTATAAAAGATTCCTGACAGCAAGAGGAAACGGTTACACTCCCTCAAACTATTCCAGACTTCCCCTTGCTGTTGAAGAATTTCCGGCGACGCCACCACCGCGCAAATGGCTTCCCGACGCTCTGCACGCCTTCAACCCGCGAACAAGGTCCTCCCCTCCCTCTTCTTCTGCGGATAGATCTTAGGAATCGTTAGGAGAGATATCGGGCTCAAAAGAGCCAGATCGGGTGAGCGTATTGGTGGTTTTCCGAAAGTTTCATGGTGGCGGGTTCGCCGGAAACCGCCTCTCCGGCGGCTGTGCCGCCGCCCGACGATAGCCCTCGCCTCAACGGAGGTGGTGGTAGTGGTGGCCGGCCAGGGAGATGGCTAGGTGGCCGGGAAATAGCTTGGAAAAGCTACAGGATATTAGGTTTTATGCCTCTGTTTCGGGCTGTTGAAGAAGATGAACAGTGGCATGAAAATTAAATTCTAGTTTTTAAACCCATTTCTGAGTGAGATATCTGTCATGTTAAATAATTTGGGAAAAATACTTAGAGGCACCTACAGGAAAAGTGGTCAACATAGAAACTGTAGCCCTTGAAGTCTAGTTTTATTCAAAATTAATTTCATTCAATTTGGAATCCTGGTTAGACCACAGCACCCTTTTTGGTGAGGTCTATCCAGAGGGCTGTCTTGACCTTAGAAAAATTCCCCACTCCAATCCAGTCATCCAAATGACTTGAAATTTGGGGCGTGGTCTAATCTTACATATATCTAGGTGCTATCCAAAAATGAGAATTTTTGGAGAATATTTTTCTATAGTTTTTAGAAAAATTCAATAATCCTAGCCGAATTTAATTAGGTGGCTAAATAATTTCCAAACCCTCCCAAATTTCGGTGAGTGGTCCCTGGGTTCACCATAAGGTTCTGTATAATTTTTCATCTCATTTGGAGATGGTTTGGATTAGAAATGTTCAAACCTAAGTTTTGCCCTAATAAGGGGTCTTAGGTTAAAAGTGCACTTTTGAAGTTTGAGTGGTGATATCACCTCAACAGAGGCTGAGACTTTTACCACTGGCTAGTAATGTTCTCTAGCACCCCCTCATGGAGTTTGAGGTGGATCGGGGTAAACATACCCTAAGGACCAAGGCCAAACCCTAAGGATGGACCTTGGTGGTTTGTGAAGGTCATGTGGTCAAATGACGTTGGGTTGACCCGAGGTTGGGTGATGAGGACCATAGGGCTAACGTAGTTCTCTGGATGAAATCCTAGTAGGTTTGGAGATCGTTGGGATATCTAAAAATCTAACCCTAGTTTAGGGCGCAAAACTTGTAGAGATAGGAAATGACACCAAATCACATTGAAAAGTGATGAAAATTGGGTAGAGTGGATTATAGGGGTAGTACAAGCTCTGGATATTTTTCTATGAATTTTATGATCACTATTTTGGGTACTTCTTTAATGAATTAGTAGTTGCATGATTTGCTTAGAAAATTTATTAGAGAGTACAAACTTCCTGGAAAATTGATGAAATTTAGGCAGAGAACCTTTATTATGATTTCAAAACTCTGTGAATTTTTATGGGATTTTTAGAAGCTTAATTCTAGGGCTTGCTTTATTAAGTATTATTTATCATGGATATTAGATTAAATCTATTTTGGTGCTTAGCAAGCTGATAAAATTATGATTCTTTGCACAATGACCTTTTCTGTATCATACTATTAAGCAGTAATTTTTCCATAATTTTATGAAGAGTAATTTCAGTACTTCCTTCTTTACATGAGAATAATGGGATTATAATGGATAAATTAATTAGAGGCTAAATATCTTTTGTAAAATCCTGCAAATTAGTATTTGATGATACCTTACTGTTATTTAGTGATCACAATTTTTGGGTGGCCATAACTTAAGTATATCATGTAGTTCATGTTAAAAATTACTCATGGCCAATCCTTGAGAAAAATAAAATAAATATCAGATTAATTAGGAAAATTATAAATTTCTGGATTTAAGCTAATTAAGTTATGATAGATCTCCGGTAAATTTTATAGGAGATTTGGAAGATAATTTGGAGTACCTCCCCTTGTGTACCTCATATAGTTTAGGATGGTCTGCATTTAGTAAAACCACGGAATTCTGATAATCGATGGTTGGTAGGGCAAGTTAAGGTTGAGTTCATTATTAGAAGTCAGGATAAGTAGAATGTGGGACTGGTTAGGGTAAGGGAGTACGGGAACGACGAAAGATCGTCCGTCCCGGGAAGAAGAGGAAGAGTCTTAATACTCTAGGGTTAGAACTAAAGCAACAAAAGGGGATTGGGTAAAGGGTAGACAACCAATAATAATAAGTGCCTTGCGAAAGGGAACTTCGGGCCGTAATGCACCGTCTTGGTTCCTAGTGCCCCTTGAGAGCCCTTCACGGGGTATACCGGGGGCAGTCCTGGGCTAACGTAAACCATAGGAGTAATAAAATTAAAAGAGCAACTAGTATAACTAGGGTTGCACACACTCACTCCCCGGTAGTTAGGAAAGTAGAATTATAGGATTACTTGCCATCAGACAGTAGCTCTGAAGGTAGATGCACGGACAGTACTGTCCGGGGGGCCGCGGGCTCGAGGGTGGAGTACGGAGAAAAGTGGTGGGTCATCGGTACTAGGCGATCGATCACACCGACAGCGGTACGATGACTCGGCGAAAAGTCTGGAGGGTACATCCAGCAGCAGTACGCGGATACTCTAGGTTGTGTTCTTCTAGGGGCGTACGGAAGGGCTAGGCCTGGTAGTGTGGTTACCCGCCTAGGAGTGGGGGGCCCGACCCACTGTCTCCGTTTGCCACTACGGAGGTTCCTGGGGGTGAAGCTAGCCTCCCGAACAGGGGGAACTAAAGGTCTGTGCGCATAGAGTCGTGTGCGTGGGTTGCACTTGCATGAATCATGGCATAGCATATCACTACACTCATATTTGCATACAACCGACACCCCAACGTATAAATCGGTATGGGACTTTTTATACGATGGGAGCCTTGCAGAAGATCCCTTAACTTATAAGTTTGTATGGGCATTCATATAAGTTAAGGTTACTTACATACTTACTTACTCGTTGCTTACTTTCTATTCTCTAGCAGTCTTTAATGCAATTTGCTATTTATTAATTGTTCTACCTATTACAACATTTATATTGTTCACCTGATATACCTTGCTAGTTAGGTCCACCGTCACTTGCTTGACTACTCTCCACTTTTGTAGCTTCCCTTTCCTCCTCTCCGCCCGGTGCTTAGGAGCCGTGGTGGGAGGGGTAGGGGATGATAGGGCTTAGTCTTTATGACTAATGGTTTTCGAACCAAACATTACAGGAGCTCCGGATGGGAGACAGGGACCAGCACCAGCGGAGTACGGTGCGCATGGAGGTGGGACAGTCTAGCACCGGTGCACCTGCGACCAGCTCCGTGAGTGATTAGCATTTTCTTAGCTTCCGCGATGAGAGACTTGTAGTGAGGACTCAGATGTACTGGGCTCGAGCCCATTTATCTATTTTCCTGATGTTATGTATTGATGGACTTGATATGATTCTCTTTTAATTACATGTTTTCTGTGGACTTGTTTACACTTTTGTATAAATGCTTCTCTCTCTTGTGATCGAAAAGGGCCGGCAGAATTGGCGTTTTGTAGTGGTTGCCTTCCCGAGATGTCGGTGCCACCGCAAAGCGGCAATTCTGGGCTAAGACCCCGGTGGTTGAAAAAGAAAAAAAAAAGGGGGTCTTACACACCCCCTCTAGGTTATTTAGGTAGACAACTAGATAATAATTTCAATTGGTATTAGAGGGAGGTTGTTCTCAAAAAGGTTTACACCTTGAACAAATCTACTTCTAGTTTTCATTGAGATTATCAAGAATAGACAGATCCAAGGACTCCGCAAATCTTCCTGTGTGCAAAATGTCTAACTTTCCCATGTGAAAAGAGGGAGTCAAATTCTTCATGAAAGCTGTTGATCCCCGAATATTCATGATAGTGGAAGAAGGCCCCCATATTCCCATGATAGCCTCCACTATTGATCCAACCAGAAAGGTACCAAAGAAACTGATGGATCTCGACAAAGATGAGATTGCCCTTGTCTCTCTGGACAAGAAAGCTAAAAATATCATCGCAAGTGCAGTCGATGACTCAATGTTGCAGAACCTTATTCACTGCCAATCTGCCAAGGAAATGTGGCATTCTCTGATCGTCTTAATGGAAGGGACAGAAGAAGTAAGGGATGATAGAAGATCCCTTCTGAACCAAAAATATGAGACCTTTAAGCAAGGCCCAAAGGAAACAATTGCTGACATATATGAGAACTTCAAAATCGTCAACGACCTGAAGAACTACGACCGGGTGTTCACAAATGGAGAACTAAACGACAAGTTCCTAAGATCCTTAACTAAGGAATGGGACAATAAAATTTGTGCCATCAGGGAGTTCGGGAGACTAGATGAAACTGACCCCCAGAACCTCTTCGGAAAACTTATGTCCTATGAGCTTCAAATCAACCCAAGAAAAGCTGAAGAAGAGGGTAGCAGAACTTCATCAATAGAGAAGTCTTTCTCACTGAAGGTAGATAGCTCAAGAAAGGCTAAATCAGCATCTCATGCTCCCACTCACAAAGAAAGTGAAGAAGAAGACTCAGAGCCAAGCACCTCGGGCTCAGAACTATCTGATGGAGAGTTCTCTCTTCTCTCCAGCCAGTTCAAGAAGTTTCTCAATAAGAAGAAACATATGAGAGTCAATGATTCCTCTTACAGAATATCACGTCATGTTGGTGATCATCAAAAGGAAAGTAATACAAAAGACAGGTATAAATCTAAACAGAACAAACAATATTCCACTGACATTGTATGCTACTGTTGTAATATGCCAGGTCACGTGATCGCCGACTGCCCTCACAAGAAAAAGAAGGGTGGAAGAAGAGAAGAGCACAAATCCTCCCACAGCAAAAAGAAGGATAAGAGCTTCATTGCAAAGAAGTAGAAGAACTTAAGTGACACTAAATCATCCAAGTTATGTGAGGATGAATAAGCCTACTTCGGGCTCATGGCTCACTTCGATGAAGAAGAAGTTGTCCCCCAATTTCATGGGGAGGTAAATTCTCACACTATTCTTTCAGAGTCTGATGCTCCTGATGATGATCAAGAGGACTATTCCTCTGATGATGAATCAGAACTCATGGGTCAGTATAAAGAGCTGATCAAGGTCTATGACCTGTGTAGAAAAGTTATTAGAACTCGGGCCAAGGAAATAAAATCCCTTAAGGCTTAGGAGATCACTCTGAGGGAGGAAGTCGCAAGAATGGACTCACTCAAGAAAGGAACTCGAAGTCGTGGTCAAATAATACAACAATGCACTCGAGAACCTCAACCTGAAAGAGAAAATCATTGAGAAGTTGGAAGAACAGCTTGTCGCTGAAAAGAAACTTGTTGAAAGTTTCTCCAAGCCCAAGACAATCCTTCCATTTGTCGTTGAATTCTCTGCTCAAACTAAAGGAGCTGGCTTAGGTCATGAGGCGGCTCCTAGTAAATCCTCTAAGAGGAACAAGGCTAAAAGGAAAAATAAGGCTGCTAAGAAAGCCTTAACAAAAGAGAAAGGGAAGGCCCCTCTAGATAAAACTACGTTTAAGAAGGTAATCTTCCCAACGAACGAGTTTGATTTTGAGTCATCCTATGGTTATTTTACCAGGCCTACTTATGTATAGCCTAAGTCGCGAAACTAAGGATGGACCCATCCCCGAAACTATGGTGAAAGTGTGTTTAAGGCACCTTACAAAGAAACTCAAATGAATAATAATGGTCCATATGCTCATGGACATTACAACAAGAAGGCACCTAAAGCTATGCCTGTTGTACATAAGGAATAGGAGGTGCAGAAACCTTGTGAGCGCCATCATCATAAGGGTTCTACCTCTAATTCAGCCGCTCCTGCTAGACTGCACGTTCAAAGTCAAGCAGGAGACCTGGAAAAGATATAATAGGTTTGACTGTTGGTGCTGCGGTAAAGTTGGTCACTTTGTTATGGATTGCTAGTTTAATCCTAGAAAGTTTGAAACTCCTCAAGTTAACCATACAAGGCAGACCACTTGTAGTGTTAACACACTAAGTGGGAGTATGCAAACAAGGAACCTAGGACCCAAATCTTATTGGGTTCCTATGGCAAAATGATCTACTATTACAGGTATGTCCAAAGGTCAACAAAACAAATCTTGTATTTGGACAGTGGATGTTCTCGGCATATGATCGGTACAAGAAGCATACTTCAAAATTAATAATCCAGTCAAAGACGGTCCAAAGGTTATCTTTTGTGGCTCTAACCAGGGAATTACAAAAGGCTACGGTACAATTTCTAATGGTATAGTCTCATTCACGGATGTGGCTTATGTGAAAGGATTAGACCATAATCTGATCAGCATAAGTCAATTATATGATAAAGGCTTTGTTGTTATTTTTTCTAAGGATCAGTGTCTGATAAAATCGGCCTCTATTATGGAGACGATATTAACAGGAACTAGGAGTAGAAATATATTTTGTCTTAATTTTCTATGCTTAGACACTTTTACCCCAGTATGTTTTGTTGCAAAAGATAGTGGATCTCTTTGTGATCAATGGCACAAGAGACTAGCACATAGAAATTTCAAAACCATTAATATGCAATTTTCTCAAGACCTAGTATGTGACATACCGACTATTAAGTGCATTAAAGAGAGTCTATATCACGCATGCCAGATGGGCTAGCAGACAAGGGCTACCTTTAAGGGCATTACTGATAAATATTCCTCAAGATATTTGTATTTACTGCATATGGACTTATTCGGTCCAATGCAACTTCATAGCTTAGGAGGTAAGTTATATATGCTGGTAATTGTTGATGATCACTTACGTTTTACTTGGGTGTTCTTTCTGAAATGAAATTCAAATACCTTTGACGTGTTCACGAATTTTGTCAGGCAAATCCAGAATGAATTAAACTGTTTAGTGGTCAAAATCAGAAGTGACCACGAAATAGAATTCGAATCTGGTGCTATGACAGAATTCTGTGGAAGTCTAGGTATCTTTCATGAGTTTTCCTCCCCGCGTACTCCACAATAAAATGGGGTTGCAGAGAGAAGGAACCGAACACTCATTGAAGCATGCACTACAATGCTGACTGACTCCTCTCTACCAGAGTACTTCTGGGCTTAGGTTGTCAATACAGCTTGTCACGTGCAAAATACAATGTTGATCAACAAGAATCATCGTAAGACTCTCTATGAGCTACTGAAAGGTAGGAGACCGACTGTGTCCTATTTCAGGATCTTTGGATGCAAATGCTATGTACTTAATAATGGGGAATATCATCGTACAAAGTTTGGAGAAAAATGTTTTGAAGGTATTTTTATAGGTTATAGTAGTAATAGTAAGGCTTATAGAATTTTCAATAAGAAAACTCTGGTGGTAAAAGTGTCGATTAATATTGTATTTGATGAGACGAGCGTGCTACATAGCAGCTCTTCTAGTGTTTTGTTGAAGATGCAGGTTCAAGGCTAAAAGAGTTAAGCTTGGATGAGATACTTGAAGAAAGTGCTCAAATGTTCATCAAGATCACTCCTCCAACCTCAATTGGAGAAGAAGATCACCAAGATAAAGAATTTATCCAATTCGAAGAAGTAACTCCAGAAATAGTGGAAGCTCCCTATGCAAGGACTCTAGAGCTCGGGCACTTGAGGGATCACCCAATTTATCAAATCATAAGAGATCCTCATGATGGTGTAAGAACTCGAAGAGTTACTACTAATGAAAATTTGCATTTGATTTTCCTCTTGTAGGTTGAACCAAAGAAATTCGAAGAAGCAAAGCAAGACGCATCTTGAATAGTTGCAATGGAAGAAGAACTATATGAGTTCAAATGCTGCCAAGTATGGAAGCTTGTACCAAGACCCAAAGGCAAGAATGTATTTGGAACAAAGTGGGTCTACGGGAACAAGATGGATGAAGATGGAACCAACATCAAAAACAAAGCCAGACTCGTAGATAAAGGAAATAGACAGGAAGAAGGGATCGACATTGATCAGACCAATGCTCCAGTGGCAAGACTCGAAGGCATCAGGTTGTTCCTCGCATATGTTGCACTAATGGGTTTCATTGTCTATCAAATGGACGTGAAGTCGGCTTTCCTCAATGGTAATATAAAGGAAGAAGTATATGTGGACCAACCCTCAGGTTTTGTTGATCCTAACCATCCTGACTATGTTTATTTATTATTTAAAGTTTTATATGGTTTAGAACAAGCTCCACGAGCTTGGTATGAAAAGCTATCTAACTTTCTTCTTGAGAACAAGTTCACAAGGGGAAAGATAGATAAGAAATTATTTCTTAGGGAATTTAAAGGAAAGATTTTGCTAGTGCAAATCTATGTCGACGGCATTATCTTTGGATCTACTGACGACAACCTTTGCAAGAAGTTTTCCAAACTTATGCAAGGGAAGTTTGAAATGAGCAGTATGGGTGAGCTGAAGTATTTCTTAGGACTTTAGGTGAAACAATCTGAAGATTAAATTTTCATCTCTCAGACGAAGTTCACCAAAGAGTTGGTTAAGAAATTCGGAATGGAGAATGCAATCTTTATGAGGACTCCAATGGGTTCAGCTATGTCTCTGAACAAGGACGAGAAAGGGAAACCTTTCGATGATACCAAGTACCGAAGCATAATTGGATCTTTGCTCTATCTTACTACTAGCAGGCCTGATATAATGTTTTCAACATGTGTGTGTGCTAGATATCAGGTGAACTCTATGGAATCTCACTACTCTGCTGCAAAGCAGATTTTGAGATACCTTAAGGGAACACCCAATCACGGCTTATGGTACCTAAGAAATAATGATAGAGAACTAATTGGATTTTCAGATGCAGACTTTGCAGGTAGCAATGATGACAAAAAGAGCACTTCTGGGACTTGCCAATTCCTTGGAAGAAGGCTCGTATCTTGGAGTAGCAAGAAACAAAATTGTGTTGCAATGTTAATAGCCGAGTCAAAATATATTTCTGCAGGCAGTTGTTGTGCACAACTTATCTGGATAAAGAATCAATTTGAAGACTAAAACTTGAAATTCAGGGACATTTCTATGTTTTGTGACTCCTTCAGCGCTATAGCAATCACCAACAATCAAGTTTCTCACAGCCGGACGAAGCACATCGAATTGAGATATCATTTTATTCGAGAACATATGGAGAATAGGGACATTAACCTCCAATATGTTTCCATATATATGCAAGTTGCATATATTTTCACGAAGCTGTTGGACAAGAGCAAGTTCTCGTTTTTCAAGACAGAACTTGGAATGCTCAACATGGAGTCCTGAAAAGTTCACAGTTCAAGTCAAGGAAGGATTCAGCATCAGCCCCTTAGAAAATGCCAAGGAAAATATTACTCAGCAAACTTTCAGAAAAATTCAGGCTCAGTTATGGATTTCTTGAAAAACATTCTTCTTTTCGAAAAATGGACTTAGGAAATTTCAGAAAAAAATTTTCTTTTCTTCTTTGTTCAAAGACTAGCAACCCTTCCTTTCTTCCATGCTTTAGTACTTGAATATGAAGTGCATCCCAATAAAGAGGTTAGCATGAGTCAACATCATGGATCACACGATGAGGAATTGCATTGCATGGTCCTATGTTAAGTGACTCATTGTAAACTGATATTGGTCTACACTTAGTAATAATGACCTGCAAGCACTCAACTAGAGAATATCATCAAATACATACTTAATTCATCTTAGTTCAAGGGTGACTCCACACAAATCTAGGTTATTGTGGATACAATACCTAACAATCTCCCCCTATTTGTAAAAGCCAGAACCCTCTACACTAAGGTGAATTATATCAAGATAATTAAAAGAATTTACTAACAGACACAATAGTAATTACAATGACAATTGAGAAATAATATATCATCAAAATTAAAAATTATATATATAAAGAGTATGTCCATAGAAGAGTCCAGGTCCACAACATTTCATAGCAATAAAAATCATGAATCACTTATATTATTACCGTGTAGTCGTTCTTTCTTCTCTTATTGTCTTTTTAGGTAGCTGTAGGGCTTGGGATAGTACTTAGGTGGCCAAGGAGCATTTGGATTGTTACGGCTATATTCATTATCATGAAGCCTTCTTTTGTTCATAGAGGTTTCATCAAATGTACCAACTGTATCAGTGTGAAGGGGAAATGGAGTCCTGTCCTCAACAACAACAGGTCTTGGAACTACTGGAGCTTGCCCTGGCCTTTGAATTCATATCTCCCATCTGTTTTGGAGGCGAGAGTGACTTTCTTCATGTGGTGAACAGACACACCTTTGAACAAGTTAAAGATTTCTTGGTGGACTTGATTGAGATACAAAGTGATGATCCTAGCATAACTGGGTGCCTTTATACTTTCCTTAATCTTGTAAAAGAGCATTTGTCCTCGTTAGAATCTCTTGCGACATATTACTGATGTCATCATGTCGAAGAAATCTGAGGATATATATCTAATGGAGTGAGTTTTGCAAAGTAGGACTTTGCCTAGAATATCAGTCAGAAGCTTACTTTCAGCATTCATATACGGTCTTCGAATGGAAAATAAGGCAAAGACTTTATCTGATAGTGAAACTAATTCAACTGAATCAGAAGAAGAACATGCATACATTGGACTGTTCTCCTATGAAGAGGAATTCATCATAAAGGCCATATACAAGGGAAATAACTCCACAACTTCATCACAACATGATGACTCTGAAGATAATATAGAGGTTAACTTCATAGCACTGTCTAATGATCCAGAAACAGAAATTCTTGACTGTTAGAATACTCAGGTAATCTATGATAATTCTATTTATTCTAAAACTTCTGTTTATGAGACTAGGGATGATTCAGACTCATGTAACTCAAATTTTGAGTCACATAAGTCCAACACTGAGACTGAACTACAGCAACGTACAGTTAATTTGGAAAACTGTTAGAGGCTCTTGTATAGAGCAAAAAGCTAATCAAAGAACAAGCCATTGAGATTGCATCTCTAAGAGGTCTTAAGTACCATCATAAGATAGCTACTCAAAAGATTGGTCTTCAAAGGTTAAAGTTGGATAAGCTAACTAAGATCATTGATGATCAAATCATGTTGTTAAAACAAAAAGATGCAGCCATTCAGGAGTTAGAACTCAAACTCCTAAATGAGAAAAGACTTGTTCAGCTATTTTTTAAACCTAAAACTGTGCTCCCAATTAGAGATACCTTCTCAGGAACTCCTGGAAGTGGACTTTATTATGTAAAACATAAGAGAAGAAATGGCAAAAAGATGACATGACAAAAGGGTCCAGTCATCCCACAACCTGTATTTAAAACTAAGGGAAAAGAAATCCCAAAGTCTGGACCAGTTGGGCCAAACTCATATGTGAATAAGAAATCTATTCTTCATGTGCTTGCTCCAAGGAGGACTGTTGTGACTGAGAGGCAAAACAACCATTTTTCTCCCAGTCAAAATGCAACTGTCAAGATTGCTGATTCCTATCATATGGAATGTCAGCATAAAGTTCCTACTATTCCTCCAAAGAGGAGGTACAATAGATATGAGTGTTGTTGTTGTAGAAGGATTGGACACTTTTCCCTGGACTGTTGGTTCAATCACACTGTGTCTCATGGGCAGAAAGTGTATTCAGTTAAGAAATTTTTAGGTGGTCTCAATGGAGCCATAGCTAACAAGCACTTAGGACCCAAGACAATTTGTGTAAGACCCCTTTTTTTTTTAAACCACCGGGGTCTTATGCCCAGAATCGCCACTTTGCGGTGACACCAACACACCTGGGAAGGTAGTCACTACAAAACGCTGATCCTGTCGGCCATACCGATCACAAAAAAGTAGAATAAGTATAAGAGTACATGAGTAAAGTAAAACTCAATACTAGTCCACCAGAATCACGTATATAAAAATTATTCTCCTTGAAGGGAGAGTCCACAGCAATAATAAATCCAAGTACTAATAGAAAAAGGGCTCCTGCCCGGTACATCAAATACTAACTACAAGTCACTCAATCGCGGAAGCAAATCTATAATATTTACTAATGATCGGGACTCACTGTCCCAGCTGGCTGGACTCCTGTGCTAGACTGCCCCGTCTCCATACGCATCGAACTCTGGGGCTGTGTCTCCTGGTACGGCACCACAATCCCCTAAAATGATTTGATCAACGACCATTTGTCTAAAATACTAAGTCCTATCATCAGACGCCCCTCCCCCATGGATCCTAGGAACCGAGCGAGGAGGAGGAAAGGGAAGGTAATGAAGGTGGAGAGTATCAAAGGTAAGCAGATGGATGCGGAACTAGTCTATCATGAGTTCATAAACCGAGCAAATATAAGTAAGCAGTAGAAGGAAGCAGTATAAATGCACACAAGAACAAGTGAGCAAGTATAGTATGGAAATGTAAACTAAGTAAGTAACCATGACCTATAGGAATGCCCATACAAACCTATGGACCAAGGGGTCGTTTTGCAAGGCCTATTGTATAAAGCGTCTCATACCACTTTATACAATAGGTGTTAGGGGTTATATGCAAAGATGATGCTATGACATGCAAGTTTGTCATGATGTGAACATGCAAGTGCAACCCACACACTCGACTCTATGCACACAGACCTTTAGTTACCCCTTTCTGGAGCCTAACCTCCCAGGATACCTCCATAGTGGCAAACGGAAGTAGTGGGTTGGGCCTCGCCCACCTTTAAACTAGTATCACACTACCAGTCAAAACTATCATATTCCTCAACGCTGGTGCACTAAGCGGAGCTCCTGCGTACTCTTGCCAACTACGCACCGGACTTTATCTAGCCAAGTGCAAAACCACACCTACCAAGCCAACGTATTGGTGTCGGTGTGACGACTCTCCAATACCGATGACCCACATTCTTATATCTTATGCACATGCAATATTAATGTATTTCCCACCGAGCCAAAGCTACCCGGACTAACCCGTCCGTCTCAAAACCATCTGAGCCATCGGCTCGCCAGGCTAACCTACCCACGACCAAAACCACCGAGCCTACCGCTCGTGAGACCTAACCTAACTCCCACAACACCGAGGAGTGTGAGTGTAAGTGTATCCCTAGAGTATTTCTAATTAATCTTCTATTCCATTTATTCTTACGGCTTACGTTAACCCTTGACTGCCCAAGGCATTCCTCGCGAAAGGCTCTCGAGGGCACTAGGAACTACGATGTGCTGAAGCCCAAAGCTCCTTTTCGGAAGGCACTTACTGTTATTAGTTAATTCCCAATTCCCAATCCCTTTTAATATTACTCTGGATCTAACCCTAGTGTGTTTTGACTCTCTCTCTCCACAGGAAAGACTATCTTTCGTCGATCCCGAGCACCTCCTAACCCTAGTCAACCCAGCACTTTCCTCATCATGATTCCTAAATATGAACCTATTTCCACTCACCAAAACCAGTAAACCATTAAACCCCAACTCCCTAAGTCCATTTCACATTCTGTCACAATTTCTGCAGTTTTACTATATACAGACCAATCTAAGTTATTTGATGTATATGATAGGAGGTACTCCCATTTTTAATCCAAAAGCCCTAAAATATTTATTGGGGGCCTATCATGACATATTTAGCCTAAATCCAGAAACTTGGAATTTTCCTAAATAATTTGGCTTTTAATTAATTTTTCCAAAAGTTGGTCCATAGGTGATTTGAACATGAAGTACTATATTACTTAAGATCTTTCCATACAAAAATTTTGAACACTATAGTACTGCAAGATATAAGTTAATACCAAATATCATAGATTTTCATAAAGGAATTATTCTCTAAATAATTAAGCCAAGGTAATTCAACTAATTAGGGGTAATGAAGGAAGTACTATAAATGCAAGTCCAAAAATTAAACAAACATTAACAGAGCTTTATTATGATCATAAAACCTTACTGACTAAGTTTCATTCAATTCTAAGGTCAGTAAACTATATAGAAAAATGTCTCAATCAAATCCATCATGGTGCACTTTGTGAAGAAAATCCTTGTAACCTCAACTAAACAACAAGAAATTATTTTCCAAGCTTCTATATGCCCTAAAAAGATCTCTGGCTAAGTAACACAATTTTCCAGCAAGCTTTAGAATTTATCTTCTATTTATCAAAGTAAGGTGCACTAGTTTACTTTATACATGATATACTAAAAAGAAATGTTCAACTATTCCAAATAATGTACTAGTGCATCTAAATGATATTTTATTAGCTTTTCTAGAGTTTCAAATCATTCTAAGACATTTAAACCATAGTTACATCAATATAATCAAAAATTTCAAGATGAAGGTTATATCTACAAGGATGAGATACTGTTATCTAAATACCTTATCATAAATTCCAGAGGTTAATAGCACTATAATATTACCCCTACCAAAATATCATAAAGATCCATGGTCATATGACCCATTAAATATTCCCTAAGGTGTATAGACCTAAAAACTTACTAAGTGGTATAAGTGGGATGCATGTGTACGAATACCACCAAATCCCTTCCTAGGGAATTTTACCACCCTATGATCACATGGACTACACACCAAGTCCATCCAAGGGCATATCACCCCATGCCCTTCATAAATTCTCAAAGTTAAACCTTAGAGTTTGAACTTGGTTCCTAGGGCAAATCTACCCTAATCTATCCCATACTCCATGTGAGGGAGTTAAATATCATAACAAATTATTGACCCAAGTTTCAACCTCTGTTTAAGTGATTTGGCCACCTAAAACCCACAAGGGCCCTTTGACCTAAATGCCCCTTTTTTGTCAGGGATAGGGTCTACTAAAATCCAAACCAAATAATCTCCAAATGGGATGTCAATTTATACAGAGCCTTATGATGACTCCATGGATCACTCACCATAATTTGGGAGGGTTTGGATGTCATTAAACCTTTTAAATAATTCATACATGGATTATTAAATTTCTAAAAAACCTTTAGGAAAATGATTTCCAAAAATTTCAATTTTTAGATATGTTCTAGGAATAGGTAAGAGTGACCCCCATCCAAAATTTCAAGTCATTTAGATTGCTGGATTGATGGTTGCACTCAAAATAATCTCCGGTCTAGCCTAGGTATAGACCTCAATAAAATGAGTGTTGTGGTCAAACCACTTACCCAAATGGGTTGAAATTAATTTTAATTTAATATAGACCCCTAGAGCTACAATTTACATGTTGACCATTTTCTCTGATTATGCTTCTAAGTATTTTTAAATTGATTCCTAAAATGACTGATTTTTAAGGGGCAGAAAATACATTAAATATAATATATATAATTTGATCTTGCACAGATCTTAAAGGAGAATCTGATGGCTCCTGCATTTCTTCTTCCTCCAGCCGACGGGTAAGATCTACCCGACCTGGAGCATCTTCTAGCCCTATTTCCGGGCCACCCGTCCACCTCCCTGGCGGTCCGCCGCCACCACCTCCTTCGTTGAGGTGGGGCTATCGCCGGAAGGCGGCACCACGGCCGCCGGAGGGGGCGTTTTCGGCGAACCCGACCACTCGTTTTTCACGGAAATTTCATGGAAAATCCCCCCCCCCCCCGATCAGGCTCAAATGAGCCTGATTCTTATCCCTATTGAATCATATGAACTCATAGAAGGAGTAGGGGAGGACCTTATTGGAGGGCTAGAGGCAGACCGATCGTCGTGCCACTATTTCTGGCGGTGGAGCTTTGGCCCCTCTGCAATTTCACTGTAGAAGAGATCGAATTCTTCAGGTAAATGGTGGGAAAGGCTCCTCACAGAGCACTGATGGTGTTTAAAGCCACGGTTGGGGAGGGGAGAGGTCAAGCCATCAATGACCATTAATGGCCATTGAAAGCTTGGCTCGGCCATGGCAATTCTACTGCCCTAGTCACTGCCATGGCCGGGAAAACCCTTGGCCTTCTCCTAACTGGCCAGGAGAGATGATTCAGGTAAGAAAAGAGGGTCTTTGGCCTTCCAAGACATGAATGGCCTTCACTCCCCACATTCTGTCTCCTCCATTAATAGGGAAAATGGAGTTTTCTCTCTCCTAGTCATAAAGGCCGATGTTGATCTCTCCTCTAGCCTATTGGCACCCCACTAACCCATATGAATAATAAAAATGAGGTTAGCCCAAGTGGGGGAAATGGGTTTGAGCTTGGGTTAGCCCATTTGGGCTAATTCGACCTAACACTTGAGTAGAGTTGACCTTGGTCAACATGACCATTTGGGTTGACCCTAATGGGTCCTTGGTGACCCATTGGCCTCCCCTAAGGTCTAGAAAGACTTGGGTAGGGTTGGTTGGTCATCTTGGGGGTCAATTGACCCTTAGTTAGGGCACTTTGACCTTTTTTTGGGCTAGGGTTGACTTGGGTAAACTTAGCCTCTTTAGTTGACCCCAAGGGGTCCTTGGTGACTCATTGGCCTCCCTTAGGGCTTGGGAAGGTCTAGGTGAGTCTCTTTGGCCAAGTGGAGGTCAGTTGACCATGCATGAGCTAAGTTTGACCACATTAGGGTTTTGGTTGACTTTGGTCAACTCGACCATTTTAATTGACCTTAGTGGGTCCCTATGGCTCTAATGGACCCTCTGACAGGTTAGTGATGTTGTGTTGGGGTCATGGTGTCATGATGAAGCCCTATGGTCATCCCTAAGCTAGTAATTGGAATTCTACTATTTGCAGACCAAGGTGGTTCACACACTAATTCCCTAGTTCACCCTATCCTTTTGACACTTCCCAGGGTTTTGTCATGACCCAGTCATGACAAAACCATCCTAGGGGTCTAGAAGCCTGAGGGATGTTACAAATCCCAATACATAAAAATAAAAATTTCATCCTCGAAATTCAAGTTAAGCCTACGAGGTTTTAAGTATGAGAAGTAAAATATAACATCCCTAAAGGCTATAGGGAATACCTGATGTGAAAAGCTCCGGGTATCTTTGCTGCATCAGGTCTTGTGGCTCCCACGTGTGCTCCTCTTGTCCATGATTTCTCTATAAGGCCTTGGCCAGCGGAACCTTCTTGCATCGCAAGACCCGCATCCCAGTATCCTCTATCCGGATCGGCTCTAGGGGTACGGATCAATCAGAAGCTATGGGCCCATCTGTCGTCGTAATCTGCTGCTCCGGCCGAAGTAGAGCTCTCCTGAGGGAGGAGACATAGAATACATCGTGCAAACTTGCTAGCTCTAGCTGCAGCTCTAGTCTGTATGCCAAGGGACCGATCCGCTCCAAGATCCTGTAAAGCCCCATGTATCTCGGACTGAGCTTCTTCCGACCACGCACCCGCGAGACTACATGCATCGATCGTATCTTCAGAAACACCCGGTCTCCTACCTGAAACTCTACCTTATGATGTCGAGCATCATAATACTTAGCCTTCCTACTTTGGGCCTCCAATATCCTGTCATGTATCAATTATACCTGAGCATTTGTATACTCGACAAACTTTGAGCCCAGTGCCTTCGGATCCACATATTGGATCCAAGACAAAGGAGTCTGGCATCTCCGCCCGTACAAAGCATCATAAGGGGCCATGTTGATGCTGGACTGGTGGCTGTTTTTGTACGAGAACTCGATCAATTAATGGTAGCTGTCTCTCTCATGGCTCTCCACGGTCTAGTATGCAAAAATGCAGCAAGTCCTCCAGTGTTCGATTAGTGCGCTCTGTCTGTCCATCCATCTGAGGGTGGAAGGCGGTACTAAATGTCAACCGGGTCCCCAAGTAAGCCTGGACCGACCTTCATTCCTTAGACGTAAATCGTCCATCACAATCAAACACTATCGTCCTCGACACTCCATGGTATCGGACGAACTGCTCTATAAACCTCCACACCAATTCACCCACTGAAGCGTCCTTCCTGATCGGTAGAAATCTCGCCACCTTCGTCAGTCGATCAACGATCACCCATATCGGGTCATTCCCCGCATGTTACTGAGGAAGACCATGTATGAAATCCATGGCGATATCGTCGAACTTCCACTCTGGCACCGGAAGTGACTGCAACAACCCGGCCGGACACTTACACTCGGCCTTTACTAACTGATAGGCCTTGCAATGGGTCATAAAGTACGTGATGTCCCTCTTCATGCCCGACCAGTACATTATCCTCTTCAGGTCGGCCGTCATCTTAGTGATGCCCGAGTGAACCGAGTACCTGCTGCAGTGAGCCTCAGTCATAATGTCCTCTCGAATCCTGCCCCCAGCCGATATGTACACCCATCCTCTAAAGCATATCAATCCATCTCTCTTTGTATACTCCCCGGTCGTGCCTGACTCCAAGGACCAGAATACTGGCACCAACTTGTCATCCCTTCTCTGCTCAACCCTGATGCGATCTCAAATATCATCAGTAGTGCTCATCGCGGCCAGATACTCCTTATAAAGCTCTGAGTCATCCTAGGACACCCAGGTAATATACATATCTTCCATCATCCATATAAACTCCATGACCATCAATTAAGACTCTGCTCCTGAAGTGGTAGCCCTCCGGCTCAGTGCGTCCGCCACCACATTCGCCTTACCCGGGTGATAGTGTATCGTATACTCGTAATCAGATAAAAATTTCACCCATCGCCTCTAGCGGACATTCAACTCCTTCTGCGTATCAACATATTTCAGATTCTTGTGATCCAAAAATATGTTGCAGTGCACCCCATAAAGGTAATGCCGCCAAAACTTCAGAGCGAACACAACTGCTCCCATCTCCAAGTCATGCACAGGGTAGTTCTGCCCGTGCTTCTTCAACTGGCGGGATACGTATGCTAACACATGTCCATGCTGCATCAGTACATTGCCCATCCCCTGAAACGACGCATCAGTGTACACATGGAAAACCTCCTTCCCAGACAGGAGAGCAAGGATAGGGGCCAACATAAGCCAACCCTTCAACTCCTGGAAGGCCGCCTCACACTGTGGCTTCCAAACGAACGGAGTGTCCTTCTTCGTCAAAGAAGTGAGTGGAATGGCTATCTGATAGAATCTCTGCACAAACTTCCGGTAATACCCGGCCAATCCCAGAAAAATTTGGACATCCGTGGCCGTCTTAAACTGGGGCCAGTCTCACACTGCCTGAATCTTCGTGGGATCCACCGCCAATCCTGCTCCACTGATAATGTGACCTAAAAAGGCCACCTCCGTCAGCCAAACTGTCATTTGCTGAACTTGGCATACAACTGATGCTCCCTGAGCTTCTCCAGAGTCAGGGTTAGATGTTTTGCATGCTCTTCCTTCGTCCTCGAATAAATAAGGATGTCATTTATGAACATAATGACAAACCTATCGAGGTACGGCTCGAACACCCGGTTCATCAAGCTCATGAAGGACAATGGCGCATTCGTGAGCCCAAAGGGCATCACGATAAACTCATACAAGCTATATCTGCTGCTAAACGTCATCTTTGGGATGTCCTCTTCCGTAATCCATAACTGATAGTACCCCGACCTCAAATACAGCTTTGAGAACTAATGTGCTCCCACTAGCTGATCAAATAATTCGTCGATCCTTGGCATTGAATAAGTGTTTCGGACTGTCAACCAGTTTAGTGCACGATAGTCGATGCACACCCTGAGGGTCCCGTCCTTCTTCTTCACAAACAAGATCGGAGCTCCCCAAGGCGAGGAACTTGGCCTAATGAATCTAGCCTCCACCAGCTCCTTCAGCTGACTCCTGAACCCCATCAGCTCCTTCAGATGACTCCTGAACTCCACCAACTCCTTTGGATCCATCCGATAGGGAGCCCTAGACATCGTCTTAACTCCCGGCACCATCTGTAACTAAAAATCCTTCTCCCGATGCGGCGGCAATCCTGGTCGCTTCTCTGGAAAAACATCCACAAAGTCCCGCACCACTGATATATCGGCAACCATCGTCTTGACCTAAACCTAGTCAAAAGTGCACAATTATATGTGATCCCCATATGGCACACCACAGCTTCCACTGCTTAGTTTATCCTCAAACTAAACTCGATCAGGGGTGACCCAAGGTTAGTGGATTTCTACTTTTCTGATCGAGGTTGGCTCTGATACCAGTTTGTAAGTGTAAGACCCTTTTTTTTCTTTTTCGACACCGGAGTCTTAGACCAGAATTCCTGCTTTGCGGTGGCTCGGACTCACGGGAAGGCCGTCACTACAAAGTGCCAATTCTGTCGGCCCTTTTCGATCACAAAGAGAGAGAAGTAATTATACATAAATGTAAACAAGTCCACAGTTGCATGTATAAAAGTGAAATCACATCCAGTCCATCAGTAGATAATAACAGGAAATAGATAATAGAAGTATTGCAAGATACGGTTCAGATAAAATATAGATAAACGGGTTCGAGCCTGGTACATCAGAGTCCTCACTGTAAATCACTCATCGCAGAAACTATAAAAGTACTAATCACTCACGGAGCTGGTCGCAGGTGCACCGGTGCTAGACTAACCCACCTCCATGCGCACCGTACTCCGCTGGTGCTGGTCCCTAGACTGCTGGTCCCTGTTTCCCATCCGGAGCTCCTGTAATGTTGTGGTTCAAAAACCATTAGTCATAAAGACTAAGCCCTATAATCCCCTACCCCTCCCCACACGGCTCCTAAGCACCGAGAGGATAGGAGGAAAGGGAAGCTACAAATATGGAGAATAATCAAGATGATGACAGGGGAGTTATTCTAACAACTATCTAGAACAAAGTACAACTAGTAATTCCATGGTAGTAAGTGGTAAAGAAGAGAAGTAGTAATTAGCAATTGTATAAAAAGACAGCTAGAGAACAATAAGTAAACAAGTACGTAAGTAAGTAGATAACCTTAACTTATATGAATGCTCATACAAACTTATAAGTTAAGGGGTCTTCTGCAAGGCTCCCATCGTATAAAAAGTCACATACCGATTTATACGTTGGGGTGTCGGTTGTATGCAAATATGTGTGTAGTGATATGCTATGTCATGATTCATGCAAGTGCAACTCATGCACACGACTCTTTGCGCACAGACCTTTAGTTCTCCCTGTTCGGGCAGCTAGCTTCACTCCCAGGAACCTCCGTAGTGGCAAACGGAGACAGTGGGTCGGGCCCCCCACTCCTAGGTGGGTATCCACACTACCGGGCCTTGCCCTTCCGTACGCCCCTAGAAGAACACAACCTAGAGTATCCGCGTACTACTGCTGGCTATATCCACCAGACTTTCTTTGGCTATGTGTCCCACACCGCCGAGTCAACGTACCGAAGTCGGTGTGAACGACAATTAGATATCGAAGACCCACCACCTTCAATCTGTACTCCAACCCTTGAGCCCTCGGCTCCCCGGACTGTCCCGTCCGTGCATCTACCTTCAGAGCTACCATCTGAATGGCAACCAAACCAATTATTCTACCTTCCTAGCTATCGAGGTGTATGTGTGTGTAACCCTAATTATACTAGTTGCTCTTTAGATTATTATTTCTACAGTTTACGTTAGCCCAGGACTGCCCCCGGTATTCCCCATGAAGGGCTCTCAAAGGGCACTAGGAACTATGATGGTTGCTGAAGCCCACCGTTCCCTTTCACAAGGCACTTATTGTTATTGGTTGATACCCATTACCCGATCCCTTTTTAAGTTACTTTAGATCTAGCCCTAGCGTATTAAGACTCTTCCACTCCTACCCGGGGTGGACGATCTTTCGTCGTTCCCGTACACCACTTAACCTTAACCAGTCTCACACTCTACTTATCCTGACCTCCAATAATGAACTTAAACTTAGCTTGCCCTAACCAACCAGCAACTACCGAAATTCCATCTCCCAAAGTTCATTATCCGCTCTAGTTCAGTTTCTGTGGTTTTACTATATGCAGACCATCCTAAGATATGTGAGGAGTATAAGGGGAGGTACTCCAAATTGTCTTCCGAATCTCCTATAATATTTATTGTAGGTCTATCGTGACATAATATAGCTAAGGCCAAGATTTCCAAATTTTCCTATTTATCGGGCATTTAATATATTTATTCTAAGATTCCAAATGCCCTAGTATGAACATGAAGTGCACTAATGAGCCAACAATAAATCATCATAAAATAAGTAAAAATCCTATGAGATATTTAAACAGTAATTCCAAGTTTTGAGAAATTCCAGAGGTGTTTAGGCCTATATTTCCTAATTTATCATTTTAGGCTATTTCTACTATATTATGAAGGAAGTACTGTAAATATGTATCCAAAAATCTCAATAAAATTATAGAAGCTTTATGGTAACCTAAAACTATCAGAAACCAAGTCCCATAATTTTTATCTAATATTTGTGCTTTGAATCTATTTTAATGTAAAATACTGATTTTCCTAGCTTAGAGAAGGAGATACTATATTTAATTATCTAAAATTCCATAGAAAATTATAGGGTGACTAACATAATTTTAAACAGCCACTGACCAAATTTCATAATTTTTCAAACAGTAATTGGACATTATTTATATTTTTGACTGCATATCACAACTAGTATGTTAAAGAAATAAGTACCAAAAAAAATCGGATAAAACTTTCAAAAAAAATACAGAAGATATAACATGCTATAAGATGCCCTAATCCAAGATTTCATAACATTCTAGTGAACAGAAATTCCAGAATCATCAAAATAAATATCTAGGGCACAACTAGGATTGTAAATGAAGTACTGTATAAATTAACCCAAAAATCTCAACAAAATTATAACATAGCCATGTAGATTAGAAAATCACCCTACTCCAATTTTACTTGATTTGAAGTTCAATTGATAGCTTAATAATTCAAATTAAGGTTGGTGACCTAAACTAGGGTTAGTATTTAAGGTAGCCTAGCTGTCTCCAAATACCCTAAAATTTTCTCCAGAGAACTATACCGGCCCTATAATTCTCTCCACCCAATTTTAGGTCAGTCCAAGGTCATTTGACCCCATGACCTTCACAACCCTAAAAACCACCATTGAGGGATTTTTTTCTAGGATTCTAGGGCTACCCTAAACCAAGTCTCTCCAAACTCCCTTGGAGGGTGTGTTATGCCCTAAAAAGCCAGTGACCAGAATATCAGCCTCTGTTGAGGTGATTTGACCACCCAAATACCAAGGGGGTGTTTGATCCTAAATTATCCTATAAGGATCAACCTAGGGTTGGATACAAACCTATTCAAAACATCTCCAAATGAGATGAAATTTTTACCAGAACCTTATGATAAACCCAGGGACCACTCACCAAATTTTGAGAGGGTTTGGTAGTCATGTAGCCATCTAATTAAATTATGCTAGGATTATTTAATTTTTCTAAAAACTATAGAAAAACATTTTCCAAAAATCCTAATTTTTGGATAGCATTTAGATATAAGTAAGATTAAACCACACCCCAAATTTCAAGTCATTTTGATGACTGGATTGGAGTGAGGAATTTTTCTAAGGTCAGGACAACCCTATGGGTAGACCTCACCAAAGTGAGTGCTGAGGTCTATCCAGTGGTCCAAAATGCTTAAAACAAATTTTTAAAATTCCTAGACTCATAAAGCTACAATATTGGTGTTGACCACGTTTTCTGTAGGAGCCTCTAAGTATTTTTCCTAAATTTTCTAATGTGACTGTTAATTCCATACAAAAATTGCTTATAAAAATAAAATCTATTTAAATAGCACAGATCTTGAAGCAAGATCTAAAGGCTCTAGACTTGTCATCTTCCTCCAGCCAAGGGCCCTGATTTGCCCGACCTGGAGTCACTTCCAAGAGCAGCCGCCGGCTGTCCAGCCTCCTCCCTGGCCGGCCACCGCCAACACCACCTCCGTTGTGGTGGTGGCCGTCGCCGGACGGCGGCACAGCCGCCGGAGAGGCGGAATCCGGCGAACCCGAACATTGAAATTCGCCGAAAATCCATGAAAATGAAAGCTCCAATCGGGCTCAATTGATCCCGATTCTCAATCCTATTGAATCCTAAGATCTATCCGTAGAAGAAGAGGGAGGGGAGGACCTTGTTCGCGGGCTGGAGGCGTGCAGACCGTCGGGAAGCCATTTGCGCGGTGGTGTCATCGCCAGAAATTCTTCAACAATAAGGGGAGGCTCGAAAACTTCGGGTAACAGCTGGGAAAAACTCCCCTTGGGCCATTAAAGGTGTTTAAAAGCTTGGGCAAGGAGGTGGATCGGCCAAAAGCTGGTGGCCATTAACGACCCATAATAGCTTGGCTCGGTCATTATGGAGGGGAGCTGAAACGGCTCTATGACAGCTGGAGGAGGGATGGAAACTCCTCCTCTCCCTGAGAGGAGTTGAATCCAGCAGTTTCAGGGGAAGGGGAAGAGCCATGGCATCAAATACCATTGATGGCCGTGACAACAAGCTTTCGGCCATGGCCGCAACCGTCCTTTTGCAAAGCTAACGGTCCACGTGGCACAGCCTGACTGGTCAACTTAAACTAAATAAGGCTTATCAGGTCTTATTGGAGAAAACGGCCCACCCCCCCCCCCCCCAGGCCGGCCCGGTTCAGCTGAACCAGCACCCAGCTAGAACTAAAATGCCAGAAAAAAAAAGTCTAAGTATAATGGCGTTGAGTAAGCTCAGCTCACTCAATGCCATCAGGCTACGGCATTGAGTGAGCTCTGCTCACTCAACGCCATTCCAGACTATGGCGTTGAGTGAGCTCAGATCACTCAACGCCATAGTCTGGAATGGCGTTGAGTGAGCTCAGCTCACTCAACGCCATCCAGACAACACCAAATGGCATTGAGTGCAGTCAGTGCACTCAACGCCATTCAACGTATGGCGTTGAGTGCACTCAACGCCATCCCGCCTGACCGTTTACGGCGTTGAGTGAGCTAAGCTCACTCAACGCCATCAAGTCTACGGCATTGAGTGAGCTCAGCTCACTCAACGCCATCCTGCCGACACCAGATGGCATTGAGTGCAATCAGTGCACTCAACGCCATTCAACTTATGGCTTTGAGTGAGCTAAGCTCACTCAACGCCATCCTGCTTATGGCTTTGAGTTAGCTAAGCTCACTCAATGCCATCCAGCATATGGCTTTGAGTGAGCTAAGCTCACTCAATGCCATACAGCCTATGTCTTTGAGTGAGCTAAGCTCACTCAACGCCATCCAGCCCACGACGTTGAGTGAGCTTAGCTCACTCAACGTCATTCCATGGTCACGAGGGTGATGGACCGGTCACGGGCGTGTCAGGCCCATGTTGAAATTTCTGAGCTCGACGATCGTCTTCCTGAGGTCGACGATCGTCGAAGGGGTCACGCCCTAGGTCACGGGCGTGACGGGCCGGTCGCGGGCGTGACCACCCCTTGCCTCGAAATTTTGTCGATAATCTTTAATTCCTGGGTTTCCTAAGGTTCTGTTATGACAAAACCACTTACAGGGGTCTAGCCGGAAACGGGATGTTACAAATCCCAATAAACAAAACAAAGATTTCTTCCCTGAAATCAAGGTTAAGCCTACGGGACTCCAATCGGGAAAAAGAAGCTTGTAACATCCCATGAGAATTTAAAGATTACATCTCTACGTTATGTTTGCTTTGTGCGGTTTCAAATCTAAGATTAATTTGCCCAATTAACTAGGTATATACACCCCAATAAACAAAAGATTAGCCCCTATTCTTGAAATTTCAGTCCTATTGGTTTAAAATAGGAAAGCAAATTGATTGTCCAGAGGGGTTGTGAGGTATACCTGACGAAAAAGTTCCGGGTATTTTTGCTGCATCAAGTCCTGTGGCTCCCATGTATGCTCCTCCTGCCCATGATTGTTCCACAGAACCTTGACTAACGAAACCTTCTTCCGTCGCAAGACCCGCACTTCTGTGTCGTCGATCCTGATAGGCTCCAAGTTGACTGACCGATCTGAGGCCACCGGGCCATCTGCCGAGGAAATCAGTTACTCAGGGCGTAGCAGAGCCCTCTGAAGTGAGGAGACGTGGAAGATGTCATGCAATCCCGCTAACTTCGGTGGTATCTCTAGTCTATAGGCTAAGAGGCCGATCCGTTCCAGGATCCTATAAGGCCCCATATATCTTGGGCTGAGCTTCTTCCGCCCGCGAACCCACAAGACTCCATGCATCGGCCATATCTTCAAAAAAACCCGATTTCCCACCTGGAACTCCACTTGACGATTCCTCGCATCGTAGTATTTGGCCTGTCTGCTCTGTGCTTCCAACATCCTGTCCCGGATCAATCTAATCTGAGCATATGTATCTCCCACAAACTCCGAGCCTAGTGCCTGCGGATCCTCATCCTGAACCCATGATAGTGGGGTCCTGCACCTCCTTCCGTACAACGCCTCGTATGGAGCCATGCCTATGCTGGACTGATGGGCGTTATTGTACGAAAACTCGACCAGTGGCAGCAATCTCTCCCAAGGCTCGCCGCGGTCCAAAATACACAGTCGCAACAGATCTTCCAGTGTACGGTTGGTGCGCTCTGTCTGCCCATCGGTATGACGGTGAAAAGCTGTGCTAAATGTCAACCGAGAACCCAGATGGGCCTGGACTGACCTCCATTCCCTAAATGTAAACTTCCCATCCTGATCCGAAACGATAGTCTTGGGCACCCCATGATAACGCACAAACTGCTCAATGAACCTCCGTACTAATGCACTAACTGGTACGTCCTTCGCCACTGGAATGAATCTGGCCACCTTTGTTAGCCTGTCCACTATCACCCAGATCGAGTCATTCCCTGCACGGGATCAGGGTAGCCCATGTATGAAGTCCATGGATATATCCTCAAATTTCTACTCCGCCACCGGAAGTGGCTGCAGCAAGCCTGTCGGGTTCCTACACTCCGCCTTCATGATTTGGCAGGCCTCGCAATGCATCACAAAGTACGTAATATCTCTCTTCATACCCGGCCAGTACATCGTCCTCTTCAAATCCTTTACCATCTTGGTGATCCCCGGATGTACAGAATATTGGCTGTAGTGAGCTTCCGTCATGATGTCCTCCCGGATCTGGCCTCCTGCCGGTATGTAAACTCTTCCTCTGAAGCACAGGAGACCATCCCTCAAAGAGTAATCTCCTTTCGTGCCTTCCTCCAAGGCTCAGAATATCGACTCAGCTCTCTCATCCAGCATCTGCCCATCTCTGATGCGGTCTCGAATATCATCAGTAGTAACCATCGACCCCAGGTACTCAATGTATAGCTCCGGGTCATCCTCAGACACTAGTGAAATCTGCATCTCCTCGAATGATCTAACCAACTCCAAGGCCATCAGCTGCGGGCCTACTCCTTTCGTACTCGCTCTCCGGCTCAGAGCATCCGCGACCACGTTCGCTTTCCCCGGATGGTAGTGCATGGTATACTGGTAGTCCAACAGAAACTCCACCCAGCGTATCTGCCTGATGTTTAACTCCTTCTAGGTGTCGACGTACTTCAGATTCTTGTGGTCGGAGAAGATATTGCAATGTACTCCGTAGAGATAGTGTCGCCAGATCTTAAGAGCAAAAATAACTGCCCCCATCTCCAAATCATGCACGGCGTAGTTCTGCTCGAGTTGCTTCAACTGACGGGAGGCATAGGCTATTACATGCCCGTTCTGCATCAGAACGACACCCATCCCTTGATAGAAAGCATCTGTGTACACCTGGAATCCTTCCTTCCCTGATGGAAGAGCAAGGATGGGAGCCGAGGTGAGACGATCCTTCAGCTCTTGGAAATAAGATTCGCATCGAGGCATCCAAATGAAAGGGGACTCCTTCTTCATCAGAGACGTAAGAGGGAGGGCAATCTGAGAGAACCCCTTTACGAACTTTCGGTAATAACTGACAAGTCCCAAGAAACTTCGAACATCTGAGGCCGACTTTAGTGGTGGCCAATCCCGTACTGCCTGGACCTTCGCCGGATCCACCGCCAGACCTGCTCCACTGATGACATGGCCCAAAAAGGCCACCTCCTTTAGCCAGAACTAGCACTTGTTGTACTTAGCATACATCTCATGCTCACGCAGCTTCTCCAAGGTCAAGGCCAGATGTCTCGCATGCTCCTCCTCCGTCCTTGAATAGATAAGGATGTCGTCGATGAATACGATAACGAAGACGTCCAGATACACTTTGAACACCCGATTCATCAGGGTCATCAATGCGGAGGGTGCATTCGTGAGCCCGAACGGCATCACTGTAAACTCGTACAAACCATATCTGCTGCTGAAGGCCGTCTTCGGGATGTTCTCCTTCCGAATACGAAGCTGGTAGTACCCTGACCTCAGATCCAGCTTTGAGAACCTGTGGGCTCCCTCCAGCTGGTCAAATAGCTCGTCTATCCTTGGTAAGGGATAAGTATTCCGGACCGTCAACCTATTCAGGGCCCGGAAATCTATGCACAGTCGAAGGGTCCCGTCCTTCTTCTTAACGAACAACACCGGAGCTCCCTATGGTGAAGAGCTAGGCCGAACGAACCCGGCCTCCACTAACTCCTAAAACTGGCTTCGAAATTCCACCAACTCCTTTGGGGCCATTCGATAGGGAGCTCTTGATACCGTCTTAGCCCCCGATACGAGCTGAATCTGAAAGTCCTTCTCTCGGTGCGGGGGTAGCCCTGGTAGCTTCTCCGGAAACACGTCGGCGAAGTCCAGCACTACTGGAATATCTGAAATGGAGTTCTTGGCCACGACCGACTCAAAAAGGACCTGATAAACTTCTCCCCCCTGCAGGTGGGCCTTAACGGCCTGCACAGATGATAATAAGGTATGGGGTGCTGGTATAATACCTTCGATGACAATGAAGGAGTCGCCGTGCCTCACGGTGATCCACTTCGCCACGCAGTCAATCTGGGCATGGTTCCAGCACAGCCAAGTCATGCCCAGAATCAGATCGTAATCTGACATCTTTGGAATCGTCGCTGGTGCCTCAAACGCCTTCCCGCCGATCCTCGCTTCCATGTTGCAATGAGCCGAGGTCATTATCTCTGATCAATCGGGTAGGCGCACCCTCATCATCTTCCCGGTGAATTGCTCCACACCTTCCAGTCCTTTCACGAAACCCACCGACACGAACGAGTGCGAAGTACCCTTGTCGAAGAGAGTGTGAGCAGGCTTGCCGCTAACGAAGACTATGCCGGGGTATTTAAGTGTCTTAGTATTCTTTTTGCAGTTGTCTTCTCTTAATTTTTAACTAGATTATGTCTAGAATACTAGTTTATATGAAGAAAATTAAAAGTACTTCCATACCTGCGATAACCTGCTCTGGGTTCCGGGGCTGTGTCAGGTCTAGAGCATACACCTGCTCCCTCTCTGGCCTGCGGCCTCGATCCTGAAATCCTCGTCCTCGGTCCTGTCCTCATCCGCCAAACTATCGGGGAGGTGGAGCGCCCTGATGTGCTGGTGGGGGTGCTCGCCTCATAGGGCAGTTCCTCTTGATATGCCCCGGCTGGTTGCACTGAAAGCATACTGGTGGCTGCTCTGCTGTCCTTGGCATTTCAAGCATCTGTATAGGCTGGGGAGCCAATACCTCCTGACTCCTCTGCTCATGCCCGAACTCCTGACGAGGCTGATCCCCGCTCCTTCTCTCCCCAATAACCTGGCCCCGAGGACGGTCTCTACGACCTCCAATCACTGTTTCATCAGCCGGTCTCTTCTGGCTCTTCACTGTAAGCTGATCTGCCTCTCTCTTCTTAGCCATCTCCAGAATCCTGGCCAGACTCCCCTCTGAGATGAAAAGGAGGGCTTGTCTCATGTCGTCTTGTAGCCCCTTATAAAACCTCCGGGCATAGCCAGCATCGTCTAACTGGTAAGCATCCGCATAATAGGCCAGGTGAGTGAACTCCTGATAGTACTCCACCACAGTCTTGTTCCCCTGCCTCAATCGCAGGAACCTATCGTTCGGGTCATCCCTCGCCGACTGAGGTACAAAATGTCCCAAGAGCATTGCTCTGAACTCCTCCCAAGTTATATCAGCGCAATCCATCCCCGTAAAGATGGTGTCAAGTTGAGATTTCCACTACCTCTTTCTGTGTGACTCTAGGCAGGAGACCGCCAAAGCAACTGCCTCCTCAGTGGGGCATCGAATCCCTACTAGTATCTCGTAAATGGTGTCCAACCATTCCTCCGTACGTATTGCAGACTCCGTCCCCTGGTAGGATGGAGGGGAAAGTCCCCGGAAGACAGTCATCCAATTGGCCCCGGGGTTTGGCTGTGGAGCCGGGGCTTGCTGAGCTCTAAAGGCCTCCAGAATGGCCATCAGTGTTTGCCCCTTCTCCGTCTGCTGGAACGGAGCTGGAGATGGCAGAGGCGGGACCACATTCGGAGCCTGGGGTGTCCCCTGCTGCGATGTAGGGTTCGTCGCAGGCTACAAGTAAAAATTCCATTTGTTAGAGAGCGAATGAATGGAATTTAAGAAGGGTTAGGATGGACTTTCACATGTGATTTCCCCTATGGGCACACCACTGCTTTCGCTGCTAGTTTGTCTGCAAACTAAGCTCGTACGGGGGTGGCCCAAGGTTTTGTGGACTACTTCTCTTTCGATCGAGATCTCCTTTAATACCACTTGTAAGTCCCCTTTTTTTTTCTTTTTCGACACCGGGGTCTTAGCCCAGAACTGCTGCTTTGCGGTGGAACCGACTCACGGTAAGGCCGCCACTACAAAACGCCAAT
Organism: Platanthera zijinensis; assembly: GCA_039513925.1. Taxonomy (NCBI): domain Eukaryota; kingdom Viridiplantae; phylum Streptophyta; class Magnoliopsida; order Asparagales; family Orchidaceae; genus Platanthera; species Platanthera zijinensis. The sequence continues at coordinate 104,721,146 of CM077079.1, read as the reverse complement.
ACTGCCGGCCCTTTTCGATCACAAGAAAGAGAAGTAATTATACATAAATGTAAACAAGTCCACAGTAGCATGTATAAAAGTGAAATCACATCCAGTCCATCAGTAGATAATAACAGGAAATAGATAATAGAAGTACTGCAAGATACGGTTCAGATGAAATATAGATAAACGGGTTCGAGCCCGGTACATCAGAGTCCTCACTACAAATCACTCATCGCAGAAACTATAAAAGTACTAATCACTCACGGAGCTGGTCGCAGGTGCACCGGTGCTAGACTGACCCACCTCTATGCGCACCGTACTCTGCTGGTGCTGGTCCCTGGACTGCTGGTCCCTGTCTCCCATCCGGAGCTCCTGTAATGTTGTGGTTCGAAAACCATTAGTCATAAAGACTAAGCCCTATCATCCCCTACCCCTACCCCCACGGCTCCTAAGCATCGAGTGGAGAGGAGGAAAGGGAAGCTACAAATGTGGAGAATAATCAAGCAGATGATAGGGGAGTTATTCTAACAACTATCTAGAACAAAGTACAACTAGTAATTCCATGGTAGTAAGTGGTTAAGAAGAGAAGTAGTAATTAGCAATTATATAAAAAGGCAGCTAGAGAACAATAAGTAAACAAGTTAGTAAGTAAGTAGGTAACCTTAACTTATATGAATGCTCATACAAACTTATAAGTTAAGGGGTCCTCTGCAAGGCTCCCATCATATAAAAAGTCCCATACCGATTTATACGTTGGGGTGTCGGTTGTATGCAAATATGAGTGTAGTGATATGTTATGCCATGATTCATGCAAGTGCAACTCATGCACACGACTCTATGTGCACAGACCTTTAGTTCCCCCTGTTCGGGCAGCTAACTTCACTCCCAGGAACCTCCGTAGTGGCAAACGGAGATAGTGGGTCGGGCCCCCCACTCCTAGGTGGGGTATCCACACTAGAGGGCCTAGCCCTTCCGTACGCCCCTAGAAAAACGCAACCTAGAGTATCCGCATACTACTGCTCGCTATATCCACCAGACTTTCTTTGGCTAAGTGTCCCACACCGCCGAGTCAACGTACCGATGTCAGTGTGAACGACAATTAGATATCGAAGACCCACCATCTTCAATCTGTACTCCAACCCTCGAGCCCTCGGCTCCCCGGACTGTCCCGTCCGTGCATCTACCTTCAGAGCTACCGTCTGAATGGCAACCAAACCAATTATTCTACCTTCCTAGCTATCGGGAAGTATGTGTATGCAACCCTAATTATACAAGTTGCTTTTTAGATTATTATTTCTACAGTTTACGTTAGCCCAGGACTGCCCCCGGTATTCCCCGTGAAGGGCTTTCAAATGGCACTAGGAACTATGATGGTAGCTGAAGCCCACCGTTCCCTTTCGCAAGGCACTTATTGTTATTGGTTGATACCCATTACCCGATCCCTTTTTAAGTTACTTTAGATCTAGCCCTAGCATATTAAGACTCTTCCACTCCTACCCGGGGTGGACAATCTTTCGTCGTTCCCGTACACCACTTAACCTTAATCAGTCTCACACTCTACTTATCCTTACCTCCAATAATGAACATAAACTTAGCTTGCCCTAACCAACCAGCAACTTCCAAAATTCCATCTCCCAAAGTTCATTATCCGCTCTAGTTCAGTTTCCGTTGTTTTACTATATGCAGACCATCCTAAGATACATGAGGAGTATAAGGGGAGGTACTCCAAATTGTCTTCTGAATCTCCTATAATATTTACTGCAGGTCTATCGTGACATAATATAGCTAAGGCCAAGATTTCCAAATTTTCCTATTTATTGGGCATTTAATATATTTATTCTAAGAATCCAAATGCCCTAGTATGAACATGAAGTGCACTAATGAGCCAACAATAAATCATTATAAAATCAGTAAACATTCTATGAGACATTTAAACAAAAATTCCAAGTTTTGAGAAATTCCAGAGGTGTTTAGGCCTATATTTCCTAATTTACCATTTTAGTTTATTTCTACTATATTATGAAGGAAGTACTGTAAATATGTATCCAAAAATCCCAAGACAATTATAGAAGCTTTATGGTGACCTTAAACCATCAGAAACCAAGTCCCATAATTTTTATCTAATATTTGGGCTCTGAATCTATTTTAATGTAAAAAACTGATTTTCCTAGCTTAGATATGGAGATACTATTTTTAATCATCTAAAATTCCATAGAAAATTACATGGTTACTAACATAATTTTAAACACCCACTGATCAAATTTCATAATTTTTCAGACAGTAATTGGACATTATTTGTATTTTTGACTACATGTCACAACTAGTACGTTAAAGAAATAAGTACCCAAAATAATCGGATAAAAGTTCCAAGAAAAATACAGAAGGTAAAACATGCTATAATATGCCCTAATCCAAGATTTCATAACATTCTAGTGAACAGAAATTCCAGAATCATCAAAATAAATATCTAGGGCACAACTAGGGTTGTAAATAAAGTACTGTATAAATTAACCCAAAAATCTTAACAAAATTATAATATGTACATTTAGATTAGAAAAGCACCCTACTCCAATTTTACTTGATTTGAAGTTCAATTGATAGCTTAATAATTCAAATTAAGGTTGGTGACCTAAACTAGGGTTAGGATTTTAGGTGGCCCAGCTATCTCCAAATACCCTAAAATTTTGTCCAAAGAACTATACCGGCCCTATAATTCTCTCCACCCAATTTTAGGTCAGTCCAAGGTCATTTGACCCCATGACCTTCACAACCCTAAAAACCACCATTAAGGGATTTTCCCTAGGATTCTAGGGCTACCCTACACCAAGTATCTCCAAACTCCCTTGGAGGGTGTGCCATGCCCTAAAAAGCCAGTGACCAAAATATCAGCCTCTGTTGAGGTGATTTGACCACCTAAATACCAAGGGGTGTTTGATCCTAAATTATCCAATAAGGATTAACCTAGGGTTGGATACAAACCTATTCAAAACATCTCCAAATGAGATGAAATTTTTACCAGAACCTTATGATAAACCCAGGGACCACTCACCAAAATTTGGGAGGGTTTGGTAGTAATATTATATTTCCGGCTAGACCCCTAGGAGTCGGTTGGTCGTGATAGAACGCTAGGAAGCCCAAAAAATGAAATACATCAACCGAGATTTCGGGTCACGGGTTGGTCACACCCGTGACCGACCCGTCATGCCCGTGACCTAGGGCGTGACTCCTTCGACGATCGTCGATCTCAGGGAGATGATCGTCGGGCACAGAATTTTCAACCCAGGCCTGTCACGCTCGTGACCTATGTGTCACCCCCGTGACCTATGTGTCACGCCCGTGACCTAGGGCGTGACCCCTTCGACGATCATCGATCTCAGGGAGACGATCGTCGGGCGCAGAATTTTCAACCCGGGCCTGTCACGCCCGTGACCTATGTGTCACGCCCGTGACCTAGGGAATGACCCCTTCGACGATCATCGATCATAGCAGGACGATCGTCGAAGAGCAGAAATTGCGACATGGTCCTATCACGCCCGTGACCCAGGTATCACCCCGTGACCAAGGGCGTGACTCCCTTCGGCGATCGGCGATCTCAGCGAGACGATCGCCGAGCGCGGAATTTGCCTGATGACCCTGTCACGCCCGTGACCCGTGTGTCACGCCCGTGACCTAGGGCGTGACCACCCTTCGACGATCGTCGATCTCAGTTCGACGATCGCCGAACTCAGAATTGTCCATCCGGGCCTGTCATGCCCGTGACCTATGTGTCACTCCCGTGACCAAGGCCGAAACGTCAGCCAGACTGGAAATTTCGGTAACCGACGTCATAATCAATTCTAATTATGGGAATGTACAGTAGGAATATTTATGGGCCGTTTCCGTCTCTAATATTTAAAAGAAAGAGAGAGTGAGGTCCAATAGAAAATCGCCACCTGGATCAGCCATTTCATCTTCCACCTTTTCCTCTTCCCTACATCATAACCGAAACGTTATTAAGAGAAACATTCATGGCCATGAATGTTTCATCCTTTCCCCTCCCCACTTGGAGATCTATAACAGCCTCCTTAGAGCAAGAAGAAAAGGTTACACGCTCGATCAAACGGATTCAGATTCCTCCCCTTGCTGTTGAAGAATTTCCGACGACGCCGCCACCGCGCAAATGGCTTCCCGACGGTCTGCACGCCTCCAGCCCGCGAACAAGGTCCTCCTCTACCCCTTTTTCTATGGATAGATCTTAGAAATCATTAGGAGAGATATCGGGCTCAAAAGAGCTGGATCGGGTGAGCGTTTCCATGGTTTTTCTGAAATTTCCTGGTGGCGGGTTCGCCGGAAACCGCCTCTCCGGCGGTCGTGCCGCCGCCCGACGGTAGCCCTCACCTCAACAGAGGTGGTGGTGGTGGTGGCCGGCCAGGGAGATGGCTGGGTGGCCAGGAAATGGCTTTAGAAAAGCTACAGGTTTCAAGCCTTTTTTTTAGGTTGCTGGTTCGGGCTAAAGGAGAAGATGAACAGTAACATTTTATTATACTTTATATTAATTAATTCCCTTTACTGTGCACTAGGTTTAAACTAAAAATTATTGCCCGTAGGGGCTGAAACATAAAAAGTGGTCAACATAGAGAATGTAGCCCTTGAAGTCTAGTTTAATTCAAAACTGATTTCACTCGATTTGGAGTCCTGGTTAGACCACAACACCCTTTTTTGTGAGGTCTATCCATAGAGCTGTCTTGACCTTAGAAAAATTCCCCACTCCAATCCAGTCATCAAAATGACTTGAAATTTGGGGTGTGGCCTAATCTTACCTATATATAGGTGTTATCCAAAAATTAGGATTTTTGGAAAATATTTTTCTATAGTTTTTAGGAAAATTCAATAATCCTAGCATAATTTAATTAGATGGCTAAATGATTTCCAAACCCTCCCAAATTTTGTTGAGTGGTCCCTGGGTTTATCTTAAAGTTCTGGTAAAAATTTCATCTCATTTAGAGATGTTTTGAATAGGGTTGTGTCCAACCCTAGGATGATCCTTATAGGATAATTTAGGATCAAACTCCCCCTTGGTATTTGGGTGGTCATATCACCTCAACAGAGGCTGATATTTTGTCCAATTGCTGTTTAGGGCATGAAACACCCTCCCAGGGAGTTTAGGTTGGTTTGGTGTAGGGTATCCCTAGAACCTTAGGAAAAATCCCTTAATGGTTGTTTTTGGTGTTGTGAAGGTCATGGGGTCAAATGACCTTGGACTAACTTAAAATAAGGTGGGTAGAACCATAGGGCCAGTATTGTACTCTGGACAAAATTTTAGGGTATTTGGAGACAGCTAGGCCACCTAAAATTCAAACCCTAGTTTAGGTCACCAACTTTAATTTGAATTATTAAGCTATCAAATGAACTTCAAATCAAGTAAAAATTGGAGTAGGCTGATTTTTTTAATCTAAATGGCCATGCTATAATTTTGTTGAGATTTTTGGGTTAATTTATACAGTACTTCATTTACAACTCTAGTTGTGCCCTAGATATTTATTTTGATGATTCTGGAATTTCTGTTTACTGGAATGTTATGGAACCTTGGATTTGGGCATATTATAGCATGTTTTTCCTTCTATAATTTTCAGGGAAATTTTGTATGAATATTTTGGGTACTTTATTTTTTAACGTACTAACTGTTAAATGTAGTTAAAAATACAGTTAAGGCCCAATTACTATTTGGAAAATTATGAAATTTGGTCAATGGGTGTTTCAAATTATGATAGTCACCCTGTAATTTTCTCTGGAATTTTAGATGGATAAAAACAGTACCTCCTTCATTAAGTTAGGAAAATTAGTATCTTGCATTAAAATAAATTCTGAGTTCAAATGTTAGATAAAAATTATGGTACTTGGTTTATGATGGTTTTAGGTCAATATAAAGCTCCTATAATTTTCTTGGGATTTTTGGATACACATTTTGAGTACTTCCTTCATAATATAGTAGAAATGGCTTAAAACGGTAAATTAGGAAATATAGGCCTAAACACCTCTGGAATTTCTCAAAACTTGGAATTGCTGTTTAACTGTCTCATAGGATTTTTAATGATTTTATGATAATTTATTGTTGGCTCATTATTGCACTTCATGTTCATACTAGGGCATTTGGAATCTTAGAATAAATAAATTAAATGCCCGATAAATTGGAAAATTTGGAAATCTTGGATTTAGACTAATTATGTTATGGTAGACCTCCAGTAAGAATTATAGGAGATTTGGAAGACAATTTGGAATACCACCCCTTGCATACCTCATAAAGCTTAGGATGGTCTACGTTTAGTAAGAACAGCAGAAGCTGAACTAGAGTGGGTAATGAACTTGGGAGATGGAATTTTGGTAGCTTGCAGGTTTGGATAGGGTGAGTTAAATCAAGTTCATTGTTGGAGGTCAGGATATGTAGAGTGTGAGACTGGTTAAAGTTATATGGCGCACGGGAACGACGAAAGATCGTCCACCCCGGGTAGGAGTGGAAGAGTCTTAATACGCTAGGGCTAGATCTAATGTAACTTAAAAAGGGGATCGGGTAATGGTTATCAACCAATAACAATAAGTGCCTTGCAAAAGGGAACGGTGGGCTCAGCTACCATCATAGTTCCTAGTGCCCTTTGTGAGCCCTTCAAGGGGAATACCGGGGGCAGTCCTGGGCTAACGTAAATCGTGGGAATAATAAGCAAAAAGAGTAACTAGTATAACTAGGGTTGCACATACACACACCTCGATAGCTAGGAAGGTAGAGTAATTGGTTTGTTTGCCATTCAGACGGTAGCTCTATAGGTAGATGCACGGACGGGACAGTCCGGGGAGCCGAGGGTCGAGGGTTGGAGTACAGAATAAAGGTGGAGGGTCTTTGATATCCGATTGTCGTTCACACCGACATCGGTACGTTGACTCGGCGGTGTGGGACACTTAGCCAATGAAAGTCTGGTGGGTATAGCCAGTAGTTGTACGCGGATACTCTAGGTTGTGTTCTTCTAGGGGCGTACGGAAGGGCTAGGCCCGGTAGTGTGGATACCCACCTAGGAGTGGGGGGCCCGAGGCATTGTCTCTGTTTGCCACTACGGAGGTTCCTGGGAGTGAAGCTAGCTGCCCGAACAGGCGGAACTAAAGCTCTGTGCGCATAGAGTCGTGTGCGTGAGTTGCAATTGCATGAATCATGGCATAACAAATCACTACACTCATACTTGCATACAACCGATACCCCAACGTATAAATCGATATGGGACTTTTTATACGATGGGAGCCTTGCAGAAGACCCCTTAACTTATAAGTTTGTATGGGCATTCATATAAGTTAAGGTTACCTAATTACTTACTTACTTGTTTACTTACTGTTCTCTAGCTACCTTTTTTTATACTATTACTACTTACTACTTGTCTTCTTTACCACTTACTACCATAGAATTTGCTAGTTGTTCTAGATAGTTGTTAGAATAACTCCCCTATCACCTGCTTGATTATTCTCCACCTTTGTAGCTTCCCTTTCCTCCTCTCTGCTCGGTGCTTAGGAGCCGTGGGAGGAGGGGTAGGGGATGATAGGGCTTAGTCTTTATGACAAATGGTTTTCGAACCACAACATTACAGGAGCTCCGAATGGGAGACAGGGACGAGCACCAGCGTAGTACGGTGCGTATGGAGGTGGGTCAGTCTAGCACCGGTGCACCTGCGACCATCTCCATGAGTGATTAGTACTTTTATAGTTTCTGCGATGAGTGATTTGTAGTGAGGACTCTGATGTACCAGGCTCGAGCCCGTTTATCTATTTTTCACCTGATCTGTATCTTTGCAGTACTTCTGTTATCTATTTCCTATTATTATCTACTGATGGACTGGATGTGATTTCACTTTTATTTACATGTTTCTGTGGACTCGTTTACATTTTATGTATAATTAGTTCTCTTTCTTGTGATCGAAAAGGGCCGGTAGGATTGGCGTTTTGTAGTGGCGATCTTCCCGTGAGTCGGTGCCACCGCAAAGCGGCAGTTCTGGGCTAAGACCCCGGTGTCGAAAAAGAAAAAAAAAGGGGGGGAGGGTCTTACAAGTGGTATCAGAGCGGACCTCGATCGAAAGAGAAGTAGTCCACAAAACCTTGGACCACCCCCGTGCGAGCTTAGTTTGCGGACAAACTAGCAGCGGAAGCAGTGGTGTGCCCATAGGGGAAATAATATGTGAAAGTCCATCCTAACCCTTCTTAAATTCCATTCATTCGCTCTCTAACAAATGGAATTTTTACTTGTAGCCTGCGACGAACCCTACATCGCAGCTGGGGACACCCCAGGTTCCGAATGTGGTCCCGCCTCCGCCAGCTCTAGCTCCGTTCCAGCAGACGGAGATGGGGCAAACACTGACGGCCATTCTGGAGGCCTTCAGAGCTCAGCAAGCCCCGGCTCCACAGCCAAACCCCAGGGCCAATTGGATGACTGTCTTCCGGGGACTTTCCTCTCTATCCTACCAGGGGACGGAGTCTGCAGTACGTACGAAGGAATGGTTGGACACCATTTATGAGATGCTGGCAGGGATTCCATGCCCCACTAAGGAGGCAATTGCTTTGGTGGTCTCCTGCCTAGAGTCATACGGAAAGAGGTGGTGGAAATCTCAGCTTGACACCACCTTTACGGGGATGGATTGCGCTGATATTACTTGGGAGGAGTTCAGAGCAGTGCTCTTGGGACATTTTGTACCTCAGTCGGCGAGGGATGACCTGGAGGATAGGTTCCTGCGATTAAGGCAGGGGAATAGGACTATGGTGGAGTACTATCAGGAGTTCACTCACCTGGCCCGTTATGCGGACGCTTATCAGTTAGACGATGCTGGCTATGCCCGGAGGCTTTATAAGGGGCTACAAGACGACATGAGACAGGCCCTCCTTTTCGTCTCAGAGGGGAGTCTGGCCAGGATTCTGGAGATGGCTAAGAAGAGAGAGGCAGATCAGCTTACAGTGACGAGCCGGAAGAGACCGGCTGATGATACAGTGATTGGAGGTCGTAAAGACCGTCCTCAGGGCCAGGTTATTGGGGAGAGAAGGAACGCGGATCAGCCTCGTCAGGAGTTTGGGCAGGAGCAAAGGAGCCAGGGGGTACTGGCTCCCCAGCCTATTCAGATGCTAGAAATGCCAAGGACAGCAGAGCAGCCACCGGTATGCTATCAGTGCAACCAGCCGGGGCATATCAAGAGGAACTGCCCTATGAGGCGAGCACCCCCACCAGCACATCAGGCCGCTCCACCTCCCCGGCAGTTTGGCGGACGAGGACAGGACCGAGGACGAGGATTTCAGGATCGAGGCCGTAGGCCAGAGAGGGAGCAGGTGTATGCTCTAGACCTGACACAGCCCCGGAACCCGGAGCAGGTTATCGCAGGTATGGCAGTACTTTTAATTTTCTTCATATAAACTAGTATTCTAGACATAATCGGGTTAAAAATTAAGAGAAGACAACTGCAAAAAGAATACTAAGACACTTAAATACCCTAGGCATAGTCTTCGTTAGCGGCAAGCCCGCTCACACTCTCTTCGACACTATTGCTTCGCACTCATTCGTGTCGGAGGATTTCGTGAAAGGACTGGAAGGTGTGGAGCCATTCACCGGGAAGATGATGAGGGTGCGCCTACCCGATGGATCAGAGATAATGACCTCTGCTCATTGCAACATGGAAGAGAGGATCAGCGGGAAGGCGTTTGAGGCACCGGCGACGATTCTGAAGATGCCAGATTACGATCTGATTCTGGGCATGACTTGGCTGTGCTGGAACCTTGCCCAGATTGACTGCGTGGCGAAGAGGATCACTGTGAGGCACGACGACTCATTCATTGTCATCGAAGGTATTATACCAGCACCCCGCACCATATTATCATCTGTGCAGGCCGTTAAGGCCCACCTGCAGGGGGGAGAAGTTTATCAGGTCCTTTTTGAGGCGGTCGTGGCCAAGGACTCCATTTCAGATATTCCAGTAGTGCGGGACTTCGCCGACATGTTTCAGGAGAAGCTACCAGGGCTACCCCCGCACCGAGAGAAGGACTTCCAGATTCAGCTCGTACCGTGGACTAAGCCGGTATCCAGAGCTCCCTATCGAATGGCCCCAAAGGAGTTGGTGGAATTTCGAAGCCAGCTTCAGGAGTTAGTGGAGGCCAGGTTCGTTCGGCCTAGCTCTTCACCATGGGTAGCTCCGGTATTGTTCGTTAAGAAGAAGGACGGGACCCTTCGACTGTGCATAGATTACCGGGCTCTTAACAGGTTGACAGTCCGGAATACTTATCCCTTACCAAGGATAGACAAGCTATTTGACCAGCTGGAGGGAGCCCATTGGTTCTCAAAGCTAGATCTGAGGTCAGGGTACTACCAACTTCGCATTCGGGAGGAGGACATCCTGAAGACGGCCTTCAGCAGCAGATATGGTTTGTACGAGTTTACATTGATACCGTTCGGGCTCACGATTGCACCCTCCGCATTAATGACCCTGATGAATCGGGTGTTCGAAGAGTATCTAGACGTCTTCGTTATCGTATTCATCGACGACATCCTTATCTATTCAAGGACGGAGGAGGAGCACGCGAGACATCTGGCCTTGACCTTGGAGAAGCTGCGTGAGCATGAGATGCATGCCAAGTACAGCAAGTTCCAGTTCTGGCTAAAGGAGGTGGCCTTTCTGGGCCATGTCATCAGTGGAGCAGGTCTGGCAGTGGATCCGGCGAAGGTCCAGGCAGTACGGGATTGGCCACCACTAAAGTCGGCCTCGGATGTTCGAAGTTTCTTGGTACTTGCCGGTTACTACCGGAAATTCGTAAAGGGGTTCTCTCAGATTGCCCTACCTCTTACGTCTCTGACGAAGAAGGAGTCCCCTTTTATTTGGACGCCACGATGCGAATCTGCCTTCTAGGAGCTGAAGGATTGTCTCACCTCAGCTCCCATCCTTGCTCTTCCATCAGGGAAGGAGGGATTCTAGGTGTATACAGATGCTTCCTATAAGGGGATGGGTGTCGTTCTGTTGGAGAACGGGCACGTAATAGCTTATGCCTCCTGTCAGTTGAAGCAGCACGAGCAGAACTACCCCGTGCACGATTTGGAGATGGGGGCAGTCATTTTTGCTCTTAAGGTCTGGAGACACTATCTCTACGGAGTACATTGCGATATCTTCTCCGACTACAAGAATCTGAAGTACGTCGACACCCAGAAAGAGTTAAACATCAGACAGAGATGCTGGGTGGAGTTTCTGTCGGACTACCAGTATACCATGCACTACCATCCGGGGAAGGCGAACGTGGTCGCGGATGCTCTGAGCCTGAGAGCGAGTACGATAGGAGTAGGTCCGCAGCTGATGGCCTTGGAGTTGGTTAGATCATTCGAGGAGATGCAGATTTCACTAGTGTCTGAGGATTACCCGGAGCTATACATGGAGTACCTGGGGTCGATGGTTACTACTGATGATATTCGAGACCGCATCAGAGATGGGCAGATGCTGGATGAGAGAGCTGAGTCGATATTCAGAGCCTTGGAGGAAGGCACGACAGGAGATTACTCTTTGAGGGATGGGCTTCTGTGTTTCCGAGGCAGAGTCTACATACCAGCATGAGGACGGATCCGGCAAGACATTTTGACGGAAGCTCACTGCAGCCGATATTCTGTACACCCGGGGATCACCAAGATGGTAAAGGATTTGAAGAGGACGATGTACTGGCCGGGTATGAAGAAAGATATTACGTATTTTGTGACGCATTGCGAGGCCTGGCAGCTCGTGAAGGCAGAGTGTAGGAACCCGGCAGGCTTACTGCAGCCGCTTCCGGTGCCGGAGTGGAAGTTTGAGGATATAGCCATGGACTTCATACATGGGCTACCTCGATCCCGTGCGGGGAATGACTCGATCTGGGTGATAGTGGACAGGCTAACAAAGGTGGCCAGATTCATTCCAGTGGCAAAGGACACACCGGTCAGTGTATTAGTACGGAGGTTCATTGAGCAGTTTGTGGGTTATCATGGGGTGCCCAAGACTATCGTTTCGGATCGTGATGGGCGGTTTACATCCAGGGAATGGATATCAGTCCAGGCCCATCTGGGTTCTCGGTTTACATTCAGCATAGCTTTTCACCCTCAGACCGACGGACAGACAGAGCGCACCAACCGTACACTAGAAGATCTGTTGCGACTGTGTATTTTGGACCGTGGCGAGCCTTGGGAGAGATTGCTGCCACTGGTCGAGTTTTCGCACAACAACGCTCATCAGTCCAGCATAGGCATGGCTCCATACGAGGTGTTGTATGGAAGGAGGTACAGGACCCCACTATCATGGGTTCAGGATGAGGATCCGCAGGCACTAGGCTCGGAGTTTGAGGGAGATACAAATGCTCAGATTAGATTGATCCGGGACAGGATGTTGGAAGCCCAGAGCAGACAGGCGAAATACTATGATGCGAGGCATCGTCAAGTGGAGTTCCAGGTGGGAGACCAGGTTTTCTTAAAGATACGGCCGATGCACGGAGTCTCGCGGGTTCGCGGGCGGAAGAAGCTCAGCCCGAGATATATGGGGCCTTATAGGATCCTGGAGCGGATCGGCCTCTTAGCCTATAGACTAGAGATACCACCGGAGTTAGCGGGATTGCATGACGTCTTCCACGTCTCCTCACTTCGGAGGGCTCTGCTATGTCCTGAGCAGCTGATTTCCTCGGCAGATGGCCCGGTGGCCTCGGATCGGACAGTCAATTTGGAGCCTATCAGGATTGATGATACAGCAGTGCGGGTCTTGCGACAGAAGAAGGTTTCGTTAGTCAAGGTTCTGTGGAACAATCATGGGCAGGAGGAGCATACATGGGAGCCACAGGACTTGATGCAGCATAAATACCCGGAACTTTTTCGTCAGGTATACCTCACAACCCCTCTGGACAATTAATTTGCCTTCCTGTTTTAAACCAATAGGACTGAAATTTCAAGAATAGGGGCTAATCTTTTGTTTATTGGGGTGTATATACCTAGTTAATTGGGCGAATTAATCTTAGATTTGAAACCGCACAAAGCAAACATAACGTTGAGATGTAATCTTTCAATTCTCATGGGATGTTACAAGCTTCTTTTTCCCGATTAGAGTCCCGTAGGCTTAACCTTGATTTCGGGGATGAAATCTTTGTTTTGTTTATTAAGATTTGTAATATCCTATTTCCGGCTAGACCCCTAGGAGTCGGTTGGTCGTGACAGAACGCTAGGAAGCCCAAAAATTGAAATACAATCAACCGAGATTTCGGGTCACGGGTTTGTCACGCCCGTGACCAACCCGTCACGCTCGTGACCTAGGGCGTGACTCCTTCGACGATCATCGATCTCAGGGAGACGATCGTCGGGCGCAGAATTTTCAACCCGGGCCTGTCACGCCCGTGACCTATGTGTCACGCCCGTGACCTAGGGCGTGACCCCTTCGATGATCGTCGATCTCAGGAAGACGATCGTCGGCCGCAGAATTTTCAACTCGGGCCTGTCATGCCCGTGACCTATGTGTCACGCCCGTGACCTAGGGCGTGGCCCCTTCGACGATCGTCGATCTTAGCGGGACGATCGTCGAAGCGCGGAAATTGCGTCATGGTCCTGTCACGCCTGTGACCCAGGTGTCATGCCCGTGACCAAGGGCGTGACTCCCTTCGGTGATCGTCGATCTCAGCGAGACGATCGCCGAGCGCGGAATTTGCCTAATGACCGTGTCACGCCCGTGACCTAGGGCGTGACCACCCTTCGACGATCGTCCATCTCAGTTCGACGATCGCCGAACTCAGAATTGGCCATCCGGGCCTATCACGCCCGTGACCTATGTGTCACGCCCGTGACCAAGGCCGAAACGTCAGCCAGACTGGAAATTTCGGTAACCGACGTCATAATCAATTCTAATTATGGGAATGTACAGTAAGAATATTTATGGGCTGTTTCCGTCTCTAATATTTAATAGAAAGAGAGTGTGAGGTCCAATAGAAAATCGCCACCTGGATAAGCCATTTCATCTTCCACCTTTTCCTCTTCCCTACATCATAACCGAAACGTTATTAAGAGAAACATTCATGGCCATGAATGTTTCATCCTTTCCCCTCCCCACTTAGAGATCTATAACAGCCTCCTTAGAGCAAGAGGAGAAGGTTACACGCTCGATCAAACGGATTCAGATTCCTCCCCTTGCTATTGAAGAATTTCAGGCGACGCCGCCACCGCGCAAATGGCTTCCCGACGGTCTGCACGCCTCCAGCCCACGAACAAGGTCCTCCACTACCCCTTCTTCTATGGATAGATCTTAGAAATCATTAGGAGAGATATCGGGCTCAAAAGAGCTGGATCGGGTGAGCGTTTCCATGGTTTTTCTAAAATTTCATGGTGGCGGGTTCGCCGGAAACCGCCTCTCCGGCGGCCGTGCCGCCGCCCGACGGTAGCCCTCACCTCAATAGAGGTGGTGGTGGTGGTGGTGGTGGTGGCCGGCCAGGGAGATGGCTGGGTGGCCAAGAAATGGCTTTAGAAAAGCTACAGGTTTCAAGTTTTTTTTTAGGTTGCTGGTTCGGGCTAAAGGAGAAGATGAACAATAACATTTTATTATACTATATATTAATTAATTCCCTTTACTGTGCACTAGGTTTAAACTAAAAATTATTGCCCTTAGGGGCTAAAACATAAAAAGTGGTCAACATAGAGAATGTATCCCTTGAAGTCTAGTTTAATTCAAAATTAATTTCACTCGATTTGGAGTCCTGGTTAGACCACAACACCTTTTTTGGTGAGATCTATCAATAGGGCTGTCTTGACCTTAGAAACATTCCCCACTCCAATCCAGTCATCAAAATGACTTGAAATTTGGGGTGTGGCCTAATCTTACCTATATCCAAAAATTAGGATTTTTGGAAAATATTTTTCTATAGTTTTTTGGAAAATTCAATAATCCTATCATAATTTAATTAGATGGCTAAATCATTTCCAAACCCTCCCAAATTTTGGTGAGTGGTCCCTGGGTTTATCATAAGGTTCTGGTAAAAATTTCATCTCATTTGGAGATTTTTTGAATAGGGTTGTGTCCAACCCTAGGATGATCCTTATAGGATAATTTAGGATCAAACACCCCCTTGGTATTTGGGTGGTCATATCACCTCAACAGAGGCTGATATTTTGTCCAATGGCTGTTTAGGGCATGACACACCCTCCCAGGGAGTTTGGGGTGGTTTGGTGTAGGGTAGCCCTAGAACCTTAGGAAAAATCCCTTAATGGTTGTTTTTGGGGTTGTGAAGGTCATGGGGTCAAATGACCTTGGACTAACTTAAAATTGGGTAGAGAGAACCATAGGGCCAGTATAGTTCTCTGGACAAAATTTTAGGGTATTTGGAGACAGCTAGGCCACCTAAAATTCTAACCCTAGTTTAGGTCACCAACTTTAATTTGAATTATTAAGCTATCAAATGAACTTCAAATCAAGTAAAAATTGGAGTAGGATGATTTTTTAATCTAAATGGTCATGTTATAATTTTGTTGAGATTTTTGGGTTAATTTATACAGTACTTCATTTACAACCCTAGTTGTGCCCTTGATATTTATTTTGATGATTCTGGAATTTCTGTTTATTGGAATGTTATGGAACCTTGGATTTGGGCATATTGTAGCATGTTGTTCCTTCTATAATTTTCTGGAAAATTTTGTATGAATATTTTGGGTACTTTATTCTTTAACATACTAATTGTTAAATGTAGTCAAAAATCAGTTAAGGCCCAATTACTATTTGGAAAATTATGAAATTTGGTCAATGGGTGTTTCAAATTATGATAGTCACCCTGTAATTTTCTCTAGAATTTTAGTTGGATAAAAACAGTACCTCCTTTATTAAGTTAGGAAAATTAGTATCTTGCATTAAAATAAATTATGAGTTCAAATGTTAGAGAAAAATTATGGTACTTGGTTTATGATGGTTTTAGGTCAATATAAAGCTCCTATAATTTTCTTGGGATTTTTGAATACACATTTTCAGTACTTCCTTCATAATATAGTAGAAATGGCCTAAAACGGTAAATTAGGAAATATAGGCCTAAATACCTCTGGAATTTCTCAAAACTTGTAATTGCTGTTTAAATGTCTCATAGGATTTTTACTGATTTTATGATGATTTATTGTTGGCTCATTATTGCACTTCATGTTCATACTAGGGCATTTGGAATCTTAGAATAAATAAATTAAATGCCCGATAAATAGGAAAATTTGGAAATCTAGGATTTAGACTAATTATGTCATGGTAGACCTCCAGTAAGAATTATAGGAGATTTGGAAGACAATTTTGAATACCACCCCTTGCATACCTCATAAAGCTTAGGATGGTCTACGTTTAGTAAGAACAGTAGAAGCTGAACTAGAGTGGGTAATGAACTTGGGAGATGGAATTTTGGTAGCTTGCTGGTTTGGATAGGGTGAGTTAAATCAAGTTCATTGTTGGAGGTCAGGATAAGTAGAGTGTGAGACTGGTTAAAGTTATGTGGCGCACGGGAATGACGAAAGATCGTCCACCCCGGGTAGGAGTGGAAGAGTCTTATTACGCTAGGGCTAGATCTAAAGTAACTTAAAAAGGGGATCGGGTAATGGTTATCAACCAATAACAATAAGTGCCTTGCAAAAGGGAACGGTGGGCTTCAGCTACCATCATAGTTCCTAGTGCCCTTTGAGAGCCCTTCACGGGGAATACCGGGGGCAGTCCTGGGCTAACGTAAACTGTGGGAATAATAAGCAAAAAGAGTAACTAGTATAACTAGGGTTGCAAATACACACACCTCGATAGCTAGGAAGGTAGAGTAATTGGTTTGGTTGTCATTCAGACGGTAGCTCTGAAGGTAGATGCACGGACGGGACAGTCCGGGGAGCCGAGGGCTCGAGGGTTGAAGTACAGAATAAAGGTGGTGGGTCTTCGATATCCGATTGTCGTTCACACCGACATCGGTATGTTGACTCGGCGGTGTGGGACACTTAGCCAATGAAAGTTTGGTGGGTATAGCCAGCAGTAGTACGCGGATACTCTAGGTTATTTTCTTCTAGGGGCGTACCGGAAGGGCTAGGCCCGGTAGTGTGGATACCCGCTTAGGATTGGGGGGCCCGACCCACTGTCTCCATTTGCCATTAGGGAGGTTCCTGGGATTGAAGCTAGCTGCCCGAATAGGGGGAACTATAGGTCTGTGCGCATAGAGTCGTGTCCGTGAGTTGCACTTGCATGAATCATGGCATAGCATATCACTACAATCATACTTGCATAAAACCGACACCCCAACGTATAAATCGGTATGGGACTTTTTATACGATGGGAGCCTTGCAGAAGACCCCTTAACTCATAAGTTTGTATGGGCATTCATATAAGTTTAGGTTACCTACTTACTTACTTACTTGTTTACATACTGTTCTCTAGCTACCTTTTTTTACTATTGTTACTTACTACTTATCTTCTTTACCACTTACTACCATAGAATTTGCTAGTTGTTCTAGATAGTTGTTAGAATAACTCCCCTGTCACCTGCTTGATTATTCTCCACCTTTGTAGCTTCCCTTTCCTCCTCTCCGCCCGGTGCTTAGGAAGTCGTGGGTGGAGGGGTAGGGGATGATAGGGCTTAGTCTTTATGACTAATGGTTTTCGAACCATAACATTACAGGAGCTCCGGATGAGAGACAGGGACCAGCAGTCCAGGGACCAGCACCAGCGGAGTACGGTGCACATGGAGGTGGGTCAGTCTTGCACCGGTGCACCTGCGACCAGCTCCGTGAGTGATTAGTACTTTTATAGTTTCTGCGATGAGTGATTTGTAGTGAGGACTCTGATGTACCGGGCTCGAGCCCGTTTATCTATTTTTCACCTGATCTGTATCTTTGCAGTACTTCTGTTATCTATTTCTTGTTATTATCTACTGATGGACTTGATGTGATTTCACTTTTATTTACATATTTCTGTGGACTCGTTTACATTTTATGTATAATTACTTCTCTTTCTTGTGATCGAAAAGGGCCGGCAGTATTGGCGTTTTGTAGTGGCGGCCTTACCGTGAGTCGGTTCCACCGCAAAGCGGCAGTTCTGGGCTAAGACCCCGGTGTCGCAAAAAAAGGGGGGGCTTACAAGTGGTATCAGAGCGGACCTCGATCGAAAGAGAAGTAGTCCACAAAACCTTGGGCCACCCCCGTGCGAGCTTAGTTTGCGGACAAACTAACAGCAGAAGCAGTCGTGTGCCCATAGGGGAAATCACATGTGAAAGTCCATCCTAACCCTTCTTAAATTCCATTCATTCGCTCTCTAACAAATGGAATTTTTACTTGTAGCCTGCGACGAACCCTACATCGCAGCAGGGGACACCCCAGGCTCCGAATGTGGTCCCGCCTCCGCCATCTCCAGCTCCGTTCCAGCAGACGGAGAAGGGGCAAACACTGATGGCCATTCTGGAGGCCTTTAGAGCTCAGCAAGCCCCGGCTCCACAGCCAAACCCCGGGGCCAATTGGATGACTGTCTTCCGGGGACTTTCCCCTCCATCCTACCAGGGGACGGAGTCTGCAGTACGTATGGAGGAATGGTTGGACACCATTTATAAGATGCTGGCAGGGATTCGATGCCCCACTGAGGAGGCAGTTGCTTTGGTGGTCTCCTGCCTAGAGTCACACGGAAAGAGGTGGTGGAAATCTCAGCTTGACACCACCTTTGCGGGGATGGATTGCGCTGATATTACTTGGGAGGAGTTCAAAGTAGCGCTCTTGGGACATTTTGTACCTCAGTCAGCGAGGGATGACCTGGAGGATAGGTTCCTGCGATTAAGGCAGGGGAATAGGACTGTGGTGGAGTACTATCAGGAGTTCACTCACCTGGCCCGTTATGCGGACGCTTATCAGTTAGACAATGCTAGCTATGCCCGAAGGTTTTATAAGAGGCTGCAAGACGACATGAGACAGGCCCTCCTTTTCGTCTCAGAGGGGAGCCTGGCCAGGATTCTGGAGATGGCTAAGAAGAGAGAGGCAGATCAGCTTACAGTGAAGAGCCGGAAGAGACCGGCTGATGATACAGTGATCGGAGGTCGTAGAGACCGTCCTCGGGGCAAGGTTATTGGTGAGAGAAGGAACGCGGATCAGCCTCGTCAGGAGTTTGGGAAGGAGCAGAGGAGCCAGGGGGTACTGGCTCCCCAGCCTATTCAGATGCTAGAAAAGCCAAGGACAGCAGAGCAGCCACCGGTATGCTATCAGTGCAACCAGCTGGGGCATATCAAGAGGAACTGCCCTATGAGGCGAGCACCCCCACCAGCACATCAGGGCGCACCACCTCCCCGGCAGTTTGGCGGACGAGGACAGGACCGAGGATGAGGATTTCAGGATCGAGGCCGTAGGCCAGAGAGGGAGCAGGTGTATGCTCTAGACCTGACACAGCCCCGGAACCCGGAGCAGGTTATCGCAGGTATGGCAGTACTTTTAATTTTCTTCATATAAACTAGTATTCTAGACATAATCGGGTTAAAAATTAAGAGAAGACAACTGCAAAAAGAATACAAAGACACTTAAATACCCCAGGCATAGTCTTCGTTAGCGGCAAGCCCGCTCACACTCTCTTCGACACTGGTGCTTCACACTCGTTCGTGTCGGAGGATTTCGTGAAAGGATTGGAAGGTGTGGGGCCATTCACCGGGAAGATGATGAGGGTGCGCCTACCCGATGGATCAGAGATAATGACCTCTGCTCATTGCAACATGGAAGCGAGGATCGGCGGGAAGGCATTTGATGCACCGGCGACGATTCTGAAGATGCCAGATTACGATCTGATTCTGGGCATGACATGGCTGTGCTGGAACCATGCCCAGATTGACTGCGTGGCGAAGAGGATCACCGTGAGGCACAGCGACTCATTCATTGTCATCGAAGGTATTATACCAGCACCCCGCACCTTATTATCGTCTGTGCAGGCCGTTAAGGCCCACCTGCAGGGGGGAGAAGTTTATCAGGTCCTTTTAGGCGGTCGTGGCCAAGGACTCCATTTCAGATATTCTAGTAGTGCGGGACTTCGCCGACGTGTTTTCGAAGAAGCTACCAGGGCTACCCCCGCACCGAGAGAAGGACTTCCAGATTCAGTTCGTACTGGGGGCTAAGCCGGTATCCAGAGCTCCCTATCGAATGGCCCCAAAGGAGTTGGTGGAATTTTGAAGCCAGCTTCAGGAGTTAGTGGAGGCCGGATTCGTTCGGCCTAGCTCTTCACCATGGGGAGCTCCGGTGTTGTTCGTTAAGAATAAGGACGGGACCCTTCGACTGTGCATAGATTACCGGGCTCTGAACAGGTTGACAGTCCGGAATACTTATCCCTTACCAAGGATAGACGAGCTATTTGACCAGCTGGAGGGAGCCCATTGTTTCTCAAAGCTGGATCTGAGGTCAGGGTACTACCAGCTTCGCATTCGAGAGGAGGACATCCCGAAGACGGCCTTCAGCAGCAGATATGGTTTGTATGAGTTTACAGTGATGCCGTTCGGGCACACGAATGCAGCCTCCGCATTCATCACCCTGATGAATCGGGTGTTCGAAGAGTATCTGGACGTCTTCATTATTGTATTCATCGACGACATCCTTATCTATTCAAGGATAGAGGAGGAGCACGCGAGACATCTGGCCTTGACCTTGGAGAAGCTGCGTGAGCCTGAGATGTATGCCAAGTATAGCAAGTGCCAGATCTAGCTAAAGGAGGTGGCCTTTCTGGGCCATGTCATCAGTGGAGCAGGTCTGGCAGTGGATCCGACGAAGGTCCAGGCAGTACGGAATTAGCCACCACTAAAGTCGGCCTCGGATGTTCGAAGTTTCTTGGGACTTGTCGGTTACTACCGGAAGTTAATAAAGGGGTTCTCTCAGATTGCCCTCCCTCTTACGTCTCTGACGAAGAAGGAGTCCCCTTTTATTTGGACGCCACGATGCGAAACTGCCTTCCAGGAGCTGAAGGACCTCGATCGAAAGAGAAGTAGTCCACAAAACCTTGGGCCACCCCCGTGCGAGCTTAGTTTGCGGACAAACTAGCAGCGGAAGCAGTGGTGTGCCCATAGGGGAAATCACATGTGAAAGTCCATCCTAACTCTTCTTAAATTCCATTCATTCACTCTCTAACAAATGGAATTTTTACTTGTAGCCTGCGACGAACCCTACATCGCAGTAGGGGACACCCCAGGCTCCGAATGTGGTCCCGCCTCCGACATCTCCAGCTCCATTCCAGCCGACGGAGATGGGTCAAACACTGATGGCCATTCTGGAGGCCTTAAGAGCTCAGCAAGCCCCGGCTCCACAGCCAAACCCCGGGGCCAATTGGATGACTGTCTTCCGGGGACTTTCCCCTCCATCCTACCAGGGGACGGAGTTTGCAGTACGTATGGAGGAATGGTTGGACACCATTTACGAGATGCTGGCAGGGATTCGATGCCACACTGAGGAGGCAGTTGCTTTGGTGGTCTCCTGCCTAGAGTCACACGGAAAGAGGTGGTGGAAATCTCAGCTTGACACAACCTTTGCGAGGATGGATTGCGCTGATATTACTTGGGAGGAGTTCAGAGCAGCGCTCTTGGGACATTTTGTACCTCAGTCGGCGAGGGATGACCTGGAGGATAGATTCCTGCGATTAAGGCAGGGGAATAGGACTGTGGTGGAGTACTATCAGGAGTTCACTCACCTGGCCCGTTATGCGGACGCTTACCAGTTAGACGATGTTGGCTACGCCTGGAGGTTTTATAAGGGGTTGCAAGATGACATGAGATTGGCCCTCCTTTTCGTCTTAGAGGGGAGTCTGGCCAGGATTCTGGAGATTGCTAAGAAGAGAGAGGCAGATCAGCTTACAGTGAAGAGCCGGAAGAGATCGGCTGATGATACAGTGATTGGAGGTCGTAGAGACCGTCCTCGGGGCCAGGTTATTGGGGAGAGAAGGAACGGAGATCAGCCTCGTCAAGAGTTTGGGCAGGAGCAGAGGAGCCAGGGGGTACTGGCTCCCCGGCCTATTCAGATGCTAGAAATGCCAAGGACAGCAGAGCATCTACCGGTATGCTATTAGTGCAACCAGCCGGGGAATATCAAGAGAAACTGCCCTATGAGGCGAGCACCCCCACCAGCACATCAGGGTGCTCCACCTCCCCGGCAATTTGGCGGACGAGGACAGGACCGAGGACGAGGATTTCAGGATCGAGGCCGCAGGCAAGAGAGGGAGCAGGTGTATGCTCTAGACCTTACACAGCCCCGGAACCCGGAGAAGGTTATCGCAGGTTTGGCAGTACTTTTAATTTTCTCCATATAAACTAGTATTCTAGACATAATCTGGTTAAAAATTAAGAGAAGACAACTGCAAAAAAGAATACTAAGACACTTAAATACCCCAGGCATAGTCTTCGTTAGCGGCAAGCCCGCTCACACTCTCTTCGACACTGGTGCTTCACACTCATTCGTGTCGGAGGATTTCGTGAAAGGACTGGAAGGTGTGGAGCCATTCACCGGGAAGATGATGAGGGTGCGCCTACACGATGGATCAGAGATAATGACCTCTGCTCATTGCAACATGGAAGCGAGGATCGGCGGGAAGGCGTTTGAGGCACCGACGATGATTCTGAAGATGCCAGATTACAATCTGATTCTGGGCATGACTTGGCTGTGCTTGAACCATGCTCAGATTGACTGCGTGGCGAAGAGGATCACCGTGAGGCACGACGACTCATTCATTGTCATCGAAGGTATTATACCAGCACCCCGCACCTTATTATCGTCTGTGCAGGCTGTTAAGGCCCACCTGCAGGGGGGAGAAGTTTATAAGGTCCTTTTTGAGGAGGTCGTAGCCAAGGACTCCATTTCAGATATTCCAGTAGTGCAGGACTTCGCCGACGTGTTTCCGGAGAAGCTACCAGGGCTACCCCCGCACCGAGAGAAGGACTTCCAAGATTCAGCTCGTACCGGGGGCTAAGCCGGTATCCAGAGCTCCCTATCGAATGGCCCCAAAGGAGTTGGTGGAATTTCGAAGCCAGCTTCAGGAGTTAGTGGAGCTCGGGTTCGTTCGGCCTAGCTCTTCACCATGGGGAGCTCCGGTGTTGTTCGTTAAGAAGAAGGACGGGACCCTTCGACTGTGCATAGATTACCGGGCTCTGAACAGGTTGACAGTCTGGAATACTTATCCCTTACCAAGGATAAACGAGCTATTTGACCAGCTGGAGGGAGCCCATTGGTTCTCAAAGCTGGATCTAAGGTCAGGGTACTACCAGCTTCGCATTCGGGAGGAGGACATCCCGAAAACGGCCTTCAGCAGCAGATATGGTTTGTACGAGTTTACAATGATGTCGTTCGGGCTCACGAATGCACCCTCCGCATTCATGACCCTGATGAATCGGGTGTTCGAAGAGTATCTGGACTTCTTCGTTATCATATTCATCGACGACATCCTCATCTATTCTAGGACGGAGGAGGTGCACGCGAGACATCTGGCCTTGACCTTGGAGAAGCTGCGTTAGCATGAGATGTATGCCAAGTACAGCAAGTGCCAGTTCTGGCTAAAGGAGGTGGTCTTTCTGGGCCATGTCATCAGTGGAGTAGGTCTGGCAGTGGATACGGCGAAGGTCCAGGCAGTACGGGATTGGCCACCACTAAAGTCGGCCTCGGATGTTCGAAGTTTCTTGGGACTTGCCGGTTACTGCCGGAAGTTCGTAAAGGGGTTCTCTCAGATTGCCCTCCCTCTTACGTCTCTGACGAAGAAGGAGTCCCCTTTTATTTGGACGCCACGATGTGAATCTGCCTTCCTGGAGCTGAAGGATCGTCTCACCTCAGCTCCCATACTTGCTCTTCCATTAGGGAAGGAGGGATTCCAGGTGTATACAGATGCTTCCTATCAGGGGATGGGTTCCGTTCTGATGCAGAACGGGCACGTAATAGCTTATGCCTCCCGTCAGTTGAAGTAGCAAGAGCATAACTACCCCATGCACGATTTGAAGATGGGGGCAATCATTTTTGCTCTTAAGATCTGGCGACACTATCTCTACGGAGTACATTGCGATATCTTCTCTGACCACAAGAATCTGAAGTACGTCGACACCCAGAAGGAGTTAAACATCAGGCAGAGATGCTGGGTGGAGTTTCTGTCGGACTACCAGTATACCATGCACTACCATCCGCGGAAGGCGAACGTGGTCGCGGATGCTCTGAGCCGGAGAGCGAGTACGACAGGAGTAGGTCCGCAGCTGATGGCCTTGGAGTTGGTTAGATCATTCGAGGAGATGCAGATTTCACTAGTGTCTGAGGATGACCCGGAGCTATACATGGAGTACCTGGGATCGATGGTTACTACTGATGATATTCGAGACCGCATCAGAGATGGGCAGATGCTGGATGAGAGAGCTGAGCCGATATTCTGAGCCTTAGAGGAAGGCACGACAGGAGATTACTCTTTGAGGGATGGGCTCCTGTGTTTCCGAGGCAGAGTCTACATACCAGCAGGAAGATCGATCCGGGAGGACATTTTGACGGAAGCTCACTGCAGCCGATATTCTGTACACCCGGGGATCACCAAGATGGTAAAGGATTTGAAGAGGACGATGTACTGGCCGGGTATGAAGAAAGATATTATGTATTTTGTGACGCATTGCGAGGCCTGCCAGCTCGTGAAGGCAGAGTGTAGGAACCCGGCAGGCTTGCTGCAGCCGCTTCCGATGCCGGAGTGGAAGTTTGATGATATAGCCATGGACTTCATACATGGGCTACCTCGATCCCGTGCGTGGAATGACTCGATCTGGGTGATAGTGGACATGCTAAAAAAGGTGGCCAGATTCATTCCAGTGGAAAAGGACGCACCGGTCAGTGTATAAGTACGGAGGTTCATTGAGCAGTTTGTGCGTTATCATGGGGTGCCCAAGACTATCGTTTCGGATCGGGATGGAAGGTTTACATCCAGGGAATGGAGGTCAGTCCAGGCCCATCTGGGTTCTCAATTGACATTCAGCATAGCTTTTCACCCTCAGACCGACGAACAGACAGAGCGCACCAACCGTACACTGGAAGATTCTGTTGCGACTGTGTATTTTGGACCGTGGCGAGCCTTGGGAGAGATTGCTGCCACTGGTCGAGTTTTCGTACAACAACGCTCATCAGTCCAGCATAGGCATGGCTCCATACGAGGCGTTGTACGGAAGGAGGTGCAGGACCCCACTATCATGGGTTCAGGATGAGGATCCACAAGCACTAGGCTCGGAGTTTGTGGGAGATACAGATGCTCAGATTAGATTGATCCGGGATAGGATGTTGGAAGCCCAGAGCAGACAAGCGAAATACTACGATGCGAGGCATCGTCAAGTGGAGTTCCAGGTGGGAGACCGGGTTTTCTTGAAGATACGGCCGATGCACGGAGTCTCGCGGGTTCGCGGGCGGAAGAAGCTCAGCCCGAGATATATGGGGCCTTATAGGATCCTGGAGCGGATCGGCCTCTTAGCCTATAGACTAGAGCTACCACCGGAGTTAGAGGGATTGTATTACGTCTTCCACGTCTCCTCACTTCGGAGGGATCTGCTACGTCCTGAGCAGCTGATTTCCTCAGTAGATGGCCCGGTGGCCTCGGATCGGTCAGTCAATTTGGAGCCTATCAGGATTGACGATACAGCAGTGCGGGTCTTGCGACAGAAGAAGGTTCTATTAGTCAAGGTTTTGTGGAACAATCATGGGCAGGAGGAGCATACAAGGGAGCAACAGGACTTGATGCGGCAAAAATACCCGGAACTTTTTCGTCAGGTATTCCTCACAACCCCTCTTAGACAATCAATTTGCCTTCCTTTTTTAAACCAATAGGATTGAAATTTAAAGAATATGGGCTAATCTTTTGTTTATTGGGGTGTATATACCTAGTTAATTGGGCGAATTAATCTTAGATTTGAAACCGCACAAAGCAAACATAACGTAGAGATGTAATCTTTCAATTCTCATGGGATGTTACAAGCTTCTTTTTTCCGATTAGAGTCCCGTAGGCTTAACCTTGATTTCGGGGACGAAATCTTTGTTTTGTTTATTGGGATTTGTAAAATCCTATTTCTGGACTAGACCCCTAGGAGTCGGTTGGTCGTGACAGATCGCTAGGAAGCCCAAAAATTGAAATACATCAATCGAGATTTCGGGTCACGGAATGGTCACGCCCGTGACCGACCCGTCACGCCCATGACCTATGGCGTGACTCCTTCGACGATCGTCGATCTCAGGGAGACGATCGTCGGGCGAAGAATTTTCAACCCGAGCCTGTCACGCCCGTGACCTATCTGTCACGCCCGTGACCTAGGGCGTGACCCCTTCGACGATCGTCGATCTCAGCGGGACGATCGTTGAAGCGCAGAATTTGCGTCATGGCCCTGTCACGCCCGTGACCCAGGTGTCACGCCCGTGACCAAGGGCGTGACCCCCTTCAGCGATCGTCGATCTCAGCGAGACGATCGCCGAGCGCAGAATTTACTTGATGACCCTGTCACGCCCGTGACCCATGTGTCACGCCCGTGACCTAGGGTGTGACCACCCTTCAACGATCGTCGATCTCAGTTCGACAATCGTCAAACTCAGAATTGACCACCTGAGCCTGTCACGCCCGTGACCTATGTGTCACGCCCGTGACCAAGGCCGAAACGTCAGCCAGACTGGAAATTTCAGTAACCGACATCGTAATCAATTCTAATTATGGGAATGTATAGCAGGAATATTTATGGGCCGTTTCCATCTCTAATTAATTAATAGAAAGAGAGAGTGAGGTCCAATAGAAAATCGCCACCTGGATCAGCCATTTCATCTTCCACCTTTTCATCTTCCCTACATCATAACCGAAACGTTATTAAGAGAAACATTCATGGCCATGAATGTTTCATCCTTCCCCTCCCCACTTGGAGATCTATAACAGCCTCCTTAGAGCAAGAGGAGAAGGTTACACGCTCGATAAAACGGATTCAGATTCCTCCCCTTGTTGTTGAAGAATTTCTGGTGACGCCGCCACCGCGCAAATGGCTTCCCGACGGTCTGCACGCCTCCAGCCCGCGAACAAGGTCCTCCTCTACCTCTTCTTCTATGGATAGATCATAGAAATCATTAGGAGAGATATCGGGCTCAAAAGAGCTGGATCGGGTGAGCGTTTCCATGGTTTTTTTCTGAAATTTCATGGTGGCGGGTTCGCCGGAAACCGCCTCTCCGGCGGCCGTACCGCCGCCCGACGGTAGCCCTCACCTCAACAGAGGTGGTGGTGGTGGTGGCCGGCCAGGGAGATGGCTGGGTGGCCAGGAAATGGCTTTAGAAAAGCTACAGGTTTCAAGCCCTTTTTTTTAGGTTGCTGGTTCGGGCTAAAGGAGAAGATGAACAGTAACATTTTATTATACTATAAATTAATTAATTCCCTTTACTGTGCACTAGGTTTAAACTAAAAATTATTGCCCGTAGGGGCTGAAACATAAAAAGTGGTCAACATAGAGAATGTAGCCCTTGAAGTCTAGTTTAATTCAAAATTGATTTCACTCGATTTGAAGTCCTGGTTAGACCACAACACCCTTTTTGGTGAGTTCTATCTGTAGGGCTGTCTTGACCTTAGAAAAATTCCCCACTCCAATCCAGTCATCAAAATGACTTGAAATTTGGGGTGTGGCCTAATCTTACCTATATATAGGTGTTTTCCAAAAATTAGGATTTTTGGAAAATATTTTTCTATAGTTTTTAGGAAAATTCAATAATCCTAGCATAATTTAATTAGATAGCTAAATGACTTTCAAACCCTCCAAAATTTTGGTTAGTGGTCCCTAGGTTTAATCATAAGGTTCTGGTAAAAATTTCATCTCATTTGGAGATGTTTTGAATAGGGTTGTGTCAAGCCCTAGGATGATCCTTATACGATAATTTAGGATCAAACACCCCCTTGGTATTTGGGTGGTCATATCACCTCAACAGAGGCTGATATTTTGTCCAATGGCTGTTTAGGGCATGACACACCCACCCAGGGAGTTTGGGGTGGTTTGGTGTAGGGTAGCCTTAGAACCTTAGGAAAAATCCCTTAATGGTTGTTTTTGGGGTTGTGAAGGTCATGGGGTCAAATGACCTTGGACTAACTTAAAATTGGGTGGAGAGAACCATAGGGCCAGTATAGTTCTCTGGACAAAATTTTAGGGTATTTGGAGACAACTAGTCCACCTAAAATTCTAACCCTAGTTTAGGTCACCAACTTTAATTTGAATTATTAAGCTATCAAATGAACTTCAAATCAAGTAAAAATTAGATTAGGGTGATTGTTTTAATGTAAATGGCCATGTTATAATTTTGTTGAGATTTTTGGGTTAATTTATACAGTACTTCATTTACAACCCTAGTTGTGCCCTTGATATTTATTTTGATGATTCTGGAATTTCTGTTTACTAGAATGTTATGGAACCTTGGATTTGGGCATATTATAGCATGTCATTCCTTCTATAATTTTCTGGGAAATTTTGTATGAATATTTTGGGTACTTTATTCTTTAACGTACTAATTGTTAAATGTAGTCAAAAATACAGTTAAGGCCCAATTACTATTTGTAAAATTATCAAATTTGGTCAATGGGTGTTTCAAATTATGGTAGTCACCCTGTAATTTTCTCTGGAATTTTAGATGGATAAAAACAGTACCTCCTTCATTAAGTTAGGAAAATTAGTATCTTGCATTAAAATAAATTCTGAGTTCAAATGTTAGAGAAAAATTATGGTACTTGGTTTATGATGGTTTTAGGTCAATATAAAGCTCCTATAATCTTCTTGGGATTTTTGGATACAGATTTTCAGTACTTCCTTCATAATATAGTAGAAATGGACCTAAAACGGTAAATTAGGAAATATAGGCCTAAACACCTCTGGAATTTCTCAAAACTTGGAATTGCTGTTTAAATGTCTCATAAGATTTTTACTGATTTTATGATGATTTATTGTTGGCTCATTATTGCACTTCTTGTTCATACTAGGGCATTTGGAATCTTAGAATAAATAAATTAATTGCCCGATAAATAGGAAAATTTGGAAATCTTGGATTTAGACTAATTATGTCATGGTAGACCTCCAGTAAGAATTATAGGAGATTTAGAAGACAATTTGGAATACCACCCCTTGCATACCTCATAAAGCTTAGGATGGTCTATGTTTAGTAAGAACAGCAGAAGCTGAACTAGAGTGGGTAATGAACTTGGGAGATGGAATTTTGGTAGCTTGCTAGTTTGGATAGGATGAGTTAAATCAAGTTCATTGTTGGAGGTCAGGATAAGTAGAGTGTGAGACTGGTTAAAGTTATGTGGCGCACGGGAACGACGAAAGATCGTCCACCCCGAGTAGGAGTGGAAGAGTCTTAATACGCTAGGGCTAGATCTAAAGTAACTTAAAAAGGAGATCGGGTAATGGTTATCAACCAATAACAGTAAGTTCCTTGCGAAAGGGAACGGTGGGCTTCAGCTACCATCATAGTTCCTAGTGCCCTTTGAGAGCCCTTTACGGGGAATACCGGGGGCAGTCCTGGGCTAACGTAAACCGTGGGAATAATAAGCAAAAAGAGTAACTAGTATAACTAGGTTTGCACATACACATACCTCGATAGCTAGGAAGGTAGAGTAATTGGTTTGGTTGCCATTCAGACGGTAGCTCTGAAGGTAGATGCACGGACGGGACAGTCCGGGGAGCCGAGGGCTCGAGGGTTGGAGTACAGAATAAAGGTGGTGGGTCTTCGATATCTGATTGTCGTTCACACCGACATCGATATGTTGACTCGGCGATGTGGGACACTTAGCCAATGAAAGTCTGGTGGGTATAGCCAGTAGTAGTACGCGGATACTCTAGGTTATGTTCTTCTAGGGGCGTACGGAAGGGCTAGGCTCGGTAGTGTGGATACCCGCCTAGGAGTGGGGGGCCCGACCCACTGCCTTTGTTTGCCACTACGGAGGTTCCTAGGAGTGAGCTAGCTGCCCGAATAGGGGAACTAAAGGTCTGTGCGCATAGAGTCATGTGCATGAGTTGCACTTGCATGAATCATGGCATAGCATATCACTACACTCATACTTGCATACAACCGACACCCCAACGTATAAATCGGTATGGGACTTTTTATACGATGGGAGCCTTGCAGAAGACCCCTTAACTTATAAGTTTGTATGGGCATTCATATAAGTTAAGGTTATCTACTTACTTACTTACTTGTTTACTTACTGTGCTCTAGCTACCTTTTTTATACTATTGCTACTTACTACTTGTCTTCTTTACCACTTACTACCATATAATTTGCTAGTTGTTCTAGTTAGTTGTTAGAATAACTCCCCTGTCACCTTCTTGATTACTCTTCACCTTTGTAGCTTCCCTTTCCTCCTCTCCGCCCGGTGCTTAGGAGTCGTGGGGGGAGGGGTAGGGGATGATAGGGCTTAGTCTTTATGACTAATGGTTTTCGAACCACAACATTACAGGAGCTCCGGATAGGAGACAGGGACCAACAGTCCAGGGACCAGCACCAGCGGAGTACGGTGTGCATGGAGGTGGGTCAGTCTAGCACCGCTGCACCTGCGACCAGCTCCGTGAGTGATTAGTACTTTTATAGTTTCTGTGATGAGTGATTTGTAGTGAGGACTCTGATGTACCGGGCTCGAGCCCGTTTATCTATTTTTCACCTTATCTGTATCTTTGCAGTACTTCTGTTATCTATTTCCTGTTATTATCTACTGATGGACTGGATGTGATTTCACTTTTATTTATATGTTTCTATGGACTCGTTTACATTTTATGTATAATTACTTCTCTTTCTTGTGATCAAAAAGGGCCGGCAGGATTGGCATTTTGTAGTGGCAGCCTTCCCGTGAGTAGGTGCCGCCGTAAAGCTGCAGTTCTAGGCTAAGACCCCGGTGTCGAAAAAGAAAAAAAAAAGGGGGGGGGGGGTCTTACAAGTGGTATCAGAGCGGACCTCGATCGAAAGAGAAGTAGTCCACAAAACCTTGGGCCACCACCGTGCGAGCTTAGTTTGCAGACAAACTAGCAGCGGAAGCAGTGGTGTGCCCATAGGGGAAATCACATGTGAAAGTCCATCCTAACCCTTCTTAAATTCCATTCATTCGCTCTCTAACAAATGGAATTTTTACTTGTAGCCTGCGACGAACCCTACATCGCAGCAGGGGACACCCCAGGCTCCGAATGTGGTCACGCCTCCACCAGCTCCAGCTCCGTTCCAGCAGACGGAGATGGGGCAAACACTGACGGGCATTCTAGAGGCCTTCAGAGCTCAGCAAGCCCCGGCTCCACAGCAAAACCCCGGGGCCAATTGGATGACTGTCTTTCGGGGACTTCCCCTCCATTCTACTAGGGGACGGAGTCTGCAGTATGTACGGAGGAATGGTTGGACACCATTTACGAGATGCTGACAGGGATTCGATGCGCCACTGAGGAGGCAGTTGCTTTGGTGGTCTCTTGCCTAGAGTCACACGGAAAGAGGTGGTGGAAATCTCAGCTTGACACCACCTTTGCGGGGATGGATTGCGCTGATATTACTTGGGAGGAGTTCAGAGCAACGCTCTTGGGACATTTTGTACCTCAGTCGGCGAGGGATGACCTGGAGGATAGGTTCCTGCGATTAAGGCAGGGGAATAGGACTGTGGTGGAGTACTATCAGGAGTTCACTCACCTGGCCCGTTATGCGGATGCTTATCAGTTAGACGATGTTGGTTATGCCCGGAGGTTTTATAAGGGGCTGTAAGACGACATGAGACAGGCCCTCCTTTTCGTATCAGAGGGGAGTCTAGCCAGGATTCTTGAGATGGCTAAGAAGAGATAGGCAGATCAGCTTACAGTGAAGAGCCGGAAGAGACCAGCTGATGATACAATGATCGGAGCTCGTAGAGACCGTCCTCGGGGCCAGGTTATTGGGGAGAGAAGGAACGGGGATCAGCCTCGTCAGGAGTTTGGGCAGGAGCAGAGGAGCCAGGGGGTACTGGCTCCCCAGCCTATTCAGATGCTAGAAATGCCAAGGACGGTAGAGCAGCCACCGGTATGCTATCAGTGTAACCAGCCGGGGCATATCAAGAGGAACTGCCCTATGAGGCGAGCACCCCCACCAGCACATCAGGGCGCTCCACCTCCCCGGCAGTTCGGCGGACGAGGACATGATCGAGGATGAGGATTTCAGGATCGAGGCTGCAGGCCAGAGAGGGAGCAGGTGTATGCTCTAGACCAGACACAGCCCCGGAACCCGGAGCAGGTTATCGCAGGTATGGCAGTACTTTTAATTTTCTTCAAATAAACTAGTATTCTAGACATAATCGGGTTAAAAATTAAGAGAAGACAACTGCAAAAAGAATACTAAGACACTTAAATACCCCAGGCATAGTCTTCGTTAGCGGCAAGCCCGCTCACACTCTCTTCAACACTGGTGCTTCGCACTCGTTCGTGTCAGAGGATTTCGTGAAAGGACTGGAAGGTGTGGAGCCATTCACCGGGAAGATGATGAGGGTGCGCCTACCCGATGGATCAGAGATAATGACCTCTGCTCATTGCAACATGGAAGTGAGGATCGGCGGGAAGGCGTTTGAGGCACCGGCGACGATTCTGAAGATGCCAGATTACGATCTGATTCTGGGCATGACTTGGCTGTGCTGGAACCATGCCCAGATTGACTGCGTGGCGAAGAGGATCACCGTGAGGCACGGCGACTCATTCATTGTCATCGAAGGTATTATACCAGCACCCCGCACCTTATTATCGTCTGTGCAGGCCGTTAAGGCCCACCTGTAGGGGGGAAGTTTATCAGGTCCTTTTTGAGGCGGTCGTGGCCAAGGACTCCATCTCAGATATTCCAGTAGTGCGGTACTTCGCCGACGTGTTTCCGGAGAAGCTACCAGGGCTACCCCCGCACCGAGAGAAGGACTTCCAGATTCAGCTCGTACTGGTGGCTAAGCTGGTATCCAGAGCTCCCTATCGAATGGCCCCAAAGGAGTTGGTGGAATTTCGAAGCCAGCTTCAGGAGTTAGTGGAGGCAGGGTTCGTTCGGCCTAGCTCTTCACCATGGGAAGCTCCGGTGTTGTTCGTTAAGAAGAAGGACGGGACCCTTCGACTGTGCATAGATTACCGGGCTCTGAACAGGTTGACAATCCGGAATACTTATCCCTTATAAAGGATAGACGAGCTATTTGACCAGCTGGAGGGAGCCCATTAGTTCTCAAAGCTGGATCTGAGGTCAGGGTACTACCAGCTTCGCATTCGGGAGGAGGACATCCCGAAGACGGCCTTTAGCAGCAGATATGGTTTGTACGAGTTTACAGTGATGTCGTTCGGGCTCACGAATGCACCCTCCGCATTCATGACCCTGATGAATTGGGTGTTCAAAGAGTATCTGGACGTCTTCGTTATCATATTCATCGATGACATCCTTATCTATTCAAGGACGGAGGAGGAGCACGCGAGACATCTGGCATTGACCTTGGAGAAGCTGCGTGAGCATGAAATATATGCCAAGTACAGCAAGTTCCAGTTCTGGCTAAAGGAGGTGGCCTTTCTGGGCCATGTCATCAGTTGAGCAGGTCTGGCAGTGGATCCGGCGAAGGTCAAGGCAGTACGGGATTGGCCACCACTAAAGTCGGCCTCGGATGTTCGATGTTTCTTGGGACTTGCCGGTTACTACCGGAAGTTCATAAAGGGGTACTCTCAGATTGCCCTCCCTCTTACGTCTCTGACGAAGAAGGAGTCCCCTTTTATTTGGACGCCACGATGCGAATCTGCCTTCCTAGGAGATGAAGGATCGTCTCACCTCGGCTCCCATCCTTGCTCTTCCATCAGGGAAGGAGGGATTCCAGGTGTATACAGATGCTTCCAATCAGGGTATGGGTGCCGTTCTGATGCAAAACGGGCACGTAATAGCCTATGCCTCCCGTTAGTTGAAGCAGCACGAGCAGAACTACCCCGTGCACGATTTGGAGATGGGGGCAGTCATTTTTGCTCTTAAGATCTGGCGACACAATCTCTACGGAGTACATTGCAATATCTTCTCTGACCACAATAATCTGAAGTACGTCGACACCCAGAAGGAGTTAAACATCAGATAGAGAAGCTGGGTGGAGTTTCTATCGGACTACCAGTATACCATGCACTACCATCCGGGGAAGGCGAACGTGGTCGCGGATGCTCTGAGCCGGAGAGCGAGTACGACAGGAGTAGGTCCGCAGCTGATGGCCTTGAAGTTGGTTAGATCATTCGAGGAGATGCAGATTTCACTAGTGTCTGAGGATGACCCGGAGCTATACATGGAGTACCTGGGGTCGATGGTTACTACTGATGATATTCGAGACCGCATCAGAGATGGGTAGATGCTGGATGAGAGAGCTGAGCCGATATTCCGAGCCTTGGAGGAAGGCACGACAGGAGATTACTCTTTGAGGGATGGGCTCTGTTGGGTCTTGTTTCCATAATGACCTTAATTTGAAGAAGTCCTCCTAAGACTAAGGTGAATTGCAGTTGTATTTGATGCCTTGTATAAGTTGTGTGTGCAGGTGTTTATTGCTAAGTGTAGACCAATGTCAGTCTATAATGGGTCACCAAACACAGGACCATACAATGTAATCCCTCATTGTGATCCAAAGTGTTGGCCCATGTATAGCCTCTCTATTGGGATACACTTCCTATAAATGCACTTGGATTGGTGGACTGAAGTGTTGAAGTTTATTTTCTCAGAAGAAATTTTTCTAAGTCCACATACTCGAGTAGCCTTCTTCATATACTCGAGTAAGTGACTTAGTACTCGAGTAGATCCTTTGTATACTCGAGTAAGTGAGTCTGCACTCGAGTAAGTTGGGTTACATACTCGAGTAGACTATATTATACTCGAGTATATGATAACTTGCACTCGAGTAGTTGGTTAGTTACTCGAGCAAGTGTTCTGTTCATACTCGAGTAGATCCGCTCCTCTCATCTCAGAAAGTTTCTGAGTCTACCTACTAGAGTAGTTTCTTAAATACTCGAGTAAGTGACTCTGTACTCGAGTAGTCGTTATTCATACTCGAGTAGGTTAGTGCTTACCCGAGTAGTTTGTTAGCAATATACTCGAGTAGTTCAGATTATACTCGAGTAGTTCAGTTTATACTCGAGTAGGTCAGATTATACTCGAGTAGTTTGCTTCAGATTAAAATCCAACTCCTGGACTCATTTATACTCAAACTTACCTGAGTATGCCTCTCTCTCTTGCTACCCGAGTAGTTAAATGATATACTCGTGTATATCATAATTCAGAAAAAGAATTTTTTTTTTCTAAGTTCAGACCGTGCGGGTAATTCAAATCTTCAAGTGTGATTGGTCCACGTGTGAATCTTAATTAAGATTATGACCGTTAGAGATCACCTAATTAAGACTTTTCTGATTTGACTATATATATATACAAGTTCTTACAGAAGAAAAAGAGAGCAGAAAAAGAAAATCCGGTGAACCCTAATTTCTCACGCCACCGCCATTGCCGTTCACGGAAGAAGGTCTGGATTGACGATCTCTGATCGCTGCTTTCAACTCTGATTCTCCAGAGATCCAGACTTAAAGAAGAAGAAGAATAGATTTCTGAATCTGATTTTGTCGCCAACATCGGGAAGCCGAGAAAGTCACGCCGACAACTTACTGTTCATCTTCTTCGTCGCCGTCTTCTCCGATACAGAGATTCAGACAAGAAAAATCACTCGATCTCTCTGTGCTTCAACGATCTCTATTCCTTTCTCTTGATCGAGGTGATTCAATATTTCAGATCTGTGGATCTCCTTCAAGTCGTCTTCAACATTTCTGATCACCCAAAGCTCTTAAGGAAGAAGACTGTCAAGATCCAGATCTGAGAACATTGTTGTTTGTATTTTTCTTTTCAAACAATTTATTTTGTAGGAGTTTTGTTCTCCGAGTTTTGTAGGAAGGTTTTCTTCCGAGAGTAGATCCAGTTTGGATCGAGATTTGTAGGAACGTTGTTCCGAGTTGTAGGATCGGTTTGATCCGAGATAGTGGAGTAGCCAAGTCTAGTGGTTAACTAGATTGGTGAGGTGAAAGTGGATGTACCCAGGGTTGGGGAACCACTATAAATCATGTGTTCTCTGTGTGATTGCTTGATCAGTGTTGTGTATTTTTTTATTCCGCATTTGACACGCACTTCACATATTCACCCCCCTCTAGGTGATTTAGGTAGACAACTTAGCACTCTCAATTGGTATCAGAGGGAGGTTGATCTTTAAAAGGTTAACACCTTGATCTGATCCCTCCTAGTTGTCTTTCTGAGTTAATCAAGCATGGACAGAGCCAAGGATTTTTCTAAGCTCCCAGTGTGCAATAAGGCAAACTTTCCCATGTGGAAAGAGAGAATAAAACTTTACATGGAAGCTGTTGACCCCCGCTTATTCAAGATAGTGGAGGAAGGCCCTTATATCCCTATGATTGCCTCCACTAGTGATCCTACAAAGGAGGTGCCAAAGAAGTTGATGGATCTTGATAAGAATGAGATTGCACTTGTCTCCTTAGACAAGAAAGCCAAGAACATCATCGCAAGTGCAGTCAATGATTCTATGTTGCAAAACCTTCATTCACTGCCAATCTGCCATGGAAATGTGGAGATCTCTAATCATCTTGATGGAAGGTACAGAAGAAGTAAGGGATGATAGAAAATCCCTTCTGAATCAGAAGTATGAAGCCTTCAAGCAAGGACCAAAGGAAGCTATTGCTGACACATATGAAAATTTCTTCAAGATTGTCAATGGGTTGAGGAACTACGGCAGAGTGTTCACAGATGGTGAACTAAACGACAAGTTTCTAAGATCCTTGACAAAGGAATGGGACAACAAGATATGTGCCATCAGAGAGTTTGGAAGATTAGCAGAAACTGACCCTCAGAACCTCTTCGGAAAGCTTATGTCATATGAGCTTCAAATCAATAATAGAAAAGCTGAAGAAGAGTGCAACAACTCCTCATTCCAAGATAAGCCGGTTGCACTAAGGGTAGACAGCTCAAGAAAGGCCAAAGCTACTTCCACTCAAGGAGACTATGAAGAAGAAGACTCCGAGCCAAGCACCTCAGGCTCAGATCTATCAGATGGAGAATTTCATCTTCTCTCCCAAAAATTCAAGAAGTTTCTTAGCAATAAGAAACAAATGAGAGAAAGTGATTGCTCGTCCAGAAGATCACGTCCTGATGGTGATCGTCACAGCAGACATGACAGGTATAAATCTAAACAGAACAAACATGTTTCATCTAATGTTGTTTGTTATTCCTGTAGTAAGCCAGGGCATATAAGCACTGAGTGCCCTCTGAAGAAGAAAGAAGGAAGCGGCATAGAAAAGAATTCCCCTCAAGGGAAAAGGAAGAAAGAAAGAAGCTTCATTGCCAAAAAGCCAAAGACCCTCAGTGACTCTGACTCATCTGAGTCAAGTGCGGATGAAGAAACCTACTTCGGGCTTATGGCTTTTTCTGACCAAGAGGACAAAGACAACGGTAACTCCTCATATACCGGGAAGGTAAATTCTCACACACCTCTTTCTGCCTCAGATTCTGACTCAAATGGTCATGATGGCTATTCTTCTGGGGAGGATGATTTTGAATTGGTAAATCAGTATCAAGTCTTATTGACTGCATTTGACAAATGCTGGAAGGTAGTCAAATTGTAATCAAAAGAGATTGCATCCCTCAAAGAGGTGGAATCAAATCTGAGGGAGGAGATTGACCAAATGACCCCTCTCAGAGATGAAGTTCAATCTTTGAAGGAGGAAATCAAAGACTTTACTGAATTAGTAAATCATAAAGATTTTCTCCTGGATGAATTGGAAGAAAAGCTAGTCATTGAACGAAAGCTGGTTGAAACTCTCACCATGCCTACAACTGTGCTTCCAATCACTAATGGAGAAACCTCCTTTGGGAAAAATAGCAGTATAGGACATAAATCAACCAAAGGTAAAGGCAAAGCCTTCCCATGCCAAACCGTTGCCTTACTGAATATATGATCCTTACAATCATGGGCCAAATAAGAAGAAGACACCAAAAGATAAAACTGATGTAACAAAGGCCAAGGAGACAAGGAAGCCATGTACTTGTTGCAATCATGAGGCTTCCTCCTCCAAGTCAGTTGCTCTTGCTAGACCCCCCATCCATAAGGAAAAGCAAGAGAACAAGAAAAGGTACAACAGGTTTAACTGTTGGTGTTGTGGCAAGGTTGGTCACTTCGCCATAGATTGCTGGTTTAATCCCAGATATGTTTTAACTCCTCAAGTTGATAATGTGAGAAAGACCACTCATAATGTTATCTCTCATAGGGGGAGGATACTAACAAGAGACCTAGGACCCAATCTTGTTTGGGCTCCTAAGGGATTCTAATCTTGTGGATGCAGGCATGTCCATGGGCCAACAAAATTCTTATCTGGCAAATGGACAAGAAGAAGTTCCAGAAAAATTCTTGGAACTAGATGAATAAAGTACCTCTGTTGAAAAGCATGATGTGTTTAGAAATTGAAGAAGAATTCCTTATGCATTGATTTAGGGGGAGTTTCTAGTGTCCCCTATTTAAAGAAATCAGAAAGGGGGAGAGCAAACAGAAATGGAATTTAGAGATGATAAAGGAAGAGAAAGTTTGCAAATCCAAATGAAGATTTCAGAAAGGGGGAGAAATGCAAAACAGTTCTAGTACAGAAATGGGGAGATTGTTGGACAATTATAGTAAAGAAATGTAAGACAATGCATCCTCTTTCACGTCATTTTGTTTTTATATCTCTAGCAATTCAACTTAGTAGATGGTGTTCTGACTTCTTCAAATAGGGGGAGATTGTTGGGTCTTGTTTCCACAATGACCTTAATTTGAAGAAGTCCTCCTAAGACTAAGGTGAATTACAGTTGTATTTGATGCCTTGTATAAGTTGTGTGTGCAGGTGTTTATTGCTAAGTGTAGACCAATGTCAGTCTATAATGGGTCACCAAACACAGGACCATACAATGTAATCCCTCATTGTGTGATCCAAAGTGTTGGCCCATGTATAGCCTCTCTATTGGGATACACTCCTATGCATGCACTTGGATTGGTGGACTGAAGTGTTGAAGTTTATTTTCTCAGAAGAAATTTTTCTAAGTCCACATACTCGAGTAGCCTTCTTCATATACTCGAGTAAGTGACTTAGTACTCGAGTAGATCCTTTGTATACTCGAGTAAGTGAGTCTGCACTCGAGTAAGTTGGGTTACATACTCGAGTAGACTGTATTATACTCGAGTAGATGATAACTTGCACTCGAGTAGTTGGTTAGTTACTCGAGTAAGTGTTCTGTTTCATACTCGAGTAGATCCGCTCCTCTCATCTCAGAAAGTTTCTGAGTCTACCTACTCGAGTAGTTTCTTAAATACTCGAGTAAGTGACTCTGTACTCGAGTAGTTGTTATTCATACTCGAGTAGGTTAGTGCTTACCTGAGTAGTTTGTTAGCAATATACTCGAGTACTTCAGATTATACTCGAGTAGTTCAGTTTAAACTCGAGTAGGTCAGATTATACTCGAGTAGTTTGCTTCAGATTAAAATCCAACTCCTGGACTCGTTTATACTCAAGCTTACCCGAGTATGCCTCTCTCTCTTGCTACCCGAGTAGTTAAATGATATACTCGTGTATATCATAATTCAGAAAAAGAATTTTTTTTTTCTAAGTTCAGACCGTGCGGGTAATTCAAATCTTCAAGTGTGATTGGTCCACGTGTGAATCTTAATTAAGATTATGACCGTTGGAGATCACCTAATTAAGTCTTTTCTGATTTGACTATATATATATATATACAAGTTCTTACAGAAGAAAAAGAGAGCAGAAAAAGAAAATCCCGTGAACCCTAATTTCTCACGCCGCCGCCATTGCCGTTCACGGAAGAAGGTCTGGATTGACAATCTCTGATCGCTGCTTTCAACTCTGATTCTCCAGAGATCCAGACTTAAAGAAGAAGAAGAAAAGATTTCTGAATCTGATTTTATCACCAACATCGGGAAGCCGAGAAAGTCACGCCGACAACTTACTGTTCATCTTCTTCGTCGCCGTCTTCTCCGATACAGAGATTCAGACAAGAAAAATCACTCGATCTCTCTGTGCTTCAACGATCTCTATTCCTTTCTCTTGATCGAGGTGATTCAATATTTCAGATCTGTGGATCTCCTTCAAGTCGTCTTCAACATTTCTGATCAGCCAAAGCTCTTAAGGAAGAAGACTGTCAAGATCCAGATCTGAGAACATTGTTGTTTGTATTTTTCTTTTCAAACAATTTATTTTGTAGGAGTTTTGTTCTCCGAGTTTTGTAGGAAGGTTTTCTTCCGAGAGTAGATCCTAGTTTGGATCGAGATTTGTACGAACGTTGTTCCGAGTTGTAGGATCGGTTTGATCAGAGATAGTGGAGTAGCCAAGTCTAGTGGTTAACTAGATTGGTGAGGTGAAAGTGGATGTACCCAGGGTTGGGGAACCACTATAAATCCTGTGTTCTCTGTGTGATTGCTTGATCTGTGCTGTGTATTTTTTTATTCCGCATTTGACACGCACTTCACCTATTCAACCCCCTCTAGGTGATTTAGGTAGACAACTTAGCACTCTCAGGCTCCTGTGTTTCCGAGGTAGAGTCTACATACCAGCAGGAGGACGGATCCGGGAGGATATTTTGACGGAAGCTCACTGCAGCCGATATTATGTTACACCCGGGGACCACCAAGATGGTAAAGGATTTGAAGAGGACGATGTACTGGCTGGGTATGAAGAAAGATATTACGTATTTTGTGACGCATTGCGAGGCCTGCCAGCTTGTGAAGGAAGAGTGTAGGAACCCGGCAGGCTTTTTGCAGCCGCTTCTAGTGCCGGAGTGGAAGTTTGAGGATATAGCCATGGACTTCATACATGGGCTACCTCGATCCCGTGCGGGGAATGACTCGATCTGGGTGATAGTGGACATGCTAACAAAGGTGGCCAGATTCATTCCAGTGGCAAAGGACACACCGGTCAGTGTATTAGTACGGAGGTTCATTGAGCAATTTGTGTGTTATCATGGGATGCCCAAGACTATCATTTCGGATCAGGATGGGCGGTTTACATCCAGGGAATGGAGGTTAGTCCAGGCCCATCTGGGTTCTCGGTTGACATTCAGCATAGCTTTTCACCCTCTGACCGACGGACAGACAGAGCGCACCAACCGTACACCGGAAGATCTGTTGCGACTGTGTATTTTGGACCGTGGAGAGCCTTGGGAGAGATTGTTGCCACTGGTCGAGTTTTCGTACAACAACGCTCATAAGTCCTAGTATAGGCATGGCTCCATATGAGGCATTGTACGGAAGGAGGTGCAGGACCCCACTATCATGGGTTCAGGATGAGGATCCGCAGGCACTAGGCTCGGAGTTTGTGGGAGATACAGATGCTCAGATTAGATTGATCCGGGACAGGATGTTGGAAGCCCAGAGCAGACAAGCGAAATACTACGATGTGAGGCATCGTCAAGTGGAGTTCCAGGTGGGAGACTGGGTTTTCTTGAAGATACGGCCGATGCACGGAGTCTCGCAGGTTCGCGGGCTGAAGAAGATCAGCCCGAGATATATGGGGCCTTATAGGATCCTGGAGAGGATCGGCCTCTTAGCCTATAGACTAGAGCAACCACCAGAGTTAGCGGGATTGCATGACGTCTTCCACGTCTCCTCACTTCGAAGGGCTCTTCTACGTCCTGAACAGCTGATTTCCTCGGCAGATGGCCCGGTGGCCTCAGATCGGTCAGTCAATTTGGAGCCTATCAGGATTGACGATACAGCAAGTGCGGGTCTTGCGACGGAAGAAGGTTCTGTTAGTCAAGGTTCTGTGGAACAATCATGGGCAGGAGGAGCATACATGGGAGCCCCAGGACTTGATGCGGCAAAAATATCCGGAACTTTTTCGTCAGGTATACCTCACAACCCCTCTGTACAATCAATTTGCTTTCCTATTTTAAACCAATAGGACTGAAATTTAAAGAATAGGGGCTAATCTTTTGTTTATTGGGGTGTATATACCTAGTTAATTGGGCAAATTAATCTTAGATTTGAAACCGCACAAAGCAAACATAACGTAGAGATGTAATCTTTCAATTCTCATGGGATGTTACAAGCTCCTTTTTTCCGATTAGAGTCCCGTAGGCTTAACCTTGATTTCGGGGATGAAATCTTTCTTTTGTTTATTGGGATTTGTAACATCCTATTTCTAGCTAGACCCCTAGGAGTCGGTTGGTCGTGACAGATCGCTAGGAAGCCCAAAAATTGAAATACATCATCCGAGATTTCGGGTCACGGGTTGGTCACGCCCGTGACCGACCCGTCACGCCCGTGACCTCGGGCGTGACTCCTTCGACGATCGTCGATCTCAGGGAGACGATCGTCGGGCGCAGAATTTTCAACCCGGGCCTGTCACGCCCGTGACCTATCTGTCACGCCCGTGACCTAGGGCGTGACCCCTTCGATGATCGTCGATCTCAGCGGGACGATCGTCGAAGCGCAGAATTAGCGTCATGGCCCTATCA
The DNA here is from genome assembly GCA_039513925.1 of Platanthera zijinensis. NCBI lineage: Eukaryota > Viridiplantae > Streptophyta > Magnoliopsida > Asparagales > Orchidaceae > Platanthera > Platanthera zijinensis. The sequence goes on along the minus strand of CM077079.1, from coordinate 104,678,674 downwards.
CGCCCGTGACCCAGGTGTCACGCCCGTGACCAAGGGCGTGACCCCCTTCGGCGATCATCGATCTCAGCGAGACGATCGCCGAGCGCGGAATTTGCCTGATGACCCTGTCACGCCCGTGACCCATGTGTCACGCCCGTGACCTAGGGCATAACCACCCTTCGACGATCATCGATCTCAGTTCGACGATCGTCGAACTCAGAATTGGCCACCCGAGCCTGTCACGCTCGTGACCTATGTGTCACACCCGTGACCAAGGCCGAAACGTCAGCCAGACTGGAAATTTCGGTAACCGACGTCGTAATCAATTCTAATTATGGGAATGTACAGCAGGAATATTTTTGGGCCGTTTCCGTCTCTAATTATTTAATAGAAAGAGAGAGTGAGGTCCAATAAAAAATCGCCATCTGGATCAGCCATTTCATCTTCCACCTTTTCCTCTTCCCTACATCATAACCGAAACATTATTAAGAGAAACATTCATGGCCATGAATGTTTCATCCTTTCCCCTCCCCACTTGGAGATCTATAACAGCCTCCTTAGAGCAAGAGGAGAAGGTTACACGCTCGAATAAAACGGATTCAGATTCCTCCCCTTGCTGTTGAAGAATTTCCGGCGACGCCGCCACCGCGCAAATGGCTTCCCGACGGTCTGCACAACTCCAGCCCGCGAACAAGGTCCTCCACTACCTCTTCTTCTATGGATAGATCTTAGAAATCATTAGGAGAGATATTGGGCTCAAAAGAGCTGGATCGGGTGAGCGTTTCAATGGTTTTTTTCTGAAATTTCATGGTGGCGGGTTCGCCGGAAACCGCCTCTCCGGCAGCCGTACCGCCGCCCGACGGTAGCCCTCACCTCAATAGAGGTGGTGGTGGTGGTGGCCGGCCAGGGAGATGGCTGGGTGGCCAGGAAATGGCTTTAGAAAAGCTATAGGTTTCAAGCCCTTTTTTTAGGTTGCTGGTTCGGGCTAAAGGAGAAGATGAACAATAACATTTTATTATACTATATATTAATTAATTCCCTTTACTGTGTACTAGGTTTAAACTAAACATTATTGCTCGTATGGGCTGAAACATAAAAAGTGGTCAACATAGAGAATGTAGCCCTTGAAGTCTAGTTTAATTCAAAGTTCATTTCACTCGATTTGGAGTCCTAGTTAGACCACAACAACCCTTTTTGGTGAGGTCTATCCATAGGGCTGTCTTGACCTTAGAAAAATTCCCCACTCCAATCCAGTCATCAAAATGACTTGAAATTTGGGGTGTGGCCTATTCTTACCTATATATAGGTGTTATCCAAAAATTAGGATTTTTGGAAAATATTTTTCTATAGTTTTTAGGAAAATTCAATAATCCTAGCATAATTTAATTAGATGGCTAAATGACTTCCAAACCCTCCCTTTGGTGAGTGGTCCCTGGGTTTATCATAAGGTTCTGGTAAAAATTTCATCTCAATTGGAGATATTTTGAATTGGGTTGTGTCAAACCCTAGAATGATCCTTATAGGATAATTTAGGATCAAACACCCCCTTGGTATTTGGGTGGTTATATCACCTCAACAGAGGCTGATATTTTGTCTAATGGCTGTTTAGGGCATGACACACCCTCCCAGGGAGTTTGGGGTGGTTTGGTGTAGGTTAGCCCTAAAACCTTAGGAAAAATCCCTTAATGGTTGTTTTTGGGGTTGTGAAGGTCATGGGGTCAAATGACCTTGGACTAACTTAAAATTGGGTGGAAAGAACCATAGGGCCAGTATAGTTCTCTGGACAAAATTTTAGGGTATTTGGAGACAGCTAGGCCACCTAAAATTCTAACCCTAGTTTAGGTCACCAACTTTAATTTGAATTATTAAGCTATCAAATGAACTTCAAATCAAGTAAAAATTGGAGTAGGGTGATTTTTTTAATCTAAATGGCCATGTTATAATTTTGTTGAGATTTTTGGGTTAATTTATACAGTACTTCATTTACAACCCTAGTTGTGCCCTAGATATTTATTTTGATGATTATGGAATTTTTGTTTACTGGAATGTTATGGAACCTTGGATTTGGGCATATTATAGCATGTTATTCCTTCTATAATTTTCTGGGAAATTTTGTATGAATATTTTGGGTACTTTATTCTTTAACGCACTAATTGTTAAATATAGTCAAAAATACAGTTAAGGCCCAATTACTATTTGGAAAATTATGAATCTTGGTCAATGGGTGTTTCAAATTATGATAGTCACCCTGTAATTTTCTCTGGAATTTTAGATGGATAAAAACAGTACCTCCTTCATTAAGTTAGGAAAATTAGTATCTTGCATTAAAATAAATTCTGAGTTCAAATGTTATAGAAAAATTATGGTACTTGGTTTATGATGGTTTTAGGTCAATATAAAGCTCCTATAATTTTCTTGCGATTTTTGGATACACATTTTCAGTACTTCCTTCATAATATAGTAGGGCCCACCCCCCAAGCCTACTAATTTTGACCCCATGACCTTCACAACCCTAAAAACCACCATTAAGGGATTTTCCCTAGGATTCTAGGGCTACCCTACACCAAGTATCTCCAAACTCCCTTGGAGGGGGTGTCATGCCCTAAAAAGCCAGTGACTAAAATATCAGCATCTGTTGAGGTGATTTGACCACCCAAATACCAAGGGGGTGTTTGATCCTAAATTATCCTATAAGGATCAACCTAGGGTTGGATACAAACCTATTCAAAACATCTCCAAATGAGATGAAATTTTTACCAGAACCTTATGATAAACCCAGGGACCACTCACCAAAATTTAGGAGGGTTTGGTAGTCATATAGCCATCTAATTAAATTATGCTAGGATTATTGAATTTCTCTAAAAACTATAGAAAAACATTTTCCAAAAATCCTAATTTTTGGATAAAATCTAGATATAAGTAAGATTAAACCACACCCCAAATTTCAAGTTATTTTGATGACTGGATTGGAGTGGGGAATTTTTCTAAGGTCAGGACAGCCCTATGGGTAGACCTCACCAAAGTGAGTTCTGAGGTCTATCCAGTGGTCCAAAATGCTTGAAACAAATTTTAAAATTTCCTAAACTCATAGAGCTACAATATTGGTGTTGACCATATTTTCTGTAGGAGCCTCTAAGTATTTTTCCTAAATTTTCTAAAGTGACTTTTAATTCCATACAAAAATTGCTTATAAAAATAAAATCTATTTAAATAGCACAAATCTTGAAGCAAGATCTAAAGGCTCTGGACTTGTCTTCTTCCTCCAGCCAAGGGCCCTGATTTGCCCGACCTGGAGTTACTTCCAAGAGCAGCTGCCGGCCGTCCAGCCTCCTCCCTGGTCGGCCACCGCAACCCCCACCTCCGTAGTGGTGGTGGCCGTCGCCGGACGGCGGCACAGCCGCCGGAGAGGCGGAATCCAGTGAACCCGAACATTAAAATTCGCGGAAAATCCATGAAAATGAAAGCTCCAATCAGGCTCAATTGAGCCCGATTCTCAATCCTATTGAATCCTAAGATCTATCCGTAGAAGAAGAGGGAGGGGAGGACCTTGTTCGCGGGCTGGAGGCGTGCAGACCGTCGAGAAGCCATTTGCGTGGTGGTGGCATCGCCGGAAATTCTTCAACAGCAAGGGGAGGCTCGAAAACTTCGGGTAATAGCTGGGAAAAACTCCCCTTGGGACTCTAAAGTGTTTAAAAGCTTGGGCAAGGAGGGGGATCGGCCAAAAGCTGGTGGCCATTAACGACCCATAATAGCTTGGCTCGGCCATGATGGAGGGGAGCTGAAACGGCTCTATGATAGTTGGAGGAGGGCTGGAAACTCCTCCTCTCCCTGAGAGGAGTTGAATCCAGCAGTTTCAGGGGAAGGGGAAGAGCCATGGCATCAAATGCCATTGATGGCCGTGACAACAAGCTTTCGGCCATGGCCGCAACCGTCCTTTTGCAAAGCTAACGGTCCACGTGGCACAGATTGACCGGTCAACTTAAACTAAATAAGACTTATCAGGTCTTATTGGAGAAAATGGCCCACCCCCCAGTCCGGCCCGGTTCAGCTGAACCAGCACCCAGCTAGAACTAAAATGCCAGAAAAAAAGTCTAAGTATAATGGCATTGAGTGAGCTCAGCTCACTCAATGCCATCAGGCTACGGCGCTCACTCAACGCCATTACAGACTATGGCATTGAGTGAGCTCAGCTCACTCAATGCCATCCGGATTATGGCATTGAGTGAGCTCTGCTCACTCAACGTCGTCCAGGTTATGGCATTGATTGAGCTCTGCTCACTCAATGCCATCCAGACAACACCAAATGGCGTTGAGTGCAGTCAGTGCACCCAACGCCGTTCAACGTATGGCGTTGAGTGCACTCAATACACTCAACGCCATCCCGTCTGACCGTTTACGGAGTTGAGTGAGCTAAGCTCACTCAACGCCATCAAGTCTATGGCGTTGAATGAGCTCAGCTCACTCAACGCCATCCTGCCAACACCAGATGGCGTTGAGTGCAATCAGTGCACTCAACGCCATTCAACTTATGGCTTTGAGTGAGCTAAGCTCACTCAACGCCATCCTGCTTATGGCTTTGAGTGAGCTAAGCTCACTCAACGTCATCCTGCTTATGTCTTTGAGTGAGCTAAGCTCACTCAATGCCATCAAGCCTATGGCTTTGAGTGAGCTAAGCTCACTCAACGCCATCCAGCCTATAGCTTTGAGTGTGCTAAGCTCACTCAACGCCATCCAGCCCACAGCGTTGAGTGAGCATAGCTCACTCAACGCCATTCCAAGGTCACAGGCGTGACGGACCGGTCACGGGCGTGTCAGGCCCATGTTGAAATTTCTGAGCTCGACGATCGTCTTCCTGAGGTCGACGATCGTCGAAGGGGTCACGCCCTAGGTCACGGGCGTGACGGGCCGGTCGCGGGCGTGACCACCTTGCCTCAAAATTTTGTCGATAATCTTCAATTCCTGGGTTTCCTAAGGTTCTGTTATGAAAAAACCACTTCAAGGGGTCTAGCCGGAAATAGGATGTTACAGTAAGAACCCTTTTTTTCTTTTAAACCACTTGGGTCTTATGCTCAGAACTGATACTTTGCGGTGACACCAACACACCCGGGAAGGTCGTCACTACAAAATGCCGATCCTGCCGGCCATACCGATCACAGAAAAGTAGAATAAGTATAAGAGTACATGAGTAAAGTAAAACTCAATACTAGTCCACCAGAATCACGTATATATAAATAATTCTCTACAAAGTGAGAGTCCACAGCAATGATATATCCAAGTACTAATAGAAAAAGGGCTCCTGCCCGATACATCAAATCCTCACTACAAGTCACTCAATTGCGGAAGCAAATCTATAATATCTACTAATGATCGGGACTCACTGTCCCTGCTGGCTGGACTCCCGTGGTAGACTTCCCCGTCTCCATGAGCACCGACGTTTAGGGTTGCGTCTCCTGGTTCGGCTCCATGATCCCCTAAAATGATTTGGTCAATGACCGTTAGTCTAAAAGACTAAGTCCTATCATCCCCCACCCCTCCCCCATGGCTCCTAGGCACCGAGCGGGGAGGAGGAAAGGGAAGGTAATTAAGGTGGTGAGTATCAAAGGTAAGCAGATGGCGGCGGAACTAGTCTATCATGAGTTCATAAACAGAGCAAATATAAGTAAGCAGTAGAAGGAAGCAGAATAAATGTACACAAGAACAAGTGAGCAAGTACTGTATGTAAAGGTAAACTAAGAAAGTAACCATGACCTATAGGAATGCCCATACAAACCTATAGACCAAGGGGTCGTTTTGCAAGGCCTTTTGTATAAAGCGTCTCATACCACTTTATAAAATAGGTGTGAGGGGTTATATGCAATGATGATGCTATGACATGTAAGTATGTCATGATGTGAATATGCAAGTGCAACCCACACACTCGACTTCTTGCACACAGACCTTTAGTTCCCCCTTTTTGGAGCCTAACCTCCCAGGATACCTCCGTAGTGGCAAACGGAAGCGGTGGGTTGGGCCCCGCCCACCTCTAAACTACTATCACACTACCAGTCAGACCTATAGTACGCCTCAATGCTGGTGCACTAAGCGGAGCTCCTGAGTACTCTTGTCGGCTACGCACTGGACTTTATCTGGCCAAGTGCAAAACCACACCTATCGATCCAACATATTGGTGTCGGTGTGACAACTCTCCAATACCGATGACCCACCACCTTAAATCTTATGCACATGCAACATTAATGTATTTCCTACTGAGCCAAAGCTCCCCAGACTAACCCGTCTGTCTCAAAACCATCCGAGTCATGGCTCGCCGGGCTAACCTGCCCATCACCAAAACCACCGAGCCTACCGCTCATGAGACCTAACCTAACTCCCATAACACCAGGGAGCGTGAGTGTAAGTATAACCCTAGAATATTTCTAATTACTCTTCCATTCAATTTATTCTTACGACTTACGTTAACCCTGGACTGCCCAAGGCATTCCCCGTGAAGGGCTCTCGAGCGCACTAGGAACTACGTTGGGCTGAATCCCAAAGCTCCCGTTCGCAAGGCATTTACTGTTATTGATTAACACCTGATTCCCAATCCCTTTTAATATTACTCTGGATCTAACCCTAGTGCTTTTTGAGTCTCTCTCTCTCTCTCCACAGGAAAGATGATCTTCCGTCGATCCCGAGCACCTCCTAACCCTAGTCAACCCAACACTTTCCTCATCATGATTCCTAAAGATGAACCTATTTACACTCAACAAAACCAGTAAACCATTAAACCCCAACTCCCTAAGTCCATTTCACATTCTATCAAAATTTTTGTAGTTTTACTATATGTAGACCAATCTAAGCTATATGATGTATACGATAGGAGGTACTCCAAATTTTTATCTAAAAGCCCTGAAATATTTATTGGGGGCCTATCATGACATATTTAGCCTAAATCCAGAAACTTGGAGTTTTCCTAATTAATTTGGCTTTTAATTAATTTTTCCAAAAGTTGGTCCATGGGTGATTTGAACACGAAGTACAAAATTTACTTAAGATCTGTCCATACAAAACTTTTGAACATTATAGGACTACAAGATATCAGTGAATACCAAATTTCATAGATTTTCATTAAGGAATTATTCTCTAAATAATTAAGCCAAGGTAATTCAACTAATTAGGGGTAATGAAGGAAGTACCATAAATGCTAGTACAAAATTATACAAATATTAATAGAGATTTATTATGAACATAAAACCTTACTAACTAAGTTTCATGCAATTCCAAGGTCAGTAAACTATATAGAAAAATGCCTCAATAAAATTCATCATGGCGCACTTTGTGAAGAAACATCCTTGTAACCACAACTAAACAATATGAAATTATTTTCCAAGCTTCTATATGCCCTAAAAAGATCTCTGGCTAAGTAACATAATTTTCCAGCAAGCTATAGTATTTATCATCTATTTATCAAAGTAAGGTGCACTAGTTTAATTTACACATGATGTACTAAGAAGAAATGTTCAACTATTCCAAATAATTTACTAGTGCATCTAAATGATATTTTATTAGCTTTTCTAGAGTTTCAAATCATTCTAAGACATTTAAACCATAGTTACATCAATATCATCAAAAAGGGCAAGATGAAGGTTATAGCTACAAGGATGAGCTACTATTATCTAAACACCTTATCATAAATTTCAGAGGTTAATAGCACTATAACATTACCCCTACCAAAATATCATAAAGATCCAAGGTCATATGACCCATTAAATATTCCCTAAGGTGTATAGACCTAAAAACTTACTAAGTGGTATAAGTGGGGTGCATGTGTACCAATACGACCAAATCCCTTCCTAGGGCATTTCACCATCCTATGATCACATGGACTACACACCAAGTCCATCCAAGGGCATATCACCCTCATTCCCTTCACAAATTCCCAAAGTTCAATCTTAAGGTTTGAACTTGGTTCCTAGGGAAAATCTACCCTAATCTATCTCATACTCCATGTGTGGGAGTTAAATATCATAACAAATCAGTGGCTCAAGTTTCAATCTCTGTTGAGCTGATTTGGCAACCTAAAACCCATAAGGGCCCTTTGACCTAAAAGCCCCTTTTTGGTCAGGGCTAGGGTCTACTAAAATCCAAACCAAATAATCTCCAACTGGGATGAAAATTTATACAGAGCCTTTTCATGACTCCAAGGATCACCCACAAATATTTGGGAGGGTTTGGAGGTCATTAGAGCATTTAAATAATTCATACATAGATTATTAAATTTCTACAAAAACTTTAGGAAAATGTTTTCCAAAAATTCCAATTTTTGAATATGTTCTAGGTATAGGTATGTGTGACTTCCATCCAAAATTTCAAGTCATTTGGATTGCTGGATTGATGGGGGCACTCAAAATAATTCCTGGTCTAGCCTAGGTATAGATCTCACCAAAATGAGTGATGTGGTCAAACCACTTACCCAAATGGGTTGAAATAAATTTTAATTTAATATAGACCCCTAGAGCTACAATTTTAATGTTGACCATTTTCTCTGATTAAGACTCTAATTATTTTTAAACTAATTCCTTAAATGACTGATTTTTAAGGGGCAGAAAATACATTAAATATAATATATATAATTTGATCTTACACAGATCTTAAAGGAGAATCCGACGGCTCCTGCATTTATTCTTCCTCCAGCCGACGAGTAAGATCTACCCGACCTAGAGCATCTTCCAGCACTATTTTCGGGTCACCCATCCACCTCCCTGGCGGCCCACCGCCACCACCACCTTCATTGAGGTCGGGGCTATCGCCGAGAGGCGGCACGGCCGCCAGAGGGGCCGTTTCCGGCGAACCCGACCACTCATTTTTCACAGAAATTTCATGGAATATCTCCCCCCGATTGGGCTCAATCGAGCCCGATTTGTATCCCTATTGAATCATATGACCTACCCATAGAAGGAGTAGGGGAGGACCTTATTGGAGGGTTGGAGGTGGGCTGATCGTCTTGCCAGCATTTCTGACGGTGGAGATTTGGCCCCTCTACAATTGCACTGTAGAAGAGCTCGAATTCTACAGGTAAATGGTGGGAAAGGCTCCTCACAGACCACTGATGGTGTTTAAAGCCACAGTTGGGGAGGGGAGAGGCCAAGCCATCAATGACCATTGAAAGCTTGGTCCGGCCATGGCAATTCTCCTCCCCTAGTCACTGCCATGGCCGGGAAAACCCTTAGCCTTCTCCTAACTTGACAGGGGAGATGATTTCAGCAAGAAAAGAGGGCTTTTGGCCTTATAAGCCATGAATGGCCTTCACTCCCCAGTTTCTCTCTCATCCATTAAAAGGGAAAATGGAGTTTTCTCTCTCCTAATCATCAAGGCCGATTTTGATCTCTCCTCCAGCCTATTGGCACCCCACTAACCTATATGAATAATAAAAATGAGGTTAGCCCAAGTGGGGGAAATGGGTTTGAGTTTGGGTTAGCTCATTTGGGCTAATTTGACCTAACACTTGAGTAGAGTTGACATTGGTCAACATGACCATTTGGGTTGACCACAATGGGTCCTTGGTGACCCATTAGCCTCTCCTAAGGTATAGAAAGACTTGGGTAGGGTTGGTTAGGCATCTTGGGTGTCACTTAACCCTTAGTTAGGGCACTTTGACTTTTTTGGGGCTAGGGTTGACTTGGGTCAACTTAGCCTCTTTGGTTGACCCGAAGGGGTCCTTGGTGCCCATTTGCCTCCCTTAGGGCTTGGGAAGGTCTAGGTGAGTCCCTTTGGCCAAGGGGAGGTCAATTGACCATGTATGAGCTTAGTTTGACCTGATTAGGGTTTGGGTTGACTTTGGTAAACTTGATAATTTTAGTTGACCTCAGTGGGTCCCTATGGCTCTAATGGACCATCTAATAGGTTAGTGATGTTGTGGTGGGGTCATGGTGTCATGGTGAAGCCCTATGGTCATCTCTAAGCTAGTTATTGGAATTCTACTATTTGCAGACCAAGGTGGTTCTCACGCTAATTCCCTAGTTCACCCCATCCATTTGACACTTCCCGGGGTTTTTTCATGACCCAGTCATGACAAAACCATCCTAGGGGTCTTGAAGCTTGAGGGATGTAATAATTTGGGTTCCTAAGGATAAATAAATTCTTATTTTATAGGTATGTCCAAGCACTAGAGATAGACCCATCTGGTACTTGGATTGTGGATGTTCCAGACACATGACTGGAACAGAGAGCAACTTGAGGGAATTTATTCCAGTGAAGAATGGACCAAAGGTGATATTTGGTGGAGCTGACAAAGGTATTACCATAGGTTATGGTAAGATCTCAAATGGCTTAGTCACTTTCACTAATGTAGCTTATGTGGAAGGGTTGCAACACAACCTTATAAGCATAAGCCAACTTTGTGATCTTGTCTATGACATTTCATTCCACAAGGATGAGTGCCTCTTAAAGAAGTCAAGTGACCAAGAGGTTATTTTGACAGGCACTAGGTGTGGGAATGTGTATTGTTTAAATTTTCTTTGTCTAAAGTCAGACTCACCCATATGCCTAGTTCTAAATGAGAAAGTCTCACACTATCTCAAATGGCACAAGAGGCTAGATCATTTGAACTATAAGGCAATATGCAAGCTTTTCAGTAAAGAGCTAGTTAGGAGTGGCCCTAACATTAAATGCTCTAAGGAAAGCATTTGCTCCTCATGCCAAAAAGGCAAGCAGACCAAAACTTATTTTAAAAGCATTGAAACCAAAGACTCTATGAGGTGTTTATACCTCTCGCATGTAGACTTGTTTGGTCCTATGCAAGTTCATAGTATAAGAAGGAAAGTCTACACCTTTGTGATTGTTGATGACTATTCTACATTTACTTGGGTTTGTTTTTTAAGGACAAAGTCTGAAACTCCTGATGTCTTCAAAACATTTGTCAAACAAATACAGAATGAATTAAATAGATCTGTATTCAGAATCAGAAGTGATCATGAAACTTAGTTTCAATCTGAATGCATGAAAAAGTTTTGTGAAGAACATGGGATTCAACAAGAGTTTTCCTCTCCAAGAAAACCCCAGCAAAATGGGATTGCTGAGAGAAAGAACAGAACTCTCATTAAAGCTAGAAGAACCATGTTGAGTGATTCTTCTCTCCCAGAATATTTCTTGGCTGAAGCTATTAACACAACATATCATGTTCTTAATAGAGCTTCAATCAACAAAAGGTTGAATAAGACTACTTATGAAATAATGAAGGGCTGAAAACCAAACTTAGCCTACTTCAAAATCTTTGGATGTAGATGTCTTGTCCTTAATAATGGGAAAACATACTTAACTGTGTTTGCTGAGAAGTCCTATGAATGCATATTTGTTGGTTATAGTAACCATAGTAATGACTATAAGGTCTACAATTTGAGGGATCAAGTTGTAGAGGAGTCTATTCATGTTGTATTTGATGAAAGTTCTATGTATTACAAAGATAAGCCAGGTACATCAAGAACAACAGAAGAAGACTTGAAGATAAAGGAGCTGTGACTAGAAAACTCAGTTCTAGCAAGCCAAAGTATACAAGATGGAGTCAATATTATTGAAGAAAAACTTACACAGGAACAACCAGAAGAAGAGACTCAGCAACAAGATCAACCTGTTCAAAGAGAAGAGGTCACATGACCAATTGCTGTCAGATATCTAAGGGATCATTTAAGGGAATTGATCATTGGAGATGCAGCTCATGGAGTGACCACAAGAAGTAGACAACACAACACTATGATGTACTCAAGTTTTTTGTCACAAACAGAACCAAAAAAGTTTGAAGAAGTCAATATAGACCCATTTTGGATAGGGGATATACAGAAAGAATTGAACTAGTTCAAGAGATGTAAAGTCTGGAAGCTGGTTCCCAGACCAGATAATTGTAACATAATAGGAACCAAGTTGATCTAAAGGAACAAACTAGATGAGAATAGAGTTATAGTTAGAAATAAAGCTAGACTGGTTGCAAAGGGCTATATACAAGAAGTGGGTATAAATTTTGATTAAACCTTTACACCAATGGCTAGATTGGAAGTATTAGACTCTTCCTAGCATATGCAGCCTACAAAGCATTAAAGGTTTACCAAATGGATGCGAAGTATACCTTTCTTAATGGTAACCTCAAAGAAAGGGTCTATGTTGAGCAACCATCATGTTTTGTTGACTCTACCCATCCTAATCATGTTTATCTTTTATTAAGAGCTCTCTATGGACTAAAACAAACCCCAAGGGCATGGTACGAGACTCTATCTAAATTTCTTCTGGAGAATAAATTCTCAAGAGGGAAAATAAACAAAACATTATTCTTAAGGGAAGTCAAAGGCAAGACCATCTTAGTACAAATATATGTAGATTACATTATATTTGGTTCTACTAATGAGTCACTTTGCACTAAGTTTGCCAAACTTATGCAAGGTAAGTTCGAGATGAGTAGTATGGGTGAACTCAAGTTTTTCTTGGGTCTCCAAGTTAAGCAAACTATAGATGGACTTTTCATTAATCAGTCTAAGTTCACCAAGGAGTTAATCATGAAGTATGGTATGGAAATAGCCATTTCCATGAGAACTCCTATGGGGTCCAGTATGTCTTTAGACAAGGATGGTGTTGGCAAGCCAGTTGATATCACCTTGTATAGGGGCATAGTTGGATCACTGCTCTATCTAACAGCCAGTAGAAGAGACATAATGTATGCTACTTGGGTCTATGCTAGGTATCAAGCTTGCCCTAAGGAGTCTCACTATAAAGTAGTCAAAAGAATATTGAGATATCTAAAGGACACACCTAATCTTGGCCTATGTTATCCCATAAATAGTGACTTTGAGCTAACAAGCTTTCAGATGCAGATTATGCAGGTTGTAAAGAAGACAGGAAAAGCACTTCAGGTTCATGTCAATTTCTTGGAAGAAGGCTGGTGTTATGGAACAACAAAAAACAAGCAAGTCTAGCAATATCCACTACTTAATCTGAGTACATTTCAGCTGAAAGTTGCTGTGCACAATTGTTTCGGATTCAACATCAATTACAAGATTACAACATTCAACTAAGTAAAATTCTATTATATTGTGTCTACTAGTATCATTTCAATTGTAAACAATCCCGTGTCACATACTAGAACTAAGCATATTAAAATTAGATATCACTTTATTAGGGAACATGTAGAAAATGGATATATTAATCTAGAATTTGATTCTATAAATAAACAAATTGCTGATATTTTCACTATGCCGCTAGATAAAAAGAAATCTTATTTCTTAAGTTTGAACTTGACATATTGAATCTTGAATAATTTATGCATATATATATATATATATAAAGAGGACTGTTAAAAATAAGAATAAAATATATTAGTCAGTAATTAAGTTTGCTTACCTAAATATCAAAAATAGACCTCAAAAATGTCAAGTATCTATAGTTTGAACTTGACATATTTCTTAAAGTTTTGTTACAATAAATATATCATATTTTATTATCAAATTTTGTATTATTTTATTATCAAAGTTTTCAACTAATTATTTTTCGAAATAAAAAAAAATTTGTATACTTGCAACAGTAGTACCCCGTCTTGATAGTGCTTTAACGCGATGACACTCCTACAGCTCGCAAACATCCGTACGCAGCTGTCGTAGATATGTTGTACTATTGCAACATGTGTATTTTTGCGTGTGCGGGGGTAGTTTGTGAGCTGCGCAATGTCATCACGCTGGGACACTATCGAGGCGAGGGTAATTAATGTCGCTCGGGGAACGAGCAGTTCTATGTTTTGTTAGTATAATCAGTGTTCGATAGCTAGCATTTTTGGCCCGTGAGAGTATTTTTCTCCCGAGCACGTGCTTTTCACTCGGACGCACGTTTTTTTCCCTGAGCACACGTTTTTTGCTTAGTCACGCATATTGCACTAGTTCTTTTTTGCTCGGGAGAATACAAAATTTTGCAAGTGCACGTTTTTTGCTCGGGAGGAGCTAGCGTTTTCTTGTGAAGCACATTTATTTTTTTCGGCCTCGCTTTTTTCGTACCAGTGCTTTTTCACAATTGTACCTGCACGACAATACCACCCCTGCCTTGACAATGCTCCAATGCGACGACGCTCTTATAGCTCGCAAACATCCATGCACGACTTTAAGTAACATAGAAAAAAGCTCGACTCGAGCTCGAGCCTCTCTAGCTCGGGCTCGTTTACGAGTCGAGAGCTCGAACTCAAATATTTTTTGCTCATGACGGCACACGAGTTATTATTTCCACGCGAATTGCTCGAGCTCGTTATGTAATATTGTATTATTTTAGATGAGATGACAATAACTTATACTCTATGTACACTACAACATTTTTGCTCTTTAGCATCACTTTATTTTGCAACATTTATAAATTGTTGTCTAAACATAAAATTAGAGACATTTTTTCATTGTTGCAATAGAGAGACACCTTTAAGTAACACATTTAAGCTAACATTCAATAAATGGTCCTTTATCCATTATTGAGAACATTTTCTAAATGTTGCATTTATTAACTCTCTTTAAGCAACAATTATAAGATGTTGCCCATTAATATTATATTTTACAACATATTAAAAATGTTCCTACATATATCTAATATTAACCAAAACTACAAATTCACCAAAAATTACTATTTGTACATCAAAATTAAAACATTAAATTTATAAAAACTACGCTTTCAACACCCAGCAACCTTCCTCCTTTCCTGATTCCCAATACCTTCCTCCTTTCCCGATTTCGCAGAAGGAAACCCATCGCCTAAGGGCCTGTTTGGGAAGGCTTTTTAGAAAGGAGAAGGAGCGGTGACAAAAGGATAGGAAAAGGAGCTTTTGGAAAATGTCTATTAGAAAAGGAGAACTGTTTGGGTGAACTTCTTTTGCAGAGCTTTTCAAAAAAGAGAAACACTTTTTAAATCGTTTGACAAATCTCCGTTGCGGTAACTTTTTTTATTAAAAATGTGGGTCCGGGGGAAAAAGCGCAATTATTTCGCCGGTGCAGGTTTTTTTCGCCCGTGAGCGAATTTTTCGCCGGGTGGTGGTTTTTCTCGTCCTGGCGTGAATTTTTTCGCCCGGGCGTGAATTTTTCGCCCGGGCGCGATACTTTCGCCCGGGGACGATATTTTCGCTTGGGCGCCGATTTTTCGGCCAAACCCTATATTTTCGGTCGGGTCCCAATTTTTCGGCCGGGTGCCAATTTTTCGGACGAACGCAAATTTTTTGAACGGGCGCGAATTTTCCGGATGAGCACGAATTTTTTCGGATGACAGCAAATTTTTCGGACGGGCGCGATTTTTTCGATTAGGCGGGAAAATTTCGCTCGGACGCGAATTTTTTGCACGGAAGAAATTTTTCGCACGGACGCGATAATTCCGCTCGAAAGCGAAAAAAATAGCTTACAAACGAAAAAAATACACGACCGGGAAAAAAATCACGAACGGGCAAAAAATCACGTCGAGGCGAAAAATTCGCTACCGGGCGAAAGAAATAGTGCTCGGGGGAAAAATTGCTCCCGATCAAAAAAATCGCGCTCGGGCGAAAAAATCGCGCCCGGGCGAAAAAATCGCGTCCGGGCGAAAAAATCGTGCTCGGGCGAAAAAATCGTGCCCGGGCGAAAAAATCGCTCCCGGGCGAAAAAATCGCGACCGGGCAAAAAAATCGCGACCGGGCGAAAAAACGTCCGCGGGAGAAAAATCACGCGATGTCGAAAAAATCGCGCCGGTGTAAAAAAATCGCGCCCGGGCAAAAAATCGCCAGTGCAAAAAAATCAAGTCCGGGCGAAAAAAGCGCGTCCGGGCAAAAAAATTGCGCCCGGGCAAAAAAATCGGCTCGGGTAAAAAAAATCGTGCAACGACAAAAAATGACACCCGGATGAAAAAAACGCACCCGAGCGAAAAAATCACGCCGGACGAAAAACCGGCTCGGGCGAAAAATACACGCTCGGGGAAAAAAAATCATGCACGGGCAAAAAACCGCACTCGGGTGAAAAAAACTCACCCGGGTAAAAAACTTTGCGCTCGAGCAAAAAATTCCAGCCCGGGCGAAAAATGCCAACCAGTGCGAAAAATGCTAGCTCAGGCGAAAAATTCGCGCCCGGGCGAAAAATTCGTCCACAGGCGAAAAATTCGCGCCCGGGGGAAAAATTCGCGCCGGGCAAAAAAAACACCCGGGCAAAAAAATTACGCTCGGGAAAAAAATCGCGCCAAGACAAAAAAATCAAGTTGTAGATTTTTTTTAAGAGATAAATGTTTTTGGATGAGAAAGTACTTTCGAAAAGGTTGAAAAGTAGGTGACATGTGACTTTTCCAAAAGATGAGCAAATGGAGTTTTTTGCGGTAGCTTTTCCCACCGATAGACAATCCAAACGGTCTATTAAGTGTGGTAGCGTTTTCCAGAAAACGAAAAGGAGCTAAAAAGCCCTCCCAAACAGGCCCTAAGCCGATCGAACTCGCTGGAGAGCACCTCGATGCCCTTGATTGCCCTCCTCCACGTCGTGAATGCCACTCCTAGCCATCAGAGAATTCTCTATGCAGTCGGCTGCTACCCCTAGGGCACGCGAACCCGCGATCTCTACCCATGAAACCCAGCCCTTCTCTTCTTTGAAGTTATCTGATATGAAGCCCTAGATCTATCCTTGTCTTCCACCTGTAGATCTACCATTGTCAGTTTGGGTTAGGGCTTCTCGACCTATAGGTCATACCATTGCCTCTTTCTTCGAAGCTATCCGAAACGCAACTTGATCTCTTTGTTATTATCAAGATTATCTCCCATGCTTTATTATTTCATATCTAATTTATAACCCTTGAGAGATTTATGCAAGGTTATATTTCTAAATATTAGCATTCAGGTTTGTCACTCCATTATCAATCATGCCTTTGCAAATATATTGATAATGACTCAGGAAATCCTCCATTGCATCTTTTACCTTCGTGAGCTCCCCTGTTTAGTTATCCTTAGATTCATCCCAACACTAAAACATGGCATTATATTTTTTTATTTAGTATTTTCCCATTACTTTTATATTTTAAATTAAATGGTCCAACCTACTTATAGATCTAAAGAGTTCATCTTGGAACAATCGCAACGTGTTCTGCTCGGAGTCGAGAATTCGCAGGCGGTTTGACCTCAAAGGCTCGTCGTATGGCCGTACTATTAGGAAGACCGAGGAGAAGGTGGATGAGACCACCACCTTGAAGGACCTGGATCTCAACTTGGTGTTCGACCTACAAAAGCCTTGGTTCAAGAAACTTATCTGGTATTATTAACATTTGATTGTAGTTCGACTTCGGAGTTCCATGGATTCCATTTTTGTTGTTGTAATGAGTTATTTTCTCCAGGAAAATTGAGAAAGATTATGAGTTTTTGGAGGCAGAGAGCATCATGGATTATAGTCTTTTGGTTGGACTCCATTTCATTGATAATAGTAAGTTTATGCCGTTGAAATATTTTTTTTGGTCCCCTCAATTGAATCTAATTCATCAATAAATCCTTTTCAGAAATTGCTGGTATGGATGATTCCTTGTCAGAAACAGCTAAATTCATGGATGACAGCAGGTATGTCTTGATACCTATTCACTAATTTTTTGGTATATTGCCATTTGGGAGGGAAGGACATTCCTGTGTCTATTGCCATAATAACACCATAATGCATCTGCCAAATGGATTGTGTTCATAGTTTTTGGATTTATTGGGAGTAAAATAAGTTAGAAGACAGTAAAATCTTGACATGGAGCCATTTGGATATGATATATTACACAAAAATTATGAGAGGAATAATTGGCTTAGGAGAAAAAGCAATTTGTATCTATTCAAAGTCGAGATCCGTGGTTTGGCGCGACGTTTTTGCTCTGTTTGGCGTGGCGTTTTTGCTCCAACGAGTTTGGACAAAAAACGTCACCGTCATAGAATTCTTGTTTTGGCATGACAACGGTTATGCCGTCGTCAAGAAAAGAAACTAGTTTCGAACATAAAAGCGGATGAAGTTCCTTAGGTGAGGTCGGGCGTTCACAAAATGTTAAACAGAGCCTTGACGTTTTTCGTTTTGTTGAGAGCCCAAAATGTTAAATATTTGCTTTAAGTTATCGATAACTTTAATCATCTTAATTCAAAGTTGTTGTACTTTTAATAATGAAAACATATACAGGTTGACATTGCTTCTAGGATCCCCAAGTTCAGGGAAGAGCACTCTATTGCAAGCTCTTGTTGGAAAGCTGGATCAACTAATTAAAGTTCTTCAAGTAAATCTTTTTGATCAATCTTTTTATTAAAGAAAGATAGATGGGGAGGACAATGAAAATAAGCAGGTTGTATGATGCAGGTAGAAGCTGATTAGAAGATGCCTCTCAAAAGTCTTGGAACCCTGAGCCTAGGCTACTGTGAATTTCCTCGACAACCATAGACCATGAAGATCAGTTGTTGTTTAAGTTAATTTAGATGTATTTTCTTTTGTAGATTTTGATGTCTAGTTATTTTTTATGTAATTGGAAAATTATGATTAGAAGACCAAAAATGTTTTAGTGGGGGTTGATGCATGTAGATGAATATCAATATAATTGTGATTTTGAAATGAGAATAATTGTGATTTATCTGGATGGATTTCTTCTCCATTACTTCTCTTAGAATTGTTAATATTTGCATCTATTAAAATGTTGTGACAGTGATGGATTTATTATTATAAAATACTATAATTTTTTGCAAACATTTTGAAGTGTTGTGAGAAGAATAGAAATAGTATTTATCGTAACTGATTTTTTGTGATGAAACAAAATATTTGTAACGAAATAATATTTATTGTAACAAATTTATTGTGAGGAAGAATCTTTTTTGGGTGAGAAAGTATCGTTTGTTACAATTAATTTATTTGTAACAACACGCATACATTCGTTATAAGAAGTTTTAGCATCGAGCTTTAGAGAACGACCATTACATAAAGTTTTTTTCATTACCAAAGAGTTTTTGTAACGATTTTTGGTACTTATTATAACAATTTAGGTCCTTACTATAAGTGCAATTTGTTATAGTGAAAGTAGTCTTTGACAAGATTGCAGAAAGCTTGAAGAAGCCTAATATGACCAGAATTATAGGCCTCTAATCGATACAAGCCATTCCAAACAATCTCAATCTCAAGATTGGATCTAAGATCAATCATATCAGAAGAATGGGCATGAGAATACTAGCAAGGTGGGATAGAGTACTATCCAAGGAAACACCTATAGTGGAGAATGAGAAGGAGAAAAAGAAGAAAGCAGTGGTTGTGGAAGAAGAATCTTCCAGTGAATCTTGTAATCAGGGAAGTTCTAGCTCAGAGAAACAAGATGATACAGTACCTGAAAAATCTCCAAGGACCTCTCCTGCTACTGGTGATCAGATGTAGGGGGAGACAATCCCAGCTAGGGATCCAAGTTATGGGGAGAACCTCATTATTCTGCCAGATATAGATTTGGATATTGTAAATACAATAGTAATGGAAGTAGTACGGGAGCTAGACACTGTTCTGGATCAAGTAGAGGTTCCTGAACCGGAAATGCTTGATAGAGAGATTGAGGAGGCAATCTCTTAGGAGACAGAAGAAGAAATCTTTTGGAATAAAGATACAGATATCCAGGGGGAGATGACTGCTCTTCAAGAGAATCCAGTTCCTAATGACATAGATGTTGGTGAAGAAGGTGCAAGAGTTGAGGGGGGAGTTAGCAGATTTGGTCCCAAATACTGAAGGAGCTAAAGAACCTAAATCAGTTGAGGTAATTAGTTCTTCAGAATCTGAGGAAGAAGAAGCCTCTCAGATAAAGAAAAAAAAGTTATCTGAACTCAAAAAGAGGAGTAGAAGTTATAAGAAGACCATTTAGTTTGGAACAACACCTGCTCCTGCTATGGATTTAAGCTCACTTCTAGTTCAAATGCAGATAATGCTAGATCAACAAAGGAATCAACTGAAAAATATGTAGATGAAAACAATAAAGAGTTGCAGTTTCAGCTTGCATAAGAAATCAAATCCATTAGATTTGAGGTGAATCTGTTGAAGAAGGATATGACTAACTTCTTCCAAAGAGGAGCACATGTTGTAGTGTACCTTACTCAACAACAGCAAGAGGCAAGGAAAACTGAAGATGAAATAGCTGTTAAACAAAGCTATGTCCTTGAAAATCAGACTAGAATGAATGAGAACATGATAATAATGCATGATACTATATTGGTAAAGATAGCTGAGAAAACTACTGCTCTAGAGACCAAGATAACCTCTACCTCCAAAGATATTGAAATTCTGCTATCTACTCACTCAACCTCTGTGACTCAGGATATTAAGGCTTCTTGCAAAGAACTGGATGACCACTTGCTCAATGCAAAGAATCATTTGTTCTTAGGAATTACTCATCTTGAGGGTCAGGTCAGATTTCATAAGAATGACTTAAGGGATCATGTAGAAAGAGAAGTCATAAAAGGGGAGTGAGTAATGATAAAGTCAAGCTCTGAGCATGCTATTTGGACCTCCAATAGCATCAGAGAAACTTTAGGCTTTCCTTCCTTAAGGTTTGATGAAGATCAAACTGCTGAGTCTGGCTGCCAACGAGCTCATTTTAAGGCCATTCAAACTACAGTATAGTCCGTGTACAGTACTCCACCACATATTAAGAATATAGTATGTGAGGAGGTGGAGATGACTACTTCTGCATTGCTCAAAGAGAAGGAAGCTCAATTATCTAAGAAAAGATTCATGGGGCAGGGTGAAGCTAAGCCAGATTGATAGTTTTACTTTCAAGACTACCTAAACACCTAGAGTGGGGGGTGAATAGGTACTTTTCCTTGATTTAACTTAAGGCAGAATATAACTACAGTTATTTGAATAAATCAGATATTTCTATAGCTAACACAGCACAGCAATCACAATCATACACACATCACAGATTGCACACAGATTTATAGTGGTTCCCTAAGGTCTGGGTACATCCACTTTCCCCCTTCACCTATCTAGCAGTATGCTAGAGTCGGCCTAACTTCTTCCTTTAACTCAGATCTTCAGATCCTACAGCTCAGAATCCAGAAGGATTCCTACAACTCAGGCTAACAAACCCTACCTCAGCCTTGTCACAAGGCCTACAACTCAGAGAATACCTTCTCCTACAACTCAGGCATAAACAGCCCTACCTCAACCTTGCCACAAGGCCTACAACTCAGAGAATACCTTCTCCTACAACTAGGCATAAACAGCCCTACCACTCAGAGAATAAATCTCCTACACTCAGCCTTTATAAAATAGGCTTACAACTCAGATCTATGAATAGATCCTACAGAATTTGATAAGGAATTTTTGTAATCTCTTACCCCTATTGAGAGAGAAGGGATAAGAACTTTCTTGATCAGCTTCTTGAAGAGGCTGATGGCTGAAATCAACTTGATCTTAGCTTTCTTCAAAGCTTCTTGAATCTGAACTTAGTTGGGTTGATTTCCTTTGAATAAAACTGACTGGCAGCTTCTTTCTTAGACTTCAGAAATAGATCTGAATCTTCTTGACAGATTAGTTCAGTATCTACTTCTTGAGAGACCTGTGAATGTCTCCTCCTTGTCTTCAAATAACTGGATCTCTCTCTATCCAAACCTCTTGAAGATACTTCTGAATTATTGATTGAATTCCACTTAGACAGAATCTGAATAGTAAACTACTTCAGAACGTCTTCTTAGATCTTCTCACGAAGATCTTCTTCTTTGTTACTTGTACTTTCTTTATCAGAGATCAATCTCTAATTGTGTTAGTTGTGACAATACTTGTCCCTTCTTTATGTGTATTTTTTCTTCTTCTGAATCCATCTATTTATAGACTTCATCCATGGTAACCGGCTGATCCGGTTTATAATTAACTTCTGACAAGTCTGACAGCTTCAGTAAAACTGTTGTAACTCACAGCTGTCAAGTCTTCAAATAGTTCTTGAGCCTTTGACTCTGTCAGCAAAGCGTCGAGTCTGTCAGTCATAAAGTGTCGAGACCATCTGTCAATATGTGTCGACACAAGTGACTTAAGTGTCGACACAGCCTTTGGTGATGTCGACATAGCTGCCTTGATGTCGACACAGCTCCTTGATACTTCATCTTGAGAATGTGTCGACACTGATTATTTGTGTCGACACAAACACTTCACCATTCATCAGCAATCAACTTGGTCTAGACTCAGCTGTGTGTCGATACAAGTCCTGTGTGTCGACACAGTTGATGTAGACTCAGAACTTAGTGTGTGTCGACACTGCCTCCAGGTGTCGACACAATTGTTGTCGACTCTGCCTCTGTGTGTCGACACTGCATCCCGGTGTCGACACAGTCGATGTCGACTATAATCTTCTGTGTGTCGACACTGCCTCCCAATGTCGACACAAATTCTCTGAAGTGTCAACACAGCTATTTCCAAGTGTCGACACAATCTTACTGAAGTGTCGACATAGCTTCCTCAGGTGTCGACACATGGACATAGAATATTTTTCCTACATTCTAGCACATTCTTAACCTGCACATATAAACTCAAAATAACATCAAATACACCTTGATGTATATCATTGAGCTAAGTGAGGCTTCTCCAAATCAGGTACACAATTTCCAATGTACCCAACAATCTCCCCCTATTTGGAGAAGTCATAACCCTTTAGCCAATGATATACACCACTTATAAAATAAACCTGATGATGTATATTAGCATTATATTACATGGTACTTAATAAACAAAACACATATCATAGTTACATCACAGAATAAAGATGTAAAAGTAAATGATCACAGAATAATGTTTTGTATATCAACTCAAAAAGTTTGTTACAAAATGTTTATATTGATTTTTTTAACAAACTAACAATTACATAGTTCTTGAACAAAAACTAGTAAAGCTAAGACTAAGGATGGGCAGGCTCCTTGATGACTATCCCTTTTCCAGATATTATCTGAGCCTGAGAAGGAGGTTCTGTATCTTCCATGGGCTTCTTGCCTTTCAAATCAACTTTCTTCTGTGCATCAGCCTTGATCCCTTGTCTTTCAAAACAATGAAAGGGCTTGGGGAAATACTTGCTAGGTTCCTGAGTATCAGGAGGTAGCTTCCCCATCTTAGCCTTTCTCCTGTGTTGAACTATAGCCTCCTGCCTGGCTTCATACTTTTGCCATTCTTGCTCATTGTACCATTTTTCCCTTTCATTTAATTGATCTTTTACAGCCTTCCATGTAGTTAAAATGATATTCCTTGAAGTGGGGCTCCACTACTCAAAGTCTGGCTTTAATTCTGCTTGCTCTCTAAATCTTTTGTTTGATAATAGAGCATCTTGCTGAGCTTTTATAACAGTATCTGGAATATCAACCTTTTCAATAATCACATTTGTAATTGGTTGTGGAGGGCTGTACATTGACTGAACCTGTTCATGTATCATCTCAAGATTTGCAGGAGGGTAAATAACTTGGGCAACCTCAGGTTGATTACCTTCAAGTAGAATTGGTTGCACCCCTGACTCAGCCATATTATCATCATCACACAAGGGTGGATATCCAAGAGTGGCTCTTATGCTGTTAGTTACCCATTTGGCATGATCAGACCCAGCATAGACTAACACCCTCTCCCCCTTTATGACTTCTCTAGACACATGCTCTCTCAAGTCATCTTTATGAAATCTGATTTTTCCATCTAGATAGTTGATTCCATCTTTAAAGAATGGCTTTAATTTTTGAAGTTTTTCACTAATCAACTTCTCAGATGAAGTGATGGCAGTTTTAACTGCATCTAGGGCAGCTTGTAACTTCTGATCATATTCTGCTTTTTCTTTAGCCCTCGTAGTAGTCATTGCAACAACAGTGTTTGTGAACTCAGTGACTATTACATTATGTGATTCAGTCAGATTTTCATTCATTCTTATTTGATTCTCAAGGACATAGTCTTGTTTAACAGCCATCTCATCCACTTGCTTCTTTATTTCTTCTTGTTGCTTGGCAAGAAATACCACAACATTGCCTCCCTTGTGGAAGCAATCTGTCATCTCTCTTTTATTCTGATTAACTTCAAATCTTATAGATTTTATATCTTGTGCCAGATCAAATTGAAGAGCCTTTTGGCTTTCATCCACATATTTTTCTAGAAGCAATCTCTGCTCATCCATTTTGATTTGTAAATCCACCAGAAGTTTGTTGTAATCAATTGCAGGTGCTGGTTGGGAAGAAGTAGCTTGTAAAGCCTGCTTATAGCTTTGACTTCTTCTCTTAAAGACCATTAATTTTCTCTTCTTTGCCTCCCTTACTTCTTCATGCTCAGATTCTGAAGAACTGTCAATATTAACCCTCTCTTGAGGAGTGGAAGAAATTTCTTTTTCAGCTACATGTTGCTCTTCCTCTATATCAACCTGCTCCCCCTCAACCCTTACTTGCTCCCCCTCAAATCTTAGGGTCTCCATTTTATCTGTTTCTCCTCCAATATCAAGAAACAGCTCTTCAAGAGTGAATTCTTGTTGTGTGAGAGCAGGAGATTGTACTTTCTCAGCAGCAGCAACAACTCCAGAAATATCTAGATCAGTTTGAGAAACAATGTCCTCTGATAAATTAATTCTTTCTACCTCTTGTACCTATTCAGACTCTGGATCCCCCTACAAATGTGCATTCTCAGCATTGTCCTAGACTTGTATACTTTCCAGCTCCACCTGCACTTGTGCAATTATAGTCTCTTCCTAGACTTGGGTAGTCACAGTTAGATCCTGAACTTGTGCTCTTACTTGCTCTTCCTGGTCTTGTGCATCTTCATGACCATGCTCAGGCATCTCTTTTGAAAGAACTCTATCCCACCTGGAGAATAACCTCATGTCCATTCTCCTCATATGATTTATCTTTGATCCAGGAATCTGTTGCATTACCTCTGGAATATTCCAGCCAGGTACAGACTCATGATTCTAGCCAAGTTTGGCTTCTTGATTCCTTATTTAATCTTATCAAACAGTACTGCAGACCAATTTGTGTGAATCTTAAAGATCACCCTAGTCATCAGGCTGAACATATAGGATGATATCCTATCATGGCCACCTGGTTTGCATAAGATCACTTTCCTATAATTTCAGACAGGAATTTCCCTTGAGGATTCATGCCCTTCCTGTTGATGGCAGATCTTATCTTTATGGTTGGATCCAATCCACACCATTGAAGTGCCTCCCTGGTCCTTGAGGCTGGGACCTCTTCCTCATCTTGTATTCTAGGAAGATGGAGAATCTTGCTCAACCTCTTTTGAGACAGTTTGACTTTTTCTCTATGAACAGTGGATTTGATCTTCAAGCTAGTTGGGTGCATTGATGCAGCAGTATAGAACTCGAATAGTTCCTTCTTCCATATCTTACTAGGTTAAAAGACAAGATATTCTAATCCATTGTCTGCAAGAAGAGAAATGACCTGTTTGATCTCCGATTCAGCATCTTTGAATTCATGCCTAACCAACTCATATCCTTCATTGACGTTGTCTTCAACCTTGGGCGCTATTGGAATGAAGAGAAAGCTTGATTGGAGAGGAGAGAGATTGTCGACACAAGGTTTTTGTCTCGAAACCCTTGTGAGCGTGTCGACAGAATAAGTTTTTGACCTATTTATACCCTTCTAATCAAAGAAGATCAAAAGGCGGGCAAAAACTGTCTAAAAATGTCGACACTGTTGGAATGTGTCGACACAAACTTCTATTGTCTCGACCACGGCGCTGACTACTATGTGTCGAGACTAATTGATGATATGCCGACACAGGGGATACTTAGTAGTTCATCAGAAATTCTGTGTCGACTCTTATTATAAGTGTCGACACAAAATCTGTAAGTGTCGACACCATTACTCTGGTTGTGTCGACACTACATTTCTGGATGTGTCGACTCTTTGTCCCTTAGGTGTCGACACATTTTCTCCGTGTCGACACAATTTCCCTGAATTGTCGACATGAATTCTCTGTGTCGACACCTTATCACTGAATGTGTTGACACTATTTTACTTAGCCAATTTTTGGTAAAATAACCTATGGTCAGCATTCCTAATTCAATTTTAAATCTATTGAATTTAGTTTTATCTAGAGGCTTAGTAAATACATCTGCAATTTGATAATCAGTTTTAACAAATTCTAATGAGATGTCTTCTTTTTCTACATGTTCTCTAAGAAAATGGTATTTTATCTCTATATGCTTAGTCATACTATGTGAAACAGGATTGTTTGCAATAGAGATGACACTTTTAGAATCACACAATAAAGGTGTTCTACTTACTTGAATACCATAGTCCCTTAGCTGATGTTGAATCCACAACAGCTGTGCACAGCAACTTCCTGCTGTCACATATTCAGACTCAGCTGTGGATATTACAACACTAGTCTGCTTCTTACTGCTCCAAGATATCAATCTTTCTCCCAGGAATTGGCATGTACCTTTAGTACTTTTTCTATCTTCTCTACAGCCTGCAAAATCTGCATCTGAATAACCTGTTAGTAGAAAATCTTCATTCCTAGGGTACCAAAGGCCTAGATTAGGTACGCCCTTTAGATATCTCAAAATCCTCTTGACTGCAGTATAATGTGATTCTTTAGGGCATACTTGGTACTTAGCACAGACACATGTTGCATACATAATGTCTGGTCTACTAGCAGTTAGATATAATAGAGAGCTAATTATTCCTCTATACAAAGACTCATCTACAGGTTTACCTGCATCATCTTTGCGTATAGACATACTTGTTCCCATAGGAGTTCTCATGGTGGAGGATGATTCCATACCATACTTCTTAATTAACTCCTTGGTGAACTTAGACTGGGATATGGACAATCAATCATCAGTCTGTCTTACTTGGAGTCCCAAGAAGAACTTAAGTTCCCTCATACTGCTCATTTCAAACTTCCCTTGCATAAGTTTGGCAAACTTCTTGCAAAGGTTGTTCTCTGTAGATCCAAAGATTATGTCATCTACATAGATCTGAACTAAGATTATCTTACCTTTAGATTTCCTTAGGAATAGAGTTTTGTTTATTTTACCTCTTGAGAATTTGTTCTCAATAAGGAAAGTAGACAGGGTTTCATACCAAGCCCTTGGGGCTTGCTTTAACCCATACAATGCTTTCCTAAGTCTATAGACATAACCAGGTTTAAGAGAATCTACAAAACCTGATGGCTACTCTACATAGACTTCTTCTTTTAGATCACCATTCAGAAATGATGATTTCACATCCATTTGATATACCTTGAAGCCTTGATATGCTGCATAGGCAAGGAACATTCTGATTGCTTCCAGTCTTACTACTAGGGCAAATGTTTGATCAAAGTCTATTCCCTCTTCCTGTCTGTATCCTTTTGCAACCAATCTTGCTGTATTCTTCACAATAACTCCATTCTCATCCAACTTGTTCCTAAAAATCCACTTTGTACTAATGATGTTGTGGTCTTTTTGTTTAGGAAC
Organism: Platanthera zijinensis; assembly: GCA_039513925.1. Taxonomy (NCBI): domain Eukaryota; kingdom Viridiplantae; phylum Streptophyta; class Magnoliopsida; order Asparagales; family Orchidaceae; genus Platanthera; species Platanthera zijinensis. Next base: position 104,651,308 of record CM077079.1, on the reverse strand, counting down.
CAACTCCCAGACCTTGCATCTTCTAAACTGATTAAGCTCCTCTTGCATAGCATTAATCCAGTGTTGGTCTTGGATAGCTTCTTTAAATTTCGTTGGCTCCAGTTGAGATAGAAAACTTGAGTGCAGGACTGTATTCAGATTTCTACTTCTGGTTTGCACTCCATGTCTTGGATCACCAATTATCTAATCTGCTGGATGATCCTTTAGATGTCTTACAGCTTGAGGTAGACTTCCTTCTGGCTGAACACCTCCAGTTTCTTCATTATGCTGCACCTCATGGTTGTCATCAGCTTCTAGAGAATCTTGTACTCCCCCTAGACAGTAGCCAACATTTTCCAATACTTCATCTACAGTTGAGCCTTCTGCAATGGAAAGCTTGTCCATCCTATTGCTTATACCTGTTGGACTGCATGAACTACAAGGCAACTCACTGTTTATTAATCTTGTTTCATCAAATACAACATTTACAGATTCTTCTACAACCTGAGTAATCAAGTTGTAGACTCTATAAGCCTTACTATTGTTGTTGTACCCAACAAATATCTCATCTTGGTATTTGGCAACAAACTTAGTTAAATAAGATTTGCCATTGTTAAGGATATAACACTTGCAACCAAAGATTCTAAAATAGGATAGATTTGGTTTTCTACCTTTCATGATCTCATAGGGAGTCATGTTGTGGTACTTGGTGATAGAAGCCCTGTTGAGCACATGACATGTAGTGTTTACTGCCTCAGCCCAGAAATATTCTGGGAGAGAAGTGTCACTCAATAGAGTTCTACCAGCTTCAATCAATGTCCTATTCTTTCTTTCAGCAATACCATTTTGCTGAGGTGTTCTAGGTGAGGAGAATTCTTGGAAAATCCCAAATTCTTCACATAATCTTGTCATACTTTCAGATTGAAATTCAGTGCCATGGTCACTTCTAATTTTGACCACTGTACTGTCCAGTTCATTCTGAATTTGTCTGACAAAACTATGTAAAACACTTGGAGTTTAAGATTTCTGTCTTAGAAATAATACCAAGGAATATCTAGAATAGTCATCTATAATCACAAAAGTGTAGACCTTCCTACCTAGACTATGAACTGGCATAGGAGCAAAAAGATCCATATGTAAGAGGTATAGACACCTCACTGAATCCTTGTTTTCAAGGCTATGAAAGGAGGATTTTGTCTGCTTGCCCTTTTGACAAGCTGAACATATCCCTTCCTTTATACACTTAACTTGAGGACCATTCCTCACTAACTCTTTACTAAAGAGTTGGCCAATTGTCTTGTAGTTAAGATGAGCCATCCTCTTATGCCATTTGACACAATGAGATGCTTTCTCATCAGCTACAAGACAAATAGGAGAACCTTTGTTCTCACACCCAAAATCAAGACAATAAACATTTCTCTTTCTATACCCAGTCAATATGACCTTTTGATCACTTGACCTTCTGATATGACATCCATTCTTAACAAATGAAATGTCATATCATAGATCACTCAGCTGACTTATGCTTATCAGGTTATGTTTCAAACCTTTTACATAAGCTACTTGAGTGATGTTAATTTGGTTGGAAGAGATGTTACCAAATCCTTTGATGATTCCTCTTTCAGATCCACCAAAGATTACTTTAGGCCCATCCTTGATAGATGTGTACTCCTTCAACAGCCCCTTTGTTCCAGTCATGTGCCTGGAACATCCACTGTCTAAGTACCATATAGGGGCATGACAATTTGGACTTTCCTGCAATACAGAATTACTTTCCCATAGAACCCAAGTAAGTCTTGGGTCCTTGGTTCAAGTTAGCACCATTCATATCAAAACTACCAGCAGCTCTTCTAACTGGTAGACTATTGTTCTTCCTGACACTTATGTTATGCCAGCAGTCTAAGGCAAAATGGCCTGTCTTGCCACAGCACCAGCATTCATACTTATTGTATCTAGGTCTAGATACATTTTTGGCAGAAAAATTTCTGTTCTGTGCTGGTGTTGTTGCAGCTACACCCACTGATTTCTTATAACCATGGGGTTTATGAACATGGGCTGACTTATTGGCATTAACACCCTTGTTATTCAGAACATCAGTCTTATTATGACCATGAATGTTTTCAAGATCATACTTATTAGAAGGCACATGCACCATTCTAAAAACTACAGGGACTTTAAAATTCAATGGCTGAACTGGTGCTTTGCCTTTTCTCCTGAAATGGGCAGCCCTGGTGTTACCTTTAAAGCCTATTCCTGCCTTACCCTTTTGAGCCACAAACTCATCTATTAAGGGTAAGACTGATTTTGGCTTATAGTAACTAGCCACCAAATCTTTCTCTACTTGAAGTCTGACTTCCAGACTTTTAATTAGATCATTTTTATATGTGATTATACCCATATGAATAACAGTAATAGTTTTCAGATTTGCAATCTCATTCATTTGTTGATCCAATTCTTTCTTTAAACCAGATGCAGTCATTATAAGATCTGCAATTTCCTTAGCCTGATTTTTGGCCAGGTTTTTACTTTTCTTAAGTGCTTGCAAAAAGTCCTCATATTCATCTATCAACTGATGAATATCTTTTTCAGATTCTGATCCATCCTCATCACTTGATGAAGATGAATCTGACTTTGAACCAGTACTGTAATCAGAAATTCTAGAATTACTTTGTACCTTACTGGGACCAGGCTGATCCTGGCACTTGTTGTCTTCTGATTCAGCCATTAGTCCCATGCACTGATGGTCTTCTTGTTCATTGATGGAGTCCAGTAATTGCATAAACTCCTCTTCTTCACTAGCTGCATACAGTCCAATGTATGCTTCAGCTTCAGATTCTGACTCTGAGGAGAATTGATCTGTAAGACTCTTCTCTTTCTTAGCAACACAGGATTTCTCCTTCTTGCCCTTTTGTTGAGTCTTCTTTCTGTCTGCTGACTCCTTCCTCTTTTCTGGACACTCAGCCACCACATATCTGGGCCTATTGCAGCAATATCAAACAATTTTTGATGTTGTAGCTTTGCTGGGCTTAGACCTGCTCCTTTCCTTTCTTGATGATTTTCTCTTTTGATAATAGTCATCAACTAGCTGTGATATGGAGGGCCTTGACTTCCACTGCTTCTTCTTCAAGAACTTCTGAAACTTCCTTGTAAAGGCAGCAAAATCTGCATCTGAATCACTGCTATCTGAGTTCTGATTGTCTGAATTTTCTGAGATAACTTCAGTAACTTCCTTAGGAGGTGATGGAGACATCCTCCTTCTCTTTCTAGTGGCTTCAACCCGGAAGGCCACTGACTTTTCTCTATGCTCTCCAGAATCCATTTTCTTGATTCATGATTCTGCCTTAGGGATCTAACTCAGACTGTTAAGTCTTTCTTTGAGCAACCTCCCTCTGATACCACTTGATAGTTTTACTTTCAATACTACCTAAACACCTAGAGGGGAGGGGGTGAATAGGTACTTTTCCTTGATTTAACTTAAGGCAGAATATTACTACAATTCTTTGAATAAATCAGATATTTCTATAACTAACACAGCACAGCAATCACAATCATACACACATTACAGATTGCACACAAATTTATAGTGGTTCCCCAAGGTATGGGTACATCCACTTTCCCCCTTCACCTATCTAGCAGTATGCTAGAGTCGGCCTAACTTCTTCCTTTAACTCAGATCCTCGAATCCTACAGCTCAGAATCTAGAAGGATTCCTACAACTCAGGCTAACAAGCCCTACCTCAGCCTTGCCACAAGGCCTACAACTCAGAGAATACCTTCTCCTACAACTCAGCATAAACAGCCTTACCTCGGCCTTGCCACAAGGCCTACAGCTGAGAGAATACCTTCTCCTACAACTCAGGCATAAACAGCCTTACCACTCAGAGAATTAATCTCCTACACTCAGCCTTTATAAAATAGGCTTACAACTCAGATCTATGAATAGATCCTACAGAATTTGATAAGGAATTTTTGTAATCTCTTACCCCTATTGAGAGAGAAGGGATAAGAACTTTCTTGATCAGCTTCTTGAAGAGGCTGATGGCTGAAATCAACTTGATCTTAGCTTTCTTCAAAGCTTCTTGAATCTGAACTTAGTTGGGTTGATTTCCTTTGAATAAAACTGACTGGCAGCTTCCTTCTTAGACTTCAGAAATAGATCTGAATCTTCTTGACAGATTAGTTCAGTATCTGCTTCTTGAGAGACCTGTGAATGTCTCCTCCTTGTCTTCAAATAGCTGGATCTCTCTCTATCCATATCTCTTGAAGATACTTCTGAATTCTTGATTTAATTCTACTTAGAAAGAATCTGAATAGTAAACTACTTCAAAACATCTTCTTAGATCTTCTCAAGAAGATTTTATTCTTTGTTACTTGTACTTTCTTGATAAGAGATCAATATCTAATTGTGTTAGTTGTGACAATACTTGTCCCTTCTTTATGTGTATTTTTTCTTCTTCTGAATCCATCTATTTATAGACTTCATCCATTGTAACCGGCTGATCCGATTTATAATTAACTTCTGACAAGTCTGACAGCTTCAGTAAACCTATTGTAACTCACAGCTGTCCAGTCTTCAAACAGTTCTTGAGCCTTTGACTCTGTCAGCAAAGCGTGGAATCTGTCTGTCATAAAGTGTCGAGACCATCTGTCAATATGTGTCGACACAAGTGACTTAAGTGTCGACACAGCCTTTGGTGATGTCGACATAGCTGCCTTGATGTCGACACAGCTCCTTGATACTGCATCCTGAGAATGTGTCGACACTGATTATTTTTGTCGACACAAACACTTCACCATTCATCAGCAATCAACTTGGTCTAGACTCAGCTATGTGTCGACACAAGTCCTGTGTGTCGACACAGTTGATGTAGACTCAGAACATTGTGTGTGTCGACACTGCCTCCAGGTGTCGACACAATTATTGTCGACTCTGCCTCTGTGTGTCGACACTGCCTTCCGGTGTCGACACAGTCGATGTCGACTATAATCTTCTGTGTGTCGACACTGCCTCCCGGTGTCGACACAAATTCTCTGAAGTGTCAACACAGCTATTTCCAAGTGTCGACACAATCTTACTGAAGTGTCGACATAGCTTCCTCAGGTGTTGACACATGGACTTAGAATATTTTTCCTGCATTCTAGCACATTCTTAACCTGCACATATAAACTCAAAAAAACATCAAGTACACCTTGATGTATATCATTGAACTAAGTGAGGCTTCTCCAAATCAGGTACATATTTTCCAATGTACCCAACACAGATTTTGAGTAGTACAGTCCAACTTCTAGATCCATTATACACACTACATGGAAAGTAGTCAATACCATTACAGCTGACAGGGGAAAATGGTATTCAGAACAGGAATTAGTCAAGCATATAAAGCAGTAGGAGATCATCCAAAAATTCAGCAAAGATCTGAAGGCAGGGAAGATCTCAATTGATTCTGTAGAGCCCAACACATACTTGCCCAAGCCATATCATTATGCTGAAGAGAAAGGATAAAGGAAGAAGAAATCTCTAAGTCAAAAGATGTAAAGGGCAAGAAAGTGGTTGATGACAAGTTGCCTGAAGTCAAAGCTAAAATACAATCAGGAAAAGGCATTGCCATCAAAGAGCCAGAACAATCTTAGAATATTGTTTTTTTTATGAACAATGTAATTTTGTTTTAAGAACATTGTAAAAAATCTGAAAGGTGTAATCTTTTAACATATTATAATGAAAATGTTTTGTTGCACACTATTATATTTGTGTTATCATTGCTATTCTCTTTACAATTTTGTTCAGTACTTTTCATGTATATCTTAATTATCATATTTTGATATTGTGGGGTATATCATTAAATTGGGGTTATGACTTCTCCAAATAAGGGGAGATTGTTGGGTACATTGTAAACAATGTACTTGATTTAAATAAGCCCTTTCAACTCAATGATATACACAAGTATGTATTTGATGTATGTTCAGTTCATGCATGCATGTTGCCTATGCCATATTGATTGGACAGGTGCTCCAAGTTATATTGATATGTGGACTCAAAGAAACTGACTTGAAAGGCGGAAAATTGCCTAAGTACAAAAGCATTGAGTGAAGCAAGTTCACTCAACGCCATACAACTAAAAGTTCTGAGTGAAGTCAGGACAGTCAACGCCTAGCAAGTTACGGTGCAGAGAAATGACTAAGTATAAAAGTGTCGGCACACTTCAACTAAGTCGACACCTTTGCAGGAGTAGTGTCGATACAAGTCAATTATCTCGACACATTGAAGATCAAGTCAGTTGTGTCAAGACAAGTTAGTTATCTCAACACTTTGAAGATCAAGATAGCTGTGTCGAGGCAATTCCACTATCTCGACACTTTGAAGATCAAGACAGATGTGTTGAGATAGGTCAGATATCTCCACACATTTAGAAAATAGTGTCAAGATAATACAACTGTCTCGACACAATGTAGAACTGAAGTGCAGACTTAAGTGTCGACACCCGGCAGACAGTAGTGTCGAGACAGTTCAACTTTCTCAACACAGTGAAGAATTAAAACAAGTGTCGACACCTGGCAGAAAGTAGTGTCAAGATAATTCAACTATCTCGACACAGTGCAGATTTAAAGATGTTGACACAGTCGACAGTTGTGTCGAGACAAGTCAACTATCTCGACACCTTCAAGTTCAGACTGAAAATTCTACTAAGTGATATTGTGTCGAGACTGCTATGAAGTCTCGACACCTTTTAAGAACACTAAGTAATATTATGTCGAAATACTTTGGACTTCTGAACACTTATGATTCTGAAGATGTGCAGAGTCGACACAGAAGTATCAACTCAAGTCAAGAATGTCATATCAGCTACAGTAACGTAATATCTCATCAGAATCAATTTGAAGGAAAATTTGAAGTATGATGTCACATGCTGATGTCATCAATCAGAAGTCAGCAATCCATGAAGGCTATATATAGAGGGATTATCTTCATAGTATCAGCAATTCAACAAATCAATTCTCTCATTCTAATTTATTCCAAGTTAGGGGAGGGCGACAACCCCAAGAAGAAGGAAGATAAAGGTCTTCAAGAAAGTCTTTTGATCCTTTCAACATGTTGATCAGAGGATAAAGGTGAATCTGTTCTACAAGTTCTTCAAGGATTTCAAGCCGATCATCATCAAGAAGATTTCAGATCTTGAGAAGTATCTTTTCAGCCAGTCTGTTCATCAAGAATTAATTCTTTGCTGCTGAATTGAAGAATCTTAATTTTCAGATATGTCAGATCACAGAATTGTTGTTTTCTGAAATTATTTACCTCTTAATTTTGTAATATCTCTTTGAGATCTGAGTGGGTAGGAGATTTAATCTCTGAGTTGTAAGCTTGATTTATAGAGGCTGAGGTAGGGTTCCTGAGGGACCTGAGGTAGGTGATTTGTGTGGGATCACTTAGGTGTAAGCCTATGTTATAAAGGCTGAGGTAGGGTTCTTGAGGGACCTGAGGTAGGAGATTAGGTGGATCTCTGAGGTAGGACCAGTGGGTCTGAGTTGTAGGTTTCTTAACAATAACTAAGCCTGTAAGATCTTTTGATTTAAGTTGAAGAGGAGGAGATATAGCCTTATCTAGTACATTGCTAGTGAGGAAGAAGGGGGAAAGTGGATGTACCCTAGATAGGGGAACCACTAAAAAATTTTTTGTGTACTCTATGGATTGCTTGTGCTATGTACTTGTGAATGTTTATTTTTAAGATTTTGATGAACAATAAATCTAAGTGACTAAGAAATTTAAAAGACACCTGTTCACCCCCCCTCTAGGTGATTAACTACCCATAGATTTATCTTTCAAGATCGCCTCAGATTTCCCCTCGAGTGCTGTTGGTAAGACTATAGAGAAGGAAGTGGGCGAGATTGGCGGGACCTCGGCAGCAAAGGAGAAACTCGGGCCTAAGTAATATAGGAACATCAGCCTGGGCGAGAGGGTGTTGGATGACGTCAGCGAGCCCCTGCTGGTATGTGACCAAGAAGCCAACAGGGCTTCCATCTCCACTATACTTGGAAGACTTTGTTATCAAGGTCATCTAACACATAGAGGGGGGAATAGGTTTTAGGTCTCTTTTTAAATATCTAAACCTACACCTTATTTGATGTGCTTGGTGATTTGTTAAGTTAAGCTTTCAAGAACATCAACTAGACGACACAGATAATTTATAGTGGTTCCCCAGAGTTTTGGTACGTCCACTATCCCTCTACGCCCTTCTAATAGTGAGTTAGACAAGACTCTTCCACCAAAACTCGGCTCTAAGGAGCTTAAAACACGATCCTGCAGTACCACTCAGTCTTCTTCAAGACTTACACCTCAGGCAATATGCCCTACCACTCAAATCCACACTGTATCCTACCTCAGTCTTTATATCACAGACCTACACTCAGATTCATTCAAGAATCCTACACTCAGATCTATAACAGATCTTACCTCAGCCTTTATAACACAGGCATACACTCAGATTCACTCAAGAATCTTACACTCAGATCCTAGATAGGATCCTACAGAAAATAATAATGATTTGAAACAATTAAACACCAGACAAAGATCTTTGTGTCCATTTTCCTAGGATGAGAGAATTTCAGCCCAATCTTATTCACAGCAATAAGTTGACAAGGTCCGCAGTTAATTCGCAACTTGTGCTGGAAGTATCTTACAGAAGTCTTTACCTCTTCTCTTTCAGGAATCAATCCTGACCTTGCTGTCGCAGATGACTATTGCAGCAGCTATCACTTTTCTGCTTTCAGTTTGACTTAACTAAACAGGACCTTCAGGCTCGACAACAATGGTGAGGAAGAAGAAGTTGTTCAGCCGCAATTGCAAAATCAGAAAACACTAATTACTTGTTGTCGACACATCTAATCTTTCCCTTTTATAGCTCGTCGATCAACGACTCTATTGCATTGTGGGCCCCGCCTTAATTGCCGATTTACAACCTTCCATTTACAGAAGACGACAAAAGCTGGCCGCCGGTGCCATCAATGGCTTACTCCATCTTTCCCGCAATGAATTTGAACTGTGTTGACTTTTGCTGACTCATGTCGACATCACCATCTGTGGACTTAGCCAAAATCAAGCATCAGTAGTATGAGCGTTGAGTGAGCAAGCATTACTCAGCGTGAAAAACACTTAGACAGTTTCTATCACTAGGTGTTGAGTGAGCATCCATCACTCACCGCTAAAACACTTATAAAAATATTCTCGACATTAGACGTTGAGAGCGTTGAGTGTGTCTTCATTACTCAACGTTTTTTTCCTTAGCCAATCTTTTTGTCACTTGGCATTGAGTGAGTAAGCTTCACTCAATGTCAAACTACTTAACAGATATTCTTCTATTATCTGGCGTTGATTGAGTAAGCTACACTTAACGCATTTTGACTTAGCAAATTTTCTGTTTCTGAAAACACTGGCTCTGACAGGATGAGAATCAGTCAATGGTTTTTTTCACATGGCGTTGAGTGAGTAAGCTTCACTCAATGCATGTGGACTTGGTCAAAATAACTACATAGATTTTCTATGGCTTTGACTAACTTAGCAATACTCAACGAATTTGATGTTATGGCGTTGAGTGAGACCACTTCACTCAACGCCTGTGGACTTAGCCACATTTCTGCCTGATTCATCTTAGACTTTGCCTGTTCTCACAGCTTTTAGCTGTGTGGCGTTTAGTGAGTAGACTACACTCAACGCCTGTGGCCTTAGCCACAATTTCAACTTGCCAATTGTTAGGCTTAGACTAACGTAGCTATACTCAATGATTTTGCTTACCTGACATTGAGTGAATAGACTTCACTTAATGCTTGTGGACTTAGGAGATTTCCAGCTTATCTAGTTTCTTCCAACTGACTTGATCTTTAAGGTGTTAACTGACTTATCTCGACACTACTGACTGGCTTGTCTCGACACTTCTGACTTGATCTTCAAGGTGTCGAAATAACTGACTTATCTCGACACTACTGACTGACTTGTCTCGACACTTCTGCTATAAAGGTGTCAACATATTTGTCTCGACACTTTTGTTTTTAGTCATTTCCTCATGTTTTCACCCAGCACCTGGCATTGAGTGATCTTGCTTCACTCAACACCTGTGGAAATAAGCAAATTTCTGCCTGTCTACCAGCTTGCTTGGTTTCCACCTGCATGCATTAACTCAAACACACATCAAATACAACTTATGTGTGTGTCATTAACTTGTTTGACTTCTTACAAATCTGGGCCATGTGGATCACTGGACCCACAATCTGCCCCCATTTGAAGAAGTCAAAACCCTTATTCAAATTGTTCACATTTCTTAGTAATTGACACACAGAGCATTTGCAACAATAAAAAGTATTATTATAGCAGAGCAGATATTGGAAGGCTACCACATTTCCTGCCTGTTTGGAGAGCATCACCTGCTCCCCCTATTTTGTTGCAAGTTGTGTGATACCACTTGAATGCTGTAAGGGAGCATTTTATTCTCCACCTCCATCTAATACCACTTGATCAGAGCAACATTTCTTTCTCTGCCTGAATTTGATACCACTTGATCAAGCTCTGATGACACACTTGATGATTCCACACTTGATCAGTCTTTGCAAATCTTTTAAGCCATTTGATATGCCACTTAATTTCTTATTTCTTCACTTAACTTCTTCTTTCTCTCCCCCTTTTTGACATCTGAAGAATAATCAGGGAAGAGCTGGCTTTTTTTGATGTGCTTCTCCCCTATCTGATTGCATTTGATGCCCCTGGCACAGCTGTTAGCTACCTCTTTATAATGTTGATTCTGCTCCTGCAGCTGCTGGACTTGCACCGCCTTAATAGGAGCCACTTTTGACATAATTTTACTGATGGTCACTTTGATCTTCTTATTACTTAAGGGCATCATCTCCTGCAAGAAAAACATATCCTGCACTAAAACTAAATCTATAGGAAGTGACTGAAGCTAGACAAGGTTCAACAAACCAAACTCAAACTTGAAGGAGTTGAACTTTGCTTCATCTAGTGGCTTAGTGAAGCTGTCATCCACTTGCTTGCCTATGGGGACAAACTGGAGACTGATATCTTCCTTTTTCCATATGTTCCCTAATAAAATGATATTGAATTTCTATATGCTTAGTTCTGCTGTGTGAGACAGGATTCCTAGAAATACAAATAACACTAGTAGAGTCACAATAAAGAGGGGTTCTACTTACCTTAAGGTCATAATCCTGGAGCTGATGTTAAATTCATAGCAACTGAGCACAATAACTACCTGCTGAAATGTACTCTGACTCTGTAGTTGATATAGCAATACTTGGTTGCTTCTTGCTGCTCTAAGACACTAGTCTTCCTCCTAAGAACAGACAGGTGCATGTTTTCCTGTCCTCTTTGCATCTTGCAAAATCTTCATCTGAATACCCTGTTTGTTCAAAATCCCTATTTTTAGGGTATCATTGGCCAATATCTTGTGTTCCCTTAAGATATCTAAAGATATTCTTTACAACAGAGTAGTGAGATTCTTTAGGGCAGGCCTAATACCTAGTACAGACACATATAACATACATGATGTCAGGACTACTTGTAGTGGGGTATAGGTTGAAGTCAATTATCCTTCTATACAAAGTTTCATCAACAGGTTTCCCTGCTTCTTCTTTGTTTAAAGGCATACTTGTCCTCATTGGAGTTTTCATGGTGGTGGCAATCTCCATTCCATATTTTTGAACATGGACTGGGATATGGACAAACCATCATCAGTCTGTCTAACTTGGAGTCCCAAGGAGAACTTGAGCTCACCCATACTACTCATCTCAAACTTCCCTTACATAAGTTTAGCAAACTTTCTGCAGAGGTTGTTATCAGTAGATCCAAAGATAATATCGTCAATATATATCTGGACTATGATGATCTTTCCCTTAGATTCCCTTAGGAATTGGGTTTTGTCTATTTTCCCCCTTGAGAATTTGTTCTCAATGAGGAAACTAGACAAGGTTTCATATCATGCTCTAAGGGCTTGCTTAACCCCATATAAAGCTTTCCTATGCCTATAAACAAAATTGGGAGAGTTAGGGTCAACAAAACCTGATGGCTGATCCACATATACTTCCTATTTTAAGTCCCCATTCAGGAAGGCTGACATCACATCCATCTGGTAGACTTTGAATCCTTGATAGGTAGCAAATGCAAGGAAGAGTCTTATTGCTTCCAATCTGGCTACTGGGGCAAATGTCTGGTAGAAATCTATCCTTTCTCCTTGCCTGTATCCTTTAGCCACCAGTCTATCCTTGTTCTTGATAATAATGTCATTCTCATCTAACTTGTTCCTGTAGATCCACTTAGTTCCTATGACATTATGTTCCTTAGGTCTGGGAACTAGCTTCCAGACTTTACATCTCTAAAACTGGTTTAGTTCTTCCTACATTACTTCAATCCAGAATTGGTCTTTGATTACCTCTTCAAACTTCTTGAGTAGAGTGCTGCATTGAGACTCCTACTTCTAGTTAGTACTCCTTGGCTTGCCTCACCAATTATGTGGTGTGCAAGATGATCCCTTAAATACCTTATAGCTGGAGGCAATCTAACTTCAACTATCTATTCTTCATTGTCTTCAGCTGGATGTTTTTCATTGTCTTCAGCTGGCAGTTCTTCATCCTCAACTTCTTAGCCTTGAGCTCCTTCTGTACAGCACACATCTTTTCTCTTTTCTTAAACTGCTAGAGCATCTTCCCTGATGGTAAGCTTGTCCATCACTTGCTCTATGCCTGCAGAACTAGAAGAGGATCTAGGCACCTCACAGTTAATCATGTTTGATTCCTCAAAGACAACATGAACTGACTCTTCTATAACTTGACTTGTCAAGTTATAGATTGTATATGCCCTACTGTTGTTGTTGTACCTAGCAAAGATTCCTTCATGTGACTTGGTAACAAACTTTATCACATAAGACTTTTCATTGTTCAGTACATAGCACTTGCTATCAAAAATCCTGAAGTAGGATAAGTTTGTTTTCTGCCATTCAAGATCTCATAGGGAGTCTTCTTGTAGCTTTTGGTGACAGAAGTCATGTTAAGGACATGACATGCAGTGTTTACTGCCTCAGCCCAGAAATATTCTGGGAGAGATGTATCCCTTAACAAGGTCCTACCATCCTCTATGAGGGTTCTATTTTTCCTCTCAGTAATTCCATTTTTCTAGGGTGTTCTAGGAGAGGAGAATTCCTGGTGAATCCCTTACTCTTCACAGAACCTTATCATGCTTACTGACTGAAATTCAGTCCCATGGTCACTTCTGATTTTGACTACAGTACTATCTATTTCATTCTGTATCTGCTTGACAAAAGACTTGAAGACTTCAAGGGTTTCATCCTTTCTCTTAAGGAAGAACACCCAAGCAAACCTAGAAAAGTCATCAACAATCACAAGGGTGTAGACTTTCCTACCTAAACTTTGAACTGGAATAGGACCAAATAAGTCCATATTCAGGAGGTATAGGCACCTCACTGAGTCTTTATCCCCAATGCTCTTGAAGGAGGTCTTGGTCTGCTTGCCCTATTGGCATGCAGAGCAGATACCCTCCTTAGTGCATTTCAACTTGGGGCCATTTCTGACAAACTCTTCACTAAAGAGTTTGCCTATGGTCTTGTAGTTCAGATAAGCCAGCCTCTTGTGCCATTGGACACAATATGAGACTTTCTCATCTACAATTAGGCTTATGGGAGAGACCTTACTTACACAATAAAAATTGAGACAATAGATATTTCCCCTCCTAGTGCCTGTCAAGATGACCCCTTGGTCACTTGACCACCTAATTTGGCACTCATTCTTGAGGAAAGAAATGTCATAACCAAGATCACATAGTTGGCTTATGCTTATGATGTTGTGCTGCAACCCTCACATAGGCTGCTTGTGTGATAGTGATTATGCCATTTGATATCTTACCATACCCTTTAGTTATTCCCCTTTTTGAACCACCAAAGATGACTTTGAGCCCATTCTCTACTGGAGTGTACTCCTTCAGCATGCTTCTTGTTCCAATCATGTTCTTGGAACACCCACTGTCCAAGTACCATCTAGGGGTATGACCACTTGGACTAACCTGCAAGACATAAATCAGTTAACCTTAGGAACCCAACTCTTATTGGGTCCTAGGTGCATGTTAGTTTGATAATAACCATGCCTGCATGCAGCTCTTCTGACAGGTAAGCTCTCTCTTTCTCTTGGCACACTTATATTGTGCCAGCAGTCTATAACATAGTGGCCCACTTTTTCACAACACCATCACTCATAAATATTATACCTTCTTTTAAGAGCTGGTCTAGTGGCATTCTTGACAACAGTTCTTGGCCTAGAAGGAGTAGCAGCAGTCCTGTTATTTTGTTTCCCAGCCCAAGTCTAACAAGTGGTGGGTCTGGTAGTGGAAGAGCTTGGGATATCTTGAGCCCTACCAGTAGATGCCTTCTTTTCAGAAAGCACACTTTTGATGGCCTCTGAGATGCCCAAGTCAGGTCTACTAACAGACTTGGCCTTAGTCTTAGAGTGGGTTGGAATATTTTGAGAACAGTCTGCAGCTTTACCCTTGAGTGAAGGGGCTGGTGCACCAAAAACAAATGGTCCAGGGTGGGCCATTTGAATTTCCTCATGGGATACCTTGAAGGCTGTAACACCCTGTTTTTGATAGCCTGAATTTTAGTGAGGATTGAGTTCGACAAAATGCAGTGAGATCGATGAATTTTACTTGCGTTCGACGAACATCAAACGGAGGTTGATGAACAGTCAGTTCGACCGGTTGTGTTGAGCTCGACGAAACGTGAGCTGAGTTGACGAAAAGTTGAGTTCGACGATTTCCCGTGAGCTCGACGATTTCCCGTGAGCTCGACGATTTCACGTGAGCTCGACGAAAAGTCAGCTCGACGAAAAGTTGAGTTCGACGATTTCCAGCTGAGCTCGACGAAATTCAGTATGCTTGACGTTTTAGCTGAGCTCGACAATCCAACTTAGCTCGACGAAATTCAGCGATGTCGCTGAGACATGAATGTCGTGTCTAATAGCTAGAAAGCGGCCAGTGAGCGGAGGTTTCTGGGCCATTCCTTCGTGTTGATGAGGATCGTGTGGCTGGGCTGTAAACCGTGACCACCTAACCAGAGAAGTATGGAAGAAGGAGAGTTATATTTTCTTTTTACTCTCTCTCTCTCTCTTCATTTCATCTTGTCTACTCCGGTGCGCGTTCTTGAGGAGAGAAGCGGGGCTGAAGCTTTTGATAGCTTGCTGGAATATATTTGGTGAAGAGAAAGTAAGAGCTAGAGCTAGATTCGTGAAGAGGAAATATTCCTATGCATTTACCGCCGGATAAAACTCAAACACCATGGCTCCAAAGAGAACTACAAGGGTAACAAGTTTCTCCCAATCAAGTAAAGTCCTCAATATGCATACTTGCTTGAATCCCCTCCCTAAAAAGTGAAAAATGGTGGATTCGAAAGGGTAAATCCTGATATATTTCTGCATTTAGATCTGGAAATGTAGAGTACAGAATTGGCATACCGTATGAACCCCATACAGACAGGGTTGTCTGGATTGGTGATGTTTTATGCTTTGCGTGCTGGAGAAGACTCCGTGAATATGTGTAAATATACATGTGGAAAATGTGAAAGTGGGTGTGCAGGTTATTGCATGTTAGTACTGGAAGCAATTCCAGGAAATTACCCAAACGAATGAACAATTTTGAGAATCAATGTTTGGCCTGTCTCTATGAGACATGGGGGTCAATGTTTGAGAAAATGTGTAGTTGAGATGCGTGTGACTTTACTGTGCCATCATGTTAAGGAACTCTGAACGACATGGTCGTTAAGTTAAGTACCTCAGAATGGGCAGTCACTCGTCAAGTTAAGTACCTTTGAACGACGTGGTCGTTAAGTTAAGGACCTATGAATGAGTAAGTCAGTCTTTAAGTTAATTACCTTTGAACGACATGGTCGTCAAGTTAAGGACCTCTGAAAGACAAAGTTAACCGTTAAGTCTTGGACCGCTAAACGGTGGTGATACTTGGGGAGTCGTGTATACTGGAAAGGTGCCCTGAGTGGACAGGGTGTGTGGCTGTTGGGCCTACGTCTGTGGTGAATGGTGCTTAAAGTGCACATTATAAATGCCACAATATATGTATGATGCCTTGTTTGTAGGGATGGATAAATTCCGCCCCGAGTAAAGGGATGGGATCGTTATAAACGGGTCAGCAAAATGCTGACCGTTGCTTTGTTTGCCATATTTGGTGGGCCTTTTTTGTGCAGGTGCTTGAGAGGTAAGTGGAAAATAGCGTGTTGAAGCCCATGTGTTGCGATTTGTTGGCCCTTGAAGGCCCAAAAGAGAACAATTACTATTTTCATGTGTTGCCGTCCTGCGTACCGAAGTATGAAGCCACTTAAGGTTAATTAAAACAGTTGTAATAAGGATACGGCCAAAACATATGTCACATGTTGTTATGTATTTATCATTCCTATGGTATATCGAACATTCCTATTATGTTTGGGTTCATAAATCAAATACTTTCGCTAGAATGCTCTGAGCTAGAAAGCGTTCATAATGAACATGAGTTTGGAATTCAACTAGTAACCTCCTTACCTGTCCGTAGTATATGGCGTCGGGCCCCAGCCGGACCTTCTGTAATATGCTATACGACGGATGGGGCGTTACAAAATTGGTATCAGATTCTGTTCTCGGTCTTTCTTCTTTGAATTCGTGGTCGAATTCTTTTAAGGGGTGGTGAGGACGTGTATATGCGCTACCGTGATAACATAATTGAACACATGAATGTCCACTTAGGAATGCAAATACACATGTTTGCGGAACTGGTATGTTCCTGTGATTGCTTTTGACAATATTTGTAGTTGCCTAATTGTGTGTTTCACATTGTAGGCGACTCGAAGTGGTGCGGGTCAGCAAGAACCCCAGTGCTCGGTGGAGAGTAATGCACCTAATGAGGAGCCGACACATCCTCCTTCGGCGGAAACTATACGATTAGTGGCTGAGGCCGTGCTCGCAATGATGAATGCGCAACCTGGAGGTCAGGGACAACCTCCTATTCCTGTGAGGGTACAGGAATCGGTTGATGTGGTAGAGCGCGTGGCGGTGAGACAAGTGGTTGTTGAGCCAGTGGCTGTAAGGGGATCAGCGGAGAAGCAAATGAAACACGTGATGAGTTTCAATCTCCCTGTGTTTATGGTTACGGGAACCCCTACACAAGCCGAAGCTTGGCTCTCAAGAATAAAGAGGGTCCTGATGGCAACTGAAACAGAAGAGTGAAAAAAAGTCATTGTGATTACCTTCGTGTTGGATGGTGTGGCAAGACTTTTGTGGGATGAGTTGGAGCTGCACCAGTTTGCTGGTCAACCGTTGAGCAAGATCTCAATGGAGGAGTTCTCAAGATGTTTACTTGCAAGATATGTTCCATCGGCACAGCGGATCGCGATGGAACATCAATTTCAAAGGCTAACTCAAGGCGATAGGTCGGTGGATGACTACTTGCATGAGTTTACGTGATTGGGAAGATATGCAGGCTTTACATTTGTAGATGAGGAACAAAAAACAAACAGGTTTTATGATGGATTGAGGGATGAATTGTGATTGCTTCTCTCAGGACCAATGACTCAGATTTTTCTTACCTTTGTTAATACGGCCCGTTCCCTTGAACTTAAAATGAAGCGCGTGCAGCGTAAGAATGACTTGGTAGGAAAAAAGCCAGAGTTCAAGACACCGAGTTCTTCAAAATCTGGGTACAAACGGTGGATCAAGAAGCCAAAAACTTCTGCACTGGCTCCTTCTACGTTTACTTCAGGAGCAACTACGGAGAGAGGCCCTCGCACATGTTATACATGTGGTAAAGTGGGTCATATATCTAGGGATTGTCTGAGTGGTCCTCCAAAAGCGAAAAAGAAGACGGGTGCAACTTATGTAGAAAAGGGAAAGGCAGTGGTGGAATCCTCTGCATCCCACATGCAGCCCCGAGTCTTTAATCTTGGCCAGTAGGAGGCCATAAAACAGAGCGATGTGGTTACAGGTATGAGTTAAGATTCAATTTTTATTGTTTTCCATAATTAATACCTTGCATGTTGCTTGTTTATGAGTTGTTTTTGATAGGCTTTGTCCTTATTTGGGAATGTCCGGTGAGAGCACTGTTTGTTACAGGTGCTTCACATTCATTCCTATCTTAGGCCTTCGTATTGCAAATCGGAGTGCCTACTTGTGTAGAGACTAATACTGTAAAGGTGTTGTTACCTAATGGATGCTTGATGCATGCAGATAGGTCTTGTTTGGTGGAGGTGCGAATAGGAAGTCAAGACTTTAGTTTGGAAGCGTATGTGCTACTGATTTCAGAGTTTGATATTATATTTGGTATGGACTAGCTCTCGGAGCAGTGTGTCAACATCGATTGTAATTCTAAGGAAGTCTAACTGGGGCAAAATACTGAACGTGAGACGAAATTCACGGGTATGCAAGGAGTGGGCAAGATGCTGATGTCTGCCATTCAAGTAGTCAAAGCGGTTCAGAAGGGCGCAGAAATGTTTTTCACGCTATTAGAGGTTGTTGAGCGAAAGCCCAGTATTGGAGACATTCCTGTAATATCGGAGTTTGCAGATGTCTTTCCGAAGGATCTACCTGGGCTTCCACCCAAGCGTAAGATCGACTTCTCTATTGAGTTGGTGCCAGGTGCAAAACCTGTGGCTCGCTCACCGTACCGTGTGGTGACAAAGGAGTTGGTAGAATTAAAAGTTCAGTTACAAGAGTTGCTTGAGCAATGCTTTATTCGTCTAAGTATGTCACCGTGGAGTGCACCAGTGCTATTTATGAAAAAGAAGGACGAAAGCTTGCGTCTATGCATAGATTATCGTGAGCTAAACAAGCTTACAAAAAAGAACAAATATCTGATTACTCAAATCGATGATTTATTTGATCAATTGGTTGGATCAACTGTTTATTCGAAGTTGGATTTAAAGTCCAGCTACTGGAAGTTTAGGATCAGGGAGAGTGACATCCCCAAGACTGCGTTTGGAACACGCTATGGGCATTATGACTTTACAGTCATGCATTTTGGACTCATGAATGCGTCATCAGTATTTATGGATCTCATGCACAAAACATTTAGGGAGTATTTATACCTGTTTGTGATCGCCTTCATCGACGACATATTGGTATACTCTCAATCTGAGGGAGATCATGCAAAATATTTGAGAATGGTTTTGCACACACTAAGAAGGAATCACCTCTATGCCAAATT
The DNA here is from genome assembly GCA_039513925.1 of Platanthera zijinensis. Classification (NCBI taxonomy): domain Eukaryota; kingdom Viridiplantae; phylum Streptophyta; class Magnoliopsida; order Asparagales; family Orchidaceae; genus Platanthera; species Platanthera zijinensis. Next base: position 104,632,089 of record CM077079.1, on the reverse strand, counting down.
CTCAAAGTGCGAGTTTTGGTTATCTTCAGTTGCTTTTCTTGGTCATGTCATAAGTGGACAGGGGATTGTTGTAGACCCGATAAAGGTTGCTGCGATACGACAGTGGCATATACTTTCTTCAGTAGCAGAAGTCAGGAGTTTTCTAGGACTTTCCAGTTACTATAGACGCTTCGTAGAAGGATTTTCAAAGATTGCTTTACCTCTCACAACACTGACAAAAAAGAATCAAAAGTTTGTATGGACGCTAGAGTGCGAGAAGGCTTTTGATGAGTTAAAGAGTCGGCTAACCACGACACAAGTATTATGTACGCCATGTGGTTCAGAAGGCTTTGAGATTTATAGTGATGTATCTGGGAGCGGCTTAGGCTGCGTTCTTTTGCAATTCGGGCATGTGATTGCTTATGGCTCTCGCCAACTTAAAGTGCAATGAGAGGAATTATCCGGTGCACGATCTTGAATTGGCAGCCGTGATATTTGCTCTTAAATTATGGCGACACTATTTATATGGCATGAAGATTGACATCTTTACGGACCATCAGAGCCTAAAGTATTTCATAGATCAGAAGGATCTTAATATGCGTCAACGAAAATGGATGGAGTTGCTTGGGGACTACACTTTCGAGATTCATTATACTCCTGGAATGGGAAATGTTGTTGCTGATGCGTTGAGTCACAAAAGTCCAACACGAGCAAACTAGTTACAGATGCAAAATGAGCGTCTGATTCGTGAGTTTGAAAGTTTGGATATATCTTGTGTTGATAAGGGAATGAGTGACGTGGTATTCTTGAACTGGACGGTGGTGCAATACGACCTTACAGACAGAATTCCTCAAGCTTTAGAGTTAGACGAAAGCATGAAGTGTTACATGGAAGAGATAAAGGATGGGTCAAATTCCAGTTCTCTATAGACGACGGTATTTTGCGAAAAGACGGTCTATTGTGCGTACCCAAAGTTGGAACTTTACGGGAGGAGTTGATGTACGAGGCACATTTTACAAAGTAATCAATCCACCCGGGGAGCACTAAAATGTTCAAGGATATGAAGAAGTTGTTCTGGTGGCCAGGTATGAAGAAAGTATTGCACATTATGTGGCAAAATATTAAACTTGCGCCTTAGTAAAAGCCGAGTGCCAGAAGCCAGGAGGATTCTTGAAATCTTTGCCTATACCGGAGTGGAAGTTTGATGACATTTCCATGGATTTTGTTCATAGTTTGCCAAGATCGCAAAAAGGAAATGACTCCATTTAGGTGATTGTAGATCGGCTAACAAAGGTGTCACACATTATTCCGAATAGGAAAGATGATTCAGTAGAAAAACTAGCAAAACTATATGTTGACAATATAGTACGATTACATGGTGTGCCCCATAACATCGTTAGTGATCGAGATGGGCAATTTACGTAAAATGATTGGCGGTTAATCCATCAGTTTTTGGGGACTAAGTAAAAGTTCAGCACGACCTTTCATCCACAAATGAATGGTCAGACCGAAAGAACCAACAAAACTATGGAGGGCATTCTCCGAATGTGCGCCCTAGATTTCGGAAAAAGGTGGGAATACCATCTCTATATGATAGAGTTTGCTTAAAACAATAGCTATCAGGCTAGTATAAATATGGCGCCCTTTGAAGCGTTATACGGTAGGAAGTGCCATACTCCTTTAGCATGGGCGGAAACAGGCGAATCTAAATTGTATAAGCATAAGGAAGTTGAAGATGCAAATTCAACAATACGCATTATTCGAGATAGGCTACTAATAACCCAAGACAGACAGGCAAAGTACTATAATGCCAAACACTGTAACATGGAGTTTGCGGTGGGTGATTGGGTGTACTTAAAAATAAAACCATTCAAGGGAGTGTCCAGGATTCGACGCTTGAATAAGTTAAGTTCGAGGTATTTGGGTCCATTTGAAGTGGTTGAAAGAATTGGAGAAGCTGCCTATCAGCTCAATCTATCTGCAGAATTGATTGATTTGCACGATGTATTTCATATATCGGTGCTACAGAAAGCTATGAAAGAGCCAACACAAGTGATTGCAAATAATCAAGTACCGATCGATAGCGGGCTGACAACGAAAGTTAGGCCCATTCGGATCAAGGACACGACGATCAACCAATTGAGAAACAAGACAATCGGGATGGTCAAAATCCGGTGGGACAACTGTGGCCGTGAGGAGCTATCATGGGAACAAGAGCAAACCATGCGTGAGGACTATCCTGAATTGTTTGTCTGAAATTGTGATAGTAATTTTCTTACTGTTTTCCTGAATGAGTTGTTTGTCACAACAAGTTTCTGGCTATTTTTCCTAGAGGAATCAATAGTTGTTGCAACATTATGGTTGTTGTTTTCCTTATAGCTGTGTGCAAATTTCTGGATGAAATTCTTGTAAGGAGGGAGGGTTGTAACACCCTGTTTTTGACAGCCTGAATTTGACAGAGGATTGAGTTCGACGAAATGCTGTGAGATCGACAAATTTTACCTGCATTCGAAAAACGTTGAACGGAGGTCGACGAACAGTCAATTCGACTAATTGTGTTGAGCTCAACGAAACGTGAGCTGAGCTCGACGAAAAGTTGAGTTCGACGATTTCCCTTGAGCTCGACGATTTCCCATGAGCTTGACGATTTCTCGTGAGCTCGACGAAATGTCAGCTCGACGAAAAGTTGAATTCGACAATTTCCAGCTGAGCTCAACGAAATTCAGTAATCTCGACGATTTAGATGAGCTCGACGATCCAGCTAAGCTCGACGAAATTCAGCGATGTTGCCAAGGCATGAATGTAATGTCTGATAGCTGGAAAGCGGCCAGTGAGCGGCAGTTTCTCGGCCGTTCCTTCGTGTTGATGAGGATCGTGTGGCTGGGGTGTAAATCGTGACCACCTAACCAGAGAAGTGTGGAAGAAGGAAAGTATTATTTCCTTTTTACTCTCTCTCTCTCTCTCTCTTCATTTCATCTTGTCTACTCATGTGTGTGTTCTTGAGTAGAGTAACGGGGCTGAAGCATTTGATAGCTTGCTAGAATATATTTGGTGAAGAGAAAGTAAGAGCTGGAGCTAGATTCGTGAAGAGGAAATCTTCCTGTGCATTTCCAGCTGGATTAAACTAAAACACCATGGCTCCAAAGAGAACTACAAGGGTAAATAGTTTCTCCCGGACAAGTGAAGTCCTCAATATGCATACATGCATGAATCCCCTCACCAAAAGGTAAAAAGGGTGGATTCGAAAGGGTAAATCTCCGTATATTTCTGCATTTAGATCCGGAAATGTAGAGTATGGAATATGCATACTGTGTGAAGCCCATCCAGACAGGTTGGTCTGGATTGGTGAGGTTTTATGCTTTGCGTGCCAGAGAAGACTCCGTGAATATGTGTAGATGTACATGTGGAAAATGTGAAAGGGGGTGTGCAGGTTATTGCATGTTTGTACTGGAAGCAATTCCAGGAAATTACCCAAACGAATGAACAATTTTGAGAATCAATGTTTGCCCTGTCTCTATGAGACCCGAGGGTCAATGTTTGAGAAAATGTGTATGTTGAGATGTGTGTGACTTTACTGTTCCATCATGTTAAGGACCTCTGAACGACATGGTCGTTAAGTTAAGTACTTCTGCATGGGCAGTCACTCGTCAAGTTAAGTACCTCTGAATGACGTGGTCGTTAAGTTAAGGACATCTGAAAGAGTAAGTCAGTCGTTAAGTTAATTACCTCTGAACGATATGGTCATCAAGTTAAGAACCTCTAAATGACAATGTTAACCGTTAAGTCTTGGACCACTAAATGGTGGTGATACACGTGGAGTCGTGTATACCGGAATGGTGCCCTGAGTGGACGGGGCGTGTGGTCGTTGGGCCTACATCTATGGTGAATGGTGCTTAAAGTGCACATTATAAATGCCACGATATATGTATGATGCCTTATTTGTAGGGATAGAGAAATGCCGCCTCGAGTAAAGGGGTGGGATCATTATAAACGGGTCAGCAAAATGCTGACCGTTGCTTTGTTTGTCACGTTTGGTGGGCCTTTTTGTGCATGTGCTAGAGAGCCAAGTGGAAAATAGCGGGCTGAAGCCCATACGCTGTGATTGGCTGGCCCTTGAAGGCCCAAAAGCGAACAATTACTGTTTTCATGTGTGGTTGTCCTGCGTGCGGAAGTATAAAGCCACTTAATGTTAATTAAAATAGTTTTAATAAGGCTACGACAAAAACATGTATCACATGTTGTTATGTACTTATCATTCCTGTGGTATAACGAACATTCCTGTTATGTTTGGGTTCATAAATCAAATACTTTTGTTATAATGCTCTGAGTTAGGATGTGTTCGTAATGAACATGGGTTTGGAATTCAACTAGTAACCTCCTTACCTGTCCGTAGTATATGGCATCGGGCCCCGGACGGACCTTCTATCATATGCTATATGATGGATGGGGGCGTTACAAAGGCACTTGCACCCTTACTATATCTACCACTATAGTGTGGAGCTTCTTTGCTCACACTAGTGTAACTACCATTCTTCCAGCGACCATAGCTTCTCTCTAAGTCATATCTGTTGGAAGGTAGCACCATTCTCTTGAATGGAATAACAGGCTTTGAGGCAAGTGGCTATGCTGGAGCTTTGCGCTTTCCTTTTGAATTGGCAATTCTTATGGATCCCTTGAATCCATACCCCTTCTTACCCTTTTGGGAAGTGAAGGTGTTTGTTAAGGCAAGCACTGAACTGGGCTTTGAATAGCTAACCTCTTTTCACTTCTGCCTCTCCAGCAGCACTTCCAGGTCCCTTATTTTATTTTATCGGTACCCTATGGTACCTATTTGAATGAAGGAGACAGTTTCAAGCTCACTGATCTCTTTTATTTTCTGATCAAACAGTGAGGCTGAATCTGCATGTTGGAAAGCAGCAAGTTGAAGGGAGGCAATTTACATAGCTTGCTTCTTAGCCAGCAGCTCGCTTTCCTTGAAAGCACTCAGAAGGATACCATATTTGTCAATTACAGAATTGACATCTTCCTCAGACTTAGAATCTCCTTCATCTCTTGATGAATGAGCTTCAGAATCTGGGCTGGTCTTATAGCCTAACTCTGAAGAAGACTTGGATAGAGAATTTACCTTTAGTTGACCAGGCTGTTCCTGGTTGGATTCATCATCAGTCAGAGCCATCAGTCCATGGTAGCAGTTGTCTTCTTCTCCTTCCAGTATAGCAGCAATAAGACCAATGTAGGCTTCATCATCATCTTCTCTTTCTGACTCTGAAGGATAAGAGTCAGTCCAGCTCTTCTTCTTCTTAGCAATGAAGGATTTCTCCGTCTTTCCTTTGTGCTGGTGGTCCTTCTTCTCACCAGATTCCTTTCTTTTGATAGGGTACTCAGCTATTACATGCCCCGACTTACTACAATAATAGCAAACCACTTTAGATGAAATATGTTTGTTGGGTTTAGAACCATACATATCCTCCTTAAGGGATTTATTCCTGCCCTTGTAGTAGTCTTCTTTGGAATGAGAAGAGGAAGAGACCTGCTTCTCTAGTGTTTCTTTTTCATAAACTTTTGTAACTGCCTAGAGAAGGCAGCAAAGTCTTCATCAGACATATGACAGTCTGATGTGTTGGTCTATGATTTTTCTGAGTTAGATTCAGCATCCCTCCTTGGTGAGGAAGGTGTCTTCCTTCTGCTCCTCCTTGTGGCTTTAGCTTTGAAGGCAACTGATTTTTCTCTGGCTTAGGACTTGCTGACTTTCTCCTCCTCTTTACTGGATGTCACCTGTATTTTATAGGATAACAGCTTCCTAAATAGAGTTGCTGGTGGAGTGTCAGCAAGCTTTACCACCTATCTGATGACACAGATTTTAGTATCCCAGTCTCTAGTTAAAGACCTGAGAAACTTGTCATTCAGCTCATAAGTGCTGAAGACTCCTCCATATGTCCTTAGCTCATTGACAATCCTGAAGAATCTTTCATAGCACTCAGTTATGCTATCAGTCTTGCTCTGCTTGAAGGCCTTATACTCTTGATTGAACATGGACTTCCTGTAGTCTTTTACTTCCTCTGTACCCTCCATGTAGACCACTAGTGTGTCAAACATCTCCTTTGCAGTATTGTAGTGTACTAGATTTTTAAGGTGGAGTCATCTATGGAACTACTATTATATTTTGCGCCCTCTTGTCAATAGTGGATAGGATGACTTCATCCTTTGTCATTTCATAGTAGGTCTTAGGTGTCTGGACATTTGCATCCAGAGAAGACACTTTCATAGGGATGACAGGCCCTTCCTTGAGAGTGATGAGGATTCTAGGTTCAGTTGCCTCCATGAATAGCCTAACCCCCTCCTTCTAGATGCCAAACCCTTCCTTCCTTCAGATGGTAAGCTTCATGCCACCCAGCTCCTTATAGTTCACTCCTAAACCCATAAGGACAGATTATTTTGCTGACCATGGAGATCTACTCAGACTGTTGAGTCCTTAAAGAGCAGCCTCCCTCTGATACCACTTGAAATACTTTGTTTTTAAGGCCAGCTAATACATAGAGCGGGGGGGGGGGGGGGGGGGCGGTAAATATGTTTTAGGTCTATTTTTAATTATCTAGACCTACACCTTATTTGTTGTGCTTGGTGATTTGTTAAGTTAAGCTTTCAAGAACATCAACCAGTTGACACAGATATTTTATAGTGGTTCTTCAGAGTTTGGGTGCGTACACTGTCCCTCTACGCCCTTCCAACAGTATGTTAGACAAGGCTCTTCCCCCAAAACTCGACTCTAAGGAGCTTAAAACACGATCCCGCAGGACCACTCGGTCTTCTTCAAGACTTACACCTCAGGCAATATGCCCTACAACTCAAATCCCAACTGTATCCTACCTCAGTCTTTATATCACAGGCGTACACTGAGATTCACTCAAGAATCCTACACTCAGATCTACAACAGATCTTACCTCAACCTTTATAACACAACCCTACACTCATATTCACTCAAGAATCTCACACTCAGATCCTAGATAGGATCCTACAGAAAATAATAATGATTTCAAACAATTAATAACCAGACAAAGATCTCTATGTCTGTTTTCCTGGGCTGAGCAGATTTTAGCCTAATCTTCTTCACAACAACAAGTTGACAAGGTCCTCAGTTAATTCACGGCTTGTGCTGGAAGTATCTTGAAGAAGTCTCTGCCTGTTCTCTTTCAGGAATCAATCCTCACCTTGTACTTGCAGATGAATATCACAGCAGCTATCACTTTTTGCTTTCAGGTTGATTGAACTGAACAGTACCTTCAGGATCGACAACAATGGAGAGGAAGAAGATGATGTTCAGCTGCAATTGCAAAATTAGAAAACCCTAATTGCTTGTTGTCGACACAGCCAATATTTCCCTTTTATTGCTTGTCGATCAATTGCTCTATTGCGTTGTGGGCCCGCCTTATTTGTCGATTTACAATGTTCTATTTGCAGAAGACGACAAAAGTTGGCCGCCGGCGCAATCAATGGCTTCCTCCATCTTTCCCGCAACGAATTTGAGCTGTGTTGACTTTTGCTGACTCATGCTGACGCCACCATCTGTGGACTTACCCTAAATAAAGCATCAGTAGTATAGGTGTTGAGTGAGTAAGCATCACTCAGCGCCAAAACACTTAGATAGAATTTCTATCACTAGGCTTTGAGTCAACATCATTCACTCAATGCCAAAACACTTAGAAAAATATTCCAACCATTAGGCGTTGAGTGCGTTAAGTGTGTCTTCATCTCTCAACTCTTTTTGCCTTAGTAAATCTTTCTGTCACTTGGCGTTGAGTGAGTAAGCTTCACTCAACGCCAAACTACTTAACAAATATTCTTCTATTATCTGGCATTGAGTGAGTAAGTTCCACTCAATGCATTTGGACTTAGCAAATTTTTTGTGTCTGAAAACACTGGCTCTGACTGGATGATAATCAGTCAATGCTTTTTATCACTTGGCGTTGAGTGAGTAGGCTTCACTCAATTTCTGTGAACTTGGTTAAAATAACTACACAGATTTTCTATGGCTTTGACTAACTTAGCAATACTCAACAAATTTAATGTTATGGCATTGAGTGAGTGGACTTCACTCAGCGCGTGTGGACTTAGACACATTTCTGCCTGATTATTCTTAGGCTTTGCCTGTTCTCACAGCTTTTAGCTGTGTGACGTTGAGTGAGTAGACTACACTCAATGCCTGTGGCCTTAGCCATAATTTCAACATGCCAATTGTTAGGCTCAGAATAATCTAGCTATACTTAACGATTTTGCTTACCTAGCATTGAGTGAATAGACTTCACTCAACGCCTGTGTACTTAGGCAATTTCCAGCCTATCCAGTATATTCCAGCTGACTTAATCTTCAAGGTGTCGAGTTAACTGACTTATCTTGACACTCCTGACTGACTTGTCTCAACACTTCTGACTTGATCTTCAAGGTGTCGAAATAACTGACTTGTCTCGTCACTACTGACTGACTTGTCTTGACACTTCTCCTACAAAGGTGTCGACTTATCTATCTTGAGACTTTTTTCTCGACACTTTTGTCTTTAGTCATTTCCTCAGGTTTTCACCCTGTTGGGTCCATTGACCCCAATGTTCCAGATTTATAAGAAGTCAAACTGGTCATTGACATACACATATATTGTATTTGATGTGTTCTTAAGTTCATGCATGCAGGTTATCCTTTATTGGACAGGTGAAGAAAAAGAGGATGCTCGAAGTCAGATAATTTGACTAAGGCAAAAGCGTCGAGATAACTGAGAAGAATGTCTCAGCATAACCACTGAGATAGCTTTGAAGCTCAATGCAAAGCATTGAGAAAAGTGTTGATCTCAACAAAACCACTGAGACAGGAGATAGTATTAACTGTGAAGAAGAAACTGTTGAGACAGTTGAGCAGAACCGTTGAGACAGAAGATAGTCACAGCTATGAAGAAGAAACTGCTGAGACAGTTGAGAAGAAACCGATGAGACATAAGATAGTCACAGCTGTGAAGAAGAAACTGCTAAGACGGTTGAGAAGGAACCGCTAAGACAAAGTCAACAGAAATTCTCTATGTCCAAAAGCGTTGAGTGAAAAAGGCTCACTCAACGCCTCTAAAGAAGTGCTCAGTCCAGAATTCGTCGAACTGGATTCTGAGTTAGTCGAGCTGAGCTCACCTTTCGTCGAGCTAAAGTTAAAGGTTGAGATTCTGAGATCGTCGAGCTTAGTTCAGAATTCATCGAACAAATTTCTGAATTTAACGATCTCAACTCACCTTTCATCGAGCTAAAGTTAAATTTTGAGATTCTAAGTTTGTCGAGCTCAATTCAGAATTCGTCAAAAAGATTTCAGAATTCGTCGATCTCAGCTCACCTTTCGTTAAGCTAAAGTAAAAGTTTGAAGACTCTGAGTTCGTCGAGCTCAGTTCAGACGTCAAACTGATTTTAGAATTCGTCGATCTCAGCTCACCATTCGTCGAGCGGAGACAAAGTATTTCATGTTGTTGCGTGAAAACTACAGTAGCGCCGTAAGCTACTATTTATCCTCTTTCGAGGGAGGTGGCGCTCACCATCCTTGGCTGGGCCCACATTCAAATTGTGTCGTTGATTCAAATCAACAGATATAAAAAGAAGAGAGAAAAGGGGATTAGGGATAACAAACATAGGAACGAAAAATAAAATGAAAAGCGAGGCGGTTGGACTTCTTCTTCTCTGACGAACTTGAAAGCCATGTCCATTAAAGTTATCCAGAAAGGCAGAAAAAGATTGTTGAAGCTTTTTCCAGTTCAGTAAGTTTGTTCTTTCCAGAACAAGGTAGCTGATTCATCTAATCAACAAAGAGAGATAGCTGTGTGAAGGGCCGTCAGCCTTCAACAATAGATATCTGTTCTTCAGTGCAGTGGAAAAAGAGCTAGATATAGAAGAAGAGTAGTTCCTTTTACAGCAAGAGGTCTGGACTGATATCTGCTCAGTCTAACAAGGTAGAATCTGAGATTTATCTCAGAGTCATGGTTTTATATTATTTCAACTTCTTGATTAATTTCCTGTAGGATTCAGGTTGTTTGAATCTGAGCTGTAGGGCACTTTGTGCCTGAGTTGTAGGTGACTAATTAGTCACTGAGGTAGGTGGCCCGCTTGGGTATTGAGGTAGGATCCAAGTGTGGATCTGAGAGTAGAGCTGTCCTCCCAGCCTGAGTAGTAGGGCCTAGTTCTTGAGATAGGTGGCTGTTGAGTCACTGAGCTGTAGGTGACAAGTGTGTCACTGAGTTGTAGGCCTTGGAGGAGGTTGAGCTGTCGGTGCCTGAAAGGGCACTGAGGTAGGTATCTTGAAGGGTACTGAGCTGTAGGAGTGTTGCAGCACTCTGAGAGTAGGGCCTTATGCCTGAAGTTGTAGGGCTGAAAAGCCTGAGCTGTAGGCCTTAGAGATAAGGCTGATGATAGTTTAACTTTCAAGACAACCTAAACACCTAGAGGGGGGGTGAATAGGTTCTAAAGCTTGTTAACACTTTTTGGCATAATTCAATTACAGAATTAAAACACACAGCACAGCAGTCATAGAAATTTAACCATCACAGATTGCACACTGTTTTATAGTGGTTCCCCAAGGTCTGGGTACATCCACTTTCCCCCTTCACCTATCTAGCAGTATGCTAGATTCGGCCAAACTTCCTCTTTACTCAGATCCACAGATCCTACAGCTCAGAACCTGAAAAGGTTCCTACAACTCAGGCTCAACAGCCCTACCTCAGCCTTATCACAAAGCCTACAACTCAGAGAAGAACCTTCTCCTACACTCAGGCAAACAGCCCTACCACTCAGAGATCAACTCTCCTACACTCAGCCTTTATAACACAGGCTTACAACTCAGATCTGTATTGACAGATCCTACAAAAATTAGAAAAGAAGTTTTTATTGTCTTGCCTTTGTTGAGAGAGAAAAGAACAAGACTAATCTTGATCAGCTGATGAAATCAACTGAATCTGAGCTTTTTTCAAAGCTTCTTGAATCTGAACTTAGCTGAGTTGATTTCCAAACAGCTTCTTGAGAAACCAATGATGGCTTCCTTCTTCTTCTTCAAGAGGCTGGATCCCTCTCTATCCAACACCTTTGATGATACTTCTGAATTCTTGAAAGAACTCTACTTAAACAGATCCTGAGATCGTCTTCTTAAATCTTCTGATGAAGATCTTCTTTTGTGTATTACTCCTTCTTGATTTGATTTCTCAAATTGATTGCCAAAATTCAATAATAATACTTCTCTCTGAATCTGTTTATTTATAGATCTTCTTCATGGTAACCGGCTGATCCAGTTTCTAACTGACTTCTGACAAGTCTGACAACATCAATTAACCGATTGCAACCCAAAGCTGTCAAGTCTTCAAACAGATCCTGTGCCTTAGTCTTGGACAGCAAAGTGTTGAGACAGACTGTCAGAAAGTGTCGAGACCAACTGTCTATATGTGTCGACACAAGTGACTTTGGTGTCGACACAGCCTTTGATGATATCAACTAGTTTGCCTTTAAGTCGACACTGCTTCTTCAGAACTTCATCTTGAGAATGAGTCGACACAGAGAATTTGTGTCGACTCAACACTTCATCTTTCTTCAGAAAATAACTTGGTCTTGACTTTGCAGTGTGTCGACACAAGTCCTGTGTGTCGACACAGTTGTTGTAGATTCAGAACTCAGTATGTGTCGACTCTGCCTTCAGGTGTCGACATAGTTGAGGTCGACTATCTTTCTGTGAGTCGACACTGCTTCCCAGTATCGACACAAATATGGTCGACTATCTTTCTGTGAGTCGACACTGCTTCCCAGCGTCGACATAAGTGTGGTCGACTATCTTTCTGTGAGTCGACACTGCTTCCCAGTGTCGACACAAATGTGGTCGACTATCTTTCTGTGAGTCGATACTGCTTCCTTCAAGTGTTGACACAATTATTCTAAAGTGTCGACACAATTTCTTCAGGTGTTGACATATGGACTTAGAATAATTTCCTGTATTCTTTAATACTTCTTCACCTGCACATGTCAACTTAAAACAACATTAAATACACCTTGATGTATATCATTAAGCTAAGTTAGGCTTCTTCAAATCAGGTACACATTTTCCAATGTACCCAACAATCTCCCCCTATTTGGAGAAGTCATAACCCTTTTAGTTAATGATATACACCATTTATAACAAATATAATATGATGATGTATGACATTACAGGAATACTTAATATAAACAAAATATTAACAATTCATCACAGAGTGAACATAAATATATGATTCCAAAAAAAAATTTGTTTATAACTTGGTAATGTTTGATTACAGATGTTTACATTGAATGATTAAACAAAACATTACAAAACACTTTTGAAAGAACTTAGAACTAAGACTGATCAGGCTCTTTTATGACAATTCCTTTGCCAGATTGGATTTGAGCCTTCACAGGAGCTTCAGCAACTTCAGCTGGCTTCTTGCCTTTTAGCTCAGCTTTCTTCTGCGCTTCTTCCTTGAGCCTTTGCCTTTCAAAGTAATGAAAGGGCTTTGGAAAGTACTTGCTCGGCTCCTGAGCATCTGGTGGAGGCCTTCCCAGCTTGGCTTTTCTCATGAACTGTATTATAGCTTCTTGCCTAGCTTCATGCTTTTGCCATTCCATTTCATTATACCACTTCCCTCTATCATGTACTTGGTCCTTTACAGCCTTCCATGCAGTTAGTATAATATTTCTTGAAGTAGGGCTCCACTGCTCAAAATTTGGCTTAAGTTCAGCCTGCTCTCTAAATCTTTTCTTGGATAGTAGAGCATCTTGCTGTTCTTGCAAGTTGGCATCAGGCTTATCAACTTTTTCAATAACAATCTTGGTAACCTCCTTTGGAGGACTATACATATCCTGAACTTGCTGATCAATCATATCAAAATCAGGAGGAGGGTAAATGACTTGGGCAATCTCAGGTTGATTGCCTTCAAGTAGACCTGTTTGAATTCCGGACTCAGCCACCATAGCATCATCACACAAAGATGGATATCCCAATGTGGCTCGAATACTATTTGTCACCCATTTGGTGTGCTCTGAGCCAGCATAAACTAACAACCTCTCCCCCTTTATGACTTCTCTGGTAATATGATCTCTTAGATCATTCTTCTGAAATCTGATATGGCCATCTAGATAATTCACACCTTCTTTAAAATATGGTTTCAATTTTTGTAGTTTGTCAGATATGTCCTTCTGAGATGTAGTGATGGCAGTCTTAACTAATTCAATGGCTTCTTGAAGTTTCTTATCAAACTCTTCCATCTCCTTTGCTCTTGCTTCAGTCATCCTTGCAAGTAGCCTTTGTGAACTCTTCAAGAATTTCATGGTGAGATTCAGTCAAATTATCATTCATCCTTAGTTGATTCTCCAAAACATAACCTTGCTTTAAAGCAATATCATCCACTTTAGTGAGGATAGACTGCTGTTGTTTAGCCAAAAACACTACAACATTACCTCCCTTATGAAAGCAATCTGTCATCTCCTTCTTATTCATATTTACTTCAAATCTAATAGATTTAATATCTTGAGCCAAGTCAAATTGAAGGGATTTATTGCTCTCATCAACATACTTTTCAACAGCCAATCTGTGTTCATCCAACTTAACTTGCAAGTCTATCATGAACTTGTTATAATTAAATACAGAAGGAGATTGGAGAGGTGTAGTTTGTAGAGTCTGCTTATAGCTTTTGCTCCTTCTCTTAAAGACCATGAGCTTTTTCTTCATAGCCAGTCTGGCTTCTTCATTCTCAGAATCAGATGAACTTTCAATTTGAACTCTGTCAGGAGAAGTAGGAGGAATATCTGTCTCAGTGCCATGTTGTTCAGCCTCAACATGTACAGGCTCCCCCTCAACTACTTGCTCCTTCTCAACTCCTTGTTCCTGCTCAGCTTCATGCTCTATCTCCATATCTAGTGCCTTCTCATTGTCTTGCTCCTCCTCTATTCTATCAGTAGCAATTTCAATATTAGGAAATAACTCATCTAGAGTGTATTCCTTCTGAGCTTGAACAGATGTTGAATCATCCAGATCTGCAATATTCAAATCTTTTGATAAATCAATTTGTTCTTCCTCTTGCACTTGTTCAGACATTTGCACCTCCTGCACTTGTTCAGTATGTGGAATTTCCTGGGTAGGAGAATGTACTTGCTCCCCCTGTACCTGTGCAGGAGTAAAAATATTAGGAATGTCCTTGGCAGGAAAACTCATTTGCTTTCCCTTTACCTGTTCTGAAGTAGATACATTCTGGGCAGGAGAGTGAGCTTGCTCCCCCTGCATTTGGGCAGGAATGGTTTCATCTTGAACAGACTCAGGCTGATCTTCAACCTGCTTTCTCACTTGCTCTTCTTGATGCTGGGCAATGCCTAGATCATGTGCAGGGGATCTCACAGGGGTGTCCTGCCTGTTCTCATCAGGCACATCTTTAGACAGCACCCAATCCCACCTTGAAAATAATCTTATATCCATTTTCCTCATGTGATTAATTTTTGTCCCAGGCAGTCGTTTCATAACCTCAGGGATCACCCCAGTCAGGTATAAACTCACAATTCTAGCCAGATTTGGCTTCTTGATTCCTTCCTTGATCTTATCAAATACTACAGCTGACCAGTCAGTTGGAATTGTAAACACAATTCTGGTCATTAGGCTGAACATATAGGATGAAATCCTATCATGTCCACCGGGTTTGCACAAAATTACTTTCCCAACTACTTCAGACAAAAATTTTCCTTGTTGATTCATTCCTTTTCTGTTGAAAGCAGCTCCAATCTTCTGGGTTGGATCCAATCCACACCATTGGAGAGCCTCCCTTGACTTAGAAGCTGGGACCTCTTCTTCATTCTCAACTATAGGCAATTGTAGAATCTTTCTCAAACTTCTTGGTGTGATTTTCACCTTTGTCCCATGAACTGTGGATTTTATCTTGAGACCAGCTGAATCCACTGATGCAGAGGTAAAGAATTCAAGCACCTCCTTCTTCCATATCTTTGAAGGTTCAGAAACTAGAAACTCTAATCCAGATTCAGTGATTTGAGTGATAACCCTTTGAACATCTGTCGGGGCATTCGCAAATGCATTGCGTACCAACTCATATCCTTCGTTGATGTTATCTTCAACCTTTGGTGCCATTGATCAGACGAGAAAGCTTGAGAGAAGAGAGAGAATGTCGACACAGGGTTTCAGTCTCGAAAACCTTGTAAGCGTGTCGACAGAATAAGTTCTTGACCTATTTATACCTTCTATTGAAAGAAGATCAAAAGGCGGGCAAAAACAGTCTATATGTGTCGACACAGATGGAGTGTGTCGACACAAACTTCTATTATCTTGATAGCAAGTCTGTCTACTATGTGTCGACACCAATTGTGGATATGTCGACACCTGAGAGACATAGTAGAGCATCAGAAATTCTGTGTCGACTCTTAGGATAAGTGTCGACACAAAATCTGTAAGTGTCGACACCACTATTCTGGTGAAGTCGACACTACATTCCTGGATGAGTCGACTATTTGATTCTTAAGTGTCGACACAAATTCTCTGTGTCGACACATATTCTCTGACTAGTCTACATGACTTTACTGAGTCGACACATTTTCACTGAATGTGTCGACACAATTTTACTTAGCCAATTTCTGTTTTTGTCAATACCACTTAATAATCTAATGCCACTTGTAAGTTTGTTGATAACCTAATCAATGGTCAGCATGCCTAATTCAATTTTAAATTTATTGAATTTTGTTTCATCCAGTGGCTTAGTAAATACATCTGCTATTTGATAATCTGTTTTAACAAATTCCAATGAGATGTCTTCTCTTTCTACATGTTCTCTAAGAAAATGGTATTTAATTTCTATATGCTTGGTTCTACTATGAGAAACAGGATTATTAGAAATAGAAATTGCACTCTTAGAATCACACAAAAGAGGTGTTCTACTTACTTGAATACCATAATCTTTAAGCTGATGCTGTATCCACAATAGCTGTGCACAGCAGCTGCCAGCAGCAACATATTCTGACTCAGCTATGGATATTGCCACACTGGTCTGCTTCTTACTACTCCATGATATCAATCTTCCTCCCAAGAATTGACAAGTACCTGTTGTACTCTATCTATCCTCTCTACAGCCTACAAAGTCTGCATCTGAATAACCTGTTAGTAAAAAATCTCTATTCCTAGGGTACCAAAGGCCTAGATTAGGTGTGCCCTTAAGATATCTCAGAATCCTTTTGACTGCAGTATAATGAGATTCTTTAGGGCAGACTTGGTACCTAGTACAGACATATGTAGCATACATAATATCTGGTCTACTAGCAGTGAGATATAGTAGAGAGCCAACTATCCCTCTATACAAAGATTCATCAACAGGTTTACCTGCATCATCTTTGCATATAGGCATACTTGTTCCCATAGGAGTTCTCATAGTGGAGGATGACTCCATACCATACTTCTTAATTAATTCTTTGGTGAACTTAGACTGGGATATGGACAGGCCATCATCAGTCTGTCTTACTTGGAGTCCCAAGAAGAACTTAAGTTCCCCCATACTGCTCATCTCAAACTTCCCTTGCATAAGTTTGGCAAACTTTTTACAAAGGTTGTTTTCAGTAGATCCAAAGATTATGTCATCAACATAGATCTGAACTAAGATGATCTTACCTTTGGATCCCCTAAGGAATAGAGTTTTGTCTATTTTTCCTCTTGAGAATTTATTCTCAATAAGGAAAGTAGACAGGGTTTCATACCAATCCCTTGGGGCTTGCTTTAACCCATACAAAGCTTTCCTAAGCTTATAGATATAATCTGGTTTAAGAGGATCTACAAAACCTGATGGCTGCTCTACATAGACTTCCTCTTTTAAATCACCATTCAGGAATGCTGATTTCACATCCATCTAGTACACTCTGAAGTCTTGATAGGCTGCATAGCAAAGGAACATTCTGATTGCCTCCAGCCTTGCTACTAGGGTAATGGTTTGATCAAAGTCAATCCCTTCTTCCTGCTTGTATCCTTTAGCAACCAATCTTGCTTTATTCTTCACTATTATTCCACTCTCATCCAATTTGTTCCTATAAATCCACTTTGTGCCAATTATGTTGTGGCCTCTTGGTTTAGGAACAAGCTCCCAGACATTGCACCTTCTGAATTGATTCAGCTCCTCTTGCATAGCATCAATCCAGTGCTGGTCTTGGATGGCTTCTTCAAACTTCTTAGGCTCCACTTGAGACAGGAAACTTGAATGCAGGTCTGTGCTTTGATTTCTGCTTCTAGTCTGCACTCCCTGTCTTGGATCACCTATAATCTGATCAGCTGGATGATCTCTTAAATGTCTTGTAGCTGGAGGAAGGTTCCTTTCTGGTTGAACATCTCCAGCTCCTTCTTCATGCTGAACCTCTTGGTTTTCATCAGCATCTATTGAGTTTTGTACTCCCCCTGGATAGTAGCCTTCATTCTCCAATGCTCCATCTTCCTTTGATGCTTCAGCAATGGAGAGCTTGTCCATTCGTTTGCTTATACCTGTTGAATCATTTGATCTACAAGACAACTCACAGTTGATTAATCTTGTTTCATCAAACACAACATGTACAGATTCTTCAACAACTTGAGTAGTCAAGTTGAAGACTCTATTGGCCTTACTATTTATGCTGTACCCAACAAATATCCCATCGTGGGATTTGGCAGCAAACTTAGTTAGGTATGTCTTGCCATTGTTAAGTATATAGCATTTACAACCAAAGATCCTGAAGTAGGATAGATTTGGTTTTCTACCTTTCATAATCTCATAGGGAGTCTTTTTGTGGTTCTTGGTGATAGAAGCCCTATTGATCACATGACATGCAGTGTTAACTGCCTCAGCCCAGAAATATTCTGGAAGAGAGGTGTCACTCAATAGAGTTCTACCAGCTTCAATTAATGTTCTATTCTTTCTTTCAGCAATGCCATTTTGCTGTGGTGTTCTAGGTGAGGAGAACTCTTGGAAAATCTCAAAGTCTTCACATAACTTTGTCATGCTTTCAGATTGAAACTCAGTACCATGGTCACTTCTGATTTTGACCACTGTACTATTTAGTTCATTCTGAATCTGCTTCACAAAATTAAGTAAGACACTTGGGGTTTCTAATTTCTGTCTTAGAAAGAACACCCATGTAAATCTAGAATAGTCATCTACAACCACAAAAGTGTAGACCTTCCTACCTAGACTATGAACTGGCATAGGACCAAAAAGATCCATATGCAAGAGGTATAAGCACCTCACAGAATCCTTGTTTTCAAGGTTATGAAAGGAGGATTTTGTCTGCTTGCCCTTTTGACAAGCAGAGCATATCCCTTCCTTTATACACTTAACTTGAGGACCATTCCTTACTAACTCTTTGCTAAAGAGTTGGCCAATTGTCTTGTAGTTAAGAGAGCCAATCTCTTGTGCCACTTGACACAATGAGAAGCATTATCATCAGCTACAAGACAGATGGAAGAAGCCTTGCTCTTACATACAAAATTAAGACAATATACATTTCTCTTCCTATATCCAGTCAATATGATCTCTTGATCACTTGACCTTTTGATATGACATCCATCCTTAACAAATGAAATGTCATATCCTAAATCACTCAGCTGGCTTATGCTTATTAGATTGTGTTTCAAACCTTTTACATAAGCCACTTGGGTGATAGTAATTAGGTTAGTAGAAATGTTACCAAACCCTTTAATGATTCCTTTTTCAGATCCACCAAAGATCACTTTAGGTCCATATTTGACAGATGTATACTCCTTCAGCAGCCCCTTTGTTCTAGTCATGTACCTGGAACAACCACTGTCCAAGTACCATATAGGGGCATGACCACTTGGACTTTCTTGCAACACAGATTTACTTACCCTTAGAACCCAAGTAAGTCTTGGGTCCTTGGTTCAGGTTAGCATTAAAAAAGCTACCATTATCTTTTCTAATAGGTAGACTATTTTCTAACACTTGTGTTATGCCAGCAGTCTAATTCAAAATGGCCTCTCTTGCCACAGCACCAACATTCAAACTTATTGTATCTAGTTCTAGATAAACCCTTGATAGAGGAATTTCTGTCCATTGCTGGTGCTGCAGCAGCTTCACCCACTGATTTCTTATAACCATTGGGTTTATGAACATAGATAGGCCTGTTGGCATTTACACCCTTGTTTATCAGAACATTAGTCTTAAAATGACCATGAATATCTTCATGATCATATTGGTTAGAAGGCACTTGCACCTTTCTAAACTTAATAGGGACTGAAAAGTTCAGTGGCTTGACATGAGCTTTGCCTTTCCTCTTGAATTGGCCTGCCCTGGGGTTACCTTTGAATCCTAATCCTGCCTTACCCTTTTGAGTAACAAATTCATCTATCAAGGGTAAGACAGACTTTGGCTTAGAGTAACTTGCCACTAACTCCTTTTCTATTCTTAGTCTGGCCTCCAGACTCTTCACTTGATCATTGGTATAATTGATTGTGCCCATCTGAATAATAGTTATATTCTTCAGTTTGGCAATTTCATTTAACTTCTGATCAATTACTTTTTTAAACTCAGTTGCAGCAACCTTTAGATCTGCAATTTCCTGAGCCTGAGATTTAACCAGGTTCTTGCTTTTCTTAAGGGCCTACAACAAGTCCTCATACTTATCTATCAATTGATAGACATCTCCTTCAGATTCAGATGCATCTACATCACTTGATGCAGATGTAGCTGATTCTGCACTTGTACTATAAACAGATTTTATTGAAGGACATAGTACCTTACTAGGACCAGACTGATTCTGGTACATGTCTTCTTCTAATCCTGCCATCAGTCCCATGCACTGATGATCTTCTTGTTCATAGATGGAGTCTAGCAATTGCATGAACTCCTCTTCTTCAGTAGCAGCATACAGTCCAATATATGCTTCAGCTTCAGATTCTGATTCTGAAGTTGATTGATCTGTTAGGCTCTTTTCCTTCTTTGCAACAAAGGATTTTTCTTTCTTGCCCTTTTGATAAGTCTTCTTCTTGTCTGATGACTCCTTTCTCTTATAAGGACAGTTAGCCACTACATGTCCAGGCCTATTGCAATAATAGCAGACAATCTTTGAAGTAGTGGCCTTGCTGGGCATTGTTCTGCTCTTCTCTTTCCTTGATGACCTTTTCTTCTGATAATAGTAATCAACTTACTGTAATGAGGAGGGCCTAGACTTCCACTGCTTCTTCTTTAAGAATCTCTGGAATTGCCTTGTAAATGCAGCAAAATCTGCATCTGACTCACAGCTTTCTGAACCCTGATTATCTGAATTTTCAGAACTAACTTCTGCAACTTCTTTAGGAGGAGATGGTGATATCCTCCTATTCTTTCTAGTGGCTTCTGGCTTGAAGGCCACTGTCTTCTCTCTATGCTCTCCTTTTGAATTCTTTTCCTCCTCCTTCCTCACCATAAGTTGCATTTCATAGGATAGCAACTTTCCAAATAAGGTTGGAGGAGAAATCTCTGCCAATTTTGCCACTTCTCTTATGGCACAGATCTTTGTGTCCCAATCCTTTGTCAAGGATCTTAAGAATTTGTCATTCAGTTCATAGGTACTGAATACTCTTCCATAGGACTTTAACTCATTCACAATTCTATAAAATTTCTTATAGCATTCAGTTATGCTATCAGTTTTTCCTTGTCTAAAACTTTCATATTCCTGGTTGAGCATAGACTTCCTATCCTATCTTACTTCTTCAGATCCCTCCATGTAGACAATTAAGGTGTCCCACATCTCTTTGGAGGTCTTGCAGTGAATCAGATTCTGAAATGTAGAATCATCTATGGCACTCACAATAATATTCTGAGCTCTCTTGTCCTTGGTTGCCAAAATGATTTCATCCTTGGTCATTTCAGAATAACTCTTTGGGGTTTGAATATTAGCATCAAGAACTGATACCTTCATTGGAATGAAGGGTCCTTCCTGAACTGTGATGTATATCCTTGGGTCAGATGCTTCCATGAACAATCTGACTCTTTCTTTCCAAATTCCAAAAATTTCCTTCCTGCAGATGGGTAACTTCATTGACCCTAACTCCTTGTGATTTTCTCCAGAACCCATCTTCTTGAATCTTGATTCTGCCTTTCAGATCTACCTCAGACTGTTAAGTCCTTTTTGAGCAACCTGGCTCTGATACCACTTGATAGTTTAACTTTCAAGACAACCTAAACACCTAGAGGGGGGGGGGGTGAATAGGTTCTAAAGCTTGTTAACACTTTTTGGCAGAATTCAATTACAGAATTAAAACACACAGCACAGCAGTCACAAAAATTTAACCATCACAGATTGCACACTGTTTTATAGTGGTTCCCCAAGGTCTGGGTACATTCACTTTCCCCCTTCACCTATCTAGCAGTATGCTAGATTCGGCCAAACTTCCTCTTTACTCAGATCCACAGATCCTACAACTCAAAACCTGAAAAGGTTCCTACAATTCAGGCTCAACAGCCCTACCTCAGTCTTATCACAAAGCCTACAACTCAGAGAAGAACCTTCTCCTACACTCTGGCGAACAACCCTACCACTCAGAGATCAACTCTCCTATACTCAGCCTTTATAATACAGGCTTACAACTCAGATCTGTATTGACAGATCCTACAGAAATTAGAAAAGAAGTTTTTATTGTCTTGCCTTTGTTGAGAGAGAAAAGAACAAGACTAATCTTGATCAGCTGATGAAATCAACTGAATCTGAGCTTTCTTCAAAGCTTATATAATCTGAACTTAGCTGAGTTGATTTCCAAACAGCTTCTTGAGAAACCAATGATGGCTTCCTTCTTCTTCTTCAAGAGGCTGGATCCCTCTCTATCCAACACTTTTGATGATACTTCTGAATTCTTGAAAGAACTCTACTTAGACAGATCCTGAGATCTTCTTCTTAGATCTTCTGATGAAGATCTTCTTTTGTTTATTACTCCTTCTTGATTTGATTTCTCAAATTGATTGCCAAAATTCAATAATAATACTTCTCTCTGAATCTGTCTATTTATAGATCTTCTTCAAGGTAACCGGCTGATCCGGTTTCTAACTGACTTCTGACAAGTCTGACAACATCAGTTAACCGGTTGCAACCCAAAGCTGTCAAGTCTTCAAACAGATCTTGTGCCTTAGTCTTGGACAGCAAAGTGTTGAGATAGACTGTCAAAAAGTGTCGAGACCAACTGTCTATATGTGTCGACACAAGTGACTTTGGTGTCGACACAGCCTTTGATTATGTCGACTAGTTTGCCTTTAAGTCGACACTGCTTCTTCAGAACTTCATCTTGAGAATGAGTCGACACAAAGAATTTGTGTCGACTCAACACTTCATCTTTCTTCAGAAAATAACTTGGTCTTGACTTTGTAGTGTGTCAACACAAGTCCTGTGTGTCGACACAGTTGTTATAGATTCAGAACTCAGTATGTGTCGACTCTGCCTTCAGGTGTCGACATAGTTGAGGTCGACTATCTTTCTGTGAGTCGACACTGCTTCCCAGTGTCGACACAAATATGGTCGACTATCTTTCTGTGAGCCGACACTGCTTCCCAGTGTCGACACAAGTGTGGTCGACTATCTTTCTGTGAGTCGACACTGCTTCCCAGTGTTGACACAAATGTGGTCGACTATCTTTCTGTGAGTCGACACTGCTTCCTTCAAGTGTCGACACAATTATTCTGAAGTGTCGACACAATTTCTTCAGGTGTCGACATATGGACTTAGAATAATTTCCCGAATTCTTTAATACTTCTTCACCTGCACATGTCAACTTAAAACAACATCAAATACACCTTGATGTATATCATTAAGATAAGTTAGGCTTCTTCAAATCAGGTACACATTTTCCAATGTACCCAACAGCTGAGGTAGGTGGTTTGAGGACCACTGAGTTGTAGGAGCACTACATGGCTCTGAGGTAGGAACATTTGTGGTTTTGAGGTAGGGTTCTGAAGAGAACCTGAGTGTAAGGCGGAGGGCCTTAGGTGTAAACTCTGAGGAGAATTTTGGAGGAGTTTGTGCCTTATCTAACATAAGTTAGAAAGGTGGGAGGGAAAGTAAATGTTCCCAATTAGGGAACCACTATAAACATTTATGTGCTTTGCTGTTTTGCTTGTTCTTCTCTTATATTACAGGTACTAAGGACATGCTCTAGATCACTTAGTAAGAAAACAACAAAAAGACTTAAGAAATTTCAAAGAAATATTCACCCCCCTCTAGGTGACTAGCTAACCTTGAAGTAATACCTTTAAAGTGGTATCAGAGGGAGGTTACTCAAAAAGGATTTAATAATCTGAGTATACCTCCACGGTTAGCTATAAGACATAAGAATGGGATCTGGTGTAAACTACAAGGAGCTGGGGGTCATGAAGCTTCCAATCTGCAGAAAGGAAAGCTTTGGCCTCTAGAAGGAAAGGGTTAGGTTATTTATGGAAGCAGATAACCCTAGGATATACATCACAGTTAAAGAAGGACCCTTCATCCCTATGAAGACCTCAGTTCTTGTTGCCAATGTCCAGAAACCTAAATCTTATGATGAAATGAACAAAGATGAGCTCCTACTTGCCTCCATGGATAAGAGAGCCCAAAACATTATTGCAAGTGCAATAGATGATTCAACCTTCCAAAATCTGGTGCACTACAAGATCTCCAAGGAGATGTGGGACACCCTAGTTGTATTCATGGAGGGTTTAGAGGAGGTGAGGGATGACAGAAAATCCATGCTCAACCAGGAGTATGAGGCCTTCAGACAATGAAAGTCTGATGGTATTGCTGAGTGCTTTGAGAGATTTTTCAGAATAGTGAATGAACTGAGAACATATGGAAGTGTCTTCAGCACCTATGAGCTGAATGACAAATTTCTCAAGTCCCTCACAAAGTATTGGGACACAATAATTTGTGTCATTAGGGAAATGGCCAGGTTAGCTGACACTCCTCCTCCAACCCTATTTAGAAAGTTGTTGCCATATGAGATGCAGCTTGCTGCAAGAAAGGAAGAAGAGAAGAGCAGTAAATCATAGGCAAGGAGAAGTCTTTGGCTTTCAAAGCTGATGCCCCAACCAGAAGCAGAAAGAAGAACTCTCCACTCAGGAGGATTGTTGAGTCAGATTCTGAGAGCTCAAGGACCAGCACCTCAGACAACCATATGTCTGATGATGATTTTGCTGCCTTCTCCAGGCAGTTTCAGAAATTCATAAAGAAGGAGCATAGGAAGAACAGTAGGCCTTCCTCTTCCTCATAGTACAGAAGGAAATCCTCCAAGGAGGACAGGTATGCTCCTAACTCTAGCAAACAAACTTTTTCTAAAGTTATTTGTTTCTGCTACAGCAAACCTGTGCACATAGTTGCTGACTGCCCATTGAAGAGGAAAGATGAAGAAGAGAAGAAGCACCACAAGGGGAAGAAGAAAGAGAAGTCCCTTGTGGCCAAAAAGGAAAAGACCTGGTTTGACTCCTCCTCTGGGTCAGACAGTGAAGGAGAAGAAGCCTATATTGGGCAAATGGTTGTTGCTGAAGAAGAACCTGAAGAATATCCTGCTGCTAGGATAGGGATCAAAGCCCCTCTAACACATTCATAAAGTGACTCAAAGATGGATGAAGATAAAGAAGAAGATGTTCAATGCCATGGATTAATGGCAATGACAGATGAAGAGAGCAGCCAGGATCAGTCTGGACAGGCTCAGGTAAATTCTAAATCTCTGACATCTATTTCAATTCATGAGGCTAGCTCAAATTCTGAAGCTCAATCATTAAGAGATAAAGGGGATTCAGATTTTGAGGATGATGTCAATTCTATAATTGGCAAGCATGGAGAACTTCTTGAAGCATTCAAGAAGTGCAAGCTCCTTGCCAAGAGACAGGCAAAAGAGCTTCTCTGTCTTAGGAGCAAGTGTGAGGGCCAAGAAAAGGATTTCAATGATATGGCTTCACAATCAGCCAAGCTCAAGGGGATCATTGATATGCAGTCTGTGGTAAGAGTCTCAAATGAAAAACTTATCCCGAAACTTAAAGATGATCTCCTAAATGAGAAATTGCTGGTGGCCAAGTTTTCTAAGCAAAGCACTGTACTTCCCTTAATTGACACCCTCTCTACCCAAGAGGGTAATAAAGGATTAGGATTTAAGGGACCTGCTAGACCTCCCAATCCAAAAGGAAAGGGGAAGGAACCAGTTGTGCCTCTAGCCTCATTGCCTCTAGTTTCTTTTCAAAAAGTCTTGTTGCATTCTAATAGGTATGACCATGAAAGTTGTTATGGTCACTAGGAGAATGGAAGATCCACTGGTATGGACAAATGTGCCCATAACCAAGGTGGATGATAAAGCCATGTGAGGGCCTTTAAGGCTGCCCATGAGGAAATTCAAATGGCCCATCTTGGACCATTTGTTTTTAGTACCCCCAGCCCAAAAACTCAGGGATAATGCTGTTGCAGGAAATCTGAGTCATCCAGCAAAAGTAATGACTCAAGGTGAGTCTTCTGGCAAGGCTGGAATGGCAGTTTCTGATGCAATCAGATGCATGTTAGCTGAAAAGAGACATTCAGCTGGTGGCTCTAAGAAAATACAAAAATAGTCAGCTGAAAGACTTACCTTCAGTCAAATGGCTGCTGAAAGAAATCAGAGATATACAACAATACATATTCCCACTATTCAGGGATCAATCCAGGCAAATGCTGGTCCTAAACAGAAAAGGAGATATAATGTCCATGAGTGCTGGTACTGTGGCAAAGTGGGCCACTATGCTACAGATTGCTGACACAATCCTTCAATGTCTAGAGGTAGCCAACCGGTTAGGAATACTGCAGGAAGGCAAGCTTATTTTCAGGCTAATGTGAACCTAGGACCCAATAGAAATTTGGGTCCTAAGGTGAGATAAACTGTGTTTTTCAGGTTAGTTCAAGTACCAATTCCCCTAAATGATACTTGGATAGTGGATGTTCCATGCACATGACTGGAACAAAGGAACTGTTGAAGGAGTTCACTCTAGTAAAGAATGGACCTAAGGTCATCTTTGGAGGCTCTGACAAGGGAATAACCAGAGCTTATGGTAAGATCTCAAATGGCATAATCACCATCATAAAGGTAGCTTATGTGGAGGGGTTGCAAAACAACCTCATAAGTATAAGCCAACTATGTGACCTTGGTTATGACATTTCCTTCCATAGGGACAAGTGCCACATTGGGAGGTTAATTGACCAAAGTGTCATCTTAACAGGCACTAGGAGTGGGAATGTTTATTGTTTAAACTTTTTTTCTTAGATAGTAGTTCCCCTATATGCCTAGTTATAAATGATAATGTCTCATATTGTGTCCAATGGCACAAGAGACTGGTTCATTTGAATTATAAGACCATTGGTCAGCTCTTCAGTGATGAGCTAGCTAGGAATGGTCCTAAAATAAAATGCTCCAAGGAGGGTATCTGTGCTGCTTGCCAAAAGGGGAAGCAGACTAAGACCTCCTTCAAGAGCTTAGGGACCAAGGACTCAGTGAGATGCTTATATCTCCTGCATATGGATTTGTTTGGTCCTATGCCTGTTCAGAGTCTAGGTAGGAAGTTCTACACCTTTTTGGTGATTGATGACTATTCTAGGTTTGCTTGGGTGTTCTTCCTTAGAAAAAAGGATAAAACCCTTGATGTCTTCATGAATTTTTTCAGGCAGATTCAGAATGAACTTGCAAGTTCAGTGGTCAAAATAAGAAGTGACCATGGAACTAAATTTTAGTCTGTTGCCATGACTACTTTATGTGAAGAGCTAGGGATTCATCAATAATTCTCCTCTCTAAGAACACCCCAATAAAATGGGTTAGCTGAGAGGAAAAATAGGACTCTCATAGAAGCTGGGAGAACATTGTTGAGTGACACTTCTCTCCCTGAATATTTCTGGGCTGAGGCAGTTAACACTGCATGTCATGTTCTCAATAGGGCTTCTATCACATATGGCCACAAGAAAACTCCCTTTGAGATCTTAAAGGGCAGAAAACCAAACATATCATATTTCAGTATCTCTGTTTGCAAATGATTCATCTTGAACAATTGTAAGTCAAAAGTGACTAAGTTTACTGCCAAATCCCATGAGGGGATCTTTGTTGGGTACAACAATAATAGTAAGGCATATATAGTCTATAAATTGACTAATCAAGTTGTAGAAGAATCTATCCATGTAGTGTTTGATGAGTCAAGCATGATTGATAGTGATCTATCAAACTCTTTGCCTAGTTCTACAAGTACAGAAGTTATGATGGAAAAGCTCTCCATCAAAAATAAAGACCTAGCTGTGCAAGAAGAATATGGAGAGGGATGTTGTCTAGAGGAAGCACAGGATAGTCCAGCTGGAGATGAAGACAAACCAACTGAAGAAATTGGTGCTCAGCAAGAAGCAGTCAGGCTGCCCCCAACAGTCAGATATCTAAGAGATCATCCTCCAGATCAGATTATAGGTGAGGCTAGCCAAGGTGTACAGACCAGAAGCAGGAGTTTCGACACAGCTCTTTACTCCAGCTTCCTGTCACAAGAAGAGCCCAAGAAATTTGAAGAGACTAATCAAGACCAATTCTGGATTGGTGCAATGCAAGAAGAACTGAATCAGTTCAAAAGATGCAAGGTCTGGAAGCTGGTTCCTAGACCACATGAACATAATGTCATTGGAGTCAAGTGGATTTTCAGAAATAAACTTGATTAAAATGGCATTATAATAAAGAATAAAGCAAGATTGGTGGCCAAGGGGTACAAAAATGAAGAGGGGATTGAAAGTTAGTACTTCAAGATTAGCTAATCACCTAGAGGGGGGGGGGTGAATAGGTCTTTGAAATTTTCTTAGATCTTTTTGTTGTTTTCTTCTTAAATGATCTAGAGCTTGTCCTTAAAACCTGCAATGCAAGAGAGAAATAAGCATTATAGTAAGCACACAATTATTTATAGTGGTTCCCCAATTGGGTACATCCACTTTCCCTCCCACCTATCCAACTGATTTGTTGGACTAGGCACAAATTCCACTACTATGCACCTCAGAGCTTACACCTCAGACCCTTAGCCTTACACACATATTCATTTCAGAATCCAAACTCAAAACCAAAAGGGATGCTACCTCAGAGCCCTGCAGTGCTCCTACAGCTTAGTGGTCCACTGACCACCTACCTCAGCCTTATTTCTAAGGCCTACAGCTTAGGCTTCTCAGCCCTACAACTTCAGGCACACAACCCTAATTTTAGAGTGTTGCAACACTCCTACAACTCAGTACCTTTCCAGGTACCTACCTCAGTGCCCTTCCAGGCACCTACAGCTCAGCCTCCTCCAAGGCCTACACCTTAGTGATACACTTGTCACCTACAGCTCAGTGACCCAACAGTCACCTACCTCAAGAACTAGGCCCTACACTTAGGCTGGGAGGACAAACCTACCTCAGATCCACACTTAGATCCTACCTCAAAGAGATGCACTATCCTACCTTAGGCAATTAAGCCCTATAGCTCAGATCCACACTTGGATCCTACCTTATTACCTCGGCAGGGAATCTACCTCAGTGACAAATTAGTCACCTACCACTTTGGCACAAAGTGCCCTACACTCTGATTCAAATGAACTGAATCCAATAGGAAAGTAATCAGGTAAATTAAAATACTGACTCAGAGAAAAATCTCTGAATCTAACTATCTAGACTGAGCAAATATCAGTCTAGCCCACTTACTGTAGAAGAATTAGTCTTCTTTTACAACTACCAATATCTCTGTTGTACAGAAGACATCTAACTATTGTTTAAGGCTTACAACCCTTTACACAACTATCTTCTCTTACTGATAGATTGAATCAACCAACTTGTTCTTCAAGGAACAATCTTGCTAAACTGGAAGAAGCTTCAGCTATCTTTGTCTTCTGGCTTTCACTGCTGGAATTTGCTTTACAGCTTGTCGAAGAAGATGCAGTCCAACTGCCTCAATTTTGATTTCTACTTTTTTGTTTTAGTTTTCGTTAACCCTAATCTTCTTTTCTTCTCTTCCTTTTATATCTGTTGATTTGAATTAATGACACAATTTGAATCTGGGCTCAGTTAAGTATGGTGAGCGCCACCTCCCTCATAAGAAGACAAACAATAGCTTCTGGCGCTACTGTTACTTTCCCGCAACAACATGAAGTACTTAAACTGAGCTCGACGATCATCAAGATTAGATCTACGAACTCTGTGCTGAGCTCAACGAACTTCAAAATCTCCAACTTTACATTTAGCTTGATGAAATGTGAGCTCTGCTCGATGAACTCTGAATCTTCAAACTTTAACTTGAGCTTGACGAAAGGCGGGCTCAGCTCGACGAACTTTGAATCTTCAACCTTTAACTTGAGCTCGATGAATAGCAGCCTCTGCTTGATGAACTTTGAATCTTCAAACTTTAACTTTAGCTCGACAAAGGCGAGCTCAGCTCGATGAACTCTGAATCTTCAACATTTAACTTGAGCTCGACGATCTATGAGATGAGCTCGACGAACTTTTAACTCAGTTCGATGAACTCCACTTTCTGGACTAAGAAAATTTCTGTGTGCTTTGACCCAGCGATTCCTTCTCAACTGTCTCAGCGGTTTCTTCTTCACAGCTGAGACTCTTATGTCTCAGCGGTTCCTTCTCAACTCTCTTAGCGGTTTCTTCTTCTCAGCCGAGACAGTCTTCTATCTCAGCGGTTAAGCTGAACCAATACTTCTCTCAATGTTTTGTGTTGAGCTTCATAGCTGTCTCAGTGGTTCTACTGAGACATTCTTCTCAGCTGTCTCAGCGATTATGCCTTAGTCAAATTATCTGACTTCCAGCTTCCTCTTCCTGTTCACCTGTCGAATCAAGGACAACCTGCATGTATGAACTCAAGCACACATCAAATACATTATATGTGTATGTCATTGACCAGTTTGACTTCTTACAAATCTGGGACATTGGGATCAATGGACCCAACAATCTCTACTTATTTGAAAAATTCAAAACTTTGCTTGATCAATAAACCAGGTCATTGACATACACAGCATATTATTAAAAAAAACTTGTGTAACATCATGAGAGTTTGAAAATTTTACCACATTACTCCAGCCTGTGGAGAATTTTACTTACTCCTCCTAGCATGCTGCTCTCCTGGGTGAGTTATCCTTACTACTCTAGTGCTGAAACAACTTCAGCACCTCCTGGTTTTGAGCCTCCTGTATCTTTACTTTGTCAGGTCTTGATCAGTCTATGCTTCCTTCCCCCTTTTTGATTTCTATAATAGGGAGATTTTTTGTAGAGTTTTTCTCCCCCTATTTGTCTCGAGTTGATCCCCCTTCTTTGACTTAATTCCATTTTAGCTGTTGGGCTTGCTCCCCCTCAACTATTGCACAATAGCTTCATTATCTTGGGGAGGGACTTGTGCTACCTAAAAAATAGACAGTACATCATATGGTAGAGGAGAGAATTGATGCTACACATGATTCAACATACCCAATTCATATTTGAAGGTGTTGAACTTTGGCTTCATCTAGTGGCTTAGTAAAGATATTGGCCACTTGCTTATCTATGGAGACCAATTCAAGGCTGATGTCTTGCCTTTCCACATGTTCTCTAACGAAATGTTACCTAATTTCTATATGCTTAGTCCTGCTATGGGAGATAGGATTCCTAGTTATAGAAATTGCACTAGTAGAATCACAAAAGAGTGAAGTTCTACTTATCTGAATATTGTAGTCCTGAAGTTGATGCTGGATCCACAGCAACTGAGCACAACAGCTCACAGCTGAAATATACTCTGACTCAGTAGTGGAGATTGCAACACTTGTTTGTTTCTTGATTCTCCAAGAGACAAGCCTTCATCTAGAAATTGACAGGAGCTAGATGTGCTCTTCCTTTCCTCCTTGCAGCCTGCAAAATCTGCATCTGAATAGCATGTTAGTTCAAACTCCCCATTCCTAGGGTACCATAGGCCAATATCTGGGGTTCCCTTGAGATATCTCAAGATTCTTTTCACAACAATGTAGTGAGACTCGTTATGGCAAGCCTGATACCTAGCACAGACACATGTTGCATACATAATGTCAGGCCTACTTGCAGTGAGGTAGAGAAGGGAGCCAACTATACCTCTATATAAAGTTGGATTAATAGGTTTCCCTGGATCATCTTTGCCTATAGGCATACTTGAGCCAATGGGAGTTCTTATGGTGGAAGCATTCTCCATACCATACTTCTTGATTAGTTCCCTGGTGAACTTTGATTGGGATATGGATAGACCATCATCCGTCTGTCTTACTTGGAGTCCCAAGAAGAACTTTAGTTCACCCATACTACTCATCTCAAACTTCCCCTGTATAAGTTTTGCAAACTTCCTACAGAGGTTTTCATCAGTAGAGCCAAATATTATGTAATCAACATAAATTTGGACTAGGATGATCTTGCCCTTAGATTCCCTTAGGAATAGGGTCTTGTCTATCTTCCTCCTTGAAAATTTGTTCTCAATGAGGAAGGTAGACAATGTCTCATACTATGCTCTAGGGTCTTGCTTGAGCCCATATAGAGCTTTCCTAAGTCTGTACATAGCAGTAAGAGAGTTAGAATCTACAAAACCTAGAGGCTTCTCTACATAGACCTCTTCTTTCATGTCTCCATTCAGGAAGACTGACTTCATATCCTTATGGAAGACTTTGAATCCCTGGAAGGCTACAAATGCAAGGAACAGTCTGATGGATTCCAACCTTGCAACTGGGGCAAAAGTATGATAATAATCAATTCCCTCTTCCTGTCTGTACCCCTTGGCCACCAGTCTAGCCTTATTCTTTATTATAATGCCATTTTCATCAAGTTTATTTCTGAAAATCCACTTGACTCCAATGACATTATGTCCATCTGGTCTGGGAACCAACTTCTAGACCTTGCATCTTTTGAACTGGTTCAGTTCTTCTTGCATTGCACCAATCCAAAATTGGTCTAGATTTGCCTCTTCAAAATTCTTGGGCTCTTCTTGTGACAGGAAGATTGAGTAAAGACCTGTGTTGAAACTCCTGCTTCTGGTGTGTACACCTTGGCTAGCCTCACCTATTATCTTATTTGGATGATGATCTCTCAGATATCTGACTGCTGGGGGTAGCCTGACTATTTCCGTCTGAGCACCATTTTCTTTAGCTGGTTGGTCTTCATTTCCATCTTGACTATCGCGTGCTTCCTCTGGACAACATCCCTCTCCATATTCTTCTTGCACAGCAGGGTCTTTATCTTTTATGGAGAGCATTTCCATAATAATTTATGTACCTGCAAAACTAAGCAATGATCTTGACAGCTCACTGTCAATCATGCTTGACTTATCAAACACTACATTGACAGATTCTTCTACCACATGATTTGTCAAGTTATAGACTCTATATGTCTTAATACTATTATTGTACCCAACAAAGATCCCCTCATGGGATTTGGCAGCAAACTTAGTCACTTTTGACTTGCCATTGTTCAAGATGAAACACTTGCAACCAAAGATCTTTAAATGGGAAATGTTTGGTTTTCTGACCTTCAAGATCTCATAGGGAGTCTTCTTGTGGCCTTTGGTGAAAGAAGCCCTATTGAGAACATGACATGTAGTGTTAACTGACTCAGCCCAAAAAAATTCAGGGAGAGAAGTTTCACTCAACAATGTTCTCCCAGCCTCTATGAGATTTATGTTTTTCCCTCTCAGCTAACCCATTTTACTGGGGTATTCTTAGATAGAAGAATTCTTGATGAATCGCTTACTCTTCACAGAAAGTAGTCATGGCAGGAGACTGAAATTTAGTTCCATGGTCACTTCTTATTTTGACCACAGAGCTTGCAAGTTCATTCTGAATCTTCCTAATAAAATTCATGAAGACTTCAAGGGTTTCATCCTTTCTTCTAAGGAAGAACACCCAAACAAACCTGGAATAGTCATCAACCACCACAAGGGTGTAGATCTTCCTACCCAGACTCTGAACAGGCATAGGACCAAATAAGTCTATATGCAGGAGATACAAGCATCTTACAGAGTCCTTGGTCTCAATGATCTTGAAGGAGGTCTTAGTCTGCTTACCCTTTTAGCAAGCAGCACAGATACCCTCCTTGGAGAATTTTATTTTGGGACCATTCATAACTAGCTCATCACTAAAGAGCTGACCAATGGTCTTATAATTAAAATAAACCAGTCTCTTGTGCCATTGTACACAATATGAGACTTTGCTATTTGCGAATAGGCATATAGGGGAACTACTGTCTAAGAAAGAAAAGTTTAAGAAATAAACATTCCCACTCCTAGTGTCTGTTAAGATGACACTTCGGTCACTTAACCTCTTGATGTGGCAGTTATCCTTGTGGAAGGAAATGTCATAACCAAGATCATATAGTTGGCTTATGCTTATGAGGTTCTGTTGCAACCCCTCTACATAAGCTACCTTTGTGATGGTGATTAAGCCATTTGAGATCTTACCATAACCTCTGGTTATTCTCTTGTCAGAGCCACCAAAGATGACCTTAGGTCCATTCTTTACTGGAGTGAACTCTTTCAATAGTTCCTTTGTTCCAGTCATGTTCCTGGAACATCCACTGTCAAAGTACCATTTAGGGGAATTGGTACTTGAACTCACCTGAAAAGCACAATTTATCTCACCTTAGGACCCCAATTTCTATTGGGTCCCACGTTAATATTAGTCTGAAAATAAGCTTTCCTTCCTGCAGTATTGCTGATAGGTTGGCTACCCCTGGATATTGAATGATTGTGCCAGCAATCTACATCATAGTGGCCCACTTTGCAACAGAACCAACATTTATGGATATTATATCTCCTTTTCTGTTTAGGGCCAGCATTTGCCTGTACTACTCCTTGAACAGTGGGAAGATGTGCTGCTGTATGTCTCTGATTTCTTCCAGCAGCCATTTGACAGAAGGTAAGTCTTTCAGCTGACTATTTTGGTCTTTTTTGAGAGCCACCAGCTTCATGTCTCTTTTCAGCTAACATACATCCGATTGCATCAGAAACTGCCATTTCAGCCTTGCCAGAAGACTGACCTTGAGTCATTACTTTTGTTGGATGACTAAGGTTTCATGCAGCAGCAATATCCTTGAGTTTTTGGGCTGGGGCACCAAAAACAAATGGTCCAAGATGGGCCATTTGAATTTCCTCATGGGCAGCCTTAAAGGCCTTCACATGGTTATATCTTCCACCTTAGTTATGGGCACATTTGTCCATACTAGTGGATCTGCCATTCTCCAAATAAGTATAACAGCTTTTATGGTCATACCTGTTAGAAGGCAACAAGACTTTCTAAAAAGCGATTGGAGGCAGTGAGGCTAGATGCACAACTAGTGCCTTCCCCTTTCCTTTTGGATTGGGAGGTCTAGCAGGTCCCTTAAATCCTAACCCTTTCTTACCCTTTTGCGTAAGGAGGGTGTCAATTTAGGGAAGCATAGTGCTTCGCTTAGAAAACTTGGCCACCAGCAATTTCTCATTTAGGAGATCATCTTAAAGTTTCTGGATAACTTTCTCATTTGATACTCTTACCGCAGACTCCATATCAATGATCCCCTTGAGCTTGGCTGATTGTGTAGCCATATCATTGAGATCCTTTTCTTAACCCTCAAACTTGCTCCTAGGACTGAGAAGCTCTTTTGCCTATCTCTTGGCAAGGAGATTGCACTTCTTGAATGCTTCAAGAAATTCTCCATACTTGTTAATTATATAATTGACATCATCCTCGGACTCTGAATCCCCTTCATCTCTTGATGATTTAGCTTCAGAATCTGAGCTAGACTCATGACCTTAAATAAAAGGAAGAGATTTAGAATTTATTTGAGCCTGTCCAGGCTGATCCTGGCTGCTCTCATCATTTTTCATTGCAATTAATCCATGGTATTGAACATCTTCTTCTTAATGTTCATCCACCTTTGAGTCACTTTTTGAATGTGATAGAGGGGCCCTGATTCCTATCCTAGTAGCAGGATATTCTTCAGGTTCTTCTTCAGCAACAGCCATTAGCCCAATGTAGGCTTCTTCTTCTTCATTATCTGACCAAAGGAGGAGTAAGACCAAGTCTTTTACTTTTTGGCCACAAGGGACTTCTCTTTCTTATTCCCCTTGTGGTGCTTCTTCTCTCTTTCCTCTTTCCTCTTTAATGGACAGTCAGTAACTATGTGCCCAGGTTTGCTGCAGCAGAAACAAATGACTTTAAAAAAAATTTGTTTGCTAGAGTTAGGAGCATACATATCCTCCTTAGAGGATCTCCTTCTGTGCTGCGAGGAAAAGGAAGGCATGTCATTCCTCCTATGCTCCTTCTTCATGAATTTCTTAAACTCTCTGGAGAAGGCCCTTCCATATGTTCCCAGTTCATTTATAATTCTGAAAAATCTTTCAAAGCTCTCAGCAATGCCCTCAGACTTTCCTTATCTGAAGGCCTCATACTCCAGGTTGAGCATGGATTTTCTGTCATCCCTCACCTCTTCTGAACACTCCATGAACACAACTAGGGTGTCCCACATCTCCTTGGACGTCTTGCAGTGCACAAAATTCTTGAAGGTTGAATCATCTACTGCACTGGCAATAATGTTTTGAGCTCTCTTGTCTATAGAGGCAAGAAGGAACTCATCTTTGTTCATTTCTTCATAAGATTTAAGTGTCTGGATGTTGGCATCCAGAACTGAGATCTTCATAGGGATAAAGGGTCCTTCTTTAACTATGATGTATATCCTAGGGTCAGAAACTTCTATGAATAGTCTCTCTTTCCTTCCAGAGGCCAAAGCCCTCCTTTCTGAAGATTGGTAATTTCATGGCCCCCAGTTCCTTGTAGTTTACACCAGACCCCATTCTGATATATTATAGCTAACCTTGGAGGTGTACTCAGATTGTTAAATCCTTTTTGAGAAACCTCCCTCTGATACCACTTGAAAGTTATTACTTCAAGGTTAGGTAGTCACCTAGAGGGGGGGGGGTGAATAGGTCTTTGAAATTTTATTAGATCTTTTTGCTTTTTTCTTCTTAAATGATCTAGAGCTTGTCCTTAATACCTGCAATGCAAGAGATAAACAAGCAACATAACAAGCACACAAATATTTATAGTGGTTCCCCAATTGGGTACATCCACTTTCCCTCCCACCTTTCTAACTAATTTATTGGACTAGGCACAAACTCAACCAATATAATCCTCAGAGCTTACACCTCAGGCCCTCAGCTTTACACACAGATTCTTTTCAGAATCCAAACTCAAAACCACAAGAGTTCCTATCTTAGAGCCCTGTAGTGCTCCTATAGCTCAGTGGTCCACTGACCACCTACCTCAGCCTTATTTTTAAGGCCTAAAGCTCAGGCTTCTCAGCCCTACAACTTAAGGCACACAGCCCTACTCTCAGGGTACTGCAGCACTCCTACAACTTAGTACCTATCCAGGTACCTACCTCAGTGCCCTCCCATGCACCTACAGCTCAGCCTCCTCCAAGGACTACGCCTTAGAGACACACTTATCACCTATAGCTCAGTGACCCAACAGTCACCTACCACAGGCACTAGGCCCTACACTCAGGCAGGGAGGAAAACCCTACCTCAGATCCACACTTGGAGCCTACCTCAGAGAGATGCACTCTCCTACCTCAGGTAATTAAGCTGTATAGCTCAGAACCACACTTGGATCCTACCTCAGTACCATAGCAGGGCACCTACCTCAGTGACAAATAAGTCACCTACCACCCACGCACAAAGTGCCTACACTCAGATTCAGATAAACTGAATCCTACAAGAAAGTAATCAGGAAAATTGAAATACTGGATCAGAGAAAAATCTCTTAGTCTAAATAGCTGGACTGAGCAGATATCAGTCCAGCCCACTTGTTGTAGAAGGAATTAGTCTTCTTCTATAGCTACCAATATCTTTGTTGTATAGAAGACAACTAACTGTTATTGAAGGCTTACAACCCTTCACACAGTTATCTTCTCTTACAGATATATTGAATCAGCCAACTTGTTCTTCAAGGAACAATCTTGCTAAACTTGAAGAAGCTTCAGCTATCTTGGCCTTCTGGCTTTCACTGCTGGACTTTGCTTTCAAGCTTGTCGAAGAAGATGAAGTCTAGCCGCCTCTATTTTGATTTCTGCTTTTCATTTTTATTTTCATTAACCCTAATATTCCTTTCTTCTCTTCCTTTTATATCTGTTGATTTGAATCAACTGCACAATTTGAATGAGGGCCCAGTTAAGTATGGTGAGCGCCACCTCCCTAAGAAGAAGACAAACAATAGCTTCCGGCGCTACTTTTGCTTTCCCGCAACGGCATGAAGTACTTGAACTGAGCTCGATGATCGTCAAGCAGAGATTGACGAACTCTGTTCTGAGCTCAACGAACTTCAGAATCTCCAACTTTATATTTAGCTCGACGAAATGTGAGCTCTGCTCGACGAACTCAAAATCTTCAAACTTTAACTTGAGCTCTACGAAAGGCAGGCTCAGCTCGACGAACTTTGAATCTTCAACCTTTAACTTGAGCTCGATGAACGGCGGGCTCAGCTCGATGAACTTTGAATCTTCAAACTTTAACTTGAGCTCGACGAAAGGCGGGCTCAAGTCGATGAACTCTGAACTCTGAACTCAGTTCGATGAACTCCACTTTTTGGACTTAGAGAATCTTTGTTGGCTTTGAATCAGCGGTTCCTTCTCAACTGTCTCAGCGGTTTCTTCTTCGCAAATGAGACTCTTCTATCTCAGCGGTTCCTTCCAAACTGTCTCAGCGGTTTCTTCTTCTCAGCCGAGACAGTCTTTTGTCTCAGCAGTTAAGCTAAGACCAATACTTCTCTCAATGTTTTGTGTTTAGCTTCTCAGCTGTCTCAGCGGTTCTGCTCAGACATTCTTCTAAGCTATCTCAGTGGTTATGCCTTAGTCAAATTATCTGACTTTCCGCTTCCTCTTCTTGTTCACCTATCCAATCAAGGACAACCTGCATGCATGAACTCAAGCACACATCAAATACATTATATGTGTATGTCATTGACCAGTTTGACTTCTTATAAATCCGGGACATTGGGATCAATGGACTCAATAGAGATTGATTATGATCAGACTTTTTCCCCAGTTGCAAAGTTGGAAGACATCAGACAGTTCATTGCATTTGCATCCTTCTAGGGATTCAATGTCTTCCAGATGGATTTGAAGTCAGCCTTCCTGAATGGATACTTGAAAGAAGAGGTCTATGTAGAGCATCCTCCGGGTTTTGTAGATTCTAACTCTCCTACTACTGTGTATAGACTTAGGAAAGCTCTATATGGGCTCAAGCAAGCCCCTAGACCATGGTATGAGACATTGTCTACCTTCCTCATTGAGAACAAATTTTTCAAGGGGGAAGATAAACAAGACACTATTCCTAAGGAAATCTAAGGGCAAGATCATCCTAGTCCAGATTTATGTTGATGACATAATATTTGGCTCTACTGATGACAACCTCTGCAGGAAGTTTGCAAAACTTATGCAGGGGAAGTTTGAGATGAGCAATATGAGTGAACTGAAGTTCTTCTTGGTATTATAAGTAAGAAAGACTGATGATGGTCTATCCATATCCCAGTCAAAGTTAACCAAGGAGTTAGTCAAAAAATATGGTATGGAAAATGCTTCCACCATAAGAACTCCCATGAGCTCAAGTATGCCTATAAGTAAAGATGATCCAGGGAAACCTATTGATCCAACTTTATATAGAGGTATAGTTGGCTCCTTTCTCTACCTCACTGCAAGTAGGCCTGACATTATGTATGCAATATATGTATGTGCTAGGTATCAGGCATGCACTAAAGAGTCTCACTATACTGCTGTGAAAAGAATCGTGAGATATTTGAAGGGCACCCCAGATCTTGGCCTATGGTACCCTAGGAATGGGTAGTTTGTACTAAGAGGATATTCAGATGCAGATTTTGCAGGCTGCAAGGAGGACAAGAAGAGCACTTCTGTCTCCTGTCAATTTCTAGGTGGAAGGCTTGTCTCTTGGACCAGCAAGAAGCAAATAAGTGTTGCAATCTCAATTGCAGAGTCAGAGTATATCTCAGCTGGGAGCTGCTGTGCTCAGTTGCTGTGGATCCAACATCAACTCCAGGACTACAATATTTAGATAAGTAGAACTCCACTCTTTTGTGATTCTACTAATGCAATTTCTATATCAAGGAATCCTGTCTCCCATAGTAGGACTAAGCATATAGAAATTTGCTATCATTTCTTTAGATAACATGTGAAAAGTCAAGACATAAGCCTTGATTTTGTCTCTATAGACAAGCAAGTGGCTGATATCTTCACTAAGCCATTAGATGAAGCCAAGTTCAACGCCTTCAAATTTTAATTGGGTATGTTGAATCTTGTGTAGCTTCAATTCTCTCCTCTACCATATACTGTACTATCTATTTAGAGGAAGTACAAGTACTTCCTCAAAATAATGAAGCTAGTGTGCAACTGTTGAGGGGGAGCAAGCCCAACAACTTAAATGGGATTGAGTTAAAGTGGGGGGATCAAACCCAGACAAATAGGGGGAGATAAACTCCCCAAAAATCTCCCTATTGCAGAAGTCAAAAAGGGGAAGATGAGTTAGGGGGAAAGAAGAGTAGACTTGATCAAGGTCTGAGAGTTAGGGGGAAAGAAGAATAGACTTGATCAAGATCTGACCCAGGAGAGCAGCAGGAAGCTCAAATCCAAGATGCAGGAAGCTCAAAGCCAGGTGGTGCTGAAGTTGCTTCAGCACAAAAAAAGTAAGGATGGCTCACCCAGAAGAGCAGCATGCCAGGGGGAGTAAGTAAAATTCTCCACAGACTAGAGAAATGTGGTAACATTTCCAAACTCTAATGATGTTACAAAAGTTTTAGTTTTTATGTTAAGTATACTCTGTATGTCAATGACCTGTTTTAATGATCAAGCAAAGTTTTGACTTTTTCAAATAGGGGAAGATTGTTAGGTCCATTGACCTCAATGTTCCAGATTAATAAGAAGTCAAACTTGTCAATTACATACATACATAATGTATTTGATGTGTGGTTGAGTTCATGCATGCAAGTTGTCCTTGATTGGACAGGTGAACAAAAAGAGGATGCTGGAAGTCAGATAATTTAACTAAGGCAAAAATGTCTAGACAGCTGAGACAACTGAGAAGAATGTATCAGCATAACCGCTGAGATAGCTGAGAAGCTCAATGCAAAGCATTAAGAAAAGTGTTGATCTCAGCAAAACCACTGAGAAAGGAGATAGTCTCAGCTGTGAAGAAGAAATCGTTGTGACAGTTGAGTAGAAACTGTTGAGACAGAAGATAATCATAGCTGTTAAGAAGAAATTGCTGAGACAGTTGAGAAGAAATTGCTGAGATAGAAGATAGTTACAGCTGTGAAGAAGAAACTGCAGAGACAGTTGAGAAGGAACCGCTGAGACAAAGCCAACAAAAATTCTCTAAGTCAAGAAGCGTTGAGTGATGTTGGCTCACTCAACGCTTCTAAATAAGAACTCAGTCCAGAATTCGTCGAACTGAATTCTGAGTTCGACGAGCTGAGCTCACCTTTCGTCGAGCTAAAGTAAATGGTTGAGATTCTGAGTTCATCGAGCTCAGTTCAGAATTTGTCGAGCATATTTAAGAATTCGTCGATCTCAGCTCACCTTTCATCGAGCTAAATTTAAAGTTTGAGATTTTAAGTTCGTCGAGCTCAGTTCAGAATTTGTCGAATAGATTTCAGAATTCGTCGATCTCAGCTCACCTTTCGTCGAGCTAAAGTTAAAGTTTGAAGATTTTGATTTTGTCGAGCTCAGTTCATAATTCGTCGAACTGATTTCAAAATTCGTCGATCTTAGCTTACCATTCGTCGAGCTCAAACAATATTTCATGTCATTGCGGGAAAGCTACAGTAGCGCCGGAAGCTACTATTTGTCCTCTTTTGAGGGAGGTGGAACTCACCATCATTTTCTGGGCCCACATTCAAATTGTGTCGTTGATTCAAATCAATAGATATAAAAAGAAGAGAGAAAAGTGGATTAGGGTTAACAAACACAGGAACGAAAAAGAAAATGAAAAGAGAGGCAGCTAGACTTCATCTTCTTCGACGAGCTTGAAAGCCAAGTCCATTAGAGCTAGCTAGAAAGGATGAGAAAGATAGTTGAAGCTTTTTCCAGTTCAGCAAGTTTGTTCTTTCCAGAACAAGGTAGCTGATTCATCTAATCAGCAAGGAGAGATAGCTGTGTGAAGGGCCGTCAACCTTCAACAACAGATAGTTGTTCTTCAGTGCAGCAAAAAAGGAGCTAGCTGTAGAAGAAGACTAGTTCCTTCTACTGTAATAGGGTAAGATTGATATCTGCTCAGTCCAGCAAGGTAGACTCTGAGATTTATCTCAGAGTCAAGTTTTTATTTTATTTCAACTTCTTGATTAATTTCCTGTAGGATTCAGGTTGTCTGAATCTGAGTTGTAGGGCACTTTATTCCTGAGTTGTAGGTGACTAATAAGTCACTGAGGTAGGTACCCTGCTGGGTTACTGAGGTAGGATCCAATTGTGAATCTGAGAGTAGGGCTGTCCTCCCAGCCTGAGTAGTGGGGCCTAGTGCCTGAGGTAGTTGATTGTTGATTCACTGAGCTGTAGGTGACAAGTGTGTCACTGAGTTATAGGCCTTGGAGGAGGTTGAGTTGTAGGTTCCTGGAAGGGCACTAAGGTAGGTACGTGGAAGGGTATCGAGCTGTAGGAGTGTTTCACCACTCTGAGAGTAGGGCCTTGTGCCTGAAGATGTAGGGCTGAAAAGCCTGAAGATGTAGGGATGAAAAGCCTGAGCTGTAGGCCTTAAAGATAAGGCTAAGGTAGCTGGTTTGAGGACCACTGAGCTGTAGGAGCACTATAGGGCTCTGAGATCGGAACATTTGTGGTTCTGAGGAAGGGTTCTGAAGAGAACCTGAGTATAAAGATGAGGGTCTGAGGTGTAAGCTCTGAGGAGAATTTTGTAGGAGTTTTTGCCTTTTCTAACACAAGTTAGAAAGGTGGGAGGGAAAGTGGATGTACCCAATTGGGGAACCACTATAAAAATTTGTGTTTTGCTGTATTGTTTGTTCTTATCTTATATTGCAGGTACTAAGGACAAGCTCTAGATCACTTAGTAAGAAAATAGCAAAAAGACTTAAGAAATTTCAAAGACCTATTCCCCCCCTCTAGGTGACAAGTTAACCTTGAAGTAATAACTTTCACACCCTGCACATGGCATTGAGTGAGCTTTCTACACTCAACGCTTGTGGACTTCTGGAAATTCTTGCCTTTCTACCAGCTTGCTTGGTGTCCACCTGCATGCATAAACTCAAACACACATCAAATACAACTTTTGTGTGTGTGTCATCTACTTATTTGATTTCTTACAAATCTTGGCCATGTGGATCACTTAACCCAACAGTACTCCCCTCCTAACAAGAGGGCGAGATGGTCTTGGGCGAGGCTTATGCACTCGCATTCAGCAGGTATGGGCGAGACAGCGTCTCTTACTACAACATAGCGGTGATGAAGTCACTCACCTATTAGAGCTTGTGAGCTCAGTTTCGCTCCATCGAAATCACCCACATGTCAGCCCACCGCGGCATCCGCCTCTCGCGATAGCTGGCGAATGTAAGTGATGCGCGTTCCCAGCTCTGCATAGAGTTTATAACCTTAAAGCGGAATCTGGACACCGCCAAAAAATACCTTGCCTTGCGAGAGGTGGGAAAAGTAAGCCTTTCTTATTAGCTGCGCGTTCACTAAACATTGTTCTCGCACTAACCTTTGTTTTTTTTAGGATACCGCGATTGTCCCCCAAAAGGATGCGCACATTGCCCAGCTCGAGGAGGAGAATCAGAGAATAAGGTCCCAGAACTAACAATTGATAGATTTGCTGGTCCCTCCTCCCTCAGACAAAAGAAAAAAGGCTCTGCTATACAAGCCACATAAGATCGAGTTGATGATGCAAGAGAATGTTATCGCGGCAGCGAGGCACTCGCTCCAGGTGATGAGGGAGGCTGGATTCTTGAATAGTGACAGCGAGAAGGTGACGGTCGAGATCTTATTCCCGGAGCTCTTTCTGCCCATCCAGGAACCATAGGTCACCCATGACGACATATCTGGCGAGAGCGAGCAGTCGGTATCGTCCTCCTAAAGCTCTCGTTTTTGTTTTTTCCCTGTAATTTATTTTTCTGGGCTCTGCCCTTTGTGAAATGTAACCATTCCTTGAAAATATGAATCAAAGTTTTGTTATGAAATCTCTCTTTTTTTATGTGTTTTGATTTTGAGTGCACGACAATGCGGAAATGCGTTCGTCTCGTGCCTCTTCTTAAAAGGTCCATGATCACAAAATCTTTCGAGACCATATACAGACTTCCCGCTGCGCCAACCTGGTAAATTACTGACTTTGCTAACTCGATGTATAGGACTAGATCTCGTTCCATTCTCTCCTAATTGGCTCCTGCAAGCTGATATATTTTATTTCAAACTTGCCGCTCATGGCAGTTTTCGTGATGTTCTTGCCTCGCCAGCTCACGTGCGAATGGGACAATTTGCAAGAATAGGATTCGAGAACTCGCATTCGCCTATACCTTTCCTGCCCTTGACCTTTTCCTGGAGTTTTACTTTTGACTGCCTTTTACTGGCTGGCTATATCCCTGTTTGGTGAGATTTCCTTAAAGTTTTCGACTCCCCCCCCCCCCCAAATTCCTTTAGAAATCGAGCTTCTCTGGCAGGTATGGGCAGCCCAGGACTAGGTTCTGGAGCAACAACTTCATCCATTGAGGACCCCTTCCCTGTTAGCTAGGTAAAAGCCTGACAGTGGGTGCAGCTTGGAACTTAGCTCCAGAGTAAGAACAATGTCCACCGAGGGCCCCTGCCCCTGCCAGCTAGGTGAAAGCCAGCGGCGGGTGTTGAGCATCAACCAGAGTTTTCCTTGGCCAACCACCAGGCGCTACCACCGGCCCAATCAACTAGGTGAGAGCCAGACAACGGGTGTTGAGCATCAACCGGACTTTTCCTTGGCCAACCACCGGGCGCTACCACCGGCCCAATCAGCTAGGTGAGAGCCTAACAACGGGTATTGAGCACCAACCGGACATTTCCTTGGCCAACCATCGGGCTCTACCACCAGCCCAATCATCTAGGTGAGAGCCTAATGGCGGGTGTTGAGCATCAACCAAACTTTTCTTTGGCCAACCACCGGGCGCTACCAATGGCCCAATCAGCTAGGTGAGAGCCTGACGGCAGGTGTTGAGCATCAACCAGACTTTTCCTTGGCCAACCACCGGGCGCTACCACCAGACCAATTAGCAAGGTGAGAGCCTGACGGCGGGTGTTGAGCATCAAC
Organism: Platanthera zijinensis; assembly: GCA_039513925.1. NCBI lineage: Eukaryota > Viridiplantae > Streptophyta > Magnoliopsida > Asparagales > Orchidaceae > Platanthera > Platanthera zijinensis. The sequence continues at coordinate 104,587,839 of CM077079.1, read as the reverse complement.
CAGACTTTTGATTTAACCAAGTCTCATGTTGTTCCTGCCAAGCAAATGAATTATTAGTGAATAATAAGAACGTAAAAAAAGCCATCTCGTTACTTTCATGTGTATAATCGTTATATGTCATCTCCTCTCCAAGCATGACTGAGGGGTTCACCTTCTACATCTTGGAGGTGATATCCTCTTGACTTCAAGGCCTCTCAGATTACATAGGGACCTTCCTAGTTGGGATTCAGCTTGCCGACGGATGCCGACCTCCCGGCCGCATCGACCATCTTCAAGACCAAGTCCCCTTTTGCAAATTTCTTGATTCTTACATGCTTGTCAAAATACTTGGACATTCACCTCTTGACCTCTTCTTGTCGGATAACTGACAAGTCGCATAACTACTCCACCATATCAAGGGTGAGCCGAAGCTCATCCTCGTTGAAAGATTAGGTTGATAGACATTAAACACCTAGAGGGGGGTGAATAGGTTCAATTCCTTTTAATCAACTTAAGCAATTAACAATGTTAAATCACAGTAAAATAAACACAGCACAAACAATCACAGCAAGTTCACAGCACAATACACAATGGTTTATAGTGGTTCCCAAATTTTATGGGTAAGCCCACTCTCCCCCTTCACCTATCCAGCAGAGTACTGGATTTGGCCAAACTTCCTTCCACTATCTCAGATCCACAGATCTTACAACTCAGAATTCAACTGGTTCCTACAGCTCAGACTTTTTCAAGTCCTACAACTAAGAATCTTCTCAAGACTCCTACCTCAGGCAACAGCCCTACCTCAGCCTTAACCACCAGGCCTATAACTCAGATCAACCAGATCCTTCCCCTCAGATTCTTCCCAAGAATCCTACCTCAGGCAACATCCCTACCTCAGCCTTTATAAATTTAGGCTTATAACTCAGATCTATATAAGATCTTACAAGGAAATTAATTGTTTAAACAATATAATATTCAGCCTGATAGAAAGAGAATAGGGTGAATGCTTCTTGATCAGTTCTTGATAGAACTGATTACTTTAGATCCAACCTGTCTTAGCTTCTACAAAGCTTCTTGAATTTGTACCAAGTAAGGTTGATCTTCAATTAGAGTTGGAGTTGATCTTCAATCCAGCTTCCTTCTTGAATTCAGAATCAGATCTAAATTTCTCTAGCAGACTCTTCAGGATCTGCCTTCTTCTGTATTTGTCTCTTGTTCCCCCTCTCTTGTTTTTTATTACTGTACTATATTTCTGATTGTGATGGAATAGGTCTATATATAGAAACCATCCAAGGTTACCGGCTGATCCGGTTTATAATGACATTCTGACAGCTCTGACAGATGTGTCAGCTTTGTTACTTATGACAGCTGTCGGGTCTTCAGTCATGACAACTGACTCCTCCTTAAACTTCTATCTCAGCAGAAAAGGGCTTTGAGACAACTCCAAATGTGTCGACACAAATAGACCATGTGTCGACACAAGTCTTGAAGGCGTTGACACAGCTCCCACATTGTCGACACAGTCATACTTTAACTTCTTGACACAGCATCTTTTGGATGTGTCGACACAAGTCCTGTATGTCAATACAACCGCTTCTGGTCTCGACATAGCTGGTGTTAACAGATTCTTTGAGCGTGTGTCGACACAAGTCCCGTGTGTTGACACAACTACTTCTTGTCTCGACATAGCTGGTGTTTACAGATTTCTTGAGTGTGTGTCGACACAAGTCCTATGTGTCGACACAAGCCTTCCAGTATCAGTATAACTGTTGTTGACAGATTTCTTTGAGTGTGTGTCGACACAAGTCCTGTGTGTCAACACAACTACTTCAGGTCTTCAACATATCTGGTGTTGAGTGTGTGTCGACACAAGTCCTGTGTGTCGACACAACTGCTGCTGACAGAATTTCTGTGTGTCGACACAATCTTGCTTCTGGTGTCGACACAAGTCCTTCACCAATGTCGACACTTGTACTTAGAATATTTTCCTGCATTTCTTTAACCTGCACATTCAAACTCAACATTTCATCAAATACACCTTGATGTATACCATTGAGTTAGGTGAGGCTTCTCCAAATCTCGTACACATTTTCTAATGTACCCAATAATCTCCCCCTATTTGTAGAAGTCATAACCATTAGTTAATGATATTCACCACTTATAATAAAACAAAGAAGATGTATATTATCATTTCATAGGCAGAGTAACTCATAAACAGAAATAACAAGAAATAACATTTATTATCATCACAGAATATGATAACATTCATTAATCAGGAATAAGTGTTTGATTTACAAGATTATCTAGAACAAAATTTACATAGTTCTAAGACTAGCCTATCTATCCCTAAGATTGATCAGGCTCCTTGATCACAATTCCTTTGCCAGATTTTTTCTTTGCTTGCACATTGGTTTCTTAATCATCGGCTGGCTTCTTCCCTTTCAGATCTTTATTTTTGAGCTCTTCAGCCTTAATCTTCTGCCTTTCAAAGTAATGAAAAGGCTTTGTAAAGTACTTGCTAGGCTCCACAGAGTTAGCAGGTAACTTTCCAGTTTTGATATCATTTCTGAGCTGATGTATGGAATCTTGCCTCTTTTGATACTTGTTCCATTCTTGTTCAGAATACCATTTGCCTCTATCATGCATATGTCTTTTACAGCTTTCCAGGCAGTAAGAATGATATTTCTGGAGGTTGGACTCCATTGCTCAAAATCAGGCTTTAATTCTGCCTGTTCTCTGAATCTTTTCTTAGAAAGTTGAGCCTCTTTCTAAGCATCCTTAGCAGCTTCAGATATTTCAACTTTTTCAATAATAACATTATGAACCTCCTGTGGAGTGCTATACATATATTGTACTGCTTGCTGTACTGCTCCAAAATCTGAAGGAGGATAGATGACTTGTGCAACTTCCTGCTGAACCCCTTGAATGTGAGCAGGTTTAATACCAGATTCAGTAGTGTTATCTTCATCAGAAAGAGGTGGATATCCAAGAGTAGCTCTGATGGTATTAGATACCCATTTAGAATGATCAGAGCTGGCTTTGACTAACACTCTCTCCCCCTTTATGACTTCTCTGACCACATGATCTCTTAGATCATCTTTCTGAAACCTTACTTAATCAGCCAGATATTTTGTACCTTCTTTGTAGTAGGCTCTAAATTTGTTCAGGTGATCAGAAATAGCCTTTTGAGATTCCTGAATGGTTGTTTGTACATCAGCTAGATCTTCTTATATTTGCCTGGATACTTCAGTTTTCAAATCAGTAGCAATACCTCCAAGTTTTGTGAGAACTTCATCATGTGAGTCCTTGAGATTTTCATTTGATCTGAATTGATTTTCTAGAATATATCCTTATTTTTCTGCTATGTCAGCTATTGTAGTCTTCATTTCTTGTTGTTGGGTGGCCAGATATACTACAACATTACCTCCCTTGTGGAAGCAATCTATCATCTCTTTCTTATTCAAATCAACCTCAAATCTGATAGATTTAATATCTTGAGCTAGCTGGTATTGGGTGCATTGGAAAATGTGTACCTGATTTGAAGAAGCCTAACATAGCATAATGATACACATCAAGGTGTATTTGATGTTGTTTAAGTTGAATATGTGCAGGTTAAAAGTATGAAGAATTTCTAAGTCCATGTGTCGACACCAGAAGAAGATGTGTCGACACTTTAGGAAGATTGCGTCGACACTTGAAGAAGGTTGTGTCGACACAGAGAAAATGAGTCGACATCAACTGTGTCGACACCGGGAGGCAGTGTCGACACACAGAAGATTATAGTCGACATCAACTGTGTCGACACCGGGAGGCAGTGTCGACACACACAAGATTATAGTCGACATCAACTGTGTCGACACCAGGAGGCTGTGTCGACACACAGAGGCAGAAGTCAACAACAGCTAAGTCGACACTTAGAGACTGAGTCGACACCTGGCAGAATCAACAATAAGTCTGTGGCTGAAGTAATTGTGTCGACATACAACTATCTGTGTCGACACATTCTCAAAAAATTGTGTCAAGAAGCTGTGTCGACATCAAGACATATGTGTCGACATCACAAAGGATTGTGTCGACACTTAATCAAATTATGTCGACACATTTTAACAATTGTCTCGACACATATTGACAGTTTGTCTCGACACTTTCTGGCAGAAACAAAGACTCCTTGGCAGTTTGAAGAATTGACAGCTGTGGGTCTCTACAGGTTAACTGACGTGATTGACACAGACAGAAGTTTGTTAGGAACCGGACTAGCCGGTTACCAGGAATGAAGGCTATAAATAGACAGATAGTGTCTGGAAGAAAAAAAATGAGAAACTGAAAACTGAACAATGAATAACAAGTAACAATAAGGAGAAGATCTTTGCAGATCTAAGAAGATATTCTGATTGAACTATCAGAATCTGTCAAAGTAGAATTCAGTCAAGAATTCTGAAGTATCTTCAAGGGACTTGGATAGAGAGAGATCCAGTCAAAAGAAGGCAAGAAGAAAGCTATCTCAGATTTCAAAAGAAACAGATTCTGAACTTATCTATCAAGAAGATTCAGATTCAAATTCTGAAATCTAAGGAGAAAGCTGCTGATCAGTTTATTTCAAAGAAGATCAACTCAACAAATTTTAGATTCAAGAAGCTTTGAAGAAAGCTAAGTTCCAGTTGATTTTATCCATCTAGTTTATCAAGAAGCTGATCAAGAACACTGTCTTGTTCCACCTCTCTCACCAGGAGCAAGATAAAAATATATTTTACTCAAACCTTGTAGGATCTTTTAATAAATCTGAGTTGTAAGCCTAATTTATAAAGGCTGAGTGTAGGAGAGATAATCTCTGAGTTGTAGGTTTTGAATAAAGACTGAGGTAGGGCTGAATTGCCTGAGCTGTAGGAGTGTGGTATCACTCTGAGTTGTAGGAACCTTTCCAGGTTCTGAGCTGTAGGATCTGAGGATCTGAGATAAAGAAGGGAGTTTGGCTAAATCTAGCACACTGCTAGATAGGCGAATGGGGGAAAGTGGATGTACCCAGATCTTGGGGAACCACTATAAATACTTGTTGCAATCTGTGATGTGTAGTTCTAGATTGTGTGATTGTGATTGCTGAAGTAGCTGCAGAACTCATAGAAATAGTCTTTAATTACTTAATCATTCTGCCTTAAGTTTGAAAAGAAAATAAGAACCTATTCACCCCCCCCCCCCTCTAGGTGTCTAGGTAATCTTGAAAGTAAAACTATCAAGTGGTATTAGAGGGAGGTTGCTCAAAGAAAGACTTAACAGTCTGAGTTAGATCTAAAGGCAGAATCAAGATTCAAGAAAATGGGTTCAGGTGAGAATCACAAGGAGTTGGGATCTATGAAGCTTCCCATCTGCAGAAAAGAAATCTTTGGAATCTGGAAGGAAAGAGTTAGGCTGTTTATGGAGGCCTCAGACCCAAGAATTTATATCACAGTGAAAGAAGGTCCATACATTCCAATAAAGATTTCTGTATTAGATGCAAATTAGGAAACTCCTAAGGATTTTTCAGAAATGATAAAGGAGGAAATCATCTTAGCCACTATGGACAAGAGAGCTCAAAACATCATAGTAAGTGCAATAGATGATTCCACCTTCCAAAATCTGATACATTGCAAGACCTCCAAAGAGATGTGGGACACCTTGATTGTCTATATGGAAGGATCTAAAGAAGTAAGATAAGACAAAAAATCAATGCTCAACCAAGAATATGAGAGCTTCAAACAAGGAAAGTCTGATAGCATAACTGAGTGTTATAAGAAATTTTATAGGATTGTGAATGAACTAATGTCCTATGGAAGAATCTTTAGTACATATGAGCTGAATGATAAGTTTCTCAGATCTTTAACAAAGGATTGGGATACCAAAATATGTGCCACTAGATAAGTGGCCAAGTTAGCTGATATTTCTCCTCCAACTTTGTTTGGAAAATTGCTTTCATATGAAATGCAATTGATGGCTAGGAAGGAGGAAGAAAGAAGTACAAAAGATGAGCATAGATCTGTGGCTTTCAAAGTTGAAGCCACTAGAAAGAAAGGGAGGATGTCTTCATCTCCTCTCAAGGAAGCTACAGAAGAAATAATAGAAAATTCAGATAGTCAGAAATCAGGGAGCAGTGAATCAGATACTGACTTTGCTGCCTTTACAAGACAGTTTCAAAAGTTATTGAAAAAGAAGCAGTGGAAGTCCAAACCCTCCACATCACAGCCAGTAGATGAGTTTGTGGCTCAAAAGGGTAAGGCAGGATTAGGCTTCAAAGGTAACCCCAGGGCTGCCCAATTCAAAAGAAAAGGCAAAGCTCCTGTCCAGCCTCTAAACCTTTCAGTCCCAGTTATGTTTAGAAAGGTGCAAGTGCCTTCTAACAAATATGATCTTGAGAATATTCATGGTCATATTAAGACTAATGTTCAGATAAACAAGGGTGTGAATGCCAATAGGTCTACCCATGTTCATAAACCCCATGGTTATAAGAAATCTGTGGGTGAAGCTGCAGCAGCACCAGCACTGGACAGAAATTCTTCTGTCAAGGGTGTATCAAGACCTAGATACAACAAGTTTGAATGTTGGTGTTATGGCAAGAGAGGCCATTTTGCCTTAGACTGCTGGCATAACATAAATATAAGGAAGAACAATAGTCTACCAGTTAGAATAGCTATTGGTAGTCTTAATATGAATGGTGCTAACCTGAACCAAGGACCTAAGACATTCTTGGGCTCTAAGGGAAAGTAATTCTGTATTGCAGGAAAGTCCAAGTTGCCATGCCCCAATATGGTACTTGGACAGTGGATGTTCCAGGCACATGACTGGAATAAAGGGGCTGCTGAAGGAGTACACATCTGTCAAAGTTGGACCTAAAGTAATCTTTGGTGGATCTGAAAGAGGAATCATCAAAGGGTTTGGTAATATTTCTTCAAACCAAATTACCATCACCCAAGTGGCTTATGTAAAAGGTTTGAAACATAATCTGATTAGCATAAGTCAGCTGAGTGATCTTGGATATGACATTTCATTTGTTAAGGATGGATGTCATATCAAAAGGTCAAGTGATCAAAAGATCATATTGATTGGGTATAGAAAGAGAAATGTTTATTGTCTTAATTTTGTATGTGAGAACAAGGCTTCTCCCATCTGTCTTGTAGCTGATGATAATGCATCTCATTATGTCAAGTGGCACAAGAGGTTGGCTCATCTTAACTACAAGACAATTGGTCAACTCTTCAGCAAAGAGTTAGTGAGGAATGGTCCTCAAGTTAAGTGTATAAAGGAAGAGATATGTTCATCTTGTCAAAAGGGCAAGAAGACAAAATCCTCCTTTCATAGTCTTGAAAACAAGGATTCTGTGAGGTGCTTATACCTCTTACATATGGATCTTTTTGGTCCTATGCCAGTTCATAGTCTAGGTAGGAAGGTCTACACTTTTGTGGTTGTAGATGACTATTCTAGATATACATGGGTGTTCTTTCTGAGACAAAAATTAGAAACCCCAAGTGTCTTACTCAGTTTTGTGAAACAAATTCAGAATGAACTAAACAGTACAGTGGTCAAAATCAGAAGTGACCATGGCACTGAATTTCAATCTGAAAGTATGACAAAATTATGTGAAGACTTTGGGATTTTCCAAGAGTTCTCCTCACCTAGAACACCTCAACAAAATGGTATTGCTGAAAGAAAGAATAGGACATTGATTGTGAAAGTCCACCTAGTGCCAACTAGCTTCACCTATGGGGGGGGAATAGGTGTCTTGCAGCGAATTTGCAGAATTAAACCCTACCTGCACAAGAAAACAAAACAACACAGCACAGACAGGACACAAGCAATTTATAGTGGTTCCCCGATTTGGGTACGTCCACTTTCCCCCTTCGACCTATCTCCCAACCAGGGACGACTCGGTCACTTTACCAACAGGATTGAAATCCAATCCTTGCACTAACGGAAGGAACCCTTCCACACGTAGGAGTCACCACTCCCACAACACGGGTTGCACTCAACCCTTACAACTAGAGACCAATCGGTCCTTTACAACGAATTGAAAATAGCTTGTAAGAAATACAAACAACGTATAGAGACTAAGGTGTCCCTCTTCGTTCGACGACGTGTTCTTGATGTCAACGAAGAGTCCACAACCCTAGATCTCACTTGGATTGAACCTTCCTGAAACCGGCGGCAGCTTGGAGCGGCGGCTAGGTTCACGGAATAAGCGGCGGAGACGGAGAGCTGCTACCGTGCAATCGAGATTCAAACTTCGTAGCAAAGGAAGCAAGGTCTTCCAACGGTCACACTAGGATCGGTCGTCTCGATCGATTCTGAAGGGGAAGGTTTTTCCCGCAACGAATCAAGAGACAAGGGATCTCTGGTTAGACGCGTGAGACGCTATGCTAGCCTAAGCTTCTGTCGCCGGAGATCTGGAAGAACTTGAGATCAACAGCGGCGACGAACTGCTCGAGGGCGGAGACGGTCGGCGGAGCAAGATCGCGAACTAGGTCACGTCGGCGGCTATTCTTTTTGAATTCGCGTATCTGGTTCTTCTACTGTTCATACATACGGAGGTATATATATATTAGGTCAAGTATATGACCGTTGTGGGTACCACCAGCGATAAGACCTAAGTCCGGTTTGAAATACCGCAGGTAACGTGGACCGGTCCAGAAAGAATCAGAAAATTGCCCAAGTCAAATTCGGCGAGAATCGTAGGTGATTCTCGACGAATCGGTGAGAATCACCAACGATTCTCGCCGAATCCTACTTAGCCGAATTTTGGCTGCGCTGATATAGAAGCCGGGGAGAAACGTCGGGAATCATACTTGATTCTCGCCGAATCGTCGAGAATGCAAAGTCATTCTCGACGAATCGGCGAGAATCACTTAGTGATTCTCGACGATTCTGCCTTAGAGAAATTTCTGGCGGTGTCGAGACTGCCGACTCCAACCGGCGAGAATCTGCTAGTGATTCTTGGCGACTCGGCGAGAATCATATGGTGATTCTCGCCGATTCGGCGAGAATCACATGGTGATTCTCGTCGATTTTTACTTAGGCGATTTCTCCTCTTTCTTTCCGTGAGCTGGTCTTTGGCCCAACCTTGCTCCTTGTCTGCTCTTGCTTTATCATAGCCCTGTACTTGAAATTAAGTACACCCCAATAGAGAGAGTACACGTAGGCCAACACACTGATCTGCTCAACGAGGGATTACGTCGCGCAGACCCGTGTATATTGACCCACTGCACCCTGACATTGGTGTGTTCTTAGCGTGGAATAACTGCAAGCACAACTTAAAAGATTTCATCAAACACATTGTCTATTTACCTTAGCTTGTTCAGGGGCTTCTTCAAATCAGGTACATTGTGGATACAGTACCCAACATTCTCCCCCTATTTGAAGAAGCCTAAACCCTACAAGCTAAGATGAATAGAGCATATAGGAATGAAAATCATAAACTTAAAATTGAGTTGAGAGAGATATTCATTACCAATTTCTTGAGAGCAAACTTGGAGCCACCTTAGCCTTAGCCGAGAGGGTAATCTCCCCCTTTTTGGCTTCTGCAAATCTGGGTCTGGTGCATTTGACACCATGCTCCCCCTCAGTTCTTGCACCTATGCTTTACACTTGAGTTCCTGGCAGATACTCCCCCTAGATGCACGAGCCAGGAGCTTCTGTAGTCTTCATTCCTCATAGTTGAGCATCCCCAATTCAGTTTTGAAGAGACTGGACTTGGCCTCGTCTAAGGTATTTGTGAAAATATCTGCAATCTGCTTGTCCGTGGGGACATAGTAGAGAGAGATGTCCTTGTTCTCCACGTGCTCCCGAATGAAGTGGTAGCGCACTTCAATATGCTTCGTTCTGCTGTGCGATACCGGATTGTTGGCAATAGCAATTGCACTGGAGGAGTCGCAGTACATTGGTACTTCCTTGAACTGGAGGTCATAGTCTGCTAACTGATTTCTGATCCATAGGAGTTGTGCGCAATAGCTCCCAGCTGAGATGTACTCAGACTCTGATGTGGAGGTTGCTACACAATTCTGCTTCTTACTATTCCATGATATAAGCCTTCTTCCGAGGAATTGACACGTCCCGGAAGTGCTTTTCCGATCATCCCTGCTTCGTGATGAAGCTCTAGTAGTCTGGCCTCTGGAGCTCTGACATCTTCTCGGGCTTCTCCTTCTTCCAGAAGATTTTCTCCATCCTGCTCGTCAACTTCTCCAGCTGACGTCGAGGTGGAAACCTTGACATACTTGGGAGTTGCACCTTTAGCAGTCTCATCTGAACTTAGCTGTTCAAGCCTTGCACCGTAGTTAGCGTTATCTCTTTTCCCTTAATCTTATTCCATGGCAAGCCTGGAACATCTCTTGTCTAGGTCCCATCATATACATGGGTACCTAGACTATCCTGCAAAAAAGAATTACCTATCCTTAGGAACCCAATATGTATTGGGTCCTAGGTTCTTGTCAGCATAAAATCTTAAATGCCTTCCCACAGGAACCCTGGTGGGATGGCTAACTTGGCCTCGAGGATGTGGATATGCCCTTGCCCTTGACACAGAGGGGTTGTGCCAGCAATCTAAGGCAAAGTGACCCACTTTGCCACAGCACCAACACTTATAAATATTGTATCGCCGTTTGTGACCTGATCTGGTGACAGAGGTAGTCACGGTCCTAGGTCTAAACGGGATAGAGCCGGATCTGCTCACAGAATTGTCTCTTCTATCAGGACACGTGGAAGGGTGGAAGGAATGCATGTGGAGAGCGTCATGAGGCTTGGGAGGTGGTGCCTTCCTTTCAGTCAGCACCTTTCCAGAGGCCCCATGAGCACTAACTGCATGACTTCTAACCCCCCTTTCCTATGCCCTAGGGTGGTAAGAAGCGCATTGAGAGTTGACATCAGCAGATTCATGGCGAGTTGGGGTAGAGGCCGAGAATACAAAGGGTTTGGGATAAGCCTGAGGTATTCTCTGGTGAGTGGCCATGACAGCCCTTGCACTATGGGTGTCTCCACATGAGGACTGATTCACCTTGCAGTGACCACGGGAGTTCCTGTGGTCATACCTGAAGGCATGATGAGTACCCTCCCTTCCTGGGGTGGGGGGTCGGAATACCATTTCCCCATTTCTCCATGACTTAATAATACGGGAGATCCACCCATTTTCTCCCTTTCTTTTGATAGCATCAACCTTAGAGAAGTTTGATACTATCCTTTTCCCATTTTCTAGACGACTCTCTAGATCAGAGATTTTAGAGTCCTTTACCTTGTTGGAAGCCAAATGGAGATCCAACAAGATCATCAGTCGAGCAATCTCCTGAGCTTGCTCCTCAACAATCAGGTTGCTCTTCTGAAGGGCACTCTTCAGGGTATCAGGATTTTCTGAAGGGCAGTCATCCAAACTATTCCTGTCTTCAGGAACTTGAGGAAGAGAGGGGCAAGGTGAAGAAGTTACCTGGTCCTGACTTAGCTGATCAGGGATAGCATTAGGACTGATCGGGGCAGCAGTGTCATCTTCAACTGAGCAGTCTTCCTCAACTTCCTCCTCAGTCTCTGATAAAGACATAGGAGCCCTGATACTGAGAAATTGGTCATCACTTTCTTCTTCAGAAATGCTGACCCCCATATATGCCTCATCCTCTTGCTGACCACTGATCCCTTCTTTCTCTGATCCCTCCATAAGGTCTGAGATGGTTTTCCACATGGACATGGCCGTCCTACACTTGTCTAATTTAGAGCAAGATGGTCCATACCAGACATCAGTGATGATATGACGAATCACCTTGTTCAGGTTGAACACTGAGAGCTCTGTCTCCGACATCTCTTTGGGACACTTGGGGATTGGAGATCTTTCCCCGAGCTGGAAGCCTTCATGGGAATGAATGGACCCTCTTCCAGAATGAGTGATGCTCGAGGGTCGATGGCCTCCAGATGAAATAGTACTCTCATCTTCCATACAGGATAGTACTCCTTTATACATGAGGGGAGTCTTAGAGGAGGGACATCATAATCCAACTCCATGCTTGAGTCTGATCTTCTTGTTGACACTAGATGCAGGAACTTACTCGATGTGTTAACCCCTTTGATGAGTAACCTCCCTCTGATACCACTTGAAATTCCACTTAGTGCCAACTAGCTTCACTTATGGGGGGGGAATAGGTGTCTTGAAGCGAATTTGCGGAATTAAACCCTACCTGCACAAGAAAACAAAACAACACAGCACAGACAGGACACAAGCAATTTATAGTGGTTCCCCGATTTGGGTACGTCCACTTTCCCCCTTCAACCTATCTCCCAATCAGGGACGACTCGTTCACTTCACCAATAGGATTGAAATCCAATCCTTGCACTAATGGAAGGAACCCTTCCACACGTAGGAGTCACCACTCCCACAACACGGGTTGCATTCAACCCTTACAACTAGAGACCAATCGGTCCTTTACAACGAATTGAAAATAGCTTATAAGAAATACAAATAACGTATAGAGACTAAGGTGTCCCTCTTCGTTTGACGACGTGTTCTTGAAGTCAACGAAGAGTCCACAACCCTAGATCTCACTTGGATTGAACCTTCCCGAAACCGGCGGCGGCTTGGATCGGCGTCTAGGTTCACGGAATAAGCGGCGGCGACGGAGAGCTGCTGTCGTGCAATCGAGATTCAAACTTGGTAGCAAAATAAGCAAGGTCTTCCAACGGTCACACTAGGATCGGTCGTCTCGATTGATTCTGAAGGGGAAGGTTTTTCCCGATCAACGAATCAAGAGACAAGCGATCTCTGGTTAGACGCGTGAGACGCTATGCTAGCCTAAGCTTCTGTCGCCGGAGATCTGGAAGAACTTGAGATCAACAGCGGCGACGAACTGCTCGAGGGCGGAGACGGTCGGCGGAGCAAGATCGCGAACTAGGTCACGTCGGCGGCTGTTCTTTTTGAATTCGAGTATCTGGTTCTTCTACTGTTCATACATACGGAGGTATATATATATTAGGTCAAGTATATGACCGTTGTGGGTCCCACCAACGATAAGACCTAAGTCCGGTTCGAAATACCGCAGGTAACGTGGACCGGTCCAGAAAGAATCGGAAAATTGCCCAAGTCAAATTCGGCGAGAATCATAGGTGATTCTCGATGAATTGGCGAGAATCACCAACGATTCTCGCCGAATCCTACTTAGCCGAATTATGGCTGCGCTGATATAGAAGCCGGGGAGAAACGTCGGGAATCACACTTGATTCTCGCCGAATCGTCGAGAATGCAGAGTCATTCTCGATGAATCGGCGAGAATCACTTAGTGATTCTCGACGATTCTGCCTTAGAGAAATTTCTGGCGGTGTCGAGACTGCCGGCTCCAACCGGCGAGAATCAGCTAGTGATTCTTGGCGACTCGGCGAGAATCATAAGTGATTCTCGCCGATTCGGCGAGAATCACATGGTGATTCTCGTCGATTTTTACTTAGGCGATTTCTCTTCTTTCTTTCCGTGAGCTGGTCTTTGGCCCAACCTTGCTCCTTGTCTGCTCTTGCTTTATCATAGCCCTGTACTTGAAATTAAGTACACCCCAATAGAGAGAGTACACGTAGGCCAACACACTGATCTGCTCAACGAGGGATTATGTCGCGCAGACCCGTGTATATTGACCCACTGCACACTGACATTGGTGTGTACTTAGCGTGGAATAACTGCAAGCACAACTTAAAAGATTTCATCAAACACATTGTCTATTTACCTTAGCTTGTTCAGGGGCTTCTTCAAATCAGGTACATTGTGGATACAGTACCCAACAGATTGAAGCTGGTAGAACTCTATTGAGTGACACCTCTCTTCCAGAATATTTCTGGTCTAAGGCAGTAAACACTGTATGTCATGTGATCAATAGGGCTTCTATCACCAAGTGCCACAAAAAGACTCCCTATGAAATTATGAAAGGTAGAAAACCAAATCTATCCTACTTTAGGATCTTTGGTTGCAAGTGCTATATACTTAACAATGGCAAGTCATATCTAACTAAGTTTGCTGCCAAATCCCAAGATGGGATATTTGTTGGGTACAGTATAAATAGTAAGGCCTATAGAGTCTTCAACTTGACTACTCAAGTTGTAGAAGAATCTGTACATGTTGTGTTTGATGAATCAAGATTAATCAACTGTGAGTTGCCTTGTAGTTCATACATTCCAACAGCTATAAGCAAAAGGATGTACAAGCTTTCCATTGCAGAAGGCTCAACAGCAAATGAACAGATGGAAAATGTTGGCTACAGTCCAGGGGGAGTACATGATTCTGTAGAAGCTGATGACAACCAAGAAGTACAGCATGATGAAGGAACTGGAGATGTTCAACCAGAAGGAAATCTACCTCCAGCCATAAGACATCTAAAAGATCATCCAGCTAATCAAATAATAGGTGATCCAAGTCAAGGAGTGCAGACTAGAAACAGAAATCTAAGCACAGTCCTGCACTCAAGTTTCCTATCTCAAATGGAGCCTAAGAAATTTGAAGAAGCCATCCAAGACCAACATTGGATTAATGTTATGCAAGAGGAGATTAATCAATTCAGAAGGTGCAAAGTCTGGGAGCTTATTCCTAAACCAAAAGACCACAACATCATTGGAACAAAGTGGATATTTAGGAACAAGTTGGATGAGAGTGGAGTAATTGTAAAGAACAAAGCAAGACTGGTTGCTAAAGGATATAGGCAGGAAGAGGGAATAGATTTTGATCAGACATTTGCCCCAGTAGCAAGACTGGAGGCAATCAGGATGTTTCTTGCCTATGTTACATACCAAGGATTCAAGGTATACCAAATGGATGTGAAATCGGCATTTCTGAATGAAGATCTAAAAGAAGAAGTCTATGTGGAACAACCATCAGGTTTTGTTGACTCTCTTAAACCTGATTATGTTTTTAGACTTAAGAAAGCTTTATATGGGTTAAAGCAAGCCCCAAGGGCTTGGTATGACACCCTGTCTACTTTCCTTATTGAGAACAAATTCTCAAGAGGCAAAATAGACAAGACTCTATTCCTTAGGGAGTCTAAATGCAAGATAATTTTAGTCCAAATCTATGTGGATGATATAATTTTTGGGTCTACAGAGAACAACCTTTGCAAGAAGTTTGCCAAACTTATGCAAGGGAAGTTTGAAATGAGTAGTATGGGGGAACTTAAGTTCTTCTTGGGACTCCAAGTAAGACAGACTGATGATGGCTTGTCCATATCCCAGTCTAAGTTCACCAAAGAGTTGATAAAGAAATATGGTATGAAATCTTCCTCTACCATGAAAACTCCTATGGGAACAAATATTCCTATATGTAAAGATGATACAGATAAGCCTGTAGATGAGTCTTTGTATAGAGGAATAGTTAGTTCTCTATTATACCTCACAGCTAGTAGACCAGATATTATGTATGCTACATGTGTCTGTGTTAGGTACCAGGCATGCCCTAAAGAATCTCATTACACTGCTGTTAAAAGAATTTTTGAGATATTTAAAGGGCACACCAAATCTAGGCCTTTGGTACCCTAGGAATAGAGATTTTCAACTAATAGGTTATTCAGATGCAGATTTTGCAGGCTGCAGAGAAGATAGAAAAAGTACTACATGTACATGTCAATTTTTGGGAGGAAGGTTGATATCATGGAGTAGTAAGAAGCAGACTAGTGTGGCAATATCCACAGCTGAGTCTGAGTATGTTGTAGTTGGAAGTTGTTGTGTACAACTATTATGGATTCATCATCAACTAAAAGATTATGGTATCCAGGTAAGTAGAACACCTTTATTATGTGATTCAAAAAGTGCTATTTCTATTGCAAATAATCCTGTTTCACATAGTAGGACTAAGCATATAGAAATAAAATACCATTTTCTTAGAGAACATGTAGAAAAAAAAAGACATCTCAGTAGAATTTGTTAAGACAGATTATCAGATTGCAGATGTATTTACTAAGCCTCTGGATGAAACAAAATTCAATAGATTTAAAATTGAATTAGGCATGCTAACTATAGATTAGTTTAGCAAAATTTGGCTAAGTAAAACTGTGTTGACTCATTCAGGATTTAAGTGTCGACACAGAGGATTTGTATCGACAAACTCAGAAAAATGGTGTCGACACAGAGTAGATGTGTCGACACATCAGGGATTTTATGTCGACATAGTCTAAGAGCGACATGTCGACACAACTAGAGTATTGTTGTCGACTTATTCAGAATTTGTGTCGACACATATTGTCTGTGTCGACACAATTTGACTATTTTTGCCCTCCTTTTGATCTTCTTGGCACAGAAGGGTATAAATAGGTCACAGCTGTATTTTGTCGACATGCTCACCAGGGTTTCGAGACAAAAACCTTGTGTGTCGACAATCCTTCTTCTCTCTCTTCTCAAGCTTTCTCAACGATTCAATGGCGCCAAAGATCGAAGATTCCATCAACGAGGGATATGAACTAGTTAGGCATGCGTTCGTCGATGCAACTCCAGAGATTAAGATGGTGGTGTCTCTTCTCATAGACAGTGGACTTGAATTCCTTATCTCAGAACCCACCAAGGTCTGGAAGAAGGAAGTTCTTGCATTCTACTCCCCCGCATCTGTGGATTCTACTGGTATGAAAATCAAATCAACTGTTCAGGACACAAGAGTCAAGGTGACACAGAAGCGATTAACCAGAATCCTTCATCTTCCAAGGATAAACGATGAAGAGGAGGTTTCAGCCTCACAAACAAGGCAAACACTTCAGTGGTGTGGACTGGATCCCACCATGAAGATTGGTGCTGCCTTCAATCGAAAAGGCATGAATAATCAGGGTAAATTCCTTTTTGAAGTTATTGGGAAAGTGGTGCTGTGCAAGACTGGTGGACATGATAGGATCTATGTCTTCATGTTCAACCTAATGACTAGGATTGTATTTCACATTCCCACCAACTAGTCAGCAGTTGTGTTTGACAAAATCAAGGAGGCAATCAAGAAGCCAAACATGGCTAGAATACTGAGTCTTTACTTAGCTGGAATCATTCCAGAAGTAATGCAACAACTACCAGGCTCCAAGATCAATCATATGAGGAGGATGGATATAAGGTTGTTCTCCAGGTGGGATAGAGTTCTATCCAAGGATATGCCTGAAGAAGACAGGCAGGAGCTAGCTGAGAAGTCTCCAGCTCATCATCACACTGAGCTTGGTATTGAAACAATTCAAGTACAGAAAGAACAGATACCTGCACAGGTTCAGGGGGAGCCTAGTACTGCACATTCAGAAGAAGCTGAAAGGATTGACTTATCAGAGGAGATAGATACTGCTAGACTAGATGATCTTATAGAGAGAATCAATGTTCCATCTCCTCCTCAAACACCAAAGGAATATACAATGGGTGATCTCTTCAAAGAGGCTGTAGACACAGCAGATAAAGATGACACCCAAAGGGTTGAGGGGGAGCAAGCGAGTGAGGAGAGGGTACCAGGTGAAGGTGAACAGGAGCCACATGTTACTGAAACTGAAATCCCTACCTCACAAAAATAAAGAGTTCAGATTGAGAGTTCCTCTGATTCTGGGAATGAAGAAATTCAAGAGGCAAAGAAAAGGAAGCTTATGGTCTTCAAGAGAAGAAGCCATAGTTATAAGAAAACACTTCAAACAACAACACCCACCTCTTCAGATTTTGATTATGCAAAGTTCTTGGTAACTTTTCAAATGAAAATGGATGAACAAAGACAAGCTCTAGAGAAATATGTTGATGAAAGTCATAAAAATCTTCAGTTTGATCTGGCTCAAGATATAAAGTCTATAAGATTTGAAGTCAATCAACATAAAAGAGAAATGACTAATTGTTTTACAAAAGGGGCACATGTTGTTGTATATCTGGCCCAACAACAAGAGGTAATGAAGAAAGAAATAGATGCTCAATCTATTAATCAAGAATACATTCTTGAAAATCAGAAATGACTAAATGACAATCTGACAACTGCCAACACAGATATTCTTGCTCAATTTCAAACAACCATGTCAAAATTGACTGAAGCTAGGGTAGCTGAAATGCTAGCATATGACACTAAGTTCAAAACTGCTTTAGACTCAGTACAGACAGCCATAACAACTTCCCAGAAGGAAATTACTGCAAAACTTAACAAGTTGAAACCCTTCTTCAAAGATGGCATTAATTATCTGGATGGTCAGATCAGATTTCAGAAGGAAGATCTCAGAGATCATGTAGTAAGAGAAGTCCTAAAGGGGGAGAGGGTACTTATTTATGCTGGCTCAGAACATGCCAAGTGGGTCACTAACAGTGTCAGAGCCACATTGGGATATCCACCCCTTTGTGATGATGATAATATGGCAGAGTCAGGAGTACAACCACAAGGTCTACTTGAAGGAAAACAACCAGAGGTTGCTCAAGTCATATACCCCCTGCATATTTTGACATGATTCATCAGCAAGTGCAAACTATGTATAGTCCTCCAGAGGTGGTTTCAAATATTATACTTGGAAAAGTAGACATGCCTGAAGCTGCAATCAAGGCTCAGCAAGAGGCTCAACTGTCAAAGAAGAGATTTAGGGAGCAAGATGAACTAAAACCTGATTTTGAACAGTGAAGCCCTACCTCTAGAAACATCATACTAACTACCTAGAAAGCTGTAAAAGATCAAGTCCATGAAAGGGGCAAGTGGTACAATGAACAAGAATGGCAGAAGCATGAAGCCAGACAGGAGGCTATTGTTCAGTATAGAAGGAAAGCTAAGATGGGAAAGCTACCTCCTAATGTTGTGGAGCCTAGCAAATACTTTCCCAAGCCATATCACTATTTTGAGAGACAAAGACTGAAGACTGAGGCTCAGGAGAAGGCTGATCTTAAAGGCAAAAAGCCCATGGAAGAAACTGAACCTTCTGTGCAGGCACAAGTACAACTAGGAAGAGGGATTATTATAAAGGAGCCTGATCAGTCTTACTCTAAGATGTCTTAGTTTTAGTTTAAAAAATGTGTAATGTGAAACATTCAGTGTTAAACATTTTGTAAACAATCATTTTGACAAAATACACAAAATATTGCTCTTTAGTTAATTCTTGTGTATATCTTTTTATCTCTGTGATGAATCTGTGCAAATGTTTTGATTGTTCATATTTTTTGTAATATAAAGCTTACATACATAATCATTTGTATTATCATAAGTGTTGTATATCATTAGCTAATATGGGTTATGACTTCTCCAAATAGGGGGAGATTGTTGGGTACATTGGAAAATGTGTACCTGATTTGAAGAAGCCTAACTTAGCATAATGATATACATCAAGGTGTATTTGATGTTGTTTAAGTTGAATATGTGCAGGTTAAAAGTATGAAGAATTTCTAAGTCCATGTGTCGACACTAGAAGAAGATGTGTCGACACTTCAGGAAGATTGTGTCGACACTTGAAGAAGGCTATGTCAACACAGAGAAAATGAGTCGACATCAACTATGTTGACACCGGGAGGCAGTGTCGACACACACAAGATTATAGTCGACATCAACTGTGTCGACACCGGGAGGCAGTGTCGACACACACAAGATTATAGTCGACATCAACTGTGTCGACACCAGGAGGCTGTGTCGACACACAGAGGCAGAAGTCAACAACAGCTAAGTCGACACTTAGAGAATGAGTCGACACCTAGCAGAATCAACAACAAGTCTGTGGCTGAAGTAATTGTGTCGACATACAACTATCTGTGTCGACACATTCTCAAAAAATTGTGTCAAGAAGCTGTGTCGACATCAAGACATATGTGTCGACATCACAAAGGATTGTGTCGACACTTAATCAAATTGTGTCGACACATTTTAACAATTGTCTCGACACATATTGACAGTTTGTCTCGACACTTTCTGGCAGAAACAAAGACTCCTTGGCAGTTTGAAGAATTGACAGCTGTGGGTCTCTACAGGTTAACTGACATGATTGACACAGACAGAAGTTTGTTAGAAACCGGACCAGCCGGTTACCAAGAATGAAGGCTATAAATAGACGGATAGTGTCTGGAAGAAAAAAAAACGAGAAACTGAAAACTGAACACTGAATAACAAGTAACAATAAGGAGAAGATCTTTGCAGATCTAAGAAGATATTCTGATTGAACTATCAGAATCTATCAAAGTAGAATTCAGTCAAGAATTCTGAAGTATCTTCAAGGGACTTGGATAGAGAGAGATCCAATCAAAAGAAGGCAAGAAGAAAGCTGTCTCAGATTTCAAAAGAAACAGATTCTGAACTTATCTGTCAAGAAGTTTCAGATTCAAATTCTGAAATCTAAGGAGAAAGCTGCTGATCAGTTTATTTCAAAGAAGATCAACTCAACAAAGTTTAGATTCAAGAAGTTTTGAAGAAAGCTAAGTTCCAGTTGATTTTATCCATCTAGTTTATCAAGAAGCTGATCAAGAACACTGTCTTGTTCCACCTCTCTCACCAGGAGCAAGATAAAAATATATTTTACTCAAACCTTGTAGGATCTTTTAATAGATCTGAGTTGTAAGCCTAATTTATAAAGGCTGAGTGTAGGAGAGATAATCTCTGAGTTGTAGGTCTTGAATAAAGACTGAGGTAGGGCTGAATTGCCTGAGCTATAGGAGTGTGGTATCACTCTGAGTTGTAGGAACTTTTCCAGGTTCTGAGCTATAGGATCTGAGGATCTGAGATAAAGAAGGGAGTTTGGCTGAATCTAGCACACTGCTAGATAGGCGAAGGGGGAAAGTGGATGTACCCAGATCTTTGGGAACCACTATAAATACTTGTTGCAATCTATGATGTGTAGTTCTAGATTATGTGATTGTGATTGCTGAAGTAGCTGCAGAACTCATAGAAAATAGTCTTTAAGTACTTAATCATTCTGCCTTAAGTTTGAAAAGAAAATAAGAACCTATTCACCCCCCTCTAGGTGTCTAGGTAATCTTGAAAGTAAAACTATCAGCTGGAACTGCACTTCTTTATGGGACTCATCCACATACTTTTCCAAAGCAAGTCTTTGGTCATCCAATTCACTTGCAGTGTCACCAATAGTGATCTGAAGTCTATTTCTGGAGCAGATGTTGGACGGACAGTTTGTAAGGCTTTCTTATAGCATGTGCTTCTTTTCCTGAAAGCCACTAGCTTCCTTTTCTTAGCCATGGAAGCTTCTTCATCATCAGAAGAATTTGAGCAACTTTCTATATCCACAGCATCCTTCAGGCTGGAGGCATGTAGTTGCTTCTCCCCCTCAGTCCTTGACAGCTCCCCCTAAGTCCTTGCTTCTTGGAGGTCAGGAAACAATTCTTCCGAAGTTACCTCCTGCTGCATTTGAACAGGAGGTATAATTTTCACTTGTCCAATAAATGATTCTCCCTGGACATCAAGATCCTTGTCCAGGCTTTTCTCTAAGCTGGAGGAGTGGAGGTGCTCATCTTGATCTTGATCTGGCATATGTACATCCTGTGCTACATTCTCAGTAAAAACTGTTGCCGCATTGTTGATTTTTGATACTATATCCATAACAGTATCAGTTGCATACTCACTCTCCAGAGCAACTTCAGCAATAACTCCCGCTTGGGCAGGAAGCTGTGATTGTTCAGGCTCTTGAATAACTGAAGTTTCATTGTTTTCTCCCCCTGAAGATGATACCACCTGAGTTTCATTAGTTTGGATGCCCTCCCCTTAGGCTTGAGCCTCTTTAGCTGGTTGTGATGTGGGTGATTTTCTTGGTTGGTCTTCATCTGAGCTGAAGAAAACCTGTTCTTCAGAATCACTGAAAGATTTTGCTTCCTGGGTAGTAGGTTTCTTTTTCTTATCTTTCTTCACTAGTTTATGTGGAGTAGAAACATCTTTGGTCAAAACTCTATCACATCTTGATAGTATTCTCAAATCCATCCTTCTCATGTAATTTATCTTGGTTCCTGAAGTTTGATTCATCACTTCTGGGATGGTGGAAGCCAGATACAAGCTCAATATCCTACCCAGATTAGGCTTCTTAGCACTCTCTTTGATCTTATCAAAACTTACAGCGGGCCAGACTGTTTTCACTTTGAAGATAACTCTGGTCATGAGTTTGAACATGTAGGCAGAGATCCTATCATGACCTCCTTTTTGCAAAGAATAACTTTGCCCATTATTTCAGATAGAAACTTACCCTGGGAATTCATTCCCTTCCTGGTTAGTGAAGATCCAATCTTGGTATCGTGTTCCAGCCCACACCATTGGAGTGTATACCTTTTCATGGAGGATGTGATATCTTCTTCTTCCTTAATCTTTGGAAGCTAAAGTGACTTCCTGATATTCTTCTGGGAGAGTTTTACTGTAGAACCATTTACAGTGGACTTCAACTTTTTTCCTTGAGAATCCATTGTTATGGAAGAGTAAAATTCAAGAACCTCTTTCTTTCATATCCTTGTCAGTTTAGAGACCAAGTATTCCAATCCATTTTCTGAGATTAGGGTAATCACCCCCTTGATGTCTGGCGAGGCAGTCTAGAATGCCTTGCAAACTCGTTCATATCCTTCATTGATCTTGTCTTCCTGTTGTGGGGTCTTTGGTGAACAAGAGAGAAGAGAGTCGACGAGAGATTTTCTTGTCGACAGAAAGTCTAGAGTCGAGAGTTCTGAAAGCATAATCGGCCAGATTTTGTCTTCTCCTATTTATAGTGTGCTTGTAAAGGGTAGGTCAAACGACGCGCCTAAACTAGTCCACAAAACTTTATTGAAGTCGACATGTCTATGTGTTGACATACTTTTGCCTGTGTTGACATAGACTACTGAAGTCTCGACAGAACACTATAAGTGTCGACATGTCTATGTGTCAACATACTTTTGCCTGTGTTGACATAGACTACTGAAGTCTCAACAGAACACTATAAGTGTTGACATATCTATGTGTCGACATAGATTTTTGTGTGTCGACACAAAAATCTTCTAATACATGGTCTCGACAGAGTTGTGTAGTCACAGGCTTTATCTGTCGACACGGATTTTATTTCTGTGTCAACACGGTCTGTTTCTTTGTTGACACAACCTGCTGATAGTGTCGACACAGTTAGTTTGTGTCGACACAAACTTTCTAACTTAGACAAATTTCTTGAGGAAGTTTTATGCTGACAAAATATCTCATTCTAGGTTCAACATACCTAATTCAATTTTAAAATTATTGAATTTACTTTCATCCAGAGTTTTTGTAAATATATCAACAACTTGATTAATTATTAGTGTTGACAAATTCTAGACTTATGTCTTCTTTTTCAACATGTTCTCTGATGAAGTGAAACTCTATTTCTATATGTTTAGTTCTGCTATATGAAACAGGATTTCTAGCTAAAGAAATAGCACTAGTAGAATCACAATATAAAGGAATTCTACTTACCTTGATGTCATAGTCTTCAAGTTATTGTTGTATCCACAACAACTGAGCACAGCAACTGCTTGCAGCTATATACTCTGATTCAGCAGTGGAAATAGCTACTCTTGTTTGCTTTTTACTGCTCCATGACACCAACCTAACACCTAGGAACTGACATGTTCCTGTGGTGCTTTTCCTTTCTTCTTTGCAGCCTGCAAAGTCTGTATCTGAAAACCTGTTAGTAAGAAATCTCTATTCTTAGGGTACCAAAGACAAAGATTAGGTGTGCCCTTAAGATATCTCAGAATTCTCTTGATAGCAGAATAATGAGATTCCTTAGGGCAGGCTTGGTACCTAGCACAGACACATATACCATACATAATGTCAGGCTTACTAGTAGTCAAGAAAAGTAGGGAGCCAATTATCCCTCTATACAAAGAATCATTAACATGTTTTCCTGCTTCATCTTTGCTTATAGGCATACTTGTCCTCATTGTAGTTTTCATGGTGGAGGCTGACTCCATGCCATATTTCTTGATTAACTCCTTGGTGAACTTAGACTAAGATATGGACAATCAATCATCAGTCTTTCTAACATGGAGTCCCAAGAAGAATTTCAGCTCACCCATGATCCTCATCTCAAACTTCCCTTGCATAAGTTTGGCAAACTTACTACAAAGGTTGTTTTTAGTAGAACAAAAGATAATGTCATCAACATAAATCTGGACTAGGATGCTCTTACCTTTTGATTCCCTAAAGAATAGAGTCTTGTCTATTTTCCCTCTTGAGAATTTATTCTCAATAAGGAAGGCAGACAAAGTTTCATACCAAGCCCTAGGGGCTTTTTTCAATCCATATAAAGCTTTCTTAAGCCTATATACATAGTTGGGATAATGAGAATCAACAAAACCTGATGGCTGTTCTACATATACTTTTTCCTTCAAAAATCCTTTCAGAAAAGCTTACTTGACATCCATTTGGAATACTTTGAACCCTTGAAAAGCTCTAAAAGTCAGGAACAGTCTTATTGCTTCCAACCTTGCCACTGGGGTAAATGTCAGATCAAAGTATATCCCTTCTTCCTGTCTGTAGCCCTTTGCTACCAGTCTAGCTTTGTTCTTGATTATGGTGCCATTTTCATCTAACTTATTTCTATAGATCCACTTGGTTTCTATTATATTGTGATTCTTTGGTTTAGGAACCAACTCCCAGACTTTACATCTTCTGAACTAATTCAGTTCTTCCTGCATGGCATCAAAACAATTTATGTCTTGTATGGCTTCTTCAAACTTCTTAGGTTCCATCTGGAACAAATAGCTTGAACAGAGAACTGTGTTCATGCTTTTGCTTCTAGTGTAACTCCATGACTTGCATCACCAATGATTTGGTGTGCTGGATGATCTTTCAAATGACTTCTTGTTATAGAAAGTCTGTCCATCTTTTGGTCTTCTACATTGTCCTCACCTAGATGAACTCCATTGTATTCAACTTCATTCAGTGAGTCTTCTACTCCCCCTGGACAACATCCATCATTTTCTTCATCCTAACTTGCAGGTTGGTCTTCACTAATTGTAAGCTTGTCCATCTTTTTCTTCAAACCTGTAGGGCTAACATAAGTACTAGATAACTCACAGTTAATACGCATAGACTCATCAAAAACTACATGGATAGATTCTTCTACAACTTGTGTAGTCAAGTTGTAGATTCTGTATGCTCTACTGTTATTGTTGTACCCAACAAATATCCCTTATAGGGATTTGGATGCAAACTTAGTTAGATAATGCTTGCCATTATTCAGAACATAACATTTGCTACCAAAGATCCTAAAGTAGGATATGTTTGGTTTTCTGCCTTTCATAATCTCATAGGGAGTCTTTTTGTGTCTCTTGTTGATGGAAGCTCTATTGAGAACATGACATGCAGTGTTTACTACCTTAGCCCAGAAGTATTCAGGGAGAGAAGTGTCACTTAGTAGAGTTCTACTTGCCTCAATAAGAGTCTTATTCTTTCTTTCAGCAACCCTATTTTGCTGCGAAGTTCTAGGTGAGGAGAACTCCTGATGAATCACAAATTCTTCACAAAACTTTGTCATACATTCAGACTGAAATTCAGTCCCATGGTCACTTCTAATTTTGACCATTGAATTGTTAAGTTCATTCTATATTTGTCTAACAAAATTCTGGAAAATAGTTGAGGTTTCAGATTTCTCCCTCAAGAAGAAAACCCATGTAAATCTGGAATAGTCATCCACAATCACAAATATGTAGACTTTCCTACCTAGACTATTAACTGGCATTGAACCAAATAGATCCATATGCAAGAGCTATAGACATCTTACAAAATCTTTAGTATCATGTCCTTGAAAAGTGGTCCTGATCTGTTTGCCCTTTTGGCAAGCTGAACATACACCCTCTTTAATGCACTTGACCTGAGGACCATTCCTCACTAACTCCATACTAAAGAGTTGGCCTATTGACTTATAGTTTAGGTGAGCCAGCCTTTTGTGTCATTGGACACAATGAGATGCTTTCTCATCTGCAACTAGACAAATATGTTAGAACTTATTCTCACAATCAAAGTTAAGACAGTAGACATTTTCTTTCCTAGTGCCTGTCAAGATGATCTCTTGATCATTTGAACTTCTTATTTAGCATACACCCTTGTGGGAAGAAGTGTCATAACCAAGATCACTTAGTTGGCTTATGCTAATTAGGTTATGCTTTAGACCTTTCACATAAGCCACTTGGGTGATGGTAATGGAGTTATTGGAAATGTTACCAAACCCTTTGATGACTCCCTTTTTAGATCAACCAAAGATCACTTTGGGTCCATCTTCTATAGGGAAGTAGTCCTTCAGCATCCTTCTTATTCCAGTCATGTGCCTAGAATATCCACTGTCCAAGTACCATATAGGGGTATGGCCACTTGGACTCACCTTAGTGGGACCAGGCTGATTCTGTCACTGATTTTCCTCAGATAGAGCCATAAGCCCTCTACAATAATATTCTTCACATCCATTGATAGAATCCAGCATTTGCAAGAATTTAGATTCTACATGATCCTCTTCTATAGAGAACAATCCAATATAGGCTTCTGCTTCATCCCCTTCTCCAGATTCTAATGATGAAGAGTCAGTAAAACTCTTCTACTTCTAGGCAATAAGGGATCTCTCCTTCTTGCCCTTATTCTGATTCTTCTGCTTGTCCTTAGGCTCCTTTCTTTTATCAGGACATTCAACTATGGCATGTCCTGGCCTATTGCAATAATAGCAAATAATTTTAGAAGAAGTTTGTTTACTAGGATTAGAGCCATACCTGTCATCCTTAGAAGTCTTCTTCTTCTTGTAATAGTCATCCTTGGAAGAAGAAAAAGATGGCTTTGTTCTCCATTTCTTCTTCTTCATGAACCTTTGAAACTGCCTGGTAAAGACAGCAAAGTCCTCATCAAAATTGTGGTTGTCTGAAGTGTTGATGTCAGTATCTTCTGGTTCAACTTAGGCAATTTTCCTGAGAGGAGAAGATGACTTTCTCCTGCCCTTTCTTGTAGCTTCAGCCTTGAAATCTACTGACTTTTCTTTATAATTAGACCTATTGCTTTTCTCCTCCTCCTTTCTGGCAGTGAGCTGCATCTCATAAGATAACAGTTTTCCAAACAAGGTTGGTGGAGGTGTATCAGCAAGCCTGGCCACCTCTCTGATGGCACATATTTTTGTATCCCAATCCTTTGTCAGTGATCTGAGAAACTTGTCATTCAGTTCATATATACTAAAGACTCTTCCATAGGTCATTAACTCATTTACAATTCTAAAGAACTTCTTGTAACATTCTGCTATGCTATCTGACTTGGCTTGTCTGAAGCTCTCATATTTTTGATTCAGCATGAACTTTCTATCCTCTCTAACTTCTTCAGTTCCCTCCATATAGACAATCAAGGTGTCCCACATCTCCTTAGAGGTTTTGCAATGAACCATATTCTAAAATGTAGAATCATCTATGGCACTCACAATTATGTTTTGTGCTCTCTTATCTAAGGTGTCTAGGATGATCTCTTTCTTAGTCATTTCAGAATAGATCTTTGGTGTTTTGAGATTTGCATCAAGAACTGATATGTTCACAAGAATGAAAGGACCTTCCAAAACTGTGGTGTAAATTCTTGGATCATATGCTTCCATGAACAATCTGACCCTTTCTTTCCATATGCTAAAATTCTCTTTCCTGCAAATAGGTAGTTTCATGGATCCAAATTCCTTCATATTCTCACTTGAACCCATTCTGGCTAACAGTTAATTGCCTTGGAGAATCACTCAGACTGTTAGGTCTATATTTGAGGAACCTCCCTCTGATACCACTAGAAAGATTAGGTTGATAGACACTAAACACCTAGAGGGGGGTGTGAATAGTTCAATTCCTTTTAATCAACTTAGGCAATTAATAATGTTAAAGAACAGTAGAATAAACACAGTACAAACAATCACATCAAGTTCACAACACAGTACACAATGGTTTATAGCGGTTCCCCAATTCAGGAGAAGGCTGATCTTAAAGGCAAAAAGCCCGTGGAAGAAACTGAACCTTCTGTGCAGGCACAAGTACAACTAGGAAGAGGGATTGTTATAAAGGAGTATGATCAGTCTTACTCTAAGATGTCTTAGTTTTAGTTTAAAAAATGTGTAATGTGAAACATTCAGTGTTAAACATTTTGTAAACAATCATTTTGACAAAATACACAAAATATTGCTCTTTAGTTAATTCTTGTGTATATCTTTTTATCTCTGTGATGAATCTGTGCAAATGTTTTGATTGTTCATATTTTTTGTAATATAAAGCTTACATACATCATCATTTGTATTATCATAAGTGCTGTATATCATTAGCTAATATGGGTTATGACTTCTCCAAATAGGGGGAGATTGTTGGGTACATTGGAAAATGTGTACCTGATTTGAAGAAGCCTAACTTAGCATAATGATATACATCAAGGTGTATTTGATGTTGTTTAAGTTGAATATGTGCAGGTTAAAAGTATGAAGAATTTCTAAGTCCATGTGTCGACTCTAGAAGAAGATGTGTCGACACTTCAGGAAGATTGTGTCGACACTTGAAGAAGGCTATGTCAACACAGAGAAAATGAGTCGACATCAACTATGTCGACACCGGGAGGCAGTGTCGACACACGCAAGATTATAGTCGACATCAACTGTGTCGACACCGGGAGGCAGTGTCGACACACACAAGATTATAGTCGACATCAACTGTGTCGACACCAGGAGGCTGTGTCGACACACAGAGGCAGAAGTCAACAACAGCTAAGTCGACACTTAGAGACTGAGTCGACACCTAGCAGAATCAACAATAAGTCTGTGGCTGAAGTAATTGTGTCGACATACAACTATCTGTGTCGACACATTCTCAAAAAATTGTGTCAAGAAGCTGTGTCGACATCAAGACATATGTGTCGACATCACAAAGGATTGTGTCGACACTTAATCAAATTGTGTCGACACATTTTAACAATTGTCTCGACACATATTGACAGTTTGTCTCGACACTTTCTGGCAGAAACAAAGACTCCTTGGCAGTTTGAAGAATTGACAGCTGTGGGTCTCTACAGGTTAACTGACATGATTGACACAGACAGAAGTTTGTTAGAAACCGGACCAGCCGGTTACCAGGAATGAAGGCTATAAATAGACGGATAGTGTCTGGAAGAAAAAAAAACGAGAAACTGAAAACTGAACACTGAATAACAAGTAACAATAAGGAGAAGATCTTTGCAGATCTAAGAAGATATTCTGGTTGAACTATCAGAATCTATCAAAGTAGAATTCAGTCAAGAATTCTGAAGTATCTTCAAGGGACTTGGATAGAGAGAGATCCAATCAAAAGAAGGCAAGAAGAAAGCTGTCTCAGATTTCAAAAGAAACAGATTCTGAACTTATCTATCAAGAAGTTTCAGATTCAAATTCTGAAATCTAAGGAGAAAGCTGCTGATCAGTTTATTTCAAAGAAGATCAACTCAACAAAGTTTAGATTCAAGAAGTTTTGAAGAAAGCTAAGTTCCAGTTGATTTTATCCATCTAGTTTATCAAGAAGCTGATCAAGAACACTGTCTTGTTCCACCTCTCTCACCAGGAGCAAGATAAAAATATATTTTACTCAAACCTTGTAGGATCTTTTAATAGATCTGAGTTGTAAGCCTAATTTATAAAGGCTGAGTGTAGGAGAGATAATCTCTGAGTTGTAGGTCTTGAATAAAGACTGAGGTAGGGCTGAATTGCCTGAGCTATAGGAGTGTGGTATCACTCTGAGTTGTAGGAACTTTTCCAGGTTCTGAGCTATAGGATCTGAGGATCTGAGATAAAGAAGGGAGTTTGGCTGAATCTAGCACACTGCTAGATAGGCGAAGGGGGAAAGTGGATGTACCCAGATCTTTGGGAACCACTATAAATACTTGTTGCAATCTATGATGTGTAGTTCTAGATTATGTGATTGTGATTGCTGAAGTAGCTGCAGAACTCATAGAAAATAGTCTTTAAGTACTTAATCATTCTGCCTTAAGTTTGAAAAGAAAATAAGAACCTATTCACCCCCCTCTAGGTGTCTAGGTAATCTTGAAAGTAAAACTATCAGCTGGAACTGCACTTCTTTATGGGACTCATCCACATACTTTTCCAAAGCAAGTCTTTGGTCATCCAATTCACTTGCAGTGTCACCAATAGTGATCTGAAGTCTATTTCTGGAGCAGATGTTGGACGGATAGTTTGTAAGGCTTTCTTATAGCCTGTGCTTCTTTTCCTGAAAGCCACTAGCTTCCTTTTCTTAGCCATGGAAGCTTCTTCATCAGAAGAAGAATTTGAGGAACTTTCTATATCCACAGCATCCTTCAGGCTGGAGGCATGTAGTTGCTTCTCCCCCTCAGTCCTTGACAGCTCCCCCTAAGTCCTTGCTTCTTGGAGGTCAGGAAACAATTCTTCCGAAGTTACCTCCTGCTGCATTTGAACAGGAGGTATAATTTTCACTTGTCCAATAAATGATTCTCCCTGGACATCAAGATCCTTGTCCAGGCTTTTCTCTAAGCTGGAGGAGTGGAGGTGCTCATCTTGATCTTGATCTGGCATATGTACATCCTGTGCTACATTCTCAGTAAAAACTGTTGCCGCATTGTTGATTTTTGATACTATATCCATAACAGTATCAGTTGCATACTCACTCTCCAGAGCAACTTCAGCAATAACTCCCGCTTGGGCATGAAGCTGTGATTGTTCAGGCTCTTGAATAACTGAAGTTTCATTGTTTTCTCCCCCTGAAGATGATACCACCTGAGTTTCATTAGTTTGGATGCCCTCCCCTTAGGCTTGAGCCTCTTTAGCTGGTTGTGATGTGGGTGATTTTCTTGGTTGGTCTTCATCTGAGCTGAAGAAAACCTGTTCTTCAGAATCACTGAAAGATTTTGCTTCCTGGGTAGTAGGTTTCTTTTTCTTATCTTTCTTCACTGGTTTATGTGGAGTAGAAACAGCTTTGGTCAAAACTCTATCCCATCTTGATAGTATTCTCAAATCCATCCTTCTCATGTAATTTATCTTGGTTCCTGAAGTTTGATTCATCACTTCTGGGATGGTGGAAGCCAGATACAAGCTCAATATCCTACCCAGATTAGGCTTCTTGGCACTCTCTTTGATCTTATCAAAACTTACAGCGGGCCAGACTGTTTTCACTTTGAAGATAACTCTGGTCATGAGTTTGAACATGTAGGCAGAGATCCTATCATGACCTCCTTTTTGCAAAGAATAACTTTGCCCATTATTTCAGATAGAAACTTACCCTGGGAATTCATTCCCTTCCTGGTTAGTGAAGATCCAATCTTGGTATCGTGTTCCAGCCCACACCATTGGAGTGTATCCCTTTTCATGGAGGATGTGATATCTTCTTCTTCCTTAATCTTTGGAAGCTAAAGTGACTTCCTGATATTCTTCTGGGAGAGTTTTACTGTAGAACCATTTATAGTGGACTTCAACTTTTTTCCTTGAGAATCCATTGTTATGGAAGAGTAAAATTCAAGAACCTCTTTCTTTCATATCCTTGTCAGTTTAGAGACCAAGTATTCCAATCCATTTTCTGAGATTAGGGTAATCACCCCCTTGATGTCTGGCGAGGCAGTCTAGAATGCCTTGCAAACTCGTTCATATCCTTCATTGATCTTGTCTTCCTGTTGTGGGGTCTTTGGTGAACAAGAGAGAAGAGAGTCGACGAGAGATTTTCTTGTCGACAGAAAGTCTAGAGTCGAGAGTTCTGAAAGCACAATCGGCCAGATTTTGTCTTCTCCTATTTATAGTGTGCTTGTAAAGGGTAGGTCAAACGACGCGCCTAAACTAGTCCACAAAACTTTATTGAAGTCGACATGTCTATGTGTTGACATACTTTTGCCTGTGTTGACATAGACTACTGAAGTCTCGACAGAACACTATAAGTGTCGACATGTCTATGTGTCAACATACTTTTGCCTGTGTTGACATAGACTACTGAAGTCTCAACAGAACACTATAAGTGTTGACATATCTATGTGTCGACATAGATTTTTGTGTGTCGACACAAAAATCTTCTAATACATGGTCTCGACAGAGTTGTGTAGTCACAGGCTTTATCTGTCGACACGGATTTTATTTCTGTGTCAACACGGTCTGTTTCTTTGTTGACACAACCTGCTGATAGTGTCGACACAGTTAGTTTGTGTCGACACAAACTTTCTAACTTAGACAAATTTCTTGAGGAAGTTTTATGCTGACAAAATATCTCATTCTAGGTTCAACATACCTAATTCAATTTTAAAATTATTGAATTTACTTTCATCCAGAGTTTTTGTAAATATATCAACAACTTGATTAATTATTAGTGTTGACAAATTCTAGACTTATGTCTTCTTTTTCAACATGTTCTCTGATGAAGTGAAACTCTATTTCTATATGTTTAGTTCTGCTATATGAAACAGGATTTCTAGCTAAAGAAATAGCACTAGTAGAATCACAATATAAAGGAATTCTACTTACCTTGATGTCATAGTCTTCAAGTTATTGTTGTATCCACAACAACTGAGCACAGCAACTGCTTGCAGCTATATACTCTGATTCAGCAGTGGAAATAGCTACTCTTGTTTGCTTTTTACTGCTCCATGACACCAACCTAACACCTAGGAACTGACATGTTCCTGTGGTGCTTTTCCTTTCTTCTTTGCAGCCTGCAAAGTCTGTATCTGAAAACCTGTTAGTAAGAAATCTCTATTCTTAGGGTACCAAAGACAAAGATTAGGTGTGCCCTTAAGATATCTCAGAATTCTCTTGATAGCAGAATAATGAGATTCCTTAGGGCAGGCTTGGTACCTAGCACAGACACATATACCATACATAATGTCAGGCTTACTAGTAGTCAAGAAAAGTAGGGAGCCAATTATCCCTCTATACAAAGACTCATTAACATGTTTTCCTGCTTCATCTTTGCTTATAGGCATACTTGTCCTCATTGTAGTTTTCATGGTGGAGGCTGACTCCATGCCATATTTCTTGATTAACTCCTTGGTGAACTTAGACTAAGATATGGACAATCAATCATCAGTCTTTCTAACATGGAGTCCCAAGAAGAATTTCAGCTCACCCATGATCCTCATCTCAAACTTCCCTTGCATAAGTTTGGCAAACTTACTACAAAGGTTGTTTTTAGTAGAACAAAAGATAATGTCATCAACATAAATCTGGACTAGGATGCTCTTACCTTTTGATTCCCTAAAGAATAGAGTCTTGTCTATTTTCCCTCTTGAGAATTTATTCTCAATAAGGAAGGCAGACAAAGTTTCATACCAAGCCCTAGGGGCTTTTTTCAATCCATATAAAGCTTTCTTAAGCCTATATACATAGTTGGGATAATGAGAATCAACAAAACCTGATGGCTGTTCTACATATACTTTTTCCTTCAAAAATCCTTTCAGAAAAGCTTACTTGACATCCATTTGGAATACTTTGAACCCTTGAAAAGTTCTAAAAGTCAGGAACAGTCTTATTGCTTCCAACCTTGCCACTGGGGTAAATGTCAGATCAAAGTATATCCCTTCTTCCTGTCTGTAGCCCTTTGCTACCAGTCTAGCTTTGTTCTTGATTATGGTGCCATTTTCATCTAACTTATTTCTATAGATCCACTTGGTTTCTATTATATTGTGATTCTTTGGTTTAGGAACCAACTCCCAGACTTTACATCTTCTGAACTAATTCAGTTCTTCCTGCATGGCATCAAAACAATTTATGTCTTGTATGGCTTCTTCAAACTTCTTAGGTTCCATCTGGAACAAATAGCTTGAACAGAGAACTGTGTTCATGCTTTTGCTTCTAGTGTAACTCCATGACTTGCATCACCAATGATTTGGTGTGCTGGATGATCTTTCAAATGACTTCTTGTTTTAGAAAGTCTGTCCATCTTTTGGTCTTCTACATTGTCCTCACCTAGATGAACTCCATTGTATTCAACTTCATTCAGTGAGTCTTCTACTCCCCCTGGACAACATCCATCATTTTCTTCATCCTAACTTGCAGGTTGGTCTTCACTAATTGTAAGCTTGTCCATCTTTTTCTTCAAACCTGTAGGGCTAACATAAGTACTAGATAACTCACAGTTAATACGCATAGACTCATCAAAAACTACATGGATAGATTCTTCTACAACTTGTGTAGTCAAGTTGTAGATTCTGTATGCTCTACTATTATTGTTGTACCCAACAAATATCCCTTATAGGGATTTGGATGCAAACTTAGTTAGATAATGCTTGCCATTATTCAGAACATAACATTTGCTACCAAAGATCCTAAAGTAGGATATGTTTGGTTTTCTGCCTTTCATAATCTCATAGGGAGTCTTTTTGTGTCTCTTGTTGATGGAAGCTCTATTGAGAACATGACATGCAGTGTTTACTACCTCAGCCCAGAAGTATTCAGGGAGAGAAGTGTCACTTAGTAGAGTTCTACTTGCCTCAATAAGAGTCCTATTCTTTCTTTTAGCAACCCTATTTTGCTGCGAAGTTCTAGGTGAGGAGAACTCCTGATGAATCACAAATTCTTCACAAAACTTTGTCATACATTCAGACTGAAATTCAGTCCCATGGTCACTTCTAATTTTGACCACTGAATTGTTAAGTTCATTCTATATTTGTCTAACAAAATTCTGGAAAATAGTTGAGGTTTCAGATTTCTCCCTCAAGAAGAAAACCCATGTAAATCTGGAATAGTCATCCACAACCACAAATATGTAGACTTTCCTACCTAGACTATTAACTGGCATTGAACCAAATAGATCCATATGCAAGAGCTATAGACATCTTACAAAATCTTTGGTATCATGTCCATGAAAAGTGGTCCTGATCTGTTTGCCCTTTTGGCAAGCTGAACATACACCCTCTTTAATGCACTTGACCTGAGGACCATTCCTCACTAACTCCATACTAAAGAGTTGGCCTATTGACTTATAGTTTAGGTGAGCCAGCCTTTTGTGTCATTGGACACAATGAGATGCTTTCTCATCTGCAACTAGACAAATATGTTAGAACTTATTCTCACAATCAAAGTTAAGACAGTAGACATTTTCTTTCCTAGTGCCTGTCAAGATGATCTCTTGATCATTTGAACTTCTTATTTAGCATACACCCTTGTGGAAAGAAGTGTCATAACCAAGATCACTTAGTTGGCTTATGCTAATTAGGTTATGCTTTAGACCTTTCACATAAGCAACTTGGGTGATGGTAATGGAGTTATTGGAAATGTTACAAAACCCTTTGATGACTCCCTTTTCAGATCAACCAAAGATCACTTTGGGTCCATCTTCTATAGGGAAGTAGTCCTTCAGCATCCTTCTTATTCCAGTCATGTGCCTAGAATATCCACTGTCCAAGTACCATATAGGGGTATGGCCACTTGGACTCACCTTAGTGGGACCAGGCTGATTCTGTCACTGATTTTCCTCAGATAGAGCCATAAGCCCTCTACAATAATATTCTTCACATCCATTGATAGAATCCAGCATTTGCAAGAATTTAGATTCTACATGATCCTCTTCTATAGAGAACAATCCAATATAGGCTTCTGCTTCATCCCCTTCTCCAGATTCTAATGATGAAGAGTCAGTCAAACTCTTCTACTTCTAGGCAACAAGGGATCTCTCCTTCTTGCCCTTATTCTGATTCTTCTGCTTGTCCTTAGGCTCCTTTCTTTTATCAGGACATTCAACTATGGCATGTCCTGGCCTATTGCAATAATAGCAAATAATTTTAGAAGAAGTTTGTTTACTAGGATTAGAGCCATACCTGTCATCCTTAGAAGTCTTCTTCTTCTTGTAATAGTCATCCTTGGAAGAAGAAAAAGATGGCTTTGTTCTCCATCTCTTCTTCTTCATGAACCTTTGAAACTGCCTGGTAAAGACAGCAAAGTCCTCATCAAAATTGTGGTTGTCTGAAGTGTTGATGTCAGTATCTTCTGGTTCAACTTAGGCAATTTTCCTGAGAGGAGAAGTTGACTTTCTCCTGCCCTTTCTTGTAGCTTCGGCCTTGAAATCTACTGACTTTTCTTTATAATTAGACCTATTGCTTTTCTCCTCCTCCTTTCTGGCAGTGAGCTGCATCTCATAAGATAACAGTTTTCCAAACAAGGTTGGTGGAGGTGTATCAGCAAGCCTGGCCACCTCTCTGATGGCACATATTTTTGTATCCCAATCCTTTGTCAGTGATCTGAGAAACTTGTCATTCAGTTCATATATACTAAAGACTCTTCCATAGGTCATTAACTCATTTACAATTCTAAAGAACTTCTTGTAACATTCTGCTATGCTATCTGACTTGGCTTGTCTGAAGCTCTCATATTTTTGATTCAGCATGAACTTTCTATCCTCTCTAACTTCTTCAGTTCCCTCCATATAGACAATCAAGGTGTCTCACATCTCCTTAGAGGTTTTGCAATGAACCATATTCTAAAATGTAGAATCATCTATGGCACTCACAATTATGTTTTGTGCTCTCTTATCTAAGGTGTCTAGGATGATCTCTTCCTTAGTCATTTCAGAATAGATCTTTGGTGTTTTGAGATTTGCATCAAGAACTGATATGTTCACAAGAATGAAAGGACCTTCCAAAACTGTGGTGTAAATTCTTGGATCATATGCTTCCATGAAAAATCTGACCCTTTCTTTCCATATGCTAAAATTCTCTTTCCTGCAAATAGGTAGTTTCATGGATCCAAATTCCTTCATATTCTCACTTGAACCCATTCTGGCTAACAGTTAATTGCCTTGGAGAATCACTCAGACTGTTAGGTCTATATTTGAGGAACCTCCCTCTGATACCACTAGAAAGATTAGGTTGATAGACACTAAACACCTAGAGGGGGGTGTGAATAGTTCAATTCCTTTTAATCAACTTAGGCAATTAATAATGTTAAAGCACAGTAGAATAAACACAGTACAAACAATCACATCAAGTTCACAACACAGTACACAATGGTTTATAGCGGTTCCCCAATTTATGGGTACGTCCACTCCCCCCCCCCCCCCCTTCACCTATCCAGCAGAGTACTGGATTCGGCCAAAATTCCTTCCACTATCTCAGATCCACAGATCTTACAACTCAGAACCCAACTGGTTCCTACAGCTAATACTTTTTTAAGCCCTATAATTCAAAATCTTTTAAAGACTCCTACCTCAGGCAATAGCCCTACCTCAACCTTAACCACGAGGCCTACAACTCAGATCAACCAAATCCTACCCCTCAGATTCTTCCCAAGAATCCTACCTCAGGCAAAAGCTCTGCCTCAGCCTTTATAAATTTAGGCTTACGACTCAAATCTATATAAAATCTTACAAGAAAATTAATTTCTTAAAACAATAAAATATTTACCCTGATAGAAAGAGAATAGGGTGAATGCTTCTTGATCAGTTCTTGATAGAACTGATTACTTTAGATCCAACCTGTCTTAGCTTCTCCAAAGCTTCTTGAATTTGTACCAAGTAAGGTTGATCTTCAATTGGAGTTGGAGTTGATCTTCAATCCAGCTTCCTTCTTGAATTCAGAATTAGATCTGAATTTTTCTAGCAGACTCTTCAGGATCTGCCTTATTCTGGGTTTGTCTCTTGTTCCCCCTCTCTTATTTTTTTATTACTGTACTATATTTTTGATTGTGATGGAACAGGTCTATATATAGAATCCATCCAAGGTTACCAGCTGATCCGGTTTATAACGGCCTTCTGACAGCTCTGACAGATGTGTCAGCTTTGTTACTTATGACAGCTGTCAGGTCTTCAGTCTTGATAACTGACTCCTCCTTGAACTTCTTTCTCAGTAGAAAAGGGTGTTGAGACAACTCCAAATGTGTCGACATAAATAGAACCTGTGTCGACACAAGTCTTGAAGGTGTTGACACAGCTCCCACATTGTCGAAACAGTCATACTTTAACTTCTTGACTCAACTTCTATTGGATGTGTCGACACAAGTCATGTGTGTCGACACAACCGCTTCTGGTCTCGACATAGCTGGTGTTAACAGATTATTTGAGTGTGTATCGACACAAGTCCTGTGTGTCGACAGAACTGCTTCTTGTCTCGACATAGCTGGTGTTTACAGATTTCTTGAGTGTGTGTCGACACAAGTCTTGTGTGTCGACACAAGCCTTCCAGTCTCAGTATAACTGTTGTTGACAGATTTCTTTGAGTGTGTGTCGACACAAGTCATGTGTGTCGACACAACTACTTAAGGTCTTCAACATAGCTGGTGTTGAGTGTGTGTCGACACAAGTACCGTGTGTCGACACAACTGCTGCTGACAGAATTTCTGTGTGTTAACACAAGTCCTATGTGTCGACAAAATCTTTTCTTTTGGTGTCGACACAAGTCCATCACCAATGTCGACACTTGTACTTAGAATATTTTCCTGCATTTCTTTAACCTGCTCATTCAAACTCAACATTCCATCAAATACACCTTAATGTATACCATTGAGTTAGGTGAGGCTTGTCCAAATCTAGTACACATTTTCCAATGTACCCAACACTCGTTCTCGTCCCTCCTTTCTTTGCTTCCTTCCTCCACTGCCACTACCCACGGTGTCTGGACCTCGAATTATATGGGGATCACGGCCTCACAGCCACAGGAGATCTTGAATGGGGTCTCCCCGGTGGTTGTGTTATGAGTGGTCCTAAGGGCCCACAGGATTGAGGGGAGCTGCTCCACCCAAATCCCCTTCAAGTTCTCCACCTTATTTTTTAGGAGGTTCATGATGATCTTGTTCATAGCCTCCACCTGTCCGTTGCTCCTGGGATGATGGACTGACGCGAACCTGAGGTCAATCCCAAGTTTCCCGCAGAAATTTATGAACTCGGAACTGGCAAACTGTGGCCCATCGTCCGTTATAATGGCCTGGGGCAATCCATGTAGATAGATGATCTCTCCCCATACAAAGTTTCTGATCACCTGGGAGGTCACTTTTTCCAATGCCTTTACTTCCAACCATTAAGAAAAATAATCGATCATGACCAACAAGAACCTCCTTTGCCCACTGGCCTAAGGGAAGGGTCCCACCAGGTCCATTCCCCCGATGGAGAAGGCCCGGGTGCCATGATGCTTCTGAGCCGCTGAGCCGACAGTAGCTGGAGAGGGGCAAACAACTGTCACGTTTGGCACATCTTTATGAATTTAGCGGCATCCTGGCCCAGGGTCGACCAGAAGTACCCTTGACTGACTATCCTTCCTTCCAAGGTCTTTCTCCTTGTGTGACTCATGCACTCTCCGGTATGGACTTCTTCTAAGATCCTCTAAACTTCCATCTCAGGCACGCAACGATCCAACAACCCCGAGAGGGTATTTTTATATAATTGCCCATCACGCATGAGGTAGTATGCAGACTTATGCTTGAATCGCTTCTTATCCATCCCCTCCAGGAACTCACCTATGGATAGGAAAGTTACAAAAGGATCCATCCATGAGGGGTGATGGTCCACCTCCATCAGCTCTCCCTCCTCTATGGATGGGCGGAACAAGTCGGTTATGGTTTCTCCCACTAGGGTCCCATGCTTGGCCAATTCGATGACCAGCTTGTTTTCCTCCCACGACACATGTCAGATGGAGAAGGTCTGGAACATGCCGATGACCCCCTTCACCTTTG
This sequence comes from Platanthera zijinensis, assembly GCA_039513925.1. NCBI lineage: Eukaryota > Viridiplantae > Streptophyta > Magnoliopsida > Asparagales > Orchidaceae > Platanthera > Platanthera zijinensis. The sequence continues at coordinate 104,548,399 of CM077079.1, read as the reverse complement.
TCAAATATAGTTGGAGAGTAGGATCCCTTGCCTCAAACTCCACATTGATCTGAGAGGGAACCACCTTGGAGTCCGTAAGGACCTCCACATCATGCACCCCCAGCTCCCTGGCCAGGTGCAACCCTGCTATTACTGCTTCATACTCAGCCTGATTGTTAGTGATGGGGAAGTGCACGACCATCGTCTCCTCGATCCTTATTCCCTGGGGGCTCTCTAAGATCACCACTACCCCCAAGGAATGCCTCCCCAAGGCGCCATCCACAATCACCTTCCAAGAAACTGGGCGAGTGAGTTCCGCCTCCTCCACCTCAACCATGTAATATACAAGATAGTCGGCCATCGCCTGAGCTTTGATCGAGAGGCGGGGAACAAAGGATATATCGAACTCATTCAGTTCCACCGACCACTTTGCCATCCTACCCGAATGCTCCACCCCCTCAAAGATGTTGCAGAGGGGATGGTCAGTCACCACCTGGATGGAGTGTGCCTTGAAATTGGTTCGGAGCCTTTGGGCCGAGGTGACCAAAGCGAAGGCCAACTTTTCTAAGATTGGGTATCCGAGCTCTGCTTTCCTCAAGTCCCTGCTCATGTAGTAGAGTGGCAACTACTTCTTCCCCACTTCCTAGACCAGGACATAGCTTACCTCCTTGATCCCGACCCCAAGGTACAGGGATAGATCTTCCCCATCCTTAGTCCCTTTGAGGAGTGGATCCTGGGTCAACTGCTTCTTCAAGTCTTGGAATGCCTCCTCGTATTCCTGGGACCAATCGAACTTCTGGCACCCTTTTAGTGCCATGAAGAAGGGAGAGCACTTCTCCCCTGGCCGAGAGAGGAACCTACTAAGTCCTTCCATCTTTCCCATCAGTCGCTAAATCTCCTTGGCATTCTGCGGCGATCACAACTCCATGATTTCCTTGACTTTATCGGGATTAGGCTCCACCCCCGTGAGTGTAAGAAGATGACCTAGGAACTTCCCTCTGCTCGACACGAAGATACACTTCAGGGAGATCAACCTCATCTTATATTTCCGCAGGGTGTCGAAGGTCTCTTCTAGATCCTGGAGATGTGACTTCACCTCCCAGCTCTTGATCATAAGATCACCTACGTACACCTCCAGATTACACCCTTTTTGCTCTCGGAAGATTCGATCCATAATTTTTTGATATGTCGCCCCTGCGTCCTTTAACCCAAAGGGCATCATCTTGTACTAGTAGCACCCATCCCCGGTGATGAAGGAGACATCTTTGATGTCGGGTGGGCTCATCCAAATTTTATTATAACCTGAAAATGCATCCAAAAAACTCATCACAAAAAAACCAACGGATGAGTCAACCAGCGTATCGATCTGAGGTACTGTGTAACAATCCTTATGACATGATTTATTTAACAAAGAAAAATCAACACACATTCTCCACCGACCGTCTCCTTTTATATCATTACAACATTGGATATCCAGGTGGGGTATTGGATTTCGGATACGAACCTGGCCTTGAGGAGCTTGGCCACCTACTCTCAGATGGGCTCAGCCAGCTTGTCCGCGGTGGACCTCTTCTTTTGTTGAATGGGGCGGGCCTCTAGATCAAGGTTGAGATGGTGGCAAGCAATGTCCGCATCAATCCCCGGTATGTCGACCGCACTCCATGCAAATATGTTGACGTTCTTAAGGATGCACTCCAACATCCTCCCCGGGTCCTCCGGGCTCAACCACCCGCTGATGCACACCTTCTCCACCCGGCCCTCACGGGTGAGAACCTCCATCTCTACAACCTCCTCCGCAGCCTCTAGCCGAGACTACTCCTCCCACTTGCTGGAAGCCCCCTCACCCGGGACCTGAACCTCCTCCTCAGCTTCCTCCACGGCCATCACCTCGATCGGCTCCTCCAGAACTCCTTCCGCCTCCTCCACCTGGGTGTGGATCTCCTCCTCCACTTCCATCTCCTTTGCCTCTACTCTGACCCCCTGCCTGGACAGCTCCTCCTTCCTCCTCTCCATCTCCTCGACTCTACCTTGCCAAGAGATGGAGTTCATCGCAGTTACATAACACTCCCTTGATATTTTGGGATCTCCTCAGACCCCGACCTGGATTCCCTCGACACTAAACTTCAAGCACTGATGGAAGAAGGAGGGTACGTAGTTGAAGGCGCTAATGAGGGCCACCCGAAAATGGCATTGCAGCTGTTGGGGGCATCCACGATGATGAATCTATAGTCCCTAGAGTGCCCCTTAGGACAACATGGAGTCCCACTCCCCCTTCTACCTGCTTCCTCTATCCCGAGAACCCGAACAGAGGTCCATCTAAGGCCAGCACCCTCCTGGCCTCCAAATTCATTGTGCCAAATTACTTTTAAAGATGACGTTGACCAAGCTCCCGTTGTTGATGAGGATCCGGGAGATAGTAAAATTCTCGACCGAGGTCTGGATGACCAACGCATCGCAGAAAGGATCCTCATGATGCGACATATCTTTCCTTGAGAAGGTGATCTTCTCATCCGCGGGTGGGGTTTGGGACGTGAGCCAATGCTCTGACGGTACTTGGTGTGAAGGCTCGCCTTCCGAGCGGCCTCGACTCCCCCCCCCCCCAAGGATCACCCTGATCCCTCCTCGAGCTCCGACATCAGCCCGGTCATTGCTCCTATTTTCCTCACCCCTGGGCAGGACCTCCTCAATCTGCACCTCTTGGAGGGGTTGTTGTTGCTGCTCCATATTCCCCCTTATCACGAGGAACTTCGGGCATGTGGTCGTGGAATGGCCCTCTTCCTGGTGGAAGTCACAATAAGGGAACTCTACCTTGACTTCTTGCTTTCTCCTCTGCTGACCTCTCCCCCTCCCCTAGGATATTGCCATTGCCTGACGTTGATCGGGGAGAGGAGGAAACTAGCCCTGCCTCGAGCATGGAGGGTTAAACTGACCCTGGTCCCCCTGGAGGTTGTCACCTCAATGGAAACCTCTCCGTTGGCCTTGGTCCTGCCACTCCTGCTGCATCCAGCCGAGCCGATTGTTCGGCTCCTGACGCCCCCACCTCGGCTAATTTCTCACGATGTACATGGGTGTACCTTTTAAAAGATCGCTCTGAATTATTCTCTTTAGAGACATATTTTTATTTTATGATTAAAACTCAGTTTGATGTCTCTATCAAAATCTTTTGCTCTGATAATGCCAAAGAATATGTAGTCATGATTTTTCTTCTTTCTGTTTGTAAAATGGGATTGTTCATCAAACTAGCTGTGTCTATACCTCACAACAAAATGGTGTGCCAGAATGCAAAAACCATCACCTCCTTGATGTCACATGCACTCTGATGACACAGATGAAGGTTCCTTGCTCCTATTGGGGCTATGTCGTTCTAATCTCCTGCTATCTCATCAATCAAATTCCCTCCACGGTTCTCCACGGTCAAAGCCCATTTTCCATTCTCCATCCGGGCAAGGATCTGATTCCTTTCCCTCTACGTATCTTTGGGTGCATGGCTTTTGTGCACGCTCCCTCTGCCACCCGTGACAAACTCTCCCCATGTGCCATTAAATGTATCTTTCTAGGGTACTCTACCACTCAGAAAGGTTATTGTTGTTTTGACCCCGTTCTTCACAAGAAGTTCGTCTCCATAGACGTAACCTTCCTCGAAAATGCATCCTATTTCTCTCGTGACTGCTCTTTCCCTCCTGATTTTCCTACTTCTCTTACCGTCCCTCCGTCCCGTCTACACCTACCGAGATATCTCTTCCTCCTCTATACATCGTCTCCTCCTACTCTATCTCTGCCTCCGTTGTCTTCCTCCTCTCCGCAGTCGTATCTCTCTACTCCCGCACCAGCACTCTCTGTCATAGATGCACCGGATACTGAGGAACACGCCGACATGGATCTTTCCATTGCTCTTCGCAAAGGGGTGCATACATGTACCCAACACTCGCTTGTTGCTTTTGTTTCCTATGCTCGTCTTACTCCTTCTCGCAAGAATTTTGTGCTGGCTATCTTGGCCACTACCACTTCCCGCACCTACCAGGAAGCCCTCGTTGTTCCTCATTTGAAGGTTGCCATGGATGAGGAAATTGCCACCCTCAATGAGTGCATAGACCCTTGTTCCTCTTCCATTGGGCACTGAAGTTATTGGCTGTCGGTGGGTCTTTGTTGTGAAGTTCACTCCGGATGGCAGTATGGATCGTTATATGGCTCGACTTATCACCAAAGGATTCACTCAAACTTATGGTGTTGATTATTTTGACACCTTCTCTCACGTTGCTCGTCTCAGCACTATTCGGGTACTCCTCTTTGTGGCCGTCAACAGGGATTGGCCCATTTGACAACTGGATGTCAAATATGCCTTTCTCTATGGTGATCATCAAGAGGATGTCTACATAGAGAAACCCTCCTAGGTATCTTGCTCAGGGGGAGACACGGGTATGCGGGCTGAAGAAGGCCACCTATGGACTAAAGCAAAGCCCTCGGTCTTGGTTTGACAAGTTTAGCGACATTGTGGCAGCCGTGGGTTTTACAAGAAGTTCTAACGATCAGTAATTGTTCATTCGCAAAACCTCCCTGGGTCTGGTGCTAATTGCCGTATATGTGGAACTCCTTTGGATCAACCTGAAATCTAGCATACACAGATGTGGCAAACATTATATCTGGCCTTTTAGTTATAAGATAGAGAAGAGAGGCAATAGTTGCTCTATAAGTTTTTTAGTCAATGGAATGACTTGACTCATTTCTATCAATAACAACATTTGTCGCCATGAATGTTATCATTATGGAGGCATTTTCCATCCCAAACTTTTTTATCGGTTCTTTTGCAAACTTAGATTGGGATATGAAAATGCCCTCGTCACTTTACTTCACTTGAAGACCAAGGAAGAAGGATAATTCCCTCATGCTACTCACTTCAAATCTAGACTGCACTAGGTCAGCAAACTTTTTGCAAAGTCATGGATCTATGGAGCTAAATATAATATCATCTAAATAAATTTAGGCAATAAACAACTTATGTTTGTGTGCTCTTGTGAAAAGTGCTTTATCTATTTTTCCTCTTATAAAAGAGTGTGAAAAAAGAAAAGTAGATAGCGTCTCATACTAGGCTCTTGGTGCTTGCTTGAGAACATATAGTGCTTTGTTTAATTTGCGCCACGGCTAACTGACGATGACCCGGTTGTCGAGGCGCTACGGCATAAAGATCTTAGACGCCGTGATGACGCTGAAGGAAGTGCACGTTACAAGCTCCGCCCGCGGCGTGCTCGAACCGCCATGAAAATTTAGCTTTACTTATCTTATTTCATGAAATCTATTTTTATATTTTTAGAATATAAAATTATCCAATGTTTAGTAATAATTTTATATTCATGGCATGTTTTTATTTCTTTAATTTAAACAGTTTTATTTTTGGTGTGCACTTAGCCATTCGGGTGGATGAGATTACATCTCCATCATGAAGGGTTGAGGCTTGTTGTAATCTCCTATTTACGGAGGTGTTTATGAGGAATCAAGTATTGAAGATCTTAAACCTAAAATTTCCCTTGCATGAGAAATTCGGCCAAGGCTAAGCCTCTAGCCGCCGCCCCCCCTTGTGTGGTGTGAAGCCGCCGCCCCCCTTGCTCCCTCCATCCGCTTTGGTGCGACTCCGGCGTGGCTTCCTTGGTGCGACTCCGTGGAAGAAGGTTGCAAAACGTTCGGTGTGACGCCGGCGGATCCGTGGAGAGAGTGATTCTCCCACCCTATCTTTGTGTGAAACGTTCATCCCGGTTGGGTAATCTCATCCCTCTTCCTTGTGTGATTCTCTTCTTTAGTTGTGGTGGTTTCACACTCATTTTCTCCGGATCTTTAATTCAATCGCTACAAGTTTTGAATCGAAATCGCCGTTGCAAGGCTTTTTAATTCCGGATCGGGTGGATCCTATTTGCTTGAGCGGATCTTGGCCTATAGCCTTGGTCTTGCTCTCTAAAAGGAGTGGCAACCTTTGTGTTTTCTTGGGGAATACTCCGACTCAAATTTCCGATCGTTGTTTTCGAGTCGACCATTCCTCCTTTGTTATTTGCCCTGCGTTCTTGCGACGAGAACTATTGTGAGCGATAGGTGTTGTGTAGGTGCGGTAGATCTACGACGTGTAGTGCGTAGGGCGGCGTAATTTCGTGGATACCTCCGACTCGGGACGCACCCTACACCAATTTGGTATCAGAGGCGGTCGTTTCAACTACCACGTTGCAAACATCCTCTCTGCGTTCTTCGTTGGTTGATCTGAACTTTCAAAGACCTGAAATTTTCGGATTGGTCTGCGTTTAGTAAATCCCCCGGAATTTTAAAACTTTTCAAAAAAATCTAAAAAAAAACTGTAGCTTCCTGCACTTATTTCCAGCAACTTTAAAACAGAAAATTTTTCGATTCGGCCTCGTTAAGTCAGCCTGCAAATTAGAACATCGTAATTCTGTACAGTTGGTCTACAAATAGCGGGCTGAAATCTTTAATTTTCAGCAAAATTTCAAAAAAAAAAAAAATTAACGATCTACATGTTTCTTACATCAAGCTTTTCAAAAAAAAAAATTTTACATTCTAGCTACAGCCCTAGGAAAAATCATCTCATAATTTTCTGGGTCTTGCATGCGCACTAGGCTAGGCACGGAATATACGGCACCGTCTACGTCTAGGATGGCTGAGAACGGGAATGAACTTCATAACGCTGAAGTGATAGCAGTTCTACGTAATGATATGGCGGAGCTTAGGGCCACTTTAGCACAGATTTTACAAAATCAAGTTAGGTCACCACCACCACCCGCTAATGTTGAGTTGCCCCGCCGACACCAACACTTCTCCGATTCGGATTCGAATGGGGACTCCCCACGAGTGCCCCCTCGAGGCTGTCGCCACGAGCGAGAGTTTGACATTACTAGGGCCATCAAGATTGATGCCCCCACTTTCGATGGCATGGGAGATCCACAGAACTTCCTTACGTGGATAGTGGACATGGAATGTTACTACGACTGGCATCATCTCACGGACCCCCAAAAGGTCCAAGTTGCCAGGATGAAGTTGACAGGCCGTGCCAAAACTTATTGGCTAAATGAAGAGCGTAGGCTAGGTGCTGGAGACGGAAACCCAATTATTGGGTGGACCATAATGAAGAATTTGTTGACCGATCAGTACGTTCCCGCGTACCATCGGTCACAGATGTTTGACGAGCTTGCCACCCTGCGGTAGGGCTCAAATTCAGTAGCGGAGTATATGGGAGAACTGAAGGACCGAATGGTGCGTTGTGATCTGAAGGAAATCCCCGAGGTCACCCTCTCTAGATTCCGTAAGGGACTTAATCCCGACATTCAGCGGAAGCTCTTACGATATGGCCACACTGATCTAAACACGACATTCAATGTCGCCCTCGACATTGAGAAACAGTTAGCATCTAAGGCACACTCCCGTTATTCCCTTACGAAGGGAAAATCCACTACCGGATCATCTTCCTCCACATATCAGGACAAAGGAAAGTTCTGGTCCGCCGAGTCAAAGACTGTCGTGATCACTGCTAGGAACACTAAGAACCCTGCGAGCGAATGTATTCCTATCGGAAAGGTTAGCAAGACTAACGCCACATGTTACTCTTGTGGCATTCAAGGTCACTACGCCTTTGAATGCCCAACGAAAACTAAAGCCATAGCCTTGTTAGAGTCGACGACCGATCTTGCGGATTACGTTAATGAGGCTGCTGAGGAGAGCAACCCGAAAGGGGTCCCAAGTGACTTAGAGGACGATCACCCCCTTATGGTGATGCGTTGTATCTTGGCCACTCCTCGTCCATTAGATGAGTGGAAGAGGACGAGCATATTTTCTCTGATTTTTAAGAGTGGCGAGAAGCTTTGCAAGCTGATTATTGATAGTGGTAGTTGTGTGAATGTCATATCTGAGAACGCCATTGCACGTATGTCCTTGACCACGGAACCACACCCGACCCCATATCAGGTCGCTTGGATCAACAAGATCTTTGTACCCGTTACCAAGCGATGCCTGGTTCCACTCTCATTCAAATCCTACATTGATGAGGTGTGGTGTGATGTCCTTCCGATGGGCGCTTGTCATGTGTTGTTAGGCCGCCCTTGGCTATATGACCGTGATGTTACTCATTTTGGTAGAGCCAACACTTATGAATTCAAATTCAATGGCAAAATCATCACCTTGAGACCGACCATCCCAAAGGAGCCCATAGTCTTGGCTAAGGACACCACTATCCCGATAGAACGGAAAACGTTGAATCTAGTTGGAAGGAAAGAGTTTGAGAGAGATCTGTTCCTTGATGGAATTATGTATGCGCTAGTCCTCCTAAGTGCGAAGCCCGATTCTAGCATTTTGGATGAGTTACCTAGTGAGTTACGGGTACTATTGGAAGAGTATAGGGACGTGTACCCGGATGAGTTGCCGCCCACGTTACCCCCGCTTAGGAATATCCAGCATGCGATATACCTCATCCCGGGGTCTTCCTTGCCAAATCAACCCCATTATCGACTCCACCCCGCAGCTCACCTGGAGTTGTAGTCCCAAATAGAGGGCTTAATGGAGAAGGGTTTTATTAGGACGAGTATGAGTCCATGTGCTGTACCAGCCCTACATGCCCCCAAGAAGGATGGTACATAGAGGATGTGCGTTGATAGCCGGGCTATCAACAAAATCACCATCAAGTATAGGTTCCCCATTCCCCGCCTAGATGATTTGTTGGATGTCTTGTCTGGAGCCACCGTATTCTCCAAATTAGATCTTCGGAGTGGCTATCACCAGATTAGGATATGAGAGGGCGACGAGTGGAAGATGACATTTAAGTCGAAGGATGGACTGTACGAATGGCTTGTGATGCCCTTTGGGTTATCCAATGCCCCTAGTACCTTCTCCCGGATGATGACACATGTCTTTCAGCCATTCATGGGGAAGTTCGTTGTCGTCTACTTTGACGATATACTGATTTATAGCACCTATACTACCGAGCACATCTCCCACATGAGAGTGATCCTTTCCACCCTGCGAAAGGAGACTTTATTTCTCAATCTTAAGAAATGCACTTTCAATGCCTCAGAGGTAGAGTTCTTAGGTTACATAGTCGGTTCTAAGGGTATTCGAGTTGATCCGGGCAAGGTTCAGGTCATCAAGGACTGGCCCGTGCCAACCACCCTACGTGAGGTACGTAGTTTCCATGGGTTAGCCACGTTTTATCGTCGTTTCATATGAGACTTCAGTAGTATTATGGCGCCTATCACCGACTGTATGAAGAAGGGAGAGTTTACATGGACGAAGTCCGCCACCTATGCTTTTGAACGAATAAAGGAGCTTATGACTGAGGCACCTGTCTTACGTCTACCTGACTTTGCTAAAGTCTTTGAGCTCACATGTGATGCGTCTGGGGTAGGGATTGGAGGTGTCTTGAGCCAGGAGGGCCATCCCGTTAGTTATTTTAGCGAGAAGTTGTCCGGCCCTAAGTTGAACTATTCAAACTACGATAGGGAATTTTATGTTGTAGTCCAATGCCTACACCATTGGAGGCACTATCTCCTCTCCAAGGAGTTTGTGATCCTCTCCGATCATGAGGCTTTACGTTTCATCAATGGCCAGCATAAGATCAGACCACGACACGCTAAGTGGGTAGCTTTCTTACAAGGCTACACATTTAATCTCAAGCACCTTAAGGGAGCTGATAACCGAGTCGCAGACGCCCTTAGTCGTCTTACTATTTTACTCACCTCTATGGAAGTACATGTTGTAGGATTTAAGCGGATTAAGGATGAGTACGCTACGTGTCCTGACTTCCAGGACTTTATTTATCTGCCCAGGATAGTTCCCCCACTACGATATCTGCATACGTTATCAAGGACGGTTACATGTTTAGGAACGTGAAGCTATGTATCCCGCAGTCATCGTTACGACTACATATCATATGGGAATTGCATAGCGGAGGGTTGAGTGGCCACTTCGGTAGAGATAAGACCATTACGCTAGTCGAGGACAAATTCTATTGGCGAAAACTGAAGGTTATGGTGGGGCAGGTAGTGAGTAGCTGCCGCATGTGTCAGGTGTCTAAGGGAAGTAAAACCAACGTTGGATTATATACTCCCTTGCCTATTCCCTCAATGCCTTGGGTAGACGTTAGTATGGATTTTGTATTAGGCCTCCCCATTACTCTACGCCGTCACGACTCAGTTTTTGTAGTGGTGGATAGGTTTTCAAAGATGGCTTATTTCATCCCATGCAGTAGGACAAACGATGCGTCTCACGTTGCTAAACTCTATTTTAAGGAAGTCGTTAGTCACCGTGGAGTACCAAAGACCATAGTATCGGATAGGGACGTAAAATTCACTAGTTATTTTTGGAAAACTCTTTGGATTTTAATGGGAACGAAATTATTGTTTTCCTCCGCCTATCACCCCCAAACTGATGGGCAGACGGAAGTGGTTAATTGGAGCCTAGGAAATTTGTTACGATGCCTTGTGAGTGATCATAAGAGCACTTGGGATCTTCTCCTTCCCCATGCCCAATTAGCCTACAATAACTCCAAGAATAGGTCTACGGGTCTGTCCCCGAATGAGATTGTCCATGGGTATAAGGCTCCTGTGCCGCTTGACTTGGTGTCGTTGCCCCCAACGTACAAGGCAAGTCAGTTTGTACAATCCTTCGCCCAACACATCCATGATTTACACGCACGTATACAGGCCACTTTGACCACGCAATATGACTCTTATCAAGCGCACGCTAATTTACATCGGAGAGTATCAAACTTCAAAATTGGCGATCTTGTTTTAGTCCGTTTAGTTCCCGAACGCTTGCCAACTGGCACCGTTAAAAAGTTAGCACCAAAGCACACCGGCCCTTTTCGGATTATTAAAAAGTTAGGTGACAACGCTTTCATTTTGGACTTGCCTGCTGATTGGGGAATCTCCCCCTTTTTTAACGTTTTGGATTTAATGATGTTTGTGTCACCACCACAAGAGTTGATTTCTTTGTCGTCTTCTTCTCCCACTCAAAATTCTTATGGGTTGGGGAGTGGTAGTTCGGATGATCTCTCTCTTTCGGTCCCCGCAGGTATAACATCGGATGGTACGTTGCCTTCTTTTACTCCTACTGCTAACATGTTTCCCAGGTTTCCCAGGACATTCCTCACTCCGGATATGATACTTGATGCGGAACCGTTCACTACTCCGGATGGTACTACTTACCGCTTTCTGGTCCGTTGGCATGACCGCCCCCCTTCGGACGACTCTTGGGTACTCGCGACAGAGCTTCAACGTTTGGATGCCGAGCTTCTCCGCCGCTATCTCTCCACTCACGCATCAGAGATACATGATTTTGAGTGGGGGAGGATTGATGCAGCGCCACCACTAACTGATGATGACCCGGTTACCGAGGCGCTACGGCATAAAGATCTTAGACGTCGTGATGACGCTGAAGGAAGTGCACGTTACAAACTCTGCCCGCGGCGTGCTCGAACCGCCATGAAAATTTAGCTTTAATTATCTTATTTCATGAACTCTATTTTTATATTTTTAGAATATAAAATTATCCAATGTTTAGTGATAATTTTATATTCATGGCATGTTTTTATTTCTTTAATTTAAACAAATTTATTTTTGGTGTGCACTTAGCCATTCGGGTGGATGAGATTACATCTCCATCATGAAGGGTTAAGGCTTGTTGTAATCTCCTATTTAAGGAGGTGTTTATGAGGAATCAAGTATTGAAGATCTTAAACCTAAAATTTCCCTTGCATGAGAAATTCGGCCAAGGCTAAGCCTCTAGCCGCCGCCCCCCTTGTGTGGTGTGAAACCGCCGCCCCCCTTGCTCCCTCCATCCGCTTTGGTGCGACTCCGGCGCGGCTTCCTTGGTGCGACTCCGTGGAAGAAGGTTGCAAAACGTTTGGTGTGACGCCGACGGATCCGTGGAGAGAGTGATTCTCCCACCCTATCTTTGTGTGAAACATTCATCCCGGTTGGGTAATCTCTTCCCTCTTCCTTGTGTGATTCTCTTCTTTAATTGTGGTGGTTTCGCGCTCGTTTTCTCCGGTTCTTTAATTCAATCGCTACAAGTTTTGAATCGAAATCGCCGTTACAAGGCTTTTTAATTCCGGATCGGGTGGATCATATTTGCTTGAGCGGATCTTGGCCTATAGCCTTGGTCTTGCTCTCTAAAAGGAGTGGCAACCTTTGTGTTTTCTTGGGGAATACTCCGACTCAAATTTCCGATCGTTGTTTTCGAGTCTACTATTCCTCCTTTGTTATTTGTGCTGCGTTCTTGCGACGAGAACTATTGTGAGCGATAGGTGCTGTGTAGGTGCGGTAGATCTACAACGTGTAGTGCGTAGGGCAGCGTAATTTCGTGGATACCTCCGACTCGGGACGCACCCTACACCAATTTAAAAACATGGGATGGATCTATTTTTCCTCTATGAGAGTTCAATTTTCTCTCTCAATAATCCCATTTTGCTGGGGTGTTCTAGGTGAAGATAATTCTTGATGAATCCCATATTCTTCACAGAATCTTGTCATGCTATCAGACTGGAATTCAGTCCAATGGTCACTTATGATTTTGACCACAGAGTTGTTGAACTCATTCAGAATTTGCTTGACAAACTTAGTGAAGATATCAAAGGTTTCATTCTTTCTCCTTAGGAAGAATACCCAAGCAAACCTGGAAAAGTCATCAACCACCACAAGGGTGTAGACCTTCCTACCAAGACTATGAACTGATATTGGACCAAACAAGTCCATATGCAGGATGCATAGGCACCTCACAGAATCTTTTGTCCCAATACCCTTGAAGGAAGCTTTTATCTGCTTGCCCTTTTGACAAGCAGAGCAAATGCCCTCCTTGGAGGACTTCACATTGGGACCATTCCTAACTAGCTCTTGACTGAAGAGCTTACCAATAGTCTTGTAATTTACACGGGCTAGCCTTTTATGTCATAGGACACAATAAGAGGCTTTCTCATTTTCTAGTAGACAGATAGGAAAATCTGTATCTAGATATAGAAAGTTTAAGCAATAAACATTTCCACTCCTAGTGTCTGTCAAGATGATCTCTTGGTCACTTAACCTCCTAATTAGGCACTCATCCTTGTGGAAGACAATAACATAGCAAAGATCCGAGAGCTAGCTTATGCTTATAAGGTTGTGTTGAAACCCTTCAACATAAGCCACCTTAGTGATGGTGACTATGGCATTGGTGATCTTACCATAGCCTTTGGTTACCCCTCTATCTGAACTACCAAAGATTACTTTGGGTCCATCTTTTACTGGAGTATACTCCTTCAAGTTATTCCTTGTCCCAATCATGTGCCTGGAACAAGCACTGTCCAAGTACTATATAGAGGTATGGCCTCTTAGACTAACCTGCAATATACAGTTTACTTAACCTTAGGACCCCAATATCTATTGGGTCCTAGGTGCATATTAGTATGAAATTGAATATGTCCATCAGCAGAATTTCTGACAAGTGGACTGACCCTAGCTCTGGCCACATTGGGATTGTGCCAGCAGTCAATGGCAAAATACCCTATCTTACCACAACACCAACAGTCATGTATGTTATATCTTCTCTTCTGTGTCGGCCTTGCAGCTTGGTTAGTTGCAGCCTTAATAGGAGGAAGATGTGATGTAGCCCTTTTCTGATTTCTTTCAGCTAGAATTTGACTGAAGGCAAGTCTTCTAGCTCTTGTTTGGTCTGCTCTGAGTGCTTTCAGCAGCAAGCTGCTTTTCAAAGAGCATGCTTTTGATGGCATCAGAAATTCCCAAATCAGCCTGGATGTTAGACTTGCCCTTAGTCTAAGCCTTATTTGCCAGATTCAGAGCTTTGGCTGTAGCAACATTTTTGAGTGTTGGAGCTGAAGCACCAAAAACAAATGGTCCAGTTTGGTCCATTTGAGTTTTCTCATGGGCAACCATAAAGGTACTCACCTGGCTAGAGCTGTCACCGTGGCAGTGAACATATTTGTTCACCCAAGAGGAACAATCTTTCTCCCAGTGACCACAGGGGCTTTCTTGGTCATACCTGTTAGATGGTGACAGAATTTTTCTAAAAATAATGGAAGGCTTGGAAGCAATAGGCTAAGCAGGAGCTGGAGATTTTCCCTTCCTTTTGGAAGGGGCAACTATTGTGCTTCCCTTGAATCCCAACCCCTTCTTACCCTTTTGAGAGGATAAGGTGTCTATCAAGGGTAGTACTATACTTGGCTTAAAATAGCTAGCCACTATTCTTTTCTCCTTCTCAAGCCCTTCTTCAAGCTACCTGATAAGACAATCTTGTGCTTGATGGAGGCTATCTGGATGTCCAAGAGGGACTTCAGTTGAATTATTTCCCTAGCTTTCTGATCCAGCAGATTAGCTGTTACAGTCTGCTGGGCAACTACAATCTTATGAGATGAAATCTCTTTAGCATTCTTCTTAAACAACTTCTTCACCTTCTTAAAGGCATTAAAAAGTTCTCCATACTTGTCAATCTATTTATTGACATCTCCTTCAGATCCATAATCTTCGTCACCACTAGGTGAAGAGGTTTCTAAACAAGGACTGGTCTCATACTTAGACATAGAAGCAGAATTGGGTAAAGAATATACCTTGCATTGACCAGGCTGATCTTGGCTGCCCTCTTCATCTGTCATTTCCATCAGCCCCTTTTAGCTATGGGCATCTTCATCCTCCTCTGAGTCACTGTATGATAGTGTCAGAGGGGCCCTGATTTCTATGCTCACTGGTGGATTGACTTCTCATGCTGCAACAGCTTTATCTTTAGCAGCAGTAGTAACTTGCCCAATGTAGGCTTCCTCTTCTTCAGACTCAGATGATGATAAGTCTGTCCAACTATTTCCCTTCTTAGCAATGAATGACTTCTCCTTCTTCCCTTCGTTTTGATGATGCTTTTTCTCCTCAGCCTCCTTCCTCTTCTCTGGGCAGTCAACTATCATATACCCAGGCTTGCTACAACAGTAGAAAACTACTTTAGAAGATTTATATTTATTAGTTTTGGAACCATACCTGTCAGTCTTGGACTAATTCTTCCTGTGATGAGTGGAATTGGAAGGCCACTTCTTCCAATGCTTCATCTTCATCAGCCTCTGGAGTTGCCTGGAGAAAGCTGCAAAATCCTCATCAGACATGCAGCTATCTGATGCTTCTGATTCTGAGCTGTCTGACTCAGCTTGTCTTCTTAGAGAAGAGGGAATCCTCTCCTTGCCCTTCCTTGTTCTTTCTGCTCTAAAGGCCAAGGACTTTTCCTTGGCTTGGGATTTGTTGGTGGCCTCCTCATCTTTCCTGGCAGCTAGCTGCATCTCATAAGAGAGCAGTTTTCCAAACAATGTTTGGAGAGGATATTCAGCAACCTTGGCCACCTCTCTTATGGCACAGATCTTAGTATCCCAGTCTCTAGTGAGATATCTAAGAAACTTTTCATTTATTTCATAATTATTAAAGACCCTCCCATAGGTCTTCAACTCATTTATGATCTTGAAAAATCTTTCATAGTAGGCAGCTATGTTCTCTTTCAGATTTTTCCTGAAAGCCTCATACTCCAGGTTGAGCAGAGACTTCCTATCATCCCTTACCTCTTTAGTACCCTCCATATAGACCACAAGAGTGTCCAACGTCTCCTTGGAGGTCTGGCAATGAACCAAGTTCTGAAAAGTTGAGTCTTCTACTACACTTGCAATGATGTTCTGTGCTCTCTTGTCCAAGCCAGCTAAGATGACCTAATCTTTTGTCATTTTAGAGTATTTTTTGGTGTCTTGATGTTGGTATTCAGAGAAGAGACCTTCATAGGAATGACAGGTCCCTCAATGACTGTTGCAAAGATCCTTGGATCATAGGCTTCCATAAATATCCTCACCCTCGCTTTCCATATTCCAAAATACTCCTTCCTGCAGATGGGGAGTTTCATGGAACTCAGCTCTCTCTGGCTCTCTCCTGCACTTAACTACAGCTACCTTTGGAGATCACTCAGATTGTTAAATCCCTTTTTGAGCAACCTCCCTATGATACCACTTTAAAGTTCTTATTTTCAAGGTAGCTAGCAACCTAGAGGGGGGTGAAAAGGTTTGTCTTAGTCTTTTGAGTTTCTTTTTATTTGTTCTTGAGTTACTTTGTGATTGAATAGATGGAGGCTTTTTAAAAACCTACAAACAGAAAACAATCACAGGAAAGCACACAAGTATTTTTATTGTGGATCCCCAAAATTATGGGTACATCCACTCTCCTCCCTCCTTGTTAACTTCCTATTAGTTAAGGCACTTCTCCAAAATAATGCTCCAAGGAGCTTACACCTCATATCCCTCAGGATCTCTCAGTCTCCTCCAAGACTTACACCTCAGCCAAAAGGTCCTACACTCAGTGATACAAGTATCACCTACCTCAGGCAATTAAGCCTCACCACTCAGGCTAAGGAGGATAGCCCTACCTCAGAGCAAAATTGCTCCTACAACTCAGAGAGATTCACTCTCTTATAGCTCAGGCAATATTGCTCTACTTCTCAGTGAGTGAAACTCACCTACCTCAGATCCCAGAAGATCCTACACTCAGAGAGGAGCCCTCTCCTACAGCTCAGGCAAATTTTCTCTACCTCAGGCCTCATATCCAGAAGGATCCTATAACAAGAAATAATGTAATTAACTTTGACACAGAGAAATTTATCCATGTCAACAACTTGAGCCGAGAAATTTCTACTCTAACTCTCCTCACAAAAGAGAAAAATTTTGTTGGAGGAACTCAGAAGCTGACTCCTAAACTTGTTGTAGAAGGCTAAAGATCTGTTGATCTTGAGTCTTCAAGCAGCTTACTGAACCTACTGAAGGCTGAAGGTTCTTCTTTCTTCAGAACTATTTCTGATCCTGTTGTGGCAGATGGAGACTACACAGTTATCGGAACTTTTTCTTGCAAGAGATCTTCAAGCTTTTTACATGCAGTAATGGCGAGGAAGATGAAGTCAGCTTCTATCCTTTTTAAGTTGATAATGCCCTTAAAAAATTATCTTGTTTCTTAGCCCATCTAATCCTTTTGTAGTTCGCTGATCAACGGCTCTTATAGATCAGTGGGCCCCACCTGCAGCTTCCAGCAGCGCCTTGCTTTAACAGAAGAAGACATACAGTAGCTTCTCGGCAAAGTTTTTCGTGTTCTGTAGCTTCTTCGTACTTGATTTGAACTTAGTTGACCTTGTCGATTTTGCTGACATCATCACCTATGGACTTAGCAAAAATCAAGCATCAGTAGAATAGCCGTTGAGTGAATGAGCTTCAGTCAACGCCAAAACACTTAGACAGAGTTCTATCTATTTAGGCGTTGACAACGTTGAGTGAGTAAGCTCCACTCAATGCTTTTAGCCTTAACCAATTATGTAGCCTTTTCTGCCTGCCTGGCGTTGAGAGCGTTTAGTGAGCACACCTCACTCAACGCCTTGTGCCTTAGCCTATGTATTCTGTAAATTAGGCATTGAGAGCGTTGTGTGAGTATACATAAATGCTTTTTGCCTTAGACAAAATCTTCCTGCTTCTCGGGCATTGAGAGCGTTGAGTGTGTCTTCATCACTCAATGCTTTTTTCCTTAGAAAAGCTTTCTGCATCTTAGGCATTGAGAGCATTGAGTGAGCATACCTCACTCAACGCTTTTGGACTTAGCCAAATTTATGTGTTTAGAAACACTAGCTTTGACTGACTGAGTGTTACTCAACACTTATGAGGTTATGTGTTGAGTGAATGAACTTCACTCAATGCCTGTGGACTTAGCCACCTTTCTGCCTCTTAAACCTTAGGATTTGACTGTCTCATCCTGCCTCACTCAACTCTAAACTGAGTTCGACGAATGCTGAACTGAGTTCGATGAACGGTGAGCTCTGCTTGACGAACTCTGAACTTAGTTCGACGAATTCTGAACTGAGTCCGACGAATTCAGAATCTCAAACTCTGAGTTTAGTTCGACGAACGCTGAGCTCAGCTCGTCAAACTCTGAACTCAGTTCGACGAACTCTGAACTCAGTTCAACTCATAACTTTTTTGATGTATGGCATTGAGTGTGTCTTCATCACTCAATGCCAAACTACTTAGCCATATTTCTTCCTATAGCTGTATGACATTGAGTGAGTCAACTCCACTCAACTCCTTTGGACTTGGGCAAATTCCTGCCTTTCCAGCATCTTCACTTTGTGACCACTTGTCACATCACTGCCAATTACAACTATATGTATATCGTTGACAACTATATGTATATCATTTACAAGATTGACTTCCTCAAATCTAGGACATTGTGGGCAATGGACCCCAACAATTTTAATCCAGGAAAACTAGTTCTGGAAGCTACCGCGGGGCGTTAGGTAATTAATGCTTGGAGGTAGGTCACATACCTCATTTTTCTGGGCAAATTTCTCCTTGGAGATCTATGCACCCTTTAGAGAATCACAGGCTAACAATCACAACATTATATGCAAGAGAAGAAATAGAAAATGAATTGCATTAAAAACTAAATCAACAACTATTTTTAACGATTACCAAAACTTGATCTCCGTGACGCTGGAGTTCAGAGGCAGTGAATGTAGAAAGACTTTTGGCTTTTTATACCGACCCGCTCCCCAAACCGTTTGGCTCTCTCCCTTTCCCTCCAAGAAAAGTCTTCGAGTCTGCTTTTCACCTTCACGCAAGGAAGTGTCTTAGAGCCCTACTAGATCCCCCAATCTAGACGTCCAATCCCCGGGACAATTTCCCACAGAATCCTCCCTGGATTCCGACGACCTTCACTGGTAAATTAACCTCAACACAAGAATACAGAGAAAAGAAAGCGTACACCAAGAAAATATTAAAGTTTATATCCCCCTCAAGATTGTTTCTCCATTGAGAGATCTGTGATCGGCGCTTGGAATCATTATGTGCTCGCAAGGGATCAAATCTTTGTAGTCATTGTTGTCCTTGGCATGTCGGGGTTCTTCGTGCGTGAATAGGAAGGAGTCGGTTTTCTTTTCCTTCGATGAAGATGGAGGAATGGAGCACAGAGGCGGCTACCGAACAGTAAGAATCATAGATCTGAGTCTCTATTCATCTTAGTAAGGAATAAAGAAAATGAGATGCCTTTTATACGTCTTTATAATAATAGGCTACTGTCGGTAGTAAGACTAGTGCCCTACGGTAGGTCGACGGGCTTGATGTTGACAGTTGTCCGGCAAATTAGGAAAAATATTCAAAATGAATACTTTCCTGTTTTTCTATGCTAGCGTGGCGCGGTAGGAAAGTATCGTCTTGCAGTAGTTCAGGTATCCTGACAGATCCATCATGACGACTATTGAGTCTGCTAGCACGGTTCGGTAACAAGTTAACGCCTTCGTGGTAACATCCCGAGCACCTCGCTGAATTAAATCCTCAGGCTAACGCGAGCGGTAAGACTAGTGCTGTGTCATAGCAACCCGAGAGCCATGTCGATTAAATTCAGGATACCGCCCGGCGGTAACTACAAATGCTCGGAAGTAGGTGTCATAAGAAAGCCTGCTTGCTTTGCTTAGACCTGTAAACCTGCACACTCTACCAAACTCAAATGTGATCAAATACAACATGTGAATTGATATGATCAAACTGAAGATATGTGAAACTTCAACTCCAACAAACTCCCCCTTTTGATAATATCAAATCCTGTTCATGAGATATAATACTAAAGTGCATGGTACAGCGTATATATAAGAGATAATCTTTAAAGCTCAGGTTTCAGGTTACATATAACTCCCCTACACACGCAATCCCCCTATATATGTATTCTATATGCTCCCCCTATCTATGTGCAAATAGTTAAATGAGCTCCCCCTACATGTGATCTACCCTTACCCATAACTCATGAACAATCTATTCTCCCATTTGATATTATTGAAAGGGGTGGGCTAGACGAAAAGTAAATATGTGTATGTACGGGAGAAATGAAATGCAGTATATAATGAGCGTGATAAAGAAAGCAAACAGTGCACGTTATAGAAAGTGAAACGAGAGGCTAAAAATAATATGGGAGACCAAACAGAAATCAGGGAGTAAAAAACATAGAGGTCAAACTGACGAGCGGAGTACACAAACACAGTTCAAATAAGTTTTCAGAGTTAAAAAGGATTGGACAACACAAATTAAATGAAGCACACAATGATTTAGGATACAATGCTAAGAGAGTTATAGAATGAATAAAGAGGAATATTTTATATGTCAAGAATAGAAATCGTGTACTAGTACGTACGCGCTAAGGACATATAATGATGTGGCAGTCCAATTCTTATGTATGGAAGCGTTATATAGAGCAATGACATGTGTACGTGTAGCATCAGAAGACAAACATCAAGTAGAGGTAATATTCATTACATGTTTTATCTCAATAATTTACAATGCTATCATGAGAGGAATAAAGTGAACGATCACATCATGTTTCTATTTACGTAATACCAAGACTAGAACTAGGGGCACTAAGCTTAAGGTTCTAGTATGTGCACAAGATCAAAATGATTCTTTGGACCAAGGTGCTCATCCTCACAATGCTTATAAAGACTTATCAGGAGGAGTGAGTAGTGCTTGGGGGGTATCCTTGACATAAGGCATGATAGCATGCAGTTTTTTTCATTTATATGCGTTGTGCTATCAATTTTATAGTTTGGATTTCAAGGACCATCCATCGAAATCTACCCACATAGATAGATAGACTTTAACTTGTATACACAATACTTGACCACTAGAGATTTGGCCTAAAGTTCTTCCCTTTATAGAAACGCATATGTATCGTGACATTGATTATTCAAGTTATTTCTAACGTGGTAGACACAATATCACAAGTTATGGCATGAAAGCATATAATTTCTACAAGAGTGCTCCGTCTAGGGATGTGTGAACAGTGTAGAGTTATTTCGCTACCTAAATCCTCACACATACCAGAGTCATATTCAATGAACACAAACATGTCTAGTCGCACTCAGTAGCTAAGCACTTATAGATTCGACACATCATGACATAGGTAGAAAATGTTTACAGAGATTAACACGCCTAAGTCAAACATTGTACATAATCGTTTTGCACTATGTTCTAGCCATGTGTGTTGTAAGAGTTATCAATGCATAGTTTTTTTTATTATTTTTGGGTTTTATATTTTCTTTTTGTATTTTTCTGATTTAACAAAAAGGAAAAAAGAAAACAACAAAAACAAGACTAAAGACAAGTTTTGTTTTAGTTTTTGGTTTTAATATATTTTTAAAATTTTTCTTTTAAAAAACAAACTAATGAATGTGTAATACCTCCGTCTGTCACATGAAATATCCCTAATTAATAAACTCTTTTGTTTATTTGGCCATATTCCGTAGACAGTCGGTGACGTTACTTATTAATATCAAAAACCAGTACATGTATCCTAACTAAGAGCATTCTAGCGGAAGCTTTAGGGGTTATTATTGAACTCATCACACATGAATGTCAATTATATATAAACAACCACATTTATATTTCATAGGAATGTATACAGAAATAAACAAAAGAGTTTGGCCTTAAGGCCTTACAGCTAAACTTCACAGGTGTGGATTACATACATCGGCACGCAGGCCAGCCACACATGAAAATAGTAGAACTTTTCCACTCGGCCTTCAATGACCAGCACAGCACAAGGGCTTCAGCCCGCTATTTCCCACTCGGTCCAACACTTGCACAACATAGCCCACCAAAACGTGGCAAACAAAGCAACGGTCATCTTTAGCTGACCAATTTTATAATGACCCCGCCCCTTACTCGGGGCGGTGGTTCTCCTTCCTTGCAAGAAATGCAATATAAATAGATATATCACAATAAAGTGCATGACCACACATTTCAATATATCACAAACATTAGCCGCATGGCCCGATGGTCCATGCACTAAGGGCACATTATAAGTGTATCGAAAAACCAGGGTCCCACGAATCATTGAGCATTCATGCTCGACGGCACACGGCCGGAGACTTTAGTCCTGATGGCATACATCCCAAGACTCTCATTATATGAACCTAATGAACGCCAATATACCAGGCACTCAAGTTTGAAAACCATAACGCGGAGATAGTTCAGCTTTTACCCGTTGCTCAAATCGCTAATTCAATGTTTAGACCGGCGCGGGTCAGCTTCCCCTTATCCATTCGACATGATGGACTTTAAGAGTTCGCAGCTCATAATAGCCACACTATCCACTAAGGACTGGCTTCATAATCAAAAAGGCAGTTAGTGTCAGCGTTCGTCACGATCACTTGGCGGGACCAAAAGAAGCACTCTTTCTGCGCCCAAACTCAACCCAAACCTTGCAACAACCTATAGTGACAGAAAACTAGTCTTTCATGCCACTAATAGCTCTCTGGGAGCTATCGTCGTTGGAGACACCCACTATCGCTCGACGATATCGACAGTTTCTCCAAAATAGTGATTTTACCTGGGTATTTTTCTAGAGATCCTCTCCAGTACTACCTATTACTCCAATTCAAAGGCATAACCCACAAACTCTATAAAATACTAGTTTATATGTGGAGTCTTCTCCGGTTCACAAAAGAAAGCATCACCAATCCATACCAGCCCGTCTGGAGGGGCTTCACACAACATGCATATTTTGTACTTTACATTTTCGGATCTAATGTAATATTAAATTGGGATCATACCGATCGACCCAAACGAATCCACCCTTTTTCCACCTTTTTGGTGAGGGGTTCCATGCAGGTATGCGTATTAAGGACTTCACTTGTCCAGGAAAAAATCGTTACCCTTGTAATTCGTTTTGGAGCCATGACGAAGCTTTTCTATGCAGATGGAAGTGAGCGCCTCACTTTCCTCTTTATGGATCTAGCCTCAAATCTGGCTTCTGAACACAAGATCTTCTTCAACACCTTCACAAAGATCAGCCCAAACTCGTAGCTCCAGCCTTTAGTTCTTTTCTTAAGAACTTGGATGAAATGAAGAAAGAGAGTGAGAAGGAAATAATGATCTCCTCATCCCACACCCTTCTGGATAAGTGGCCTCGGTATTAACCCTAGTCACACGATCAATCCATCAAAACGAAGCAAATGCCAAGATTTTTGGTTGACTGGTCAACTTTGGCGTTATCGCCTAGAGACATCGACTATCACCACTTGGCGACAACGATTTAACCGCTTTGACCTGGCTCAACCACCGCTTATTGGCCGCTTAACTGCCAATCTGACACATGTCTCACGCCATATGGCACTATCACCCGATGACACCCACTGTCGCCCGCGATATCAAGCCACACAACGCTTTCAGGAATTGAGTGTGTCAAGTACGTCGAGTGCGTCGAGTGCCGACTCAACGCTTACCTCTATCGCCATCCGATGATACCCACTATCGCCACTCGACGATATCATTTCGACGATTCGTCAAATGTGTTGAATGCATCGAGTGCAGCTCGACGAACATTGCATCGCTATCGCCATCAGGCGATACCAGTATTGCCCGACAATAGTGACAAAATTTCTGCTATCAAATTTGGGGTGTTATAACCCTTCCCTCCTTACAGAAATTTCATCCAGAAATTTGCATACAGCTATAAGAAAGACTGTAATTAAATGTTACAACTTTTTATTCATGCAAATAATGTTATAACTTACACAAACAACTAGGAATATTCATCACGCATGGTATGCTCACGCTCCCTAGTTAGCTCTTCATGACCACAGTTGTCCCACCGGACATTGACCATCCCGACTGTCTTGTTCCGCAGCTGCTTAACTGCCTTACCCTTGATCTGAATAGGCCTAACTTTCATAGTTAGCCCAGATTCGACCGGTATTCGATCATTCGCAATCACTTGAGTTGTCTTTTTTACGGCTTTTCGAAGCACTGATATGTGGAACACATAATGCAAGCCACTCAGTTCTGCCGAAAGGGCTAGTCGATAGGCAGCTTCTCCAACTCGCACCCCTACTTCGAACGAACCAAGATACCTCGTACTTAACTTTTTCAAGCGCCGAATCCTTGACACGCCCTTGAATGGTTGGATTTTTAAGTATACCCACTCGCCAACCACAAACTCTACATTTCGGTGCTTGGCATTGTAGTACTTTGCATGTCTATCTTGGGCTATTAATAGCCTCTCCCGGATAGAGCGTATCGTCGAATTAGCCTCTTCGACTTCCTTACGCTTAAATAAATTTGACTCGCATGTTTCCTCCCAAGCTAACAGTGTACGACACTTCATATCATACAAAGCTTCAAAAGGTGCCATATTTATGCTAGCTTGATAGCTATTATTGTATGCGAAATCTACCATATAAAGATGCTCGTCCCACCTCATTCTGAAATCCAAGGCGCACATTCGGAGCATATCCTCTATAGTTCAGTTGGTCCTCTCGGTTTGACCATCCGTTTGTGGATGAAAGGCCGCACTGAACTTTAATTTTGTCCCCAACAACTGATGGATTAACCTCCAATCATTCGAAGTGAAGCGCCTGTCTCGGTCACTTACGATGCTACGGGGTACACTGTGCAATTGTACTATTTGCTCGACATAAAGCTTAGCCAAAATTTCCACTGAACCGTCCCTCTTGTTCGGAATGAAGTGAGCAACTTTAGTTAACCAGTCCACGATCACCCAAACAGAATCGTTCCCGCGTTGAGATCACGACAAACCGCGCACGAAATCCATCGAAATGTCATCAAACTTCCATTCCGGAATAGGTAGCGACTTCAGAAAACCTCCAGGCTTCTGACATTCTTCTTTCACTAAGGCACACGTTTGACATTTTGCCACATTGAAAGCTATGTCTTTCTTCATGCTCGGCCACCAGAACATCTTATTCATGTCCTTGTACATCTTTGTGCTCACTGGGTGAATTGAATACTTCGTGAAGTGAGCTTCATATATCAATTCTTCTCTTAGCTTACCCATATTCAGGATGCACAAATGACCATTTTTCCGCAAAAGGCCGTCATCCAAGGAAAACTGGGAATCTGACCAATCCGATGCATAACATTTTAGACTCTCATCATGTTCTGTTGCTCATCGAACCCTGTCTACAAGGTCATACTATACCTCCGTCCAGTTCAGGCACGCATTTGTAGTGGAATTCTTGTCAACACAAGAAATATCTAAATCTTCCAGCTCCTTGATCAGCCGTTCATCATGCATCTGCAACCAATTTTCCCTTGCTGGAGTCCTACGACTCAAGGCATCTGCGACCACGTTTCCCTTCTCGGGAGTATAGTGTATTTGGATGGTGTAGTCCCCGAGGAATTCCATCCACCTCCGTTATTGCATATTGAGATCCTTTTGATCCAAAAGATACTTCAGGCTCTTAAGGTCCGTGAATATATTCACTTTCACGCCATATAAATAGTGAAGCCACAGTTTAAGTGCAAAAATCACCGCAGCCAACTCCAAGTCGTGGACGGGGTAGTTTCACTCATGCACTTTCAACTAGCGTGAGCCATAAGCTATCACTTTACCAAACTAAAGAAGTACGCAGCCTAAGCAGCTCCCTGATGCATCGCTATACACTTCAAAGCCGTCCATACAACATGACGAACTCAGAATGGGCATCGTTGTCAAATGACTCTTCAGCTCTTCAAAAGCTCGCGCGCACTCCGACATCCAGACAAACTTCTGCTCTTTCCTCGTCAGTGTGGTGAGAGTAAAGGCTATCTGTGAAAAGTTCTCTACTAAGCTCCTGTAGTAGCCCGCCAGTCCAAGGAAACTCCTGACTTCGGTTACAGAAGACTACACAGACCACTCTCGTATCGCAACTATCTTCACTGGATCTAACGCAATGCCCTCTCCACTAACAACATGGCCAAGAAGGGAAACTGACGATAACCAAAACTCGCACTTCGAGAAATTTGCGTAGAGCTTGTTTCTCCTCAGGGTGTGCAACACCATCCGTAAATGGTTCGCATGGTCTTCTTCAGACTGAGACTACACTAATATGTCGTCAATAAAGACGATCAAAAATAAGTCCAAGTACACTCAGAACGTTCGGTGCATTAGATCCATGAACACTTATGGCGCATTACATAGCCCAAACAACATCACAGTGAACTCGTAATGACCGTAGCGTGTTCCAAAAACTATCTTAGGAATGTCACATTCCCGAATCCTCAACTGGTAGTAGCCAAACTTCAAATCAAGCTTCCAGTACACCGTTGATCCCATTAGTTGGTCGAACAAGTCATCTATCCGTGGAATCAGATACTTATTCTTTTCCGTTAACTTGTTCAATTTTTGATAGTCGATGCACAACCGCAATCTTCTGTCCTTCTTTTTCACAAAAAGAACCGGTGCGCTTTAAGGTGACATACTTGGGTGTATATATCCTTGCTCAAGCAGCTCTTTCAATTGAACCTTAAGTTCCACCATTTCCTTTGGTGCTACTCGGTATGCCGAGCGGGCCACAGGTTTTGCACCTGGCACCAACTTGATAGAGCAGTCAATCTCCTGCTGGGGTGGTAACCCAAGAAGATCCTTTGGAAAAACATATGCAAACTCTGATATAATCGGAACATCATTCACACTGGCCTTTGGCTCAACAGCCTCAACAAGCATGAAGAACAACTCTACGCCCTTCCGAATAGCCTTGACTACTTGGAGAGCCGACATCAATATCTTGCTCGATCCTCGCATACCAACAAATATAGTCTCTAGCTCGGTATTCTGACCCAGTGTGACTACCTTTGAGTTGCAATCAATACAGGCATGTTGCATCGAAAGCCAATCCATACCAAAGATCACATCAAATTTCGATATCGGTAGCACCGATGCTTACAATCCGAAATCTCAACTTCATATCCGCACCTCAATATAACAAGACTTATTTGCACGCATCACACATACGTTAGGCAATAACACCTTCATACTATCTGTCGTCATGCGAGTAGGCACGCCGATCCGGAACACGAAGTCCTCAGATATAAATGAATGCAAAGCACCTGTATCAAACAGTGCTCTCGCCGGACAATCCTGAATAAGGACAAAATCTAATACAAACACATCATGCACAAGCCACGCACAAGGTAGGAAGTATAAAAAGCAGTAAAACAATATCTTAACTCGTACCGGTGATGACATCACTTTGCTTTATGGCCTCCTGTTGGCCAAGATTATACACTCGGGGCTGCGCCTGGGATATAGAGGACTCCACCACAGCCTTTCCCTTTTTCGGCATATGATGCTCCTGTATTCTTCTCACCCTTTGGAGGACCACTCCGACAATCACGAGCAAAGTGTCCTAGTTTTCCGTAGGTATAACATGTACGCGGGACTTGCCTAGAAGTTGCTCCAGAAAACAACAGTACCAGAAGACTTGGATCTCTTACCCCATTTCCTTCGGTAGTTCGATTTTCCCGGGTGCGGCACTTTGAACTCAGGCTTTGTCACAGCCAAGTCCCTTTTGCCCAGTACCCTCTTCATATCTTTCTCCAATGTACGAGCCGTATAACCAATGCTTGAAAACCTTGGTTTACATAACTCAAGAGCAGGAATCTCAGCTCATCCCGCAACCCTTCATAGAACCTATTGGTTTTACGCTCATTGTCAGCAATGATAGATCTCGCATAACGTCCCAACCTTGTAAACTCATGTAAGTAAGTATCAACACTACTTTCTCCCTGAGTTAGATGTTGGAACTCATTTTACATGGCTATGCGTTGAGCCGATGGTAGATGTTTTGCCAAGAACAGTCTGAAAAACTCTTCTATCGAGACTTCTGCTAGTTGTCTGCCCGCTAAGTGGTGCAGCTCCATGTCGTCCCACCAAAGTCGAGGCTCTCCTTCCAACAGGAAAGTGGCCAAGGTGACTTTCTGTTCCTCCTCTATTTGTATCGCAATCAATATCCTCTTGACTCGCGCAAACCAGTTCTCTGCCTGTGTTGGGGATCCTGCACCCGTGAATGTAGAAGGACTGAAACTCATGAACTGTTTTAGTTATTGTTCTGATGCTCGTAAATCTACCACCACCGCCACAGGTTATTGCCTCACACCAACCTGTTCTGGCACCATTACAGGTTGCGTCTACCGTGTAGGCTGTGCGTGGGCCATTGCAAACAATGCCTCAGCAACTTAACGCATTGTCACCGCAGAAGGAGGAGGTGTGGGCACATCAACTAGTGCCGCACTTTCAATAGAACGTTGGGGCTCAGATTGCCACGCACCACTTCGAGTCACCTATAAGTGTAAAATACACAATTTAGCGAACTTGCAAAAGCAACAACGACGAATAGAAATGTGTAGGTTCCTCAAACAAGTTTATTTTGATTCCTATGTGGACATTCTTGAGTTCATTAATGTTATCACGGTAAGCACCGACACGTGCTCACCACCCCTCAAAATAATTCAACCACAAATTTGCAGGAGGAAGACCAAGACAAGCTAATACCAAATTATAACACCTCCGTCCGTCACATGAAATATAATAGAGGGTCCGGCCGGGGTCCCACGCCATATTCTGCAGACATTCGGCGATGTTACTTATTAACATCAAAAACCATTACCAGCATCCTAATTCAGAGCATTCTAGCAGAAGCTTTAGGGGTTATTATTGAACTCATCTCACATGAATGTCCATTATATATAAACAACCACATTTATATATCATAGGAATGTATACAAAAATACACAAAAGAGTTTGGCCATAAGGCCTTATAGTTAAACTTCACAGGTGTAGATTACATACATCGGCACGCAAGCTGGCCACACATGAAAACTGTAAGACTTTTCCACTCGGCCTTCAAGAACCAGCATAGAAGCAAGGGCTTCAACCTTCTATTTCCCGCTCGGTCCAGCACCTGCACAACATAGCCCACCAAAATGTGGCAAACAAAGCAACGGTTATCTTTAGCTGACCAATTTTATAACGACCCCACCCCTTACTCGGGGCGGTGATTCTCCTTCCCTACAAGTAATGCAATATTAACAGATATATAATAAGAAAGTGCATGACCACACATTTCAATATATCACAAATGCCAGCCACACGGCCCGACGCTCCGTGCACTCAGGGCACATTATCGGTGTACCGGAAAACCAGGGTCCCACCAATCATTGAGCATTCATGCTCGACAGCCCATGGTCGGAGACTTTAGTCTTGATAGCGTACAGCCCAAGACTCTCATTATGTCAACCTAACAAACTCCAATATCCCAGGCACTCAAGTTTGACAACCATAACACAGAGACAGTTCAACTTTTACCTGTTGCTCACATCGTTGATTCAATGTCTATACCGACGCGGGTCAGCTTCCCCTTATCCGTTCGACACGACGACATTTTAGAGCTCGTTGCTCACAATAACTACCCTGTCCACCAAGGACTGGCTTCACAATCAAAAAGGGAGTTAGTGCCAGGGATCGAAACGATCGCTTGGCGGGACCAACCGAATCTCTCTTTCTGCGCCCAAACTCAACCCAAACCCTTCAGCAACCTGTAGTGCCAGAAACCTGGTCTTTCACACCATAAATAGCTCTCTGAGAGCTATCGCCGTCGACGACACCCACTCTCGCCTAGCAACATCGACAGTTTCTCCAAAACTGTGATTTTACCTGGGTATTTTCCTGGAGATCCTCTCCAGTACTACCTGTTACTCCAATTCGCAGGCATAACCCACAGACTCCGTAAAATACTTGTTTATATGCGGAGTCTTCTCCAGTTCACAAAAGAAAGCATCACCAATCCAGACCAACCGGTCCGGATGGGCTTCACACAACATGCTTATCCGTACTTTACATTTCTGGATCTAATGCAAAATTAAATGGGGATCATACCGATTGACCCAAAGGAATCCACCCTTTTTTCCACCTTTTTGGTTAGGGTTTCCATGCAGGTATGCGTATTGAGGACTTCACTTGTCTAGGAGAAAATCGTTACCCTTGTAATTCATTTTGGAGCCATGACGAAGCTCTTCTACGCTGATGGAAGTGAGTGCCTCACTTTTCCCTTTGCGGATCTATCCTCAGATCTGGCTTCTGACCACAAGATCTTCTTCAGCACCTTCACAAAGATCAGCCCAAACCCTTTGATCCATCCTTTAGTTCTTTTCTGAAGAACTTAGATGAAATGAAGAAAGAGAGTGAGGAGGAAATAATGATCTCCTCATCCCGCACCCTTCTGTATAAGTGGCCTCGGTATTAACCCCAGTCACACGATCAATCCATTAAAATGAAGCAAAGGCCAAGATTTGGGTTGACTAGTCAACTTTGGTGCTATCGCCTGGCGACATCGACTGTCGCCACTTGGCGACATCAATTTAACCGCTTTTACCACTTTGACCTAGGTCAACCACTACTTATTGGCCGCTTAACTGCTAATCTGACACATGTCTCACGCTACGTAGCACTATCGCCCGACGACACCCACTGTCGCTCGCGATATCAAGCCACTCAACGCTTTCAGCCGTTGAGTGCATCGAGTGCGTCGAGTGCCGACTCAACGTTTACCGCTATCGCCATTCGGCGATACCCACTATCGCCACTCGGCGATATCATTTCGACGATTCGTCGAACGCGTTTAATGCTTCGAGTGCAGCTCGATGAATGCTGCATCGATATCGCCATCAGGCAATACCCAGTATCGCCCGGTGATAGTGACAAAATTTCTGCTATCAAATATGGGGTGTTACAGATGGAACAAAAACTAAAAATATATAAGTGGAAGGAGAAAACTCAAAACTCCAAATAATCAAAAACAAAATGCCCCTATGACACTAGGTGATGCAGCATGATTAGATAGAGAGATCCAAAACGCCTAGATCGTGTCGAAGTAACGCGAAACGAGCATCTGGGAGGGGTTTTGTGAATATATTAGCTAGTTGGTCGTTAGTTCCAATGAAGTTTACTCTCAAATTCTCTTTCTTAATGTGATCCCGAATGAAATGATGACAAACATGAATATATTTGGAATGAGAGTGATGTACTAGATTATTTGTCAAGTCTATATCACTCTTGTTGTCGCACCTAAGAGTAATGTTCTTATAAATTAAGCCAAAGTCTTCTAACATTTGTGACATGCAAAGTGCTTGTGAGCAATAACATCCTAAGTAAATATACTCCGCTTCAGCAATAGAGAGGGCAATAGAATTTTGTTTACTTCTTGACCATGAGACTAGTGCCAGACTGAGGAAGTGATAGGTACCACTTATGCTCTTACGATCAAGTGAGCATCCAGCATAATCAGAGTCGGAGTACCCGTGGAGTGTGAAGTCAGTGGTGTGCGGATACCAAAGACCAAGATTTTGGCTGTCTATTAGATACCAAAAGATATGTTTAACCACTTTCAAGTGTGATTCTTTAGGATTGGCTTGATACCTAGCATATGGACACACCGCGAATGTAATATCGGGCCTAGATGCACTTAAGTAGAGTAGTGATCTGTTCATTCCTCTAAAAATAGTTTGGTCCACTGAAATGCCACTTTCATCCTTTCCTAATTTTAGAGAGACACTCATTGGAGTTTTGACTTGTTTCAGATTTTCAAAGCCGAATCGCACAAGCATATCTTTTATGTATTTTTATTGACTTATAAAAATTCCATCATTATGTTGAGAAATCTGAAATCGTAAGAAATATGTTAACTCTCCAACTAGACTCATTTCAAATTTAGACTGCATTGGAGTGACAATTTCTTTGTATAATTTATCATTTGTGGCCCAAAAATAATATCATCCATGTAAATTTGTAAAAGAATTAAGTCAAGATTCTCGTGCTTCACAAAAAGAGAGGTGTCCGCCCTACCCATCCAAAATCCATGTCTTAGGAGAAAAGTCGTGAGCCTATCATACCAAACACGGGGTGCCTACTTCAATCAGTACAAGGCTTTCACCAACTTGTATATGTGATTTGGGTAGTCAGCATTCTTGAATATGGGTGGTTGCTCGACATACACTTCTTCCTTAATATATCCGTTCAAGAATGCACTCTTTGCATCCATTTGATATAATTTAACTTCTTTGTAACTCGCAAATGCCAAAAATGTATGAATGGATTCAAGATATGTAACCGGTGCAAATGATTCCTCAAAATCCACACCCTCTATTTGAGAGTAACCATGTGCCACCAACCTAGCTTTGTTTCTAGTTATCCTAGAGTCACCATCATGTTTATTCTTGTATACCCATTTCAAACCTATAATTGGATGGTTATCAGGATGCTCCACTAACACCCAGACCTTACTTCTCTCGAATTAATTTAGCTATTCAGTCATAACCAAGAACCATGATTCATCGTTTAAGGATTCTGAGATGTTCTTGGGTTCAATTTCAGATAAAAAGCACAGGTTCAAAAAGGATTCATGTAAGGAAGACCGAGTTCTAAATCCATGTAAAAGTTATCCTATTACTAGTTCTTGTGTATGCTGCTTTAAGAAATTTAGAGTGCTTGGAGGCCTATATTCAGCTACATGAGTTAGAACATCAACCGACACTTCTTTGTCCTCACCCTTGTCTTCTAACTGCGCATCATCATCAATTTCCTCTTCATTTGGCCTAGGTTCTTCGATTGGTGTATTTTCATTAAAGTGTACGTGAGTCGATTCTTCAACAACTAAGGTTCGTTTGTTATAGACCCAATAGGCACGAATCGTACTAGAGTATCCTAATAGGATGCCATGGTCTGATTTTTCGTCAAGTTTTCCTATGAGATCCTTAGTGTTTAGAATAAAGCACGGGCAACCAAAGTCTCTAAAATAGGATACTGATGGATTCTTATTGAAGTAGAGCTCATACGGAGTTAGCATAAGAATGGGGCTAAGCATAACTCAGTTCATCACATAACATATTGTGTTAACCGCTTCAGCCCAAAAATATCAAGGCAAGCCAAACTCGGCGAGCATGGTGCATGCTAACTCTTGAAGAGTGTGGTTCTTTCTCTCTGCTATGTCATTCTATTGAGGAGTGCGAGGGGCTGAGAATTCGTGCTAAATTCCTAAATTATTACAATAATTCGTGAAGTTCTCATTCTCAAATTCCCCCGCCATGATCTGACCTTATGCATTTTATTTTTATTTCCTTATCATTTTGAAGTCTAGTGCATAGATTGGAGAATTCGAGGAACGTGACAGATTTATTCGTAAGGAAGATCGTCCAGCAATAACCAGAATAGTCATCTATAAAAATAAATGTAAGACCCCTTTTTTTGCTATGCTACGGGGACTTATGCCCAGAATCGTCATTTTGCGGTGACACCGATACTCGGGAAGGTCGCCAGTACAAAACTCTGATCCTGTCGGCCTTAACGATCACCAAAGAAAGAGAAATATACTGATAGTTCAGTTAAATCAAAGTCCACATATCACATATAATCTATGAATCAGAAATCACAGCAAGTCCATGTGATGATATAAGTATCGAAATTGATCAGTAAAATAGAAAGACAATAATCGGGCTTATGCCCGGTGCATCAAATCCTCACTACAATCCTCTCGCAGAATCTAAGTAAAGCTAACACTCACGGAGCCGGAGACTGGTGCTCCCGTACTAGACTGGCCCACCTCCAAGTGCACCGTACTCCGCTGGTGCTGCATCTCCTACTGTGAAAGTGAGGGGATAAGTTGTAAACTACTCTAGAGGGGGGGTGAATAGAGTATTCAAATTTTATGAACAACTAGTCAGCTCCCTTGGAGTTTATTTGCGGAATAAATAATCTGATACTTGAACCCTAAGAGCCTAACACAGTGAAGTGCACAAGTGAGAGAGCTAACTGAAATTTCAGTTTAACTATAAGCCTATCACAGCAACTAGCAATCCTAGGTATTTCTATCACAGCCACAGAATAAGCAATTAAACAAAATAGCCAGAGGGACACAGGATATATAGTGGTTCCCTCTTAATAGGTACTCCACTCTTCTACCACCCTGGTAGGAATCCACTGCAGGTTTTTGCTAAGGTGCCCTGCCACCAATGATCTGATTCAGGTAGATCAAACAAGACCCTTTGAGCTTTTGATAAGGATGCTCAACCACAGGTTGTTGATAAGGTGCCCTGTCACCAATGTTCACTTTTGAAGTGGTGTGAAAACTCTTTTACAAAGGGGTTGAGAGGGTTAGATTGTCTTCTCTGTTGTTAATAACAGATTAGAGAAGACTTGTGGATTCTCTAAAGAATCAAAGTCTCCCCCTGGCTCAGTGGAAGTCCAGGGAAAGCCTTTGCTTCAGGATGAAGGAGTTTCAGATATACTGAAACTAAATCCTCAGAGATCTGTAGACTGATTTTTATCAGGTCTTCAGATTTTGGAACACTTGAAGCAGAACTGGAGCTGGTCTTTCTGAAGTCTTGAAAACTCTAAGCAGATGCTCAGGAGACTTGAGAAAGAAGATGATTGCTCTGGGCTTTTGCTTCAGAAAAAAAAACTTCTCTTCTCTTTTTGAGAGATGGTGAAGAGCTGCTTTGATGAAGCTTGAGCGAATGAAGCCTTGAGAAGAAAATCTCTCTATATCTATAACTTGAGAGAGAAATCTCTTTTAAATATGTCCTCTCTTTTTCCCTTGAAACGGCTCTATGGATTTGAATATCTCGAGCCCTGCAACAGGTTATCTCAATATAGAATATAGCAATAGGAATAGAATGAGCTATTAACTCTCTGTCAGTCCCAATAAGGAAATAAATGAATGAGAAAATATCTCAGCATAAAGACTTAAAATACTTGGAAATAGCATACAGCGCCAACGGCTAGAATACAGCCTGGAAAGATAAAGTCAACATATTTTGTATAATAGGACAAAATACTTTATCAAATACGAAATCCCGTAATTTATGCTTAACATATTTGGTAATTAATTCATTTGAATTTAAGCCATAAATTAGCAAAAACAACTTCAGAAAATCTCTCTAACCACAATCTAAAACACTTGGAAATAAACCAAGGAATAGAATGAATACAAACTGTTAAAGGCAGACAATAATCGTCGAACAGGGGTTCGATGATCGTCGACCTAGCCAACAGATCGTCGACTAAGGCAGAAAACGTCTGGGACAGAAATCGTCGAACAGCTCAAGCTATCGTCGACCAACAAAGAATCTGTCGAAACAGAAATCGTGAAGCAAGACTGCGATCGTTGAACTGCTGATGGCAGATCGTCGACCAATCCTTCAGAGCATAATAAACTTGCTCTGAGATCGTCGACCATTGGTCGATGATAATTGTCTTGACTTCAACTACTCTATAGCCCTGCTATCATCGACCAATGGTCGACGATCGCGAGGCCTCGTTCGACGATGGTCGAACGGAAAAGGCCTTAACCATATATTCATTCTACAACTTCTAATCTAAGCTCTAGGTCAGTTATAAACTGCCCTAGGGAGACTAAACAAAGTCTAAACATGATCATATATAGTTATATGGATCAAGAGGGGCTGGAAAGGGATTACATAAGCCAAATCACATCTAGGGTACCAACAATCTCCCCCTATTTGGGTCATGTAATCCAATCCAATCTATAAACAAATACAAACAAGAGCAAATGCAAAGTTTAACCATAATATCAAAACACAGGCAATCCACAGAAAACATATAAATCATAAATCAGCAGAATTATAGAGTATCAAGCAGATTTATCAGATGGTTTAGCATCAGAGGAGTTCTTTGGGATTACAGCAGGTTTGAAAATGATTTCTCTGTTTAGATTAGCTACTTGTCTTTTGGATGACATCAGGTCATGTTCACCAATGATCTTTTTTTCACCATAGCTTGGCAGGACTGCAGCAGGGTGCAGCTTCATGTATTCTTCAGTATCAAATATTTCTGAGTTGACTTGAATCTTGCTGAGTTCTTTTTCTCTGAATTCAGACATAGTTGAGTATGCTGAAGGGTCCAGTCCTTGAGCTTTGGCTTTCTCCATCATGCTTAGTGCAATTGATTCCTTGAATCTTGCCATAGAGGCAATTCTTTCAGTTTCTGTCTTGTCTGATGGAGAAGGTGGTCTATCAGTATCAGTTTGAGCTGCAATCTCCATATTCCTTTGAAGAGCTGTAGCTAATCTGCTTGAGTCAATAGGAATCTGTACAGCCTTCTTAGGATCAGATTTAGCATATAAAGATCTTGGAGGTGCAAGTTCAATAAATTTCTTGTTGGACTTCTCTGAATAGACAACTCTTTTTCCTTTTGTATCAACTGTCTTAGGACTAGCAGGTTTCCTTGATGTAGAAGATGAACCTCTCCTGGGAGGAGAAGGTTTCCTTTCTGGAGCATTCCTTTTGAGAGAAGGAGGAGGAGAGAATGTTGATTGCTGAAAGGTCATCTCCTTTATCTGTTCCATGGGAACACTTTCATTTCTTTGCCTTCCTTGTCCTGATTTATCTTGGCCTCCTTGGCTTTGATTACTTCTTCTCTGGTAGGTCTGAGACGGGTTGGAACTGGCTGATTGAGCAGATGGAGCAGAAGAAAGATTTCCAGAGGCTCCAGCACCAGGAGGTGGAGGAGGACCTCTGGGAGGGAATTTCTGAACTGGAGTATCATATCTCTTGGTTCTTTTCTTCTCTCTTGACTGTTTCCTTGAGAATCTCATCCATGGTTCATACTCTTTGCTCTTAGGATCAATTCCTTTCCGAATGAAATAAGGAATATCCTTGTTTGGATTTGCAGGAGGAGGAGCAGATGCTTTCCTTTTCTTAGATGCAGCCTTTTTCTTCTTCTTGGTGTTATCAGAATCTTCAGAATCATCATCATCATCAGAAGAGTGAGATGAGTTTTTGCCAGCATAGTCATCAAAATCTTGCTCTGAGGGATCCTTGGCAGCTACAGCAGGTTCAGCTTTTTCTTTCTCAGGCTTCTCTCTATCTTCCTTTTCTCTTGCCTCCTCAATGGCATCTTGCTCAATGAGGGCATCAAGATCAACATTAGGAGTACTCTTCCAAAGTTCTGATTCAGGATACAAATCAGGAACTGTCCTGGGGACCAGTTCTGCAGTTGGGGCTTCAGCTTCCTTTTCTTTAATAGATCCTGGAGCTTGCTCTGGAATTAGTTCAGCAACTGTAGGAATGGATAGAGGGTAGGTAAGAATAGGTGGAGAAAAGATGACAATATCTGCAGGGGCAGATGCTTTCTCTAGAGAGATGGCTAGGGAATCCATATAAGAATTAGCCAACTCTTCAATGTACTCAGAGGCAATATTCTCAGCCATAAAGGCTATATATTGTTCAAGGTTTAGAGTACCTGAGCTTGAATCCTTTTCAGTCATCTTGGAAGCATTTTCTGCACTATCTTGCACAGCCTCAACTTCTTCAGCAGCAGCAGCAGCATTGTTGGTTGTGCCTGCATACAAAGAAAGATAAGTTAACAACCAAGTGGGAATAAAATATTCCCCCCAAGGTGAACAACAACAGGTAATTGATAGAATTACCTGAAGATCTACACAGGATACCACTTTGCATCTAGGAAGGAGGTTATAATTCCTTCTAGATGTTCAGTGACATCAGGGATAGACACCTCTGCAAGGCACAATAGGAGTGCCATACAGGAAAGGAAGAGAGAGTCCTTGACCAAGGGGTCATCAAGGTACTCAGGTCTATAAGGGACCATTTTCTCTTGAAGAGGAGGAACATAAGGAGTAGATGTGAGTGTGAACTCACAGTCTGAGTTAAGAAAGGATTCCAAATCTTCATCAGAATCAATGGAATTTGCAGCATCAACTTGCAACATTGATGCAAGATCCTCAGCATCTGTGATGGGTAGGAAGGAATAAGAAATTAACTCAAAGTTGGAGTTTGAATTAATTAGAATCTTAAATAAAACTATACCATCTGGTTGAGCAGCATCATTCTCAAATTTTTGAACCACTACTTCTGAATCAGTAGTGTTCACTGGAACTTTTTCACAAATGTCCATGGGGACTTCCTCATTGTCTTTCTCAGGGACTTCTTCCTCAGAAGCTAGATTCACTAGGGAGTGAATGTCTTTGTTAAATAAAAATATCAATTTAAAGTCCTGAGTATGGTCTTTAGAGAAAAAGGTTTTACCTTCTGGTTGCTCTGAATCTTTGTTGACTTCTGGGACCACTACTGCAAGATCAGTAGTGTCCACTGGAATATCATCTAGAATTAGATCAGCCTGTTGATCTTCAACAGCTGCACTATCTTCCAACTCTTTCTCTGGAATTTCTTCCTCTTGTAGCTCTTGAGCTTCTTCTGCAATGGCTGGAAGGGAAGGAAGGGAAGAGTTATCCTGAAGGGTCAAGGCATCACCTGAGACCACTTCAAAAGACATCTCCCCCTGCATGACTTCAGTTGGGGCTGGAGTCATGCACCTCACTGAAGAGGGCTTAGTAGAAGATGGAATGGATTTAATGGCTTCTGTAAGTGCATTTATGGATGCAATGATAGGGGCATTGGCTGCCTCAATCATGGTTTGGATGGATGGGGTGATGAGCTCCACAATGTGTGCAAGCAATTCAGGGGTGATCTGAAATGCTGAGGGTGTAGATGTGGATGGATGACTGTGGGATGCAAGGTGAGGTGGTGATGGAATGATATCAGTATGATCTGCCACATGATCAATTTGATCATGTGGAGATGGGGGATCATTAACATGAGTTTGGAATTCATGTTGAGATAGGTTGGTGAGGATGGTCTCAGTCACCATGTCAACACTGGCTGAAGCTGCCAGATGTTATGGTGTTGGTGACTAGGATGGAGATGCATGTGGAATGGTAGATGAACCAAAAGGAGGGACTGCAGATGGTGTGGAGATGAATGCAGGTGATGGGGATGCAGTGATAATGAGTGAAGATGGAGAGATTGCTGAGCCTTCCCCAGCAAGATGGAGAGTGGCTGAATCAGCCCTGGTGTCTGATGAAGGGTTAGGATCAAACCTGACTGTCTTCTTGATAACCCTTTGGGATTTCTTGAAGAGGGAGGGGTCCAACCTCTTGCTTGCATTGACTGCAGAGGATGTAGATACAAGCAGCAGGGGTGCTTTCTCAGATAAAAAGACACCCAATACTCTGGCAAGAGTTACTTCCTTCTTGCTATTCTTTCTCCTTATCAATTCATACAAAACTTTTCCCCAATTTATCTGAGTCTTGTTCACCAATGCCGACATCAAGGCAAACTGTTGCCTGTTGATGTTATCATGAGCAGAGTGTTAACCCAAAACAACCTTGCCCACCAGGTCTGCCAGAAACTTAAACTCTGGAGACAGGTTGATCTTCAGCAGCTTTGCTGGAATACCATCAGCATGGCCCATCACTGTTAGCATGCGGCCATACTCCTCTGTATCTTGTTCATATTCTTCAGTTCCAGTTGGTAAATCAAACAGCTCTGTCAAGATATCAGGAGTCAGAATGACCTCCTCTCCATTAATCTTTCCCGTCATTGCTTCGTCGCTGGAAGACGAAGTATACACCCATTCTTTAATCTCTGGTATATTGACCTTGGGCGTGGATGACATAAATTTCTTCAGTCCTTGATCTTCACACATCCGCAACATGTCTCTGATTGGTTGATCGCACAGGCAGAAGGAATCGAAGTCGACACAGAATCCCGTGTCGAACTTCATCCCGGAAAGAACAGCTGGAAGAATCGCCATTTGATTTGAGAGAATGGCAAATCGAGATGCAAGGCAAGGGGAGAAGAGAATCGCGCGGGATTAGAGTTCGAGAGCGAATTCTAAGCCAGAAGACAGAATATGAAAAGACGAAACAGAAGGACGACGATCTCCAGACCTAAATCGACTATCAGATAAAAAATCTGCGATCGTCGAACACCGATTAAAATCGGTCGTCGAACAATGACTGATGATAGTCAATATTTAACTAATCGTCAAACATCGACCGACTACAAGCATACACCACGATCGTCGATCAATATATGTTGGTCGACGATTCACCACACAGCAAAACAAATCTGTCGTCGACCAATTTGTCCACGATAGATACCTAAGGAGAGATCGTTGACCAGTTGGTCGACGATTTCTGCCTTACTACAGAACGAACTGTCATCGACCATTGGTCGACGATAGTCCTGACCGGGTCGAAGATCGTCGAGCAGTTGTTCGACGATTTTAGACAGAAAAACGGATCTATCCTAATTTTCACTACTCTGAACCATTAATCATACCAAGCTGGTTCAGGAAGAACAAATGCTTTTGTTCATCAAGGGGATTAGTGAAAATATCTCCTCTCTGTAGATCTGTGGATATAAATTCCATAATTATCTTGTTCTTTTCCACTTTATCTCTCAGAAAATGATGTTTAATCTCAATGTGCTTGGTCCTGGAATGGTGCACAGGATTTTGAGCAATTGATATTGCACTGGTACTGTCACACAGAATTTTTGTGTTTGAGTGTGTGTACCCATAATCCACTAGCTGATTTTGAATCCACAGGATCTGTGAACAACAACTAGCTGCTGCTATATATTCAGCCTCAACAGTTGAGGTAGACACAGATGCCTGTTTCTTACAAAACCAAGAGACAAGTCTCTCTCCCAGGAACTGACAAGTCCCTGAGGTGCTTTTCCTGTCAACTCTACAACCAGCATAATCAGCATCTGAATATCCAATTAAT
This sequence comes from Platanthera zijinensis, assembly GCA_039513925.1. Classification (NCBI taxonomy): domain Eukaryota; kingdom Viridiplantae; phylum Streptophyta; class Magnoliopsida; order Asparagales; family Orchidaceae; genus Platanthera; species Platanthera zijinensis. The sequence goes on along the minus strand of CM077079.1, from coordinate 104,507,974 downwards.
TCAAATTCTGACTCAGCTGGGTACCACAGTCCTAAGTTAGGGCATCCCTTAAGGTATCTCAAGATCCTTTTGAGAAGAGTTAAGTGAGATTCCTTTGGGTTGACTTGAAACCTAGCACATAGGCATGTAGCAAATATTATGTCAGGCCTACTTGCAGTCAAATACAGCAGGGAACCAACAATGGCTCTATAATTCTTTTGATCAACAGACTTGCCATTGACATCAGAATCAATAACTGCATTTGAGGCCATAGGTGTGCTCATTGATGAAGCATCAGTCATTCCAAATCTTTTAACCAGCTCTCTGGCATATTTTGATTGAGAAATGAAGATACCATCAACACTCTGTTTCACTTGGAGACCAAGGAAATAGGATAACTCACCCATGCTGCTCATCTCAAACTTGGAGTGCATTAGTTCAGAGAACCTCTTGCATAGTTTGGGATCAGTGGAGCCAAATATAATGTCATCTACATAGATTTGAACTAACAGTTGTGAGTCCTTATGATGTCTAATAAATAGGGTTCTATCTACTACACCTCTCACAAAATTGTGTTCTAGAAGGAAATTTGCTAAGGTCTCATACCAAGCTCTAGGAGCTTGCTTAAGTCCATATAGAGCCTTTTGGAGTTTGAACACATGAGTGGGTAAGGTTGGTGAAACAAACCCTGGTGGTTGTTCAACAAACACTTCTTCCTTTAAATCTCCATTGAGGAAGGCACTCTTCACATCCATTTGGAAGACCTTAAATCTCTTATAGGCAGCATAGGCTAGGAAAATCCTAATGGCTTCTAATCTAGCTACAGGAGCAAAAGTCTAATCATAATCTATGCCTTCCTCCTGTCTATAGCCTTGAGCTACTAGTCTAGCCTTATTCCTAACTACTATGCCTTGGGCATCAAGCTTGTTTCTAAACACCCACTTGGTGCCTATGATCAGTTGGCCTCTTGGTCTTGGAACCAAGGTCCAAACTTTACATCTTTCAAACTGGTTAAGCTCCTCTTGCATGGCTATAATCCAGTGTGGATCAAGCTCAGCATCTTTAACGGTTAGGGGCTCAACCTGAGAAAGGAAACAAGCAAACATCACGTCTTTGTTGAGTTGATGTCTTGTCTGGACTCCTACTGAAATGTCTCCAATCACTTGAGATACAGGGTGATCTCTAAGTGTGACAAGATCAGTAGGTTCAACAATGATCTGATCTTCAACAGTTTCAAGATTTAATTCCTCATGTGGAATTTGATCAACTGTTAGAGCAGGTGCTTTAACTTCAAGAAGTTCTACATCAGATTCAGAATCTGAGGAAGCAACCTGAGGAGTTTGTTGGGGATGATTCTCCTGTGTGAGTCTCAAACCTTCCAAATCCTTACTTAATTCTAGGACTTGCACTGTACTGTTAGAAGAAGAATCCTTCTCCTTATAATACATGACTGTCTCATCAAAAGAGACATATGCAGACTCTTCTATCTTAAGAGAAGATTTATTAAGGACCCTATAGGCTTTGCTTACTTGAGAGTATCCTAGAAAAACTCCCATTGAAGCTTTTGCCTCAAATTTTCTAAGGTATTCTTTGTTATTGTTATGAACAAAAGCGACACAACCAAATACTCTAAAATAGTCTATTTTAGGTTTCACTTGCTTAGGTAACTCATAGGGAGTCTTACCCTTAAGTTTATGTATCAGACTTCTGTTCAATACATAGTTAGCTGTGCTAACTGCTTCAGCCCAAAAGGACAGAGGCATGTTATCATCTGCCAACAATGTACTTGCAGCTTCAATTAGGGTTCTATTTTTCCTTTCAACTACCCCATTTTGTTGAGGAGTTCTAGGAGCAGAGAAGCTATGTTTGATACCTTCCTTCTCACAGAATTCTTGCATAAGAAGAGACTCAAACTCAGTACCATGATCACTTCTGATCAAGGAAATCTGAGTAGAATACTCACTCTGTATACACTTTAGAAAATCTGTAAGAACCTTGAAGTTATCAGCCTTAGTTCTCAAGAAGAATACCCAAGTGAACCTAGAGAAGTCATCTATAACTACTAGAGTGTAAGACTTTCCTCCAAGACTCTGTACAGCAATAGGACCAAATAAGTCCAAATGTAGCAAGTACAGGATCCTGGGAGAATCACTTTTATTAACTGATTTAAAGCTATTCCTTGTTTGCTTACCTAATTGACAAGCTTTGCAAAGGCCTTCCTTCTTGTAGGGGCAAGAAGGTAAGCCTCTTACAAGATTGTGTTTAGCCAACCTAGAAATATTTTTCAAATTAACATGACTAAGTCTCTTATGCCAAAGGGTATTATTACTGGTTACTTCATTAAATAAGCATATTTCAGATTTGGATGAATTGAAATCTACAACATAAACATTACCAATTCTAATGCCTACTAACACAACAATATTATTTAAAGCAATATTACAAGCAGTGTCAGTAAACCATACCTTGTACCCAGCATCACACATTTGGCTTATAGAGATTAGGTTGTGCTTTAGTCCAGAAACATAAGCTACCTTCTTGAAGGTTACAGCTCCTATGGTGAAGCTGCCATACCCTTCAGTTTGTCCACAGCTGGAATCTCCAAATACAACTTTTGGTCCCAGCTTGGCTTTGAAACCTGACAGGTTCTTCTTCTTTCTTGTCATATGCTTTGAGCATCCACTATCCAGATACCATTTGTCATGTATGACTGGATAGGTCTTCACCTGCAAAGATATCAATTATACATTGTGGACCCAGGTTACCTTGGGTCCAGTATTCTTCACAAAAGAAAAGCTAGATATAAAAGATCTTGCAGGCTTAGATTGATATCCTAAAGGATGTGATCTCCTAGGTGGGATAATCCATTCAGTTGAAGGATTAAACAACCTAGGGTAGTGATTAGGATTTGCAGTTCTGGAAGTTTGAATTTTATTTTCCAGCTTAAGTCCAGATCGTCGATCAATGGTCGACGATCGCAAGCCATATCGTCGATCATTTATGGTAGAACGATGTTCTGGATTCCACGATCGTCGATCACTGGTCGACGACTCAAGATGAGATCGTCGACCTCCTGCACCAAAGCTATCATACTCAGCGTAGGTGTTCAGCGATCGTCGATAGATGTTCGACGATTGGTTTGACGATCGTCGATTAATGTTCGACGATTTCTGTAAAGCTAGAAATTTTTTCTTTCTGTTCTCTTTCTTGATCTTATTACGAATTTTCTTATACTTTTCAATTTCCTCAGTATTCTTTATTCCTGATTCAGAAATAAATTTTACTGGAGTGCTAAATCTCTCCTTTGTGAGGAGGATGGGTTCACTAGGTGTAGCACCTAGGCCTAGTTTATCATTACCAACCCTAGTGTTTGCTATACTGGTTATTTCAGATAGTTTATGGCTTCTGCCATTTAATTTTTCTTCTAACCTCTTAGATTTAGCTAGTTCTAATTTTAGGAATGTTACTTCTCCTTTTGAGCTTTCTAATTCCTTTTCTAATCTAATTATTTCAGTACTTTTCATGTCTAGTTCTATTATCTTTAATCTAAGTGACTTAATTTCTTTTTCAGATAATAGTAAATCTAAACATAGAGTTTTAAATTTTAATTTGAACTCAGGAGATGAGAAATCAAATGAGTTGATTACCTGGTCTTCCATAGGAAGATCTTCTTCATTGTCTCCTTCTTCTTCAGAATTCTCTGCAGCTGACAGAGAGCTGCAGGCATTAATAGCCATGAGGCAGACCTCTTTGGCTTTCTTCTCTTCTTCTTCTTCTGAATCACTAGAGCTAGAGGAGCAGGTATCCTCTTCTGTTTCACTCCAGGTAGCAGCCACAAATCCCTTGTCCTTCTTCTTGTATTTGTGTGAGGAGGACTTGGAGTGGCGCTTCCTGTACTCTTTCTCATTTTTCTTCTCCTTGTGTTTCTTCTCTGGACAATCTGGAGCAATGTGTCCAGGCTTGCTGCAAACATAACAAAAGATTTCTTTAGAAGGAGTCTTGTCATACCTTGGTTTATCCTCATACTTGGAGAACTTCTTTCTGAAGTCTCTTCTTCCCATGTTGAGGAACCTCTTGGCAATGAGTGCCAGCAACTCCTCATTTGATTGACTTCCTTCAGAAGTCTCAGCAGCCTTAAGAGCTAGAGAGTGCTCTTTCTTTGTAGGTGTAAGAATCTTTACTTCAGTTGCAGCAGCTCTGCTCTTCAAAGTTTGCTCATATGACTTGAGCTTTCCCAACAGAGCTTCTGTGGAGAGTTCCACAGTGTTTCTGCCATCCTTGATGGGCCATATCCTTGAGTCCCAAGAGATGGGAAGGCACATCAGGATCTTGTCATTGACTTCTGTCAAAGTTATCTCCTTGTCCAAAGACCTCAGTTCACTTATTATTGAACTGAGTCTTGTGTACATTGTGTCAATGTCTTCAGTATCATCCTTCTTGAAATTTTCATACTAAGAAGTGAGGTTGGATCTCCTGTCCTTCCTCTCATCAGCTGAGCCAGCAACTATGTGGTTGAGGGAATCCCACATAGCTTTGTCTGAGGTACATTCAGCAAGCTTCTGGAATATTTCATCAGACATTGTCTGAGCTAGGATGTTCATTGCTTTTGCATCAGCTGCTTTTGCCTTCCTGTAACTGTCATTGTAGTCAGGAGGTGGCACAGCACTGAGATCAGCAGAAGTGGAAGTAGCAGCAGCAGGCCTAGCAGGTGGTCCTGTCAAAATAGAAGAAAAGATATCTTCATCAATAGAATTCATGTATAGTGTTATCCTGGCCTTCCATATGCCAAACTTGGACAAGTTGCATACAGGAGGTCTGGTGCTTGAATAATCCTTAGACTGGGCCATGTGTGAAAGTGTTTGTGAATGGTATCAGGAAACAACTTATCACTGGATCTTTTAACCCAGGTGTTAGCCTGTATGATCAGCCAACCTCCCTCTGATACCAATTGAAAGTGAGGGGATAAGTTGTAAACTACTCTAGAGGGGGGTGAATAGAGTATTCAAATTTTATGAACAACTAGTCAGCTCCCTTGGAGTTTATTTGCGGAATAAATAATCTGATACTTGAACCCTAAGAGCCTAACACAGTGAAGTGCACAAGTGAGAGAGCTAACTGAAATTTCAGTTTAACTATAAGCCTATCACAGCAACTAGCAATCCTAGGTATTTCTATCACAGCCACAGAATAAGCAATTAAACAAAATAGCCAGAGGGACACAGGATATATAGTGGTTCCCTCTTAATAGGTACTCCACTCTTCTACCACCCTGGTAGGAATCCACTGCAGGTTTTTGCTAAGGTGCCCTGCCACCAATGATCTGATTCAGGTAGATCAAACAAGACCCTTTGAGCTTTTGATATGGATGCTCAACCACAGGTTGTTGATAAGGTGCCCTGTCACCAATGTTCACTTTTGAAGAGGTGTGAAAACTCTTTTACAAAGGGGTTGAGAGGGTTAGATTGTCTTCTCTGTTGTTAATAATAGATTAGAGAAGACTTGTGGATTCTCTAAAGAATCAAAGTCTCCCCCTGGCTCAGTGGAAGTCCAGGGAAAGCCTTTGCTTCAGGATGAAGGAGTTTCAGATATACTGAAACTAAATCCTCAGAGATCTGTAGACTGATTTTTATCAGGTCTTCAGATTTTGGAACACTTGAAGCAGAGCTGGAGCTGTTCTTTCTGAAGTCTTGAAAACTCTAAGCAGATGCTCAGGAGACTTGAGAAAGAAGATGATTGCTCTGGGCTTTTGCTTCAGAAAAAAAAACTTCTCTTCTCTTTTTGAGAGATGGTGAAGAGCTGCTCTGATGAAGCTTGAGCGAATGAAGCCTTCAGAAGAAAATCTCTCTATATCTATAACTTGAGAGATAAATCTCTTTTAAATATGTCCTCTCTTTTTCCCTTGAAACGGCTCTATTGATTTGAATATCTCGAGCCCTGCAACAGGTTATCTCAATATAGAATATAGCAATAGGAATAGAATGAGCTATTAACTCTCTGTCAGTCCCAATAAGGAAATAAATGAATGAGAAAATATCTCAGCATAAAGACTTAACATACTTGGAAATAGCATACAGCGCCAACGGCTAGAATACAGCCTGGAAAGATAAAGTCAACATATTTTGTATAATAGGACAAAATACTTTATCAAATACGAAATCCCGTAATTTATGCTTAACATATTTGGTAATTAATTCATTTGAATTTAAGCCATAAATTAGCAAAAACAACTTCAGAAAATCTCTCTAACCACAATCTAAAACACTTGGAAATAAACCAAGGAATAGAATGAATACAAACTGTTAAAGGCAGACAATAATCATCGAACAGGGGTTCGATGATCGTCGACCTAGCCAACAGATCGTCGACTAAGGCAGAAAACGTCTGGGACAGAAATCGTCGAACAGCTCATGCTATCGTCGACCAACAAAGAATTTGTCGAAACAGAAATCGTGAAGCAAGACTGCGATCGTTGAACTGCTGATGGCAGATCGTCGACCAATCCTTCAGAGCATAATAAACTTGCTCTGAGATCGTCGACCATTGGTCGACGATAATTTTCTTGACTTCAACTACTCTATAGCCCTGCTATCATCGACCAATGGTCGACGATCGCGAGGCCTCGTTCGACGATGGTCGAACGGAAAAGGCCTTAACCATATATTTATTCTACAACTTCTAATCTAAGCTCTAGGTCAGTTATAAACTGCCCTAGGGAGACTAAACAAAGTCTAAACATGATCATATATAGTTATATGGATCAAGAGGGGCTGGAAAGGGATTACATAAGCCAAATCACATCTAGGGTACCAACATACTGTTGCTCCCTATCCCCCATCTAGAGTCCCTGAAATTTTTGTTCCACCAACCGTTAGTCATAAATACTAAGCCACTATCATCCTCGCCTCACCCCCGCGACTCCGAGGCACCCTGTAGGGAGGAAAGGAATGCTATGATGGTGGAGAGTAAACAAGAGCAAGTGACGGTGGAGCTATCTAGTAGGTATATTGTAGCATCTATAATACTATAAAAGAAATGCAAGCTAACAATTCTATAATAATAAAGCAGTAATGTAAACGAGTAAGCAGAGTAGTAAGTACATGTAATGTAGACAATGAAATAAGTAACCCTAATATATACGAATGTTCATACAAACTTATAAGTTAAGGGTTCTTTTGCAAGGCTCCCATCATATAAAAAGTCTCATACCAATTTATACTATGGGGTGTAAGTTTATATGCAAGTATGAGTGTGTTTATATGTTATTCCATGATTTATGTAAGTGCAACACACGCACGCGACTCTATGAGCACAAACCTTTAGTTCCCCCCATTTGGGCAGCTAGCTTCAATCCCAAGAGCCTCCAAAGTGTCCGATAATGGGTCGGGCCCCCCACTCCTAAGAGGGTATCCACACTACCAGGCCTAGCCCTATGTACGCCTCTAAAGGACACACTAGAGTCACCACGTACTATGCTGACCCACCGCCAGACTTTTCCTTGGCTAAGTGTAAACCATACCCGCCAAGTCACCGTATCGACGACGGTGTGAATGACCGCCAAATACCGAAGACCCACCACTTTATGCACATGCAATCATAAATTTCTCGAGCCATCGGCTTCCCGGACTATCCTATCCATTACAACTACCTTCTGAGCCTTCGGCTCGCCGGGCTAACCCGTCCATTTCCACAACCACCGAGCCTACCGCCCGGATATCCTAACCAAGCTAACCTCTTGAGACATCGGGGTGAGTGAAAGTGATATCCTATAATTACTTGTTGCTTTTTATTATTTATTCTTAATATTTAGGTTAACCTTGGACTGCTCAGGGTATTCCCTGTGAAGGGCTCTTACGGGGCACTAGGAACTATGATGGTAGTTGAAGAACATCGTTCCCTTTTGAGAGGAACTTACTATTATTGATATCTAACTAGGTCCCAATCCCATTTAATGTTATACTAAATCTAACCCTAGTGTGTTTTGACTCTCTCTCTCTCTCTCCTCAGGAAAGACAATCTTTCGTCGATACCGAGCACCACTTAACACTAGTCAGACCAATACCCTCCCCATCATGAATCCCAATGATGAATCAATTTCACTTTACCAAATCAGTATATCATTAACCCAACTCCTTATGTCCTTCCCACATGATAACACAATTCTGCAGTTTTATTATATGTAGACCAACCTAAGCTATATGATGAGCATGAGAGGTGACCCCTTCAAATATTCATCCAAGTGACCCAAGATTATTACTGAGTGTCTATCATGATATTTTTAGACTAAATCAAGAAAATAGTATTTTTCCTAACTTAATCGTTATTTAAATAATTTTTTGCACAGTAAGGCCAACAATGCTTTTGAACATCAAGTACAATTTTCACTCTAGGTGAGGCCTTATAAAAATTATGTATGGTGCATGTCATCAAAATAACAATAAATACTGAAATTCATAGTTTTTCAGAATGAATTTGACCATCAATTAATTATTGAATAAACAACTACAATGTTAGGATAAATAAGAGAAAAATAGAATAAACCTTCCAAAATTTATCAGAAAATTACTAGATGAAAAATATGATCAGAAAAGTCAATTGACTAAGAATTATTATTTTTCAACATCATTTGGTCCCATAAATAAATCATTTAAAATAAAACAATATTAGGCACCTTGTGAAGCAACCCATATAGAGAGTCCTTCAATAATTCTATAAAATTCCCAGAGCTCACGTATGACTTAAAGGTTCTTCTACCAAATTGCATAAGTTTTTAATGAGTGATATCTCGCAATAAATTCCTTAATGAATTGTGCTACTATAATGGTTGTGAATGAAGCTTCTCAAATACTGATCTAAAATTCACACTAAAATTTCCAGAGCTTAATAGCAATATTATTTGGCCACTGCCTAAATTTCAAGATCATCGAAAGTCCTATGATGCAATAATAAATTCAAGTGTAAAAGTTCCCTAAACCATCCTAAGTTGTTACAAAGTTGATATAAACTCTAAAAGTCCTAGAATTACTTCCTAGGGTTATTTACTATCCTAAGATCATAAGGACTAAACCCCAAGTCCATACATAGAGATAACACCTTATGTCCTTCACAAACCCACAAAGTTCAACCATAGGGTTTGATCTAGGTTCCTTGGGCAAATCCACCCTAATCCACCCCAAACTCAAAGTGTGGGTGTTTTAACTGACCTTGAGGCTCTAGCCAAAGTCCTAACACATTTGGGTGAGGATTGGCCCCTTCATTCCCCAAGTACCCTTTTGCCCTAATTTACCCTTAAGAGACCCAACTTTGGTCTTACCAAAACCTACTCAAACTAACCCCAAATGGGTTGATATTTTTACCAGAGCCATATATTGACTCTAAGAGCCATCCACCACAATTTTGGTTGATTTCGAGGTACATAGATCCCTTAATTAATTCATAGCTATTTTATTAAATTCTTACAAAACCTATAAGAAAATATTTTCCAAAAATTCCCATTTTTGGATATGTTATAGGTATAGGTAGGAGTGACCCCATTCCAATTTTCAAGTCATTTAAACAAGTGGTTTAGTGGGGGAACTCAATTTAATCCCTGAGTAGCCCTATGTATAGACTGTACCATATTGAGTTTTGTGATCAGACCACAAAAACAAATGGGTTGAAATTAATTATAAAATAAATTAGACTTCAAGAATTACAACTTTCCTGTTGGCCACCTTCCATAATTCGGCCCCTAAGGGCCTTAGTTTTTTGTTTCAAAATGATGTACAGTAAAGGAAAATAATACACTAAACTATATAACAAATAATATAATCAAAATAATCAATGACCAGGATTTCGTCTTCCTCCTCCAACCAGTGGCCACGATCCACCCGACTTGGATCCACATCCAATAGATACCGCAGGGCACCCAGCCAACTCCCTGGCCGGCCACTGCCTCCACCACTTCTGTTGAGGTAGTGGCTATTGCTGGGTGGCAGCACGGCCGCCGGGGGTGGTGGTTTCTGGCCAACTCGCCACCATGGAAAACCGGAATTTCTTCATTTTTCTCACTATATCGGGCTCAATTGAGCCCGATTTCTCTCCTAGTCGATCTAGGATACTAGCACAAGGGGAGAGGAGGAGAAGTGGACCTACAACCGTGCTTGCCGATGTGTTTGGTGGTGGTTCGCCATGGCTGGTGGTGGAGCATCTGGTGCTCTGCAACTGTATAGCCAAACGTCTCAGTTTCTTTAGGTGAAGGGTGGAAATGTCTGCTCTAGTTATGGGGAAGCTTTTAAAATAACTAAATGGGGAGAGGATGGGTCTAACTTTAATGGCCATGGGGAAGAGGTTCGGCCATGGTAAGATGCACTGAATTCAGCCCCTAAGTGGCTGAGGAATCCTCTTGATCTTCTCCTAATACATCAAGGGAGATGAATCCAGCAAGAAGAGAGGAGCCCTTGGCCTTCCAAGCCATGAATGGCCTTTACTCCCCACTTTCTCTCTCCTTCATTAAAGGGAAAAATGGAGCTTTCTCTCTCCTAGTCACCATGGCTGATTTTGATGTTCATTTCAACCAAAAAGCATCCCAATAACCCATATGAGTAATTAAAATGAGGCTAGCCCAAGTGGATTTGTGTTTGAGCTTGAGTTAGCCAATTTGGGTTATATTGACCCAATGTGGGTTAGCCCAACCCTAGGCCACATTGGGTGACCTAACTAACCCTAATGGGTGGTTAGTGACCCTTTGGCCTCCCCTAAGGGTTAGGAAGGTCTGGCTATGATCAATTGGGCACATTAGAGGCCAATTGCCCTTATTTAGGGCACCTTGCCCAATTTTGGACTATGGTTGACTTGGGTCAATTTGACCTTCTTAGTTGACCCCAATGGGTCCTAATGGCTCCAATGGACCACCTAATGGGTTAGGGATGTTATGGTGGGGTCAAGGAGTCAAGGTGAGTCCCTAAAGTCAAACCCTAGGTTAGGTAATTGGAAAGTGTTATTTACAGACGAAGGTGATTTTTACTTTCATGACTAAGCTCACTTGGTCTTTTGAGCTTCCTAGGGTTTTGTCATGACCTAGTAATGTCAAAACCACTCCAAGGGGTTGAGTTATTTGAGGGATGTTACAACAAACATGTATCATTTTCCACCTAGACTGCATGTACTGAGAGGAACAAAGAGATCCATGTGAATGAGTTCAAGTGGCCTAGTCGTGGAAAATGTCATTTTGCTCTTGAATGAGGTTTTAACACATTTCTCTTCTTAACATGGAGCACATATTGAGTTTAAATTACCGCTTAATTTGGGAAGTCCAATAACAAGTTTATTTCTTAATAGTTTGACAATTAGTTTACTTCCTGAGTGTCCTAGCCTCCAATGGAAGAGATCTAATTCCTCATTCTTGGTAACTAAGCATTTCAAATCAGAGGAAGTGAAGGAATTGGTTTCAAGAATGTATAAACACCTAGAGGGGGGTGAATAGGTTCAATTCCAATTTACTTAGGCAGTTAATAAACTAATCACAGCACATCTATAAATTCTACAGCTACCACAGCACAAAATAATACAATCACAACATACACACAGATTTATAGTGGTTCCCCAAATGATGGGTACATACACTTTCCCTCTTCTCCTATCTAGCAGTACACTAGATTAGGCCAAACTTCCTTCCACCTTCTTAGATCCTCAAATCTTACAACTCAGAACCAAAACTGGTTCCTCTAGCTCAGACTTCAACAAGTCCTACAACTCAAGCTTTTCCCAAGAACCTTACCTCAGAGTGAATCCACACTCCTACCACTCAGGCTATCAAGCCCTACCTCAGCCCTTATCACCAGGCCTACAGCTAAGAGAACTTAATATCCTACCTCAGGCAAACAGCCCTACCTCAACCTTTATAATTACAGGCTTACAACTTAGAGATTGAAATCTCTTACACTCAGATCTAAAATTAGATCTTACAGAAAATTGATTAAAGAGTATGTTTCTTCCTTCACCTAGATAGAGAGAGAGGTGAGGGAATCTTGATCAGATCTTGATGGATCTTCTTTCTCCTGACCTTTGCTGTAATGAATCTGATTCAACATGACTTAGCTTATTCAAAGCTTCTTGAAAGAGAGAACCTGGGTTGAATCTTCTGGAGAAGTTGGTGTAGATCCAGCTTCTTCTTCCTTTCAGAATTAAATCTACAAACACTAACAGATCTGAAGAGATGCTGTCTACTTTTTTGATTTTGAATCGGAATCTTCTTGTTGTATTTAATTCTGTGAATTCTTCTTGGAATGATTCCCCTTCTTCTTATTTTCCCTCCCTTTTTTTCATGTCTATTCTGTGATAGATCAACTCCTTTTCTAGATCTCATCAGAGGAATCGGCTGATCCGGTAGTTAACTGACATCTGACAATTCTGACATATCTGACAGCTTTGACGATTTTGATAGATGTCAAGTCATCATTCTTGAGATCTGGCACTTAGAGTTATTTGACTTAGCTAAATGTGTCGAGACACAAATATAGAATGTGTCGACACAAATGTAATGTGTGTCGACACAATTCCTTGGTGTTGACACAGCTTCTTTGATGTTGTCGACATCTTTAGAATCTGTCGACACAACTCTTTATTCAGTCTCGACGCAGTATTTGTAGAATGTGTCGACAAAGCTTCTTCTACTAATGTCAGCACTTCTAGTCAAAGCGTGTCGACACTAGTCCTGAGTGTCGACACAGCTATTGTCGACTCAAATTTTGTGAGTCGACACAAGTCCAGTGTGTCGACATAGCCTTGCTTCTAGTCTCGACGCAATATTTGAAGTTCAAATTTTTTGATATTCGCAACCGGACTCTATTACCGCAACATTTCAGGTATGTTATTATTATTATTTCCTTAATCATCATAAATTATACTTATATAAATAGATTGAGTCCGGAAAATCAAAATTACCCGATCTCTCAAACCCCTTTCTCGAGAAAAAGGAAAACTCTTCATCTTCTCTGTCATCGTCGCCCTCTTTCCGCTGCTTTAGCATTTTCTCTCAGAAGGACAGATTTCAGTTCATCTCTCTTGATCAATGGCCCCTCCGTCGAAGGTTGGAGTCGTCAGTGAACTTGTTTCTACTAGAATAGCCGATCTGTCAGATGATTTCTGCAACGTTCTACTATTATTGGAAACTGCCGGACTTACATTCGTTTTGGAACACCCATGCAAAATCTTACTTCCAGATGTTGATGAATTTTTCCAGAATGCCAAATTGAAGAGGAATGGAAAGATTCTCAAGTCCAAGGTTCGTGGAATCAAGGTTAAGCAAACTACTCCAATAGTCTCTAAGCTACTTCGGCTGCCAATCATTGATGAAGAAGACGACCTAACTGTTGATGATTACGATTGGGCGTGTAGTTTTTGTTGTGTCTCTGCTGGTGTATGCACTATTCGCCGACCTGATCTAAATGCAGAGAGCAAGCTCCTTGTAGACATACTTGGAAAAATTCTTCTATGCCGCATTAGTTCAATTAGTTTTATTATAAATGAGTTCTTTGATATGATGACAGTAGTGATATGCAGGAAGAAGTTTTAGTGGGGCATGATGATTTTTGATAAAATCAAGGACAGCATTAAGGCACCAAATTTTGGCAGGATAGTCTCTCTTATCCTTCATGAACTCAACCCAGAAGTTTTTGATCTATCTAAAGGTACTTCTCTGCATCATATGAAGAAAGACTCAATTTCCTCCATTCAAAGATGGGAGCTCATGCTTCAAAACCATGCTTAAGCTACAAAAGTCCATGATTTCCAAGAGGATGAGGACAATACCCCATCTTCCCCTTTACATCAAGTGCCTGGCACTTCAGGTGCAGTTGTTGAGGGGAGCCTGCTCCTATAGACCCAGAGGCAAGTCATTCTGATCTTCCTCCAGATGTTATTCCATATGCTACTGCTGAGAACATTTCTACCCAACTAGAGGACTTAGGTCTTATAGATGTTGATCCGCCTGATGAAGAAATTCTTACAGATGCCCAAGTTGAAGAATAGGTTCTATCTATAGAAGATGATATCCACAGAATGATTGAGGAACTTACTTCCAAAGAACCTCTTTCCCCTCTACATGCAGAGAAATCTCTGCATCCAGAACCATCTCCATCAGACCATCATTCTGAACCAAGATCCTTTCACCCTCAATCTCCTACTGAAGATGTGCTTGAGGAAGAAATAGTTTTAATTTCTAATGATAAAGAATCAACTCCTAAACCAGCTGCAGCTCCCCTCAAAAGCCTGGACTTCTCCCTTCCTATTATTCTTGGTGAGGAAGGAGACTTCATGATTCATACCACCAGAACCCAGAGCTCAGTTATTGTTGAAGAAATACTTCCCTGGAAAGCTCCAATAGTACCTCTTCCTTTAGTTCAACCTCCAGAAACTCCTTATAATACCATTCTTGCTAAGATTGAAGTCATGCTAAAACAGTAGAGAGAGTATTTTTATCAGTCTCAAGGCCGTCATAGATAAAGTCACTGCTCTCGAGAAAGAAATGAGTAGAGGATTTGCTGAGATTCAACACAATACTGATGAACTGAAACACCTGTTCAAAATAGGTGGGAAAGCTTTAGATCACACCATTACCAGCATTATTCATATGATGGATCAATCAGTAACTCTAGCAAATAATCAAATTGAATTGGAAAAGAAGTCTCAAGAGCATAACTTCAAGACCTGTGAAGAGCTTGGAAAATTCAAAGAGGAAGTCATAGCCATCCTATCTCTAGAAGTCAGAAAGGGGGAGAGTTTAGTCAAGGAATATCTAGAAAAAAATCTTATAATAACATGAAAACCCTTTGGGAATGAAAGCTAACTGACATACATACTGATGTTCAAAACCAGATTGATGGTTGATGAGTCCCTATTTTATACCTTATTTTGGACTCATCTAGGCCTTTTTCCTCAGCTTTGCACTATCTTTAAGCGCCATTAGTACTCCTTTTGGTTAGCTACGGCATTCCACGCCCTGTGCACCTTTTTAGCCCATTTCTGTGTTTGTGTGCATTTACATTCTTGCTATGATTATTATTGTTTGCTGTGGCTGCCACGATCGATGTCCCGTGCAGTTTTCCTGCAGGTTTGGTGATCGTGAGGGCATTCGGGATAGGCGTTTCACTATTTTTTGGCAAAGGAGTCAGTGCTCGTGCGTTTTTACCCACGCACGACCATCGACCTCCTGGCGCACGATCACTGATCGTGCGCTGCTCGGACTCATTTGTGAAATCTCTGTCTTGAACCTTCCGCACGATCACTTGCCATACCGCGCACGACCACTTCTCGTGCACCGCCAATCGTGCGCAGTCATACCCATTTTACAAAGTTCTGTCTGGCTATTTCCGCACGATCATCAGCATTGCCTCGCACGATCACTGATCGTGCACTGCTGATCGTGCGCGACCATTGATTTTCTGATGCAGGTCTACAGGTTGCTCGCGTACGGGCGCTGACCTTGGTCGCGCACGAACACTGGTCGTGCGCCAGTGGTCGTGCGCCCTATTTATTCTGCAAGCTATAAAAAGCCCTGTTCCGCGAATTAGGGCACGGATGTTGTTACGAAACCTCCGCTAGTCCGCCGTTTCGCCCTCCAGCAGTTCCATTCACCTCCACCTTCATCCCTACCATCGGGAGAACCTTCTCCGGCTATTCCAAAGCATTCCGCATCCTCCAGTGATCCTCCCGGCCATTGAAGCATTCTTCTCCGAGCTTTCCACCAAGGAAGAAGACGAAGTATACCTAGAGAACGGAATTACAGGCCCTCGAGGTGACAGCTCGGTGGTACCGGAAGCCCTCCTCGGACTGCGCTTGGAAGCGGATTGACAACCCGCACCTCCGGCCAACAACTGCGGTGGATCTTTAATCTCGTGGTTTTGCATTTTCTATCTTTTCTTGTTGCATGGAATGTTTATGCATGTAATGACCATCAATTTCTAGTGTTAATTTGATCGTTTGTGTTTCATCTTGCTTATGAGAATTATTCTTTGATGCGCCTCGCTCCATCTCGCTCCACTCCACATGTTCGTTTCACTCATTTTCACTCCGCACTAATCACCTCACTCGCTAGACTTCCGTCCACTCACCAATCGAAGTACGGCATCGCGGCCACTACATCCATCTCGCCTTGAGAAGCGGTGATTGCGACCCGCATAGTTTATATTAGTGTAATCGGTCGTAAGACCACTAACCAAAGCCCCTTCTTTTTCTGTTTAATTCAATTAAATCTCATAACAATAGTTTTAGAGTCTAAATCGTTCGACGCTAATTGCATTCCTCAAGAGACCGACATCCGGGGATTCATTCCCAACTTTATTACTTGTGCGACCGGTACGCTTGCAGTATTTTACGCACATCTAGTTTTTGGCGCCGTTGCCGGGGAATGCAACTGTTGAACGATTATGATTTCTGGAAGTATTGGTATAAGAGTTAGTGCTTTTTTATTTTTGTTTCTTTGTTTTGTTGCTTCAGTGGATACAGGGACGTGCTGCAAGAGATCTCGTTACTTATGATCCTGAGATCGAGCGAACTCTTCATGCGCATAGGCGTGCCGCTGCTATCAATCCAATCACAATGGGAGATCAGTTGAACAATGACAACGGAGTTCGTGTTGGAGGGAACCTCCATGATAACCGGAACGGGGATGAGAATGAGGTGAATCCGCCGCATGTCCGAACCATGAGAGACTACACCACTCCCACTGTAGGGAGCATTTACCCTGGGTTCGGACCGGCGATCGCAAACCAACAGTTCGAGATCAAACCAGCAATTCTTAACATCATCTGGAACAACGCACAGTTCTCCGGAATGTCCACGGAGGATGCCCATCTTCACTTGGCAGACTTTTCGGAAATCTGCGCTACTTTCCGCTATGCTGGGATTCCTGATGATACGGTCAAGCTCCGTCTCTTCCCCTTCGCTCTACGTGACAAAGCCAAGTCATGGCTTCATGCCCTTCCTCCTGGAACTGCCACAACCTGGGAGGCTCTTACCACAAAGTTTCTAGCCAAATTCCATCCGGTCGACCGTATCGTGAGCTTGAGACGTGCCATCGTTAATTTCAGGCAAAATGATTAAGAGAGCTTAGCGGAAGTTTGGGAGCGCTTCAATGAGTTGCTGCGGAAGTGCCCCAACCACGGATTCCAAACGTGGAATCTCGTGGAAAGCTTCTACTTCTCCATCGAACCTCAACACCGTGCCATGATTGATGCCGCCTCTGGTGGAACAATTATGAACCTTGCTCCTGAGGATGCTTTGAGAGTTTTGCAGGACACCGCCACGCACAGCGCCTTTTGGACCGCAGGAAGGAATACCCCTCGTGGGACAAGTGGAGTCTTTGTTGTGGAAGCATCAAGGCCCGTTACTGCTGCTCCGGTGTTGGCCATTTCGTGTCAAGGATGCGGTGGAACCGATCATCATAGCTTTGAGTGCCCTGGAGCGGAGGTTACGTATGACCCCGCCTTTTCCAATGAAACTTTTAATTTTATCGCGAATCAAAACAGGGGCACGCCTTATGGAAATGCGTATAATCCGGGTGCGAGAAATCACCCGAACTTCTCGTGGAATCAAAATGCACCGGGCCAACGATGGCAACCGGGGCAGCATCAAAATGATGCCTCCGCCTCCGGAAGCCAACCGCGGCCGCCTCACCCGAATTACCCACAAGGGCCCCCCGCCGTAAAAACCAATTCATTGGCTGAAATGTTTGAAAAATTTGTTGAAGTTTCCCAGACGAACATGACAAACCAAGCTGCTTCAATGCGTAAGTTTAAGGCATAGTTGGGCCAATTGGCTCAAATGGTCTCCGAGCGCACTCATGGTACTCTCCCAAGCAACACCGAAAAAATCCCCACGAACAAGGGAAAAGCCTTGGGGAGGAAAGGCTGGGGAATAACAACGAGCTCGTGATTAGCTGTATGATCAACAATGTTGAAACCACTGCTTTATGTGATTCTGTAGCATCTAGCAACATCCTCACTCTGCAGGATGTCGCGAAGATGCAATTGCAAATAAACACCGAATACCGGAAATCACTTATTTTAGCTAATGGAAATGTGGTTGATACTGAAGGTGGTGTGAGGGAAGTTGAGATCGAGGTTAACGACAAACATTTTACCATTGATTTTCAGGTCATGTGACCAAAAGAAAATCACTCCATTCCGATACTTGGTGTCCCATTCCTGACGGCCAGTGGCGCATCCCTGGATTTTTCCAAAGGACGCGTCACCTGGTCGGCCGATGATTTCGCCCTCGATGATACTTCCGTACACCCCTCTCTTGTTCAAAACGACGTTTTTCTGAGTAGTGCAGATTTCAAGGAAGATTCTGGAATCCAAGCTTTGAAGGCAACCCTTACGGATGAGAAAACAAAGGGAGGATTGACCGAGACGACTGATGAGAAGAATGACTTATTGACCACGAAGATCTTCGAGTGCACCAAAGACACGGCGACCGTGCCATTTCCCACTGATGTTGTTGTTGAGCATGATATTCCTAGTTCCATGCAGGAGAAATCACTAGACATTTATTCTTGTAATAATATTCATGACGGTGCTAAGCGTTCTGTCGCTTGGGCTGATCCGATCGCCGTCGCGGTGCCGGAAATGACGCCATCGATCATAAAATCTGGGAAAACTGTGGAATCCACTCCTTGGAAGTCTCCATCGGTTGAGAAGCTGAAGGAGGCCAAGCGCTTGCGCGATAAGCGTTATTCTTCCTTCCGGCGCGAAGACACGCACCATCTGAGCAAGGGGAAATCCCCTTCTCAAGATGCTATGAAAAATTCTGCTTCTCCTTCGCTCTCCACCGGAAAGACTTACCACAAATCGGCATATAGCTGATTGCTTCTTTGCCGCTCTGCCTCGCTTTTCCTGCTTATTTTCCTAGTTGCTTTGGGACCTTATTTCGCTCTCTATTTTGTAGCTTTTATTTTGCTACAAAAACATTATATACAACTGCTAATACAGGTATTTGGTCCACCTTAAGGACGGTAAACAAAAGGGCTATTCAGGAGACAACCCAAGCTTGGACCTTTTGGTCCCCTCGTTTATGCTTTTTATTTTATGTTTTCTATTTTTTGTATTTTCTGTTGTTCGGCCTAATTCGCAGGTTCAGCTTATCTTTTGTGCGAAGCAGCAACTCCCGTGAATCATCACGCAATCTTCTGGCATGCTCCCCTCTTTGGAGCATAGGTACTCTCTCTCGCTTCAGATTTCATTCCTTGGTTGAATGTCTATTTTCTTGCTTATGTTTTCATTCAAGTCTAGGGGAAGAGCCGCTTGTGCACTCCACGAGCACATTTAATTTCGCATGCCAGTAGTTTTCCTTTTTGCTTCATTGTTTTTGACTCCTGCTGCACACACTTTGGCACCCACATGAGCGCGCACTTGACCACGCATGCAGCTCGAGTTGATGTATTATTTCGTGTAAACTTTAAGATGGTGGTGCTGACGTAGGATTTTGATTTAGAGTAGTTCGAAACTCGTGCAGTGCTCCTAATCGAGTGCTCACGTTGTGTAGAAATTGTATAGATTTAGTTTTTCTTTATGCTTGCAATTTATATTTTTTCTGCACTCGTAAATACTGTCTGTCCTACTCAAATCTATGAATCCGGAGTAATCACTCGGTAGTGTAGGAATGTGTGTAGGCGTCGCTAGCTTTGTATTGCTCGAGTCGGGAGGACATATCACTTTTCTCGGTGACTAAGAACTTGCCCCAGGCTACTTTCGAAGCATTGGTGCACGGTTAGTCGAGCGTGAGCGTGACGTAGGCCATCACTTTGGCCCGGTTGAGCCTTGCACCCATCCTAACATAGCCCTCGCTAGCCCCGTTGAGCCTACCTTCCTTTTGTTTCAGCTCCACACTCAATTCACCAATGCCTCAAGCCAATCCTAGTCGCACACCCGCGTCAAGCTCTAGTTCCAAGCATTTTCTCGTTGGGTTGTTGATGTGGGAAGTGGTTTTGTGAATAATGTGGATTTGCCATCTTGTTATATTTGCTGAAATTCAAGAATTTGAAAAAGAAAAAATTTATAAAAGCAAAAATTGTGAAAAAGAAACGAAAAAGAGAAAATAAAAAGTATAAATGAAAATCTGTTTTTGAGAAATCTGTTTTGGGGTAGGCGGTGCACACACCCATGTTGTAAAAACCAGGTCTGGGGGTGTGGTGCACTCGCATTCATTTTGCTAGTGGGAAATCTGTAATTGTGCGAGCTCCGTTGGGTTGTGCGTAGCCTTCGTTTTCATCTTTTTTATCCATACCTACGTCTACACCCAAGCCCCAACTCTTCACCTAAAGTCCTACGGATTTATGCTCGAGTCGAACTAGCATCGTGGAGAAAGTGTGAACGGGCAAGCATATGGTCCCCGACATTGGTGGATTCCTTTGGAGGTGATCACGAGCCCCGCTCTTTGGCAATGCTCCACCATCCGACTTGCCTATTTTCTTCCTACACATGACCGCGCGATTCTCCGGAAATTCAATCTTTGAGTAGTGACAATATTTATTTACGTTTATCGAAAATTATAAATTGCATAGCATGATTAAAAACTCCTTCTATTATATTTTCTTTGCACTTGTGTTTCTCGATTTCTCGTCCTACTGTATTTTGAAATTACTACGTCAGCTAGCCATTTTTGAGTCCACAAGGTGATTATTTGCCTGGGACGTGCAAATGGTTAAGTCTGGGGGTGTGATGAGTCCCTATTTTATACCTTATTTTAGACTCATCTAGGCATTTTCCTCAGCTTTGCACTATCTTTAAGCGCCATTAGTATTCCTTTTGGTTAGCTACGGCATTCCACGCCCTGTGCACCTTTTTAGCCCATTTCTGTGCTTGTGTGCATTTACATTCTTGCTATGATTATTATTGTTTGCTGTGGCTGCCACGATCGATGTCCCGTGCAGTTTTCCTGCAGGTTTAGGGATCGTGAGGGCATTCGGGATAGGCGTTTCACTATTTTTTGGCAAAGGAGTCAGTGGTCGTGCGTTTTTACCCACGCACGACCATCGACCTCCTGGCGCACGATCACTGATCGTGCGCAGCTCGGACTCATTTGTGAAATCTCTGTCTTGAACCTTCCGCACGATCACTTGCCATACCGCGCACGACCACTGCTCGTGTGCCGCCGATCGTGCGCAGTCATACCCATTTTACAAAGTTCTGTCTGGCTATTTCCGCACGATCATCAGTATTGCCTCGCACGATCACTGATCGTGTGCTGCTGATCGTGCGCGACCATTGATTTTCTGATGCAGGTCTACAGGTTGCTCGCGCACGGGCGCTGACCATGGTCGCGCACGACCACTGGTCGTGCGCCAGTGGTCGTGCGCCCTATTTATTCTGCAAGCTATAAAAAGCCCTGTTCCGCGAATGAGGGCACAGACAATGTTACGAAACCTCCGCCAGTCCGCCGTTTCGCCCTCCAGCAGTTCCATTCGCCTCCACCTTCATCCCTACCATCGGGAGGACCTTCTCCGGCTATTCCAAAGCATTCTGCATCCTCCGGTGATCCTCCCGGCCATTGAAGCATTCTTCTCCGAGCTTTCCACCAAGGAAGAAGACGAAGCATACCTAGAGAATGGAATTACAGGCCCTCGAGGTGACAGCTCGGTGGTACCGGAAGCCCTCCTCGGACTGCGCTTGGAAGCGGATTGACAACCCGCACCTCCGGCCAACAACCGCGGTGGATCTTCAATCTCGTGGTTTTGCATTTTCTATCTTTTTTTGTTGCATGGAATGTTTATGCATGTAATGACCATCAATTTCTAGTGTTAATTTGATCGTTTGTGTTTCATCTTGCTTATGAGAAATATTCTTTGATGCGCCTTGCTCCATCTCGCTCCACTCCACATGTTCGTTTCACTCATTTTCACTCCGCACTAATCACCTCACTCGCTAGACTTCCGTCCACTCACCAATCGAAGTACGGCATCGCGGCCGCTACGTCCATCTCGCCTTGAGAAGCGGTGATTGCGACCCGCATAGTTTACATTAGTGTAATCGATCGTAAGACCACCAACCAAAGCCCCTTCTTTTTCAGTTTATTTCAATTAACTCTCATAACAATAGTTTTAGAGTCTAAATCGTTCGACGCTAATTGCATTCCTCAAGAGACCGACATCCGGGGATTCATTCCCAACTTTATTACTTGTGCGACCGGTACGCTTGCCGTATTTTACGCGCATCAATGGTGTCAAGTTTCACACTTATGATACAGCAGTTTGGATGCACAACCAAAGTTTCCCTGAATTTCATGTTGATCCAAATGTTATTCCACATCATCTTAATCCAACTGCTCAGCATCCTCCTATACAGCAGCCATCATTCTCTCCAAGACCTTAAGGTTCTGATGCTCCTCCTCTAGAAAGCTATGCTCAAGTATGGGAATCTGAAGAGACTGATGTGCCTTCTTAAGCACCTCCTAATGTGCAAATCCCTAAAAGAAGAAAATATGGTGATGTTGCCTCTGCTAGAAAGTCCACTCCTAATCCTGAGGCTGAAAGGAGGAAAGCCCAAGAGTTTGCTAAGGTTTGGAGTCCTTCTTCCAAGTCAATCATATTGGATACCCTAAAACTTGTTGTGGATTTCAGAGAAAACAAGGACAATTATTATTCTCACTCTGAATGGGAGAAGTATTAGAAGTCTATAACTTTAAGAGGCTTCATAACAAGTAGTACAATCGTGAAGACCCCTCTACTCCTCCCAGGCCAGCAAAATACTTTCCAAAGACTTTTATGTATTATCAAAGACAAGAAGAATTGCACAGGAAACAACAACAAAGCAAGAAACAATAGAAGAAGATTTAAAGGTTTTCTTTATGAGATTTGGTGGACTTGGATTTTTTTGGACAAAATCTATAAATATAAATCTTTTAATTTTGATGATCTGTTTTTTCATTGCTTAGTATTTTTCATTATTACTTTGTTTACTAGTTATTTTGTGTTGTTTTTCTTGATGTAATTCACCTTAGTGTAGAGGTGTTGGGTATTGTATCCACAATGTACCTGATTTGAAGAAGCCCCTGTACAAGCTAAGGTAAATAGACAATGTATTTGATGAAATATTTCTAGTTGTGCTTGCAGTTATTCCATGCTAAGTACACACCAATGTCAGGGTGCAGTGGGTCAATATACACGGGTCTGTGCAACGTAATCCCTCGTTGAGCAGATCAGTGTGTTGGCCTACGTGTACTCTCTCTATTGGGGTGTACTTAATCTCAAGTACAGGGCTATGATAAAGCAAGAGCAGACAAGGAGCAAGGATGGGCCAAAGACCATCTCACGGGTTAAAAGACGATAATCGTCTAAGTGTAAATCGTCGAGAATCACTAAGTGATTCTCACCGATTCGTCGAGAATCACCAGTGATTCTCGACGAGTCGTCGAGAATCACTAGTTGATTCTTGCCGGGTTGGGCCGGCTGTCTCGACGCAGTCAGAAAAATCTTCTAAGGCAGAATCTTCGAGAATCACCAAGTGATTCTCGCCGATTCGTCGAGAATGACTTTGCATTCTCAACGAGTCGGCGAGAATCCAAGGTGATTCCCACCGATTCTCCCCGGCCTCTATAACCTGTGCAACCAGAATTCTCTAAGTAGAATTCGGAGAGAATCGTAAGTGATTCTCGCCGATTCGTCGAGAATCACCCACGATTCTCGCCGAATTTGACTTGGGTATTTTTCCGACTCTGTCTGGACCGGTCCACGACATCTACGGGATTTTGAACTGGACTTTGGTCTTACTGCTGGTGGGGCCCACAACGGTCATCTCTTGACCTAGTGTATAAATACTCTGGTATTTGTGTACAGTAAGATACACAGACGATATACGAAACAGAGCGGCCGACTAACCCTAATCTCGCGAACTTGCTCCGCCTCCGTCGCCGCAGCCGATCACCGAAGCCGATCTCGATCTCCTCCAGATCCTCGGTGATAGAAGCCAAGTCCTGCACAGCGTCTCACGTGTCTATCCAGATATCTTTTGTCTCTTGATTTGAGATAGGGAAATCTTTCCCCATCCGAATCGATCGAGACGATCGATCCCCGTATGACCGTTGGTAGACCTTGCCGACTTCGCTAAGAAGATTGGATCTCCAGTGCTTTGCTGCTGTTTTCAGTTACCGCCGCCAACACCGAAAGCGTCGTCGCCGCTCGTCGCCGCCGCCGGTCTCGAGGAGATTCTCTCCAAGTGAGATCTAGGGTTGTGGACTCTTCGTTGACTTCAAGAACACGTCGTCGAACGAAGAGGGACACCTTAGTCTCCATACGTTGTTTGTATTTCTTACAAGCTATTTTCATTTCTTTGTGTTGGGTACATTGGAAAATGTGTACCTGATTTGAAGAAGCCCAACCTAGCTCAATGATATACATCATGTTGTATTTGATGTTGTTTTGAGTTGACATGTGCAGGTAAAGAATTGTTAAAGTTTACAGGAAAAAATTCTAAGTCCAAGTGTCGACACAAAGGAACATGTGTCGTCACATAGAAGAAAGTTGTCGACACAACACTGGGAAAGTGTGTCGACACAGAAGGTGTAAGTCGACACTACTCTGGGAAAAAGTGTCGACACATAACATAGTCTACAACAACACTGGGAAATTGTGTCGACACAGAAGAAGTAAGTCAACACAACACTGGGAAATTGTGTCGACACAGAAGAAGTAAGTCGACACAACACTGGGAAATTGTGTCGACACAGAAGAAGTAAGTCGACACAACACTGGGAAATTGTGTCGACACAGAAGAAGTAAGTCGACACAACACTGGGAAATTGTGTCGACACAGAAGAAAAACGTCAACCTCAACATTGGGAGAATGCGTCGACACTGAAGAGTATAGTCGATCTCAGGTTTGTCGACATCATCTAAATTGTGTCGACACAGAAGAAAATAGTCGACACCTGAAGGCTAAGTCAACACTTACTAAAGTTATGATTCTACAACAACTGTGTCGACACACAGGACTTGTGTCGACACACTGCAGAGTCAAAGACCAAGTTAGTTTCAGAAGAAGATGTGTCGACACAAAGGCAATTTAGTCGACATCACTGAAGGCAGTGTCGACACCAAAGTCAATTGTGTCGACACAAATAGACAGATGGTCTCGACACTTTCTGACAGACTGTTTCAACACTAAGGCACAGGACTTGTTTGAAGACTTGACAGCTGTGGGTTATCACCAGTTAACTGAAGTTGTCAGACTTGTCAGAAAACGGTTAGAAACCGGATCAGCCGGTTACCATGAAGAATGTCTATAAATAGACAGATTCAGAAGGAGAAAAAAAAAAGAATGAACAACATATAGAACTGACCTTTTGAAATACATTGGATCAGAAAGTGGAGAAGGATTACATTCTACTCATTTCAAGAAAGTGCTAGGCACTTAAGAAGATCTTCTCCGGGAGATCTAAGAAGACTATCTAAGGATAGATCTAAGAAGAGTTCTAATCAGAATTCAGAAGAATCATTCAAAGTTCTGGATAGAGAGAGATCAAGTCAGAATTTGAAGAAGAAGAAGGAATCCACCAGTGGATTCTCAAGAAGCTGTTTGGAATCAACTCAGCTAAGTACATTTTCAAGAAGCTTTGAAGAAGGCTAAGAAACAGTTGATTGCATCAGCTGATTAAGAATTGTCATTGCCTTTTCTCTCTCAACTTGGCAAGACAATTTAAACAATCTTTTCTATATTTCTGTAGGATCTGTTTATACAGATCTGAGTTGTAAGCCTATGTTATAAAGACTGAGTGTAGGAGTGTTGAACTCTGAGTGGTAGGGCTGATTGCCTGAGTGTAGGAGAAGGATATTCTCTGAGTTGTAGGCCTTGGGGCAAGGCTGAGGTAGGGCAGTTGTGCCTGAGTTGTAGGAACCTGTTGGGTTCTGAGTTGTAAGATCTATTGATCTGAGATAAGTGGAAGTTTGGCCGAATCTAGCATACAGCTAGATAGGTGAAGGGGGAAAGTGGATGTACCCAGACCTTGGGGAACCACTATAAATCATAGTGCAATCTGTGATGTTTTTGTTTTCTGTGATTGCTGTGTTTTCATATTAGTTAATAACTTGAATTCTGTCTAGAAGTTTTTAGAAAGAGAAGCAGAACCTATTCACCCCCCCCCCCCCTCTAGGTGTTTAGGCTGCCTTGAAAGTTAAACTATCAAGTGGTATCAGAGCCAGGTTCCTCAAAAAGGACTTAATAGTCTGAGGTAGATCTGTTAGGCAGATTCAAGAATCAAGAAGATGGGTTCTGGAGAGAATCATAAGGAGCTAGGGTCAATGAAATTACCCATATGCAAGAAGGAAATCTTTGGGATCTGGAAAGAAAGAGTCAGATTGTTTATGGAAGCATCTGACCCAAGGATTTACATCACAGTACAGGAAGGCCCCTTCATACCAATGAAGATATCTGTTCTTGATGCAAATATCCAAACACCAAAGACTTATTCTGAAATGACCAAGGATGAAATCATCTTGGCAACCATGGACAAAAGGGCACAGAACATCATTGTCAGTGCCATAGATGATTCAACATTTCAGAATCTGATTCACTGCAAGACCTCCAAGGAGATGTGGGACACATTGATTGTCTACATGGAGGGATCAGAAGAAGTAAGGCTGGACAGAAAATCTATGCTAAATCAGGAGTATGAAAGTTTTAAACAAGGAAAATCTGATAGCATAACTGAGTGCTATAAGAAATTCTATAGAATTGTGAATGAGCTAATTTCCTATGGAAGAGTCTTCAGTACCTATGAACTGAATGACAAATTCTTAAGATCCTTATCAAAGGATTGGGATACAAAGATCTGTGCCATAAGAGAAGTGGCAAAATTGGCAGAGATATCTCCTCCAACTCTGTTTGGAAAGTTGCTATCCTATGAAATGCAACTTATGGTAAGGAAGGAGGAGGAAAGAAACTCAAGAGGAGAGCATAGAGAAAAGACTGTGGCATTTAATGCTGAAGCCACCAGAAAGAATAGGAGGAAATCACCATCTCCTCCTAAGGAAGTTGAAGAAGGTAGTTCTGAAAATTCAGATAAGGGTTCAGTCAGCAGTGATTCAGATGCAGACTTTGCTGCATTCACTAGGCAATTTCAAAGGTTCTTGAAAAAGAAGCAATGGAAGTCTAGGCCTTCATCATCACAGCAAGTAGATGACTATTATCAGAAAAGAAGGTCATCTAGGAAAGAGAAAAGCAGGTCAAAGCCCAGCAAAGCCACTACTTCAAAGATTGTCTGCTATTGTTGCAATAGGCCTGGACATGTAGTGGCTGAGTGTCCTGACAAAAGGAAGGAATCTTCAGAAAAGAAGAAGACTTATCAGAAAGGCAAGAAGGAGAAATCCTTTGTAGCAAAGAAAGATAAAAGTCTGTCAGACCAGTCAACTTCAGAATCAGGATCTGAAGCTGAAGCATATATTGGATTATATGCTGCATCTGAGGAAGAGGAGTTTATGCAGTTGCTAGACTCCATCAATGAACATCAATGCATGGGGTTGATGACTAGATCAGAAGAGGACCTATGCCAGAATCAGTCTGGTCCTAATGAGGTAAACTGTCCTTCCAGTACATATGTTTGTAGTACAAGTGAAGAATCAGCTACATCTGCATCAAGTGATGAAGATGCATCTGAATCTGAAGGAGATGTCTATCAATTGATAGACAAGTATGGGGACTTGTTGCAGGCCCTTAAGAAAAGCAAGAACCTGGTTAAATCACAGGCTCAGGAAATTGCTGATCTAAGGGTTGCAACAACTGAGTTAGAAAAAGTCCTTGATCAAAAGTTAGCTGAAATTGCCAAGCTGAAGAATATAACTATTATTCAGATGGGCACAATTAACTATACTAATGATCAAGTAAAGAGTCTGGAGGACAGACTTAGAATTGAAAGGGATTTAGTGGCTAGTTACTCTAAGCCAAAATCTGTCTTACCCTTGATAGATGAATTTGTCACTCAGAAGGGTAAGGCTGGATTAGGATTTAAGGGTAACTCCAGGGCTGGCAGATTCAAGAGGAAAGGCAAAGCCCCTATTCAGCCACTAAACCTTTCAGTCCCCATAAGGTTTGGTAAGGAGAAAGTGTCTTCTAACATATATGATCATGAAGACATTCAGGATCATATCAAGACAAATGTTCTGAAGAACAAGGGTGTTAAGGCAAGCAGGCCTACCTATGGTCATAAGCCCTATGGATTTAAGAAACCAGTAGGAGAAGTTGCAACAGCACCAGCAATGAACAGAAATGCTTCTGACAAGGATGTATCTAGATCTAGATACAATAAGTTTGAATGTTGGTGCTGTGGCAAGAGGGGTCATTTTGCATTGGACTGCTGGTATAACACAAGTGTTATAAAGAATAAGAGTCTATCTGTTAGAAGAGGTTATGATAACTTTATTAAGGCTAACCTGAACCAAGGACCCAAGACTTACTTGGGTTCTAAGGGTAAGTAATTCTGTATTGCAGGTGAATCCAAGTTACCATGCCCCTATATGGTACTTGGATAGTGGTTGTTCCAGGCACATGACTGGAACAAAGGGGCTGCTGAAGGAGTATTCATCTGTCAAAGATGGACATAAAGTGATCTTTGGTGGATCTGAAAAAGGAGTCATCAAAGGATTTGGTAACATCTCTTCAAACCTAATTACTATCACCCAAGTGGCCTATGTAAAAGGTTTGAAACATAATCTAATAAGCATAAGCCAGCTGAGTGATCTAGGATATGACATTTCATTTGGTAAGGATGGATGTCATATCAAAAGGTCAAGTGATCAAGAGATCATATTGACTGGGTATAGGAAGAGAAATGTGTATTGCCTTAATTTTGAATGTGAGAATAAGGCATCCCCCATTTGTCTTGTAGCTGATGACAATGCTTCTCATTGTGTTAAGTGGCACAAGAGATTGGCTCATCTAAACTACAAGACAATTGGCCAACTCTTTAGTAAAGAACTAGTGAGGAATGGGCCTCAAGTTAAGTGTATAAAGGAAGGGGTATGCTCAGCTTGTCAAAAGGGCAAGCAGACAAAAACCTCATTTCAAAGCCTTGAAAACAAGGATTCTGTGAGGTGCTTATACCTCTTGCATATGGATCTTTTTGGTCCTATGCCAGTTCACAGTCTAGGTAGGAAGGTCTACACACTAGTGGTTGTAGATGACTATTCTAGATTTACATGGGTGTTCTTTCTGAGACAAAAATCTGAAACCCCAAGTGTATTATTTAAGTTTGTAAAGCAAATTCAGAATGAACTGAACAGTACAGTGGTCAAAATCGGAAGTGACCATGGTACTGAGTTTCAATCTGAAAGCATGACAAACTTGTGTATAGACTTTGGGATTTTCCAAGAGTTCTCCTCACCTAGAACACCTCAGCAAAATGGAATTGCTGAAAGAAAGAATAGATCATTAATTGAAGCTGGTAGAACTCTATTGAGTGACACCTCTCTCCCAGAATATTTTTGGGCTGAGGCAGTTAACACAGCTTGTCATGTCATAAATAGGGCTTCTATCACCAAAAGCCACAGGAAGACTCCCTATGAGATTGTGAAAGGCAGAAAACCAAATCTATCCTATTTTAGGATCTTTGGCTGCAAGTGCTATATACTTAACAATGGTAAGTCTTATTTGACTAAGTTTGCTGCCAAATCCCAGGATGGGATATTTGTTGGGTACAGCACAAATAGTAAGGCCTATAGAGTCTTCAACTTAACTACTCAAGTTGTTGAAGAATCTGTGCATATTGTATTTGATGAAACAAGATTAATCAATTGTGAATTGTCTTGTAGATCAAATGACTCAACAGGTATAAGCAAGAAGATGGACAAGCTCTCCATTGCTGAAGCTTCAAAGGAAGAGGGAGCATTGGAAAATGAAGGCTGCTGTCCAGGGGGAGTACAAGAGATAATGGAAGCTGATGAAAACCAAGAGGAACAGCAGAATGAAGAAGCTGGAGATGCTCAACCTGAAGGGAATCTACCTCCAGCTATAAGATATCTAAGAGATCATCCTACTGATCAGATAATTGGTGATCCAAGACAAGGAGTGCAAACTAGAAGCAGAAATCAAAGCACAGTTTTGCATTCTAGCTTCTTGTCTCAAATGGAACCTAAGAAGTTTGAAGAAGCTATCCAAGACCAGCACTGGATTGATGCTATGCAAGAGGAGCTGAATCAGTTCAGAAGGTGCAAGGTCTGGGAGCTTGTTCCTAAACCAAGAGGCCACAACATAATTGGGACTAAGTGGATCTATAGGAACAAGCTAGATGAAAGTGGAATAATAATAAAGAATAAAGCAAGATTGGTTGCAAAAGGATACAGGCAGGAAGAAGGGATTGACTTTGATCAAACCTTTGCTCCAGTAGCAAGGCTGGAGGCAATCAGAATGTTCCTTGCCTATGCAGCCTACCAAGACTTCAAAGTATACCAGATGGATGTAAAGTCAGCATTTCTGAATGGTGATCTTAAAGAAGAAGTATATGTAGAGCAGCCATCAGGTTTTGTAGATCCTCTTAAACCTGATTCTGTGTATAAGCTTAGGAAAGCTTTGTATGGGTTAAAACAAGCTCCAAGGGCTTGGTATGAAACCCTATCTACCTTCCTCATTGAGAATAAATTCTCAAGAGGAAAGATAGACAAAACTCTATTCCTTAGGGAATCCAAAGGAAAGATCATCTTAGTCCAGATCTATGTTGATGACATAATCTTTGGATCTACTGAAAACAACCTTTGTAAAAAGTTTGCCAAACTTATGCAAGGGAAGTTTGAGATGAGCAGTATGGGGGAACTTAAGTTCTTCTTGGGACTCCAAGTAAGACAGACTGATGATGGATTGTCCATATCCCAGTCTAAGTTCACCAAGGAATTAATTAAAAAATATGGTATGGAGTCATCCTCCTCCATGAGAACTCCTATGGGCACAAGTATGCCAATATGCAAAGATGAGGCAGGTAAACCTGTTGATGAATCATTGTATAGAGGAATAGTTGGGTCACTACTATATCTCACTGCTAGTAGACCTGACATTATGTATGCAACATGTGTCTGTGCTAGGTACCAAGCCTGCCCTAAAGAATCTCATTATACTGCAGTAAAAAGGATTCTGAGATATCTAAAGGGCACTCCTACTCTAGGTCTTTGGTACCCTAGGAATAGAGATTTTCAACTAACAGGCTATTCAGATGCAGATTTTGCAGGATGTAGAGAGGATAGAAAGAGTACTACAGGTACTTGTCAATTCCTGGGAGGAAGACTAATATCTTGGAGTAGTAAAAAACAGACTAGTGTGGCAATTTCCACAGCTGAGTCAGAGTATATTGCTGCAGGAAGCTGCTGTGCACAGCTATTATGGATGCAGCATCAGCTTAAAGATTATGGTATTCAGGTAAGTAGAACACCCCTTTTATGTGATTCTAAGAGTGCTATTTCTATTGCTAATAATCCAGTTTCTCATAGTAGAACTAAGCATATAGAAATCAAATATCATTTTCTTAGAGAACATGTAGAAAAAGGTGACATCTCATTGGAATTTGTAAAAACAGATTATCAAATAGCAGATGTATTTACTAAGCCTTTAGATGAAACCAAATTCAATAAATTCAAAATTGAATTAGGTATGTTAACCATTGATTAATGTATTAAACAAAATCATTAACAATGCTATTGAAATGGTTTATAAGTAAGTAAAAATAGTAACAACATAATCAAGTGTTAAAAAGGACACATTGAAGTTACAGAAATTGGCTAAGTAAGAATGTGTCGACACATTCAGTAATAATGTGTCGACTCAGAGAAATTATGTCGACAAGTCAGAAAAATTGTGTCGACACAGAGAATATGTGTCGACACTTAAGAGTTTTATTGTCGACTTAACCAGAAATGTAATGTCGACTCAACCAGAATTATGGTGTCGACACTTACAAAATATGTGTCGACACTTGTCCTTAGTGTCGACACAGAATTTCTGTCTTTCTACTATGTATCCAAGGTGTCGACATAACCACATATTGGTGTCGACACATAGTAGGCTGAAGAAATGTCGAGTTAATAGAAGCTTGTGTCGACACATTCCGTCTGTGTCGACACATTTAGACTGTTTTTGGCGCCTTTTGAACTTCTTTCAACAGAAGCTATAAATAGGTCAAAAGCTCTTATTGTCGACACGCTTTCAAGGTTTTCGAGACTCAAACCCTGTGTCGACAATCTTTCTTTCTCTCCTCTCTCAAGCCTTCTCGACGACTCGATGGCGCCAAGGATTGAAGACAATGTTAATGAAGGGTATGAATTGGTGCACCAGGCGTTTGCAGAGGCGCCGCCTGATGTTCAAGGAGTGATCACCCTTCTCTCCGCATCAGGGTTAGAATTTCTTGTCTCAGAACCATCCAAGATCTGGAAGAAGGAGGTGCACGAGTTCTTTATCTCAGCATCAGTCCATTCTACTGAACTCAAGATCAAGTCCATTGTTCACGGGACTAAGATTAAGATTACCCAAAGAGGTTTGAGAAAGTTTTTGCAATTACATGTAGTTGAAAATGAAGAAGAGGTTCCTAGTTCTAAGACAAGGGAAGCCCTTCAATGGTGTGGTTTGGATTCAAACATGAAGATTGGAGCTGCATTCAATAGAAAAGGTATGAATCAGCAAGGAAAGTTCTTGTCTGAAATAGTTGGGAAAGTAATTCTCTGCAAGACAGGTGGACATGATAGGATTTCTGCCTATATGTTCAACCTTATGACCAGGATTGCCTTTACAATTCCTACTGATTGGTCAGTAATCCTATTTGACAAGATTAAAGAAGGGATCAAGAAGCCTAACATGGCTAGGATCATAAGTCTATATCTCAATGGAGCAATTCCTGAAGTGATGCAGCAACTGCCAGGATCTAAAATCAATCATATGAGAAGGATGGACATGAGACTATTCTCCAGGTGGGAAAGGGTGCTGTCTAAGGATGTGCTTGAAGAGAGCAGGCCAGACACCCCTGTGAAATCCCCTTCTCCAGCTCACGAGACTGAGCAACAACAAGAGGACCCACTTAGGATACAGAGTGAAGAACAACCTGCCTCCACTATAGTTCATCAAGTAGATACATCTGCACAGATGCAGGGGGAGCCAGTTCAATCTCCTGCTCAAAATGTATCTACCCCTGCTCAGGTACAAGTGGTACAGGTGTAGGGGGAGCAAATGTATTTTACTATAAAAGACTTTCTAAAAGTTTTTTTTTTCTCTCTGCACAGGTTCAGGGGGAGCATGTGTCTTCTCCTACTCCAGATATGCAGCTGCCTGAGAATGTGCACAAGGATGCACCTAATGACTTATCTTCAGGTGCTCCAGTTCAAAAAGAATACACTCTGGATGAGTTATTTCCAAATGATGACATAGCTACTGATAGAATAGAAGAGGACCAAGATGTTGAGCAGCCTCTTGACATAGAGCTAGAACAAGGAGTGGAGAAAGTTCAAGAGATTGAAAAAGTACAAGAAGTAGAGGAGGAGCAAAGAATTGAGGGGGAGCCAGTACATGTTGAAACTGAGCAACATGGCACTGAAGCAGATAGAGTTCACATTGAGAGTACTTCTGAATCTGAAACTGAAGAAGCCAGGTTGGCTAAGAAAAGAAAACTGGTTGTATTTAAAAGAAGAAGCAAGACTTATAAGCAGGCTTTACAGACAACACCTCCACCACCACCTCCTGAAGTTGATTATAACAAGTTCTTGGTGGATTTACAGGTGAAATTGGATGACCACAGGGTGGCCATTGAGAAATATGTTGATGAAAGCAACAAATCTCTGCAGTTTGACTTAGCCCAAGATATTAAATCTATCCAATTTCAAGTCAACTTGAATAAAACTCAAATGACAGATTGCTTCCACAAGGGTGGCAATGCTGTAGTTTATCTGGCTAAACAACAGCAGGCTATCTCTACAAAGGTGGATGATATTGCTTTGAAGCAAGGTTATGTTCTGGAAAATCAAATAAGAATGAATGACAATTTAACTGAATCTCATAATGAGATCATTCAAGAGGTGAAGAAGATTGTGCCAGGGATGCCTGCAAATAGAGCCAAAGAAATGGAAGAATTTGATAAGAATTTTCAGGCTGCTATTGCATCTGTTAAGACTGCCATCACAACCTCTCAACAGGAAATATCTGAAAAGCTTCAAAAGTTAAGACCATTTTTCAAGGAGGGAGTGAATTATTTGGATGGCCAAATTCGATTCCAGAAAGAAGATCTTAGAGATCATGTCTCAAGAGAAGCCATAAAGGGGGAGAGGATGCTAATTCATGCAGGCTCTGAGCATGCCAAATGGGTGACCAATAGTATAAGAGCCACATTGGGATATCCACCATTGTGTGATGATAACATGGTGGCTGAGTCAGGTCTACAAACAGGACTACTTGAAGGTGACCAACCTGAGGTTGCCCAAGTCATATACCCCCCTCCAGATTTTGATGTATTGGATCAGCAAGTGCAATATATGTATAGTCCTTCAAAGGAGGTTGTAAATGTTATCTTTGGAAAGGTTGATAAGCCTGAGGTAAATTTACAAGAACAGCAAGATGCTCTACTGTCAAAGAAAAGATTTAGAGAGCAGGCTGAGCTGAAGCCAGATTTTGAGCAGTGGAGTCCTACTTCCAGAAATATAATACTCACTGCATGGAAAGCTGTCAAAGATCAAGTTCATGAAAGGGGCAAGTGGTACAATGAGCAGGAATGGCAGAAGTATGAGGCAAGACAAGAAGCCATTGTACAATTCAGAAGGAAAGCTAAGCTGGGAAGACTTCCACCTGATGCTATGGAGCCAAGCAAATACTTCCCAAAGCCTTTTCACTATTTTGAAAGGCAAAGGCTCAAGGAAGAAGCTAAGAAGAAAGCTGATCTTAAAGGAAAAAAGATGGCTGAAGAATCAGAAGCTCCTGTGACAGCTAAAATTAAATCTGGCCAAGGGATTGTTATTAGAGAGCCTAATCAATCCTGATAATGTTTAGTTCTTTTATAATGTTTTGTAATGATGTAATGTGATCAGTCAAAGAAAAACCATGTAATCAAACATTACCCAGTAATAAACAAAATATTGTTAAATCTGTGATAGATTGTTTTATCCATGATGTTCTTATTATTTTGTTTATAATTAAGTATCCCTGTGTATTGTCATATATCATCATTTTATACTATTTATAAATGGTGTATATCATTGGCTATAAGGGTTATGACTTCTCCAAATAGGGGGAGATTGTTGGGTACATTGGAAAATGTGTACCTGATTTGAAGAAGCCCAACCTAGCTCAATGATATACATCATGTTGTATTTGATGTTGTTTTGAGTTGACATGTGCAGGTAAAGAATTGTTAAAGTTTACAGGAAAAAATTCTAAGTCCAAGTGTCGACACAAAGGAACATGTGTCGTCACATAGAAGAAAGTTGTCGACACAACACTGGGAAAGTGTGTCGACACAGAAGGTGTAAGTCGACACTACTCTGGGAAAAAGTGTCGACACATAACATAGTCTACAACAACACTGGGAAATTGTGTCGACACAGAAGAAGTAAGTCAACACAACACTGGGAAATTGTGTCGACACAGAAGAAGTAAGTCGACACAACACTGGGAAATTGTGTCGACACAGAAGAAGTAAGTCGACACAACACTGGGAAATTGTGTCGACACAGAAGAAGTAAGTCGACACAACACTGGGAAATTGTGTCGACACAGAAGAAAAACATCAACCTCAACATTGGGAGAATGCGTCGACACTGAAGAGTATAGTCGATCTCAGGTTTGTCGACATCATCTAAATTGTGTCGACACAGAAGAAAATAGTCGACACCTGAAGGCTAAGTCAACACTTACTAAAGTTATGATTCTACAACAACTGTGTCGACACACAGGACTTGTGTCGACACACTGCAGAGTCAAAGACCAAGTTAGTTTCAGAAGAAGATGTGTCGACACAAAGGCAATTTAGTCGACATCACTGAAGGCAGTGTCGACACCAAAGTCAATTGTGTCGACACAAATAGACAGATGGTCTCGACACTTTCTGACAGACTGTTTCAACACTAAGGCACAGGACTTGTTTGAAGACTTGACAGCTGTGGGTTATCACCAGTTAACTGAAGTTGTCAGACTTGTCAGAAAACGGTTAGAAACCGGATCAGCCGGTTACCATGAAGAATGTCTATAAATAGACAGATTCAGAAGGAGAAAAAAAAAAGAATGAACAACATATAGAACTGACCTTTTGAAATACATTGGATCAGAAAGTGGAGAAGGATTACATTCTACTCATTTCAAGAAAGTGCTAGGCACTTAAGAAGATCTTCTCCGGGAGATCTAAGAAGACTATCTAAGGATAGATCTAAGAAGAGTTCTAATCAGAATTCAGAAGAATCATTCAAAGTTCTGGATAGAGAGAGATCAAGTCAGAATTTGAAGAAGAAGAAGGAATCCACCAGTGGATTCTCAAGAAGCTGTTTGGAATCAACTCAGCTAAGTACATTTTCAAGAAGCTTTGAAGAAGGCTAAGAAACAGTTGATTGCATCAGCTGATTAAGAATTGTCATTGCCTTTTCTCTCTCAACTTGGCAAGACAATTTAAACAATCTTTTCTATATTTCTGTAGGATCTGTTTATACAGATCTGAGTTGTAAGCCTATGTTATAAAGGCTGAGTGTAGGAGTGTTGAACTCTGAGTGGTAGGGCTGATTGCCTGAGTGTAGGAGAAGGATATTCTCTGAGTTGTAGGCCTTGGGGCAAGGCTGAGGTAGGGCAGTTGTGCCTGAGTTGTAGGAACCTGTTGGGTTCTGAGTTGTAAGATCTATTGATCTGAGATAAGTGGAAGTTTGGCCGAATCTAGCATACAGCTAGATAGGTGAAGGGGGAAAGTGGATGTACCCAGACCTTGGGGAACCACTATAAATCATAGTGCAATCTGTGATGTTTTTGTTTTCTGTGATTGCTGTGTTTTCATATTAGTTAATAACTTGAATTCTGTCTAGAAGTTTTTAGAAAGAGAAGCAGAACCTATTCACCCCCCCCCTCTAGGTGTTTAGGCTGCCTTGAAAGTTAAACTATCACTTTGTAAAGGACCGATTGGTCTCTAGTTGTAGGGTTGGGTGCAACCCGTATTGTGGGAGTGTTGACTCCTACGTGTGGAAGGGTTCCTTCCGTTAGTGCAAGGATTGGATTTCAATCCTGTTGGTGAAGTGACCGAGTCGTCCCTGGTTGGGAGATAGGTCGAAGGGGGAAAGTGGACGTACCCAAATCGGGGAACCTTTATAAATTGCTTGTGTACTTTTTGTGCTGTGTTGTTTTGTTTTCTTGTGCAGGTAAACCTTAATTCCGTAAATACGCTGCAAATACACCTATCCCCCGCCCCCATAGGTGTAAGTAGTTGACACTAGGTGGACTTTCAAGTGGTATCAGAGGGAGGTTGCTCATCAAAAAGGTTCACACCTTGAGTAAAATCCTGCCACCAGTGTCAAGAAGAAGACCGATATCTTCCATGGACGGACTCAAGCACTCCAGCAAAATCCCAGTATGCACCAGACTGAACTTTCCTATCTGGAAGAAAAGAATCAGATTCTACATGGAAGCAGTCAACCCCCAGCTCTTCATGATAGTGGAGGAGGGACCTTATATTCCCACCAAGGCCTCCACCATTGATCCAACCAGGAAAGTGCCCAAGAAACTTTCGGAAATGGACAAGGACGAAATGGTGCTATTCGGACTCGACAAGAAAGCTCAAAACATCCTGGTAAGCGCAGTTGACGACTCTATGATGCAGAACTTCAGCAACTGCAGGACAGCCAGGGATCTCTAGAGCTGTCTGATCATCCTAATGGAGGGCACAGATGAAGTGAGGGACGATCGGAGATCCCTCCTCAATCAGAAATATGAGGCCTTCAGGCAAGGGCCAAAGGAGGAGATCGGAGTCACCTTCAAAAACTTCCTCAAGATCGTCAATGCACTCAAAGGATATGGAAGAGTGTTCACTGACGGTGAACTCAATGATAAGTTCCTTAGGTCCCTCACTAAGGAATGGGACACAAAGATCTGCGCCATCCGCGAGTTTGGCAGACTTGCGGAAACTGATCCACAGATTCTGTTCGGGAAGCTCATGTCCTATGAGCTTCAGTTGAACACAAGGAAGGCTGAAGAGGAAGCAGAGAAAGCCGCGGCCAAGGAAAAGACGGTGGCCCTGAAAGCCATTCAATCCAGAAAGGGCAAGGGTGTCGCTTCTTCCCGTGCGTGGAAGAGGGATGAAGAGGAAGACTCTGAGCCAAGCTCCTCCGGCTCAGAGTTATCTGAGGAAGATTTATCCCTTATCACACGGGAATTCAAGAAGTTCCTCAAGTTGAGGAATCAGAGAAAGAGAAACGGCTCCTCCTCAAGGGATCAGAAGAAGAACTATTCCTCTGATAGGTATGTCTCCAAACCGAACAAACACCGCTCTTCTGACATTATATGCTTTGGTTGCAACAAGCCAGGACACGTCGTGGCCGACTGCCATCAAGGCAAGAGGGAAAAGGGAAAGGGAGAGGAGCACAGGTCCTCAAAAGACAAGAAGAAGGAGAGGAGTTACATCGCAAAGAAGCCAAAGACGCTGAGTGAATCTGACACGTCAGACACCAGCGATGATGAGGAAGCCTACTTTGGGCTAATGGGTCGCTCTGACTCAGAAGGAGAATGCCCCCCATTTACTGGGAAGGTAAAAGCTCACACCCCTCTCTCCGACTCTGACTCTGATCCTGAGTCTCAGGATGATGACCCTGAGGATAGCCCTTCTGCCCTTGAAGCTGAGCTCCTTGATAAGTATGAGCTTCTACTCAATACATTCCTGAAATGTCGAAAGAAACTGAAGGCTGAGAAAAAGGAAGTTAAATTCCTTAAAGGTGAGAGTGTATCCCTGAGGGAAGAGATCACCAGTTTGATCTCCCTCCGACAGGAGCACTTGGACCTGACTTCAAAGCATTCAGAGTCTCTTAAGCTCCTTGATCTTAAGTAGGAGGAAGTCGACAAGTTGGAAGAACTACTTGCGGCAGAAAGGAAGATCGTCAAGAGCTTCTCTATGCCAAAAAATGTTCTTCCATTAGTTGATACCTTCTCTGCTCAAGCCAAAGGAGCTGGCTTGGGGCATGTAGGGGTATCTAGCTCCTCATCCAGGAGAAACAGGAACAGGAGGAAGAATAAGGCTGCCAAGAAAGCCTCTGCTGATGAGAAAGGAAAGGCCCCACTCAGCCCTGTTGAGTTCAGAAAGCCTAGCTTTCCCTGTAACCAACATGACTTTGAGTCAACATATGGGCATCACTTCAGGCCCTCGGTTGCAAAGCCGAAGAGCCGATATGATGGGTGGACCTTTCCCCGTAACTTCAGTGAGAGTGTCTTCAAGGCACCTTATGAGGAAATCCACTTGGGAAATTATGGTCAATTCTCTAGCGGCCATAATAGGAAGCAGGCACCTAAGGCCAAGCCTGTTACACTGAAAAGCCAAGAGGTGAAGAAGTCATGTGACTGTGGTCATCATGTTGCCTCCACCTCCAGATCTTCGGCCCCAGCTGAACCCCACGTTTCAAGGGTAAAGCAGGCGCCCAAGAGGAAGTATAATAGGTTTGACTGCTGGTGCTGTGGCAAAATTGGTCACTTTGTCGTGGATTGTTGGTTTAATCCAAGGTATAACGAGACTCCTTATGTTAGCAATGCGAGGCCGACCACTCGTAGAGTTAACCAATCGAGGGGGAGTGTGCTAACAAGGAATCTAGGACCCAAGTTCGATTGGGTTCCTAAGGCAAATTAATTCTGTTTTGCAGGGATGTCCAAAGGCCAACAAAACTCCTATTTGGTATTTGGACAGTGGATGCTCCCATCACATGACCGGGACAAGAAGCCTGCTGAGGGAGTACTCTCCAGTCGAGGATGGACCCAAAGTCATATTTGGGGGATCTGATCGGGGAGTCACCAGAGGTTACGGTACGATTTCCAACGGTATACTCTCTATCACTAACGTAGCTTATGTTGAAGGGTTAAATCATAACCTGATCAGCGTAAGCCAGTTATGTGATAAAGGGTATGACGTTAAGTTCTGCAAGGATAAATTCCTGATAATATCATGTGACTCTTCGGAGACCGTATTAACAGTCATTGGGAGCAGAAATATTTTCTGTTTAGATTTTCTTAATTTAGATTCTTCTACCCCAGTATGCCTCGTTGCTAAAGGCAGTGCATCTCTTTGTGAACAATGGCACAAGAGATTGGTACACATTAATTACAAGACAATTAATATGATGTTTTCCAAAGACTTAGTAAGGGATGCTCCCATTATTAAGTGCATCAAAGATAGTCCATGTCCTGCCTGTCAGATGGGCAAGCAGACTCGGGCTACCTTTATGGGCATCCCAGACAAAGATTCCTCCAGATGTCTATATCTTCTGCACATGGACCTGTTTGGTCCAATGCAAGTTCATAGCTTAGGAGGGAAGTCGTATACGCTAGTGATTGTAGATGATCACTCTCGGTTTACGTGGGTGTTCTTTTTAAAACGCAAGTCTGATACGTTTGACATCTTCACCAGTTTTGTCAAGCAGATACAGATCAAACTTAACTACTCAGTGGTCAAAATCAGAAGTGACCACGGAACAGAGTTTGAGTCTGGGGCTATGACAGAGTTCTGTGAAGAGCTTGGTATCTTTCATGAGTTCTCCTCCCCTCGCACTCCTCAACAGAATGGAGTAGCGGAGAGGAGGAATAGAACACTCATTGAAGCGTGCACGACAATGTTGAATGACGCTTCTCTCCCAGAATACTTTTGGGCCGAGGCTGTCAATACGGTCTGTCATGTACAAAACCGGGCATTGATTAACAAGAGCCATCGTAAGACTCCTTATGAGCTACTGAAAGGCAAGAAACCAACCATGTCCTATCTGAGGATTTTTGGCTGCAAGTGTTATGTACTGAATAATGGGAAGTACCCGCGTACTAAGTGTAACGACCCCATCCGTTAGATGACGTATAGTAGAAGGTCCGGCCGGGGCCCCACACTATATGCCACAAACAGACGGTGAGGTCATAGGATAATACCAAACCAAACACGAATCCTAACTCAGAGCATTCTAGCGGAAGCTTTAAGTTGTAATTTGAACTCTAACCAGGAATGTCCAATATATAAACCACCTTTATATATAACCACGGAATGTACACAAATACATAGGGTTTGGCCTTAAGGCCTTACAGTTCCTCTATCCATACAACATGGATTACAAACCTCGGCGCGCAGGCCGGCCATACATGAGGAAAACAAAATAAACAAAACCATTTGCTTAGCCTTCAAGGGCTAGCCGCAGCAGCAGCAGCAACAGCAGTAGGGCTTCAGCCCATCACTTACCACTTGGCTCTCCAGCACCTGTATGGGAACAATCCACCCAACCGGTGGCAAACAATGCAACGGTCAGCATTCAGCTGACCCAATTATAACAATCCTACCCCTTTCTCGGGGCATGAGCATTCTTTCCCTGCAAAGCATGGCATTATCAAATAGCAACTATGTGCGCGCAGGAACATTCAAGCCATCACAACCATCAGCCACACGGCCCGGCAGTCCGTGCACTCAGGGCACATTCTTGGTGTACCGGAATACCAGGGTCAACACCACCGTCTACACGGTATTTGAGCATTCTAGTCTTTCCGGCGCGCGGGCCTAAGACTCTCATTAGGCGCTCCAACAAAACCTATAACCAGGCTTCCAAGTCGGACGGACCTAACGCAGGTACGGATCAGCCACCCCCCCCCCCCCCCCCACCCCCCCCCCCCCCCCCCCCCCCCCCCCCCCCCCCCCCCCCCCCCCCCGTTGCTCAAGTCGCCGTGCCACCTCGAATACGGAAGTATCCATGGCTATTTATAGGCGCGGGTCGGTTACACCTTTCCTGTTCGGCAATCTGCCTTTTCATCGAGTTGCAGCCCAACGGCTCAACCGCTCATAAAGTGGCAACGCACGGCCATAAGAGTTGCATCCAACCCTCTTCATTTCCTGTACATCATCCAGTACTTCCTGCTGCACCAAGCAACAGGTAGGCACAAGGCAACACAAGCCATAATCACGGAGCCTTCTCCGATATGCAAACAAGCATCACCAATCCAGACCATGTCCAGATGGGCTTCACACAGCATGCCTAGAGCCGTACTCCAATTCCGGCCTCTAACAAGGGGTACTTCACATATCTACCCTAAGGGACACCACAACCCACTGCACACTCGCGGGGAAGGGTTTTCCATATGCAATGCAGAAAATAAGGACTTCACATGTCCAAGGAGGGAGATCGTTACCCTTGTCGATCTCTTGGGAGCCATTGCAAACTAGCCGGTGAGAAAGAACCGCAGCAGCTTTGCCTTCACAATGCCGGCTTCGGATCACGAATCGGACCACGGGAGCTCTGCCGGTGGCTTGCTCTCCTCCTCCTTCTTCTTCCTCCTCTCTCTTTCTCTCTTCCTTAAGCAAAATGAAGAATGACTTCTTCATCATTCCTTGACGAATTTAATCCAGCCAGGAATCACCTGAGCCCTTGGATCCAAAGAGAGAATTTAAACGGCCACGATTTGCCCAAAAACTTACTTTTTTGGCTGACACGGCCTGTGACACGCCCGTGTCACAGGCCGTGTACCCCTAAGCGGCACACGCGGTATTCGAACCGACTGAGATTTACCAGAACACGGTCATCGACACGCCCGTGTCGAACCTGACACGCCCGTGTCATTCCTGAGACACGCCCGTGTCACCCCTGCCTCATCGAGCTGCAAGCAGTACACGGGTAGGCACACGGCATTGGACACGCCCGTGTCCACCCTGACACACCCGTGTTCAAGGCTTGGTTCAAGGCCGTGTAATTTTCTGACTCGAACAGGCCATTTTCGAATTTTATTGAGTGACACGCCCTGGGACACGCCCGTGTCCATGGCCGTGTCCCAGGCTCGACGATCGTCGACTATCGATCGTCAACTAACCTGAACACGCCCTGGGACACGCCCGTGTCCCAGGCCGTGTACCCCCGACACGCCCTGGGACACGCCCGTGTCTCAGGCCGTGTCAAACAGCCTCCAACCCAAAACTGTTTGCAAACACATTTTGAGATTTCTGGGGTGTTACAATCCTCCCCCCCCCCCCCTTAACAAAATTTCTTCCCGAAATTTGGACGGTAAGGACATAAGAACCAACAATGCTAGAACTGGAGAATTCTGATATAACAAAAGTACACGGTCTACAGTTTATACAAACAGCTCGGGAAATTCAGCTTGCATGGTCTGCTCTCGCTCCCATGTTAGCTCTTCACGGCCACAATTGTCCCATCGGACCTTGACCATCCCGATCACTTTGTTCCGCAACTGTTTCTCGGCTCGATCCTCGATCTGAATGGGTTTAACCCTCGTCGTTAGCCCATACTCGACCGGTACCCGATCATTCTCCACTACTTGAGCTGGATCCTTCACCGCCTTACGAAGGACTGAGATGTGAAATACATCATGTAATCCACCCAAGTCTGCTGAAAGTGCTAGTCGATAAGCAGCTTCCCCAACTCGCTCCACCACCTCAAACGGACCAAGATACCTCGGACTTAGCTTTTTCAAACGCCGAATCCTGGACACGCCTTTGAAGGGTTTGATCTTCAAATATACCCAATCACCCACCGCGAACTCCACATTCCGATGTTTGGCATTGTAGTACTTTGCTTGACGATCTTGGGCTATCAATAGCCTCTCCCGAATAGAGCGTATGAGCGAGGTAGATTCTTCGACTTCCTTTTTCCCACTCAGCTTAGATTCGTCTGCTTCTGCCCAAGCTAACGGTGTACGGCATTTACGACCATATAACGCCTCAAATGGTGTCATACCAATACTTGCTTGGTAGCTATTATTATAGGCAAATTCGACAAGAAATATATAATCTTCCCATCTCTTACCAAAGTTTAGGGCGCACATGCGGAGCATGTCTTCCATCGTCTTGTTGGTTCGTTCAGTCTGGCCATCCGTTTGGGGATGAAAGGCCGTACTAAACGCTAACTTTGTACCCAACATTTGATGAACGAGCAGCCAATCATTCGATGTGAACCGCCCATCACGGTCACTAACGATGCTCCGAGGAACACCGTGCAGTCGAACAACCTGCTCCACATAAAGCTTGGCCAAGGTTTCCACTGAATCGTCTCTTCTGTTTGGAAGGAAGTGCGCCACTTTTGTCAACCGGTCCACAATCACCCAGATTGAATCATGACCGCGTGGAGATCTCGGCAACCCGTGCACGAAATCCATCGAAATGTCATCGAACTTCCACTCCGGAATAGGTAACGACTTCAGGAAACCGCCAGGCTTCTGGCATTCTGCCTTCACCAACGCATAGGTATTGCATTCAGCCACATAACGTGCGACATCTTTCTTTAATCCGGGCCACCAGAACAGCTTTTTCAGATCTCTATACATCTTTGTGCTCCCTGGGTGAACTGAGTACTTGGCAAAGTGGGCTTCGTACATCACCTCTTCCCTCAATTT
This sequence comes from Platanthera zijinensis, assembly GCA_039513925.1. Classification (NCBI taxonomy): domain Eukaryota; kingdom Viridiplantae; phylum Streptophyta; class Magnoliopsida; order Asparagales; family Orchidaceae; genus Platanthera; species Platanthera zijinensis. The sequence continues at coordinate 104,463,479 of CM077079.1, read as the reverse complement.
ACCCACACTCGGGACGCACACTCGACCATTTCTTCGTAACAACCCGTTATCCCAAGATAATTGGTCATCCGGCCCATCTTTTGCATAGCGCTGGAGACTTTCATCAAGCTCTGTTGCTCGCCGAACTCTGTCCGTAAGGTCATATTGCACCTCCGTCCAGTTCAAGCATGCATCGGTCGACGAACCCTTGTCAACACAAGATATCTCCAATGCTTCCAATTCCTGGATTAAACGCTGATCATGCCTCTGCAACCAGCTTGCCCGTACCGGAGTCTTCCGACTCAAAGCATCAGCGACCACATTTCCCTTCCCAGGAGTATAGTGAATCTCGAAGGTGTACTCCCCAAGGAACTCCATCCATCTTTGTTGTCGCATATTCAGATCCTTCTGATCCAACAAATACTTTAGGATTTTATGATCTGTATAGATATCCACTTTAACGCCATATAGATAGTGCCGCCACAACTTGAGCGCAAAGATTACCGCCGCCAACTCCAAATCATGGACGGGGTAATTCCGCTCATGCACTTTCAACTGGCGCGAGCCATAAGCAATCACTTTACCAAACTGCAGAAGAACGCAGCCTAAGCCGCTCCCGGAAGCATCACTATAGATCTCATACCCATCGGTACCACATGGCGATGTCAACACAAGCGCCGTGGTCAAACGACTCTTCAAGTCTTCAAAAGCTCGCGCGCACTCCGGCGTCTAAATGAACTTTTTATCTTTTCTCGTCAGCGTGGTCAGAGGTAAAGCAATCCGTGAGAAGTTTTCCACAAACCGTCTATAGTAGCCCGCAATTCCAAGGAAGCTCCTGACCTCGGCCACTGAAGACATCACTGGCCAATCTCGAATGGCACTTATCTTCAACGGATCCACCGCGATACCTTCTCCGCTTACCACATGGCCTAAAAAGGCTACTGAAGAGAGCCAGAACTCACACTTTGAGAACTTGGCATAAAGCTTATTCCTCCGCAGGGTATGCAAGACCAACCGCAAATGGTTTTCATGATCCTCTTCCGACTGAGAGTATACTAAGATGTCATCGATAAACACAATAACGAACAAATCCAAGTACTCTCGGAACGTTCGATGCATTAGGTCCATAAATACCGAAGGCGCATTACATAGGCCAAACGGCATTACCATGAACTCATAATGACCGTAGCGTGTTCCAAACGCCGTCTTGGGAATGTCACCTTCCCTAATCCTCAGCTGATAATATCCCGATTTCAAATCCAATTTGGAATAGACCGTTGATCCTGCCAGCTGATCAAAGAGTTCATCAATCCACGGAATCGGATATTTGTTTTTCTCCGTCAGCTTATTCAATTCACGGTAGTCAATACATAACCGTAAGCTACCGTCTTTCTTTTTCACAAATAGAACAGGCGCGCTCCAAGGTGACATACTTGGGCGTATATATCCCTGCTCCAACAACTCTTGCAATTGGACTTTCAACTCAGCCATCTCTTTTGGCGCGACGCGATATGGAGAGCGGGCCACAGGTTTTGCACCTGGCACCAACTCAATAGAGAAGTCAATCTCCCGCTGGGGTGGTAACCCAGGAAGATCTTTAGGAAACACATCGGCGAACTCTGACACAACTAGTACTTCACCGACACTGGCCTTTGGCTCAACAGCCTGAATTAGCGTGAAGAATAACTCCGCGCCCTTCCGAACAGCATTGATGACTTGGAGTGCAGACAACAGAGTCCCGCCAACTCCTCGCATACCAGCGAACTTCGTCACAAGTCCGGTATTCTGGCCCAGTGTAATCTCCTTGGAGTTGCAATCAATAAAGGCACGCTGCTCTGAGAGCCAGTCTATACCAAAGATCACATAAAACTCCGATAACGGTAGCACAGCTGCACTCAAACCGAAATCCCGACTTCCTATTTGCACATCCACATCGCAAGCCCTATCCGCAAGCATCACACAGCCATTCGGCAACAGCACCCTTGTACTATCCACCGTCACATGACTTGGTACCCCAATTCGAGATACGAAATCCTTAGATAGAAAAGAATACGAAGCACCCGTATCAAACAGGGCTCTCGCCAAATTATTCCGAATCAGGACAAAGCCTGCAGCACACACATCATGCACAAGCTATACATAACCAAAAACAATAACACTTAAGCAAGTAAACTAAATCAACTCGTACCTGTGACGACGTCACTTTGCTTAATCGCTTCCTGTTGGCCAAGCTGATAGATTCGGGGCTGTGCCTGAGACGCAGAGGAATCAACCACCGCTTTGCCCTTCTCAGCATAAGACGCACCCGTCTTCTTGTCTTCTTTGGGCTGAACAACCCGACAGTCACGAGCGATATGCCCCACCCGGCCACAGTAATAGCATGTACGAGAATCCGGCCTTGATGTCGCTCCCGACACCACGGTCGTAGTCACTTGCCCAGATGGCTTGGACCTCTTGCCCCCTTTCTTCTGGTAAAACGATTTGCTCGGGCGAGGTGCTTGAAACTCTGGCTTCGACGCAACCAAGCCCTTATTCCCTTGCACCCGCCTCATGTCCTTCTCCAACGCGCACGCAGTATCAACCAACGCCTGAAACCCTTGGTTCACTGAACTCGAAAGAAGGAATCGCAACTCATCCCGAATCCTTCATAGAACCGATTCGTTTTCCTTTGGTCATCCACGAAGATTGTACCCGCATATCGTCCCAACCTGGTAAACTCATGCAAGTAGATATCCACGCTATCTTCCCCTTGCTTTAACCGTTGAAACTCATTTTCCATAGCAATGCGTTGCGCCGCTGGGACATGTTTCGCCAGAAATATCCGAGAGAACTCCTCAATCGACACTTGCGTTAATTGCCTGCCCGCCAAATGGTGTACCTCAACCTCGTCCCACCACAAACGCGCCTCTCCTTCAAGCATGAAGGTGGCCAAGGTGACCTTTAGAGTTTCCTCCGCCCTGATCGCTGTCATTATCCGCTTGACACGCGATAACCAATCCTCTGCCTGCGTTGGGGATCCCATTCTCGTAAACGTAGGAGGACTGAAGCTCATGAATTGCTTCAACTGTCGGTCAGCTGCTCGTGGATCTACAGCCTCAACCGGCTCGGGTCTTACATCAACACGAACTGGCACTACTGCCAGCTGCGCTTGCCCGGTCGGCTGAATCATGGCAAATAGCGCCTCAGCAACTAAGCGAACAGTTTCCGCAGATGGAGGAGGTGTTGGCACCTCAGCTGGTACCGCACTCTCATCAGAGCGCTGGGGCTCAGACTGCCCAGCACCACTACGCGTCACCTATAGGTGGATAAGACACACATTAGCGAACGTATGCAAGCAAAACAACACAAAAAGGAACGCGCAGATTCCTCAAACAAGATTTTGTACATTCCTTAGTGGACATTCCAGAGTTCATTAGCGTTACAGCAGGGCGCATAAACACGCGCTCGCCACCCCATAAAAGAATTCGTCCACGAATTCGATAGAGGAAGACCGAACGAAGCTGATACCAAAATGTAACGACCCCATCCGTTAGATGACGTATAGTAGAAGGTCCGGCCGGGGCCCCACACTATATGCCACAAACAGACGGTGAGGTCACAGGATAATACCAAACCAAACACGAATCCTAACTCAGAGCATTCTAGCGGAAGCTTTAAGTTGTAATTTGAACTCTAACCAGGAATGTCCAATATATAAACCACCTTTATATATAACCACGGAATGTACACAAATACATAGGGTTTGGCCTTAAGGCCTTACAGTTCCTCTTTCCATACAACATGGATTACAAACCTCGGCGCGCAGGCCGGCCATACATGAGGAAAACAAAATAAACAAAACCATTTGCTTAGCCTTCAAGGGCTAGCCGCAGCAGCAGCAGCAACAGCAGTAGGGCTTCACCCCATCACTTACCACTTGGCTCTCCAGCACCTGCATGGGAACAATCCACCCAACCGGTGGCAAACAATGCAACGGTCAGCATTCAGCTGACCCAATTATAACAATCCTACCCCTTTCTCGGGGCATGAGCATTCTTTCCCTGCAAAGCATGGCATCATCAAATAGCAACTATGTGCGCGCAGGCACATTCAAGCCATCACAACCATCGGCCACACGGCCCGACAGTCCGTGCACTTAGGGCACATTCTTGGTGTACCGGAATACCAGGGTCAACACCACCGTCTACACGGTATTTGAGCATTCTAGTCTTTCCGACGCGCGGGCCTAAGACTCTCATTAGGCGCTCCAACAAAACCTATAACCAGGCTTCCAAGTCGGACGGACCTAATGCAGGTACGGATCAGCCACCCCCCATTGCTCAAGTCGCCGTTCCACCTCGAATACGGAATTATCCATGGCTATTTATAGGCGCGGGTCGGTTTCACCTTTCCTATTCGGCAATCTACCTTTTTATTGAGTTGCAGCCCAACGGCTCAACCGCTCATAAAGTGGCAACGCACGGCCACAAGAGTTGCATCCAACCCTCTTCATTTCCTGGACATCATCCAGTACTTCCTACTGCACCAAGCAACAGGTAGGCACAAGGCAACACAAGCCATAATCACGGAGCCTTCTCCGATATGCAAACAAGCATCACCAATCCAGACCATGTCCAGATGGGCTTCACACAGCATGCCTAGAGCCGTACTCCAATTCTGGCCTCTAACAAGGGGGACTTCACATATCTACCCCAAGGGACACCACAACCCACCGCACACTCGCGGGGAAGGGTTTTCCCTATGCAATGCAGAAAAGAAGGACTTCACATGTCCAAGGAGGGAGATCGTTACCCTTGTCGATCTCTTGGGAGCCATTGCAAACTAGCCAGTGAGAAAGAACCGCTTCAGCTTTGCCTTCACAACGCCGGCTTCGGATCACGAATCGGACCACGAGAGCTCCGCCGGTGGCTTGCTCTCCTCCTCCTTCTTCTTCCTCCTCTCTCTTTCTCTCTTCCTTAAGCAAAATGAAGAATGACTTCTTCATCATTCCTTGATGAATTTAATCCAGCCAGGAATCACCTGAGCCCTTGGATCCAAAGAGAGAATTTAAACGGCCACGATTTGCCCAAAAACTTACTTTTTTGGCTGACACGGCCTGTGACACGCCCGTGTCACAGGCCGTGTACCCTTAAGCGGCACACGCGGTATTCGAACCGACTGAGATTTACCAGAACACGGTCATCGACACGCCCGTGTCGAACCTAACACGCCCGTGTCATTCCTGAGACACGCCCGTGTCACCCCTGCCTCATCGAGCTGCAAGCAGTACACGGGTAGGCACACGACATTGGATACGCCCGTGTCCACCCTGACACGCCCGTGTTCAAGGCTTGGTTCAAGGCCGTGTAATTTTCTGACTCGAACAGGCCATTTTCGAATTTTATTGAGTGACACGCCCTGGGACACGCCCGTGTCCATGGCCGTGTCCCAGGCTCGACGATCGTCGACTATCGATCGTCGACTAACCTGAACACGCCCTGGGACACGCCCGTGTCCCAGGCCGTGTACCCCCGACACGCCCTGGGACACGCCCGTGTCCCAGGCCGTGTCAAACAGCCTCCAACCCAAAACTGTTTGCAAACACATTTTGAGATTTCTGGGGTGTTACACTAAGTTTGGTGAAAAATGCTTCGAAGGCATATTCATGGGCTATAGTAGCCACAGCCGGGCTTATAAAGTTTTCAACAAGAAAACCCTAGTGGTAGAGGAATCAATAAATGTTGTATTTGATGAAGGAAGCTTGCTTAACTGCAAGACTTCTAGTTGTCTTCCTGAAGCTGCAGGTGCCAGACTCGAAAAGGTACAACTGGATGATCCCGAGAAAGATGCAACTCCAAAGTATGTCAAGGTCTCCACATCAACGCCGATCGGAGAAGTTGAAGATCAAAATGAGGCAAATCCTTTAGAAGAAGGAGATGCCCAAGAAATAGTCGAAGCTCTTGATGCAAGACTTCTAGAGCTCAGACACGTGAGGGATCATCCCAGAAATCAAATCATTAGAGATCCCCGAGACGGTGTCAGAACTCACCGAGGTACTCTTAACGAGATCTTGCATCTTAGCTTTCTGTCGCAGGTGGAGCCAAAGAAGTTCGACGAAGCGAACAAAGACGCATCGTGGATTTTGGCCATGCAAGAGGAGCTGCATCAATTCGAAAGATGCGAAGTCTGGACGCTGGTTCCCAGACCGAAGACGCAAAATGTGATTGGCACTAAGTGGATCTTCAGAAACAAGTTGGATGAACATGGAGTCATCATCAAGAACAAAGCCAGACTGGTGGCTCAAGGATACAGACAGGAGGAGGGGATTGACTTTGACCAGACGTTTGCACCAGTTGCACGGCTCGAGGCAATCCGGCTATTCCTAGCCTATGCCTCTCACAAAGGATTCACAGTCTATCAGATGGACGTGAAATCGGCTTTCTTGAATGGAGATTTGAAAGAGGAAGTATACGTTGCTCAACCTCCAGGTTTTGTCAATCCTACTTATCCTAATCATGTATATTTTCTTAATAAAGCGCTATATGGCCTAAAACAAGCTCCTCGAGCTTGGTATGAGACATTGTCTAGTTTTCTTCTTGAGAACAAGTTCTCTAGAGGAAAAATAGATAAGACATTATTTCTCAGGGAAGTCAAAGGCAAGATTTTGCTGGTGCAAATCTATGTTGATGACATTATATTCGGCTCAACGGACAACAATCTTTGCAAAAAGTTTTCCAAACTTATGCAAGGAAAGTTTGAAATGAGCAGTATGGGAGAGCTGAAGTATTTCTTGGGACTTCAAGTGAAACAGTCTGAGGAAGGAATCTTCATTTCTCAGACGAAGTTCACAAATGAACTCCTCAAGAAATTCGGAATGGAGAATGCAACCTCTATGAGGACTCCAATGGGATCCACCATGTCTCTGGATAAGGATGAGAAAGGGAAACCTTTTGATGAAACCAAATACAGAAGCATCATTGGATCTCTGCTCTATCTTACTGCGATTAGACCGGATATCATGTTCTCCACATGTGTTTGTGCCAGATATCAGGTGAACACTAAGGAATCTCATTATGTCGCTGCAAAGCGAATTCTCAGATACCTTAAAGGTACCCCTAATCTTGGCTTATGGTACCCGAGAAGCAATGATGTCGAGCTAATAGGGTTTTCAGATGCTGATTTTGCAGGAAGTAGGGATGACAGGAAAAGCACCTCCGGGACGTGTCAATTCCTCGGAAGAAGGCTTATTTCATGGAACAGCGAGAAGCAGAATTGTGTAGCAACCTCCACTGCAGAGTCTGAGTACATCTCGGCTGGCAGCTGTTGCGCACAACTCCTATGGATAAGAAACCAGTTAGCCGACTATGACCTCCAGTTCAATGAAGTACCGATGTACTACGACTCCTCCAGTGCAATTGCTATTGCCAACAATCCGGTATCGCACAACAGAACAAAGCATATTGAAGTGCGTTACCATTTCATTCGGGAGCACGTGGAGAACAAAGACATCTCTCTCTGCTATGTTCCCACTGACAAGCAGATTGCAGACATTTTCACAAAGCCCCTTGACGAGGCCAAGTTCAGTATGTTCAAAACTGAATTGGGGATGCTAAACTACGAAGAATGAAGACTACAGGAGCTCAAGGCTCATGCGTCTAGGGGGAGCCTCTGCTAGGAATTTAGTGAAAGCAAAGGTACAAGAACTGAGGGGGAGCATGGTGTCACATGCTTCAGTCCCCGATTTGTAGAAGCCGAAAAGGGGGAGATTACCCTCTCGGCTAAGGCTAAGGTGGCTCCAAGTCCAAGTTTGCTCTCAAGAAATTGGTAATGAATATCTCTCTCAACTCAATTTTAAGTTTATGATTTTCATTCCTATATGCTCTATTCACCTTAGCTTGTAGGGTTTAGGCTTCTTCAAATAGGGGGAGATTGTTGGGTATTGTATCCACAATGTACCTGATTTGAAGAAGCCCCTGTACAAGCTAAGGTAAATAGACAATGTATTTGATGAAATATTTCTAGTTGTGCTTGCAGTTATTCCATGCTAAGTACACACCAATGTCAGGGTGCAGTGGGTCAATATATACGGGTCTGTGCAACGTAATCCCTCGTTGAGCAGATCAGTGTGTTGGCCTACGTGTACTCTCTCTATTGGGGTGTACTTAATCTCAAGTACAGGGCTATGATAAAGCAAGAGCAGACAAGGAGCAAGGATGGGCCAAAGACCATCTCACTGGTTGAAAGATGAGAATCGTCTAAGTGTAAATCGTCGAGAATCACTAAGTGATTCTCACCGATTCGTCGAGAATCACCAGTGATTCTCGACGAGTCGTCGAGAATCACTAGTTGATTCTTGCCGGGTTGGGCCGGCTGTCTCGACGCAGTCAGAAAAATCTTCTAAGGAAGAATCGTCGAGAATCACCAAGTGATTCTCTCCGATTCGTCAAGAATGACTTTGCATTCTCAACGAGTCGGCGAGAATCCAAGGTGATTCCCACCGATTCTCCCCGGCCTCTATAACCTGTGCAGCCAGAATTCTCTAAGTAGAATTCGGCGAGAATCGTAAGTGATTCTCGCCGATTCGTCGAGAATCACCCACGATTCTCGCCGAATTTGACTTGGGTATTTTTCCGACTCTGTCTGGACCGGTCCACGACATCTGCGGGATTTTGAACCGGACTTTGGTCTTACTGCTGGTGGGGCCCACAACGGTCATCTCTTGACCTAGTGTATAAATACTCTGGTATTTGTGTACAGTAAGATACACAGACGATATACGAAACAGAGCGGCCGACTAACCCTAATCTCGTGAACTTGCTCCGCCTCCGTCGCCGCAGCCGATCACCGAAGCCGATCTCGATCTCCTCCAGATCCTCGGTGATAGAAGCCAAGTCCTGCGCAGCGTCTCACGTGTCTATCCAAAGATCTTTTGTCTCTTGATTTGAGATAGGGAAATCTTTCCCCGTCCGAATCGATCGAGACGATCGATCCTCGTGTGACCGTTGGTAGACCTTGTCGACTTCGCTAAGAAGATTGGATCTCCAGTGCTTTGCTGCTGTTTTCAGTTGCCGCCGCCAACACCGAAAGCGTCGCCGCCGCTCGTCGTCGCCGCCGGTCTCGGGGAGATTCTCTCCAAGTGAGATCTAGGGTTGTGGACTCTTCATTGACTTCAAGAACACGTCGTCGAACGAAGAGGGACACCTTAGTCTCCATACGTTGTTTGTATTTCTTACAAGCTATTTTCATTTCTTTGTAAAGGGCCGATTGGTCTCTAGTTGTAGGGTTGGGTGCAACCCGTGTTGTGGGAGTGTTGACTCCTACGTGTGGAAGGGTTCCTTCCATTAGTGCAAGGATTGGATTTCAATCCTGTTGGTGAAGTGACCGAGTCGTCCCTGGTTGGGAGATAGGTCGAAGGGGGAAAGTGGACGTACCCAAATCGGGGAACCACTATAAATTGCTTGTGTACTTTTTGTGTTGTGTTGTTTTGTTTTCTTGTGCAGGTAAACCTTAATTCCGCATATACGCTGCAAATACACCTATCCCCCCCATAGGTGTAAGTAGTTGACACTAGGTGGACTTTCAAGAGGGTTCTGACTTCTATAAATAGGGGGAGATTGTTGGGTATTGTATCCGCAATAACCTAGATTTGTATGAAGTCACCCTTGAACTAAGATGAATTAAGTTTGTATTTGATGCTCCTTTCAAGTTGAGTGCTTGCAGGTCATAATTACCAAGTGTAGACCCATGTCAGTCTACAATGAGTCACCAAAAATAGGACCATACAATGTAATCCCTCATTGTGTGATCCATGGTGTTGACTCATGTGTAGCGTCTCTATTGGGACACACTTCATTTTCAAGTACTAAAGTAATGGAAGAAAGAATAGTTGTTGTTTACCATGAAGGAAACATTTTTCAGAAAGTCAAAAAAATTTCTAAGTCCATTACTCGAGAAGTACATCTTGTACTCGAGTAGTGTTGAAATGATTTCTCAAGTTTGATAAGTATAGTTTTCGAGTAGCAGAATCTATTCTCGAGAAGGCTTTGTTTAATACTCGAGAAAGCCATGGAGTACTCGAGTACTACAAACCTCCTTCCCGAGTTTGCTCAAAAATCTTTTCAGAAATTTTCTAAGTGTTGTACTCGAGTAACCTAAGCCACTACTCGAGAAGGCCAAGCCTTGTCTCGAGAAAGCAGAATACCAGTACTCGAGTAAGAAGAAGTTAAGTTTCGAGAAGTCTACTTATTCTCGAGAAGTCAAGTTAGTTCTCGAGAAGTCTTTATCTACTTCTCGAGAAGTAAAGTTAGTTCTCGAGAAGTCTTTATCTAGTTCTTGAGAAGCAAAGTTAGTTCTCGAGAAGTCTTTGTCTAGTTCTCGAGTAATAGAAGTCTTTTCTCTAGAAGACAGTAATCATTTCTCGTATTTTCCTTAAGGACTTGTTCTCTAAAACCATACATACTCTTATCGAGAACCAGATATTGTTCTCGAGTAATCTTTTCTTCACTCGAGAAATGCAGATGTTTTTCCGAAATTTTCTCTAAGTCCAGACGGAAACGATTTCAAATTTAACCTCGATTCTTATTAGTCCACGTGTGCAGCCATTTATGATTATGACCATTAGGCAAGTCCTATAAAAGGTCTTATCAAATTCGACTAACCCTAACACACGAAATCAAGAATTCTGAATCGTACTATTCAATCTAAATCAGGAAAGCTGCCGCACTTCATCGTCATTTTTGTCACTGCTCTTCTCTGATTCAAGTGGTTCAGAACAAGAAGTGACCAATAGATCAAGGCGTTCAACTTCTACAGATCTCTTTCTTGATCATGTTGATCTTAAGATTTTCAGATCCAGAGATTTCGGCACAGTCTTGCTCGATCTATTTCTAACAGAGTTTCAACTTTCAAGAAGGAAGAAATCTGAAGTTCTCAGATCCGAAGTGAAGTTTATTTTATTGTTGTTGTAAAATCTATTTCAACTCTTGTGGGAGATTTTGTCTCTGTGTTTTGTAGGAAGTTTTTCTTCTGAGTGTAGATCCCGTTTTGAGGATCGAGTTGTAGGGGCGTTGCTCTGAATTGTATGATTGGTTTTCAATCCGAGATAATAGTGAAGTAGACGAGTCTAGCCTGTTGCTAGATCAGTGAGGTGGAGAGTGGACGTACCCAAGGTTGGGGAACCACTATAAAACTTGTGTTCTCTGTAGCTGGTTTGTTTATTTTCTGCGCTCCGCTATTACAAGTTTTTATTCCGCAAAAAGACGCATACCTCACCTATTAACCCCCCTCTAGGTGATTAAGGTAGACAAATAAAAACATCAAGGATGATCTCCAGGAAAACACCTGGTTAAGGGGAAGAATCGATAGTGTGTTCCCTACCACGCGACGGTAGCACTACCGCCAGTGGTAGCTCCCAGTGAGCGTTGTATTGTTGGTGTGGCATGTATCATGAGGACCTGAGTGCCATTGTTTGGTGAGGCATGTCTCTTGAAGACCTGGGGTCCAATGTGTGGAGCTGAGAGCCTGTGTGGCCCAGCTTAGGTGGCAGTGAGTGCTAGCTTAGGATCATAATGGGGTAATCTATCGTACGAATGGGAAAGGGGATATTGACCCGCATCATGGCTGCCGCGCCTAGAGATTTGAGCATGGGAAAAAGCTGAACTGTACTCAACCCTATTACAATCGACCAGGAGTGAGTCATAGTGTCAATCTGGGATCTCCCTGACTTGGTGGTAGCCATAGGGGCGTTGTCTTTGGCTTTGTCCCTGAAAGACAAAAAATCTCAAACGTTACTGACCGTCGCAAAGAACGGAGGTGTAACCCATGAGGTCTTGTGCACCGAGAATGTGCCCTGAGAACACGGGGCGTTGGACGTTCGCGCCAACGTCTGTGGCGAATGGTGCTTAATTTGTACGCTTTGATTGTCAATACTTATATATGCTAATGCCAGCAGGGAAGGAGAACTGCCACCTCGGGCGAGGAGTTGGGTCGTTATAATTTGGTCATCTAATGCTGACCGTTGCTATATTTGCCACCATTGCGGTGGAATGACTCATGCATGTGCAGCAGAGCCAGACGGGAAATAGCGTGCTGGAGCCCATAGTTGCTAAGCTGGCCCTCGAAGGCCAAAGCGAATTACTCATCTTTATTTATCGTTCATTTGTGGCCGGCCTGCGTGCCGATGTATGTAAGAAATTTTTATTTGAGAAAAAACCTTGTAAGGCCGCAACACTCGTTTTTTGTACTTTCATTCCTATCTTGTTGTTTGGACATTGAAATGGTTGGGTTCTTAAAAGCATTTAACTAACTTCCGCTAGAATGCACTATGAGTTATGATAAACGTTTGCGGATTATGGTCTCAATAAGTAACTCCACTAACTGTCTGTAGTATATGACGTCGGGCCGTGACCGGACCTTCCGTTATATGCTATGTGACCGATAGGGGTGTTAAAATAGTGCCCTCGCCATGCTAGTCGCTTCCCATGTGTTTGCTTTCTTTCGGGATCACAAACAAACCTAGGGAAGACACATGAATGGGGCGGTGCACGGACGAGGGCATGAGGCTCACCGTGGGCAAGCCCCCGAAAGTTGCGACATTACCCTTACCATAACATTTCCTTGACCATGACAATTGAAAGACTTTGTTTCAAGACCCTAAACACCTAGAGGGGGGGTGAATAGGTTCTTAACTTATTAAGTCTCTTTATTATTTTTAGGCAAACAGATTTTATCTTCTTTCAACACAGATTAATATATCTACAGAAAATTAACACAACACAGCAAACACCAGATCTATATTGGTTTCCTAAGATATGGGTACTTCCACTTTCCCCCGTCGCCTATCCAGCAGATAACTGGATTCTGCCTAACTTCCTTCCACTGGCTCAGATCCACAGATCTTACAATCTCAGAACCACAGATGGTTCCTACACCTCATACTTAACACAAGTCCTACCTCATATTCTTCTCCAGAATCCTACCTCAGGCCTCAGCCTTATATCAGCCTTTATAATTAGGCCTACAACTCAGACTTACCACAAGTCCTACCTCAGGCACACAGCTCTACCTCAGCCTTTATAATTTAGGCTTACAATCTCAGATCTAACAATAGATCATACAAGAATTTATGAGTAAAGAGTATCTGAAAACTTCACCAGCTAGATTTCTCTGTTGATGTTGTCATCTCAGATCTAACAATAGATCATACAAGAATTTATGAGTAAAGAGTATCTGAAAACTTCACCAGTTAGATTTCTCTATTGATGTTGTCTTCTTGATCAGTTCTTGTATAGACTGATCCTTCTGATCCAACCTAACTTAGCTTTTCAAAGCTTCTTGATTAGAACAAATAAGATGGATCACCTCTTGATGTTGAAGTTGATCTTTATTCAGCTTTTACTTAAGATTCAGATTGAACTCTGAATCCTTCTTGCAGACAGGTCTTGATCTGTCAGAATTCTTCTTTAAGATCCAGAGATCTTTTCACGTTGATGATTAATTGATCAATAATCTTGAATCGTTTTCGATCTGGCTCTTATATAGAGCATGCTCCATGGTTACCGGCTGATCCGGTTCATAATAGACTTCTGACAGTTCTGACAGTGGTGTTAGACCGGTTAGTTATGACAGCTGTCAAGTCACCAACCACATCACTAGGTTCTTCAATGTCTGTCCAACTCAGCATACAACACTCAACAGACTGCTTTACATGTGTCGACACATATCGGATAAGTGTCGACACAAGTCTTCAAGGTGTCGACACAAATACTCCAAGTGTCGACACTGTCATACTTTTACTTCTCGACACTGCTCTTTGTTGTATGTGTCGACACAAGTCCTGTGTGTCGACACAGCAGCTTCTTGTCTCGACATTTCTGTTGCGGACAGATGGCGTTGAGTCTTTGTCAATTGACGTTGAGTGTGTGTCGACACAAGTCCTGTGTGTCGACACAATTACTTCTAAACTTGACACAGCATCTTGAGAGTTGGTGTGTCGACACAAGTCATGTGTGTCGACACAATTGCTTTAGGTGTCGACATAGCTCCTGAGTGTCGACTCATCTTCTGTTTTAAGTTGTCGACACAACTGCTTGTTTAGGTGTCGACATAGCTTTGAGTGTCGACGCAACTTCTTTATAAGTGTCGACACATTTTGCCAGTGTGTCAACACAGCTTTCTTGATTGTCGACTTAGCAGTTAGGTGTCAACACAACTTCCCTGAGTGTCGACACAATTTGCCTGTGTGTCGACACAGCTCGTCTGAGTGTCGACACAAGTTTCCTGAGTGTCGACACAGTTTCTTCACAAGTGCCGACACTTGTACTTAGGAAATTTTCCTTCAGATTTTAAACCTGCACAATGTAACTCAAACTTCTATCAAATACACATTGATGCATATCATTGACTAAGTTGTGGTTTCTCCAAATCTAGTACACATTTTCCAATGTACCGAACAAATAGCCCACCCTCCACATTTCCCATGCTACGACAATTGGTTCGCTCAGGCACAGTTGCTTCTGAAACACAAGGTTCAACCGTACACAACGGTATTCTTGTTGCTCGCACTCCGCAATCAGCTATCAATGAGAGCCCACTGAGCAATTACAAGGCAGCAAGAAATGTATCATATCAGATAATTTTTTTAATCAATTTGGTTATTGATAGTGTTATTGCAATACCTGATCATGACATTTCCCGATCATAGCAATGCTCTTGCCACGACAGACGCTACGGACAAGGGCATGATGACGTCACCGCACGCGCGAGCGCACGGAACGCTCGACGATTGCAATTCCCCGAGCGCATGATAGTGCATGGGGCCCCTTGTATACACGCGACATTACCCCAACCACAACAGTACCCCACCCGTAGTAGTTCCCCTGCAACGATAGTCGATTTGCCAATGCACGACTGCTCTAAAGTGGACGGGTATGCACGATACTCTTGCAGACACAATCCCACCGACCATGATCCCTGATATCTCCATTTTTTAGCAGATGCTCATAGAGTTATGCCAACACATGCACATAATATCTCAAACTTGGAAAAACAAGAGCACATGGTTAATGCAAGCTCAGTACCTGACTTAATGTTAGTATTACACATTAGATGTGACAAAAACAAAAGACAAGCACACAAAAATTCATTATATTTTTGTAGGACTTGTTTCCTCTGCAAAAATATGTACATAGTCGTTATTGTACTCCATGATTAACATATACTCTCAACTCTATCTAAATAGTGTGAATAATAAGAAGATTTTTTTTTAGGACAGTAGTTTTAAGACTTTCCAAAGGACAAGTTTAAACCCTTTGGAGAAGGAGTACCATGTAAAATTAGCATAAGACTATGATTAATATAATTGTCCTTTTCTTGGTAAAAATAGGACAAACTACTGCCCTCTTTGTAATTTTTTTGAAAATATCGGACTTTGTGAACCAAAAGAACAAAATTCATGGAAATATACCAAAACACCCCTCAAAAAACCACATTTTTTATTTATATGAGTTATTAAAGCTTGAGGTTTCTCTAGGGTATGGTGAGTTGGATTTACCCATATTGACCTTTGTTTTAATGAAAAGTTCCTGGTTTTGCTTTTGGACCAGCAATGACACCATAGTTTCATTGTTTTTCTCTTTGTCCTTCTTCTGCCCGCTGTTAAAAATTACTTCAGCATACCTTAAATAGAGCAAAAATGAGGAATGAGCTGATAAAATATTTAGCATTTAGATGATTTCATATCTTAAATGAAGGAGGACAAGAGCACCAACTACAGTAATTATTCCTGCCACAGATTTTAGGACTTAGTTACCTGATTTTCGAACAGTTCTACCGTCTCTGTGTTTGTTTTTGCCGAGTTCATCTGCGATGATGGCGTCTTTTTGAAATACTCTTGTGTCTATAGGTAAACACTGGCTGACTTGTAACTAGGCTTTAAATGCAATGAGGGAAAATAGCACCGAAGGAGTATAATGAATTCACGATTGCGGAATTTAAGTCCTATAGAGATATCACCGGGTTTAGGGTGATGGAAAATATAAGCTGGATCCCAAAAATTAAACCAAAGAAGAAACCAATCCGTTTAGTTCTGTTTGGCTTAAGTTCTGGTTGAAGATTTGCATAAACTTTAGTCAAATTGGCATGGCAGTTGGAATTGTGGACGCCGTAATTATGAACCATTATTATGGTTCTTTATTTTGGGATGGAGAAATCAGGCACCTTCGTTCTTAGATTCAAGAGCAGCAAAAAAATAAGCAAGGGATGCGTGAGGTACAAAACACTATGAACGGCCCCGCCTTTGCTGAAATATTAATTCTTATATTTATGTTTGACGGGCAAGAATGAATTCGGACAAAAAATTTTGTCATCTTGGATGAGGTGCTGACGCCATCTTTTATTTATCAATCAATTTTATGTATTGAATTTCTAAACTTTTAATTTCTCAACAAAATATTATTGATATATATATTATATATATCACGATATAATCCCAATCACAGCTAGTGGTGGGCATAAGGCCCGATCGGGCCAGCCCGATACCGGGCCCGGGATTTCCTTAAACCGGGCTCAGGCCGTTGCCCCGGGAAAGGGCCTGATTTGGCCCGCAGATCCAGGCTAGGCCAGGTCGGGTTTTTTTTAAAAAAAAATTTAATTTAAATATTATAAGTATTGAATTATTTTTAAAAAATAATACATTAAAAATTTATAATTATTGTTTTATTATGTTAATAAAATAAATTCTTCCATGTTGACAGAAAAAATGAAATTTTATTAATATTAAATAAAGATAAATAACATTCACAATTTATATTAATTGAAAAAAATTAAAATTTATTATCATTATTAATTTTAAATAAAGAAAATTACAATATCCACTAAGTTAACAAAACACAAAAATACATTTTTAATCGGTCATATGATGAATGTGGGATTCGCTTAATCATCTCTTAAATTTATTGCGTTCATCTCGTATTCTATCTCCTCTAAGCTATCTTCTACTGTTGTAATTTGTTGCTTGCTCTTCATAGCATCCAAATACTCCTTGTAGCAGATGCATATTTTAAGAGATTCTTTGTTAAGTCGGCTCCTCCAATCATTCAAAACCATGTCACTAATAGAAAATGCGGACTCTGAAGCTACCGTACTAGCTTGAATCGTTAGTAAATCACGGGTCATATATGTCAAAATAGGATATGTATTAACTTTACCTTTCCATCATTTTAAGAGATCGAAGTTTTCATGTGTCGACACTCAGCAGTCTGCTTTACATGTGTCGACACATATAGGCTAAGTGTCGACACAAGTCTTCAAGGTGTCGACACAAATACTCCAAGTGTCGACACAGTCATACTTTTACTTCTCGACACTGCTCTTTGTTGTATGTGTCGACACAAGTCCTGTGTGTCGACACAGCAGCTTCTTGCCTCAAAATTTCTATTGCAGATAGATGGCATTGAGTCTTTGTCAATTGGCGTTCAGTGTGTGTCGACACAAGTCCTGTGTGTCGACACAATTACTTCTAAACTTGACACAACCTCTTGAGAGTTGGTGTGTCGACACAAGTCCTGTGTGTCGACACAATTGCTTCAGGTGTCGACATAGCTCCTGAGTGTCGACTCATCTTCTGTTTTAAGTTGTCGACACAAATGCTTGTTTAGGTGTCGATATAGCTTTGAGTGTCGACACAACTTCTTTATAAGTGTCGACACATTTTGCCAGTGTGTCAACACAGCTTTCCTGAGTGTCGACTTAGCAGCTAGGTGTCGACACAACTTCCCTGAGTGCCGACACAACCTGTGTGTCGACACAGCTCGTCTAATTGTCGACACAAGTTTTCTGAGTGTCGACACAGTTTCCTTACAAGTGTCGACACTTGTACTTAGAAAATTTTCCTTCAAATTTTAAACCTGCACAATGAAACTCAAACTTCTATCAAATACACGTTGATACATATCATTGACTAAGTTGTGGCTTCTCCAAATCTAGTACACATTTCCAATGTACCCAATGATCTCCCCCTATTTGGAGAAGTCATAACCCTTAGTCAAAGATATACATCTCTTTAGATAAAACAAAATTGTAATAGAAGTAAAAATATTTCAGAGCAGATAATTTCATAATCAATGTAAACAACACACACTAAATTCTGAACAAAATTTCATTGATCAGAAAAACTTTGGTTTACATAATTTTCTTACAAGACAAAAGAAACATATTAGTACATTGTTCTAATACATAAACCTAGTAATCCTATTATTGACTAGGCTCCTTAATAACTATCCCTTTGCCAGGCTTGATTTTAGCCTGCACAGAAGGTTCAGCATCTTCAGCTAGCTTTTTCCCTTTGAGAGCTTTCTTCTTCAATTCTTCAGCCTTGATCTTTTTGATGCAGTGGCCCAGAGCCGCCCCGCTCTGTCGGAGTCACACCGAGCCAGAGGAACACGAATAGCACCCACTGCCGGGCTGCAGCCCAAGCACCCCACCCATGACCGCACCTATTCTCAGCGCGGCGGGATGTTGAGGCGAGGTCTCGAACCCAGCCCCCTTGATAAAGAGCTTTCCTAACAGCTCTCATAACCAACTAAGCTGCACTTTTTTTGATGCAGTGGCCCAGAGCCGCCCCGCTCTGTCGGAGTCACACCGAGCCAGAGGAACACGAATAGCACCCACTGTCGGGCTACAGCCCAAGCACCCCACCCATGACCGCACCTATTCTCAGCGCGGCGGGTTGTTGAGGCGAGGTCTCGAACCCAGCCCCCTTGATAAAGAGCTTTCCTAACAGCTCAGTTGGTGATGAGAGCTGTTAGGAAAGCTCTTTATCAAGGGGGCTGGGTTCGAGACCTCGCCTCAACATCCCGCCGCGCTGAGAATAGGTGCGGTCATGGGTGGGGTGCTTGGGCTGCAGCCCGGCAGTGGGTGCTTTTCGTGTTCCTCTGGCTCGGTGTGACTCCGACAGAGCGGGGCGGCTCTGGGCCACTGCATCACTTTTGTCTTTCAAAATAGTGAAAAGGTTTGGGGAAGTACTTGCTTGGCTCTTGAGCATTAGCAGGTAGCTTCCCAGCCTTAGCACTTCTTCTATGCTATAGATTGCTTCTTATCCATCTTGATACTTATTCCATTCTTGCTCAGAATACCACTTACCCCTGTAATAGGTTTTATCCTTAACAGCTTTCCATGCAGTAAGTATGATATTTCTAGAAGTTGGGCTTCATTGCTCAAAATCTGGCTTCAGCTCAGCTTGCTCTCTGAATCTCTTCTTGGAGAGTTGAGCTTCCTTCTGAGCTTCCAATGCAGCTTCTGACATTTCAACTTTTCCAAGAATTACATTTTGTACCTCTGGTGGAGGAATATACATCTTCAGCACTTCTTCTTGAATCATTTCAAAATCAGCTGGGGGGTAGATCACCTGAGCGAGCAACTTCAGGCTGATCTCCTTCAAAATATTCAGGTTGAATTCCAGAATCAGCTACATTAGCATCATCACACAGAGGAGGATATCCAAGAGTGGCTCTGATGCTGTTGGTAGTCCATTTAGCATTATTAGAGCCGGCTTTGACTAGTACTCTCTCCCCCTTTATGACTTCTCTTGGAATATGATCTCTCAAATTTCTTTCTGGAACCTGACTTGATCAGCTATATATTCAGTTCCCTCTTTAAAATAAGCTCTGAATTTTGTCAGGAAGGTTTTTATTTTCTCTTGGGATTCTTTAAATGTGGTTTTGATAGCAGATATATCTTCCTGGATTTGCTTTGAGATTTCTTCCTTCAGAGTAGTGCTAGAATCAACAAGTTTTTTCAATATTTCATGATGAGAATCCTTGAGATTTTCATTCATTCTTATCTGATTCTTTCTCTAGGACATATACCTGCTTTACTTCAATCTCATCCACTTTAGCTTGGATATTTTTCTTTTGCTCAGCCAAAAACACCACAGTATTACCTCCTTTATGGAAGCAATCTGTCATCTCCTTCTTATGTTGATTTACTTCAAATCTAATGGATTTGATGTCCTGGGCCAACTGAAACTATAACTCCTTATGAGTTTTATCCACATATTGCTCTATAGATTGTCTTTGATTATCCAATTTCAGTTGCATCTGGACTAGTAAAGAACTAAAGTCCACAGTTGATGCAGATGGTGTTTTTCCTACTTGCAAAGCCTTCTTGTAACCAGAACTCTTCTTCTTTATCACAGCCAGCTTTCTTTTCTTAGTCAATGTGGCTTCTTCATCTTCAGAAGATTCAGATGTACTCTCAATATCAACAGTGTCCTTTCCAGCTTGGGTATCCTTGGATAACTCCCCCTCAGTCCTAGGGATTTCCTTTTCTTTTTCAATATCCTCCCCCTCGGTCCTATCAGGAAGAGAATCAGGAAACAATTCTTCCATTGTAAATTGCTGCTGTATCTGTTCAGAAGGAATAAGATTAGTTTTTTTAAAAAAAAACTAAAAAGACTAATACCACTTGAAAGATCACTTTTGTTGTTAAACAAAAGTGTCCCTTTGAATAATTTTTGAGGAGAATACTATAATTCATCACTAGTGTGTGGAGAAGAAACTTACTGGCTCATGTTGAGCATCTTTTTTATCAGTTACTTAAGCTGCAGAGTTGATTTCAGATACAACATCCATTATTGTGTCTGCAGCTAAGTCACTATCCAGAATAACATTGTCAATGCCTCCCCCTTGGGCAGGCAACTCAGTTTCTTTTTCTTGGTTTTCTCCCCCTTGAGTAGATTCAACTTGTTGCTCCTAATGCTCATTGTCCTTTGCTTGAGTATGAACTTCTTGTTGTTGCTGGTCTTCATCAGAACTGAAGACTACTGCCTCCTCAGAATCACTGGAGGAGTTAGCCTGTACCACCACTTCCTTCTTCTTCTTGCCTTTCTTAGTGTGCTCCTTAGGAGCAGGGACTTCTTTGGTCAGAACTCTGTCCCACCTAGATAGAATCCTTACATTCATTCTTCTCATTTGATTTATCTTGGAACCTATTGAGATCGAGCGGTCTATCGGATGAGACCGGGCGGTCTGGCGGTTTGTCTTGCAGTCTGAGCGGTTTGGCAGTACCGAGCGGTCTGTCAGATAAGACCGGGAGGTCTGGCAGCTTGTTTGGCGGTCTGGGCGGTCTGGCGGTTTGTGCGGCTTATGAGGCTTGTATAATTTCAGGTTCTTGTAATTATTAGTCCCACATTGCTAATTTGTAATCTCTCTTCTCTTCTCCATTCTATAAAAGGGAGGTCATACCTTTGTAATAGATACCTTTTTCAGATAATAAAAATTCAGTTATACTTCTTGCAGTTTGTTTTTTGTTCGGTTTTAACATGGTATCAGAGGACTCGATCTACTCCTCCTGATTCTTTGTGTCTTCTCTGACCGCCCGACCTGTCCGCGTGGCTTGCTTCCTGTTCGCGCAACCTGTTTTTTGTGACCTGTTTTTTCCGCCTGTTTGCTTGTGCCCTGTTTGCGCGGCCTGTTTATTTTGCTTGCGCCCTGATCGCGTGGCCTTTTTCTTTTGCTTGTGCCCTATTCGTGCGACCTGTTTGCTTGCACCCTGATCGCGCGCCTTGTTCGCGCAGTCTGTTTCTTTCTTTTGCTTGCCCCCTGTTCGCGCGGCCTGTTTCTTTTGCTTGCTTCTTTCTTGCGACCTGTTCTATTCGCCGCGCCCTCCTCCTCCTCTTCAGTCGCCGCGACCTATTTTTGCCTTGTTCGCCTTTCGCCTCCCAGCAACCCCCTCTTCTGTTCGCGCGGCCTGTCTTCTAGCCGCCCGACTTCTTCCCCTTTGTCATGATCTGCATATTTGTCGTGGCCTTCCTTGCCGCTGGTGTGTTGTCACCGTGACCACTACAGACTCCTCTTCCTGTCTGCTGCGGACTTATTTACTGCTCGTCCTGCTTTCTGTTCGCGTGGCTTGTTCTTTCTAGCCATGTGACCTCTTTCCCTCTGCTTCTTGGTTGCGACCTTCCTTGCCGTACATCTTCCTGCTGTTCGCGCGGCTTGTTGTGTCTTCTCGAGCGGTTTATTTTCCTCCCTTCATGGCTTTCACATCCGTGGTCACATCATCTGGTAGTGCCCACGTTGTTACTCAAGGAAAATGGCTGATTGACATCGGAGCTGCCAATCATATGACCGGCAATCCCCAGTGTTTTTCTCTCCTAGAAACACATGATCAGTTGCCCCCGATTATTCTCGCTGACGACTCTCCTTCACCGGTCAATGGGACAGGAGTGGTTCCTGTCACTCCGTCTCTTCTCTTGGCGGATACTCTCTACGTGCCCAATTTTCCGTGCAACTTATTATCTATGACCTCTCTATGCAAGAAGTTATAATGTTCTGTCACATTTACTTCTACTTCTTGTTCTTTTCAGGATCCGGACTCCCGACGGACGATTGCTACTGGGACTGAGAATGGCGGCCTATACTTCCTTAAAGACATTTCCGCTCTATCAACCTTTTCTAACACCTCCACAGATCTTCTCCAATGGCATCTTCGCCTTAGTCATGCTCCTCCTCGACTTCTTCGTCTGCTTCTGCCCCAACTTCCTTCCCAAAGTCCTCCCCTAAACTGTGAGGCCTGTCAGCTTGGCAAGCATCATCGCTCGTCCTTCCCTCCAAAGCAAGTTCGTGGATCTACCAGTCCTTTTGATCTCGTCCACTCCGATGTTTTGGGTCCATCTCCTACCCTCACCGTTGGTCGGGGGAGTTCATATTTTGTCACCTTTATTGATGATTTCTCTTGTTGTACGTGGGTGTATCTGTTAAAAGATCGCTCCGAATTATTTTCTGTATGGACGTCCTTCTATCTTATTATAAAAACCCAGTTTAATGTTTCTATTAAAGTCTTTCGATCTGATAATGCCAAAGAATATATCAGTCATGACTTTTCTACCTTCTGCATGCAAATGGGATTATTCATCAAACTAGTTGTGTTTATACTTCACAGCAAAATGGGGTTTCCAAACGTAAAAACCGTCACCTACTTGATGTCGCTTGCACTCTATTGACTCAAATGCACGTTCCTCGCTCCTATTGGGGCTATGCTGTTCTCATCTCCTGCTATCTTATCAATCGTCTTCCCTCCACCATTATCCACGGAAAAACCCCCTTTTCCTTCTTATATCCTGGGAGGGATCCATTTCCTCTTCCCCTACGTATCTTTGGATGCACAGCCTTTGTGAACTCTACCTCAGTAACCCGTGACAAACTCTCACCACGTGCTACCAAGTGTGTCTTTCTGAGATACTCTACCACTCAGAAAGGCTATTGTTGCTTTGACCCGGTGACCCGCAAGCAGTTTGTCTCTGCGGACGACATCTTCTTTGAAAATGCCTCCTACTTCTCTTCCGACTGCTCTTCCTCCCCTAATATTCTGACTTCACTTACCACCCCTTCTGTTCCCTCTACACCTACCGAGATTATGCCACCCCTCCCTCTCCACCATCTCTTGCACTGTGTCCTCCTCCTGAGGTATCTCCTTCTTCTCCACAGTCGCCTCTCTCTACTCTCGGGCCAGCTCTCTCCTCTACGGATGTCCCAGAAACTGAGGAACATGATGATCTGGATATTCCCATTGCTCTTCGCAAAGGGGTGCAGACATGTACTCAACACCCACTAGCTGTTGTTGTTTCATATGATCGTTTAACTCCTTCTCGCAGGGACTTTGCCTTGGCTATCTCTACCACTGACACTCCTCGCACTTACCAGGAGGCTTTTACTATTCCTCATTGGAAGACCGTTATGGATGAGGAAATTACTACCCTCACTGAAAGGGGTACATGGACCCTGGTCCCCCCCCCCCTTGGGCACTGATGTGGTTGGATGTCGATGGGTATTCATTGTGAAGTTCCGCCCGGACGGCAGCGTGGATCGATACAAGGCCCTCTTAGTTGCCAAAGGCTTCACTCAGACTTATGGGGTTGATTACTTTGACACCTTCTCTCCCGTTGCTCGTCTCAGCACCATTCGGGTTCTTCTCTCTGTGGCTGTCAACCGGGACTGGCCCATTTCTAGCCTCGATGTCAAGAATGCCTTTCTCTATGGTGACCTTCAGGAAGCCATATACATTGAGAAACCTCCTGGGTATGTTTCTCAGCGGGAGACACGACTATGTCATCTGAATAAGGCCATATATGGCCTAAAGCAAGGGCTTAGTTTGACAAGTTCAGCGGCATTGTTACTGCCATTGGTTTTGTACAAAGTTCAGCCGATCACTCCTTATTCATTCGCAAAACCTCCTATGGTATAGTGGTTCTTGCTGTATATGTGGATGATATTCTTCTGACTGGCGACGACCAGGCTGGGGTAGCTTTGACAAAGAAACATCTTCGGCAACATCTGGTCACTAAGGATATGGGCTCTCCCAAATACTTTCTAGGGATTGAGATTTCTCGAAATACCAACTCTTTAGTTCTCTCCCAACGGAAGTATGCTCTTGATCTGCTAAAAGAGGCAGGGTTAACTGGTGCTAAACCTACTAGATGTCTCATGGCTATTGGGGAAGACAAAACTTGGACAGATGATTCGCCTCCTCTATCTGATTCATCAAGGTACTGGCGTCTGGTGGGCAAACTCATTTATCTCACAGTGACCAGACCCGATATCTCCTATATTGTAGGCAAGGTTAGACAATTCATGCAAGCCCCTAGGGAGTGTCATCTACAGTCTCCCCTGAGGATATTGGAGTATGTTAAAGCAGCTCCAAGGAAAGGACTCCTTTTTCAGAAGAATGGTCACTTGAGGGTTGAAGCGTATTCCGATTCAAGCTATGTTGATGATAAGGGAGACCGAAAGTCTACTTCGGGTTTTTGCACATTTGTTGGAGGAAATCTTGTGAGCTGGAAGAGCAAGAAACAGTATGTGGTCTCTAGGTCTAGTTCAGAAGCGGAATATCGTAGTATGGCATCAACCACATGTGAGTTAAAGTGGTTACGGGCTCTCATGCTTAACCTAGGAGAGGTCTACAACTATCCTCTTCCTATGTTGTGCGACAACAAGGCTGCGATATACATTTCCAAAAATCCGGTCTTTCATGAGAGAACAAAACACATAGAGTTCGATTGCCACTTTATTCGAGAAGAGATTTTGAAGAAACAGATTTGTACTCCGTTCGTCACTTCTGACAACGAGTTGGCAGATGTCTTCACCAAGCCGGTGTCCGCTTCTTTGTTTCATATTTGCGACAAGCTGGGCATGATTGATATCTATGCTCCAGCTTGAGGGGGAGTGTTGAGACCGAGCGGTCTATCGGATGAGACCGGGCGTTCTGGCAGTTGGTCTGGCGGTCTGAGCGGTTTTGCAGTACCGAGCGGTCTGTCGGATGAGACCGGGAGGTCTAGCAGCTTGTCTAGCGGTCTGGGCGATCTGGCGATTTGTGCGGCTTATGTGGCTTGTATAGTTTCAGGTTCTTTTAATTATTAGTCCCACATTGCTTATTTGTAATCTCTCTTCTCTCCTCCATTCTATAAAAGGGAGGTCATACCTTTGTAATAGATACCTTTTTCAGATAATAAAATTTCAGTTATACTTCTTGCGGTTTGTTTTTTGTTCGGTTTTAACAGAACCATTTGCATGTTTCAGAATATCAGGAATTACTGATATTAAACAAAGACTGAGGATCCTTCCCAGATTAGGTTTTTTGATTCCTTCTTGAATTTTATCAAACACTACTACTGCCCAGTCAGTGTTAATCTTAAATATAATCCTTACCATCAGATTGAATATGTGGGCAGATATCTTATCATGTCCACCAGTCTTGCAGATGATCACCTTGCCAACAACTTCAGAAAGAAATTTTCCTTGGGAATTCATCCCTTTTTTATTGATTGATGATCCAATCTTAATGCTGGGACTCAATCCACGCCAGCTTAATGCTTCAGTTATTTGGGAAGGAGCAATTTCTTCTGTTTCCTTAATCAATGGAAGATGTAATGCTTTCCTGATAGATTTCAAGGTGAGCTTCACTTGGGTATCTTGAATGGATGCTTTTATTTTCTTTCCATCAGAGTTCACAGTAGCGGTTTTGTAGAACTCCAAAACTTCCTTTTTCCATATCTTCGTTGATTCAGAGACCAAGAATTCTAATCCATTTTCAGAAATTAGGGCTATAACTCCCTGAATTTCACTAGAAGCTGTCGTGAAACCGTCACGAACCAGTTCATACCCTTCATTAACCTTATCATCTAGGTGTGGCGCCATTGTCGTAAGTGCTAGAGGAGAAGAGAACTAAAGGTCTATGTCGACAGAAGGTGTAGAGTTAGAAATTCTGATAGCGTAGTCGACCAGATTTTGGATTCACCTATTTATAGTACTTGAGTAAAGGGCAGATCAAAAGTCGGGCTTAAGTCGACAAATCTGTTTTTGTGTCAACAAAAATGACCTAGGTCAAGACAGAACTTAAGCAGAGTCGACACAACTATGTGTCGACATACTAATTTCTAAGTCGACAAAATGTATATTAAGTCGACACATTTATGTGTCGATATACTTGAGTCTGTGTCGACATACTTACGTCTGTGTCGACACTGACAACTTAAGTCTCGATAGAGTTGTGTCGACACTAACTTTTTGTGTAGACACAAATATCCTCACGACTTATAGTCTCGACAAGGTTGTGTCGACAACTATTCTCTTGTCGACACAGATACTGTTTCTGTGTCGACACATCCTTTTTCTGTATCGACAATACATACTGAGTATGTCGACATAACTTGTTTGTGTCGACACAAACATTGTACTTAGACAAATTTCAAGAGAAATTTGATGCTTACTGATGCTACTCATGGAAACTTTTGTTAACCTATTTTAGGTTCAACATACCTAATTCAATTTTGAAATTATTGAATTTAGTTTCATCCAGTGGTTTTGTGAAAATATCAGCTATTTGATTATCTGTTTTTACAAACTCTAGACTAATATTTTCCTTTTCAACATGTTCTCTGATAAAATGAAATTTTATTTCTATATGTTTGGTCCTACTGTGTGACATAGGATTCTTAGCATAGCACTAGTAAAATCACAAAATAATGATATTCTACTTACCTGGATGTCATAATCTTCTAATTGATGCTTCATCCACATCAATTGTGCACAGCAGCTACCAACAGCTATATATTCTGATTCTGCTGTAGATATAGCTACACTGGTTTGCTTCTTGCTGCTCCATGACACCAGCCTCCCACCAAGGAACTGATAGGTTCTTGTGGTACTTTTTCTGTCTTCCTTGCATCCAGCAAAATCTACATCTGAGAAACCTGTTAATAGAAAATCTCTATTCTTAGGGTACCAAAGGCCTAGATTAGGTGTGCTCTTAAGATATCTCAAAATTCTTTTAGCTGCAATATAATGAGATTCCTTAGGGCATGCTTGATACCTAACACAGATACATGTTGCATACATGATGTCAGGTCTACTAGCAGTCAAGTATAGTAGGGAGCCAATTATCCCTCTATACAAAGACTCATCAACAGGTTTCCCTGCTTCATCTTTGCATATAGGCATACTTGTTCCCATTGGAGTTTTCATTGAAGAAGCTTAGTCCAACCCATACTTCTTAATCAACTCCTTGGTGAAATTAGACTGGGATATGGACAACCCACTCTCAGTCTGTCTTACTTGAAGTCCCAAAAAGAACTTCTGCTCACCCATACTGTTCATCTCAAACTTCCCTTGCATAATTTTGGCAAACTTCCTACAAAGGTTGTTTTCAGTAGAACCAAAGATAATGTCATCCACATATATCTGGACTTGTATTATCTTGCCTTTTGATTCCCTATAGAATAGAGTTTTATCTATCTTTCATCTAGAGAATTTATTCTCAATGAGGAAGGCAGACAAGGTTTCATACCAAGCCCTTGGGGCTTGTTTCAAACCATATAGAGCTTTTCTAAGCTTATATACATAATAAGGAAAGTGAGAGTCTACAAAACCTGAGGGTTGTTCTACATAGACTTCTTCTTTTAAATCAC
The DNA here is from genome assembly GCA_039513925.1 of Platanthera zijinensis. NCBI lineage: Eukaryota > Viridiplantae > Streptophyta > Magnoliopsida > Asparagales > Orchidaceae > Platanthera > Platanthera zijinensis. Next base: position 104,435,566 of record CM077079.1, on the reverse strand, counting down.
CATTCAAAAATACTGATTTCACATCCATTTGATATACTTTGAACCCTTGATAGGCAACATAGGCCAAGAACAGCCTTATTGCCTCCAGCCTTGACACTGGAGCAAAGGTTTGATCAAAATCAATACCTTCCTCTTGTGTGTAGCCTTTTGCTACCAGTCTAGCCTTGTTCTTGACTATTGTGTCATTCTCATCTAACTTGTTCCTGTAGATCAACTTAGTTCATATTATGTTGTGATCCTTAGGTTTTGGCATAAGTTCCCAAACCTTACACCTTTTGAACTGACTGAGCTCTTCTTGTATTGCATCAATCCAGTTGGTGTCTTGCATGACTTCTTCTATCTTCCTGGGTTCTATCTGAGAGAGAAAGCTAGAACATAAAACTGTGTTCATGCTCCTGCTCCTTGTTAGAATACTCTGACTTGCATCTCCAATGATCTATTGAGCTGGATGATCCTTCAGGTGTCTCCTTGCTGGAGGAATTCTGTAAGCATTATGGCTATCTCCAATTTCCTCATCATGATTCTCCACATTTTCTTCTTCACCCAGAGGGACTTGATATCCCCCTGGATAGCTGGCATCTTTATCTTCATCCAGATTAGCAGTAACATCTTTATTGATGGTCAGCTTGTTCAGCTTATCTGTTAGACCTGTAGAACTAACTGAAGAACTAGACAATTCACTGTTAATAAACATTGACTCATCAAATACAACATGCACAGATTCTTCTACAACTTGAGTAGTCAAGTTATAGATCCTATATGCTCTACTATGATTGCGGTACCCAACAAATATCCCTTCTAGGTATTTGGCAGCAAACTTAGTTTGGAAGTGTTTACCATTGACTAGTACAAAACACTTGCTACCAAAGATTCTGAAATAAGATATGTTTGGTTTTCTGCCTTTTAAAATCTGGTAGGGAGTCATCTTGTAATTCTTGTTGATGGAGGCCATATTGAGCACATGACATGCAGTATTTACTGCCTCAGCCCAGAAGTATTCAGGGAGAGTAGTGTCATTCAATATAGTTCTACTATCTTCAATTAGAGTCCTATTCTTTCTTTCAGCAACACCATTTTACTAAGGAGTTCTAGGTGAAGAGAATTCCTGATGAATTCCAAGTTCTTCACAGAATTTTGGCATACATTCAAACTGAAATTCAGTTCCATGGTAACTTCTGATTTTAACCACTGAGTTGTTGTATTCATTCTGAATTTGTCTGACAAAAGTCTGGAAAATAGTTGGGGTTTCAGATTTCTGTCTCAATAAGAAAACCCATGTAAATCTAGAATAATCATCCACAATAACAAGTGTGTATGCTTTCCTACCAAGACTATGGACTGGCATAGGACCAAACAAATCCATATGCATGAGATACAAATATCTCTTTGAATCTTTGATGTCAAGTGACTGAAAAGAGGACTTAGTCTGCTTGCCTTTTTGGCAAGCTGAGCATACACCCTCTTTTATGCACTGAACTTGAGGACTATTCCTCACTAATCCCATGTTGAACAGTAGTCCAAATGACTTATAGTTCAGATGAGCTAGCCTCTTGTGCCATTTGACACATAGAGAAGCTTTCTCTCCTGCAACCAAACAAATAGGTAAGTTGTTAGACTCACACTCTAGGTTAAGGCAATACACATTTTCTTTCCTAGTGTCAGTCAAGATGATCTCTTGATCACCTAACCTTTTTATTAGGCACTCTCCTTTGTGGAAAGAAATATCATAACCTAGATCACTAAGTTGACTTATGCTAATCAGGTTATGCTTTAAACCCTTTACATAAGCCACTTTAGTGATAGTAATTGAATCACAAGAGATGTTACCAAATCCTTTTATGATTCCCTTTTCTGATCCACCAAAGATAACTGTTGGTCCACTCTTTATGGGCACATAGTCCCTCAACATTCTCCTTGTTCCAGTCATATGTCTGGAACAGCCACTATCCATGTACCATATAGGGGTATGGTCACTTGGATTTACCTGCAACAATTAATGAATCACTTACCCTTAGAACCCAACTTGCTAGTGGGTCCTTGGTCCTTGTTAGTTTGAAACCCTGTGACTAATCTAACAGGAATCCTACTATTTGTTTTAACACTTCAGTTAAACCAGCAATCCATGGCAAAGTGGCCCACCTTGCCACAACACCAACACTAAAATCTATTATGCCTATTCTTAGGTACATGCCTTCTTACTTTGTTGTCAGTAGGCTTGTTAAGTGTTGGTGCTGGAACAGCCTTCTTCAAGAACTCCTCTTGAGTATGATGGGCATGCCTATAGATTGGTATATTGGCATTAACACCCTTGCTCATGAAATTTTCAAGCTCACAGTGACCATGTGTCATGTCATGATCATACCTGTTAGTAGGATTCACTACCTTCTTAAAGAAAATAGGGGGATTAAAAGCTTGAGGCTGAACTGGGACTTTACCTTTTCTATGAGAATTGGTAGCCCTAGTTCTTCCCTTGAAGCCCAGACCAGTCTTTCCTTTATGTGAAACAAATTTATCTATCAAAGGTAAGACTTATTTTGGCTTGGATAATTTTTCCACTATCTCTCTCTCTTGCTGAAGTTTTCCTTCCAGTTTCTTGATATGATTCTCTTTGAATGAGATTGTGCCAATATGAATAACTGTAATGTTTTACAATTTGGCAACCTCATTCAGTTTTTGATCCAGCAGTTTTGCTGAATCTGCTGCAGCCAGTTTGAGAGACTCAATCTCCTTGGCCTGCTCTTTAACAAGAAACTTGCTCTTCTTTAGAGCATGCAACAACCCACCATACTCATTAATGAGTTTGTGAATATCCCCCTCAGACTCAGATCCATCCACTTCTTTTGAAGAAGATGCTTCTGATTCTAATCCAGTATAGTAATCTAAGACTAGGGGTAAATTTTTTACCTTACTTGGTCAAGGCTTATCCTGGCACTTATCTTCTTCAGATTGAGCCATCAGCCATTTACAACAATATTCTTCTACTCCATTTATGGAGTCCAGCATCTGTAGGAATTCTAGTTCCCTAGAATCCTCTTCTGTTGAGAAAAGTCCAATATATGCTTCTGCCTCTTCTTCAGATTCTGAAGATGAAGAGTCTGTCCAACTCTTCTCCTTTTGAGCCACTAGAGACTTCTCCTTATTGCCTTTAACAAGCTGCTTCTTCTTGTCCTTTGACTCCTTTCTTTTGTTAGGACAGTCAGCTATGACATGCCCAGACCTGTTGCAGCAATAACACACAATCTTAGAATTAGATTGTTTACCAGTTTTAGAACCATACCTGTATTCCTTAGGTGTTTTCTTCTTCCTATAGTATTCATCCTTGGAATAAGATGTAAATGAGGGTCTGGTTCTCCAATTCTTTTTCTTCATGAACCTTTGGAATTGTCTTGTAAAGGCAGCAAAGTCTTCATCAGATGTATGACTATCTGATGTACTTGTTTCAGGAACACCTTCTTCTGCTTCAGTACTCCTTCTAGGTGGAGAAAGAGATTTTCTCCTACCCTTCCTTGAGCCCTCAGCCTTGAAGGCTATTGACTTTTATTTATGTTAAGATCTGCTGCCCTTCTCTTCCTCTTTCCTAGCAGTAAGCTGTATTTCATATGAAAGTAGCTTTCCAAAAAGTGTAGGTGGAGGTGTGTCAGCCAGTCTGGCCACTTCCCTGATTGCACATATCTTAATGTCTCAATCCTTTGTTAGGGACCTAAGAAACTTATCATTCAGTTCATAAGTACTGAAGATTCTTCCATATGTCATCAGTTCATTCACTATTCTGAAAAACTTTTTATAGCATTCAGCTATGCTATCAGTTTTAATTTGCCTAACGCTCTCATACTCCTGATTCAGCATGGACTTTCTGTCCTCTCTGACTTCTTCCGTGCCTTCCATATAGACAATCAGTGTATCCCACATTTCTTTGGATGTTTTATAGTGCACAAGATTCTGGAATATTGCATCATCTATGACACTTACAATTATATTCTGAGCTCTTTTATCTAATATAGCCAAGATGATCTCATCCTTAGTCATCTCTGAATAACTCTTTGGAGTTTGAATGTTTGCATCAAGAACTGAAACCTTCATTGGGATGAAGGGGCCTTCCTGTATAGTGATATAGATTCTTGGATCAGATGCTTCCATAAATAGCCTGACCCTTTCTTTCCAAATGCCAAAAGATTCTTTCCTACATATAGGCAATTTTATAGATCCAAACTCCTTTTGATTTTCACTTGAACCCATTCTTGTTGTCTGTTTTTAGCCTTGGAGAAATCCTCTGACTATTAGGTCAACTTTTAAGGAACCTCCCTCTGATACCACTTGAAAGACTTTGTTTCAAGACCCTAAACACCTAGAGGGGGGGGGGGTGAATAGGTTCTTTACTTATTAAGTCTCTTTATTATTTTTAGGCAAACAGATTTTTATCTTCTTTCAGTACAGATTAATATATCTACAGAAAATTAACACAACACAGCAAATACCAGATCTATAGTGGTTCCCCTAGATATGGGTACATCCACTTTTCCCCTTCGCCTATCCAGCAGATAACTGGATTCAGCCTAACTTCCTTCAACTGGCTCAGATCCACAGATCTTACAATCTCAGAACCACAGATAGTTCCTACACCTCAGACTTAACACAAGTCCTACCTCAGATTCTTCTCCAGAATCCTACCTCAGGCCTCAGCCCTACCTCAGCCTTTATAATTAGGCCTACAACTCAGACTTACCACAAGTCCTACCTCAGGCACACAGCTCTACCTCAGCTTTTATAATTTAGGCTTACAATCTCAGATCTAACAATAGATCATACAAGAATTTATGAGTAAAGAGTATCTGAAAACTTCACCAGCTAGATTTCTCTGTTGATGTTGTCATCTCAGATCTAACAATAGATCAGATAAGAATTTATGAGTAAAGAGTATCTGAAAACTTCACCAGTTAGATTTCTCTGTTGATGTTGTCTTCTTGATCAGTTCTTGTATAGACTGATCCTTCTGATCCAACCTAACTTAGCTTTTCAAAGCTTCTTGATTAGAACAAATAAGATGGATCACCTCTTGATGTTGAAGTTGATCTTTATTCAGCTTTTACTTAAGATTCAGATTGAACTCTGAATCCTTCTTGCAGACAGGTCTTGATCTGTCAGAATTCTTCTTTAAGATCCAGAGATCTTTTCACGTTGATGATTAATTGATCAATAATCTTGAATCGTTTCCGATCTGGCTCTTATATAGAGCATGCTCCATGGTTACCGGCTGATCCGGTTCATAATAGACTTCTGACAGTTCTGACAGTGGTGTTAGACCGGTTAGTTATGACAGCTGTCAAGTCACCAGCCACATCACTAGGTTCTTCAATGTCTGTCCAACTCAGCATACAACACTCAACAGGCTGCTTTACATGTGTCGACACATATAGGATAAGTGTCGACACAAGTCTTCTAGGTGTCGACACAAATACTCCAAGTGTCGACACTGTCATACTTTTACTTCTCGACACTGCTCTTTGTTGTATGTGTCGACACAAGTCCTGTGTGTCGACACAGCAGCTTCTTGTCTCGACATTTCTGTTGCGGACAGATGGCGTTGAGTCTTTGTCAATTGACGTTGAGTGTGTGTCGATACAAGTCCTGTGTGTCGACACAATTACTTCTAAACTTTACACAGCATCTTGAGAGTTGGTGTGTCGACACAAGTCATGTGTGTCGACACAATTGCTTTAGGTGTCGACATAGCTCCTGAGTGTCGACTCATCTTCTGTTTTAAGTTGTCGACACAACTGCTTGTTTAGGTGTCGACATAGCTTTGAGTGTCGACGCAACTTCTTTATAAGTGTCGACACATTTTGCCAGTGTGTCAACACAGCTTTCCTGATTGTCGACTTAGCAGTTAGGTGTCGACACAACTTCCCTGAGTGTCGACACAATTTGCCTGTGTGTCGACACAGCTCGTCTGAGTGTCGACACAAGTTTCCTGAGTGTCGACACAGTTTCTTCACAAGTGCCGACACTTGTACTTAGGAAATTTTCCTTCAGATTTTAAACCTGCACAATGAAACTCAAACTTCTATCAAATACACATTGATGCATATCATTGACTAAGTTGTGGTTTCTCCAAATCTAGTACACATTTTCCAATGTACCCAACAAATAGCCCACCCTCCACATTTCCCATGCTACGACAATTGGTTCGCTCAGGCACAGTTGCTTCTGAAACACAAGGTTCAACCGTACACAACGGTATTCTTGTTGCTCGCACTCCGCAATCAGCTATCAATGAGAGCCCACTGAGCAATTACAAGGCAGCAAGAAATGTATCATATCAGATAATTTTTGTAATCAATTTGGTTATTGATAGTGTTATTGCAATACCTGATCATGACATTTCCCGATCATAGCAGTGCTCTTGCCACGACAGACGCTACGGACGAGGGCATGATGACGTCACCGCACGCGCGAGCGCACGGAACGCTCGACGATTGCAATTCCCCGAGCGCATGATAGTGCATGGGGCCCCCTGTATACACGCGACATTACCCCAACCACAACAGTACCCCACCCGTAGTAGTTCCCCTGCAACGATAGTCGATTTGCCAATGCACGACTGCTCTAAAGTGGACGGGTATGCACGATACTCTTGCAGACACAATCCCACCGACCATGATCCCTGATATCTCCATTTTTTAGCAGATGCTCATAGAGTTATGCCAACACATGCACATAATAACTCAAACTTGGAAAAACAAGAGCACATGGTTAATGCAAGCTCAGTACCTGACTTAATGTTAGTATTACACATTAGATGTGACAAAAACAAAAGACAAGCACACAAAAATTCATTATATTTTTGTAGGACTTGTTTCCTCTGCAAAAATATGTACATAGTCGTTATTGTACTCCATGATTAACATATACTCTCAACTCTATCTAAATAGTGTGAATAATAAGAAGATTTTTTTTTAGGACAGTAGTTTTAAGACTTTCCAAAGGACAAGTTTAAACCCTTTGGAGAAGGAGTACCATGTAAAATTAGCATAAGACTATGATTAATATAATTGTCCTTTTCTTGGTAAAAATAGGACAAACTACTGCCCTCTTTGTAATTTTTTTGAAAATATCGGACTTTGTGAACCAAAAGAACAAAATTCATGGAAATATACCAAAACACCCCTCAAAAAACCACATTTTTTATTTATATGAGTTATTAAAGCTTGAGGTTTTCTCTAGGGTATGGTGAGTTGGATTTACCCATATTGACCTTTGTTTTAATGAAAAGTTCCTGGTTTTGCTTTTGGACCAGCAATGACACCATAGTTTCATTGTTTTTCTCTTTGTCCTTCTTCTGCCCGCTGTTAAAAATTACTTCAGCATACCTTAAATAGAGCAAAAATGAGGAATGAGCTGATAAAATATTTAGCATTTAGATGATTTCATATCTTAAATGAAGGAGGACAAGAGCACCAACTACAGTAATTATTCCTGCCACAGATTTTAGAACTTAGTTACCTGATTTTCGAACAGTTCTACCGTCTCTGTGTTTGTTTTTGCCGAGTTCATCTGCGATGATGGCGTCTTTTTGAAATACTCTTGTGTCTATAGGTAAACACTGGCTGACTTGTAACTAGGCTTTAAATGCAATGAGGGAAAATAGCACCGAAGGAGTATAATGAATTCACGATTGCGGAATTTAAGTCCTATAGAGATATCACCGGGTTTAGGGTGATGGAAAATATAAGCTGGATCCCAAAAATTAAACCAAAGAAGAAACAAATCGGTTTAGTTCTGTTTGGCTTAAGTTCTGGTTGAAGATTTGCATAAACTTTAGTCAAATTGGCATGGCAGTTGGAATTGTGGACGCCGTAATTATGAACCATTATTATCGTTCTTTATTTTGGGATGGAGAAATCAGGCACCTTCGTTCTTAGATTCAAGAGCAGCAAAAAAATAAGCCACAAAAAAAAGGGATGCGTGAGGTACAAAACACTATGAACGGCCCCGCCTTTGCCGAAATATTAATTCTTATATTTATGTTTGACGGGCAAGAATGAATTCGGACAAAAATTTTGTCATCTCGGATGAGGTGCTGACGCCATCTTTTATTTATCAATCAATTTTATGTATTGAATTTCTAAACTTTTAATTTCTCAACAAAATATTATTGATATATATATTATATATATCACGATATAATCCCAATCACAGCTAGTGGTGGGCATAAGGCCCGATCGGGCCAGCCCGATACCGGGCCCAACGGGCCCGGGATTTCCTTAAACCGGGCTCAGGCCGTTGCCCCGGGAAAGGGCCTGATTTGGCCCGCAGAGCCAGGCTAGGCCAGGCCGGGTTTTTTTTTTTAAAAAATTTTAATTTAAATATTATAAGTATTGAATTATTTTTTAAAAAAAATACATTAAAAATTTATAATTATTGTTTTATTATGTTAATAAAATAAATTCTTCCATGTTGACAGAAAAAATGAAATTTTATTAATATTAAATAAAGATAAATAACATTCACAATTTATATTAATTGAAAAAAATTAAAATTTATTATCATTATTAATTTTAAATAAAGAAAATTACAATATCCACTAAGTTAACAAAACACAAAAATACATTTTTAATCGGTCATATGATGAATGTGGGATGCGCTTAATCATCTCTTAAATTTATTGCGTTCATCTCGTATTCTATCTCCTCTAAGCTATCTTCTACTGTTGTAATTTGTTGCTTGCTCTTCATAGCATCCAAATACTCCTTGTAGCAGATGCATATTTTAAGAGATTCTTTGTTAAGTCGGCTCCTCCAATCATTCAAAACCATGTCACTAATAGAAAATGCGGACTCTGAAGCTACCGTACTAGCTTGAATCGTTAGTAAATCACGGGTCATATATGTCAAAATAGGATATGTATTAACTTTACTTTTCCATCATTTTAAGAGATCGAAGTTTTCAATCTCCTACGTGCTCATAAAATCATGGAATTGTGTTTTAGTGTATAATCTTAATTCATTTAAACTATTAGATGTGCACGCTTTTTTCCTGACAGCTAATTCTAAAATTTTATTTTAAAAAGTATCAATTGTTTTTTGTTGCGATATTTTTTCCCGAGGCCGCGAGTCGTATAAGTTATCATAATAATTATAACACTCGGTAAAAAGAGAAGTAAATTTTGGAGTACTACCGTCATCATAATCATCGAATTTATATTTATATGTGTATTGATTTCATCTATCAAATTTTTCACGTCGTCTACGCCGAATAACAGATTTAAAGCGGCGGCGCATGGAAATATTACAGACATTTCTCTATAATATTTTTTTAAAAAATTTTCATTATTTCAATTAATGAAAGCGATCCAACATATTGCTTATAATAATTAAATTTTTGTGTGATATTTACAAAATTTTCAATTACCAGTAAGCTAGTAGGAAAATACAAGCCGAATAAAAAAACAGTTGTCCTATAAAAATATTTTAATAAACTCATATAATTTGCTAATACGTCTCAATTTGCATCGGTCAAATCATGAGTATTTACCAAATTATAATATTTCATAAGAAGTGATTTTTGTTGAAACACTCTTTTAAAAGTTTTATATGTTAAATTTCATCTAATAGACATATCAAATTGATGTTTCAAATATTCTTTTATCTTGTGCGTTTACAAACTTTTTAAAATCCTGAGATCGTTGGTTATAACTATAAATGACTTTAAGCATTAGACAAATTTTTTCAATATAAGGTCCTCCGACGGCTAAACTATCTTGTACAACAAAATTTAAAACGTGACAAATACAACGAGTGTAAAAAAATGCATCGTTTAGCATTGGTTTTAAATCGCGTTTTAACCACTCAATAGCTGCGGTATTGTTAGAGACGTTATCAAAAGAAATATTCATTATTTAATCTTTAATTTTAAATTATCGAACATATTTAATAATTACATTATATATAGCTTTGTCTGTGTGTAGACATTCGAAACCTTCAGAACATATTGCGCACTTATTTAGCTCGCATGAAACGGGATCGATCTAATGACACATGAAGCATATATACGATAATCATACTTTTATGCTACTACTACAAACGTCACTCATTAAACTTACACGTCCTTCGAAAGTTTCAAAAAAATTTTATTAATGATTGTTTTTAATCTAAATAGGTTTTAATGGTGTCACGCCTAAGAGAACCTCTACTTACTTATTGATATTTGGGCTGAAGCCCTGCATGTATGTATTCCGTCGAATCCTCGTAGTTATAGTGGTTGAATGACAACTCATGTTTGATTACATGTTTCATCTGCAGGTCTCGTTGGCGAAATTGATCGTACGTCTAAATTTTTCCTGCTCATAAAATTTGGACCTGATTGGACTCGGGAGCTTGTTTTGCAATGCAAGACTTAATGTGTCTTGATAGTGTCAAATTGTCGGTAAGGGTCGGCAACTTCGAGCATAATTTGCATCGCGCCATAAATTCGGCGCCAACTTGAACCTTATCGAAATGCTCTCAAACTGCCGCCTTACGATTGCGTTCCACCACTACAGGCGTACTTTGAGTAGACGACCCTGTCGTTGAGGAGGACAATGTCATGCTAGCGTTGAGAAGGATGCTGGCGAGGGCCGCGAGGCGTTACCGCGTTGAGTAAATTTTATAATTTAAATTATAACTTAAAAGAGAGAGTGAGTGGGAGAGAGAGTGTGTGTGAGAGAGAGTGAGTTGGAGAGAGAGAGAGTGTGAGAGAGTGAGAGTGAGAGAAAGAGTGAGAGAGAGAGTGAGTGAGAGAGAGAGAGTGAGAGCCGAGCGGGTAATGAAAGGGGTGGGGGTTTAAATAAAGAAAAACCTTTTTTTATTTAGAGCCTAGGGCCTAGGCTGTTCAGCCTAGGCCCTAGACTCGGACTACTATACAATTACAGTAGTGATGCTAACGACTCTAATAAGAGCCGTTAGCACTGACGGCTCTAATAAGAGCCGTTAGCAGCTAACGGCTCTAATAAGAGCCATTAATTAAACAACTCATATAAGAGCCGGGCGAATTTCTTGGGTCGGGCTTTGACTGGGCCCGCCCAAAAATCGGTCTTTGCTCGACTCGGCCCGGGCAATATCCCTATACCTGGGCCCTGGGCCCGGCCTAGTCCCGGTCCGGGCTTTTCTCGGGCCTGGCCAAGGCCCGGGCCCGACCTAGATGGGCTTTTACCGGACCGGGCTCGAGCCGACCCACTAGGCCTGGTCCTTTTGCCCACTACTAATCACAACAGTATCTCAACCCGTGTTTGACTACCCCCATCGGGCTTTACCTCTCGTGCGGCGGGCTTCGTCCGTCCCCGGCGGTTCTTATATTTTCTTTATAATGTATATTTTTTAATTTTTTTATACTGTAATATTTTTTATTTTAAAAAAAATATATAAGGTTTTTTGTAATTTATTTAATTATTAATTAATTTTATATTTAAAAAGTTAAAAGAAAAACCAAAAGACTAAACTATATATACATAAAGTTGGACGTATAAATGCAAACGTGCTCTTGACCTAATGGATGGGGCGTCTGACTTTGAGAAGGGAGATTTTCGGTTTGATCTCACCTTGGGATCAAATTTTTAAAATTTTTATTCTATCTAATTGTTACTATCACATCGTGGATTTAAGATTTTTATTCTTGTTTAAATAATATGAGAGGAGAGCAATGTTTGAAATTTGACAGCGAGTGGGCTATGCAGTGCGGGTTAGGCTACAATGGGCGGGCAATATGTAATGCTGACGGTCTAGACCCAACAGAGGGTTAAATATGTAGAGTAGGTTTGGTTTTTTTCATAAACCAAAAAGTAAAATGACAATTTCTCATTGTAGGGTAGCAGTCTTATTAAATTTCTAGGTTTATGACACCATACTATGCTAAGTTTAGCGGCCCTATAAAAATTTATATGGACAATCATGATTCGTTTGTTTGATCGGACTGCTGAGATGTTATGATCAATCAGATCTGGCGTTCCGGATTGATATATATATATATATATATATATATATATATATATATATATATATATATATATATATATATATATATATATATATATATATATATAGGGGTAAAATGTGTTAACCCGAGAGTCCATAACCAGTTCTCAACATAGTGGCCAGGTCAGCGCTGTCTCCTATCTCAGACCGCACAGGCAACCAGCTCACAGTCTCCAGTCCGCCTCCTAGCCTTGCAGACATCCCCGAAGCCTTGTAGAACGCGCATGTTGCCTTCGTCAGTGGAGGACAAAAGACCCAGGCCGCCCAGGTTGGTCACTTCCCATACAACATCTGATCGAACAAGAACTCCAGGTCGCAATGGCCAGTCTGCCCCCTTTTGGCGGTCTGGCAGCTTGTCTTTTTCCTTTTTTTTGTATCTCATCACCTCTACCAGGTTCTCCTGAACCCTGCCCGACAGTTATTTTAGCCATGTCCATTTGGGCAGGCCCCCGTGCCTATAAATAGGGGGGGCCAAAGCACGCTGACTCGAACCAAAGAGCCCACTTATTAAAGGCTGCATATTCGATTCTCAGATTTTGCGGTCTGCAACTTGCACAACTCTCTTCTTTTTTTCAAACTTTCCTGTAACTACATCTTTTCAATCAAGAAAAAGACCGTCACAAGAGAGACATTCTCCGCGACGAGTAAAGTCTGGTGTCACTGCGACCTGCGACTCTAATTGTTTTCTTTCTCTTTACCGCAAGTAACCAACTACTCACAGTTTTCTCCTCCCTCTTTTTCCCTGTGAATCCTGAGGTGCATTTCAGACACCAACATCCAACCCGTGACCTTCAGATTCAAGTAGTTGTTGAAATCAGCGATTAGCCATATCAGACCGTTGTTCTGCTCATCGCTCAGTTCGCTCAGTTGGATCATAAGGCGCCCTTAGAGGGGGGGGGGGGTGAATAAGGGTTAACACTAAATGTTTCTTTTAGTCTAATTTTTTTGTGTGAAATTATAACAGAAATCAAAACCAAATTTCTCCTAATGAATTATGAATACTTAGTAAATCAGAAGAACACAAATGACTATAGTTTATTTAAAAACTATTACAAACAAAGTACAAAGATTTTCTATAAGTTAGAGATCAAGGCTATGAAAAATAAACTCCTTTTGATTTCACCGGTCCTTCTACCAAGAACCGGCTGGCTATAGCGTATCTCTCCCTAGATCTTGCTACTAGCCTCCCCATAGATATCACCACGATCTAATCGCAGCACACATGGTGGCAAGAACTCTCTAAGTCTCGCAAGGACCTAGACGCCACACACATGCCGACGATTTCCTCCTAAGCCACACACGGACCTAAACGCCACACACAAGGCAGCGATTTCCTCTATCGATTACAATAAAGAAATAAAATAATTATAATGAATAACTTTCAGAATGAAAACTTCCTCTAAATGAAACACTGAAGGTGCTGACGAAAGCTTGCTATGAATGCTTGAGATGCTGCGTACAAATCGTCGCTCCTTCGTTCTTAAACCTTCTTGGGAAGATGGAGTTTTTCTGGATATTTGAGCTCTCTGGACAGGATGCATGCGAAAGAACACTCTAGAATCGGAAAGTCGTGATCTCCACAAAAAAGTGGCGTATATATATATATATATATATATTGGCGATATCGTTGGTGATACTGGATATCACCTGCCAACGATATCATATCTGACTGCCACATGTCCCATGGATTCAAAAATTCAGCGGGATGAATCAATCGTGGCTAATCGTACGCTATCACCTGAGCGATATCGGTATCGCCGGGTAATATCAATGTTAACTGAATGCCGTGAAGATCGTGCGGTAACTATTCCACGAGCTTTTGTCGGGTGGCGATACTGGATATTGCCAGACGATATCACCTTATCTTTTCTGAATCCAAGCCAAAAATGATTTGAGTGTTAGACCTGTTATATCTGCGCATCATAAAAACACGATAATCAAATACAAACAAGATTTGTTATTAGCAAACCAAGAAACGTAGAACGCATGCTCTAACAATCTCCCCCTTTTGATAATAACAAATCCACTTAGAAAGAAATCATGGATGACCTATAACGTGTTAGTAAATATGATGAGCAAGACTAAGCATTTGTATGTGCACAAAAATGAGCTTGGATGTTACTCTCCCCCTACATGTGTACTCCCCCCCTAAATAGAGCAGTGTAACTTGTATTGAAGTAAAATGTTGGTGTTGGTGTTAAAGTGAACTGACTGAAATGTTTAAATTGAATGAATGATTTCTCATAAATTTCTCCCCCTTTTGGTATTATCAAAATAAATGTGAGATCGGAACTTGTGATTAAAAACAGAGAAAATGGTAAAGTAGAACAAGAGAAACAAAGTGTAGAGAGGGTATGCAGAAGCAAAATAGGCCAATATCACAAAGTAAAAAACAGGTGTAGTACATTTGAAACAATGTATTTGAAACGATGAGTGTGAGTGAACACGAACATTGGTGAATCTATACAGTTATATCATAGTTATATACAATAGTGAACATAATTAGAATCATTTACGGTCCAATTCTCATGAGAAGAAATGTTAGAGATGATAATACAGTGTACAAGTGAAAGTTAGAGAAAAAGTTCATGTGTAGAAACTTAAAACGTACATGAACACGGAAATATTAAAAAACCTAATCAAGAAATATACACAATTAACTGTACTTGTACTCAAGAATTCAGAGCACAAATAGTAAATGAATAGGCATATAAAGATTACACAAGATACTTTACAATTCAGTCCAAGGTGCTCAACCTCACAATGCTTATGAAGACTTATCAGGAGGGTGAGTTGTGCTTAGTGGAGGTTCCTTGTCAGTATTTTTTTTTGCTTTTTTGTAGTTTTTTTTATTTGTTTTGTATTTTTCCTTTTGGCTTGACACATGATTCCGAATTCACTTGTGCGGCAATATGTGATAAGAAAATATGAATTGTGCAAAGAAAACAAGGATAAAGCAACAGTTTCATCCTAATTTTTAAGTGGTTATGGTAGAACACTCACAATTTACATAGGCAGTAATGGTAAATACATATAAAAATTTTCACAATTGTGTGTGTGAGAACATTATCAAAAATAAAATATTTTTCATACTTAGAGACATGCAAAAATAATTTCTCAATTAAAATATACTAGGAGAGTTGTATATACAAAATGATAATAAAAGTTTGAATATGACACAATATTTGAGGTAACCCAATATAATAGAATATACATTGTACAATGCCTAAACACGATAAAGGAAGACTATGGTGCAGTCATAGCAATATAATGACAAAAAAATAACACATTAGCAATTTCGGGCTATCGCCAGGAGATATCGGATATCTCTGATCGACGATAGCGCGAAATTATAAATAATGTCAGATCTGGAGTCAAAGCACCGTTTGGAGCACTTTTTCCTGAAGCCCTTGAGCGAAATACGGACCTGACGCCGGCAAAACCTCCAAATCAAGGTATGATTAGGAAATTTTGGTCTCCTTTCTTTAGGATTTGTTGATTCAAATGAATTGAGGGAAGCTTTCATGAATTTTTTGGGGAGAAAATTCCAGATTTTAGGTTGTTTTGCTAGGATTAGGCATGAGTATGAAAGTTATAGTTTTGGGTGATAAGGGCATAGATCTATGAAATAGGTGTAGTGGAACCTTAGATCTAGGAAGATGAAGTATATAAAAGCATAAATCTAGACCTTTCATGATGGACTTCTTAACAAAAATGAAACTTTGGGGAAGGAGATGATGAATAGTAAAAAAATTTGTTTTTAAAATTTGTTAAGTCAACCCTTGAATAAGTGAATTTTGTTGATTATCTAGGAAATAGGAATGTTGATTTGAGAGAATGCATGTTAAAATAGTAGATTGAATGATTTTTTGATATTGCCGGCGATAGTCACTATCGCCCGACGATATCGTGGAATTTTTTAAAATCAGGTTTATTACTGTTTTCAGGTATGGCTTCAAGTTCTACGGAGCTCAGACAGTAATACACACTTTGCGTATCAAACATTTCCTGGGATCGAGAATGCAAACAACGGTGTGGGGAAACTGATTGAATTTGATCAAGTCTGTCATGCACGCATACACAATCTATTAGCAATGGCAGGTATAATGTCAATTATACTGCCAGACATGTTTTCTTCACTTTTAATTAGGGAATTTTACGACCACTTAAGAGATCTGAATTTTACTGAATTGAATGGAGGAGTGAGATCTAAAATCCAAGGACAAACTGTGGAAATAACTCATCATGATTTAAGAGATGAGTTTGGGCATATAGAGCATGACTATGTGCTGGATGTGGTGGAAAACTATAGAAAAGATAGAGATTTGACTTTGTTGAATATGGTTTTACATGGAAATTCCATGAAAAACCTAATCCAGTCCACGACCACACTCACCTCGGATGCATGTTTAGTGCAGGATATTCTGAGACATACGATTATGCTCAAATCCGAGGACACAAGAAAAATAATGGCTCAATTGAGTTATGTGATATACATGATCCTAGAGAGGGATTTGTTTGACGTGGAGGACATGATTTTATCCATTATTCGGTACACGAATAAACTTAAGAATCCAATGCAGAAAAAACTCAACACATAACTGATGGGTGCAATCATCCAATGAATACTATATAAGAAATACAGTTGGATCGACCAGGAATTTAACTTTAATGACTGTGCACCTACGATTTTCCATATGCATACCTCACAAACCGGTGCTCGTGCATCACAAGGTGGATCCATACGTAATAGTGAACCTTAATCAATTATTAGAAATCCACCACTACCAAGAGGTGGATCACTACGAGAGGGATTGGATAACTTACGAGAGTTATTCGAGGAGCATAAGCAAGAAGTGAAAAAGCACCATACTGGAATGCAAAAAATTATTAAATTTCTGACAAAGAGTCTCAAGTTGAAGCCAACTCCGGTAGAGGCAGCAGAGTGGGAAAATAACTTGTGCACAATAACTACCTAGTGCAATGTATTCGGCCTCGGTAGTGGATAGGACAACAAAATTCTGTTTCTTACTTGACCACAAAATAAGTGATGGGCCTAGAAAGTGACAAGTGTCACTAGTGCTCTTACGATCTAATGAACATCTAGCATAATCGGAATCAGAATAACCATGCAAAATGAAAATATCATTATGTGGATACCACAAACCTATTTTAGAAGTATCAATAAGATATCTAAAAATACGTTTAATCGCTTTTAAATGTGATTCTTTAGGATTAGCCCGAAATCTAGCACATAAACAAACTGCAAACATAATATCAGGTCTAGATGCGGTTAAATATAAAAGTGATCATATCATCCCTCTATATAATGTCTGATCAATAGATATTTCACTTTCATCTTTTCCTAGTTTCAAAGAAACACTCATAGGAGTATTTGCTTGCTTTAGATTTTCAAATCCAATCTTTTCAAAACATCATGAATATATTTAGATTGACAAATAAAAATACCATCATGTCTTTGTGTATTTTGAAAACCAAAAAAATAAGTAAGTTCTCCTACCATGCTCATTTCAACTCATTTTTCATAATTTTTACTACATTATCACATAACTCTTCATTCGTGGCTCCAAAAATAATGTCATCAACGTAAATTTGTAAAACTTTTAAATCATCTTGAACATGCTTAATGAAGAGTGTACAAACACCACTACCAATTTTGTAATCATTTTTTAACAAATATAAAGTCAATCTATCATACCATGCTCGGGGTGCTTGCTTTAAACCATAAAGGGCATTTTCTAATTTATATACAAGATCTGGAAATTTTTCATTAACAAAGCCTGGAGGTTGTTCAACATAAACCTCTTCCTTAATATACCCGTTAAGAAAAACAGTTTTTACATCCATTTGAAACAATTTAAATCTTTTAAAGCTAGAAAATGCAAGAAAAATTCTAACAGCTTTTAGACGTGCTACAGGTGCAAAAGTTTCATCAAAATCTATCCCCTCAATTTGAGAATAACCTTTTGCTACAAGACAAGCTTTGTTTCTAGTGACCCTATGTAACACCCAAAAAATCCCAAGTTTGGACTTCAGACTGGACAACACGGCCTGGGACACGGGCGTGTCCCAGGGCGTGTTTTTCTCAGGTTTATCGTGTGTGTTTTTGTTCTCGAAAAAGAGTTGAGAGAGGCACACATCCTGGGACACGGGCATGTCCCAAGCCTTGTCCTACTCTGGGTGTTGTCTCAAGCACTCAACGCCATGAGAAGGCATTGAGTGAGGCACACGACCTGAGACATGGGCGTATCCTAAGCCGTGTCCCTCTCTGTGAGCACTCAACGCCATGAGAGGGCATTGAGTGGCATTGAGTAAGTACATGCTCAGTGACACGGGCGTGTCAGAGGGCATATCCCCCTCGGGCTTTGGCCAAGGTTGTGCGACCTAGAGAACACGGGCTGGACACGGGCGTGTCTGAAGCCGTGTAAGAACACACGGCCTGTGACATGGGTGTATCACATGCCGTATTCTTCTCTGGGTTGAGTCGATTCGTGTAACTCTTACAGTACATGGCCTGTGACACGGGCATGTCATAGGCCATGTCAGCCCAAATATTGGATTTTCAGAACGATTCTGAGCCGCTCGTTTTCTTTGATGGGGATCCAATGGACCTGGGTATTTTCCTGGCTAGATAAGAACGAAAATGAGGAGTTCTTTCTCATCATAAGCCTTAACATCTCTTTCTAAGAATAAGATAGAGGGGAGAGCAAGAGGAGGAAGAAGAAGAGGAATCCGGTCGCCCATGGTGCTATGGTGGGCCAAATCGCGAGCTGAGTTCGGTTCTGCGGAGGCTAGAGCATTGCAGAGCTTTCCACCAGTGTAGTTTTCTCCATGGCGCCGAAATGTCTTCCTAGGGTATCGATCTTCCACTCGGACATGTGAAGTCCTTAATTCCTGCATCTGCATAGGAATCCTCCACCAAAAGGTGGATGACGAAGTGATTCCCTTGGGATTGGTGGTTCATCCCTTGTTTATTTGCATTAGAACCGGAAGTGAGTAGTACAGTTAGGCATGCTGTGTGAAGCCCATCTAGACATGTTGGTCTGGATTGGTGATGCTTTGTTTGCAAATCGGAGGAGACTCCGTGTACATTGGTTGTTTGTATGGAGTCCTTAGTGGGTACCTGCAGCTTGGTGCAGCAGGAAGTACTGGAAGAAGTCCAGGAAAATTGTTGAGGGTTGGTGCTTGGTGCTCAATCCCTTTGGCCGTGAGTGCTAGTATGTACGAAGTTCAGCCATTAGGCTGCAACTAGAAAGGCCTTGGTGGCGAACGGGCAAGGTGAAGTTGTACCCGTGTCGGTCCGGTGTGACGACTGACAATGATGAGCTACGGGCAAAGCGAATATGTACCCGCGTTATGGTTGTCTAACCATAGGTGCTTAAGGCCATTTTAGGATCACATAGCGAGAGTCTTTGGCCTGCGCGCCATAAAGACTAGGAAATGCTCATAATGAACCTTTATGTCTGGGACCTCTGAACGGTGGTGTGACCTGGTATTCGGTACACCAGCAATATGCCTTGAGTGCACGGATCGTCGAGCCGTCGTGCCGACGGCTGTGATATGTATTGACTTGTGCGCTTGTGCACGTCCTTGGTGGATAGTGATACATATATGTTATGTGAATGCTGTGTGAAATACTTTGCAGGGAAGGAATTCCGCTGCCCCATGCCAGGGGTAGGGCCGTTATAATTGGTCAGCTGAATGCTGACCGTTGCCCTATTTGCCATCGCTTGGTGGATTGCTTCTTTGCATGTGGTACTGGCCCGAGCGGGAAATAGCGGGTTGAAGCCCATGTTGCACTGCTTCCCTTGAAGGCTTGTTTTGTTTACTCTTATTTATGTGTGGTCGGCCTACGTGCCAATGTTTGTAAACCACACCTTTGTTAAGAGAAATCTGTAAGGCCTTAAGGCCAAACGATGTTGTATACATTCCTATTTTCCTGTATAGTGGACACTCTTTGTGATTTTTGAGTTCAAGTTTTCAACCATGAAGCTTCCGCTAGAATGCTCTGTGTTAAGGTTCGTTGTTCTTTGATATTATTGAGTAACTGCTCAGCTTGTTTGTAAAATATGGTGTGGGGCCCCAACCGGACCCTCTATTATATTACACGTGACGACTAGAGGTGTTACAATTTGGTATCAGAATGTTGGTCTTTCTCTTCCGAATTCGTGGTCGAATTCTTTTGAGGGGTGGCGGGCACGTGTCAGTGCTGCCGTTTTAACACCTAACATGAACTCAAGAATGTCCACTTAGGAATAAAAATGCACTTGTTTGATGAACCTGTGTGTTTCTTTTGTATTGTTTGCCGTTTGATTGGTCGCTAAAGTGTGTTTCTACATATATAGGTGACAAAAAGTATTACTGGTCAGTCAGAACCTCACAATTCTGTTGAAAGTGTGGCACCAGTGTATGTGCCCACACCTCCTCCATCAGTTGAAACTATACGGATGATTACGGAGACAGTACTTGCTGTGATGAATGCGCAGTAAGCTGGGCAGGCTCATCCTGCAGTGGAGCCAACGTATGCTGAGTTAAGGTAAGAACCGGTGGCAGTTGTGGTTGATCCGCGAACAATAGATCAATAGTTGAAGAGGTTCATGAGCTTCAATCCTCCCACGTTTACTGGGGCAGGTTCTCTAGCCCAAGCGGAGGATTGGCTCACAAGGATTAAGTGAGTCTTGACAGTGATCAGAGTTGAGGAGGAACAGAAAGTCACATTAGTAACTTTCTTACTCGAGGGAGAGGTTCGGCTATGGTGGGATAAGGTGGAACTGAACCACTTGGCATGCAGACAGTTGACGGGAGTCTCGATGGAAGAGATCTCTCGGCTGTTTCTAGCAAAACATCTACCGATGCAGCAGAGAATTGTTATGGAAATGGAGTTCCAACGGTTAACTCAAGGAGAGCATAGTGTGGACGGTTATCTTAGGAGTTTACGCGTTTGGGACATTATGCGGGTGCTTTCTTTGCTGAAGAAGAGCGGAAGACCAGTCAGTTCTATTGGGGCTTACGAGATGAGCTTCAATATTTGCTCTCGAGTTCTGTGAGCCAGGGGTTTCAAGCCTTGGTCTGTACAGCTCGGTCTTTGGAGGCGGATATGAAAAGAGGACAAGGCAAAAATAAGTTGGCTCTTACAAAGCCGGAGTTCAATCCGCCGCGTCAGGAGAAGTTTGGGTACCGAAGGGAATGGGTAAAGAAGTCCAAATCTGCTGGACAAACTCCTTCAGTAGCTGTTTCGGAGGTGTCTACTGGTTCAAACCCTCGTACTTGCTACACGTCTGGCAAGCCAGGACACTTTGCTCGGGATTGTCGAGTTTGCCCTCCAAAGGGAGAGAAGAAGCCGGGTGCATCCTATGCGGAAAAGGAAAAGGCTGCGGCGGAGTCTTCTGCATCGCAGGTGCAGCCCCAAGTTTACAACCTTGGGCAATAGGAGGCCATCAAGCAGGCCGATGTCGTCACAGGTGCGAGTGCTTTATAGTTTTACTATGTGCTTTGTGCTATACTTGTACCTGTGCTTTGTGCTTTGTACTGTACTTGTTATAACCTTGATGTTATAGGTTTTGTCCTTATACGGGACAATCCGACACGAGCTCTGTTTGATACAGGTGCTTCACATTTGTTCCTGTCTGAAGATTTCCTCTTACGGATCGGGGTGCCTATATGGACCATGACAGACAGTATGAAAGTGTTACTACCAAACGGATGTTTGATGTGTGCGGATAAATCTTATTGTGTTGAGGTAAAGATAGGAAGTCAGGATTTCAAGGTGGAAACGTTAGTATTGACGATATCGGAGTTTGATATAATCATTGGTATGGACTGGCTTTCAGAGCAGCATGCCTGTATAGATTGCACTTCAAAGGGAGTTATACTAGGGCAGAATACTGAAAACGAGACCAAGTTCAATGGAATGCAAGGGACGAGTAGGATATTGATATCCTCTCTCCAATTCATTAAGGCAGTTCGGAAGGGTGCGGAGTTATACTTCACACTCGTAGAGGTAGTGAAACCTAAGGCAAGTGTAAGTGAGGTGCCAGTGGAATTGGAGTATGCTGACGTGTTTCCAAAAGACCTTTCGGGGTTACCTACCCAAAGGGAAATTGACTTCTCTATCGAGCTGGTGCCAGGTGCGAAACCTGTGGCACGCTCGCCTTATCGGGTAGCGCCAAAAGAAATGGCGGAGTTGAAGGTTCAGTTACAAGAATTACTAGAGCAAGGCTTTATATGCCCAAGTCAATCCCCTTGGTGCGCGCCGGTTCTCTTTGTGAAAAAGAAGGACGGTAGCTTGCGTTTATGCATTGAGTATCGAGAATTGAAAAAACTAACGAAAAAGAACAAGTATCTGATTCCACGGATTGACGGCTTGTTTGATCAGTTAGTTGGCTCGATTGTATACTCCAAGCTAGATTTGAAATCAGGATACTATCAGTTGAGAGTTCGTGAAAGTGACATCCCTAAAACAGTATTTGGCACACGCTATGGTCAGTATGAGTTCACGGTAATGCCGTTTGGGCTGTCTAATGTGCCATCGGTATTTATGGACTTAATGCATCGAACATTTAGGGAATACTTGGATCTCTTTGTGATCGTCTTTATTGACGATATCCTTTTATATTCCAAATTCGAAGAAGATCATGCAAATCATTTGTGGATGGTGTTGCAAACCCTGAAAAAGAACAAGCTCTACGCCAAATTCTCTAAGTGTGAGTTTTCGCTCTCGTCGGTGGCTTTCCTTTTCCATGTGGTTAGCAGAGAGGGAATTGCGGTGGATCCGTCTAAGATCGTTGCGATACAGGAGTGGCATGTTATCTCTACAGTAGCAGAAGTCAGGAGCTTTCTTGGACTTGCGGGCTACTATAGACGCTTCGTAGAGAACTTCTCACGGATAGCCTTGCCTCTCACCACACTGACGAGGAAGGATCAGAAGTTCGTTTGGTCACCCGATTGCGCACGAGCTTTTGAAGAGATAAAGAGTCGTTTGACTACGGCGCCTGTGTTGACCACGCCATGTGGATCAGACGGTTATGAGATTTACAGTGATGCTTCAGGGAGCGGCTTAGGCTGCGTTCTTCTACAGTTTGGGAAGGTGATAGCGTACGACTCATGCTAGTTGAAGGTGCACGAACCGAATTACCCCGTCCATGATTTGGAGTTGGCAGTAGTAATATTTGCACTTAAACTGTGGCGTCATTACTTATATGGAGTTAAAGTGGATATCTTCACGGACCATAAGATCCTGAAGTATTTGTTGGACCAGAAAGAGCTTAATATGCGACAGAGAAGGTGGATGGAATTTCTTGGTTACTACACCTTCCAGATTCATTACACTCCCGGTAAAGGGAATGTAGTCGCAAATTCCTTGAGTCGTAGTACTCCGACAAGGGCAAATTGGTTGCTACGACATGATGACAGCTTAATACGAGAACTGGAAGCATTGGATTTTTCTTGTGTTGAAAGGAATGCTACTGTAAATGCGTGCTTAAACTGGACAGAGGTACAATGTGACCTGATGGATCGGGTTCGGCAGGCAATGACACTTGATGATAGCCTTCAACGCTATGCAGTGGAAAGGGCAGATGCCAAGTTTTTGTTTTGTGATGGCCTTTTTCAGAAGGACGGTCGCTTGTGTGTCCCAAATAGGGGTAAACTTCGTGAAGAAGTAATGTATGAAGCCCACTTCACAAGGTATTCGATTCACCCTGGGAGCATGAAAAATGTATAAGGATCTGAAGAAACTTTTCTAGTGGCCTGGGATGAAGAAGGACATAGCGCACTATGTTATGAAGTGTCTAACCTATGCCTTAGTAAAGGCTGAATACCAAAAACTAGGAGGTTTTCTGAAGTCATTGTCTATCCCTGTATGGAAGTTTGATGATATTTCCATGGATTTCGTGCATGGACTGCCGAGATCACAGCGTGGGAATGATGCAGTTTGGGTGATTGTGGACCGATTAACTAAGGTGTCACACTTCATCCCTAACCGGAAGGACGATGCCGTTGAAAAGTTGGCCAAGATGTATGTGGATACGATTGTACGACTGCACGGAGTGCCTCGTAGCATCGTCAGTGATCGAGATGGGCATTTCACTTCGGATGATTGGAGGTTAGTCCACCAACTGTTGGGTACGAAATTACATTTCAGCACGGCCTTTCATCCTCAAACGGATGGTCAGACAGAAAGGACCAACAGGACGTTGGAAGATATGCTTCGAATGTGTGCGCTGGATTTCAAGAAGAGTTGGGAAGTCAATCTCTATATGATTGAATTCGCCTACAACAATTGCTACCAGGCCAGTATTCAGATGGAGCCCTTTGAGGCTTTATATAGTAGGAAGTGTCGTATTTCATTGGCTTGGGCGGAGACTGGAGAAACAAAGTGGTACAGGCGAAAGGAGGTGGATGATTCCAATGTAGTTATACGATTGATACGTGAACGGCTGTTGGTGGCGCAAGATAGGCAGGCTAAGTATTTTATGCCAAGCATCAGAACGTGGAATTTGCGGTGGGCGATTGGGTATACTTGAAAATTAAACCCTTTAAAGGTGTGTCCAGGATACGGCGACTGAAAAAGCTGAGCCCGATGTATCTAGGACCGTTTGAAGTGGTAGAGCGTATTGGTGAAGCTGCCTATCGACTATCACTGTCGCTGGAGCTGAGAGATTTAAATAACGTGTTTCATGTCTCGGTGTTGCAGAAAGCGATGAAGGAGCCATCACAAGTGGTTGTTGCCGATCAAGTATCAGTCGATAGTGGGCTAACGACGAAAGTTAGACCCATTCAGATCGAAGATAGAGTGGACAAATAGTTGCGGAACAAGACAATTGGGATGGTCAAAGTCCGGTGGGACAATTGTGGTCGTGAAGAGATGACATGGGAGCGGGAGCAGACCATGCGAGCAGAGTTTCCCTAGTTGTTTATTTGAACTGTTGTGTCGTGCGTATTTTGATGTAACAGACCCTTGGAGTTATAATTTTATGGTTGATGGATGTCCTTACTATGTGCAAATATCGGCACGAAATTTATTGTAAGGAGGAGGGGATTGTAACACCCCAAAAATCCCAAGTTTGGACTTCAGACTGGACAATACGGCCTGGGACACGGGCGTGTCCCAGGGCGTGTCCCAGGGCGTGTCCTGCACAGGTTTCTCGAGTGTGTTTTTGGTCTCGAAAAAGCATTGAGAGAGGCACACGGCCTGGGACACGGGCGTGTCCCAAGCCTTGTCCTACTCTGGGTGTTGTCTCAAGCACTCAATTATATGTGAAGGCATTGAGTGGCGTTGAGTGAGGCACACGACCTGGGATATGGCCATGTACCAAGCTGTGTCCCTCTCTGTGAGCACTCAACCCCATGAGAGGGCGTTGAGTGGCGTTGAGTAAGTACATGCCCATTGATACAGGCGTGTCAGAGGGCGTGTCCTCCTCGAGCTTTGGCCAAGGCTGTGCGACCTAGAGAACACGGGCTGGACACGGGCATGTCTGAAGCCGTGTCAGAACACACGGCCTGTGACACGGGCGTGTCACATGCCATGTTCTTCTTTGGGTTGAGTCGGTTCGTGTACCGCTTACAGTACACGACCTGAAACACGGGCGTGTCACAGGCCATGTCAGCCCAAATATTGGATTTTCAGAACGGTTCTGAGCCGCTCGTTTTCATTGATGGGGATCCAATGTACATTGGTGTTTTCCTGGCTAGATAAGAACGGAAATGAGCAGTTCTTTCTCATCATAATCCTTAACATCTCTTTCTAAGAATAAGAGAGAGGGGAGAGCAAGAGGAGGAAGAAGAAGAGGAATCCGGTCGCCGGTGGTGCTATGGTGGGCCAAATCGCGAGCTGAGTTCGGTTCTGCGGAGGCTAGAGCATTGCAGAGCTTTCCACCCGTGTAGTTTTCTCCATGGCGCCGAAACATATTCCTAGCGTAATGATCTTCCACTTGGACATGTAAAGTCCTTAATTCCTGCATCTGCATAGGAATCCTCCACCAAAAGATGGATGGCGAAGTGATTCCCTTGGGATTGGTGGTTCATCCCTTGTTTATTTGCATTAGAACCGGAAGTGAGTAGTACGGTTAGGCATGCTGTGTGAAGCCCATCCGGACATGTTGGTCTGGATTGGTGATGCTTTGTTTGCAAATCGGAGGAGACTCCGTGTACATTGGTTATTTGTATGGAGTCCTTAGTGGATACCTGCAGCTTGGTGCAGCAGGAAGTACTGGAAGAAGTCCAGGAAAATTGTTGAGGGTTGGTGCTTGGTGCTAAATCCCTTTGGCCATGAGTGCCAGTATGTACGAAGTTGAGCGGTTAGCCTGCAACTAGGAAGGCCTTGGTGGCAAACTGGCAAGGTGAAGCTTTACCCGTGTCTGTCCGGTGTGACGACTAATGATGATGAGCTACGGGCAAAGCGGATCTGTACCCGCGTTATGGTTGTCTAACCTTGGGTGCTTAAGGCCCTGTTAGGATAACATAGAGAGAGTCTTTGGCCTGTGCGCCATAAATACTAGGAATGCTCATAATGAACCGTTATGTCTGGGACCTCTGAACGGTGGTGTGACCTGGTATTCAGTACACCAGCAATGTGCCCTGAGTGCATGGATCGTCGGGCCGTCGTGCCGGCGGTTGTGATATGTATTGACTTGTGCGGTTGTGCACGTCCTTGGTGGATAGTGATACATATATGCTATGTGAATGCTGTGTGAAATACTTTGCAGGGAAGGAATTCCGCTGCCCCATGCCCGGGGTAGGGTCGTTATAATTTGTCAGCTGAATGCTGATCGTTGCCCTGTTTGCCACCTCTTGGTGGATTGCTTCTTTGCAAGTGGTGCTGGCCCGAGCGGGAAATAGCGGGTTGAAGACCATGTTGCACTGCTGCCCTTGAAGGCTTGTTTTGTTTACTCTTATTCATGTGTGGCCGGCCTGTGTGCCGATGTTTGTAAACCACACCTTTTGTTAAGAGAAATCTGTAAGGCCTTAAGGCCAAATGATGTTGTATACATTTCTTTTTTCCGGTATAGTGGACACTCTTTGTTATTCTTGAGTTCAAGTTTTCAACCATGAAGCTTCCGCTAGACTGCTCTGTGTTAAGGTTCGTTGGTCTTTGATATTATTGAGTAACTGCTCAACATGTTTGTTGGTACCCTAGATGTGATTTGGCTTATGTAATCCCTTTCCGGCCCCTCTTGATCCATATAAAGATATATGATCATGGTTAGACTTTGTTTAGTCTCCCTAGGGCAGTTTATAAACTGACCTAGAGCTTAGGTTAGAAGTTCTAGATGTTTTTGTGGATAAGGTTTTTCCGTTCGACCATCGTCGAACGAGGCCTCGCGATCGTCGATCAATGGTCGACGATAGCAGGGCTAGTGAATCTTTGAAGTCAAGACAATTATCGTCGACCGTTGGTCGACGATCTCAGAGCAAGCTTTCTACGCTCTGAAGGATGGTCGACGATCTGTCATCATCAGGTCGACGATCGTGTTCTTGCTTCACGATTTCTGTCTAGACAGATATTTGCCTTTGCTGGTCGACTATCTATTTGCTGGTCGACGATCTGTTCGCTGGTCGACTATCTGTTAGCCGGTCGACGATCTATTAGCTGGTCGACGATTTGTGGTCGACGATTTCTGTTCCGACAGATTCCTGCTATTGGTCGACGATCTGTTTGCAGGTCGACGATCATCGAACTCCTGTTCGACGTTTTCTGTCTGCTTTTATCTGTTCGTCTTTATTCTATTCCTTGGTTTATTTCCAAGTGTTTTAGTTGGTGGTTAGATTGATTCTCTGATATTATTGTTGCTAAATTTATGGTTTAAATTCAAATAAATTGATTACAAATTTTGTCAAGCATAAATCACGGGATTCAGTATTCTTGATAAAGCATTTTGTCTTATTATACAAAATATATTGCCAGGCTGTATTCTAGCCGTTGGCGGTGTATGCTATTTCCAAGAACGATAAATCTTTATGCTGAGATATTTTCCTATTCATTTATTTCCTTATTGGGACTGACAGAAAGTTAATAGGCCATTCTATTCCTATTGCTATATTCTATTTTTGAGATAATCTGTTGCAGGGCTCGAGAATTCAAATCAATAGAGCCGTTCCAAAAGAAAAACGTGAAGACATATTTAAGAGAAATTCTTCTCTCAAAAGAAAAACATACAGACACAGAGAAAGATTATTCATTCGCTCAAGCATCATCAGAGCAGCTCTTCAACAATCTCACAACAAGAAGAAGAAAAGTTTTCCTGAAGCAAAAAGCCCAGAGCAATCATCTTTGTTTCTCAAGTCTCCTGAGCATTTGCTTAGAGTTTTCAAGACTTCAGAAAAAGCTCCAGATCTGCTTCAAGTGCTCCAGAATCTTAAGACCTGATAAAAATCAGTCTTCAGATTTCTGAGGATTTAGTTTCAGTTTATCTGAAACTCCTTCATCCTGAAGCAAAGGCTTTCCCTGGACTTCCACTGAGCCAGGGGGAGACTTTGATTCTTTAGAGAATCCACAAATCTTCTCTAATCTGTATTTAAAACAGAGAAGATAATCTAACCCTCTCAACCCCTTTGTAAAAAGAGTTTGTTCACACCTCTTCAAAAGTGAACGTTGGTGACAGGGCACCTTATCAACAACCTGTGGTTGAGCATCCTTATCAAAAGCTCAAAGGGTCTGTTTGATCTACCTGAATCAGATCATTGGTGGCAGGGCACCTTAGCAAAAACCTGTAGTGGATTCCTACCAGGGTGGTAGAAGAGTGGATGTACCTATTTAAAGGGAACCACTATATATCCTGTGTCTCTCTGGTTCTTGCTGATTTGTTTATTCTGTGGCTGTGATAGAACTACCTAGGATTGCTAGTTGCTGTGATAGGCTTTTAGTTAAACTGAAATTTCAGTTATCTCTCTCACTTGTGCACCTCACTGTGTTAGGCTCTTAGGGTTCAAGTATCAGATTTTCTATTCCGCAAATATACTCCAAGGGAGCTGACTAAGTGTTCATAAAATTTTGAATACTCTATTCACCCCCCCTCTAGAGTAGTTTACAACTTATCCCCTCACTTTCAATTGGTATCAAAGCGAGGTTAGCTGTTCATACAGGCTAACACCTGAGTTAAAAGATCCTGTGATAAGTTGTTTCCTGATACCATTCACAAACACTTCTACACATGGCCCAGTCTAAGGATTATTCAAGCACCAGACCTCCTGTATGCAACTTGTCCAAGTTTGGCATATGGAAGGCCAGGATAAGACTATACATGAATTCTATTGATGAAGATATTTTTTCTTCTATTTTGACAGGACCACCTGCTAGGCCTGCTGCTGCTTCCACTTCTGCTGATCTCAGTGCTGTGCCACCACCTGACTACAATGAAACTTACAAGAAGGCAAAAGCAGCTGATGCTAAAGCAATGAATATCCTAGCTCAGACAATGTCTGATGAGATATTCCAGAAGCTGGCTGAATGTACCTCAGCCAAAGCTATGTGGGATTCCCTCAACCACATAGTTGCTGGCTCAGCTGATGAGAGGAAGGACAGGAGATCCAATCTCACCTCTCAGTATGAAAACTTCAAGAAGGATGATGCTGAAGACATTGACACCATGTACACAAGACTCAGTTCAATAATAAGTGAACTGAGGTCTTTAGACAAGGAGATAACCTTGTCAGAAGTCAATGACAAGATCCTGATGTGCCTTCCCATCTCATGGGACTCAAGGATATGGCCCATCAAGGATGGAAGAAACACTGTGGAACTCTCCACAGAAGCTTTATTGGGAAAGCTCAGGTCATATGAGCAAACCTTAAAGAGTAGAGCTGCTGTAACTGAAGTGAAGACTCCAACACCAATAAAGAAAGAGCATTCTCTAGCTCTTAAGGCTGCTGAGACTTCTGAAGGAAGTCAATCAAATGAGGAGTTACTGGCACTCATTGCCAAGAGATTCTTCAACATGGGAAGAAGAGACCTCAGAAAGAAGTTCTCCAAGCATGAGGACAAGCCAAGGTATGACAAGACTCCATCTAAAGAAATCATTTGTTATGTTTGCAGCAAGCCTGGACACATTGCTCCAGATTGTCCAGAGAAGAAGTACAAGGAGAAGAAACATGAGAAAGAATACAGGAAGCACCACTCCAAGTCCTCATCACACAAATACAAGAAGAAGGACAAGGGATTTGTGGCTGCTACCTGGAGTGAAACAGAAGAGGATACCTGCTCCTCTAGCTCAAGTGATTCTGAAGAAGAAGAAGAGAAGAAAGCCAAAGAGGTCTGCCTCATGGCCATTGATGCCTGCAGCTCTCTGTCAGCTGCAGAGAATTCTGAAGAAGAAGGAGACAATGAAGAAGACTCCTTTATGGAGGACCAGGTAATCGACTCATTTGACTTCTCATCTCCTGAGTTCAAACTAAAATTTAAAACTCTATGTTTAGATTTACTATTATCTGAAAAAGAAATTAAGTCACTTAGACTAAAAATAATGGAACTAGACATGGAAGGTACTGAAATAATCAGATTAGAAAAGGAATTAGAAAGCTCAAAAGAAGAAATAACATTCCTAAAATTAGAACTAGCTAAATCTAAGAGGTTAGAAGAACAATTAAATGGCAGAAGCCTTAAATTATCTGAAATAACCTGTATAGCAAACACTAGGGTTGGTAATGATAAACTAGGCTTAGGTGCTACACCTAGTGAACCCATCCTCCTCACAAAGGAGAGATTTAGCACTCCAGTAAAATTTGTTTCTGAATCAGGAATAAAGAATACTGAGGAAATTGAAAAATGCAAGAAAATTCAGAATAAGATTAAGAAAGAGAATAGGAAGAAAAAATTTCTAGCTTTACAAAAGTCGTCGACCAGTGATCGACGATCGTGGAATCCAGAACATCGTTCTACCATAAATGATCGACGATATGGCTTGCGATCGTCGACCATTGATCGATGATCTGGACTTAAGCTGGAAAATAAAAATCAAACTTCCAGAACTTCAAATCCTAATCACCACCCCAGGTTGGTTAATCCTTCAACTGAATGGATTATCCCACCTAGGAGATCACACCCTTTAGGATATAAATCTAAGCCCGCAAAATCTTTTATATCTAGTTTTTCTTTTGTAAAGAATACTGGACCCAAGGTAACCTGGGTCCACAATGTATAACTGTTCTTTCTGCAGGTGAAGACCTATCCAGTCATACATGACAAATGGTATCTGGATAGTGGATGCTCAAAGCATATGACAGGAAAGAAGAAGAACCTGTCAGGTTTCAAAGCCAAGCTGGGACCAAAAGTTGTATTTGGGGATTCCAGCTGTGGACAGACTGAAGGGTATGGCAGCTTCACCATAGGAGCTGTAACCTTCAAGAAAGTAGCTTATGTCTCAGGACTAAAGCACAACCTAATCTCTGTAAGTCAAATGTGTGATGCTGGGTACAAGGTATGGTTCACTGACACTGCTTGCAATATTTCTTTAAATAATACTGTGGTGTTAGTAGGTATTAGAATTGGAAATGTTTATGTTGTAGATTTTAATTCCTCCAAATCTGAAATATGCTTATTTAATGAAGTAACCAGTAATAATACCCTTTGGCATAAGAGACTTAGTCACGTAAACTTGAAAAACATTTCTAGGTTGGCTAAATACAATCTTGTACGAGGTTTACCTTCTTGCCCCTACAAGAAGGAAGGCCTTTGCAAAGCTTGTCAACTAGGAAAGCAAACAAGAAATAGCTTCAAATCAGTTAATAAAAGTGATTCTCCCAGGATTCTGTACTTGTTACATTTGGACTTATTTGGTCCTATTGCTGTGCAGAGTCTTGGAGGGAAGTCTTACACTCTAGTAATTGTAGATGACTTCTCCAGGTTCACTTGGGTATTCTTCTTGAGAACTAAGGCTGATAACTTCAAGGTTCTTACAGATTTTCTAAAGTGTATACAGAGTGAGTACTCTACTCAGATTGCCTTGATCAGAAGTGATCATGGTACTGAGTTTGAGTCTCTTCTTATGCAAGAATTCTGTGAGAAGGAAGGTATCAAACATAGCTTCTCTGCTCCTAGAACTCCTCAACAAAATGGGGTAGTTGAAAGGAAAAACAGAACCCTAATTGAAGCTGCAAGTACATTGTTGGCAGATGCTAACATGCCTCTGTCCTTTTGGGCTGAAGCAGTTAGCACAGCTAACTATGTATTGAACAGAAGTCTGATACATAAACTTAAGGGTAAGACTCCCTATGAATTACTTAAGCAAGTGAAACCTAAAATAGACTATTTTAGAGTGTTTGGCTGTGTTGCTTTTGTTCATAACAATAACAAAGAATACCATAGAAAATTTGAGGCAAAAGCTTCAATGGGAGTTTTTCTAGGATACTCCCAAGTAAGCAAAGCCTATAGGGTCCTTAATAAATCCTCTCTTAAAATAGAAGAGTCTGCACATGTCTCTTTTGATGAGACAGTCATGTATTATAAGGAGAAGGACTCTTCCTCTAATAGTACAGTGCAAGTCCTAGGAGTAAGTAAGGATTTGGAAGGTTTGAGACTCACACAGGAGAATCATCCCCAACAAACTCCTCAGGCTGCTTCTTCAGATTCTGAATCTGATGTAGAACTTTCTCAAGTTAAAGCACCTGCTCCAACAGTTGATCAAATTCCACATGAGGAATTAAATCTTGAAACTGTTGAAGATCAGATCATTGTTGAACCTACTGATCTTGTCACACTTAGAGATCACCCTGTATCTCAAGTGATTGGAGACATTTCAGCAGGAGTCCAGACAAGACATCAACTCAACAAAGATGTGATGTTTGCTTGTTTCCTTTCTCAGGTTGAGCCCCTAACCATTAAAGATGCTGAGCTTGATCCCCACTGGATTATAGCAATGCAAGAGGAGCTTAACCAGTTTGAAAGATGTAAAGTTTGGACCTTGGTTCCAAGACCAAGAGGCCAACGGATCATAGGCACCAAGTGGGTGTTTAGAAACAAGCTTGATGCCCAAGGCATAGTAGTTAGAAATAAGGCTAGGCTAGTAGCTCAAGGCTATAGACAGGAGGAAGGCATAGATTATGATCAGACTTTTGCCCCTGTAGCCAGACTAGAAGCCATTAGGATTTTCCTAGCCTATGCTGCCTATAAAAGATTTAAGGTCTTCCAAATGGATGTGAAGAGTGCCTTCCTCAATGGAGATTTAAAGGAAGAAGTGTTTGTTGAACAACCACCAGGGTTTGTTTCATCAACCTTACCCACTCATGTGTTCAAACTCCAAAAGGCTCTATATGGACTTAAGCAAGCTCCTAGAGCTTGGTATGAGACCTTAGCAAATTTTCTTCTAGAACACAAGTTTGTGAGAGGTGTAGTAGATAGAACCCTGTTCATTAGACATCATAAGGACTCACAACTGTTAGTTCAAATCTATGTAGATGACATTATATTTGGTTCTACTGATCCCAAACTATGCAAGAGGTTCTCTGAACTAATGCACTCTAAGTTTGAGATGAGCAGCATGGGTGAGCTATCCTATTTCCTTGGTCTCCAAGTGAAACAGACTGTTGATGGCATTTTCATTTCTCAATCAAAATATGCCAGAGAGCTGGTTAAAAGATTTGGAATGTCTGATGCTTCATCAATGTGCACACCCATGGCCTCAAATGCAGTTATTGATTCTGATGTCAATGGCAAGCCTGTTGATCAAAAGAACTTTAGAGCCATTGTTGGTTCCCTGCTGTATTTGACTGCAAGTAGGCCTGACATAATGTTTGCTACATGCCTATGTGCTAGGTTTCAGGTCAACCCAAAGGAATCTCACTTAACTCTTCTCAAGAGGATTTTGAGATACCTTAAGGGATGCCCTAACTTAGGACTGTGGTACCCAGCTGAGTCAGGATTTGAATTAATTGGATATTCAGATGCTGATTATGCTGGTTGTAGAGTTGACAGGAAAAGCACCTCAGGGACTTGTCAGTTCCTGGGAGAGAGACTTGTCTCTTGGTTTTGCAAGAAACAGGCATCTGTGTCTACTTCAACTGCTGAGGCTGAATATATAGCAGCAGCTAGCTGTTGTTCACAGATCCTGTGGATTCAAAATCAGCTCGTGGACTATGGGTACACACACTCAAACACAAAAATTCTGTGTGACAGTACCAGTGCAATATCAATTGCTCAAAATCCTGTGCACCATTCCAGGACCAAGCACATTGAGATTAGACATCATTTTCTGAGAGATAATGTGGAAAAGAACAAGATAGTAATGGAATTTATATCCACAGACCTGCAGAGAGGAGATATTTTCACTAAGCCCCTTGATGAACAAAAGCATTTGTTCTTCCTGAACCAGCTTGGCATGATTAATGGTTCAGAATAGTGAAAATTTGGTTAGTTTTGTTTTCTGTCTAAAATCGTCGAACGACTGATCGACGATCTTCGACCAGGTCAGAACTATCGTCGACCAACCATCGACGACAGCTCGTTCTATAGTAAGGCAGAAATCGTCGACCAGCTGGTCAACGATCTCTCCTTAGGTATCTATCGTCGACCAATGGTCGACGACAGATTTTCTGTGCTGGGTGGAGAATCGTCGACCATCATTTATTGATCGACGATCGTGGTAATTGCGTGTAGGCGGTCGATGTTTACCATTTTAGTCAAACATTGACTATCGTCGGTCTGTGTTCGACGACCGATTTTATTCCGGGATCGACGATCGCAGATTTGTTTCTAATAGTCGATTTAGGTCTGAAGATCGTCGTCCTTCCGCTCCGTCTTTTCATATTCCTTCTCCTGGCTTAGAATTCGCTCTCGAACTCTAATCCCGCGCGATTCTCTTCTCCCCTGTTTTGCTTCTCGATTCGCCATCTTCTCTCAAATCCTATGGCGATTCCTTCTGCTGTTCTCTTCGGAATGAAGTTCGACACTGGCTTCTGTGTCGACTTTGATTCTTTCAGCCGATGCGATCAACCAATTCAAGATATTCTGAAGCTATGTGAAGACCAAGGCCTCAAGAAATTTATGTCGTTCTCTCCTAAGATTCATATACCAGAAATTCGTGAATGGGTATACACCTCGTCCTCCAGCGACGAAGCGATGTCAGGAAAGATAAATGGCGAGGAGGTCACTCTGACTCCTGAAGTGTTGACTGAGCTGTTTGGACTGCCAACAGGTTCTGAGGAATATGAGCAAAGCACAGAGGAATATGGCCGCATGCTCTCTGTGATGGGCCATGCCGAAGGGATTCCGGCTAAGCTGCTGAAGATAAACTTGTCTCCAGAATACAAGTTTCTGGCCGACCTGGTGGGCAAGGTCGTCTTGGGAAAACATTCTGCTCATGACAACATCAACCGGCAACAGTTTGCCCTGATGTCAGCTTTGGTGAATAAGGCACAGATTGCCTGGGGAAAAGTTCTGTTTGAACTAATAAGGAGAAAGAACAATCAGAAAGAGGTAAACCTTGCAAGGGTACTGGGTGTGTTTCTGTATGAGAAAGCACCCCTGCTGCTTGTCTCTGCACCGTCCGCAGTAAATGCCAGCAAGAGGTTGGACCCTTCTCTATTCAAGAAATCCCAGAGGATTATCAAGAAGTCAGCCAGGGTTGATCCTAACCCCTCTTCAGACACAAGGGCTGATTCGGCCGCTCTCCCGCTTACTGGGGAAGGCTCAGCAATCCCTTCATCCTCCCTCCTTACCCCTGCATCTACATCTCCTGCATTACCCTCCACTCAATCTGAAGTGCCATCACAACTTACATCCTTCATTCCACCTGCATCTCCACACCAGTCACCAACACCACAACACCTGGCAGCTTCAGCCAGTGTTGACATGGTGACTGCTACCATCCTCTCGCATCTTTCTCAACATGACTCCCACACTCATGTTGATGTTCACCCATCTCCACATGACTCATTTGATCATGTGGCAGATCATCCTGCTTCCATTCCATCCACCTCCACATCATCAGCATTTCAGATAACTCCTGAATTGCTTGCACATCTTGTCGAGCTCATCACTCCCTCCATCCAAAAAATGATTGAGGCTGCCAATGCCCCTCTCATTGCCTCCATCAATTCTCTCACTCAAGCCATCAAATCCATCTCATCTTCTGCTGAGCCCCCTTCTGTAAGATGCATGACTCCAGTCCCCACTGAAGTCATGCAGGGGGAGATGTCTGTTGAAGTGGTCTCAGGTGATGCCCTGACCCTTCAGGATAATTCCTCTCTTCCCCTTCAAGGATCTGTAGAAGAACCTCAAGAGAGTCCAGAGAAAGAACCAGAAGGTAAATCTTAAAATTCTTCCTCCAAAGGTTATAATCAGGACTTCAATTTGATATTTGTATCTAACAAAGACATTCACTCCCCAGTGAATCTAGCTTCTGAGGAAGAAGTTCCTGAAAAAGAAAATGAGGAAGTCCCCATGGACGTTTGTGAAAATGATGCTGCTCAACCTGATGGTATAGCTTTATTTAAGATTCTAATTAATTCTAACTCCAACTTAGAGTTAATTTCTTACTCTTCCCTTTCCATCACAGCTGCTGATGATCTCACATCAGCATTGCAAGTTGATGCTGCTAAGTCCCTTGATTCTGATAAAGATTTAGAATCCTATCTTAACCTAGACTGTGAGTCCTCACTCACATCTACTCCTCTTGTTCCCTCTCTTCAAGAGAAAATGGTCCCTTATAGACCTGAGTACCTTGATGACCCCTTGGTCAAGGATACTCTTTTCTTTTCCTGTATGGCACTCCTCTTGTGCCTTGCAGAGGTGTCTATCCCTGATGTCACTGAACATCTAGAAGGAATTATAACCTCCTTCCTAGATGCAAAGTGGTATCCTGTGTAGATCTTCAGGTAATCCTATCTATTACCTGTTGTTTGTTCACCTTGGGGGGAATATTTTATTCCCACTTGGTTGTTAACCTATCTCTCTTTGCATGCAGGCACAACCATAAATGCTGATGCTGCTGCTGAAGAAATTGAAGAAGTGCAAGATAGGGCAGACAATGCTCCCAAGATGACTGAAATGGACTCAAGCTCAGGTACTCTAAACCTAGAACAATTTATAGCCTTTGTGGCTGAGAACATTGCCTCTGAGTACATTGAAGGGATGGCTAATTATCATCTGGATTCCCTAGCCATCTCTCTAGAGAAAGCATCTGCCCCTGCAGATATCGTCATCTTTTCTCCACCTATCCTTACCTATCCTCTATCCATTCCTTCTATTGCAGAACTGGTCCCCAAGACAGTTCCTGAGTTGTATCCAGAATCAGAACTATGGAAGAGATCTCCGAATGTGGATCTTGATGCCCTCCTTAGGCAAGATGCCATTGAGGAAGCTAAAGAGAAAGAAGAAAGAGAAAAGAAAGACAAAGCTGAACCTGCTGCCAAGGATTTCTCTGAACTTGACTTTGTTGATTATGCTGGGAAAGACTCATCTCATTCTGATGATGATGATTCTGATGATTCTGACTCCACTAAGAAAAGGAAAAGAGTTGCTTCCAAGAAAAGAAAAGCTCCTGCTCCTCCTTCTGCCAATCCTAACAAGGATGTTCCCTATTACATTCTGAAGGGAATAGATCCTAAGAGCAAGGAATTCCAGCCATGGATGAGACTGTCAAAGAATCAGACTAAAGAGAATAAGAGAAGAAAGAGATATGACACTCCTGTTCAGAAATTCCCCCCCAGAGGTCCTCCTCCACCTCCTGGTGCTGGAGCCTCTGGGAATCTCTCTTCTGCCCCCTCTGCTATGTCAGCCAGTTCTAACACTTCTCAGACATACCAAAGAAGGAGCAATCAAAGCCAGGGAGGCCAAGATGTGTCAGGACAGGGAAGAAAAAGAAATGACAATGCTCTCGTGGAACAAATAAAGGAGATGACTTTTCAGCATCCTACATTCTCTCCTCCTCCTTCTCCTCACAGGAAAGGTCCATCCTCGTCTTCAAGAAAACCTGCTGCTGCTGAGACAACTGACTCAAAAGGAAAAAGAGTGGTCTTTTCAGAAAAATCCCACAAAAAGTTCATTGAGCTTGCACCTCCAAAATCTCTATATGCTCAAACTGATCCTAAGAAGGCTGTGCAGATTCCTCTTGATTCAAGCAAACTTGCTACAGCTCTTCAAAGAAACATAGAGATTGCAGCTCATACAGATACTGATAGACC
This sequence comes from Platanthera zijinensis, assembly GCA_039513925.1. NCBI lineage: Eukaryota > Viridiplantae > Streptophyta > Magnoliopsida > Asparagales > Orchidaceae > Platanthera > Platanthera zijinensis. The sequence continues at coordinate 104,397,428 of CM077079.1, read as the reverse complement.
TGCCTCTCCATCAGATAAAACTGAAGCTGAAAGGATTGCCTCTATGGCAAGATTCAAAGAGTCTATTGCTCTAAGCATGATGGAGAGAGCCAAATCTCAAGGATTAGATCCTACAGTTTACTCAACAATGTCAGAATTCAGAGAAAAGGAACTCAGCAGAATTCAAGTCAATCCAGAAGCCTTTGACGCTGAAGAATACATGAGACTACATCCTGCTGCAGTTCTACCTAGTTATGCTGAAAAGAAAATCATAGGTGAACATGATCTAATGCTATCCAAGAGACAAGCAGCAAACCCTAACAGAGAAATTATTTTCAAACCAGCTACAATACCTAAAAACTCATCTGATGCTAAACTTGCTGATAAATCTGCTTGATACATTCCATTTCTGCTGATTTATGCTTGTTATATTTTCTGTGTATTGCCTGTGTTTTATCATTCTGGTTAATCTTTAGATTTGTTGCTGTCTGCTTTAGCCTTTAAACTGGATTGGATAACATAACCCAAATAGGGGGAGATTGTTGGTACCCTAGATGTGATTTGGCTTATGTAATCCCTTTCCGGCCCCTCTTGATCCATATAAAGATATATGATCATGGTTAGACTTTGTTTAGTCTCCCTAGGGCAGTTTATAAACTGACCTAGAGCTTAGGTTAGAAGTTCTAGATGTTTTTGTGGATAAGGTTTTTCCGTTCGACCATCGTCGAACGAGGCCTCGCGATCGTCGATCAATGGTCGACGATAGCAGGGCTAGTGAATCTTTGAAGTCAAGACAATTATCGTCGACCGTTGGTCGACGATCTCAGAGCAAGCTTTCTACGCTCTGAAGGATGGTCGACGATCTGTCATCATCAGGTCGACGATCGTGTTCTTGCTTCACGATTTCTGTCTAGACAGATATTTGCCTTTGCTGGTCGACTATCTATTTGCTGGTCGACGATCTGTTCGCTGGTCGACTATCTGTTAGCCGGTCGACGATCTATTAGCTGGTCGACGATTTGTGGTCGACGATTTCTGTTCCGACAGATTCCTGCTATTGGTCGACGATCTGTTTGCAGGTCGACGATCATCGAACTCCTGTTCGACGTTTTCTGTCTGCTTTTATCTGTTCGTCTTTATTCTATTCCTTGGTTTATTTCCAAGTGTTTTAGTTGGTGGTTAGATTGATTCTCTGATATTATTGTTGCTAAATTTATGGTTTAAATTCAAATAAATTGATTACAAATTTTGTCAAGCATAAATCACGGGATTCAGTATTCTTGATAAAGCATTTTGTCTTATTATACAAAATATATTGCCAGGCTGTATTCTAGCCGTTGGCGGTGTATGCTATTTCCAAGAACGATAAATCTTTATGCTGAGATATTTTCCTATTCATTTATTTCCTTATTGGGACTGACAGAAAGTTAATAGGCCATTCTATTCCTATTGCTATATTCTATTTTTGAGATAATCTGTTGCAGGGCTCGAGAATTCAAATCAATAGAGCCGTTCCAAAAGAAAAACGTGAAGACATATTTAAGAGAAATTCTTCTCTCAAAAGAAAAACATACAGACACAGAGAAAGATTATTCATTCGCTCAAGCATCATCAGAGCAGCTCTTCAACAATCTCACAACAAGAAGAAGAAAAGTTTTCCTGAAGCAAAAAGCCCAGAGCAATCATCTTTGTTTCTCAAGTCTCCTGAGCATTTGCTTAGAGTTTTCAAGACTTCAGAAAAAGCTCCAGATCTGCTTCAAGTGCTCCAGAATCTTAAGACCTGATAAAAATCAGTCTTCAGATTTCTGAGGATTTAGTTTCAGTTTATCTGAAACTCCTTCATCCTGAAGCAAAGGCTTTCCCTGGACTTCCACTGAGCCAGGGGGAGACTTTAATTCTTTAGAGAATCCACAAATCTTCTCTAATCTGTATTTAAAACAGAGAAGATAATCTAACCCTCTCAACCCCTTTGTAAAAAGAGTTTGTTCACACCTCTTCAAAAGTGAACGTTGGTGACAGGGCACCTTATCAACAACCTGTGGTTGAGCATCCTTATCAAAAGCTCAAAGGGTCTGTTTGATCTACCTGAATCAGATCATTGGTGGCAGGGCACCTTAGCAAAAACCTGTAGTGGATTCCTACCAGGGTGGTAGAAGAGTGGATGTACCTATTTAAAGGGAACCACTATATATCCTGTGTCTCTCTGGTTCTTGCTGATTTGTTTATTCTGTGGCTGTGATAGAACTACCTAGGATTGCTAGTTGCTGTGATAGGCTTTTAGTTAAACTGAAATTTCAGTTATCTCTCTCACTTGTGCACCTCACTGTGTTAGGCTCTTAGGGTTCAAGTATCAGATTTTCTATTCCGCAAATATACTCCAAGGGAGCTGACTAAGTGTTCATAAAATTTTGAATACTCTATTCAGCCCCCCTCTAGAGTAGTTTACAACTTATCCCCTCACTTTCAATGTTTGTAAAATATGGTGTGGGGCCCCGGCCGGACCCTCTATTATATTGCACGTGACGGGTAGAGGTGTTACACCCTAGATTCACTATCCATTTTATTTTTAAAGATCCACTTTACACCTACAATAGGATGATTTGAAGGTCTTTCTACAAGTTTCCAAACCTTATTACGTTCAAATTTATTAAGTTTTTCATTCATAGCTAAAAATCAAGAATCATCATTTAAAGCGGTTTGCACATCTTTTGGTTCTATATCAGATATAAAACAAAGGTTTGAAAATAAATCATGTAAAGATGAATGAGTACTTACCTCTCTTGATGGTTCTCCATTTATCAAATCTTGCGGATGATCTTTTGAAAATCTCAGTTCACTTGGAGGCACATATTCGTCCACCTCTACTTCTTCTTTTTCTTCTTTATCTTCTTCACTGTATTCTTTATCTCCAAGTATTTCATCATCATCCAACCTTCTACTCCAATGCCAATGGTCTTTCCTTTACTATTGTTGCCAAAAGTAACTACTTCACCTTTCTTCATTTCTAGGCTAAGAAACTTTGACTTGTTTCCTGTCATGTGCTTAGAACATCCCGAGTCCAAGTACCACACATCTTCCTTATCATTAGCCTGCCAATACACCTAGAAAGAGGATGAGAGTAAAGATCTGGTTACCCAAGTAGTTCCTCCCATAGTGTAGGTGGAAACCTTAGGTACCTAGACTTGTTTAACAATACAGTGGCCTGTCTTCCTACAAGTGTAAGTGGTGTGACCAATTTTTTTTTAGCACACGTGATAAAAGAAGTTGAAGGATTTTTCAAAACATTTTGAGAATTCCAACTGGAAGTATTATTGATAGCAGATTTTGTGTTTTTACCTAAAACAGTTGATTTTTTTGAACTTTTTGCTAATGCCGGCTATTGGGAATATTGCCCTCAATGTTCCCTATATTTGAAGAGGCATCACAATCAACACTAAGAGCATAAATGTATTTGATATTGTTCAAGTTCATTATGTGCAGGCTGTTCCTTGGAACAAGTTTAGACAAGTTGTCTAAGTGATTGTGACTGGTGGTCACAAAGAAGGAAGGTGGAGAGATAGAAATTTGTCTAAGTCCATAGGCATTGAGTGAAGCCAGTTCACTGCATGCCAGATATCAACGAAGGATGCTGGAAAGACTCAAATTTGTTTAGGTCCACAAACATCGTGTGAAGACAGTTCACTTGACGCCATATAACCTGAGGTGTCAAGTAAAGCTCAGTCTGTCAAATCTTCAGCATTGGCAAGGGAGAAATTCGTCTAAGTACAGAATCATTGAGTGAGGAAAGCTCACTCAATGCCTGAAGAAAGAAAAGTTGAGTCAAGCTCAAGAAGTCAAAGCCTTTGAAGAATCTGCCAAGAATTCTGGCTAATTCCAGAAGCATTGAGTGAGGACAGCTCACTCAACGCCCAAAGAAGCAAACGTTGATGGAGAAATGATCAGTCAAAGCTTTAGTAGAGATAGACGTAAAAATCTGTTTAAGTCTAGATGCGTTGAGTGAGGACAGCTCACTCAACGCAAGCTCGTAAAGAAGATTTGCTAAGTACAGAAGATTTGAGTGATGAAGGCTCACTCAAAGCATTCATAAAGAGAGATGTGGCTACGTACAAAAGTGTTGAGTGAAACCAGTTCACTCAACGCCTCAGCATGATGGCAGACAGTTAGTAAAGCGGCAAAGTCCAGAAGCATTGAGTGATGAAGGTTCACTCAATGCACTCAATGCCTTGGATGAAACTGTGAAATTGGCTAAGTACACATATGCTGACGTCAGCAAATATAGACAAAGTTCAAAATGTTGCAGGAAGGCTACAGTACACGACAAATAGAGCTGCAGGCCTACTGTATGACTTTTCCTATAAAAGCAAAGTTGCAGTCAAAAATTTCAGTGGGGCCCACTGGTCAAATATCCATTGGATGGTGGAAGATAAAAGGATGTAGATTGGTGGAAGCAAGATAACTTTTAGGGTTTAACATTTTGCAAAGAGCCGGAACTTCATCGTCTTTTTCCTCGCCATTATTGCAGAGCTTGAAGCTGAAGTTCAAACCCGCTGATCTAAAAGTTCACGCAATTAGCTGTAGCGATCTTCACCTGCTGCAGTAAATTCAGAAGAGATTTATGAGAAAGAAGAAGCAGAGCATTCTAATTTCTGCAGTAAAGCTTAGCTGATTGAAGAACAACAAGAATTGTCAACTCATCTGTTTTCATCAGCAAAGATCAAAAACTTGAGTTTCTGATTTTCTCCCAACACAAGCAGCAGCTTTTTGAAAATCATTATTCTTATTGTTTTGAAGAAGTTAGGGCTAAGATTTTCTCAGCTCAGGAAGCAGTAGACTCAGAGAAATTTCTCTGGAGTCAAATCAACCCAAACGCTTTCTTTTTGTAGGATCCATTGGATCTGAGTTGTAGGCCTATTTTATAAAGGATGATGTAGGATCCAGTCTTGGATTTGAGCTGTAGGATCATTTGTTGATCTGAGTGTAGGGCTTATGTGCATGAGGTAGGGCTATTTGCCTGAGGTAGGTGAGTCATTCTCTATGAGTGTAGGTCCTGTGTGCCTGAGTTGTAGGATCCATCTTTGGATCTGAGGTAGGGCCTTGTGCCTGAGCTGTAGGAGAGTCATCCTCTCTGAGTTGTAGGGCTAACCTCCTAGGCTGAGTTGTAGGACTATTAATTTAGTCTGAGTTAGGTGGTCTTTAGATCACTGAGTTGTAGGAGCAAGCTTGCTCTGAGGTAGGGCTTTGTGCCTAAGGTAAGTCATGGAGGAGACTGAGAGATCCTTAGGGATCTATGTTGTAAGCTCTTAGGAGCTGAGTTTTGGAGAAGTGACTTATCTAACACACTATTAGAAATATGAGAGGGATAGTGGATGTACCCATAATCTTGGGAACCACTATAAATTATGTGTGTGCTTTTGTGTTGAGTCTTGAAAGCTGAAAACTACTAACTCACAACACACTTTAAGAAGGAAAATAAAAAAGGGACCAAAAACCTATTCACCCTGTAACACCTCAAAGTTCTGTAGGCAGGAAAAAGGGTTACCGTGCTGCGGTAGGCTAATACCATGTGGCGGTAGTTTCAGGTGTCGAGAGCGTTGAGTGGACTCAACTGGCATTGAGTGCTATCACGTGGCGGTAGAGGGTTATCGCATGGCGATAACAGGCATTGAGAGCGTCGAGAGCATCGAGTTAAGCTACCACCCGGTGGTAGTATTATCGCTGGCGGTAGCAGGGTCAATTAAATTGACAGAGCTCTCGGGTTGTTATCGCGCGGCAGTAGAACCTAACGCGCGGGGTTAGCATGGGTGGTCATTTCGTAACCGGCGCTAGGTACCGCTTGGTGGTATTTACCTATCGCGCGGCGTTAGTGATTCTATAGCCATATATCCACATGTCGGCATGTGATTCGAGGACCTAGGCAGTTACAAGCGAAACGAGGCATTAAATAATGGTACCACACGGTAGTAGTTAGGTACCGCGCGGCGGTAGCTTGGTTTAAAGCTCTAGTTTTGGCCATTTCACTTCATTCCCTTTGGAGTTGAGAACTTGGCCTGGATTTCTTGGAGGAGGAGCAATAGTGCTGGAAAGGAGAGTTTACGCCACCATTTGAGATTCGGAGTTTGGATTTGCAAAGCGAGTTCGGATCTACGGATGCAAGGCCGGAGCGGTCGATTTCAACTATCAAGATTTCTCCTATGGCTCCAAAGAGGACTTCAAGGGTAACGATCCTCTTTCTTGGACACGTGAAGTACTTTCTCTTGGCATTATAGGGTAGACACTCCATGAACACGTGGATGTGGTTCTCTCGATGGGTAGATCTGTGTATCCCCGGTTGATTGCATTTAGATCCGGAATCGAAGTACGGAATAGGCATGCTGTGTGAAGCTCATCCGGATGGGTTCGTCTGGATTGGTGATGTTTGTATGCTTTGTATGCCAGAGAAGACTCTGTGGTTATCGCATAGATTTCGGAGTCACGGGGTGTGTAGTTGATTGCATTGAGAGTACTAGGGGTAGTCTCTATGAAAACACCCATTTAAGGGGAAGAAACGATAGTCTTACCCCTACCGTGTGGCGATAGTGCTACCGTCGGCGGTAGCTCCCTGTGAGTGTTATATTATTTGTTAAGAAGCCTGTCTCGTGGGGACTTGAGGGCTAATGTTGTGAGGCCTATCTCTCTGAGACCTGGGGGCCAAGTTTGTGGGCGTAAGCTTAATTTGCTCAGCTTTGGTGATCGTGAGTCCTAGCCTAGGATCATAACATTATTATGAATCGTACGGATGAGAAAGTGGATGCTGACCCACATCATGGCTTGTTGCGCCCGACGATTTGAGCACCGGGAAATAGCTAAACTGCACCCAAACCTATGTAGATCGACTTGGAGTGAGTCAGAGTGTGGATTTTAAGCCACCATGACTTTGTCGTAGCTATAGGGGTATTGTCTTTTGCTTTGGCCCTGAAAGACTTGAATGCTCAAACGTTGCTAACCGTTGTAGAGAACGAAGGTGTGACCCTTAAGGTCCTGTGCACTAAGAAGGTGCCCTGAGAGCATAGGGCATTGGGCGTTTCTGCCAACGTCTGTGGTGAATGGTTCTTAAGTTGCACATTTTGATTACCATTTTGTGATAATTCTAATGCCTGCAGGGAAAGAGCAACGCCACCCCAAGTGAGGGGTGAGGTCGTAATAATTTGGTCAGCTAATGCTAACCGTTGCTTTTGTTTGCCACCTTTGCGGTGGAATGTTGCCTATAGATGTAGCTGAGCCAAGCGGGATATAGCGGGCTGAAGCCCTGGATAGTTAAGCTGGCCCGTGAAGGCCAAAACGAATTTCCCGTTTTGTTTATTTATTACTCATGGGTGGCCGGCCTTCATGCCGATGTATACAAGACAGTTTAGTTTGAGTAAACCTTGTAAGTCCTTAAGGCCAATACTACTTTATGTATTTGTTATTCATTCCTAGTTGTGGCAGTGGACATTCATGTTGTTGTTGGGTTCTATTTATAACATTTAAATTACTTCCTCTAGAATGCACTCTATGTTAGGATGTGAAATATTGGACTATGGTTTCAATTTAGTAACTCCTTGGTCTGTCTGTAGCATATGGCATCGGGCCCCGACCGGACCTTCTGGTATATGCTATGTGACGAATGGGGGTGTTACAAGTTGGTAACAGACTCTGGTGTCGGTATTCCTTATTCAAATTTGTGGTTGAATTCTTTTAAGGGGTGGTGAGCACTTGTATGTGCATTGCCGTTATAATATAAAAGAACCCATGAATGTCCACTTAGCAATGAAAATACACATGTTTGAGGAACCTGAGTGTTCCAATGATTGCATTTTGGCATTCTATTTATCGCCTAATCGAGTGTTTTTACAACTATAGGTGACTAGGAGTGGTGTAGGGCAATCGCAACAACAACACTCTGTAGAGAGTAGTGCGCCTAACGATGCGCCTGCAACCCCTCTTTCTACAGAAACCATACGAATGGTAGAGGAAGCGGTGTTCGCTATGATCAATGCCCAACCGGGGAGGCAAGTGCAGCCTCCTGCTCCTGGGTTAGGTCAAGTGCCGCTTGGTATAGCAGAGCCTATAGTGGCAAATCAAGTAGCGGAAGAGCCTGTAGTGCAGCGAAGAGCTACTAAGAAGTAGTTAAAGCACGTGATGAGCTTTAATCCACTAGTGTACTCGAGGACTGGAACCCTAACTCAAGCTTAGGACAGGATTTCTAGGGTAAAGAGAGTCATGATAGCTACGGAGACTGAGGAGTGGCAGAAGGCTATAATAACCACTTTTCTCCTAGACGGCGAGGCAAGACTGTGGTGGGATGAGTTAGAGCTGCATCATTTAGCTGGGAGACAACTCACCGACGTATCGATGGAGGAGTTCTCGAGACTATTTCTTGCAAAGTTCGTCCCGACAGCGAAAAAAATAGCAATGGAGATTCAGTTCTAGAGGCTGACTCAAGGAGAGAGTAGTGTGGATGACTACCTACATGAGTTCACAAGATTGGGACGTTATGTTAGCTCCACTTTTTCGAATGAAGAGAGCAATACCAACCGGTTCTATGAATGACTGCGCGATGATTTTAGGTTGTTGTTCTCAGGTTCGATGACGCAGGGCTTTCTAACCATGTTCAATACGACCCGATCTCTAGAATAAGATCTTTAGAGGGTCCATAGTAAGAAGGACTTGGAAGTGAAGAGCCCGGAGTTCAAGGTACCAAGACCACAGAAGACTGGGTACCAAAGGTGGAACAGGAAGGCAAAACCTTTCAGACCAGCTTCTTCGTCGGTTACTTCTAGGGCATCGTCTGGGCGTGGAGGCCCAATACACTGTTTCACTTTTGGGAAACCTTGACATATAGCCCGCAACTATTGGAGTGGCAAATCGGGCAAGAATCAGGAGCGTCTTATGCTAAAAAGGGGAAGGCGGTAGAGTCAACTGCATCCCATTAGACTCCAACCCAACCGAGAGTCTACAACCTTAGCCAGCAAGTGGCTATCAAGCAAGGCGATGTAGTGATATGTATATGTTAGGTTTTAGATTTAGTGCTTTCTATACCTTATGCCTTATGATTTAGCTCTATGACTGTCGTGTTTTAGGATTTGTCGTAATTATGGACTTTCCGGCTCGAGCGCTGTTTGATATTGGGGCTTCACATTCCTTTTTATCCAAGGACTTCGTAGCTTTTATTGGAGTGCCTACTTCGGTGGTGAAGGATAAGTTGGATGTGTTGATGACTAACAGATGTTCGATGCGCACAAATAAAGTTTGTTGCATTAAAGTGCTGATAGGAAGTCAAGCTTTTGACTTTGAAGCATCACTACTTCCGATAGTAGAGTTTGACGTGATCTTTGGCATGGATTGGCTCTCGGAGCAATGTGCGTTCATTGATTATAGTTCAAAGACTGTTAAACTGGGGATGAATACAAGCCAAGAAACTACTTTCTCCGGTATGAAGGGTCCGAGCAAGACGATGGTGTCTGCTCTCCAAGTGGTTAAAGCAGTTCGTGAGGGTACAAAGCTGTTTTTCACTCTACTTGAGGCTAAGAATCCTAAGCCCGACTTGGCTAGTATTCCTATGGTGTCGGAGTTTGCCGACATTTTCCCTGAAAATCTCTCTGAAGCCCCATCTCAGAGAGAGATCGATTTCACCATTGAGTTTGTGCCTGGTGCCAAGCTAGTGTCGTGGTCTCCTTACCGCTTAGCATAGAGAGAGATGGAGGAATTGAAGGCGCGTCTTCAAGAATTGATAGAGGAGGTGTTTTTGCATCCAAGTTCGTCACCTTGGAGCGCCCCGGTCCTCTTTGTGAAGAAGAAGGATGGAAGTATGAGACTGTGTATCAATTATCAGGAACTCAATAAGCTAACAGAGAAGAAAAGTACCCGATTCCGAGGATCGATAATCTATTCTACCAGCTAGTTGGTCGACTGTGTATTCGAAGCTAGACTTGAAATTTGGTTATTATCAGCTGAGAATCAGGGAAAGTGATATTCCCAAGACGGTGTTCAGTACACGATATAGGCATTATGAGTTCACTGTTATGCCTTTCGGGTTGACAAATGCGCCATCGGTGTTTATGGACCTAATGAACATGTCGTTCAAGGAGTATTTGGATCGGTTCGTGATAATGTTCATCGATGATATCCTAGTATACTCCCAATATGAGGATGATAATATGGAGCACTTGCATATTATTCTAGAGACCTTGAGGAGTAATCAGTTGTACACCAAGTTCTCTAAATGTGAGTTTTGGCTATCTTTAGTGGTGTTCCTTGGTCATATTATCAGTGGTGAGGGTATCATAGTGGATCCGGCAAAGGTTTCCATAATAAGGGACTAGCCCGTGTTGTCCTCTATGGCGCAAATCAAGATTTTTCTGGGGCTTGCCGGCTAATACAGGTGTTTCGTGGAGAACTTCTCGCGGATAGCGTTACCTCTCACAACCTTGATGAGGAAGGACAAAAAATTTGTTTGGTCGTCGGCATGCATGCAAGCTTTTGAAGAACTAAAAAGTTGTCTGACCACTACACCAATTCTATGCTCGTCATGTGGGATAGAAGGCTTTGAGATCTACAGCGACGCTTCAGGCAGTGGCTTAGGCTGTATTTTGTTACAACATGAGAGAGTAATAGTTTATGGTTCGTGCCTGTTGAAAGTGCATGAGAGGAATTATTCGGTCCATGACTTGGAATTGGTGGATGTGATATTCGCGTTGAAGCTCTGGAGGCACTATTTGTACGACGTGAAGGTCGACATTTACATAGATCATAAGAGCTTGAAGTATCTGTTGGATAAGAAGGACCTAAACATGCATCAGCGAAGGTGGATGGAGTTCCTTAGGGCCTCCACCTTCAAGATACATTATGTTTCTGGCAAAGGTAATGCGGTTGAGAACGCATTAAGTCGCAGAGCTCCCACCCAGGCTAATTAGTTAATGATGTATAAGGAGAGTCTCATTCGAGATTTGGAGGCCTTAAGGATCTCTTGTGTTGATAAGAGGTTGAGTGCTGAAGCACGTTTGAATTAGATTGAGGTGCAGTATGACCTCGTCGATCGGATTTGACAGACTTTGGATTTGGATGATGGCATGAAACGCTATATGGTTGAGTCTTTGGAAGGGTCAAATGCCCAGTTTAAGATTGATAATGGACTGTTGTGGAAGGACAGTCATTTGTGCATCCTAAGAGTGGGTAAAATTCAGGAGGAGTTGATGTATGAGGCCCATTACACTAAGTACGCAATCCACCCGGGGAGCACAAAGATGTACAAAGACATGAAAAAGCTATTCTGGTGGCCAAGACTGAAAAAAGACATAGCGTTGTATGTGGCTAAGTGTCAAACTTGTGCTTTAGTGAAGACTGAATGCCAGAAGACCGGAGGATTCTTGAAGTCTTTTCTTATACCGAAGTGGAGGTTCGACGATATATCCATGGATTTCATGCATGGTTTTCCGAGATCGCAGAAGGGAAACGATGCCATCTGGGTGATCGTAGATCATTTTATGAAAGTGTCACACTTCATCCCGAGTAGGAAGGACGATTCGGCGGAAAAGCTAGCAAAGTTGTATGTGGATAATAATGTATGACTGCATGATGTGCCTCGTAGCATCGTTAGTGACTGAGATGGGCGCTTCACGTCTAATAACTGGAGGTTAGTACATCAAGTACTGGGGACCAAGTTTAAGTTCAATATAGCCTTTCATCCACAGACAGATGGTCAGACCGAGAGAGTCAACAGGACGATGGAGGACATGCTTCGCATGTGTGCCTTGGATTTCAGAAAAATGTTGGAGGATCACCTATATATGATTGAGTTCGTGTACAATAATAGCTACCAAGCGAGTATTCAAATGGCGCCCTTCGAGGCTGTTGGGTCAATTGCCCACAATGTCCAAGATTTGAAGAAGCCAAATATGTCAATGAGCGTACACAATGGTATATTTAATACATGGTCAAGTTCATACATGCAGGTTTGTCCTATAACATTAATGGGACAGATCGCCTAAGTCAGGTAAACTCTTACGTAAGGCGTGGATAGACAAAAATCTATCTAAGTCCACAGACGTTGAGTGAAGGCTACTCACTCAATGCCAGTTGACTTATAACGCTGAGTGGAGCCTTTAGAGTCAAAGCCAAAGTAATGGCAGGTTGGAAAAGTGGCTAAGTCCACAGGCATTGAGTGAAGTAAACTCACTCAACACCATACTACAAAAGGCTGTGAGATATGCTAATGTTGTAATAACCTAAGTAGAAATGATCAGAAATGTGGCTAAATCCACAGGCGTTGAGTGTAGCTCAGTCACTCAACGCCATAACTTCATAATCATTGAGTATAGCTCAGTTTGCCACAGGAAAACTGTAAATATTTACCAAGTCCATAGGCGTTGAGTGAGGCAAGCTCACTCAACGCCATGTGATAATGCGTTGACTAATTCTCAAAGGGGGTGTTCTTTTTAGACACATAAATTTGGCTAAGTCCAAATGCGTTGAGTGTAGCTCACTCACTCAACACCAGATAATAAAAATGTCTATTAAGTAGTTTAGCATTGAGTGGAGCTTACTCACTCAACATCAAGTAGCAGAAAATTGGCTAAGGCAAAAATCATTGAGTGAGGCATGCTCACTCAACGCTCTCAATGTTTATGATGCTGGAGACGTAGAAAATTGGCTAAGGCAAAAAGCGCTGAGTGAGGCATGCTTACTCAACGCTCTCAATGCCAAACATGTAGATGTGGCTGAAGAATATACTAAGGCAAAAAGCATTGAGTGGATCTTGCTCACTCAACGTTGTTAACGCCTAGATAGACAGAATTCTGTCCAAGTGTTTTGGCGTTGAGTGAAGCTCATTCACTCAATGCCTATTCTACTGATGCTCGATTTTGGCTAAGTCCACGGGTGCCGACGTCAGCAAAATTGACAAAGTCAACTAATTTCAAATCGAGTACGAAGAAGCTATAGAACACGACAAACTCTGCCGAGAAGCTACTGTACATCTTTTTCCATTAAAGCAAGGTGCAACATGAAGCTGCAGGTGGGGCCTACTGATCTCTAAGAGCAGTTGATTTGCGAACTACAAAAGGAAGTGATGGGCCAGGAAGCAAGATAACTTTTAGGGCATTATTATTTCAAAAGGTAGCAGCCGGACTTCATCACTCTCGCCATTATCGCAAAGAAAGAGCTTGAAGTCTTCCTGCAGGAACAAAAATTTCAGTGAGTTATTACTTCTTCATCGGCTACAACATAATCAGAAAGGTTTCTGATAGAGGAAGAAAGTACAGCCATCTTCATCCAGTGGGCTCAGTTGGCTGATTGAAGAACACAAGTTCACCTTCTTCTTCAACATGATCAGAATCTTCATTCTGAGTTTCTTCCACCAGATTTTCTACCTGCTGCTGTGAAGCAAGATAGTGTTGAGATAACTCAACCCTAAATTTTGACACAAAGAAATTTCCCTGTGTCAAAACACTCAAAAATTCATCTTTCTATAGGATCCAACTGGATCTGAGTTTGTAGGGCCACTTACCTGAGGTAGGGCAAGATTGCTAGAGTAGTAGGAGAGTGATGCTCTCTGATTTGTAAGATCCAACTGGATCTGAGTTTGTAGGGCCACTGGCCTGAGGTAGGACAAGATTTCCTTAGTAGTTAGAGAGTGAAGCTCTCTGAGTTGTAGGATCTAACTGGATCTTAGCTGTAGGGCCACTAGCCTTAGGTAGGGCAACTTGTCTGAGCTATAGAGAGTGTAACTCTCTGAGGTAAGATCCTTTAGATCTGAGGTAGGGCTTTCCTCCCAGCCTGAGTGTAGGGCTTTTGGCCTGAGGTAGGTGATCAAATGATCACTGAGTTATAGGAACTTGTGGCTGAGCTGTATGTCTTGGAGGAGACTGAGAGATCCTGAGGGATCTGAGGTGTAAGCTCATTGGAGCAGTGTTTTGGAGAAGTGCCTTGATCAATAGGAAGTTAGGAAGGTGGGAGGAGAGTGGGTGTACCCACAAGTTGGTGAACCACTATAAATCTATGTGTGCTTTTCTGTATTTTTTTTACTTGTGTAGGTTCTTGAAAGCAAACTATTGCCAACACATTTAGAGCTAAAGGAAAAAAACTAAAAAAAGAATAATAATAGTTAAATAACCTATTCACCCCTAGGTTGCAAGCTACCTTGAAAACAAAGACTTTCAGAGGCCCTATATGCTAGGAAGTACCGTACTCCGTTGTCATGGTGGGAGACTGGCGAGTTCAAGTTGTATAAGCAGAAGGATGTCGAAGATGCGACTTCGATTATGCAATCAATCCAAGAGCGATTGCTGATTGCATAAGATAGGCAGGCAAAATACTATAATGCCAAGCACAAGAACGCCGAGTTCGCCGTGGGCGATTGGGTATATTTGAAGATCAAGCCGTTCAAAGGTGTGTCAAGGATACGACGGCTGAAAAGGTTGAGTCCAAGATACCTTGGACCATTTGAGATATTGGAGCGTGTTGGAGAAACCACCTACTGGTTGAAACTGTCCACAGAACTGGGTGGTCTATATGATGTATTCTACATATCGGTGTTGTGGAAGGCGGTGCAAGATCCTGTGCTAGAGATTGCTACAGATCAAGTACCGGAGGATGGTGGGTTGACAACGAAGGTCAAATCTATTCGCATTGAGGATGTAGATGTCAAGCGACTTCATAACAAGGAAATCTGGATGGTCAAGGTCTGATGGGACAAATGTGGCAGAGAGGAAGTATCATGGGAGCTGGAGGAAATCATGAGGTCGGAGTTCCCCGAGTTGTTTGACTAAGGTACACGTTGTAAATGTTATGAGTTCTAATTCTTTAAATTATTTTTTCCCAGCAATGCATAATTTCGGGACGAAATTCTTTAAGTGAGGGATATTTGTAACACCCTAAAGTTTTGTAGGTAGGAAAAAGGGTTATTGCGCGGCGGTCGGATAATACCACACGGCGGTAGTGACAGGCATTGAGAGCGTTGAGTGGACTCAACTAGCGTCGAGTAGTATCGCACGGCAGTAGCGGGTTATCGAGTGGCGATAGCAGGTGTTGAGAGTGTTGAGTTAAGCTATCGCCCGACGGTAGTATTATTGCTGGCGGTAGCAGGGTCAATTAAATTGACAAAGCTCTTGGGTTGTTACCTCACGACGGTAGATGCTAACATGCGACGTTAGCGTGGGTGGTCGTTTCGTAACCGGCGCTAGGTACCGCTTGGAGATATTTACCTATCGCGTGGCGTTAGCGATTCTGTAGCCGCATAGCCATGTGTCGGCATGTGATTGGAGGACCTGGGCGGTTACACGTAAAATGAGGCATTGAATAACTGTACCATGCGATGATAGTTAGGTACCACGCGGAGGTAGCTTGGTTTAAAGCTCTTATTTTGTCCATTTCACTTCATTCCCTTTGGAGTTGAGAACTTGGCCTGGATTTTTGGAGGAGGAGCAACAGTATTGAAAAGGAGAGTTTAAGCCGCCGTTTGAAATTCGGAGTTCGGATTCGCAAAGCGAGTTCGGTTTTACGGAGGCAAGGCCAGAGCGGTCGATTTCAACCGTCTAGATTTCTCCCATGGCGCAAAAGAGGACTTCAAGGGTAATGACCCTCGTCCTTGGACATGTGAAGTCCTTTATTTTGGCATTAGAGGGTAGATACTCCACGAACACGTGGATGTGGTTCTCCCGACGGGTAGATCCATGTATCCTCGTTGGATTGCATTTATATTCGGAATCAAAGTATGGAATAAACATGCTTGGTGAAGCCCATCCGGACGGGTTGGTATGGATTGGTGATGTTTGTATGCTTTGTATGTCGGAGATGACTCCGTGGTTATCGCATAGATTTCTAAGTCACAGGGTGTGCAGTTGACTGTGTTGAGAGTACTGGGGGTAGT
This sequence comes from Platanthera zijinensis, assembly GCA_039513925.1. Lineage (NCBI taxonomy): Eukaryota > Viridiplantae > Streptophyta > Magnoliopsida > Asparagales > Orchidaceae > Platanthera > Platanthera zijinensis. The sequence goes on along the minus strand of CM077079.1, from coordinate 104,381,566 downwards.
CTCCTGGAAAACACCCATTTAAGGATAAGAAGCGATAGTCTTACCCCTACCATGTGGCGATAGTGCTACAACTTGCGGTCGCTCCCTGTGAGCATTGTATTTTTTGTTGAGAATCCTGTCTCGTGGGGACTTGAGGGCTAATGTTGTGAGGCCTGTCTCTCTGAGACCTAGGGGCCAAGTTTGTGGGCGAGAGCTTAATTTGCTCAGCTTTGGTGGCCGTGAGTGCTACCCTAGGATCATAATAATGTTATGAATCGTACGGATGGGAAAGGGGATACTGACCCGCATCGTAGCTTGTTGCGCTCGACGATTTGAGCACCGGGAAATAGCTGAACTGTACCCAACCCTATGTTGATCGACTTAGAGTGAGTCAGAGTGTGGATTTTAAGCCACAATGACTTTGTCGTAGCCATAGGGCCGTTGTCTTTGGCTTTGGCCCTAAAAGACTTGAATGCTCAAACATTGTTAACCATCACAGAGAATGAAGGTGTGACCCTTGAGGTCCTGTTCACCAAGAAGGTGCCCTGAGAGAACGGGGCATTTGGCATTTGTGCCAATGTCTGTGGCGAATGGTGCTTAAATTGCACCTTCTGATTGCCATTTTGTGATTATGCTTATGCCTGTAGGGAAGGAGCACCGCCAACCCGAGTGAGTGGTGGGTTCATTATAATTTGGTCTGCTAATGCTAATCGTTGCTTTTGTTTGCCACCTTTGTGGTGGAATGTTTCTTGCAGGTGTAGCTGAGCCAAGCAGAATATAACGGGCTGAAGCCTAGGATAGCTAAGTTGGCCCTTGAAGGCCAAAGAGAAATGCCCGTTTTGTTTATTTAATACTCATGTGTGGCCAGCCTGCGTGCCGATGTATGCAAGACAGTTTAGTTTGAGTAAACCTTGTAAGGCCTTAAGGCTAAGACTTCTTTGTGTATTTATTATTCATTCCTAGTTGTGGTAGTGGACATTCATGTTGTTGTTGGGTTCTATTTATAACCTTTAAATTACTTCCGCTAGAATGCACTCTATGTTAGGATACAAAATATTGGATTATGGTTTCAATTTAGTAACTCCTTGGTCTGTCCGTAGTATATAGCGTCGGGACCCGATCGTACCTTCTGTTATATGCTATGTGATATATGGGGGTGTTACACCCCCCCTCCATGTGTTTAGCTTCCCTTGAAACTAAAGACTTTCAAGTGGTATCAGAGGAAGGTTGCACAAGAAAGACTTAACAATTTGAGTAGATCTCAAAGGGTAGCCAAAAGAAGTACACTTATGGGTTCAGGAGAGAACCATAAGGAGCTGGGTTCCATAAAGCTTCCTATCTACAGGAAGGAGAGCTTTGAAATATGGAAGGAGAGGGTCAGATTGTTCATGGAAGCATCTCACCCAAGGATCTTTATTATAATGAAAGAGGGACCTTTAATTCCTATGAAGGTCTCAGTTCTGGATGCAATAGTCCAGATAGTAAAGAAATATTCAGATATGACCAAGGATGAAGTCATCTTGGCAACCATGGATAAGATTGTACATAACATCATTGTTAGTGTCATAAATGACTCAACCTTCCAGAACTTGGTTCATTGCCAGACCTCCAAGTAGATGCAGGACACTTTGGTGGTCTACATGGAGGCCACAGAAGAGGTTTGTTGGTACCCCAGTTTGATTTGAGTTTAGTCTTGTCTTTTTTAGTCCCTTGACCCAAGAAATATCTATGGTCATTGGTTAGTAGTCTAGCTGTAGAGTCCTCACTTTTCCAGATTGAGAATTTGGTTAAGTAGTTTTTCGTTCGACTATAGTCGAACGCCGCTCGACTATCGTCTATCGGCTGATCGACGATCGTCTATCAGTTGGTCGACGCTCTGTCTGCGTTGATAGTTCGACTATCTGTTGATAGGTCGACTATCTGCTTGGCGTGGTAGTTCGACTATCTGTTCTGATAGATCGACTATCTGATAGTTCGACTATCTGTTGATAGGTCGACTATCTGTTCCGCTTTGATAGGTCGACTATCTGTTGATAGGTCGACTATCTGTCGTCTTTGATAGTTCGACTATCTGTCATGATAGTTCAACTATCTGATAGTTCGACTATCTGTTGATAGATCGACTATCTGGTCTGTTTTGTTAGTTCGACTATCTGTCCTGATAGTTCAACTATCTGATAGTTCGACTATCTGTTGATAGATTGACTATCTGGTCTGTTTTGATAGTTCGACTATCTGTTGATAGGTCGACTATCTGTTTTCTGAGGTAGGTCGACTATCTGCTTGATAGGTCGACTATCTGTTTGTGCTTGATAGTTCGACTATCTGTCCAGATAGATCGACTATCTGATAGTTCGACTATCTGCTCTGATAGGTCGACTATCTGCCGGGGTAGTTCGACTATCTTCTTCGATAGGTCGACTATCTGGATCGTTCGACTATCTGTCTGATAGTTCGACGATCTCCGTGCGTCGGTCGACGATCTCCGAAGGTCGTTCGACGCTTTCTGTCTGCCTTTATATTTTGTATTTATTTATTATATTTAATTAATTAATACATTATCTGGCATATCTTTTCAGTTGATTTATGATAATATTTCCAGGCATATCTGCTCTATTCTTTTTGCCTGAGTAAAATCTTTTTAGATAAAGTTGTTTGTCTTATTAGATGACTTTGTATTTTACTTTATCTGCTGACAGTCCTTTATAGCCGTTAGACTGAAAAGTCTTCCTTCTGCTATAAAGAGTATTTCTCTGATGTGACTTTATTTAGTCCTTCTGTTATTTGATTTGATCCTGCAGCTTCCTAGAAAAAGGTTTATTCCCTTTATAGAATGATTTTGCTGCAGAGATTGTTTTGTCTTCTTGATATTTACAGCCCAGGTCTCAAGACTCAGAAGAAGACAAGTAATTCAAATGGAAGAGAGCCGTTGCTTGTTGCTGTTATAAAAAGGACCCTTTGAAGAAGGATTCAAGCTAGCTAACTAGTTACCCAGATACTTTCAAGCATTCAAGCCTTCATCAAGATCAAGTCTTCTGCTCTCAGCAATTTCCATCTAACTGAGAAGTGTTAAGATCTTCTACTCTTCTTCAACCTGAGTTCTCTTGCTTTCAGGAAGTTCAAACTCAGAGTTCTTTTGAAGAAGAAGAAGAAGAAGATAGCTGCTTGAAGATCTTTAATTTTATTATTTTTATCTTCTTGTAGTTTTTCCTTCAGAGCTTTCTGAAGTGTTTTCTGCACTGAAGCAAGACTTCACCTGGACATCTTTGAGCCAGGGGGAGCCTTGATTCTTTAGAGCTTTCTAGCTCAGTGCAAGTTTTTGTGCTTCTCTAATCTATTGTAAAATAGAGAAGACATCTTAACCTTCTTCCCCCTCCTGTACAGGGTTATTACTCCCTTCAAAAGTATCCCTTGGTGGCAGGGCACCTGATCAAAAACCTGTGCTTGGTTTTTAGACACCTGATCAAAAGTTTAAAGGGTTTCAGGATCTACCTGAAGCAGATCCTGTTGGTGGCAGGGCACCTGATCAAAAACCTGAGTGGATTCCTACCGTGTGGGTAGAAGAGTGGACGTACCCAAGTTGTTTGGGGAACCACTATAAATTTCCTTGTGTCGTCTGGATTCACTTGTTTAATTCCTGCATTGTGGCTGTGAATAGATATAACTAGGATTGCTAGTTGCTGATTAGGTTTTCCAAGCCTTAACTGTAATTACAGTTAGCTTGAGTTTGTGCACATCACTCGTGTTAGGCTATAGGGTTAAATCTATATCTATAATCTTTTCATTCCGCACTTCACTCCAAGGGAGTTGGGTAGACCATTAAGTTTTGTCTAGTGCAAAATTTGATAACTCTATTCACCCCCCCTCTAGAGTAGTATCTATCCCTTCACTTTCAAGGTTAGAGATGACATGAAGTCCATGCTTAGCCAAGAGTATGAGGCTTTCAGGCAGTCCAAAAATGATATCATAGATGGATGCCATGAAAGATTTTTCAGAATAGTGAATGAGCTGAGGACATATGGGAGGGTCTTCATCCATTATGAGCTGAATGATAAGTTTCTCAGTTCCCTAACTAGAGACTGGGATACAAAGATCTGTGTCATCAGAGAGGTGGCAAAGTTGGTTGATACTCCCCCTCACACTCTATTTGGAAAGCTGCTCTCCTATGAGATGTAGCTATCTGCAAGGAAGGAGGAGGAGACTATCATCAACTCCCAGGCCAAGGAAAATACTTTGGCCTTAAAAGTTGACAACACTAAGAAGAGCAAGGAGAGTATTGCCTCTCCTCCAAGGAGGTCTGCTGATTCAGACAGCACAGGGCCAAGTTCATCAGACTACAACAGCTCTGATGAAGAATTTGCTGCCTTCTCTAGGCAGTTCCAGAAGCTGATGAAGAGGAAGTAGTAGAGGAGCAGGCCTTCCTCCTCCTCTCATAACAGGAAGAACCACTCCTAAGGAGAAAGGTATGATTCTAAAACTAGTTAACATATTTCCTCTAAAGTTGTCTGTTATTGTTGTAGCAAGTCAGGGCATGTGATAGCTGACTGCCTAGTCAAAAGAAGAGAGGCTGGTGGAAAAAGGTCCACCAGCAAAGGCAAGAAGGAAAAGTCCTTCATTATAAAGAAGGCTGAAAAGAGGTTGAGTCAAAGTGACTCATCTTCAGAGTTTGAAGAGGAAGAGGCCTATATTGGGCTCATTGCTACTGAAAAAGAAGCTTGAGAAGAAGTTGAAGACTATCCTACTGTCAGGATAGGGATCAGGGCCCATCTGTCACATTCAGATAGTGACTCGGAGGAGGATTAAGATGAAGAAGATTCCAACAACTGTTATGGGCTGATGGCCAGGTCTAATTGTTGGGTCCATTGTTCCCAATGTCCCTGATTTGTGAGAAGTAAAACTGGTCAATGTCACACACATCAACTGTATTTGATATGTATTTGAGGTCATGAGTGCAGGTTAGTCCATATCATATTGATTGGACAAGTGGACACAACAATTGGCTACTGGACATAGCAAAAATCCACTAAGTCCACAGGCGTTGAGTGGAGCAATCTCACTCAATGCCAGAGGTAAGGAATCAATATTATCTAGCTTGAAATTTGCCTAAATCCACATGCGTTGAGTGAGTATAGCTCACTCAATTCCATAAAACAATTGGCGTTTAGTCTATCTTAGCCTAACTGGTAGATAGCCAAAAATATGGCTAAGTACACAGGCGTTGAGTGTAGTCTACTCACTAAATGCCATATAGCAAAAAACTGTGAGCCAGGCCGAATCAGTCAAAGCCTAGAGAAATAGGCTGAAAATGTGGCTAAGTCCATAGGCATTGAGTGTGGTCTACTCACTCAACGCCATACAAATTTTAGTATTGAGTGTTGTTGTGCCTATCAATGCCACAAAAAAGTTGGGCAAAATTTTAACTAAGTCCACTGGCATTGAGTATAGCTTACTCACTCATTGCCATGACAAAAAATCTGCCTCGGTAGCAAGGCGTTGAGTGTAGCTTACTCACTCAATGCCATGGAGCTATAACATTGACTGTATCTTTGCTTATGTGTTTTTAGACACAGATATTTGGCTAAGTTCAAAAGCATTGAATGTAGCTTACTCACTTAACACCAGATAATAGAGAAATTATGTTAAGTAGTTTGGCATTGAGTAGAGCTTACTCTCTCAACGCCAAGGCTAAAAAAATTTTGCTAAGGCAAATAACGTTGAGTGAGGCGAGCTCTCTCAATGCTCTCAATGCCTTGACACAAAAATATTTTCTAAAGCAAATAGCGTTGAGTGAGGTGAGCTCTCTCAATGCCTAAATTTCCTAAGTTGCTAAAAACTTTCTAAGGCAAATAGCGTTGAGTGAGGCGTGCTCACTCAATGCTCTCAATGCCTAGACAGACAGAATTTTGTCTAAGTGTTGTGGTGTTGAGTGATGCTTACTCACTCAATGCCCTTGCTTTTAATGCTTGAATTTTTTCTAAGTCCACAGATGCTGAGTCATGCTGACATCAGTAAAGTAAAAAATTCAACCAAAATTCAAATGTTGCGGGAATGCTGCTAGAGGTGCTGGCGGCCAGCTACCATCATCCTTTGCACTTGGAAAGATATATTTTCATCTTTAAGTGTTGGGGCCCACACACAGCAAAGAGCCATTGAATCAAGAGTAAATTAAAAGAATGTGTTGTATGGCTAAATCTCAGCCATCAATCCTGGTGGTGGGCCCATTGCTTGATTGGCTATCAAAGAATAAAAAGAAGCAAATTGGCTAGAGCGAACAATCGAATCCTTGTTTAGATTTTCTGAAAACGAAAGTGTCGCCGAACTTCATCTTCTTCCTCGCCTTTCTTGTCGAGCCTGAAGAAGCTGTTCTGCAAAAAAAACTTAGCAAACGAAAGAGATCGCTGAAGCAATCACCATCTGCAACAGCAGGTTCAGAAGCAATTCTAAGGAAACAGATCAACAAGCTCTATAAAGAAATGATAGTTATTTGAAGAAAGATTCAACTGTCGACTTCATTGTCTTCAACAACAAAAGCTTGGACTGATATCTGCGCAGTCCAGGAAGAAGTTGACACAGAGTTCTTGCTCTGGTGTCTAATCAAATCACCTTTTATTTCTTCTGTATAGATTTTTTGTGAGTTTGAAGTTGTAAGTCTGTGTTATAAAAGCTAAGGTCTTTGTGACCTGTGGTTTGACTTAGTACCGAGTGAAAGGTCCTTATGACCTGTGGTTTGGCTTAGGGCCTAAGTGGTAGGTCTGTGTGACCTATGAGGTCCCACGGGATCTATGCTATAAGCTCTTAAATAGCCGAGTTTGGGGGGAATAGCCTAGTCTAACACACTGTTAGAACGATGCAAAGGGACAGTGGACGTACCCAAGATTGGGGAACCACTATAAAATTGTTGTGCCGTCTGTAATTATTCGTGAAAGCTAAAACTAACCTAATCACTAAGCACAGAAATCAGCTAACAATTAAAAAGATTTAAATAGAGACAAAAACCTATTCACCCCCACCCCCTCTAGGTGTTTAGCTAGACTTGAAAACAAGACTTTCACTAATGAAGAATCCAGCCGGAAATAGCCTGGTTCAGAAAAGGTATTCTCTCTATCCAGCCCATCTTCATACTCAGATTATCAGACTAGTCCAAATTCTGAGGCATCATCATTAAGTGATGAAGATGTGTCAGAATCTGAAGAAGATGTCAATCAATTGATTGATAAGTATGGTGCCCTTCTGGATGCCTTCAGAAGAAGCAAGAAGCTGGCTAAGAAGCATGTTGAGGAGATTATCTCCCATTAGCTAGCTATCTCCCAGCAGGATGAGGCAACATCCTTGCTAGATCAGAAGGATAGGGAAGTCAGCCAACTGAAAACAATTTCACTTATTCAAATTGGCACCATCAAGTTCAAGAATAGTCTCATTAGGGATCTTGAAGAGAAACTCCATAGGTAGAAAAGGATAGTGGCTAGTTATTCTAAGCCAAGTAATGTATTGCCCCTGATAGTCTCCTTCTCCTCTCAAAAGGGTAAGAAGGTGTTGGAATTCAAGGGAAGCACAAGAGCTTCCTATTCCAAAGGGAAAGGCAAAGCTCCTGTTCAGCCTCTGGCATCTAAGCCTCCAATTCCTTTCAGGAAAGTTCAGTTTCCTTCAAAGATGTATGACCAAGAAATCATCTATGGTCACTGGATGAATGGTAGATCCACTGGTGTGAACAAAGATGTTCACAGCCATGGTGGAAGATATAGTAGGTGAATGAGTGCCTTTCAGGCTCCCCATGAGTAAATTCAAATGGCCCATCATGGACCATTTATCTTTGGTGCACCAGCCCCCTCACTCAAGAATAAGGCAGTGGCCTTCACTCAAGACCTTCCAACAAAGACTCAGACCAAGGGTAAGTCTCTCAGTAGACCAGATCTGGCTGTCTCTAATGCTATAAATATCTTGTCCTCTGTAAAGAAGACTGCTGTAAATGGCATTCATAGCAAGCCAAGAAAGTCTGTAGAAAGACTCACCTTCAGTCAGATCCTTGTTGAAAGGAACTTGAAGAAGGTTTCTACTCCTCTTACTTCTATACAATCAGCAGTTAACCAGACTGCAGGACCTGTTCAGAAAAGATGATACAATATTCATGAGTGTTGGTGCTGTGGTATGGTGGGGCATTTTGCCCTAGATTGCTTGCATAATCAAAGTGTGCCCAGAGCAAATTTTAGTATTCCTGTCAGAAAATCTACAGAAAGATAGTTTATGTTTCAGACTAATTAGAACCTAGAACCAAATAAATATTGGGTTCCTAAGGTAAGATAATTTATATGTTGTAGGTTAGTCCAAGTGCCCATACCCCCATATGGTACCTGAACAGTGGTTATTCCAGGCACATGACTGGAACAAGGAGAAATCTAAAGGAGTACACTCCAGTGAAGGATGGACCCAAAGTTATCTTTGGTGGTTCAGATAGAGGAGTGACAAGAGGCTATGGTAATATTACCAATGACATAGTCACTATCTCAAAAGTGGCTTATGTTGAAGGGTTGCAACACAACCTGATAAGCATAAGCCAACTTTGTGATCTTGGCTATGTCATTGCATTCCACAAGGATGGGTGCCAAATCTAGAGGTCAAGTGACCAAGAGGTAATCTTGACAGGTACTAGGAATGGAAATGTTTATTGCTTAAACTTTTTATGTCTTAATAAAGACTCTCCTATATGTCTAGTTACAAATGAGAAAGTCTTATATTGTGTACAATGGCACAAGAGACTTGCACATTTGAACTATAAGACCATTGACAAACTCTTTATTGAAGAGTTATTTAGGAATGGTCCCAAGTTAAAATGCACCAAGGAAGACATTTGCTCAGCATGCCAAAAGGGCAAGCAGACCAAAGCTTCCTTCAAGAGCATTGGGACCAAAGACTCTGTGAGGTATTTATACCTCCTGCATATGGACTTGTTTGGTCCTATGTCAGTTCATAGTCTAGGTAGGAAAGTCTACACCCTTGTGGTGGTTAATGACTATTCCAGGTTTGCTTGGGTTTTCTTTCTTAAGAAAAAGTCTGAAACCCTTGATGTCTTCAAGAATTTTGTCAAGCAAATTAAGAATGAGCTAGACAGTACTGTGGTCGAAATCAGAAGTTACTATGGGAATAAATTTCAGTATGAAAGCATGACAAGTTTCTATGAAGAGAAGGAGATTCATCAAGAATTTTCTTCTCCAAAAACACCCCAACAAAATGGGATTGCTGAGAGGAAGAATAGAACTCTCATAAAGGCTGGTAGGACCTTGCTAAGTGACACATCTCTCCCAGAATATTTCTGGGCTAAGGTAGTAAATACTGCATATCATGTACTTAATAGAGCCTCTATCACCAAAAGCCATAAGAAGATTCCCTATGAGATTATGAAGGAAAGAAAACCAAATCTGGCATATCTCAGAATCTTTGGTAGCAAGTATTATGTGATGAATAATGGGAAGTCCTAAGTGACTAAGTTTTCTGCCTAGTCCTATGATGGGATTTTTGTTGGGTACAACAATCATAGTAAGACCTATAAGATCTACAACTTGGAAAGTCAAGTGGTAGAAGAGACTGTTAATGTAGTATTTGATGAGTTAACTATGATTAATAGTGAGCTGGCAAGCTCCTCTTTTAGACCTGTAGGTACAGAGCTGATGATGGATAAGCTAACCATCAAGAAAGCTGCTCTAGCAGTCCAAGATGGAGTGGACATTCCAGGAGAAGTACAAGCCACACTTGAAGTTGATGAAGATCAGCAAGATGCAACCACTGAAGCTCAAAATGCTGAAGAAATATTGCCTCCAGCTGTCAGGCATCTAAGGGATCATCCAAGATAATGGTGATGCCAACCAAGGAGTGGTGGCAAGGAGCATAAGTCTTAATGTAACATTATATTTAAGTTTCCTATCACAGGTTGAGACCAAGAGTTTTGAAGATGCCAACATAGATTAGTTCTGTATTGTAGCAATACAAGAGGAACTGAACCAGTTTAAGAGGTGTAAGGTCTGGAAGCTGGTTCCAAGACCACAAGGACATAATGTCATTGGAGTCAAGTGGATTTACTGGAATAAACTTGATGAAAATGGCATTATAATAAAGAACAAGGCTAGCTAAGGGGTACAAATTAGAAGAAGGTATTGACTTTGATCAAACCTTTGCCCATATAGCAAGATTAGAAGCCATCAGACTTTTTCATGCATATGCTGCATACAAAGGATTTAAAGTCTACCAGATGGATGTGAAGTCTGCCTTCCTGAATGGTGACTTAAAGGAAGAAGTCTATGTTGAACAGCCTTTAGGTTTTGTTGATTCTAACTCTCCTGATTTTGTTTATAGACTTAGAAATGTTCTATATGGGTTGAAGCAAGCCCCTAGAGCATGGCATGAGACATTGTCCAGCTTCCTCATTTAGAACAAATTCTCTAGGGGGAATATAGATAAGACCCTATTCCTAAGAGAATCTAAGGGAAAGATCATCCTAGTCCAAATTTATGTAGATGACATAATTTTTGGGTCTACTGATGACAACCTTTGTAGGAAGTTGGCTAAACTTATGCAAGAGAAGATTGAGATGAGCAATATGGGTGAGCTTAAGTTCTTCTTGAGCCTCCAAGTAAGGCATACTGAAGATGGATTGTCTATTTCACAGTTTAAGTTCACTATGGAGTTGATTAAAATGTTTGGAATGGAGAATGCCTCCACCATGAAATCTCCCATGGGGTCAAGTATGGCTACAGACAAAGATAAGGAAGGGAAACCTGTTAATGAAACTTTGTATAGAGGGATAATTGTCTCCCTTTTATATTTTACTGCAAGTAGGTCAAACATCATGTATGCTACATGTGTTTGTTCTAGGTAGCCCTAAAGAATCTCACTACTTTGCTGCTAAATGATTTTGAGGTATTTTAAGGGCACACCAGATCTTGGCCTATGGTATCATAAAAATAGGGATTTTTAACTAACAAGCTATTCGGACGAAGATTTTGCAGGCTACAAAGAGGATGGGAAGAGCACATCAGGCACCTGTAAGTTCTTGGGAGGATGACTTGCATCTTAGAGCAGAAGAAGCAGACCAGTGTTGCAATTTAAACAGTTGAGTCAAAGTATATCTCAACTGGTAGCTGCTGTGCATAGTTGCTGTGCATCCAGCATCAGCTCTAGGACTCGAACATCCAGATAAGTAAGACTCTCATGTACTATGATTCAATTAGTGCAATCTCTTTTGTTAGGAATCCTATCTCACACAGCAGGACTAAGCACATAGAGATTAGGTATCATTTTATTTGGGAGCATGTGGAAAAGGAAGACATATGTCTAGAGTTTGTCCCCACGGACAAGAAAGTGACAGATATCTTTACTAAGCCACTAGATGAAGTCAAGTTCAACAACTTCAAGTTTGAGTTGGGTATGTTGAACTTGGTATAGCTTCAGTAGCTCTTAATTGTGTTTTATTGCAGGATTTACTTTGCTTGCAGGTTGATAAGTTTTTTTAACTGATATTAATATTCTCAAGTCTTTCAATTGGTAACAAGACTTAGATGGACTCAAGTGTCCAGTAAAGAGAATGACAGCTGATGCTCCAGTTGAGGGGGAGCAAGTCAAGATGCTCCTATTGAGGGAGAGCAAGTCCAACAGCTATAATAGTGGATTAAAGATCAACATGACTCAGCATCTCCTCAGAACATGATAAGTAAATTTTGATTTAAAGAGGATAGATTTGGTGTTATATAATCTTTTATGTATTTAAGTCTATCTCTTTTTTACTTACTTATAACTTGTGGATTAAGGCAAGAGTACCTATCGCATAGGAGTATAGTATTTTGTAGAAAATATCAAGGTCGTATTTTTCCTAGGATCGGTGTTAATTATTCTACTTTTTAGAACGGACTATTATGTTATCGAAAGAACGGAGTGGAGTTTTTAAAACAAAAAAACAATTATAAAAGACAAAAAACGTGGTTTTATATAGATAAGGACTCAGAAGGTAGTCCTTGATTTCGGAATTTCTATAGGAGAATATTAATTAACCTATTAAAGAACAACTTTATTTCTTGATTACCAAACTTAACGAGAGGGTCCCTTTGGTAGCATCACTGACTCAAAAGTACGACCGGAGAGGCTTGCGTTTAAAACGGGTTAATGTAAAACGTAGTGTCTCTTCACCTGGTATATGATCAATTAATAGAAAACCCTTGTTAGAATAACTAGAACGTAGAGTTGACATAGTTGAAAATAATATCCAGCCCAGAGCTCATCTTGAAGTGCTAAGGGATCTTAGCCTCTTATCAGGATGGGGGCGGTATAAAGTGCAGAAAATAATATCTACCTATCTATCTTAATCTAGGACTTAAGCTTTCGTCCTTGCCTTTCATTCGGGATAGGATAGTAATATCTAAAATATTGAAAAGCTTTCACACTATCTTAATCCAGGTCATAGACTTTTGCCTCGCCTTTCATTCGGGATAGTATGAAATAAAAAGGTTTTGAAAAATAGTTTTGAAAAGTTTTCACGCTATCTTAATCTAGGACATAAGCAGAGCTTCGTCTTTCATTCGAGATAGAATGAGAAAATAAAGTAAAATAAAATAGAAAATAAAAATGTAAAGTACTCAGAATTGAAATTGAAACATTCTATTTTATAAATTCAAAAATTATTACAACTTCCTACAAAGCTGAAAAGAAAGCTGAAAAAGATTACAACTTATAGAACTTTGAATACTAGAAAGCTACTACCAGTTCTTTGTCAGAGAGCTAGGGAGTCCAAACAGTTCTTAAGGAATCTGCTGGTGTTCGAATAATTTTACAAAGCTCTGGCCCTCTATTTATAGAAAATAAATAAATGCTTTTGGAAAAGTAGTTTTGGAAAAGTTGCCAAATAGCTTATGAAAAAGCTGCCAAATAGCTTTTGCAAAAGCTGAAAATCAGCTTATAGGACAGCTGGCTATTGGACAACTTGACACGTGGTGACTTGGATAAGGATGGAGCTGACTTGGCAGCTGGGTTGGCTGGCTGGATAAGAACTGCATCTGCTGATGGAAAAGCAGCTGATGGATAAGCTTGGCAGCTGGTTAATTGAAAAGTTGCTGGTGGGTTGCTGATGGAAAAGATGGCGGGTTAATAGGTTGGCGGGTAGCAGGTTGAGCTGGAGGGTTGCAGGTTGAGCTGGTGGGTTGCAGGTTTACAAGTAGCAGGTTGAACTGGTCCTGGCGGGTTGCGGGCTGGAGCGGGTTGCGGTTAAATTGGCGCAAAAATACAACGCCTGGACTTGAACCCAGAACCTGTTGAAACTCAACAAAACTCCCATTCCACAAGGCCAATTAATCTTTGATGTTTGAAACCTGCATATAGTATATTTATAATATATAAAATACAGATTTTATTAGACTTTAATTCTTACAATCCTATACTATTTTATAATATAATTATATTATTTACAATATAATTAAAAATATTTTTGTAATAATATTTTACATTCGTAATAAAACTTTATTTAAAAGATAATATACATAATATTACTTACATAATAATACTTAAATATTAATAATACTATACTTTACATATTATATTATAATTTATAAGTACATTGTAATTAATTTATATACATTATATTAACTCTTTTTCTTTACATTATTATTATTATATGTATTATTATTATTTACATAATTATTATTGTAATTATATATAGATTATTAGATCATATATATATATATTTTAAAAAAATAACATGATGGTTCAGCTCCGTTCAGGCCGTACAAACCGATCAGACCGTGAACATTACCACAAAACATAATATATTATAATAAAGTGATGGTTAAAATTGACAAACAAACTAATTGAAGAATATAACTAAAAACAAACCGTTTATTTAAGTTTTTACATGAAGTATTACAACCTTAAATTAGAATTGATATTAAAACATAGACCAAAACATGTATAAATAATCACTCATCAAATACCCTCATACTTATGTTTTGCTATTCCATAGCAAATGTAGAGTTGAGTATATTTACAAGTTATGAAAATTTCTATTTACTATCAATTTAATTCTTCAAGATAAAACAAGTATAAAAATCCGGTGAATAAAGAGTTTAATGCTATCGTATATATATCATTGATAGCAGAGTTAGAATTTATAGCCATAAAAAGTTTTGGAAAACAAATAGTAAGCACATATTAAAATCAGATATAACAAGAGTAGATTGACTTTATGATTACTGTATCTTTTATGAGATATGTTAGAAAATATACATCCTATTATTTATGCTCGCTCAAAATTTTAAACAAAAATAGAATATCAACTTTGGAAGAGTGGAATTTACGTATACAATAGGCTTTTTTAGAAGTGATAGATTTTTGTATTCTATCATCTTTTATCTAAGTTATGCGTTGTTATAACTACTAAGGAATGTAATTTCAAAGTGGCAAAAAATACAATGCATAATTGAGTTTTTATTTGAATCCAATGTATATTTGGAGGAGCACATACTCCTTTCCATATAATCTTTTCATAATTATTAGATGCCTATATTTATAGAATGAAATCTTATTCCCATTGACATAAGATCTTTTCTTTTACTAGGAGCACATACTCCTAGATACTTGCTTGTGTAAGAAAACATGCCAAGCAGAAATAAATTAATATTCAAGAGTTGGATAAAAAATTTTGAGAGAAACTATAATAGTTTGTATTTCCTATATTTCGATAAGAATGGAGAAAGGATAATTACAGTCTAAAATTATTTGGTGAACATAATATGTTTTGCTTCTATTGTATATATATGTATTTTTGATATGTTAAAGCAGGCTTGCTAAAATAATAACTCCGATTGTAATGAAATTTTTAAGGTAGAATTTACAAGTTTATTCCGGATATTTATATCTATCTAGTTATGAGAAGGAGTAGTAAATTTGAAAATTGAATAATTTGCATTTTTATCAACTCAGATTTTTGGAATGTATATAAATAGTTTGGTTTTGAAAGTTTTTACTTTTTTTGGATGAGTAATAAAATAAACAATGTTTTTATTTAAAAGAAAAATATAACATAAAAGTGATAAAAAAATGCAGCTAAAAGCACCCCCATACTTATGTTAGGCATAGGTATGAAGTGACAAATAAAGACAAAAAAACATATGTACAGAATATACAAAAGCATAAAAGTTGGAAATACACAAGTGAATTTATATTTCGAGGTTATGGAGTAGTGTTAGGGTCTCAGGTTCTTTTTGAAAAGGGTCCCCTATAAAATAAAGTTTTAAACGGTGCCCGTTTACTTTGAAAGTACCTAGTTAGGGGTTAGAAATAAGAACAATCCCATATGGCCAGACTTGTTTAACAGTAAAGGGGCCGGTCCATCGGGATTTTAATTTTCCTGGAAAAAGTTTAAGGCATGAGTTATATAGTAGGACAAGATCACCTGGTGAAAAAGATTTTGGAAATTTAATTTTCCTATCATGATAAAACTTAGATCGCTCTTTATAAAATTTATTATTTTCATAGGCGTTTGCACGCCATTCCTCAAGTTCATTTAGTTGAAATTTACGTTGTTTGGCGGCTAAGTTTGTATCTAAGTTAAGAAATTTTAGCGCCTAGTATGCGCGATGTTCTAATTCTACAGGTAGGTGACATACCTTTCCATATATCAAATGATAAGGTGTACAACCGATCGCAGTTTTGAATGTTGTTCGGTAGGCCCAAAGTGCATCATCTAATTTGAGGGACCAATCTTTTCGATTGGTATCTACAGTCTTTTCTAATATGCGCTTTAGTTCTCTATTGACTACCTCCACTTGATCGCTTGTTTGGGGGTGATAAGCGGTAGCGAGTTTATGAGTAACTCCATATTTAGCTAACACTTTAGCCATTTGGGTGTTACAAAATGAGTACCTCGATCGCTAACTATAGCCCTAGGCGTGCCAAAACGTGAAAATAAGGATTTCAAAAATTTAATGACGGCTCTCGCGTCAGCGGTGGGAAAAGCTTGCGCTTTAGCCCATCGTGAAACGTAATCGACCGCTACTAAGATATAATGATTTTTAAAAGGAGGTAAAGGGCCTATAAAATCTATGCCCCACAGATAAAAAATTTCACATTTTAAGTAAAAATTTTGGGGCATTTCGTCTCGACGGGAAATGTTACCTGACCGTTGGCAGCGGTTGCAAACGCTTACCAATTGTTGAGCGTCCTTGAATAAAGTAGGCCAAAAGAATCCTGCTTCAAGGGCTTTACGTGCAGTCCGGTTGGCTTGATAATGTCTGCCGGTTGGTCCTTCGTGGCAGTGCTGTAATACTTTTAGTCCTTCCTCATTCGAAATACATCTTCTAATTACTTGGTCGGCACAGACTCAGAATAAATACGAGTCTTCCCAAAAGTAGTTTTTTAAGTCAGAAAAGAATTTCCTTTTTTCTTGAATTATAAAAGCTTTTGGAACGCTCGAGCTACTAAATAGTGAGCCAAGTCTGCAAACCAAGGAGTAGAAGAGTTTGTTACCTTTTCGAGGGCGATGAGACTTTCTTCAGGGAATTATCTTCGATGTCGGCTTCCACGAGTGTATCTGTTACAGCATTCTCTAGTCGAGAAAGTTTATCGGCTGCTAAATTCTCTGCGCCTTTCTTATCTCGGATCTCTAAATCAAATTCTTGTAATAAGAGAATCCAACATAATAAATAGGGTATTGCATCTGCCTTAGTTAGTAAATATTTTAAAGCAGAATGATCCGTAAAAACTATAACTTTTGATAGTGTTATATAAGATCTAAACTTATCAAATGCGAATACAATCACCAGTAGTTCCTTTTCCATGGTCGTGTAATTGGTTTGTGTGGATGTGAGAGTTTTACTTGCATAATAGATAGGATGAAAATATTTGTCTACTCGTTGTCTTAAGACAGCTCCTACCGCATAATCACTCGCGTCACACATGATCTCAAAAGGAAAGGACCAGTCTGAGGCTACTAAAATAGGAGATTTGATAAGTTTGTCCTTAATAATGTTGAATGCTACGAAGCATTCACTATCGAATATAAATGGGGCTTCTTTTTCTAATAAATGAGTTAACGGTTTTGTTATTTTAGAGAAGTTTTGAATGAAGCGTCTATAGAAACCTGCATGGCCTAAGGAACTTCGAATAAATTTTATATTTGTTGGAGGAGGAATTTTTTCAATTATTTCTATTTTGACCTTATCGACCACGATTCCCTGGGAAGAAATTTTATGACCGAGAACTAAACCTTCGCGGACCATAAAGTGGCATTTCTTCCAATTCAACACTAAATTCGTGTCTTCGCAGCGTTGAAGAACACGAGCGAGGTTATCTAAACACGTATGAAATAAGTCTCCAAATACGGAGAAATCATCCATAAACACTTCCATAACGTCCTCTACTAACTTGCCTAAAATAGCCAGCATATATCTTTGAAATGTAGCTGGCGCATTACAAAGTCCAAACGACATTCGCCTATATGCGAAAGTACCAAAGGGGCAAGTGAATGTAGTTTTCTTTTGGTCTTCAGGGGCTATAGGGATTTGTAAATACCCTGAATAACCATCGAGAAAACAATAAAATTAGTGACCCGAGAGTCGCTCTAATATTTGATCTATAAACGGTAGTGGAAAGTGATCTTTACGGGTGGCATCATTTAATTTTCGATAGTCGATGAACATCCTCCAACCCGTAAGAGTACGTATTGGAATTAGTTCATTATTAGTGTTTGGCACTACCGTTATAACTCCCTTCTTAGGGACGACTTGTACGGGACTAACCCATGTGTTATCTTAAATTGGATAGATAATTTCTGCATCTAATAATTTCATTACTTCAGCTTTTATGACATCCTTCATATTAGGATTTAAACGTCGTTAGGGTTGGATATATTTACGAGGGTTATCTTCAAGAAATATTTTATGCATACAAATAGATGGGTTGATTCCTTATATATTAGAAATTTGCCATGCTAATGCATGGCGATGTTGTTTTAACACTTCTACTAATTTAGACATTTTCTTATCATTTAATTCGGCAGAAATGATAACAGGGATTTTAGATTCGGCTTCAAGGAAAACGTATTTTAAATGTACGGGAAGTGTTTTCAGCTCGAGGGTTGGTGGTTTTTCATACGATGTTGGGGTTTTTAGAGTTGTAGAAGTTAAAGAGATAAAAGGTTCTAAAGGATCATCGGTAGGCATTTCTTGTGAAAGGGGTAAGTCTACCAAGTCTGATTCTTCTACAGTTATTAAGAGTAAATCAGAATAGGGAAAACCCTTTTCCTCAAAAGAGGCTTCCGAAAGATAACAGGAATCGTCGTTTATTAAAGAATTTTTCATAGTGGGATCTATATCTATAGTAACCTCGTCATCTCCTACTCGTAAGAGAAGTCTACCGTTACTTATGTCTATTATCGTGCGAGAGGTTGCGAGAAAAGGATGATCGAGAATTATGGGAACATCGGCGTCTTCCTCTATGTCAAGTATAACAAAGTCTACCGGGAAGATAAACTTGTCTATTTTGACCAGAACATCCTTTACTATCCCTATTGGATATTTAATAGAACGATCTGCTAACTGGATGCTCATTTTAGTTGGGCTGGGGTTACCTAATCCTAGTTTCTGAAAGAGCGAGTAGGGCATTAAATTTATGCTAGCACCTAAGTCTTTCTAACGCATCTTATATTAACAGATTACCGAAGAGACACGGGATGGAAAATCGTCCCGGATCGTTTAATTTTGGGGGTAATTTATGTAATAAAACGGCTGAACATTCGGCATTAAGGAAAACTCTCGAAATATCCTCGAGTTTCTTTTTATTTGAAAGTAACGCTTTTAAATATTTTGCGTATTTAGGCATCTGTGCAATTGCCTCGCAGAAAAGTATATTAATTTTAATTTGTTTTAGCATTTTTAGAAAAATTTTATACTGTTCATCTTCTCGCTCATCTCTTAATTTAGATGGATAAAAATAACATGTGGGGAAGAAATTCGCGGGGGTTGAGGAGGCAGAGACATAACGAGAAATTGTGTAGGAAGGCAAACCTTAGCTTCTTTTTCTACCCTAACAGGTGGTGGTAGCTCCCTACCACTTCATAGTTTAACGGCTTATCAACTTGGTGGGTTACTGGAATGGACAGTTTCCCGCGGATTTGGTTCCGTATTTCCTGGCAAATTACCAGGTTGGCATTCCAATAACATTTTTGATAGTTGTCTAATTTGTGTTTCTAAGTTTTTAATTGATCCGGTCAGGTTCCGGATATTGGACTCATTGATACTGACATATTTCGTGAATACGTCTTCTATCGGGGTTGGCCTAAATTGGTGCGGTTGTGGTGGTGGTTGTGGGGGTTGCATTGCAAATCTAATTGGATTTACAATCGGAGGGCGTTGAACATTATTGGGGTTGCTCCATGAAAAATTAGGATGATTCCTATATCCTGGATTGTAAGAATTATTATTATTATTATTTGGATTATAGGAAGGTTTATATGAGTTCCATATAGTCGACTTCTTCATTATTATTATTAGTTGAATTAGGAGGATTCCAAGATGTAGAGGCAGTGGAAGCACTTATCCCCACACCTTGCCTAGTCAAATATTCTACTTGGAGAGCTAAGTTTGAAGAGGAGTCGAGCTCATAGATCCCAGCTTGTTTTGGGCGTGACCTCGGCACGTTCCACTGGTACACATTCATGGCCGTCTCCTCAAATAGGGTTTGAGCGGCCTCAGGGGTTTTGTTATTGAGCGTGCCCCCAGCGGCAGCATCAATCGCTTGTCGGGTCTTAGTGTTCAGACCATTATAGAATGTCTGTACTTGGAGCCAAGCTGGCAGTGCATGATGTGGACACCGACGTAGGTATTTCTTAAATCGTTCCCAAGTCTCATAGAGAGACTCGGACTCGCCTTGCACAAAGGAAGAAATATCTGCACGTAAACGTGCGATTTTTGCAAGTGGAAAGTACTTTGTGAAGAATTTCTTTGTCATGTCAGCCCAAGTGGTGATAGATCCTCTGGGGAGAGAAGTTATCCACTGTTTGGCTTTCGTTCGTAGTGAAAAAGGAAATAAGCGAAGATGGATGACATCATCAGTAATGTCATTTATCTTAAATGTGTCGCATATTTCTAAAATGTAGGACAAGTGTGCGTTTGGATCTTCATCGGGCAATCCATCGAATTGAACGGATTTTTGAATCATTTGGATTATACTCGATTTAATCTCAAAGTTATTATTAGTAATTGTTGGCCGAACGATACTAGTCTCAGTGTCATCTAAATTGGGTCGTGCATAATAAGACATGGTCCTTTGGGGGACCACCTCTGGCATTTGTTGTGGCTCTGCTGCCATTTCTTGAATGTGTGCGGTGCCTACGGACTTTTTTAGATTTAATACTAGCTCTTGATTTAGAGATCGGAGGCGCATGTGAAAGGTGCGATCGATTTCAGGATAAAATTCAAGATTTAAATCAGATAGAGTTCTGCGGGTCATACACTAAAAAGACTTTTTATATAAAAAAAACAAAGTAAAACAACAATAAGTTAAAAAAACTAAGATAAAAACAAATAAACACACCAAAAGACTTAAAACAAGAAAATACCTAAAAATAAGTTTTTATATAAAACAGGTTTTATTAAAAGCAGTTTTATTATAAACTAGTTTTTTTAAAAGAAAAGTTTTATATAAAATACGTTAAAATAGTATGTTAGGTTTTTGTTAGAATTCATTAGTGGTTAATAAAATTGTTAATAAAAAGTTAGGTTTTATAAAAACAAAGTTTTAAATTCAGTGAATTTTATGTTTGTTTTATTTTTATAAAAACTAAGGTTTTTAAATAACAAGAAAAAAAGATAAAATTAATAGCGTTCTTTTATTTTCAACTATTAACACATATTAACGAATTCCCCGGCAACGGCGCCAAAAAGCTTGATAATTAAATTTTGATTTAAAGAGGATAGATTTGGTGTTATATAATCTTTTACGTATTTAAGTCTATCTCTTTTTTACTTACTTATATCCTGTGGATTAAGGCAAGAGTACCTATCGCATAGGAGTATAGTATTTTATAGAAAAAATCAAGGTCGTATTTTTCCTACGATCGATGTTAATTATTCTACTTTTTAGAACGGACAATTATCTTCTCGAAAGAATGGTGTGGAGTTTTTAAAATAAAAAAAACAATTATAAAAGACAAAAAAAATACGTGGTTTTATATAGATAAGGACTCAGAAGGTAGTCCTTGATTTCGGAATTATTATGGGAGAATATTAATTCACCTATTAAAGAACAACTTTATTTCTTGATTACCTAACTTAACGAGAGGGTCCCTTTGATAACATCACTGACTCGAAAGTACGACCGGGGAGGCTTGCGTTTAAAACAGGTTAACGTAAAACGTAGTGTCTCTTCGCCTGGTATATGATCAATTAACAGAAAACCCTAGTTAGAATAACTAGAACGTAGAGTTGACATAGTTGAAAATAATATCCAGCCCAAAGCTCATCTAGACCAAGTGCTAAGGGATCTTAGCCTCTTATCAGGATGGGGGCGGTATAAAGTGCAGAAAATAATATCTACTTATCTATCTTAATCCAGAACTTAAGCTTTCGGCCTCGCCTTTCATTCGGGATAGAATAGTAATATCTAAAATATTGAAAAGCTTTCACACTATCTTAATCCAGGTCATAGGCTTTCGCCTCGCCTTTCATTCGGGATAGTATGAAATAAAAAGGTTTTGAAAAATAGTTTTGAAAATTTTCACGCTATCTTAATCCAGGACTTAAGCAGAGCTTCGTCTTTCATTCGGGATAGTATGAGAAAATAAAGTAAAATAAAATAGAAAATAAAACTGTAAAGTACTCAGAATTGAAATTGAAACATTCTATTTTATAAATTCAAAAATTATTACAACTTCCTACAAAGCTGAAAAGAAAGCAGAAAAAGATTACAACTTATAGAACTTTGAATACTTAAAAGCTACTACCAGTTCTTTGTTAGAGAGATGGGGAGTCCTAACAGTTCTTAAGGAATCTGCTAGTGTTCGAATAATTTTACAAAGCTCTGGCCCTCTATTTATAGAAAAAAATAAATGCTTTTGGAAAAGCACTTTTGGAAAAGTTGCCAAACAGCTTATGAAAAAGTTGCCAAACAGCTTTTGCAAAAGTTGAAAATAAGCTTATGGGGCAGCTGGCTATTAGACAACTTGACACGTGGCGACTTGGATTAGGATTGAGCTGACTTGGCAGCTGAGTTGGCTGGCTGGATAAGAACTGCATCTGTTGATGGAAAAGCAGTTGATGGATAAGCTTGGCCACTGGCTGATTGAAAAGCTGCGGGTGGGTTGCTGATGGAAAAGCTGGCGGGTTGGCGGGTTAATACGTTGGCGGGTAGCAGGTTAAGCTGGCGGGTTACAGGTTGAGCTAGCAGGTTGCAGGTTGACAAGTAGCAGGTTGAACTGGTCCTGGCGGGTTGCGGGCTGGAGCGGGTTGCGGTTAAATTGGCACAAAAATACAACACCGGGACTTGAACCCAGAACCTTTTGAAACTCAACAGAACTCCCACTCCACTCGGCCAATTAATCTTTGATGTTTGAAACCTGCATATAGTATATTTATAATATATAAAATACAGATTTTCTTAGACTATAATTTTTACAATCTTATACTATTTTAAAATATAATTATATTATTTATAATATAATTAAAAATATTTTTTTAATAATATTTTACATTCGTAATAAAATTTTATTTAAAAGATAATATACATAATCTTACTTATATAATAATACTTAAATATTAATAATACTATACTTAACATATTATATTATAATTTATAAGTACATTGTAATGAATTTATATACATTATATTAACTCTTTTTCTTTACATTACTATTAATATATGTACTATTATTATTTACATTATTATTATTGTAATTATATATAGATTATTAGATTATATATATATATATATTTTTTAAAAACAACATGACGGTTCATCTCCGTTCAGGCCGTACAAACCAGACAGACCATGAACATTACCACAAAACATAATATATTATATTAAAGTGATGGTTAAAATTGACAAACAAACTAATTTAAGAATATAGCTAAAAACAAACTGTTTATTTAAGTTTTTACTTGAAGTATTACAACCTTAATTTAGAATTGATATTAAAACATAGACCAAAACATGTATTAATAATCACTCATTAAATACCCTCATACTTATGATTTGCTATTCTAGAGCAAATGTAGAGTTGAGTATATTTACAAGTTATGAAATTTTTTATTTACTATCAATTTAATTCTTCAAGATAAAATAGGTATAAAAATCCGGTGAATAAAGAGTTAAATGCTATCGTATATATATCATTGATACCAAAGTTAGAATTTATAGCCATAAAAAGTTTTTGAAAACAAATAGTAAGCACATATTAAAATCAGATATAATACGAGTAGATTGACTTTATGATTACTGTATCTTATATGAGATATGTTGGAAAATATGCATCCTATTATTTATGCTCTCTCAAAATTTTAAACAAAAATAGAATATCAACTTTGGAAGAGTGGAATTTACATATACAATAGGATTTTTTAGAAGTGATAGATTTTTGTATTCTATCATCTTTTTATCTAAGTTATGCGTTGTTATAACTACTAAGGAATGTAATTCCAAAGTGGCAAAAAATACAATGCATAATTGAGTTTTTATTTGAATCCAATGTATATTTAGAGGAGCACATACTCCTTTCCATATAATCTTTTCATAATTATTGGATGCCTATGTTTACGGAATGAAATCTTATTACCATTGACATAAGATCTTTTCTTTTACCAGGAGCACATAATCCTAGATACTTGCTTGCATAAGAAAACATGCCAAGTAGAAATAAATTAATATTCAAGTGTTGGATAAAAAATTTTGAGAGCAACTATAATAGTTTGTATTTCCTATATTTCGATAAGAATGGAGTAACGATAATTACAGTCTAAAATTGTTTGGTGAACATAATATATTTTGCTTCTATTGTTTATATATGTATTTTTGATATGTTAAAGAAGGCTTGCTAAAATAATAACTCCAATTGTAATGAAATTTACAAGGTAGGGTTTACAAGTTTATTCCGGATATTTATATTTATCTAGTCATGAGAAGGAGTAGTAAATTTGAAAATTGAATAATTTGCATTTTTATCAACTCATATTTTTGGAATATATATAAATAGTATGGTTTGAAAGTTTTTACTTTTTTTGGATGAGTAATCAAATAAACAATGTTTTTATTTAAAAGAAAAAATATAACATAAAAGTGATAAAAAATACAGCTAAAAGCACCCCCATACTTATGTTAGGTATAGGTATGAAGTGACAAATAAAGACAAAAAAAACATTTGTACAGAATATACAAAAGCATAAAAGATGGAAATACACAAATGAATTTATATTTCGAGGTTATGTAGTAATGTTAGGGTCTCAGGTTCTTTTTGAAAAGGGTCCCTAGTAAAATATAGTTTTAAACGGTGCCCGTTTACTTTGAAAGTACCTAGTTCAGGGTTAGAAATAAGAACAGTCCCATATGGCAAGACTTGTTTAACAGTAAAGGGGACGGTCCATCGGGATTTAAATTTTCCTGGAAAAAGTTTAAGGCATGAGTTATATAGTAGGACAAGATCACCTGGTGAAAAATATTTTGGAAATTTAATTTTCCTATCATGATAAAACTTAGATCGCTCTTTATAAAATTTATTACTTTAATAGGCATTTGCATGCCATTCCTCAAGTTCATTGAGTTGAAATTTACGTTGTTCGGTGGCTAAGTTTGTATCTAAGTTAAGAAATTTTAGCGTCCAGTATGCGCGATGTTCTAATTCTACAGGTTGGTGACATGCCTTTCCATATACTAAACGATAAGGTGTACAACCGATCGCAGTTTTGAATGCTATTCGGTAGGCCCAAAGTTCATCATCTAATTTGAGGGACCAATCTTTTCGATTATTATATACAGTCTTTTCTAATATGCGCTTTAGTTCTCTATTGACTACCTCCACTTGGCCGCTTGTTTGGGGGTGATAAGCGGTAGCGAGTTTATGAGTAACTCCATATTTGGCTAACACTTTAGCCATCTTGGTGTTACAAAAATGAGTACCTCGATCGCTAACTATAGCCCTAGGCGTGCCAAAACATGAAAATAAGGATTTCAGAAATTTAACGACGACTCTCGCGTCAGCGGTGGGAAAAGCTTGTGCTTCAGCCCATCGTGAAACGCAATCGACCGCTACTAAGATATAACGATTTTTAAAAGAAGGAGGTAAAGGGCCTATAAAATTTATGCCCCATAGATCAAAAATTTCACATTCTAAGTAAAAATTTTGGGGCATTTTGTCCCAACAGGAAATGTTACCTGACTGTTGACAGCAGTTGCAAACGCTTACCAATTGTTGAGCATCCTTGAATAAAGTAGGACAAAAGAATCCTACTTTAAGGGCTTTACGTGCAGTCCGGTTGGCTTGATAATGTCCGTCGGTTTGTCCTTCGTGGCAGTGCCGTAATAATTTTAGTCCTTCCTCGTTCGAAATACATCTTCTAATTACTTGGTCGGCACAGACTCAGAATAAATACGGGTCTTCCAAAAAGTAGTTTTTTAAGTCAGAAAAGAATTTCCTCTTTTCTTGGATTGTAAAAGCTTTTGGAAGGACTCGGGCTACTAAATAGTTAGCCAAGTCTGCAAACCAAGGACTAGAAGAGTTTGTTACCTTTTTGAGGGCGAGGAGACTTTTTTCAGGGAATTTATCTTCGATGTCGACTTCCATGAGTGTATCTATTGCAACATTCTCTAATCGAGAAAGATGATCGGCTGCTAAATTCTCTGCGCCTTTCTTATCTTAGATCTCTAAATCAAATTCTTGTAATAAGAGAATCCAACTTAATAAACGGGGTTTTGCATCTGCCTTAGTTAGTAAATATTTTAAAGAAGAATGATCCGTAAAAACTATAACTTTTGATAGCGTTATATAAGATCTAAACTTATCAAATGCGAATACAATTGCCAGTAGTTCCTTTTCCGTGGTCGTGTAATTGGTTTGTGTGGATGTGAGAGTTTTACTTGCATAATAGATAGGATGAAAATATTTGTCTACTCGTTGTCGTAAGATAGCTCCTACCGCATAATCACTCGCGTCACACATGATCTCAAAAGGAAAGGACAAGTCTGGGGCTACTAAAATACGAGATTTGATAAGTTTGTCCTTAATAATGTTGAATGCTACTAAGCATTTACTATCGAATATGAATGGGGCTTCTTTTTCTAATAAATGAGTTAACGGTTTTGTTATTTTAGAGAAGTTTTGAATGAAGCGTCTATAGATACCTGCATGGCCTAAGAAACTTCGAATATATTTTATATTTGTTGGAGGAGGAAGTTTTTAAATTATGTCTATTTTGTCCTTATCGACCTCGATTCCCTGGGATGAAATTTTATGACTGAGAACTAAACCTTCGCGGACCATAAAGTGGCATTTCTCCCAGTTCAACACTAAATTCGTGTCTTTGCAGCATTGAAGAACACTAGCGAGGTTATCTAAACACGTATGGAATGAGTCTCCAAATATGGAGAAATCATCCATAAACACTTCCATAACGTCCTCTACTAACTTTCCAAAAAAAGCTAGCATACATCTTTAAAATGTAGCTGGCACATTACAAAGTCCAAACGACATTCACCTATATGCGAAAGTACCAAATGGGCAAGTGAACGTAGTTTTATCTTAGTCCTCAGGGGCTATAGGGATTTGTAAATACCCTGAATAACCATCGAGAAAACAATAATATGAGTGACCCGAGAGTCGCTCTAATATTTGATCAATAACCGGTAGTGGAAAGTGATCTTTACGGGTGGCATCATTTAATTTTTGATAGTCGATGCACATCCTCCAACACGTAATAGTACGTGTTGGAATTAGTTCATTATTAGCGTTTGGCACTACCATTATACCTCCCTTCTTAGGGACGACTTGTACGGGACTAACCCATGTGCTATCTGAAATTGGATAGATAATTCCTGCGTCTAATAATTTCATTACTTCAGCTTTTACGACATCCTTCATATTAGGATTTAAACGTCGATGGGGCTGGATAGATTTACGAGGGTTATCTTCAAGAAATATTTTATGCGTACAAAAAGATGGGTTTAGTCCTTGTATATCAAAAAATTGCCATGCTAATGCATGGCGATGTTGTTTTAACACTTCTATTAATTCAGACGTTTTCTTATCATTTAATTTGGCAGAAATGATAACAGGGAGTTTAGATTCGGCTTCAAGGAAAACATATTTTAAATGTGCGGGAAGAGTATTCAGCTTGAGGGTTGGTGGTTTTTCATACGAAGTTGTGGTTTTTAGAGTTGTAGAAGTTAAAGATATAAAAGATTCTAAAAGATCATCGGTAGGCATTTCTTGTGAAAGGGGTAAGTCTGCCAAGTCCGATTCTTCTACAGTTATTGAAAGTAAATCAAAATAGGGAAAACCATTTTCCTCAAAAGAGGCTTCCGCAATATAGCAGGAATCGTCATTTATTAAAGAATTTTTCATCGAGGGATCTATATCGATAGTAACCTCGACATCTCCTACTCATAAGAAAAGTCTAACGTTACTTACGTCTATTATCGCGCGAGAGGTTGTGAGAAAAGGACGACCGAGAATTATGGGAACATCGACGTCTTCCTCTATGTCAAGTATAACAAAGTCTATCAGGAAGATAAACTTGTCTATTTTGACCAGAACATCCTCTACTATCCCTATTGGATATTTAATAGAACGATCTGCTAACTGGATACTCATTTTAGTTGGGCTGGGGTTACCTAATCCATGTTTCTGAAAGAGTGAGTAGGGCATTAAATTTATGCTAGCACCTAAGTCTGATAACAGATCTTTTATTAATAGATTACCGAAGAGACACGAGATGGAAAATCGTCCCGGATCGTTTAATTTTGGGGGTAATTTATGTAATAAAACGGCTGAACATTCAGCGTTAAGGAAAACTCTCGAAATATCCTCGAGTTTATTTTTATTTGAAAGTAACGCTTTTAAATATTTTGCGTATTTAGGCATCTGTGCAATTGCCTCGCAGAAAGGTATATTAATTTGAATTTGTTTTAGCATTTTTAGAAAAATTTTATATTGTTCATCTTCTCGCTCATCTCTTAATTTAGATGGATAAGGTAAAACAACAAGTGGGGAAGAATTTTGCAGGGGTTGAGGAGGCAGAGACGTAATGGGAAATGGTGTAGGAAGGCTAACCTTAACTTCTTTTTCTACCCTAACGGGTGGTGGTAGCTCCCTACCACTTCGTAGTTTAACGGCTTGTCAACTTGGTGGGTTACTGGAATGGACAGTTTACCGCGGATTTGGCTCCGTATTTCCTGGTAAATTACCAGGTTGGGGTTCCAATAGCATTTTTGATAGTTGTCCAATTTGTGTTTCTAAGTTTTTAATTGATCCGGTCAGGTTCCGGATATTGGACTCATTGATACTGACATATTTCGTGAATATGTCTTCTATCGGGGTTTGCCTAAATTGGTGCGGTTATGGTGGTGGTTGTGGGCGTTGCGGTGCAAATCCAATTGGATTTGCAATCGGAGGGCATTGAGCATTATTGGGGTTGCTCCATGAAAAATTTGGATGATTCCTATATCCTGGATTGTAAGAATTATTTTTATTATTATTTGGATTATAGGAAGGTTTATATGAGTTCCCCATATAGTCGACTTCTTCATTATTATTAGTTGAATTAAGCGGATTCCAAGATGTAGAGGCGGTGGAAGCACTTATCTCCGCCACATGCCTAGTCAAATATTCTACTTGGAGAGCTATGTTTGAAGATGAGTCGAGCTCATAGATCCTAGCTTGTTTAGGGCGTGACCTCAGCACGTTCCACTGGTACGCATTCATGGCCATCTCCTCAAATAGTGGTTGAGCGGCCTCAGGGGTTTTGTTATTGAGCGTGCCCCCAGCGGCAGCATCAATTCCTTAAAACGTTCCCAAGTCTCATAGAGAGACTCGGACTCGCCTTGCATAAAGGAAGAAATATCCGCACACTGACGTGCGTTTTTTTGCAGGTGGAATGTACTTTGTGAGGAATTTCTCGGTCATGTCAGCCCAAGTGGTGATAGATCCTCTAGGGAGATAAGCTAGCCACTATTTGGCTTTCGTTCGTAGCGAAAAAAGAAATAAGCGAAGACGGATGGAATCATCAGTGACGCCATTTATCTTAAATGTGTCGCATATTTCTAAAAAGTTGGACAAGTGCGTGTTTGGATCTTCGTCGGGAAATCCATCGAATTGAATGAAATTTTGAATCATTTGGATTATACTCGATTTAATCTCAAAGTTATTATTAGCAATTGTTTGTCGAACGATACTAGACCCAGTGTCATCTAAATTGGGTCATGCATAATAAGACATGGTTCTTTGGGTGACCACCTCTGGCATTTGTTTTAGCTCTGCTGCCATTTCTTGAACGTGTGCGATGCCTACGAACTCTTCCAGATTTAACACTAGCTCTTGATTTAGAGATCGGAGGCGCCTGTGAAAGGTGCGATCGATTTCAGGATCAAATTCAAGATTTAAATCAGATGGAGTTCTGCGGGTCATACACTAAAAGTCTTTTTATAAAAAACAAAAAAATAAAACAAAGTAAAACAACAATAAGTTAAAAAAAACTAAGTTAAAAACAAATAAACACACAAATACAAACATGCGAAAAGACTTAAAACAGGAAAATAACTAAAAATAAGGTTTTATATAAAACAGGTTTTATAAAAAGCAGTTTTATTATAAACTATTTTTTTTTAAGTAAAGTTTTATATAAAATACGTTAAAATAGTATGTTAGGTTTTTGTTAGAATTCGTTAGTGGTAAATAAAATTGTTAATAAAAAGTTAGGTTTTATAAAAACAATGTTTTAAATTCAGTGAATTTTATGCTTGTTTTATTTTTATAAAAACTATGGTTTTTAAATAACAAGAAAAAAAAGATAAATTAATAGCGTTCTTTTATTTTCAACTATTAACACATATTAACGAATTCCCCGGCAACGGCGCCTAAAAGCTTGATAAGTAAATTTTGATTTAAAGAGGATAGATTTGGTGTTATATAATCTTTTACGTATTTAAGTCTATCTCTTTTTTACTTACTTATATCCTGTGGTTTAAGGCAAGAGTATCTATCGCATAGGAGTACAGTATTTTGTAGAAAATATCAAGGTCATATTTTTCCTAGGATCGGTGTTAATTATTCTACTTTTTAGAACAGACTATTATCTTATCAAAAGAACGGAGTGGAGTTTAAAAAAAACAATTATAAAAGACAAAAAAAAATACGTGGTTTTGTATAGATAAGGACTCAGAAGGTAGTCCTTGATTTCAGAATTACTATGGGAGAATATTAATTCTTCTATTAAATAACAACTTTATTTATTGATTACCTAACTTAACAAGAGGGTCCCTTTGGTAGCATCACTAACTCGAAAGTACGACCAGGGAGGCTTGCGTTAAAAATGGGTTAACATAAAACGTAGTGTCTCTTCATCTGGTATATGATCAATTAACAGAAAACCCTAGTTAGACTAACTAGAACGTAGAGTTAACATAGTTGAAAATAATATCCAGCCCAGAGCTCATCTTGACCAAGTGCTAAGGGATCTTAGTTTCTTATCAGGATGGGGTGGTATAAAGTGCAGAAAATAATATCTATCTATCTTTCTTAATCCAGGACATAAGCTTTCGGCCTCGCCTTTCATTCGGGATAGGATAGTAATATCTAAAATATTGAAAAGCTTTCACACTATCTTAATCCAGGTCATAGGCTTTTGCCTTGCCTTTTATTCAGGATAGTATGAAATAAAAAGGTTTTGAAAAATAGTTTTGAAAAGTTTTCACGCTATCTTAATCAAAGACATAAGCAGAGTTTCGCCTTTCATTCGGGATAGTATGAGAAAATAAAGTAAATTAAAATAGAAAATAAAACTATAAAGTACTCAGAATTGAAATTGAAACATTCTTTTTTATAAATTCAAAAATTATTACAACTTTCAACAAAGCTGAAAAGAAAGCTGAAAAAGATTACAACATACAGAACTTTGAATACTTGAAAGCTACTACTAGTTCTTTGTCCGAGAGCTTGGGAGTCCTAACAGTTCTTAAGGAATCTGCTGGTGTTCAAATAATTTTACAAAGCTCTGGCCTTCTATTTATTGAAAAAAATAAATGTTTTTTGGAAAAGCACTTTTGGAAAAGTTGCCAAACAGCTTATGAAAAAGCTGCCAAACAGCTTTTACAAAAGCTAAAAATCAACTTATGGGACAGCTGGCTATTGGACAACTTGACACGTGGCGACTTGGATAAGGATGGAGCTGACTTGGCAGCTGAGTTGGCTGGCTGGATAAGAACTACATCTGCTGATGGAAAAGCAGCTGATGGATAAGCTTGGCAGCTGGCTAATTGAAAAGCTGGTGGTGGGTTGCTGATCAAAAAGCTGGCGGGTTAACAGGTTGGCGGGTAGCAGGTTGAGCTGGCGGGTTGCAGGTTGAGCTGGCAGGTTGCAGGTTGACGGGTAGTAGTTTGAACTTGTCCTGGCGGGTTGCGGGCTGGAGCGGGTTGCGGTTAAATTGGCACAAAAATACAACACCTGGACTTGAACCCAGAACCTTTTGAAACTCAACAGAACTCCCACTCCACTCGGCCAATTAATCTTTGATGTTTGAAGCCTGCATATAGTATATTTATAATTTATAAAATACAGATTTTATTATACTATAATTCTTACAATCTTTTACTATTTTAAAATATAATTATATTATTTACAATATAATTAAAAATATTTTTTTAATAATATTTTATATTCGTAATACAATTTTATTTAAAAGATAATATACATAATATTACTTATATAATAATACTTAAATATTAATAATACTATACTTTACATATTATATTATAATTTATAAGTACATTGTAATTAATTTATATACATTATATTAACTCTTTTTCTTTACATTATTATTATTATATGTATTATTATTATTTGCATTATTATTGTAATTATATATAGATTATTTCATCATATATATATATATATATATATATATTTAAAAAAATAACATGACGGTTCAGCTCCGTTCAGGCCGTACAAACCGGTCAGACCGTGAATATTACCACTAAACATAATATATTATATTAAAGTGATGGTTAAAATTGACAAACAAACTAATTGAAGAATATAACTAAAAACAAACCGTTTATTTAAGTTTTTACATGAAGTATTACAACCTTAAATTAGAATTGATATTAAATCATAGACCAAAACATGTATAAATAATCACTCATCCGAACAATGCACAGTCTGAGGGGGAGATCAACACTAGTGGATTGCTTATGTAGGAGAAGATGAAAATCCAGCACCTCCCTGACTACAACTGCATTCTGCAGAAGTTTTAAGTGGTATGAGGAGTGGCATTAGCTCAAGAGGATAACTGATAGCAGCTAGTTCAAGTGGATCAATGGACCACTCAAGTGTCACGTGGCTACAATGATGTGTTATATCAGTGGTATCAACACAAGAGGTATGATATCTAGTTAAATAGTTTGATCACTAGGATAATTTCTCAAGTGGTATCAACACAAGATATTGGCTAGGATCAAGAGATAAATTCTCTAGTGCATGAGCCTTTCACCTCCCTCATTAGATAATTTTTTTGGAGAAGCCAGAAAGAGAGAGATGTGGGCAATACCCTAAACCCCAAAGGTAGCAGTGTGGGCAATAACGTGGGCAATAGTGTGGGCAATACTTGACATTACCAGGTCATGTTGAGTCAATGCATATTACTTGAAAAAATTCAAGTAGTATGAGGAGTGAAAGGAATGCATATTGGGCCATTGAATATTACTTTCCCACCTCCAAGTGGCATGAGGAAAGTGCTTCTAATGGTATGAGGAAAGTGCAAGTGCTCAAGTGGTATGAGAAAGCAATGACTTGACATATTGAGTCAGTGCATTTAAATGAAGAACTTGGTATTGTTATACTAAAAATTCAAGTGGTATAAGAAAGCCACATCTGCTAACTTACAACTTCTTTGAATTTTCAAGTGGTATGAGAAAGCTACATCTGCTAGCTTACCACTGCTTTGAGTTTATATGCCTTATGTGAAAATGCTTCTTAGTATTGTTGTGTGTTCTACCTTCTT
Source organism: Platanthera zijinensis (assembly GCA_039513925.1). Lineage (NCBI taxonomy): Eukaryota > Viridiplantae > Streptophyta > Magnoliopsida > Asparagales > Orchidaceae > Platanthera > Platanthera zijinensis. The sequence goes on along the minus strand of CM077079.1, from coordinate 104,348,363 downwards.
CAAATAGGGGGAGATTGTTGGGAATATTTCCCTCAATGTTCCATAGATTTCAAGAAGCATCATAATCAATACAAAGAGCATAAATGTATTTGATGTTATTCAAGTTCATTATGTGCGGGATGTTCCTTTGAACAAGTTTAAATAGGTTATCTAAGTGATTGTGTAGGTGGTCACAAGGAAGGAAGATGGAGAGACAAAAAATTGTCTAAGTCCACAGGCATCGAGTGAGACCAGTTACCTCAACACCAGATATCAAGGAATGATGTTGGAAAGACTCAAATTCGTCTAAGTCTACAGGCGTCGTGTGAAGGCAGTTCACTCGAAGCCATATAACTTGAGGCATCGAGTAAAGCTCAGTCTATCAAAGTTTCAGCATTGGAAAGGGAGAAATTCGAGTAAGTCCAGAATAGTTGAGTGAGGACAGCTCACTCAATGCCTTAAGAAAGAAGCATTGAGTCAAGCTCAAGCAGTCAAAGCCTTTGAAGAATCTGCCATAAATTCTGGCTAAGTCAAGAAGGGTTGCGTGAGGACAGCTCATGCAATACCCAAAGAAGCAAGCATTGATAGAGCAATGATTAGTCAAATCTTAAGTAGAGATAGATATATAAATCTATCTAAGTTCAGATGCATTGAGTGAGGACAACTCACTCAATACAAGCTCATCAAGAAGATTGGCTAAGTACAGAAGCGTTGAGTGATGAAGGCTCACCCAACGCATTCATAAAGAGAGATACGACTAAGTGCATAAGCATTGAGTGAACCAAATTTGCTCAATGCCTCAGCATGAAGGCATGAAGTCAGTGAAGCGGCTAAGTCCAGAAGCATTGGGTGATGAAGGTTCACTCAACGCACTCAACACCTAGCATTGCACAAAAAATTTGCTAAGTCCAAATTCGTTGAGTGAAGCCAGTTCACTCAACGCACTCAACGACTAATCAGCAGAAAGATTGTCTTTGGACAAAAGCATTGAGTGATGAAGGATCACTCAACGCACTCAACGCCTAGCAGTGTAGAGATATTGGCTAAGTCCAAATTTGTTGAGTGATAAAGGTTCACTCAACTCCTGGCGGTGCAGAATATTTGACTAAGGGTTTTTGCGCTGAGTGAAGGTCATTCACTCAACGCCTGGGATGAAAATGTGAAATTGCTAAGTCAACAGATGCTGACGTCAGCAAAGTTCAAAATGTTGCAGGAAGTCTATAGTACACGACAAATGGCGCCGCATGCCTACTATATGACTTTTCCTATAAAAGCAAAGATGGAGCCAACAACTTCAGTGGGGCCCAAAGGTCAAATAGCCATTGTACGGTGGAAGATAAAAGGATAGAGATCGGCGAAAGCAAGATAACTTTTAGGGTGTAACATTTTGCAAAGAGGCGGAACTTCATCGTATTCTTCCTCGCCATTGTTGCAGAGCTTGAAGCAGAATTTCAAACTGATGTAAAAGTTTACCCAGTTAGCCGTAGCGATCTTCACCTGCTACAGAAAGTTCAGAAGAGATTTCTGAGAAAGAAGAAGAAGCAGTGCATTCCAATTTCTGTAGTGAAGGATAGTTGATTGAAGAACAACAAGAGCTGTCAACTATTTTATTTTCATCAGTAAAGATCAGAAACTTGAGTTTATGAGTTTCTTCCAACACAAGCAGCAGCTTTTTAAGATAATTATTCTTGTTGCTGTGAAGAAGTTAGTGCTGAGATTTTCTCAGCTCAGGAAGCAGTAGACTCAGAGAAATTTCACTGTAGTCAATTCAACATAAATTCTTTCTTTTTGTAGGATCCATTAGATCTGAGTTATAAGCCTATTTTATAAAGGCTGAGGTAGGATCCAGTCTTGGATCTGAGCTATAGGATCATTTGTTTATCATAGTGTAGGGCCTATGTGCATGAGGTAGGGATATTTGCCTGTGGTAGGAGAGTCATTCTCTCTGAGTGTAGGGTCTGTGTGCCTGAGTTGTAGGATCCATCTTTGGATATGTTGTAGGGCCTTGTGCCTGATCTGTAGGAGAGTCATCCTCTCTATGTTGTAGGGCTAACCTCCTAGGCTGAGCTGTAGGACTATTGATTTAGTCTGAGGTAGGTGGTCTTTGGATCACTGAGTTGTAGGAGCAAGCTTTCTTTGAGCTAGGGCTTTGTGTCTAAGGTAAGTCTTGGAGGAGACTGAGAGATCATGAGGGATTTGGGTTTTAAGCTCTTAGGAGCTGATTTTTGGAGAAGTGCTTATCTAACACAATGTTAGAAATGTGGGAGGGACAGTGGATGTACACATAATCTGGGGAACCACTATAAATTTTGTGTGTGCTTTTGTGGTGTGTCTTGAAAGCTGAAAACACTAACTCACAACACACTTAAAGAAGGAAAATCAAAAAGGGACCAAAAACCTATTCACCCCCCTCGAGGTGTTTAGCTACCCTTGAAACTAAAGACTTTCACTGGCGATATTTTTTATCGCCAGGCAATAGCTTCCAGAAGTGCATCCGAGCCGAAATTTTTCCAAACCATAGCATTGGTTCGCCAAAATCATATCCAGTGATTTTCATCCCACTCCAAACTTTTTAATGGCCATTTCTAAATCACGAACTCGGCCTCTCAAGGTGGTGTTTTCAATGACTAATGTATCACACCGGTTAACAAAGGCCTTTTTACAACCTTCAACTTGAGATTGAGAAAATTTTAAAGATCTTCCTAACTCCCCTTTTTCCTTTGTAAAGGAATCAACATGAAGTCAGGACTTAGCATGATCCTTTTCTAGGTCTAGTATCCTTGTCAATGAGTGACAGTCCTGTTGACAAGTCATTTTCTCCTTCCCAAGTACTTTTAATTCAGTTGTTAGTTTTTTATTTTCTTTTAACAAAATGTTAATTTAAGATTTGAGCAACTTAATTTCATTTAAGATTTTGTCAAATATTTACAAGTTTTTATAAATTCAGAATAAAAATCTTCATATGTTGGAGGAGTTACCTCAGTGTCGCTCTGGACACTGCTCTTGTCATCAGATTACGAGATGCTCTTTCCTATCAAGCACATGTTGTCCTCCTCGTCAGTTTCGGAACTTGATTCGCTCGTCTCCTCAGATGTGACATTATCCCAAGTTTCAGCCTTAAGAACTTTCTTCTTATCCTTTTTCTTGTGCCTCTTCACTTTCAGCTCTTTCAGATATTTTGGGCACTTGCTCCTGATATGTCCAATTCTTCTGCAATGGTAACACTCAGGTGGTGGATGCTCTTCATCATCCTCTCTATCAGCTTTGGCTTTTCCTTTCTTATTGAAAAACTTTCTGAAAGAATTTCTTCTTTAAGGATTTCTCATAAACCTTTTGAACCTCTTGACGAACAAACTTTCCTCACTTTCTTCATCGTTCTCATCAGACTCACTCTCCTCTTCCTTCTTGGATTTTAATGTCAATGCTTTCTTCCTTGGCTCCAAATTATACTCTTGTTGTTGAATCCTTAGTTCCACCTAATGAGTTTTCAAATTTCTTATAAGATTCTCAATTTGAAGAGTCTTTAGATCGTGTGACTCCGAGATGGTAGTCACTTTTGGATTGAACTTCGGGGGAAGCGATCTAAGAATCTTCCTCACTAAATCACCGTTTAAAAAACTTTTTCCAAGAACCTTAGATTCATTCACTATTTTGTTGAATCTCATGTACAAAGAGTCTATGTCTTCATCACCCTCCATCTTGAACTTTCCAAATTCTGACTCTAACTGGAAAAGCTTTGAGTCCTTCACCTGCGATGTACCTTAATAAGTAACTTCAAGTAAGCTCCAAATATCATACGTAGTTTCACAGACACATACTCGATTAAATTCAGTTCTATCTAACACACAGAATAAAGCATTCATTGTCTTAGCATTATTTTTACACGTTAGCTTATCAGTGTCATCCCATTTGTCCTTGGGTTTTTCCATACTGACACTTCCAACAACCGTTGTAGGTGGAGTGTAGCATTGTTCTATCATTCCCTATACTTCAATATCTAAGGCGATTAGAAAACAACACATTCGAGTTTTCTAATAGTTATAGTCCGTACCAGTGAACAAGGGAGGTCTACTAATACCTTGCCCCTCAAAAAACGTGTGATCATTATGCGTCATTAATACGGATGAATTTGGAGTAACCTCCTCTGATATGACTTGTTGGATCTTGAGGCGCCCTTAGAGGAGGGTGAATAAGGGTTAACACTAAATTTTTCTTTTAATCTATTTTTTGTGAAATAATAACAGAAATCAAAGAAAATTTCTCCTAATCAATTATGAATACTTAGTAAATCAGAAGAACACAAATGACTATAGTTTATTTTAAAAATGTTACAAACAAAGTACAGAAATTCTCTATAAAGCTATAGATCAAGGTTATGAAAAATAAACTCCATTTTGATTTCATCGATCCTTCTACCAAGAACCGGCTAGATATAGCGTATCTCTCCCTAGATCTTGCTACTAGCCTCCCCCTAGATCTCACCACATTCTAGTTGCAACACATGAGGATGAGAGAAATCCCTAAGTCACAAAAGGACCTAGACGCCATGCACAAGACAGTGATTTCCTCCTAAGCCACACACGGACAAAGACGCCACCACGCACAAGATGGAGATTTCCTCTATTGATTACAATGAAGAAATAAAGAATTATAATGAATATCTTTCAGAATAAAAACTCCTTCTAAATGAAACATTGAAGGTGCTGACGAAAGCTTGCAAAGGTTGCTTGAGATACTGCGTATAAATCGTTGCTCCTTCGTTCTTGAACCTTCTTGGGAAGATGGAGTTTTTCTAGATGCTTGAGCTCTCTGGACAGGATGCATGGGAAAGAAAACTCCAGAATCTGAAAGTCGTCATCTCCAAAAAAAATGAGCCGTATATATAATTTGGTGATATCACTAGATATACTGGATATTGCCTGCCAACGATATCTTATCTGGCTGCCACGTATACCATGGATTCAAAACTTCTGTGGGATGAATCAGTCGTGGCCAATTGTGCGCTATCGCCTGAGTGATATCGATATCGTTGGGTGATATCTATGTTAACTGAATGTCGTGGAGATCGTGTGGTAACTGTTCTACGAGCTATCTCTAGGTGGCGATACTGGATATCGCAAAGCGATATCACCTTATCTTTTCCAAATCCAAGCCAAAAATGATTTGAGTGTTAGACCTATTATATCTGCATATAATAAACACACAATAATCAAATACAAACAAGATTTGTTATTAGCAAACCAAGAAGCGTAGAACGCATGCTCCAACATGCTCCAGCCCTTCAGAAAATGCACTACGGGAAGCGCTCAATCAATCTCATCGAGAGGCTGAGCAACCCCGCAAAGAGACTGACCAACATCTCGATATTATCGGTTAAGCTCTAGCTGCACTCACTTAGCAGTTAGCGCCTCAACTCGCAGTAGTGCCTGCGGCTACCCCAGTCACTCCCTCTCTAACAGTGGTGGTGCCTTCTTCACTGGACTATCTGCCTGCCCAAACTGCAGCACCCTTACAGCCTCAAGTGTACAAACCCATATCTGACGAGTAGTGGTCAACAGGACCCGATCGGCCAAAGTCCAGCAGTCCAGGTCCTAGGCGAGCTAGAGGGAGGCGAGATCCCTAGAAGCCCCTTTGGCTCTCCCAAGTGGGGTGGATTGTTTGAGGGGAGAGTGGAGCAAGTCGGCTCGCACTCGCCCCAGGATCTCGGTGAGCCGCGGGCGAGCAGGGCAGGCCGGGCCTGCACTCACCCAAGCAAGTGGAGGCGACGAGTGCCAGCTCCATAGAGCACTCGCCTCCCACGGCGAGTGGAGGTTCAAGAGGGCCACTCACCCAGTTTTTCTATGATGTATCTTTACTATTTTTCCCTCATTAGCCTACCTATAGCCTGCTAGAATAGAGGAGTTACGCTATTGGCAGACCCAACTGGGCTGCACATAACTATTTGGAACAATGGAGATTGGGTATTTGCATGTCCTTTTCTGAAATCTATAAATAGACCCAAGGGGGTACCTCAGAAGGCACGCTTGCTTGTGCCCCGGTCTTCTTGCGCTCTCTGAGGTATCCTTATCTCAACATTTTGCTAGGGAGGGGAAGTGCTTTATGATCTTCCGGGTGTGTGGTGGGACCTCCACGTCGAGCCCTTGGGTCTGCCCCCTGTTCTTTTTTCTTAGTCGTTTGGCTCGTGAGAGAGAAGTAAGTGTGCGATCGCCCCTTCCCCAAGGGTGAACTCCACAGAGACCGAGTTTTTGTTTTCAAAATTTTTGGTGCGGTGAGCATGGAGAGTGGTCAGCTAAAAAAATCTTCAGCAGGCTCGATGACTAGAGGAGAAGGGTAGGGTTCGGAGAGGGCCGACTCGCCACCCTCTCCCCCTCATGGCACGGTAGGGATGTTCTAGGAGTTTAGGCAGGAGGTGCTTGGCCTCTTCAAGTTCTCACTCGACGCGCGTGCCATGTGCTCGAAACCAACTATTCTAGACACCGCCGCCCAAGCTCTAGGCAAAGATGCCCCGGCTCAGCGAGTTGGGAAGGAGATTGCAGAGGAGGGGAGTGGGCACAATCTCCCCGGTCGAGTGCTCTTCCCCAGTTCAACGAGTGGAGGCTGGTTTGGCGAGATGGGGGTGTGAGATCTCCGGCTCGCCCAGTAGTGGGTGGCAGCCCCTTAGCGAGTTAGTTTCTTTTGCTCTTATTCCAGAGGGGTTCAGGGAGCCAGGGATGTCCTACTTCACCAGGAAGTATGACCAAGTCCAACACATCCTATGGTTTGAGGATGTGGTTTCGATAAGGCAGCTGTCAGATGCCTTCAAGTGCAGACTCTTTCCCATCACCATCAAGGAAAAGGTGAGGGAGTGGTTCCACCAGCTATCGGTCAACTCAATCTACTGCTTTGAGGACCTGCGTTGATGGTTCATGTTGAGGTTCACCACTTCCAAGAAAAGGAAGAAGGAGTCAGAGTCCCTGTTCTACATCAAGCAGGGGGTGAACGAGATGCTGGGGAGTTACGTGGACCGGTTCCAGGAGGAGGTCACACAAGTCTAGGAGATGATATGGCACACCCTAATAATGGCATTCACCTTAGGGCTGCAATAGGGTTTCTTCAGGATAGAGATGAAGAGGGTGCTGCCCCTCTCCTATAAGGATTTGATTGAGAGGGCGGCGAGGGAAGTCGACGGGGAGGCGTCAAACCCCGAGTTCGCGAAGAAGTTGGCTTGATGGGCCACAGAAGAGAAGAAAGGGCCAGGAGGAGGTCGAGGTTAGTAGGTGAGGAGAGCCAAACCCCGGTAGAGGGAGCAACAGCAGCCCTGGTGGGGGCATCATCAGCTGCACAACCGGCTCGGCTGGAGGTAGCTAGAGTGGCAAGACCAAGGCCAACAGAGAGGTTTCCACGGAGGAGAAAATTGCTTGGGGGGATAGGGTCAGTTCCAACCTCCAAGAGGGAGACAGGGCCAGAGGCCTCCTCTCCCCGATCAGCATCAGGCTATGACAATAGCCATGTAGAGGCGGAGTTGTCAGCAGAGGAGGAGAAGGGAGGTCCGTGTGGAGCTTCCTTACTGCGAATTCCATCAGGAGGAGGGGAACACTACAACTACGTGCCCAGAGTTTAACGAGGTGAGAGGAAATAGGGAGAAGCAGTAGCAGCGAGACCGCCGGGAGGTGTGGATCAAGGAAGTCCTGCCTCAAGAAGAGGAGGATAGGTGTGAGGATCGGGATGATGTGGGGTGGGGGTGGGAGTTGAGGCTTCCCGAAAGGAAAGACTCCATACCATATACCGAAGGAGCATTGGCTCCACATTCTAGACCCCACCCCCAAAGGAGAAGATCACCTTCTCTAGGGGTGACATGCCGGATCATGAGGATCCCTCTTACGATGTGTTGGTCATCCATACCGTAGTCGAGAATTTCACCGTCTCATGGATCCTCTTCGACAATGAGAGCTCGGTAAACGTCATATTCAAGAAGGCGTTTGACGCAATAAAGGTGGATGCTAAGAGGGTGCTGGCCTCGGATGGGCCTCTGTTTGGATTCTCGGGAGAAAGGAAGGAGGTGGAAGGAGGAGTGGGGCTCCATGCCACTCTGGGGGGGGAGGGGCAGTCCCGAAACTGCAGGTTCGTCATCGTGGATGCCCCCAACAGCTACAATACCATCTTCAGATGGCCCCTCATCAGCGTCTTCCTCTATGTCTCCTCATCCTTCCACCAATGCTTGAAGTTCAATGCCGAGGGGATCCAGGTCCGGGTCTGAGGAGAACCCATGGTAGAAAGGGAGTGCTAAGTCACTGCGGTGAACTCTATTTCTTGGCAGGAGGGGACCGAGGAGATGGAGCGGAGGATGGAGGTGGCAGAGCAAGAGGCAGGAGGTGTTGAGATGGAAGTGGAAGAGTACCGTGTCTAGGTGGGGGTTGCAGAGGAAATCCAGGAAGAGCCAGCCGAGGCAATGGCCGTGGAGGAGGCCGAGGAGGAGTTCCTTGTCCCAACAGAGGTGGACATTGGATGATGGAGAGAGCAGTCTCATCTGGAGGCTGTAGAAGAGGCGGTGGAGATGGAAGTTTGCACCCTTGGAGGCAAGGTGGAGAAGGTGCGCATCAACAGGGGGCTGACCCCGGTGGAACAGGAGAGGATGCTGGCATGCATCCAGAAGAACGTGTACATCTTCGCTTGGAGCTCAGTAAAAATGTCGGGGATCGATGCGGATGTTGCCTGTCACCGCCTCAACTTGGATCTAGATGCTCGCCCCATCTAGCATAAGAAGAGGTCCATCACGGACAAGCTAGCCGAACCCATCTGAGAGGAGGTGGCCAAGCTCTTGAAGGCCGGCTTTGCATCCGAAATCCAATACCCCAGCTGGGTTTCCAACTTTATAATGGTTAAAAAAGGAGACAGTCGGTGGAGAATGTGTGTCGATTTTTCTTTGCTAAATAAATTATGTCCTAGGGATTGTTATCCCTTACCTCGAATCGAAGCGCTAGTTGACGCAGCCGTCGGTTTTAACTTAATGAGTTTTTTTAGATGCATTTTCAGGTTACCATCAAATCAGGATGCACCCTCCCAATATAAAAATTGTCTCCTTCATCATATGGGATGGGTGCTACTATTACAAGGTGATGCCCTTCAGGCTGAAGAACGCAGGGGCAACGTACCAGAGCAAAAGGGGAGGAACCTGGAGGTGTACGTAGATGATATGATGATCAAGAGTCAAGAGATAGACTCTCACCTCTGGGACCTTGAGGAGACCTTCGGCACCTTACACAAATACAAGATGAGGCTAAACCCCTTAAAGTGTGTCTTCGGGGCCAGTAAGGGAAAGTTACTGGGCCACCTTCTCACCCCCGCATGGGTGGAGCCGAAACCTGACAAGGTCAAGGTGATCATGGAATTAGGGTCACCTCGGAATGCTAAGGAGGTCCAGCGGCTGACAGGAAAGTTGGCAGGGTTAAGCAGGTTACTTTCCAAGGCTGGGGAGAAGTGCATTCCCTTCTTCAAAGCATTGAGGGGAGACAAGAAGTTTGAATGGACTAAGGAAAGCAATGAAGCATTCCAGGCCTTGAATAGACAGTTAACTCATGCCCCCCTGCTCCAAGGGCCAAAGGAGGGGGAGGACCTATCTTTGTATCTCGGGGTCGGAGCAGAGGCCTTGAGCTCGGTCCTGGTCCGGGAAGAGGGGAAGAAGCATCTGCCCATATACTATGTAAGCTGGGTCCTGAGCAAGGCAGAGCTCCGTTATCCCATCTTAGAAAAGTTGGCCTTTGATCTGGTCATCTCGTCCCGGAGTCTCCGGCCTTACTTCGAAGCACACTTCATCCGGGTGGTGACGGACCACCCCCTCTGCAACATCTTTAAGGGGGTGGAGCATTCGGGTAGATTGTTATAATGGTCAGTAGAGTTGAGTGAGTTCTATATCTCCTTTGTCCTCCTCTTCTCGATCAAGACCCGGGCGATGGCCGACTTTCTTGCAGATTATGTGGTCGAGGTGGAAGAGGCAGAACTCACTCACCCGATTCCCTGGAAGGTGATGGTAGATGGTGCCTCGGGAAGGAATTCCTTGGGTGTAGGCGTAATCTTGGAGAGCCCCTAGAGAATGAGGATCGAGCAGACGATAGTGGTGCACTTTCCCATCACAAACAATCATGCCGAGTATGAGGCGATGATAGCAGGATTATGCCTGGCCAGGGAGATGGGAGTGTGTGATGTGGAGGTCCTCACTGACTCCATGATGGTGGATTCTCAGATCAGTGGGGAGTTTGAGACAAGGGAGCCAACTCTCTAGTTATACTTGACAAAGCTGAAGGGGGTCATTGGCATTTTCCAGACCTTCTCCATCCGGCATGTGCCCAGGGAGGAAAATGTCGAGGTTGATCAATTGGCTAAGCATAGTCCCCGGATGGGGGGGGGGGGTACCATCACTGACCTATTTCGCCCGTCCATCGAAGAGGGAGAGTAAATGGAGGTGGACCAATACTCCTCGTGGATGGATCTATTTGCAACATTCCTATCCACAGGGGAGTTCCTGGAAGGGATGTATAAGAAGAAGTTCATGCACAAGTTGGCATATTACCTTATGCGTGATGGACAGTTGTATAGGAAGACCCTTTCGGGGATGTTGGCATGTTGTGTGGCCGAGAGGGAGGTCCAACGAATTTTGGAGGAGGTCCATTCTGGGGAGTGTGGAAGCCACTTGAGGAGCAGAACCTTTGAATAAAGGGTCATTCGACATGGGTATTTTTGGCCGACCCTAGGCCGGGATGCCATGGAGTTCGCAAAGAAATGCCACAAGTGTCAGTTGTTTGCCCCCCTCCAACTCCAACTGGCTCAGCGGCTCAAGAGTATTACGGCCCCTTGGCCCTTCGAGATCTGGGGAATGGATTTGGTAGGGCATTTCCCCTAGGACAGCGGATAGAGGAGGTTCCTATTGGTGATGATCGATTATTTTTCTAATTAGTTGGAAGTGAAGGCGCTGGCCAAGGTGACCTCCCAGGTAATCAGGAACGTCGTATTGGGGGATATCATCTGCCTGCATGGTCTGCCCCAGGCCATAGTCACGGACAATGGGCCTCAGTTCGCTAGCGGCGAGTTCATCAACTTCTGCGGGCATCTCGGGATCGATCTTAGGTTCACCTCGGTCCATCAACCCAGGAGCAACGGGCAGGTGTAAACGGAGAAAAAAAATCATTGTCAACCTCCTCAAGAAGAAAGTCGAGAATTTGAAGGGTAGCTGGGTGAAGCCGGTTCCTTCGGTTCTCTGGGCCCTAAGAACCACTCCCAACATGTCCACAGGGGAGACCCCCTTCAAGTTGTCCCATGGTTGCGAGGCCATACTTCCAATAGAGTTCGAGGTTCGGACACCTCGGGTGGTCGAGGCAGAATAAGGAAGGGAAGAATGGCAGGATGAGAATGAAGAGGAGCTACGAATATCCCTAAATATGGTGGAGGAGCTACGTGATCTGTCTTTCATCCGACAAGAAGAGATCAAGCGAAGAATGGCTAAATATTTATACAAGCACGTCAGGGTCAAGAATTTCGCAGAAGGGGACTTGGTCCTAAGGAAGGTGGATGCGGCAGGAAGTTCAAACGCAGTGGGGAAGCTCAACCCCAACTTGGAAGACCCATACATTGTAAGAAAAGTATTGAGGTCACGAGGGTATCGCCTCCGGAATGTGGAGGGCGAGACCCTAAGTCACACCTTGAGTGGCGATCATTTGAAACATTTCTATCCGTAAATGCATGTACGTACTCTCCTTCAATGAATATGAAAACCTTTGGTCTTTTATCTCTCTTTGGCAATGATATTCATGACAGGCCAAAGGTTCCTTAAGTCCCGAGATTTCTCCCATTATTAGGATCTCACCTAGCTTGCAGGGCAGGGGTCCTCGGTGGATATCTTTCTCGCTCTGGGGTTAGGTCTTGAGACGCTCCCGCTGCCATGCTTCAACCTAGCTAGCAGGATAAGGATCCTCGAGTGACGTCATTATGACCCTGGAGGGCTGAGTCCGATGGAAGCTCAACACTCGCCGTCAGGCTCTCACCTAGTTAATGGGGTCGGTGGTAGCGCCCGAAGGTTGGCCAAAGGAATGTATTCTCGCTCTGGGGTTAGGTCCCGAGAAGCTCCCGCTGCCAGGCTTCCACCTAGCTAGCAAGGCCGAGATCCTCGAGTGACGTCATTATGAACCTAGAGGGCTGAGTTCGGTGGATACTCAACACCCATCGTCAGGCTCTCACCTAGCTGATGGCCTCGGGGGTAGCGCTCGGAGGTTGGCTAAAGGAAGGAATTCTTGCTCTAGGGTTAGGTCTTGAGATGCTCCCGCTGACAGGCTTCCACCTAGCTGGTAGGACCGAGATCCTCGAGTGACGTCATTATGACCCTAGAGGGCTAAGTGCGGTGGATGCTACTACCTGATGTCGGGCTATCACTTAGCTGATGGAGTCGGTGGTAGCGCCCGGAGGTTGGCCAAAGGAAGGTATTCTCATTCTGGGGTTAGGTCCCGAGACGCTCCAACTGCCAGCCTTCCACCTAGCTGGCAGGTCTGAGATTCTCGAGTGATATCGTTATGACCCTGGAGGGCTGAGTCCGATGGATGCTCAATACCCGCCATCAGGCTCTCACCTAGCTGATGGGGTCGACGTTAGCGCCCGGAGGTTGGCCAAAGGAATGTATTCTCGCTTTGGGGTTAGGTCTCGTGAAGCTCCCATTGCCAGGCTTCCACCAAGCTGGCAGGACCGGGATCCTCGAGTGATATTGTTATGACTTTGGAGGGCTGAGTCCGTTGGATGCTCAACACCCGCCGTCAGGCTCTCACCTAGCTGATGGGGCCGATGGTAGCGCCCGGAGGTTGCACAAAGTAAAGTATTCTCGCTCCGGGGTTAGGTCCCGAGATGCTCCCGCTGCAAGGCTTCCACCTAGCTGGCAGGGTCAGGATCCTCGAGTGATGTCGTTATGACCCTGGAGCTGAGTCCGGAAGAAAATATCATAAGGATGGCAAAGGGTCAGGCTCGACAATTCTAGGAATAACCGACCATGGCGAGCTGAGATCTCAGTCTCTACCAAGGAAGGCAAGGCGAGCCATCTCTCTGTGAACACATTCCATCCACCTCAGATTTTACTTTGGAAAATTGACTTCTTCCAAGCCCCTAAGAGAAGGAGTACTCACAGGCAAGCAAGATCGCCACGAGCCTAGAGCGGCGAGTATCCTGCATCCTGATTGTCTATGGGCCGGCGAGCTCTCAAGGTCTCCTCACAGGCGCGAATCCTAAAAGTGCATTCTAATGGCGAGTGCTATCCTATAGAGGTCGCCGAATAGAGGGGGGTGATGAGTTGTAAATATTCATATTTTTCAGTACTTTATTTAGGTCGTTTTAGTTTAATTTTCATTGTTTTTAGTTACTTTTGTTCAATAAAATGTCCCTTTTTTGTATATACTCTTCTAACTTAGCTTTATTTTGTTTTCTGAAATTTTGCAAAAAAAGTCGAAAATGCAAAGTACACGCCCGTGTCCCACCCGACACGCCCTTGTCACGCCATGTACTCGATGCCAGCAAGCCAACCACACAACGCTTCCAGTCAAGGTCTCAACGCCCTAGACACGCTTGTGACCTTTCTGACACGCCCGTGTCGGTCCTGTAGTTTTCAACCCGGTTCAAATAGTTGTTGCCAACATCAGATTTCTGCCAGATGTCTAGTCATGCCCCCACCCCCCCCCCCCCCACAAGCCCGTGACCGTCGAACATGCCCGTGATCACCACGTGGATTTCCCAGAAGCTTCCAAAATTTCTCCAGTCACCAGGTTTTCGGCTTCACCAACACGCCAGCCCGACACGCCCCCATGTCACGCCCGTGACCCGGGCGTGTAATCTGAATTTTTTTCCTATAAATAGAACTTTTTTATATGAGCCAAGGGTTTAATTTTTTGGAACCATTTTGCTTTAGGTGGGCTGCTTAGGTGCTTTTCCATGCTATGTAAGGAGAATTTTCTCCCCCTCTCTTTAGTGTTTATTTTAGCTTTTTTGTAACTCCTTTTTGTCTTAAAAAAAATATGTGCTTTTTTCTCCGTATATTGTTATGGATTTCATTTGAGTGCCCCACCTTCAGTGATCTTTTGTATCTTATTTTTTCTCTTTAAAGTGTGTGTGTGTGTGTGTATGAGAGTAATTTGTTTCTTTATGTTTTCTAATTTTTTGTTACTTAGTATTGATTTAGTCTTTTCTCTTATAATTAGTTGTTATGATAGCCTTTCTCATCTTTCTCCCTTAGCTTTTGTGCTTTTTATGTTCTTTTACTCATTCTTATGGATTTATAAAAGTGGATTTAAAGTGTTTTTATTTTTCTTTAACTTAGTTTTATTTTTTATTTCGTAAACTTTTTGTTCTGTTAATTTTTATTTCCACTTTTATGCACTTTTATAAAGTTATAAGAATGAAAAAGTTGTTTTAATTTTTGTAGCACTTTGATTTTTGCTTTTAATTGAAAACCCTTTTTCTCCTTTAATTTTTATTTCTTCTTTTTATGTATTTTTAGCAAGTTCTAGGAGTAGAAATGTAATTGTTTTAATTTTTCGATCACTTGATTTTTTCCCTTTAATTTTTGTGTGTGAGTGTATGAGGTTAATTTTTATAGCTTTCCTTTAATGCTTTCCTCAATTTATGTAGAGTGTGTGCGTATATGAGTTAGTTTTTGCTGCTTTCATTTCCCGCCTACTCGTTTTAGTAGGACTTGCAATTTTACTATTTTCATTTCCCGCCTACTCGTTCGAGTATGACTTGCAATTAACCGCTTTCATTTCCCGCCTACTCGATCGAGTAGGAATTGCAATTTACCGCTTTCATTTCCCGCCTACTCATTCGAGTAGGACTTGCAATTTACCGCTTTCATTTCCTACCTACTCGTTTGAGTAGGACTTGCATTTACAATTATGCAATTTTTCATAAGCCGTCCTCATTCCGATGAGTGGCTAATTGCTCTTAGCCCTCAGTATCGAAGAGCATTGGGATAGATAAAATCTTTTTAAATAATTAAAGGTCCTCTTTTTTACTCTAATTAAAGAACTTAAGGTTTACCCCGGGTATACGACGCGTAGGACCACAAATCGATGTGTGGGCTTTATTCCCGTTATCCATATGCTAGCTAGCCGAGAGATCATGCGTATGGACCGATCACCCTTGGGTAAAGAGAGTTACGCACTAAATCTCGAGAGAGGAGGCGCAGAATTCTACCGGATTGGGTCCCCCCCCAATATCGGGGTTCTTAGCGTAATGCGGGCATTAAGAGGAATCCTCCGTCGAACGAGAGCTTGGTCGAATAGTCTTAATGTTCAGTTGAGCGATAACCCTAGAGATATGTGAGCTCATGCTTGTGGAACCTCCACGGCCAAGTTATCTTTAATTAATTTGAAATTTTGGATCGGTACCGAGCGTTAATCCTTCATCGTTTTTCTAGTCCTTTTTTGTAACTTTTATAAAACCGCTTTAGTTAACTAAAAACCTCGACACCTTTATTTTCGGTAAGATAATAGTCCCTCCTAGAGGAGTAGAAATAATCAACCCGCCCTAAGAAATATACAACCTCGATATTCCCCCCAAATATCCTATACTACTCGCGATAGGTGCACTTGCCTCCTTTCGTTAAAACTCAGTTTTAACCCCGTAAAGTTTTTGGCACCGTTACCGGGGAATTCTGTGTTGTTATTTTGAATCTGGGAAACAATTACTTTTACCTTTTTTTATTTATATAAAAAAATGGCCAACCAAAATAATAATAATAATAAACTACTTAAAAACTATATAAAAAAATCTTCCCTCTTTGTCTTAACTTTTTTTATTTTTCCGAAAATCAAAAATTTATATAGTAAAAAAAATATTTTCTCGCCTCGGCATCCCCTCGCGCTATTGTGAGCAATAGGGGAATGCATTTCTATAACACCCAAATGGCTAAGACGATAGTTAAATACAGAGTTACACACATACTTGCCCCCTATCACCCGCAAACATGTGGCCGAGTTTATCTTTTTCGCTTTCTATTATATTTTTTTACTATTTGTTCTTAATAATGAAGGGTTTCTAAATGAGCCTCCCCGAACTCGTTCCAGGAAAGTTTCTACCCTCCCTCTTTATTTTTTAAATAATGCATTTTATTTCTTTTCGTTCCTCAAACTTATCTTGTAACATTAAGGACAATGTTGGAATTAAGTATGATGGTGTTTTCGTGCTTTTCTTTTCTGCATTTCTATTTTTTGCACTCCTAAAATTTTGAAAAATACAAAAACAAAATGAAAACAAAATGAAAATAATAAAAAATTATAAAATGAAAACTCCAAAAACAAATTTTTTTATCATCAAAAATTTCAAAAAAATTATAAAACAAAAAATCCAAAAATATTTTTACTTTGAAATTTTTTTGTAAATATTCTATTCGATTTTCCCTCTTCTCTCCATCTTTCCTCTCTTGTAAATATTTTGGTAGATATTCTCTTTCTCCTCTTCCTTTCTCTCTCTTCTTTGTAAAAAAATTCTCTTTCCTCTCTTGTAGATATTTGCTTAAAAATCTTAAAAATACAAAAAAATATATAAAAAAAGGAATTCAAATATATATATATATATATCTTTTTCGCATTTTTAGTATGTATATATTAAGAAATAAACTTCAAAATCCAAAAAAAAGAAGATAATAACTCTAAAATTTCAAAAAAAAAGAGAAATAAACGAAAAATATATTAAAAAAAAGAGATAATAAATCAAAAATACAAAAAAAAGATGATAACCATAAAAAAACCCAAATTTATTTTTATTATTATAAAACAAATAAATCAAATATACCATTCTTAGCCTTTTGCTCTCAAAAAATCTTGTTGCGAGTTTATGTATAAGCGATTTTTATTAATTCTTTATTTACTATTCGTTTATTAATTAGAGATTGATAGATTTAAATATCTGGGGTTAAGTTTTAAAGAATTTCTTATGTCTTTTTTTCTTATGATAGGTGACTTGTTTTCAACACTACTTCTAATTTTTCTAAATAGAGACACGTGTATTATGTTAGAAAATAACAACTTTGGAATTCAATTATGTTTACTTCTAGGCTTTTGAAAAATAGGAACGTTCAATTTATCAAGGTTGCTTTCAAATTTTTTTATTAAAATCTAGTTTTCTTCTTGAAAAAAAAGAAGAAGAAAAAACTCTATCTCCCCATATTTATAATGTCTTACTTAGCATGATAAATTTTTATCCTTAAAAGTACCTATGTCAATTGAAATAAGATTTCATTATGTAAATATAGGCATCCAATATTTTAAAAGATTATATGTTACAGAGTAAGAGAATAAAATTCATTACACTTATACGTATACATTGGGTTAATATGAAGTTGTTCCAAAATTTTCATGTTATGGAAAATAAGATTTCATTTTCCTAAACATCCACATTCAAACAAAAAAAAAATTTCATTAGAGGTTTGAGAAAAAAATACCTCACCTCTACAACCAAAGCCCTCTTCATAAACCAAAAAAAACCCTCTTATCCATATTCAATGATTCTAGACTTAATTTAAAATCATTTTGAGAGCAAAATTCTTAAATTGAATTATTTCCTTTAAAATTCTCACAAGCTAAAAATTTCTATAATTTCAATCAATTTTTGTTCAACTAACGATTACAATTTTCGCTTTATATTTGATCACATCAAGAAGTCTTTTTTGCCGAAACTCTTCATCTATTTAAAATATTTTCATAATTTAGGATTTAACTCTTCCTACCCATGAAATTTATTTTGTTCTCTCTTTCAATTAATTTAAGCGGTAGCTAAATTTAGGATTTCTCTTAATTCCTTATAAGTATATCTCCAACTTTTGCTCTGGAATATCAAAATCTTAAATATGGGGGTATTTGATGAGTTGTAAATATTCGTATTTTGTAGTACTTTATTTAGGTCGTTTTAGTTTAATTTTCGTTGTTTTTAGTTACTTTTGTTCAATAAAATATTCTTTTTTGTATATACTCTTCTAACTTAGCTTTATTTTGTTTTTTGAAATTTTGCAGAAAAAAGTCGAAAAATCAAAGACACCCCCGTGTCTCACCCGACACGCCCGTGTCACGCAATGTACTCGACGCCAGCAAGCCAACCACTCAATGCCTCCAGTCAAGGACTCAATGCCCCAGATACGCCTGTGACCTTTCTGACACGCCCGTGTTGGTCCTGTAGTTTTCAACCCGGTTCAAATAGTTACTGCCGACATAAATTTCTGCCAGATGTCCAGTCACGCCCCCCCCACACGCTCGTGACTATCGAACATGCCTGTGAACACCACGTGGATTTTCCAAAAGCTTCCAAAATTTTGTCAGTCACCAGGTTTTTGTCTTCACCAACATGCCAGCCCGACACACCCACTTGTCAAGCCCGTAACCATGGCGTGTAATCCAAATTTTTTGCCTATAAATAGAATTTTTCTGTATGAGCCAAGGGATCAATTTTTTGGAACCATTTTGCTTTAGGGGGGCTACTTAGGTGCTTTTTCATGCTATGTAAGGAGAATTTTATCCCCCTCTCTTTAGTGTTTATTTTAGCTTTTTTGTAACTCTTTTTTGTCTTAATAAAATATGTGTTTTTTTTCTCCTTTATTGTTTTGGATTTCATTTGATTGCCCCACCTTCAGTGATCTTTTGTATCTTTTTTTTCTCTTTAAAGTGCGTGTGTGTGTATATGAGTAATTTGTTTCTTTATGTTTTCTAATTTTTTGTTACTTAGTTTTGATTTTGTTTTTCTCTTATAATTAGTTGTTATGATAGCCTTTCTCATCTTTCTCCCTTAGCTTTTGTGATTTTTATGAGCTTTTACTCATTCTTATGGATTTATAAAAGTTGATTTAAATTGTTTTTATTTTTATTTAACTTAGTTTTATTTTTTATTTCGTAAACTTTTTATTTTGTTAATTTTTATTTCCACTTTTTATGCACTTTTATAAAGTTATAAGAATGAAAAAGTTGTTTTAATTTTTGTAGCACTTTGATTTTTGCTTTTATTTGAAAACCTTTTTTCTCCTTTAAATTTTTATTTCTTCTTTTTATGTATTTTTAGCAAGTTCTAGGAGTAGAAATGTAATCGTTTTAATTTTTCGATCACTTTGTTTTTCTATTTTATTTGTGTGTGTGAGTGTGTGAGGTTAATTTTTAAAGATTTCCTTTAATGCTTTCCTCAATTTATGTAGAGTGTGTGCATATATGAGTTAGTTTTTGCTACTTTAATTTCCCACCTACTCGTTCGAGTAGGACTTGGAATTTTACTGCTTTCTTTACCGCTTTCATTTCCTGCCTACTCGTTCGAGTAGGATTTGCAATATACCGCTTTCATTTCCAACCTACTCGTTCGAGTAGGACTTGCAATTTACCGCTTTCATTTCCCGCCTACTCGTTCGAGTAGGACTTGCAATTTACTGCTTTCATTTCCCGTCTACTCGTTTGAGTAGGACTTGCATTTACAATTATGCAATTTTTCATAAGTCGTCCTCATTCCGATGAGTGGCTAATTGCTCTTATCCTTCAGTATCGAAGAGCATTCGGACAGATAAAATCTTTTAAAATAATTAATGGTCCTATTTTTCACTCTAGTTAAAGAACTTAAGGTTTACCCCGAGTATACGATGTGTAGGACCACAAATCGATGTGTGGGCTCTATTCGCATTATCTATATGCTAGCTAGCTGAGAGGTCGTGCGTATGGATCGATCACCCTTGGATAAAGAGAGTTGTGCACTAAACCTCGAGAGAGGAGGCACAGAATTCTACCAGATTGGGTCCCCCCAATAGCGGGGTTCTTAACGTAATGCGGGCACTAAGAGGAATCCTTCAGCTTGGCGGTGCGAGCTCGCAGCTCGCTCACGGCCTCGACATCCTACAAGACAAAGAGTGGTAAGAACAAAAATATGAGAAAAACCTTAAGTAAAAAGAGAAGGGGGTAGCTGGCAAGTACCATCCCGCCTGCGGCTTTGGCAAGAAGTTTCTCAGTAGTTTCAAGTCGCCTCGCCAAGCCGACAACATTGTCCTTCACGACGTCACGATCCTGCTCGGCTTTTAGCAGGAGGTGGTTGAGGTTGAAGCCGCGGCGGACCACCATGTGATGCATCTCTAGGGCCCGCATCTGGGCTTTGCAAGCCCTCATGGACGAGCTGATGCAGGGTCATACCCTTGTAGGCCTCAACATCCTCGCGCCCGTACGGGCCAAAGCCAAGCACGTAGGCATGCCAAGAGGAGGGTTAGTGACTCGACCAAGAGGGATGGAGGGATGAGATGGAGACCCTGTGGGTCTGCTCATCCCATCAGACCATCGGCTTGCTGGCCGAATCATTTGATCTCCCCTAAGGCCGAAAAGAGGGTAGCTTTTCGGCAAGCTCAGCTCGTGGGCCGCGGGCTTCTCGGTGGATGTGAAAGCGGGGTCCTCGCCATCCCCTTGATCTTTTTCTGTCGAATCCTCCTATGGGCTCTCTGGTGACTTCTCTGGGGTGGTCTCCGACGAGCTCATGAATATTTGTTATTGTTGTCCCCTCTTGGATACCATGGCTTGCTTCATCTTTTTTGGCAGCGGGGGGCGCTGAGGCGAGCTAGACCCTTTGAGGCCAGGTCGCTTCCTGCTGGAGGAAGGTTTACCTGACCCCAGCTTGCTGCGACATGCTATTACGGCTGCGCGCTCGCACGCGAGCGGGTCCAGGTAGAGTACCGAGTCCGCATAGGGCTGATGCTCGGGGATTGACCGCTCCCCTACCGAGAGTAATAGGTTAGAAGCATTGCTATCAATTGGCGAGCCCATCAAAAATAGAGGGAAGATTTGTACCTTCGCCGGGAAGAACCAGGAGAAGCGAGTTGAGGCCCCATCGAAGGAAGGCGACCTCAAAGTCCTTCCCCAGGACGAACTTGTGTAGCTCGACATCGTCACCGGATAGCGCTGGGGGCCTATATACCTCCTCGCTCTTCTGCTGGGGGGAGAAGGGTATGTTACCATGGTCGCCCTGGATGAATACGACGTTGGAAACCAAGTTATGGTTCTTATTTACAGTCTCGAGAACCTTGATGTGCGAGCCCATCAGAAAGGCGACCCCGTCGTTAGTCATGTGGTAGGTGAAGAGATTGTAGAAGACGGAGAGATTGAATTCAATCTGCTCTCGGTAGAGGAGACAGGCGAATGCGACGATCATGACGATCGCATTTGGGTTCAGTTGGGCTTGGACCGCCCCAAAATTTTTGAGGATCTGGCAGATTTTTGGCCAGAGAGGTTGGCGTAACCCCACCTCAAAGTGCGAGATGGGGAAGGCGTGCTCGTACTAGTAGAAGGTGTTGATGGATTCGTTCTCCCTGGGTTGGCACGCCTCAAAACCAGGGGAAAGGAAGTCTGCTTTGAACTCGGTGAGGTCACGCTCGATGGTATTCCCATTAAAGAATAGGTACTCAACAAATTTCCGAGCACACTTGGACCGTCAGTCGCCTTCAGGTCGCGTCTTGCCCATATCCACAAAAGGTTGGGGTGCAAGAGGAGTCAGCGAGAAGAGCAGCAGAGGGGGTATGAATGCAATAAAGGCAATGACCCAGGGGGTGGTAAGGGGGTCTGTTTATAGAAACCCGGATTTATGGCCATGCTGACCGGTCAGTCTAGCTCGCTAGCCCCAACTCGCCAACTCCGACTCGCCAACCCGACAACCTGGCCTATCCTAGTGCGAGCTGAACATAGATGACACATCATATTATTTCAAGTAGCATACTGAGTTCTAAAAATTATTAAAGTTTTTACAGACAGGGACATTCACAGCCTCGAGAAGAAGGAAGTTCATGACAAGCAAAAGAAAGTTCGGTCAACACGCGTGAGCTGGGGATGCTGGGGGGCGTGGGCAAGTAGGCTCAGCTAGGGAGCCATTTCCATCTACCATGGCCTTGCGCCCCCATCCCCGAAGGTCGGCGTGGGTTGAGGAACTCATAGACTAGGTCCAGGTCCCAACTGAAGGTCTACAGGTTTTCATTAAGTCTCTCCATAATTGGGGTGGGGGACATCATCTCGCTCGTCGAGCCATGTTCCATCTTTTTCGCGAGCAGCACATACTCCTGCTCTAACGCCTGCAGTCTCTACTGGTTATTTGCATTGTCTGCCCGGAGCTGGCGCAACGCAACATCCTGTTTCTTCAGGACTTCTACCAGTCATCGCCTCAGCTCGGCGGGATCCAGTGAATCATCCAGGAAGCTTTCCACCCCAGGCTCAGGGGGTGGCGAGCGGCGAGCTTGTTCAGAAGATTCCTCGATATCAGGAGCAGGGAAACCTGTAGAAACATTTTAGTGAATATAAGTATCGAGTACCTCAAACCAACTAGGCGAAATGGCCTTGCGGAATGGAACTTACAGCATGATCCCAACACTCTTTGGAGGATGTATGGAGGGGGAAAGGATGGTTTCTTTTCGCGACCCGGGGGATGAGCCCTGGGAGAAAGGAGGTTGAAGCAAGGAACCGGGATGTCTTCAGCCCTTTCCCCCGCGAGTGCAGGAGTAGGCATGGGTTGCTGAGAAGGAGTGCGAGCTGGCAATCTCGGCTTAAGCTGGTCCAGTACCGTGGTACCAAAAGCAGGCGATGGATTCTGCAGGCGAGTTCCAGGAGGAGTTGGAGGTCGTGAGTCATGGAGAGGGGAGTCGACTCGCAGCATGGAAGAGCCATCATCAACCTGTTGGTCGACCGAATCGGTAGGTACCTCAATGACCTCCTTCCCTATTGACTAGGTCCAGGTCCCGACTGGTCATGTGGTGGCTCGCACAGTATCGAGCCGGGGATCACTGTGGTCAGCCATCCGCATGGGTGGCATTCAGCTGCCGAGCATGGGCAAACCTCTCCTGAAGTTCTTTGGAAAGAGGAATCTCGATGAGGTCAAGTAAGAGGAATGACAAAGGTCACCCAGGTATGCAGACATATATATAACTGCAAGTAGGGCCCACCAAAAGATTCTCCTTCTACTGTCGCACTCACTGCATATTGCGGGGTTGGATGATTCTTTCCGAGCTTGTTCCAACCTCATAAAGAGCGGGGATTCTGTACAACCCTATATCCGGCGAGTAGTTGTCGACAGGAGCCATATCAGCCAAAGTCCAGCAGTCCGGGTCCTAGGAGAGCTGAAGGGAGGCAAGATCCCTAGAAGCCCCTTCGGCTCGCCCAAGTGGGGTAGATCGTTTGATGGGAGAGTGGAGTAGGTCTTCCCGCACTCACCCCAGGGGCTCGGCGAGCAGCGAGCGAGCGGGGCAGGCCGGGCCCGCACTCTCCCAGGCGAGTGGAGGCAGTGAGTGCCATCTCCATCGAGCACTCGCCGCTCCCGGCAAGTGGAGGTTCTAGAGGGCCACTCGCCCAGTTTTCCTGTGATGTATATTTACTATTTTGCCCCCATTAGCCTGCCTATAGCCTGGTAGAATAGCGGAGTTATACTATTGGTAGACCCAGCTGGGTTGTACATAAATAGATAGACCCAAGGGGGTACCTCACAAGGCACGCTTACTTGTTCCCCAGTCTTCTTGCGCTCTCTAAGGTAACCTTGGCTCGACATTTGGCTAGGGAGGGGAAGCGCTCTAAGATCTTCCGAGTGTGTAGTGGGACCTCAACGTCGAGCTCTTGGGTTTGCCCCTATTAATTTTCCTTAGTCGTTTGACTCGCGAGAGAGAAGTAAGTGTGTGATCTCCCCTTCCCCAAGGGTGAACTCCATAGAGACCGAGTTTTCAATTTCAACATCAAGAAGAGGAGTTCTCTTCTCTTATGAATTTCTTCCATGAAGTGGATAGCGGGAGTCTAGCCCACATGCTAAATTTTGAAGAGCATTTTCAACCCGCTCAGGCTGTAGCTGCTCCGACTGCAGTCTATCCCCTATCTTCTCAAGTCCCAGTTAAAGTGGAGGATCCCTCTCCTTTCATCGACAGAATTCATTGGGAGCATGCTCCCAATAATTTTATAGATCCCCGTCTGCCCTTATATACAGGTAAAATTGATTTGATCACGCATCTGCAAGTGTTTGAGGCTGCTATGCCCTTGAGTTTCCACTCAGACTCCATGAAGTGCAAGTTGCTTGTAACCACTTTCAATGGCCAAGCTAGAGAGTTGTTCCATGAGTTATATCCTCGATCAATAACCTGCTTTGTAGAGCTCTGCAAATAACTTTTGTTGAGGTTTGATACCTCAAAGAAGAGGAAGAGTGGTCCAGCAGCTCTCTTACAGATTAAGCAAAAGGATAGTGAATCGGTGGCGCGATTTGTTGTTCGCTTTCAAAGATAAATACCAAGGATTAATAATATGGACCCTGATTTCTACAAGGTTACTCTAGTCAATGGCCTCAGGGATGTCCCATTGAAGTTTAAGTCAGCCACCAAAGAGCCCGTGACATACCAGGAATTGATCGCCTTGATCAATTGGTTCATCGAGGGCAAAAATACCAATCCAACTTACATCTCTTCCTTGACAACCAAGCCTGATGCAAGAGATGTAGTAAGTTCTTCTTCTGCAGCCCACCATTCTGCAAGGACTCCTCGCCCAAATTACCAACCCCCTACTAAGAGGCGGAGAAACTTCCTCCATAATGACATTTTTGAGGCTATCAATAGTTTCATGATCAGAAATTGTCGTTGGCCACCGCATCCGCTCCATTTTCTCTACAAGTCCTGCATGTCTATCAATCTCAGGATGGTTCGCCTTCAACTGCTCGGTAATATGATGACTCCCAAGAGGAGTTTTTAGCTTTGGGTTTAATGATGGATGAAGTTATCGAAGTTTTGCAAAAGTGGCCTGATTACAGAAGTCTAGGACCACAGAAAGTGGAAGAAAAATCTCGCGTCTCCGATCTCTATTGCGAGAATCATAGAGACAAAGGGCACTCAACGGAGAATTACAAAGCTCTATGTATGCTAATAGAGAGGCTCCATTGCTGAGGGTACAATACAAGACCAAGTTTGCAAGGACGTTCCTGCCAAGCCATCCACCTCCAAGGGCAAGGAGGTGGATGAAGTTTATTTGGAATGCGAAGAGGTCAAATATGTTGTCCATCTGGGCAACGTTAGTGATGGAAGTGAATGTGTCGACACCGATGAAGAAGGAACTCTCGGTCGGCTTTTCTGCATTCACGACGGAGCTGGATCAGAATCAGCCCGGAAGTCTTCTATCTCAAGAGTCATCTGGTAGGAGGTAGCTGCAACCTCCTCCTCTACTCTATCAAGGGGATTCGTCACCTTCAGTCAAAACGACCTTCCCCAGACTACTAATCCTTTCAAAGATGTCTTTGTAATCAAAGTATTCATAAAGAACTACTGGGTGAACAAAATCCTGATCGAAACTGGTAGTTCGGTAAACCTTATGTTCAAATCTTCATTTGAGGGCCTGAAGATGGGAAAGCCTTTGCTTTCCACCGAATGGACGCTCTATGGTTTTTTGGCAAATGGAAGGAAGTGGAAGGGAGTGTTTCCCTATTGGTGACACTCGGGGGATCACCAAGCTTGTTCAATTCATAGTAGTTGACGCTCCAAGTATCTACTATGTTATCTTCGGAAGGCCCCTGCTAAATGAATATCAAGCGATAGTTTCAACCTACCATCTTGCAATCAAGTTCTCTACTAAGGGAAATCGGTTTAGGGTCATGAGTGACCCAAGATTGGCTCAGGAGTATTATTTCAGGATGGTCAATGTTACCGAGCAAGTTCCTCCTCCAGCAGTCCAAGTTGCTTCCCCTGAAGATGCAACTCTACCAGAAGCAGCTAAAGATATCGAGGAGGGAGCCCGAGAAGAAACTCACCTAGAACCTGCCCAGGCATCTCAAAGAGTTCTCGTTGTTGAAGGGGAGGAGAGGAAACTTTCAATCAGTGTAGAGCTGCATGTAGAGGAGAAAGCTGAGCTATTGTTCATTGAAGAACTTGGAGGTCTTTGCTTTGTCAACGGAATACATGTCAGGAGTAGATCATGATGTTGCTTGCCACCACCTCAACATCTATCTTAAATTTAAGCTGATTTTGCAGAAGTAGAGGGAGGTGGCAACGAAGCTCGTTGAGCCCATTAGAGAGGAGGTCGCCAAGCTCCTCAAGGCCAAGTTCACTCGCAAAATTCAATATCTCGCCTGGGTGTTTAATGTTGTAATGGTTAAGAAGCCGGGGGAAATGACGAATGTGTGTAGATTTTACTAAATTGGATAAAGCATGCCCTAAAAATTATTACCCTTGACTTGGATAGATGCTTAAGTTTATTCCACGGTTGGGTATTCTTGTATGAGTTTTTTGGATGTGTTTTTTGGTTATCACCAGATTAGAATGCACAAGCCCGATGTTCCTCATATGTCTTTCATCGTGAATGATGGTTGTTATTGCTACCTCGAAATTCCTTTTGGGCTTAAAAACGTAGGTGCAACCTATCAGCGCATGATGTACTTTGTTTTCAAAGAGCAGAAGGGGAGAAATCTTGAAGTTTATGTTAATGATCTCCTCATCAAAAGCAGGTCCCACTCGTTACACTTAGAAGACCTCAAAGATATCTTCGCTACTCTGATGAATCTGAACCCGTTGAAATGTGTTTTTGGGGCAAGGGGAAATTCCTTGGTGATCTCCTTACTCATGAAGTCCTTTCTTCCAACCCTGATAAAGTAAAATTCATTCTTGATATGACACCTCCTCGTTCCCCCAAGGAAGTTCAGCGGTTAGGAGGAAGGCTGGAAGGCCTAAGTAGATTCATTTCCAGAGTGGCAGACAAGTGTGCCCCCTTCTTCAAAACTCATTGAGGGGCCTCTAAGTTCGAATAGACTGAAGAGTGTAATGAGGCCTTCAAACAGCTCAAAAAGCAACTAACATCAACTCCTCTACTTCAAAGCCTTCGCTCAGGGGAGATGTTGTATATCTACTTAGGAGTTGGCCCAGAGGCATTTAGTTCAGTTCTTGTTAGAGAAGAAGGTAGGGTGCAGTTTCCAGTGTACTATGTCAGTCACATTCTCAAGAGTGCTGAGATAAGATATCCAATCTTAAAAAGACTGGATCTGGCATTTGTAATGTCAGTACGAAGACTCCGCCCATACTTCCAAGTGCATTCAATTCAAATAGTGACTGATCAACATTTGAGGAGTGTGTTGTAGAAGCCAGAGCACTCAGGTAGACTTACTAAGTGGGTAATAGAGTTGAGTGAGTTTGAAATCTCCTATATGCCCAGGACACATATCAAAGCACGGGTATTGGCAAATTTCCTAGTGGATATAATGGAAGTAAACTATGATCAGGTAAAGAGGTCTTCTTCAGCTTGGACTATCTATATAGATAGAGCTACATGCAAGAACTCCTCAGGGGCAGGAGTAGTTCTTATCAATCTAAATGGGGTCAAGCTGGAGAAAGCTATAAAGTGCTTGGTAACTTTGAGACCAGGGAACCGACTCTCAAGAAGTATCCCATTCCAGTCAAAGTAGAGAATTGTAAGTGTTTGGTCCATTGCCCACAATGTTCCATAGATTGGATTTGAAGAGGCATCTCCATCAACACTAAGAGCATAGTTATATTTGATGTTGTATAAGCTCATCATTTACAGGATGTTCCATGGAACAAGTAAAGACAGATTTTCTAAGTGATATGACAGATGGTCATAAGGCAGAAAGGTGGACACCAAGAGAAGATGCTGGAAAGGCAGGATTTTGACTAAGCCCACAGACGTTGAGTGAGGTAAGCTCACTCAACACTAGAGTTAAGAAAGAATCCATCGAGCTGAGCTCACCATTCGTCGAGCTAAATTCAGAGCTTGAGATTCTAATTTTGTCGAGCTCAATTCACAATTCGTCGAACTGAGTTCAGAGTTCGTCGAGCTGAGCTCACCATTCATCGAGCTAACTTCAGAGCTTGAGATTCTGAGTTCGTCGAGCTCAATTCACAATTCGTCGAACTGAGTTCATAGTTCGTCGAGCTGAGCTTACCCTTCGTCGAGCTAAATTCAGAGTTTGAGATTCTGAGTTCGTTGAGATCAGTTAAGAATTCATTGAACTGAGTTCATAGTTCGTCAAGCTTAGTTCACCATTCGTCGAACTCAGTTCAGCATTCATCGAACTAAGTTCATGATTTTGTCTAAGGCAAAAACCATTGAGACAAGTGTGTGTCTCAGCAGAGAATAAGAAAGCGCTGAGACAAGTGTTAGTCTCAGCATAACCGCTGAGATAAGTGATTGTCTCAGCATAACTGCTGAGACAAGTGTTTGTTTCAGCAGAGAACAAGAAAGAGCTGAGACAAGTGTTAGTCTAAGCATAACCGCTGAGACATGTGATACTCTCAGCATAACCGCTGAGACAAGTGTTTGTCTCAGCAGAGAACAAGAAAGAGCTAAGATAGTTATGCAGAAAAATGTCTAAGGCAGAAAGCGTTGAGTGAGGCATGCTCACTCAACGCTCTAAACACCTAAGATGCTGTAGAGGCAGAAATATGGTTAAGGCAAAAAGCGTTTTATAGAGGTTGCTTACTCAACGTTGTGAACGCATAGTGGAGACATAATTTTGTCTAAGGAGTTTGGCATTGAGTGATGCTCACTCACTCAACGCCAAGCAGTAGACAGTTGGTAAAGCAAGTTGGCTTTGAGTGAAGCTGAATCACTCAATGCTTAGAAACAGAATTATATTCTAAGTAGTTTGGCATTGAGTGAAGGTTTCTCACTCAATGCAAAGAGATAGTAAATCTGTCCAAGTCTTTTGGCGTTGAGTGATGCTTACTCACTCAACGCTTATGTTAATGTTGTTTGATGTTTGGCTAAGTCCATAGCTGATGATGTCAGCAATTCAACAAGTCAACATATTTCAAATTAGTGGCGGGATGACAACAGTACGTGATAAATGTTGTCGCAGACCTACTGTACGACAGTTGGCGTTAAAGCAAGCTTGTTGTTGGCCATTAATTATGTGGGGCCCACTGCTCAAGAGCCGTTGGGTCCAAATCAATAAAAGGAAAAGGCTTTTACAGAGGAAGATATCTTTTGGAGAGAGCAACAAGGCAGTTCTTCTTCTCTGCCATTGTTGTGGAGCTGAAGAACAGGAAGATCAAGTCTACAAGACAAAGAGCAAGTTGTTAGTTGGAATCAACATCTTCAATAGTAAGATAGCTGGTGTGATCTTCATCTGCACAAGCAAGTTAGCTCAGAAAGAGTCTCTGAGAAAAAGGAGCAGCTTGGGCCGACCCTTGTTGCAGGTGCTTCACAGGCTCAGCCAACATACCTAAAGAAAATTCTCTTGGGGAGCTGTGAAGAAGGAGATAGGGCTGAGCAGTTGGCTCAGTTCAAAAAGGGGCGAAGAAGCTGATCTGCAAGTTAACTCCAGCACAGGCCAAAGAGATCTTCATCCTTGTTGTTGTGAAGAAAGGAGTTGGGATGGGATTCTCCCAGCTTAGGTTGCAGCAAGATCTGTTATAGTTACATATCTAGCTCTAGCTGGATAAAATCCCTGGTGCTGAGAAGAGGAAGTTAGGTCTAAGTATTTACTTAGTTTAGATAAGTAGACTCAGGAAATATATTTCCTGGAGTCAAGGTAGGGCTGAGTGTATCTCAGTCCAGGTAGATTGGCACAGTGAAATTTCACTTGTGGCCAATCATCACAGAAACCCACATCCATCCTGTAGGATCCAAGTGTGGATCTGAGTTGTAGTGCCTTTTGGCCTGAGATAGGTGACAAGCTTGTAACTGAGCTGTAGGTGCCTAGAAGGGCACTAAGGTAGGTACATGTTGGGTACTTAGTTGTAGGAGTGCTACAGCACTCTGAGAGTAGAGCCTTGTGACTAAAGTTATAGGGCTGAAAAGCCTGAGCTATAGGCCTTAGAGATAAGGCTGAGGTAGGTGGCTTTAGTGTCACTGAGTCTAGGAGCACTGCAGAGCTTTGAGGTAGGATCCCTTGTGGATCTGAGATAGGGCTGTCCTCCTAGTCTGAGGGTAGGGCTTAATAGCCTGAGGTAGGTGGTCTGCTGACCACTGAGGTGTAGTCCCTTGTGGCTGAGAAGTAAGTCTTGGAGGAGACTGAGGAATCTGAGGTGTAAGCTCTTTGGAGTAGGTTTTGGAGAAGTGCCTAGTCCAACAAGATAGTTGGATAGGTGGGAGGGAAAGTGGATGTACCCAATTGGGGAACCACTCTAAATACCTGTATGCTTTGCTGTGTTATTTGTTCTTCTTTATATTGCAGGTACTAAGGACAAGATCTAGATCACTTAGTAAGAAAAACAGCAAAAGACTTAAGAAATTTAAATAACCTATTCACCCCCCCCCCCCTCTATGTGATTTAGCTATCCTTGATTTAAAGACTTTCAAGTGGTATCAGAGGGAGGTTGCTCAAAAAGGACTTAACAGTCTGAGTAGACCTCAAAGGATAGCTAAAAGGGTTATACTTGTGGGTTCAAAAGATAACCTCAAGGAATGGAGCTTCAAGTCTGTAGCAAGGAGAACTTTGGGACATAGAAAGAAAGGATCAGGCAGATTATGGAAGCAAGTGATCTTAGAGTCTTAGCTTCAATTCAAGAAGGACCCTTCATTCCCATGAGGGTCTCTACATCAGATGCAAGCATCCAGACACCAAAGAGTTATGTAGAGATGTCTAAAGATGAAATCAACTTGGCATCGATGGACAAGAGGGCACAACACATCATGGTAAGTGTCATAGATGACTCCACCTTCCAGATGCTTGTCCACTGCAAGATAGCCAAAGAGATGTGGGATTCTCTCTCTGGATACAAAGAAGGGATAGAGAAAGTCAGTATTTCTGACAGTAGTTTTGAGTCTGAAGAATAAGAAGAAGCCTTTATTGGGCTACTTGCTGTTATTGCAGATGAAGATGAAGACCATCCATATATCAAGATAGAGATCTGGGCCCCTCTATCACACTCAAAAAGTGATATTGAGGTGGATGAAGATATCAGTGGCTGCTGTGAGGGGATGGATTTTACAGAATAAGTATGTTGGAACACCCTATTATTAATTTGGGTAAGGATCACTATGTTTTTCTTAGGAAACCAGGTTGACCTAGATGTATAGTTGAAAAGGTCAACATTAGAATGTGTCTAGGGCTTAGAACTTAGGTTTGAAGCTGCCCCCAGGACCATTCCAAGATTTCAGAAATAGAGCCAAGTCTAAGACTTTTTTCGTCGAGCTCAGTTCGACGAAATGACGAACTCTGTTCGACGCTCTCTGAGTTCAACTAAGTTAAGTCTTCGAGCTCAGATCGACGATCTGCCTTCAGTCAGTTTGCTTAGTCATCGAACTCAGTTCGACGATCTTCTAGCTCAGGTCGACGATCCTTCTTCACTTATTCTCCAGGTCGCTGAGCTCAGTTCGACGATCTTCGAGCTCAGTTCGACGTTTTCTGGCTGATGATCATTTCCAGTCTCTGAGCTTAGTTCGACGATCTTCGAGCTCAGATCGACGTTTTTCCTGAGAGATCGACGTTTTTAAGGATTCAAATTCAGTCAGACTTTGGAATGTGTTTCAAATTATCTCAGCATTTATGTCAAGAGATCTGCCAGCCGTTTTCATTTATTCTGGAGCAAGTTTCAAGGAATTATTCAGAGAATGTTTTACTGGACTTTCCTCTAGAAGACAAAATCTTTTATGGAAGGCATTTAATGTCTGGTTAACGGCTATCTTGGACATAGAATCTCCAGAGAATTAAAAAAATCTTCTTCTCTTCTTTTCTCCAGTAACAAGACACACAGATACACAGACTGATACAGATAAGAAAGAAAAAGAAGAAGTGATTCACAGGATTCTCTGATCAACACAAGAAAACTCAAGTGATCAATCCTGAAGAATTAGCTGAATAATTTTGTGTACTCAAAAAGTGATCACAGCTTCATCCCAAGGACTCCAGACAACTCATCTTTCAGCCTCTGCTGAAACTATCTTATGCTGGAGATCTGAAGCTTCTGAAGACCTATCACCCTGAAGCAAAGCTTCCACTCCTGATCTAGTCAACATCTCAGGGGGAGCTTTGACAATACAAATCCACTTGTGCTTCTCTCTTTGATTGAGACAGAGAAGACAACTTCACCCCTTTTCTTTTTTCCTTTCCCTCTGTAAAAGGGTTTTCAAAACTCCCTTCAAAAGATTTGATTCTGGTTCTGAGAACCTTGTCAAAAGTCAGTGGTGGCAAGACACCTTATCAAAAAAATCTAGTTTGGTTTTTGAGCACCTTATCAAAAGCTCATTGGTGCCAGGACACCTGATCAACCCTTCCTGCAGTGGATTCCTATCAAGGGTGGTAGAAGAGTGGATGTACCCAGGTTTTTGGGGAACCACTATAGCTCCTTGTGTTTTTTGGTTTGCTTGTGTGTTTTCTTTGCTGTGTGCTGTGCTCTTCTTTTTATTGTTCTTTTAATTCTATAGCAAGGCACCTTACACCTATATATAAATTAAATCTTAAAAGCTTTGCTAAGTTTAAAATTGTGAATTTACTTTAAATAAACTCTATTCACCCCCCCCCCCCCTCTAGAGTTGAGATAGATCTTACTCTCACTTTCAATTGGTATCAGAGGCAGGTTGGTTGTTCATACAGGCTAACCCCTGAACCAAAAGATCCTTTATAAGATCAATCTTTTAAGAGGGTTATTTTCATTATATTTAATTTTATATAAAGACATGGCATAGAACAAAGATTATGCAAGCACCAGGCCTCCAGTGTGCAATCTATCCAAGTTTGAACTTTGGAAAGCAAGGATTAGACTTTACATGAACTCTATTGATGAAGACATATTTAATTCTGTTTTGACAGTGTGCCCAAGTCCACCAGCAAGCTCAAGTATAAATGCTGTTCCACCTCCTTCAGGAACAGATGCTGAAATAAAGAAGTGGAAGACTGCAGATGCCAAGGCCATGAACATCTTAGCTCAGACAATGTCTGATGAGATATTTCAGAAGGTAGCTGACTGCAACTCAGGCAAAGGAATTTGGGACAAGCTCTCTGAAATTGTCTCAGGATCTGCTGATGAAAGGAAAGACAGGAGATCCCATCTGATAAGCCAATATGAGAATTTCAAAAAGGGAGAAGCTGAATCAGTGGCTGACATGTACAATAGACTAAGTCTGATTGTCAATGAGTTAAAGACTCTGGATAAAGAAATCTCATTGACTGAGCTGAATGACAAAATCTTAATGTGCTTCCCCAGCACTTGGGATTCAAGAATCTGGCCAATCAAAGATGCCAGAAGTCTAAATGGGATCACCATTGAAGCTCTCATGGGCAAGCTCAAATCTTATGAGCTGCTCATTAAAAATAGAGAAGAAGAACAAAAGGCTACTTCTCCAGTCACAAGGAAAGAAAAGACCATAGCCTTCAAAGCTGCAGAAGAGGAGCCTGAAGATAAAGCTACAGGAAATGATGAGCTCCTAAGTCTACTGGCCAAAAGATTCTACAAGATGGCCAGAAAAGACTTCAGAAAGAGATCATACAAGGGTCATGATAAACCAAGGTATGATAAATCAAATAACAATAAAAGAATTATATATTTTGGTTGCAGGAAACAAGGCCATATTGTGCCTGACTGTCCAGAAAATAAGAACAAGGACAAGAAAGATAGAAGAGAAAGAAGAAAGGAGAAAGATTTCTGAAAGAACAGCTCAGACAAACCCTCCTCCAGCAAGAACAAACATACAAGGAAGGGATTTGTTGCTGAGACATGGAGTGAAACTGAAGAGGACTCTGAAGCCTCATCCAGCTCCAGTGATGATGAGGATGATGCTGATGAAAAGGAATTCTGCATGATGGCTATCAATGCCTCTCAAACAGATTCAGAAGCAGAAGAGTCAGAATCAGATTCAGAAGCTCAACTAGAAGAAGATCAGGTAATCAATTCATTTGATTTCAGTTCTGAGGATTTTAAACATGAGTTTAAAGTACTATGCCTAGATCTGTTGGAGTCTGAGAAGGAAATCACTTCCCTCAGAAAACAACTATCTGAGTATAGCACTGTAAAATCAGAGAACCTCAAACTCTCTGAAGAGTTAGAATGCTATAGAGAGGAGATAGCTTCACTAAAAAGTGAACTATCCAAGGCCAAGCAATTTGAAGAATCCCTTAATGGGAGAAGTATCAAATTAATGGACATCACAAGCACAGTGAACTCAAGATTAAATAGTACACTGGGCTTGGGTGCTTCATCTAGCCAACCCATAGTATTATCAACCCCAATCAAATTTATTTCTGATAAAGGAAAGGGTGCTGTAGAGGTAGCTAGGAAAAATTCAGATCTACCTAAGAAAAAGAAAGTTCAACAGAAAACGTCGAGCAGAGGTCGACGATCATCGAACAGAGATCGACGATCTCAGACTGAAACGTCGAACTCAGCTCAACATTTCCTGAACTCTGAACTCCCTCATAGTCGATCTTCGAACGGAGCTCGACGATTTTTCCAAAGATCGTCGAACTCAGCTCGACGATCGTCGAACGCAGTTCAGAGCTTTGAATCTTCCTTCAGAGGTAAATCTCAATCCAATCCTAAGAATGCTTCATCCCAAAACTTTAACCCTTATACTGAATGGATAGTACCTCCTAGGAGATACCATCCTGAAGGTTATAAGAGTCAACTTGGGATGTCTTTTATTTCTGAATTTAAAGGTTATCAACCTAGGCCTAAGGTAAACTAGGTCAAAAATATATAAATTCTTATCTATGCAGGTGAAGACCTATCCAACATCAAACCAATTATGGTATCTGGATAGTGGGTGCTCAAAGCACATGACAGGGAATAAGGACAACTTCACATCCTTCAAAGCCAATCTTGGACCCAAAGTATTTTTTGGTGATTCAAACTTTGGAACTACAAAAGGATATGGTGCAGTCCAAATTGGGACAGTCACCTTCAAGAAAGTAGCCTATGTTGAAGGACTCAAGCACAACCTGATAAGCATTAGTCAGCTGTGTGATGAAGGATATCAAGTGACTTTCAACAAAGAAATATGCAAGATCAAGTCAGAAGACAACACAACTGTGTTGACAGGTAACAGGAAAGATAACATTTACTTAGTAGACTTTCATTCATCTAAGGTAGATATTTGTCTGTTCAATTCCATATCTAGACCCAATATTCTATGGCATAAAAGACTAGGACATATTAACCTTAGAACCATTGCTAGGTTATCCAAGGACAACCTTGTCAGAGGACTGCCTTCTGGCCCCTACAAGAAGGAAGGACTCTGCAAAGCTTGTCAATTAGGCAAGCAAACTAAAAGTAGCTTTAAATTAATTAACAAGAGTGATTCACCTAGGATTTTGTATATGTTACACATGGATCTTTTTGGATCCATTGCAGTACAAAGCTTAGAAGGGAAATCCTATACTTTAGTGGTTATAGATGACTTCTCAAGATTCACATGGATATTCTTTCTGAGGAAGAAGTCTGATAACTTTAAATGTTTGACAGATTTTCTCAAATGCATTCAGACTGAGTTCAACACTCATATTGCCCTGATCAGAAGTGATCATGGGACAGAGTTTGATTCTCTTCTCATGCAAGAGTTCTGTCAAAGTGAAGGGATCGGGCATACTTTCTCAGCTCCTAGAACTCCTCAACAAAATGGGGTAGCTGAAAAGAAAAATAGAACCCTCATTGAATCTGCAACTACATAATTAGCAGATGCTCACCTACCTCTATCCATTTGGGCTGAGGCAGTGAACACCTCCAACTATGTGTTGAATAGAAGTCTGATACATAAACTGAAGGGCAAGACTCCCTATGAATTGCTCAAAGGGAAGAAACCTAAAGTAGACTATTTTAAGATTTTTGGTTGCACTTGTTACATTCATAATAATGACAAGAAATATCTAGCAAAATTCCAAGCTAAAGCTGATGAAGGAGTGTTTCTGGGATACTCCATGATCAGTAAAGCATATAGGGTTTATAATAAAACTACTCTAAAAATAGAAGAATCTGTCCACATTACTTTTGATGAAGCAAACATGTCTTTCAAGGAGAAGAATACTTCTACCATATAACATTTGCAGGTGCACTCTCTAGCTGAAGACCTGGACAGATTACAAGTTACACAAAAGGATGACAGTAGTGAAGATGAAGAAGCTGCTCACCATTAGGAAGGAAATCTTCTTGAAGAACCAGTTGCTGTTCCACAAGAGGAAACAACAACACAGGTTGGTGAACCATCAACACCCCCTGTTGATCTAGTAACAACAAGAGATCATCCAATTTCTCAAGTAATTGGAGACATCTCAGCTTGTGTGCAAACTAGAAATCAGGTCAACTAGAACCTGATACACACTTGCTTCCTCTCTCAAATTGAACCTCAAACCATTTAAGATGCAGAACAAGATCCACACTAGATCATTGCAATGCAAGAGGAGTTGCATCAATTTGAAAGAAATAAAGTTTGGGAACTAGTGCCTAAGCCAAAGGATCATCACATTATTAGAACCAAATGGGTGTTCAGAAATAAGCTAGATGATCAAGGAATCATTGTAAGGAATAAGGCAAGGCTAGTTGCTCAAGGATACTCTCAGAAAGAAGGGATAGACAATGACCAGACTTTTGCACCAGTTGCAAGATTGGAAGCCATAAGAATCTTTCTGGCTTATGCTGCTCACAAGGGATTCAAAGTCTATCAAATGGATGTCAAGAGTGCTTTTCTCAATGGGGAGATAAAAGAAGAAGTCTATGTCAGACAACCTCCAGGTTTTATCTCTCTAACCCATCCTGATTATGTTTTTAAACTACACAAAGCATTATATGGTCTCAAGCAAGCTCCTAGAGCATGGTATGAGACCCTAGCATGTTTTTTGCTGAAAAATGATTTTGTTAGGGGGAGAGTAGACCAAACTCTTTTTATTAGAACCCATAAGTCCCATACCCTAGTAGTACAAATTTATGTAGATGATATTATATTTGGGTCTACTGATTCAAATTTGTACAAAAAGTTTTCCAAGCTTATGCACTCTAAATTTGAAATGAGTAGCATGGGTGAGCTATCCTTCTTCTTAGGATTGCAAGTCAAACAACATGCTGAAGGAATATTTATTTCTCAAACCAAGTATGCAAAAGAGCTGGTTAAGAAATTTGGTATGTCTGATGCATCATGTATGAAAACACCCATGCCTACCAATGCTGTATTGGATGCTGATGAACATGGGAAACCAGTTGATCAGACAACATATAGAGCAATGATTGGCTCTCTATTGTACCTTACAGCTAGTAGGCCTGACATAATGTTTGCTACATGTATATGTGCTAGATTCCAAGTCAGCCCTAGAGAGTCACACTTAACTTTAGTAAAGAGGATTCTTAGGTATGTTAAAAGTTGTCCAAATCTAGGACTCTGGTATCCAAAAGATTCAGCATTTGACTTAACTAGATTTTAAGATGCTGATTATGCTGGATGCAGAATAGACAGGAAAAGCACCAGTGGAACTTGTCAGTTTCTTTGTGATAGACTTGTCTCATGGTATTGTAAGAAACAAACATCTGTGTCAATCTCAACTGCTGAAGCTGAATATATGGCTGCAGGCAGTTGTTGTTCACAAATATTGTGGATACAAAACCAACTTCTAGACTATGGTTACAACTTAGAGAAGTCTAAAATATTTTGTGATAACACCAGTGCTATTTCCATTGCACAAAATCCAGTCCTCCATAGTAGGACAAAACACATAGAAATTAGGCATCATTTTCTAAGGGATAATGTTGAGAAAAACAAAATTGAACTTGAATACATCCCAACTGATTTGCAAAGGGGAGATATTTTCACCAAGCCTTTGGATGAAAAGAAACACAACTTCTTCCTCAATCAGTTAGGCATGTTAGATGGAGGAAGACTAAAATAAATTACAAGATTTTCAAAAGCTAAAAACAGACCAAGATTAGGCTAAAAACTCACCTTTTTTGTGTTTGTTGGATAGTTTCTGACTCTGAACTGCGCTCGACGTTTTCCCCAGAAAGTGTCGAACGGAGCTCGACGTTTTCCCAGAAAGCGTCGAATGGAGATCGACGTTAAAATGTCGACCTGAGTTCAGAGCGTGTTAGATAGTTGTATACTATCTCCCTAGATCGTCGAACTGAGATCTACGATATTGAAGCCCTTTCAGCTTTCATCAGGAGTCCTGATCGTCGAACGGAGATCGACGATCCTTCCTTTTTCGCGTTGAACCCTAATATAAAATCCTTTTTCGGTCGCC
This sequence comes from Platanthera zijinensis, assembly GCA_039513925.1. Classification (NCBI taxonomy): domain Eukaryota; kingdom Viridiplantae; phylum Streptophyta; class Magnoliopsida; order Asparagales; family Orchidaceae; genus Platanthera; species Platanthera zijinensis. The sequence continues at coordinate 104,310,269 of CM077079.1, read as the reverse complement.
GCTCGTCGTTTACGCTTTCATACTCTCTACAACTTTCTTTCTTTCCCTCCAAATCTTCTACACTTGGTCGTGTTTGTTTCATTGTTGTAGGTACAGATGGCTGGATCAAGTGCTGCTATTTCAAAGATGAAATTCGATATAGGTTTTGATATTGATATGAATTCGTTCGATGGAAGTGATCAGCGATTCAAGGACATTCTCAACCTCTTCCGAGAACAGCAGCTATCTCAGATCATGACCACCCGAATGAAGATTGCTTCAGAAGAGATAAAAGAATGGTGTTTTATCGCGACAGATGAGAATGAGAATTCTGTCATCGGCTCAATAAAAGGGACTCAGGTACCATTGTCCCCGGCCCTTCTGACTGAAGTTTTCCTCCTTAGTTCTGGAGATGACTCCATTGATTTATCTGGAGAAGAGTATGCCTCTATGCTTGATAGAAAGGGTCACACTGCTGTGAACCCTAACAAACTGTTCAAAAAGAATCTGTCTATCGAATACCAATTTCTGGCTGATGTGGTTGGCAAAGTGCTTCTGGCAAAGCACTCAGCCCATGACACTATATCAAGATCTCAATTCTGCTTAATGGGAGCACTGGTTGATAAGAAGCATTTAGATTAGGGATCAATCTTTTTCAGCTTAATCAAGAAGAAACTGAACAAAAACTGTGTAAGCTTTGGGAGAATATTAGGGGTTTACCTGCACTCCAGGTGCCCTGAGCTGCTGACCTCTAGTGGGATGTTCATCAATGCATCCAAGAGGCTTACCTGTGCCCTATTCAGCAAATGGGACATGCAGATCATCAACCCCAGCAGGGCTGCTACAGCACCACTTGCTTCAGGCACCAGGACTGTTACAGTCACTCCTCAGATCTCTGCCCCAGCAGAAGGATTGCCTGCTTCCTCTTCTCCTCCTACAACTGTTTCTATCCCAGTCACCACCTCAACCTCTCCTCAAATCTCAGCTTCTTCCCCCATTACCATTTCTTCACCAATGTCACCTCCTCCAGCCACTACATCAGAAGAATTCCATCCTCTATTCTCTTATCCAACTTTCACCACTCCATCATTTTCTCTTATAGATGACTCCTTTATGGATGATTCTCCTCCCTCTCCTCCTGAGCTTCCCTCAACATCCTCCTATCAACAACTTCTTCAAGAAATCCTCTCTCAACCATCCCTCACCCCATCCTTTGACTCTTCCATCTCATCCATCTCCACCGCAATAACTTCTATCTCCACTATTCCTTCTTCAGAGCCATCCATCCCTACACTTCCCACCACCACATCCTCCATCCCATTAATTCCAGTCACCCTCATTCCAGTACCTTCACCTCCTACCTCTGTTCAAGCCCATCTTGAGCATGTAGATATTTCAAACCTGGCAGACAAGCTTTATGCGTTGCTAGCCCCCATGCTAACTTCTCTGCTGGAGACCTCCTTGGCTCCACTCCTACAACATGTTCAGGAGTTGTCTACCAAGTTGTCTTCCTTCCTCTCTTCCCAGGCAATCCCTTCATCTGGGTGCCTTGATTCAATTGTCACTGAACCAAGGCAGGGGGAGATGCCTTATGAAGCAGTGGATGTGCATGAGACTGCTGAAGGTTCCAGTTCTGCTCCTATTTTTGAAGTGGACCTTCAGAGTCTGCTCTCTATTTTTGATACTGTATATTTCAGCTCTCTGCCAGTTCAACAATCTGAAGACCTCACTAAGGCCATTGTGCCTATCAATTACTGTGATCCCAGCCTGATTGCCCTATATATCAATTCCTTCAAAGCTGTGGATGCTGATATTTTAAGTGATGCTGCTGCTGTTACAACAAGTCTACTTTCAGAAGATACTGAAATGGTCTCTGTGATTGAGGATACTGCTGCTGCTAAAGAACTTACTACCTACCTAGAAGAATCTGAATCTGTTTCTGCTTCAATTGTTTCTACTCCTGCTGTCTCTGCTCCTGTTATTTCTGCTGCTACTGCTCCTGCTCTTACCCCTGATCAAGTCAAGCAACAAGAAAAGTATATAAAAAGCATTGATAACTTATATGATAGACCTCAAAGTTCAGACAGTGATCAGTTTCAAACTGAATCTGATGATTCTTCTAATACTATTGACAAGAAAAGGAAGGCCAGAAGCAAGGCCATGATGAAGGTTCCCCCAGCTCAAGCTAAAGATTCAAATGACATTCCATATTACATTTTGCATGAATGTTATATCACTGAGCCCTGGATGCAGTACTCCAAGAATCAAATAAAAGCTATGAAGAAGAGAAGGAAGTTAGGCAGATATGAAAAGGGATCTTCTCAGTTTCAGCCTCCTCCTCCTCCTCCTCCTCCAGATTCTGGGTCAGGCTCAGCTTCTCAAGCCCCAGCTTCCAAGCAAAGTTCCTCCCAGTCTTCTCAGAGATACCATCCTAGGGGGCAATACCAAAGGGGCTATCAGTCTAGAAGGGGTCAGTATAGAGGAAGTCAAAGAGAGCATAGATTTCAAGCTAGGGAAGGACAAAGGCTCACAAACTCTACTCAAGGTCCTTTCCCTTACAAGCTCAGTGAAAAAGTTGAGACCAGAACTCCTACTGCTTCAGAAATTGTTAACAGATATGAGCCTGCAGTGCCATTTGAAGACCCAGAGAACAATCCATTGTCATGGACTGCAAGGATGAAAGAATTGGTTGTACTAGATCAATTGAAGAAAGTAAGAGAGCAAGGAAAAGATACCTCCAATATTACTACTCTGTCAGAACAAAGAAAAGCTGAATTGGAAAGGTATTCTTCAAGTCAATTCTTTGACCCAGTGGACTACCTGAAGCTTCATCCTGAGGCTGTGGTTCCAAGGCCAAGAGCTCAAACCTCCTTAGGTGCAGATGATGACAGAAGGTCAAAGAAGGAAGCCCTTAATCCTAACAGAGAAATCATATTTAAGAAAGGAAATGAAAAGAAATAACATGTGTAAGCAGACAGTATAATCTCTCTGAACATTTGTTGAAATTCCTCTTGATTGCTGCTATGATTTCTTGCTCTGTTATTTTGTTTGTTGCTCTTCTATATGTTGTTGTAACTTTTATTTCTGAAATATGTAAATAGTAATCCTAACCCAAATAGGGGGAGATTGTTGGAACACCCTATTACTAATTTGGGTAAGGATCACTATGTTTTTCTTAGGAAACCAGGTTGACCTAGATGTATAGTTAAAAAGGTCAACATTAGAATGTGTCTAGGGCTTAGAACTTAGGTTTGAAGCTGCCCCCAGGACCATTCAAAGATTTCAGAAATAGAGCCAAGTCTAAGACTTTTTTCGTCGAGCTCAGTTCGACGAAACGTCGAACTCCGTTCGACGCTCTCTGAGCTCAACTAAGTTAAGTCTTCGAGCTCAGATCGACGATCTTCCTTCAGTCAGTTTGCTTAGTCGTCGAACTCAGTTCGACGATCTTCTAGCTCAGGTCGACGATCCTTCTTCACTTATTCTCCAGGTCGCTGAGCTCAATTCGACGATCTTCGAGCTCAGTTCGACGTTTTCTGGCTGATGATCATTTCCAGTCTCTGAGCTTAGTTCGACGATCTTCGAGCTCAGATCGACGTTTTTCCTGAGAGATCGACGTTTTTAAGGATTCAAATTCAGTCAGACTTTGGAATGTGTTTCAAATTATCTCAGCATTTATGTCAAGAGATCTGCCAGCCGTTTTCATTTATTCTGGAGCAAGTTTCAAGGAATTATTCAGAGAATGTTTTACTGGACTTTCCTCTAGAAGACAAAATCTTTTATGGAAGGCATTTAATGTCTGGTTAACGGCTATCTTGGACATAGAATCTCCAGAGAATTAAAAAAATCTTCTTCTCTTCTTTTCTCCAGTAACAAGACACACAGATACACAGACTGATACAGATAAGAAAGAAAAAGAAGAAGTGATTCACAGGATTCTCTGATCAACACAAGAAAACTCAAGTGATCAATCCTGAAGAATTAGCTGAATAATTTTGTGTACTCAAAAAGTGATCACAGCTTCATCCCAAGGACTCCAGACAACTCATCTTTCAGCCTCTGCTGAAACTATCTTATGCAGGAGATCTGAAGCTTCTGAAGACCTATCACCATGAAGCAAAGCTTCCACTCCTGATCTAGTCAACATCTCAGGGGGAGCTTTGACAATACAAATCCACTTGTGATTCTCTCTTTGATTGAGACAGAGAAGACAACTTCACCCCTTTTCTTTTTCCTTTCCCTCTGTAAAAGGGTTTTCAAAACTCCCTTCAAAAGCTTTGATTCTGGTTCTGAGAACCTTGTCAAAACTCAGTGTTGGCAAGACACCTTATCAAAAAATCTAGTTTGGTTTTTGAGCACCTTATTAAAAGCTCATTGGTGCCAGGACACCTGATCAACCCTTCCTGCAGTGGATTCCTACCAAGGGTGGTAGAATAGTGGATGTACCCAGGTTTTTGGGGAACCACTATAGCTCCTTGTGTTTTCTGGTTTGCTTGTGTGTTTTCTTTGCTGTGTGCTGTGCTCTTCTTTTTACTGTTCTTTTAATTCTATAGCAAGGCACCTTACACCTATATATAAATTAAATCTTAAAAGCTTTGCTAAGTTTAAAATTGTGAATTTACTTTAAATAAACTCTATTCACCCCCCCCCCCCTCTAGAGTTGAGATAGATCTTACTCTCACTTTCAAAGTATCCTGGCAGGATCAGCCTGGTCAAGATTAGGTACAATCCTTGTCTAGCTGCTCAGGTCATGAGACCAGTCAAGATTCTGATGCATCCTCATCTAGTGATGTAAATGGCTCTGAATCAAATGTAGATATCAATCAATTGATTGACCAGTATGGTAAAATTTTGGATGCTTTGAGAAAAAGCAAGATGTTGAAAGAGGCAAGCATAGGAGATTATCTCTCTTCAGCTAGCTACTACCCAGCAATCTAAGACAGCATCCTTGCTGGATCAGATGGTGAGAGAAGTCAGCCAACTTAAGTCCATCTCAATCATCCAAATTGAGACCATAAGCCAGAAGAACAAGATCATTTTGGATCTTGAAGAGAAACTCCTAAAGGAGAGAAGGGCTGTGGCTGAATTCAGCAAGCCTAAAGCTGCACTACCCTTGATAAATTCCCTCTCCTCCCAAAAGGGTAAGAAGGAGTTAACAGTAAAGGGAAGCACAAGAGTTGACCTTTCCAAAAGAAAAGGCAAAGCCCATGTATTGCCACAGTCAACCATTCATAAGGTAATCCTCCCTTCTCATAGGTATGATCAGGACTGCATGTATGGTCACTATAAGAATGTGAATTCTTCTTGTAAGAATACAAGTGTATCTTACAATGGAAGAAAAAAGGGTAGGGGAATGAGTGCCTTTATGGCTCCCCATGAAAAAGTACAAATGGCCCATGCTGGACAATTTATATTTGGTGCCTCAACCCCAACTCACAAGGGAATGGCAGTGGCTTTCACTCAAGCCAATCACGTAAGGACTCAGAACAAGGGTCAGTCTACTGTTAAGCAAAACTTGGCTAGCTCTAATGATATAAACAGCTTGTCTTCTACAAAGAAGACAGTTATAAATACCATTCAGGGCAAGCAAAGGAAGCCTGTTGGAAGAATGACCTTCAGTCAGATACTTGCTGGAAGGAACCTGAAGAAAGTTGATGCTTCTCTTCCTTCTATTCAGTCAGCTGTTAACCACACTGCAAGACCTGCTCAAAAAAGAAGATTTAATATTCATGATGGTTGGTGTTGTGGTAAGGTGGGGCATTTTGCCCTAGATTGCGGGCACAATCCTTCTGTGTCTAGAGCAAGAGTTATCCTACCTGTCAGAAATTCTACAGGTAAGCAAGTAAGATTTCAGTCTAATCATAACCTAGGACCCAATACCTATTGGGGTCCTAAGGTAAGATAATTCTATTTTGTAGGTTAGTCCAAGTGCCCTTCCGTCAGGTGGTACTTGGATAGAAGATGTTCCAGAACTTAGACTGGAACAAGAAAGTTATCCTATGGATCATTCTCCAAGGATAATGATGTTATGTGCATTCCTAAAGAAGGATACAAGTTGTATCAAGTGGCATGGGAGAGCTGGGTCAGTTATATCTACTCTAGAGATATGCTCTCTAGTCAAGTGGTACAATCACTATTGGAGTGGTAACTGGCAATGATCATGGATGAAGGCCAGTTGGATCCAGCCAGCTGGACTGTCTGGTTGGACAAAGTCTTGCTGTCACACCAGCAAATCTGGAAAGGGCAGGTAGGCTATACTCATCTCTGAGGAAAACACAAGTAGCTCCTCTATAAGCAGCAAGGAAGAGGCACACTGTGCTCAACTAATCAGACTCACTATACAGAAGTTTCAGACTGTCAATTGGTATCATCATCTTAAATGATGACTGATAGTCATAAGGATAGTATCTGTGCAAATGCTGAGGGGGAGACTATCAAGCTAAGATACTCCTGCTGATGGGAAGGTTGTTGGACAAGCTTAAATCTTACCTAAAGTTCCCCCGACACAGAATAGATCAGCATTATTGCTGAGGATCAGCTTGCTTCCATGGACATTGTAGAAGCTGAGAGGGAAACTACCCAAGTGATGGCACCTGCTGGAAAAAGGCAAGTCTGTTGCTAAAGAAGGGGAGAAGATCTAGCTCAGCAAAAAGAGACTGTACATGGTGCAAGGGAGTTGCTAAGCATCAGCATAAATGGAGCTTGAAGAAATCACCTTCATTCGTCGAACGGAGCTCGACGAAATTAGAAGAATTCGTAGAACGGAGCTTGACTAAATCTGAATAATTCGTCAAACTCAAGATTTTCAAACAAAAATCTTATGGCATCAGAACCATAACCTCTAGATAAGTAGAATTTCTTGTATATTGATTTTCTACTATTGTAATCTAAGTTGCTAGGAATCCTGACTGTCATAGCAGGACTATGCATATGTTTGTTAAGTATCTATAAGTTTGGGAGCATAAGGAAGAACTCAATCCTGAGTTAGTCCTCTATGATAAGTGGCTAACATGTTTATTATGCCACTAGTTGAAGTCAAGTTCAACACCCTCTTGGTTAAGTTAAGTATGTGGAACTTATGATAAATTTAGAAGCTCCAAACTCCAGTTTGTGTTGCAGGATTTGCTTTTCTTACAGGTAGATAATTCCTTGATGTGATATCAAGATAATAAAGACCATCAAGTGGTATCCAAACTGGTATCCATGGGTCACTCAAGTGCCAAGGGGCTGCAGTGATGTAGTGTATCAATGATATCACCACAGGTGGATGCTGATTCTGTAGATACAACATCCGCAAGTGGAACTATGTGTGCAGTAAGTTCAAGTAATGTAGTGTTGTGTTGTTGCAATATATCAACACAGAAGGTATGACTCCTAATCAAGTAGATTGATTACTAGGATGCTTTCCTTAGTAGTATCAACATTGGACTTTGACTAGTGTTGGGTATTGCATCCACAATAACCCAGATTTGCTTGAAGTCACCCTTAAACTAAGATGAATTAAGTTGTATTTGATATCCTTGTTTAGTTGTGTGTTTGCAGATTATCATTGCAAAGTGTAGACCAATGTCAGTCTACAGTGGGTCATGAACACAGGACCATACAGTGTAATCCCTCACTGTGTGATCCAAGGTGTTGACTCATGTGTAGCCTCTCCATTGGGATACACTTCATATTCAAACCTTGGATCATGGAATGAAGATTGGACTCTTGAAGAGAAGAGAGATTTTTTTTAAGTTCAGAAAATTCTCTAAGTCCACTTCTCGAGAAATGCCTCTTAGTTCTCGAGAAGTCCTTAGAATTCTCGAGAAGCTTTGCTTCAAAGTTCACGAGAAGTGCTTAGAGTTCTCGAGAAGCTTAGCTTCAAAGTTCTCGAGAAGTCCCAGCTTTTGGTTCTCGAGAAGTCCAGACAGCTTCAAGAATTTTTCAAAGTCTGAATTCTCGAGAAGTCCAGTGTAGTTCTCGAGAAGTCCTTATATTTCTCGAGAAGCAGAAGTGTAGTTCTCGAGAAGTCCTATAGTTCTCGAGAAGCTTAACTTTATAGTTCTCGAGAAGTCAGCTTATGGTTCTCGAGAAGTCAAGTTTGTTCTCGATAAGTATTAGCCCTGAAGTCTCGAAAACTAACTTAAGTTCAAGACAGTTTAGCTCTCGAGAAATCAAATCTAGTTCTCGAGAACTAATGTCACTTCTCGAGAACTTCAGGTCAAAATTTTCAGAATTTCTCTTAAGTCCAGATCGGCCGAATTTTCAAATGACTTGACGTGATTGGTCCACGTGTCGTTATTAATGTCTTTTCAAACTGTTAGGAGTAATCCTGTATAAAATATTTTCATTAAGACCAAACCCTAAGAAGAATAAACAATTACAGAAGCAAATTTCTTCTCTCTGAAATTTTTCTAGATCGGCCGACTGTTTCTAAAAGACATTTCTCTGAAGCCGCCGCCGCCGCTCACGAAGAGATCGACTTTTCTGTTTTCGATCAAGGAAGACTTGCAGTTCAAGGGATCCTCATCCTCTCCTTGATCGAGTAGGGCAAAGATTTCTCAGGTCAGATCTACCAGTCTTCTTCGACCTTTTCTGAAAGAGCCGCAAAGTTCAAGAAGAAGACTCAAAGACTTATTTTTCTAGATCTGAGAAATTTCTGTATTTGTATTTTTCAAATCTCTTTGTTATTATTGTAGGAGCGTTGTTCTTCGAGTTGTAGGAAGTTTTGTTTATCTTCCGAGTGTAGATATATTTGGATCGAGTTTGTAGGAACTTGGTTCCGAGGTGTAGGATTATTTTCAATCCGAGATAAAGGAGTTGCCGAGTCTAGTGATTTGCTAGATCGGTGAGGTAAAGTGGACGTACCCAAGATTTGGGAACCACTATAAGTCTTCTTTTCTTTTGTGATTGCTTGATCTCTTGTGCTAGATCGTTAAAATTTTTTTATTCCGCAAATAGTCGCATGATTCACCTATTCACCCCCCTCTAGGTGATTTAGGTTGACAACTTTACACTTTCAATTGGTATCAGAGGGAAATTTGTCGTTAAAAGGTTAACACCTTGATCAATTTCCTCTCGAAAGTTGTCATTTGGTTATTCAAGCAATGTACAAGGCCAAAGATTTTGCCAAGCTTCCCCTGTGTACAAAGAATAACTTTCCCATATGGAAAGAGAGAATCAAATTTTTCATGGAAGCTGTGGACCCCCGGATCTTCATGATTGTTGAAGAAGGTCCTTACGTCCCCATGACTACCTCCACTATAGATCCAACCAAGATGGTTCCTAAGAAATTGATGGATCTAGATAAGGACGAGATTGCACTTGTCTCTTTGGACAAGAAAGCTAAAAATATTATAGCAAGTGCAGTCGATGACTCGATGCTGCAGAATCTGATTCACTGCCAATCAGCTAAGGAGATATGACAGTCTCTAGTAACTTTGATGGAAGGTACTGAAGAAGTGAGGGATGATAGAAGGTCCCTACTAAACCAGAAATATGAAGCCTTTAGGCAAGGGTCAAAGAAGACCATTGCAGATACTTTTGAGAATTTCTTCAAGATAGTAAATGGCCTAAGAGTGTACGGCCGAGTCTTAACCAATGGGGAGCTGAATGATAAGTTTCTGAGGTCTCTCACAAAGGAATGGGACAACAATGTCTGTGCCATCCAGGAGTTTGGCAGACTAGCTGAAAAAGGCCCACAGAATCTATTTGGCAAGCTGATGTCCTATGAACTGCAGATCAATTCCAGAAAAGCTGAAGAAGAGAAAAGTCGCTTCTCCTCAAAAGAGAAGTCGATTACATTAAAGGCTGACAGTTTAAGGAAGGGAAAAGCTGTCTCACCAGCACCTGCTCAAGAAGTGAGTGAAGAAGAAAAATCTAAGACAAGCACCTCAGGCTAAGAATTATCTAAAGGAGAGTTCTCATTGCTCTCTCAGTAGTTCAAGAAATTCTTGAATAAGAAGTAGTGGAGAGGCAAGGATGCCTCATACAGAATATCACGACAAGACGGTGATTAGCGAAAGAAAGGCTCAAGTAGCCATGACAGGTATACCTCTAAACAGAACAAACAGATTTCTACTGACATTGTCTGTTACTGCTGTAACAAACCAGGTCACGTCATAGCTGACTGCCCCCACAAGAAGGAGGGTGTCAGAAGAGAGGAAAAGAAGTCCTTATACCACAAGAAGAGGACAGAGAAGAGCTTGTTGGCCAAGAAGGGAAAGATTCTCAGCGACTCCGACTCATCTGAGTCGAGTGAGGAAGAGGAAGCCTACTTTGGGCTCATGGCTCAATCAGATGACGAACAAGAGCCCCAATTCACTGGGGATGTAAAATATCACACTCCTCTCTCTGAATCTGAAAGTTCTAAGCATGATCATGAGGGCAGCTCTTCTTATGATGAGTCAGAACTTATGTCCCAGTACAAGGAGTTGATCATAACTTACGACAAATGTCGCCGAGTCGTGAAAACTCAGGTAAAAGAGATTAAGTCTCTAAAGGCTATTGAGAGCAGCTTGAGAGAAGAAGTCGCTAAGACTGACTCTCTTCAAGAGAACTTCAATCTTGCCATTGAGGAATATAATCAAGCTCTGGAGTACCTCGACCTTAAAGAGAAAATCATCAAAGAGTTGGAAGAACAACTTGAAGCTGAAAAGAAACTTGTTGAAAGTTTCTCCAAGCCCAAGACTGTTCTTCCACTCATTGCTGAATTCTCAACTAAGGCCAAGGGTGATGGACTAGGCCATGAGGGTGCTCCTAGTAAATCCTCTATGAGAAACAAGGTTCAACGGAAGAATAAGGCCGCCAAGAAGGCCTTGGCCAAAGAAAAAGGGAGAGCCCCTCTAGATCAGACTGTCTTTAAGAAAGTTATCTTTCCAACAAATAAGTTTGATTTGGACTCCTCCTATGGTCACTTGACCAGGCCTACTTATGTAGAGCGAAAGTCTCGGTACCAAGGATGGACTCGCCCTCAGAACTTTGGTGAGAGTGTCTTTAAGGCACCTTATGAAGAAGTGATTCTTTAGGGCTATGGTCCTTATAATCATGGCCACAACTTCAAGAAAGCACCTAAAGTAAAGCCCATTGGGGAAAGGCCTCCAAAGGAGAAGAAATCATTTGACTACCATCACCATGAAGCTTCCTCCTCCAAGAATGATACCCCTGTTAGACCACCATCTCAAAAGGTCAAGCAGGAGTACGTAAGGCAAAGATACAACTGGTTTGACTGTTGGTGTTGTGGCAAAATTGGTCATTTTGCAATCGATTGTTGGTTTAATACCAGGAAGGTTGCTACTCCTCAAGTTGGCAACATGATTTTGGCCACTCAGGATGCTAATCTTCATAGGGGGAGTGTTCTAACCTGAGACCAAGGACCCAAACATGCTTGGGTTCCTAAGGAAAAGTGATTATGAATGCAGGTATGTCAAAAGACCACCAAAATGCAAATTTAGTACTTGGACAGTGGATGCTCTCGGCACATGACCGGGACAAGAAGCCTACTCCATAATTTCACTTCAGTCTGCAATGGACCAAAGGTCATCTTTGGAGGTTCATACCGAGGGATAACTAAAGGCTACAGTATGATCACTAACGGTAGTGTATCCTTTTCGGATGTAGCTTATGTGGAGGGATTGGAACACAATCTCATAAGCATAAGTCAACTATGCGATAAAGGATACATAGTTGAGTTCCACGCTGATAAGTGCTTGATAAAGTCTGTTGACAATATGGAAACAATTCCATCAGGCAATCGAAGAAGGAACATATTTTGCTTAAATTTCATTTGTATAGACTCTTCTACACCAGTGTGTCTTTTGGAAAAAGATAGTGCGTCTCTTAGTGACCAATGGCACAAGAGGCTAACACATATTAATTTTAAAACTACTAATAAATTATTCTCCCAGAACTTAGTATGTGATGCCCCAAATGTCAAGCATGTCAAAGAGAGACCTTGTCATGCATGCGTAAATGGCAAGCAAACAAGAGCTACTTTTAAAAGCATCATAGGCAAAAACTCTAATAGGTGTTTACACCTACTTCATATGGACTTGTTCGGTCCACTACAAATTAGATGCTTAGGAGGTAAGGATTATATGTTGGTAATTGTTGATGACTACTCGCGCTTTGCGTGGGTGTTATTTCTGAAACACAAGTCAGATACCTTCGATATCTTTACAAACTTTGTTAGGCAGATCCAGAATTAATACAACAGCTTCATAGTTAAAATCAGAAGTGACAATGGAACTGAATTCAAATCTGGGGCCATGACAGAATTTTGTGAAAGACTAGGTATCTTTTATGAGTTTTCCTCTCCTCATACTCCACAACAAAATGGAGTAGCTGAGAGAAGGAATAGAACACTAATAGAGGCCTGCAGAATTATGTTGAGTGATGCTTCACAACCGGAGTACTTCTGGGCTGAGGCCGTCAACACTGCATGCCACGTGCAAAATCGAGCCCTCATAAATAAGAATCATGATAAGACACCTTATGAACTTCTAAAAGGAAGGAAACCAACAGTTTCATATTTTAGAATTTTTGTCTGTAAATGCTTCGTACTTAACAATGGTAAGTATCATACTACAAAGTTTAGTAAGAAAAGTTTTGAAAGTATTTTTGTAGGATATAGTAGCCATAGTAAGGCATATAGGATTTTCAATAGAAAAACTCTGGTTGTAGAGGAATCCATACATGTTGTATTTGATGAGACGAGCTTGCTGCAAAGCAAATCGTCTAGTATGCTTGTTGAAGATGCAGCTACAAGGATTAAAGAGATCAGCTTGGATGAATCGACCGAAGGTAAAGATGAAAAGTTCATCAAGATCACCTCTCCAACCCCTATTGGAGAGGTAGAGGATCAAGATTAAAATATTGTCCAAGTTGACGAAGTCACTCCAGTGGCTGAAGAAGTCCCAGATACGAGGAATCTAAAGCTCAGACATCTGAAGGATCACCCAATGGACAAGATCATAGGAGATCCCCGGGATGGTGTAAGAACACGTCGAGGTACAACTAACAAGAATTTATATTTAAGTTTTCTCTCACAGGTTGAACCAAAGAAGTTTGAGGAAGCAAACACAGACGCATCATGGATCTTGGCCATGGAAGAAGAATTGAATCAGTTCAAGCGCTGCAAAGTTTGGACGCTTGTTCCAAGACCCAAAGGTAAGAATGTCATCGGAACGAAATGGGTCTACAGGAACAAGTTGGACGAGAATGGGATAATCATCAAGAACAAAGCCAGACTCGTCGCCAAAGGATATCGTCAAGAAGAAGGGATCGACTTCGACCAAACATACGCTCCAGTGGCAAGGCTGGAGGCCATCAGACTGTTCCTAGCTTATGCTGCACTGAAGGGGTTCACTGTCTATCAAATGGACATGAAGTCCGCCTTCCTGAATGGTTACATAAAGGAAGAGGTGTACGTGGAATAGCACCCAGGTTTCGTTTATCCTAACATTCCTAAGTATGTTTATTTATTATCAAAAGCATTGTACGGTTTGAAACAAGCTCCTTGAGCTTGGTACGAAATGCTATCTACCTTTCTCCTCGAGAACAAGTTCGCAAGGGGAAAGATAGATAAGATATTATTTTTTAGGGAAATTAAAGGCTAGATTTTGCTTGTGCAAATCTATGTCGACGACATTATTTTTGGCTCTACAGACGACAACATCTGCAAAAAGTTCTCTAAACTTATGCAAGGGAAGTTTGAAATGAGTAGTATGGGAGAGCTGAAGTATTTCTTACGACTTCAGGTGAAACAATCTGAAGATGGAATTTTCATCTCACAGACAAAGTTCACCAAGGAGTTGATTAAGAAATTTGGAATGGAGAGTGCAACCTCTATGAGGACTCCAATGGCCTCAGCTATGTCTCTGGACAAGGATGAGAAAGGGAAATCTTTTTATGAAACCAAATACAGAAGCATAGTTGGATCATTGCTCTACCTTACTGCCAGTAGACCAGACATAATGTTATCTACAGGTGTCTGTGCTAGATTCTAAGTGAACTGTAAGGAATCTAATTATGCTGCTACAAAGCGGATCTTGAGATACTTTAAAGGTACACCGAATCTTGGCTTATGGTACCCAAGAAGTAATGACAGAGAACTAATTGGTTTTTCAGACGCAGACTTTGCAGGTAGCAAAGATAACAGTAAAAGCACTTCCGGGACATGTCAGTTCCTTGGAAGAAGGCTTATCTCATGGAGCAGCAAAACAAAAAATTGTGTCGAAATCTCTATGGCAGAGTCAGAATACATTTCTGTCGGTAGTTGTTGTGCACAGTTACTTTGGCTCAAGAATCAGCAAGAAGATTACAATATGAAGGTCAAAGACATTCCATTGTTCTGTGACTCATCCAGCGCGATCGCAATCGCAAATAACTCAGTCTCGCACAGCCGGACAAAACACATCGAGCTCAGATATCATTTCATTTGAGAGCATGTGGAGCAAAGGGACGTGGATCTGCAGTACGTGACAACAGATCGGCAAGTTGTAGATATTTTCACGAAGCCGTTGAACGAGACCAAGTTCAATTTATTAAAAACTGAACTTGGAATGCTGAACAAAGAATGATAAGTCATAGGAAATCAGTTCAAAGCTCAAGAATCGAGGATACCTCAAATAGGTCAGAAATTTCTCAAGAGTAAAGTACTAGTTCTCGAAAACTCAAGCTACTTCTCGAGAACTTTGATCTGTCTCTCGAGAAGTCTCTTTAGTTCTCGAGAAGTCTCTTCAGTTCTCGAGAAGTCTCTTCAGTTCTCGATAACTAATATCATATTTATCGAGAAGTCCTCTGACAGTTCCCGAGAACTAACCCTACCTCTCGAGAAATGCTCGTCCTTTTTCGACTTCTGATCAATTTCTTCTATTTCGAAAACCCGCTTGATTTCAGTCCTAACCCTAGATTAATTAAACATTTAATTGACATTACTAGGATTATATATATATATAATACTTTAGAAATCCCAAATCAACCGCCACTTCTAACAGTCTTCTCAAAAACTCTTCATCTTCCGCCGATAGAAAGCTTCGTCGCAGCCATCGTTTTGCGCTCTGTCCGTCGCCGCCGTCAGCGTCCATGGCGTAGAGTTCAAAAATAGGAGTCGACAGTGAACTCGTCGTCGAAGGGATTGCAGACATTTCTGATTACTTCAAGAACTTGCTCCTTCTCCTGGAAACAGCCGGTCTGATGTTCGTTCTCTCAGAACCCTGCAATATTTCATTTCCAGATGTAGAGGAATTCTTCAGGAATGCCATGGTAAGGAGAAATGGTACAGTTTTGAAAACTAAAGTCAGGGGGATCAAAATCAAGTTGGACAAAACCAGAGTCTCAAAGATTCTAAAGCTGCCCGTTGTGGATGAAGAGGATGACCTAACACTTGAAGATTATGACAGAACTTACTCTTTCTGTGGAGTTTCTGTGGATTTCATCTCTTTAAGGGGAAATCTCTTCAATGATGTAGGAAAGCTTCTAGTAGATTTAATTAGAAAGATCTTGTGGTGCAGAACAGGGTCCATTAGTTTCATACCCAATGACCTATTTGGTGTTATGACAGCTGTTATCTGCAGAAAGAAATTTCAATATGGAATGATGGTATTTGAATTGATTAGGGACAGTATTCAGGCTCCCAAGTTTGCAAGGATAATTTCGCTGTTTCTGAGTGAGATTAACCCAGTCACCTTCAAAACTTCTAAAGGTACTCAGATCCATCACCTGAAAAAGATTTCATTGGCCTCCATCCAAATATGGGAACTCAAGCTGAAAAATTCCAAGCAATTAGTTAAAGAACTTGCAGCTTCTGCCTCTGAGGTCAGGACCCCATCTCCCTCCTCTCATCATGTTACTAAACTATCTGGTGCAGTAACTAAGGGGGAGCCTGCAGCCTCTGTTCCTATTGTCAGACCTACTCCTTCCTCTCCAGCCAGATCAGCAAGCAGATCACCTATCAAAAGTCCTGTTAGAAGCCCAGTAAGCTCTCCAACCAGGTCCCCAGTGGAAATTGCTCCAGATGATACTCTCTCAGATATTCACGTACAGGAAACCCACCAGAACACAGCTGAAGCCATTAGCAGAATGGTTGAAGAACTCACTTCAGATGAACCTCTTCCCCCTCTTCATAAGGACATTGCTAAAGAACCATCAAAGAATCCCTCTTCAGTTCCATCCTCACCCCAAGCTACTCCAAATCCTTCTCCCTCTCCAAGTAAAGATTCAACTCCAGCTGAACACCCTTCAGCACCAGAGACCATCCTTCTCTTTGCGGAGGATGAGTAAGAACCTGAAGAAGTGGAAGCCCCTCTCAAGAACCTTGACTTCTCCCTCCCCATAATTGTTGATGAGGATGCTGATACAGTCTTTCACTCTGTAAGAGCCAAGAGCTCTGTGGTAGTGGCAAAGATACCTCCCTGGGTAGCTCCTCTTCCACCCCCAAGTAACTCTGTTGTTGATGTTACTCATGTTGCTGCTGCTGATGCCTCTCTCTCTTTTAACATTTTGAGTAAGATTGAAATTTTGCTGACTAAATAAAGGAAACATTTTGATAACTCTCTGAAAATAGTGCAAGACAAAGTGATTGCTCTGGAAATAAAAATGAGCTGAGGATTTGCTGAAATACAACATAACACTAACTCTCTCAAAAGACTGGTTCAGATTGGTGGCAAAGCTATATATCACACCATTACTAGTGTTGGTCAGGTAATGGAACAGTCTGTCTCTCTTGCTAATAACCAGATTCAGTTAGAAAAGAAAGCTCAAGAACATGTGATGAAGATTTGTGAGGAAGTTGGCACTTTCAAAGAAGATGCCATAGAAAAGCTCTGTGAAGAATTCAGAAAGGAGGAGAATCTAGTAAAAGAACATGTAGTCAAACTTGTGGATAAGTTTACTGAAGATGCAAACACTCTCTGGTCTGAGAAAATTTCTGAAATTAATAAGAATGTTTTAGATCAAATCCAGTTAGTGAAGTTCTATACTTTTGACACCACAGTTTGGATACACAACCAAATATTCCCTGACCTTCAGGCTGATCCTAATCTTATTCCTCATTACCTGAACCCCCTTGCTGAAGGACAGCCCAGTCAGATGTCAGCTCAGATGCAACAACTAAGATGCCCTGCTTTTTTCCAAGGCCAGAAGATCAGGATCCTCCTCCTGCTTCCTATGACCAAGTCTGGGATGATATTATTCCTCAGGATTTACCAGAAATCAACACCTCTAAAAAGAGAAAGTATGGGGAAGGCCCCTCTGCCAGCAGAAGCATCCCTAAGACAGGATCAGAGAAAAGGAAAGCCCAAGAGTTTGCAGAAGTCTGGAGCCCTACTTCTAAAAGCTTAATTCTTGAAACTCTCAAATTAGTGATGGACTTTAATGAGAACAGGAATCTACACTACAGCTCCTCTGAGTGGGAATTATATGAGAAGTCCATGACCAAGAGAAGAATATATGATAGAGAGTTTGGCAGGAAAAATCCCAAAGCTCCTCCAAAGCCTCCTAGGTACTATCCTAAGCCCTTCAGCTATCAGAGGAGACAGTAGGAGAAGCAGGACAGACAGCATCAAAGCAAAGAATGAACTCTTGTTGATATGTTTTTGAGAATTTGGATGAAATGGTTGTTGATTAGAAATCTAAAACATTACATATATCTAATTCCTAGTTTTGCCTAATTGTGTGTTCAATTAATCTCTTATTGCATTTAGGTTAAATTATTAATTTCGAGTTCATTCTTAATTATCATAATTCACCTTAGTGTAGAGGGTTCTGACTTCTACAAATAGGGGGATATTGTTGGGTATTGCATCCACAATAACCCAAATTTTCTTGAAGTCACCCTTGAACTAAGATGAATTAAGTTGTATTTGATATCCTTGTTTAGTTGTGTGTTTGCAGATTACCATTGCTAAGTGTAGACCAATGTCAGTCTATAGTGGGTCATGAACACATGACCATACAGTGTAATCCCTCACTGTGTGATCCAAGGTGTTGACTCATGTGTAGCCTATCCATTGGGATACACTTCATATTCAAACCTTGGATCATGGAATGAAGATTGGACTCTTAAAGAGAAGAGAAAGATTTTTTTTAAAAGTTAGGAAAATTCTCTAAGTCCACTTCTCGAGAAGTGCCTCTTAGTTCTCGAGAAGTCCTTAGAATTCTCGGGAAGCTTTGCTTCAAAGTTCTCGAGAAGTGCTTAGAGTTCTCGAGAAACTTAGCTTCAAAGTTCTCGAGAAGTCCCAGCTTTTGGTTCTCGAGAAGTCCAGACAGCTTCAAGAATTTTTCCAAGTCTGAATTCTCGAGAAGTCAAGTGTAGTCCTCGAGAAGTCCTTATATTTATCGAGAAGCAGAAGTGTAATTCTCGAGAAGTCCTATAGTTCTCGAGAAACTTAACTTCATAGTTCTCGAGAAGTCAGCTTATGGTTCTTGATAAGTCAAGTTTGTTCTCGAGAAGTATTAGCCCTGAAGTCTCGAAAACTAGCTTAAGTTCCAGACATTTTAGCTCTCGAGAAATCAAATCTAGTTCTCGAGAACTAATGTCACTTCTCGAGAACTGCAGGTCAAATTTTTCAGAATTTCTCTTGAGTCCAGATCGGCCGGAGTTACGAATGACTTGACGTGATTGGTCCACGTGTCGTCATTAATGTCTTTTCTAACCATTAGGAGTAATCCTATATAAAGAATTTTCATTAAGACCAAACCCTAAGAAGAATAAACAATTACAGAAGCAGATTTCTTCTCTCTGAAATTTTTCTGGATCGGCCGACTGTTTCTAAAAGACAATTCTCTGAAGCCGCCACCGCCGTTACGAATAGATCGACTTTTCTGTTTTCAATCAAGGAAGACTTGCAGTTCAAGGGATCCTCATCCTCTTCTTGATCGAGTAGGTCAAAGCTTTCTCAGGTCAGATCTACCAGTCTTCTTCGACCTTTTCTGAAAGAGCCGCAAAGTTCAAGAAGAAGACTCAAAGACTTATTTTTCCAGATCTGAGAAATTTCTGTATTTGTATTTTTCAAATATCTTTGTTATTATTGTAGGAGCGTTGTTCTCCGAGTTGTAGGAAGTTTGGTTTATATTCCGAGTGTAGATCCATTTGGATCGAGTTTATAGGAACTTGGTTCCGAGGTGTAGGATTGTTTTCAATCCGAGATAGTGGAGTAGCCGAGTCTAGTGATTTGCTAGATTAGTGAGGTAAAGTGGACGTACCCAAGATTTGGGAACCACTATAAGTCTTCTTGTCTTCTGTGATTGCTTGATCTCTTGTGCTAGATAATTAAAATTTTTTATTCCATAAATAGTCGCACGATTCACCTATTCACCCCCCTCTAGGTGATTTTTGTTGACAACTTTACACTTTTAACTAGGATCAAGAGATCATCTCTCCCATGATATTTTCTACTTCCTCAATAGATATGCCTATTGAAGAAGAAAAAAAGGGGGAGATATGTATGGCAATACATAAGAGGGAGATATAGAAGCAAAATTTAACATGACTAGGTCATGTTGAGTAAGTGCATATTACTTGAAAATATTCAAGTAGTATGAGAAAGACAATGACTGACTGCATGTTAAGCCATGACTGTGTCAGTGCATATTTTGAGGTAAGTGATTCTAGTGGTGCTCCACTTAAATATTAAGTGGTATAAAGGAGAGAGCATATTACTTGAGCAATTGCTCAAGTAGTATGAGGATGCATTGACCTAACCTATTGTGTCAATACAATTAAATGGAGCACATTGAATTAATATAGCATAAGCTAGCAGGTGTAGCAGATTATAATCTATAGATGCATGAAAGTATTCTGCTTATTATGGTAATGCCTCTTAGTATTGTTGGGTGTTCTGCCTTCTTAAAATAGGGGGAGATTGTTGGGTCCATTGCCCACAATGTTCCTTAGATTGGATTTGATGAGACATCTCCATCAACACTAAAAACATAGTTGTATTTGATGTTGTTTAAGCTCATCATATGCAGGATGCTCCATGGAACAAGTCTAGACAGATTGTCTAAGTGATATGATAGGTGGTCATAAGGCAGAAAGGTGGACACCAAGAGAAGATGCTAGAAAGGCGAGATTTTGACTAAGTCCACAGACATTGAGTGAGGTAAGCTCACTCAACACCAGAGGTAAGAAAGAATTCGTCGAGCTGAGCTCACCATTCGTCGAGCTAAATTCATAGCTTGAGATTCTGAGTTCGTCGAGCTCAATTCACAATTCGTCGAACTGAGTTCAGAGTTTGTCGAGCTGAGCTCACCATTCGTCGAGCTAAATTCAGATCTTGAGATTCTGAGTTCGGCGAGCTCAATTCACAATTCGTCAAACAGAGTTCAGAGTTCGTCGAGCTAAACTCACCATTCGTCGAGCTAAATTTAGAGTTTGATATTCTGAGATCATCGAGCTAATTTGAGAATTCATCGAACTGAGTTCAGAGTTCGTCGAGCTCAGTTCACCATTCGTCGAACTCAGTTCAGCATTCATCAAACTAAGTTCAGGATTTTGTCTAAGGCAAAAACCACTGAGATAAGTGTGTGTCTCAGCAGAGAACAAGAAAGCGCTGAGACAACTGTTAGTCTCAGCATAACCGCTGAGACAAGTGATAGTCTCAGCATAACCGCTGAGACAAGTGTTTATCTCAGCAGAGAACAAGAAAGCACTGAGACAAGTGTTAGTCTCAGCATAACCACTGAGACAAGTGATACTCTCAGCATAACCACTGAGAAAAGTATTTGTCTCAACAGAGAACAAGAAAGCACTGAGATAGTTAGGCAGAAAAATGGCAAAGATAGAAAGCGTTGAGTGAGGCGTGCTCACACAACGCTCTCAACGCCTAAGATGCTGCAGAGGTAGAAATATAGTTAAGGAAAAAAGTGTTGAGTGGAGGTTGCTCACTCAACGCTGTCAATGCCTAGTGGAGACAGAATTTTGTCCAAGGAGTTTTGCGTTGAGTGATGCTCACTCACTCAAAAACAAGCAGCAGAAAGCTGATAAAGCAAGTTGGCGTTGAGTGAAGCTGAATCACTCAATGCCTAGAAACAGAATAATATTCTAAGTAGTTTGGCATTGAGTGAAGATTACTCACTCAACGCCAAGAGACGGTAAATCTGTCCAAGTGTTTTGGCATTGAGTTATACATACTCACTCAACGCCTTTGATAATGTTGTTTGATTTTTGGCTAAGTCCACAAGTGATGACGTCAATATGTCAACAAGTCAATATATTTCAAATTATTGGCGGGGTGGTTACAGTACGTGATAAATGTTACCGCAGACCTACTGTACGATAATTGGTGTTAAAGCAAGGTTGCTGCTGGCCATTAATTATGTGGGGCCCACTACTCAAGAGTCATTGGGTCAAAATCAATAAATGGAAAAGGCTTTTACAGAGGAAGATAGCTTTTGGAGAGAGCAACAAGGCAGTTCTTCTTCTCTGCCATTGTTGTGGAGCTGAAGAACAGGAAGCTCAAGTCTACAAGACAAAGAGCAAGTTGTCTGTTGGAATCAACATCTTCAACAGCAAGATAGCTTGTGTGATCTTCATCTGCACAAGCAAGTTAGCTCAGAAGGTGTCTCTGAGAAAAAGGTAGCAGCTTGGGCCGACCCTTGCTGTAGGTGCTTCACAGGCTCAACAAACAAACCTAAAGAACAATCTCTTGGGGAGCTGTGAAGAAGGAGATAGGGTTGATGAGTTGGCTCAGTTCAGAAAGGGGCAGAGAAGCTAATTTGTAAGTTACCTCCAGCACATGCCAAATAGATCTTCATCCTTATTGCTGTTAAGAAAGGACCTGGGCTGGGATTCTCCTAGCACAGGTTGCAGCAAGATCTATTATAGTTACTTCTCTAGCTCCAGCGGGATAAAATCCCTAGTGCTGAGAAGAGGAAGTTAGGTCTAAGTATTTACTTAGTCCAGATAATTAGACTCAGGAAATATATTTCCTGGAGTCAAGGTAGGGTTGAGTGTATCTCAGTCCAGGTAGATTAGCATAGTGAAATTTCACTTGTGGCCAATCATCACACCAACCCACATCCATCCTATAGGATCCAAGTGTGGATCTGAGCTGTAGAGCCTTTTGGATTGAGGTAGGTCATATGTTTGTCACTGAGTTGTAGGTTCCTGGAAGGGCACTGAGGTAAGTACCTGTTGGGTACTGAGTTGTAGGAGTGCTACAACACTCTAAGAGTAGGTCCTTGTGCCTGAAGTTATAGGGCTGAAAAGCCTGAGCTGTAGGCCTTAGAGATAAGGCCTAGGTAGATGGCTTGAGGTTCACTGAGTGTAGGAGCACTGCATTGCTCTGAGGTAGGATCCCTTGTGGATTTGAGGTAGGTTTGTCCTCTAGGCCTGAGTGTAGGGCTTAACAGCCCAAGGTAGGTGGTCTGCTGACCACTGAGTTGTAGGCCCTTATGTCTGAGAAGTAAGTCTTGGAGGAGACTTAGAGATCTGAGGGATCTGAGGTGTAAGCTCTTTGGAGTAGGTTTTGGAGAAGTGCTTAGTCCAACAAGATAGTTGGTTAGGTGGGAGGGAAAGTGGATGTACCTAATTGGGGAACAACTATAAATACCTCTGTGCTTTGCTGTATTGTTTGTTCTTCTTTATATTGTAGGTACTAAGGACAAGCTCTAGATCACTTATTAAGAAAAACAGCAAAAAGACTTAAGAAATTTCAATAACATATTCACCCCCTCCCCTCTAGGTGATTTAGATATCCTTGATTTAAAGACTTTAAGAAAGTTCAAAAGTTTCATCATTGAACACATCTAGAGGACCAAGAACACATAGGCGGGCATTCTAGAAAAATACAGTCTTCCATCAGGAGGAACAACTTCAGAAATCTTTCGTCCATCAGAAGATGAAGGAGAGTTGATGTAGATTTACCAGCATCCATCTTGGATGAATTCATTTATACTCTACTTAACAATGGGAGAGTTACACTCATTTGTTAAAGATATTAGAAGATTTAAGATCAAAGCAACATATTATTATATGATTTTCGGGGTGCTTTATAGGAAAACTCTCCTCTCGCCCATGGTCAGGTGCATTTCAGAGGAGGAAGTTCCTATCATACTTCAGGAGATCCATTATGGTCAGTGCGACAACCACTCAAGAGCAAAAACTTTTGAGCAATGAATTTTGCGGTAAGGTTATTTCTGGCCCACGATAAGGAAGGATGTTGAAGCATATACAAAGAAATGTGTTCCATGTCAGAAGTTTGCTGCACTTCAACTCCAGCCTGGTCAGTAACTCAAGTCAATTGCAACACCCTGGCCTTTCACGATTTGGGGAATGGATCTTCTTGGTCCTTTTTAAATGGCAAGCAGGCAGCGACGCTTCATCTTGGTGATTATGACTACTTTAGTTTATGGATCGAATCAATGACACTGGCAAAAACAACAACTTAGATAGTGAAGAACTTCATTTGGGGATAAATTGTCCGTCGATATGGAATTCCAATGGGATCAGCTGAATAATGGGGAAATATTCAGCTTCTGCAAGAAGATTGGAATAGAATTGCAGTTCTCATTAGTTCATCATCCCAGAAGCAATGACCAAGTTAAGGAAGCCAACAAGCAAATTCTTAATCTACTTAAGAACAAAGTACAAAACCTAAAAGGCAGTTGGGTTGACCAACTTCCTTCAGTCCTTTGGACTCTAAGAATAACACCTTCATTAGCTACTGGTGAAACTTCTTTTAAACTCTCTCATGGTTCGGAGGCCCTCACCAAGATAGAGTTTGAAGTTTTAACTCCAAAAGTTCTACATGCTAGGCAAAATTAGGAGGATTGGTTAGAGATCAATAATGAGAAAATGAAGTGCCTCTTGGACCAAATTGAAGAACATTGGGATGAAGCTGCATTAGGCAAGAATAGGTTAAAAGGAGGGTTGCAAAATATTTTGACAAGAATGTGAGGGTCAAGCAATTTCAAGTGGGAGATCTGGTATTAAATAAGGTTGATGCAGCAGCAAAAGCCGGTTTAGTAGGAAAGTCGAATCCAAACTGGGCTGGCCCACACATCGTCAAGGAGGTTCTGAAGAATGGTGCATATCGACTATAAAATTATGAAGGAGAAGACATCTCCCATACTTGGAGTGGAGAAAATTGAAGAGGTTTTATTCTTGAACAATGTCTTTTTTTTTCATTTGTACTCTTTAAATGATTATTGCAAAGAAGAACCTCCTACTGACACTTTCCCTTGTCAAGTGATCTTTCTCTCTCTCCCCTGGTGACTTGAGATTTAGAATCACTGAACCAGGAGACATCGCCGGGTCTAGCTTAAACCCCAACAAGAATCATTGTCATTAGCATAACACCACGATGACCATGCGTAGCAGGGAGATTTTGCGCCGTGTAGTGGGAGCTTGCAGATTATCGTGCGGAGGACTTTTGTATTGTGAATCTCAGTAGGTATATAACCCACCTTTGCATTATAGAGAGTCAGGGTGGTTGTTAGCTCTACCATGCGTCATAAGGGATATCATTATAACTTTGATGATCTTTTGGGGGGAAGCAATGCTGCCCTACGAGTACCTGCCTAACTGATCATCTTAGCTTGTGACCCTCGAATACTCAGTGGTACTATCAAGCAGTAAATGCAGGGGGCCTGTCACAACCCGCATTTTCTCCGAGGAAAACGGATTATCAGAGTAGGAGAAAACACGCGTCATGATGCCACGTCGAGCAGGGGATAACTGCCGACGCTCAGGCAAACCACTATCAACTATACTTTATGAAAATTCATAAGTTATATGATTAGAAAATCAGTTATATTTTTAAAGGCCGTATCCCTCGGCTCAGTGGATCACCTAGTCCACAATTTAAAAACTATACTTATACGCCGCGGAAAATGCTTTATTCAGGTTCGACATCCTAAAAGAGTATTAGGTGCCCCTAGAGGACATCTTATATCATGCAGGACTCTATATTTAATTTATACTATATATAGGAAAATGATCTTTTTACGTTATTTGGAAAATAGTGTTGAGTTTTATAAAACATGTTGATCAAGAGATATACTTATAATAGTATTTTTAGGTTTAAAAGTAACTAACAACCTAGCATAAATAATCCCCAGAGCAAGTAGACTATCTCCAGAAAAGGTAGCAACAAAAAGTTAATATATCTAGTATCAAGGTAAAACTACCAGTGGGCGCCAACAAACTGACACGAACCCACTGGCAAGTATGAATGTCTGTAAGAAAGAAGCAAAAAACTCCCTCACAAGACCAAGGAACAAATCTCCACAATACGAGAGACCACCAGCAACAGCACAGCACAACTAGCCGCCTAATCGGCTACTAACAAGAACCTGAGGCATTCAAAGAAGAAAAGAATACCTCAGCAAGCTAAACAAGTAAAAGCTGCACGGAAATGTTAGGTTATAAGGTAAGTAAGAAGAGTAAGCAAATCGAAACAAGCACCACTGTCCAAGGCAAGACAAAAAGAAAAGCACTAAGTGCGAGGAAACAACAACAACCCTGCCCAAAAATAAATCCTGCAGAGTTTACCAGGCTACCATGAGCCCAAACATTGCAAATTTACAAAGGAAGAAACTTCTAACACCCTAAGTTGTGAAAGATGGTAGTAGCAAAAACAACGCGGATCCGGGTTGGAGGCAAACTCAGTCCCTTAACCACCATTTCCAAGAAACAAAGCTCAGGGGTCTACATGTAAAAGCACTAGGGACCTCCCACCCCCTTGCCCAGCCCGTACCTGGAGCAAGATAAAAGAAAAAGGGTGGCCTCGGCTAAATTACACAACACCTCCCCATTAAGAGCTTCAAACCACCACTACCAACCATGACCCATAATTCGGCCTTTTTGGAAAAAAGAAAATAGCCGACAAGGAACCTCAAAATCTAGGAATCCACTCGGGGGAGAAAATCAAGGTAAGGGAAAAGCGTTGAGATGACTCAACACGGCATGGCGTTTAGTGAGCCCCACTCACTCAACGCCTAAACAGACAGTGGCGTTGAGTGAGCTAACCTCACTCAATGCCAAAACAGCTATTGCGTTGAGTGAGGTCCACTCCCTCAATGCCTTCAGCAAAGCAGGTTGTGGCGTTGAGTGAGCTAACCTCTCTCAATGCCAAAACAGCTACGGCGTTGAGTGAGGTCCACTCCCTCAATGCCTTCAGCAACACAGACCGTGTCGTTGAGTGAGCTTACCTCACTCAACGCCAAAACAGCTACGGCGTCGAGTGAGGTACACTCCCTAGACGCCTTCAGCAACACAGGCTGTGGCGTTGAGTGAGCTAACCTCACTCAAGTCTCAACGCCAAAACAGCTACTGCGTTGAGTGAGGTCCACTCACTCAACGCCTTAGCACTTAGCCGCAATAAAACCAACTGTGGCGTTGAGTGAGTCCACCTCTCTCAACGCCAAAATAGCTTTGGCGTTGAGTGAGGTCGACTCACTCAACGCCAAAGTACTTAGCCGCCAAAAACCAACTGCGGCGTTGAGTGTGTCCACCACTCTCAACGATAAAATAGCTTTGGTGTTGAGTTAGGTCGACTCACTCAACGCCAAAGTACTTATCTGCAAAAACAAACTGCGGCGTTCAGTGTGTCCACCACTCTCAATGATAAAATAGCTTTGGAGTTTAGTGAGGTCGACTCACTCAACGCCAAAGTACTTATCGGCAAAAACAAACTGCGGCGTTGAGTGTGTCCACCACTCTCAACGATAAAATAGCTTTGGCGTTGAGTGAGGTCGACTCACTCAACGCCAAAGTACTTATCTGCAAAAACAAACTTCGGCGTTGAGTGTGTCCACCACTCTCAACGATAAAATAGCTTTGGCATTGAGTGAGGTCGACTCACTCAACGCCAAAGTACTTATCCGCAAAAACAAACTGCAGCGTTGAGTCTGTCCACCACTTTCAATGATAAAATAGCTTTGGCATTGAGTGAAGTCGACTCACTCAATGCCAAAGTACTTTCTGCAAAAACAAACTGCGGCGTTGAGTGTGTCCACCACTCTCAACGATAAAATAGCTTTGGCATTGAGTGAGGTCGACTAACTCAACGCCAAAGTACTTATCAGCAAAAACAAACTGCGGCGTTGAGTGTGTCCACTACTCTCAACGATAAAATAGCTTTGGCATTGAGTGAGGTCGACTCACTCAACGCCAAAGTACTTATCCACAAAAATAAACTGCGGCATTGAGTGTGTCCACCACTCTCAATGATAAAATATCTTTGTCTTTTAGTGAGGTCGACTCACTCAACGTCAAAGTACTTATCCGCAAAA
Organism: Platanthera zijinensis; assembly: GCA_039513925.1. Taxonomy (NCBI): domain Eukaryota; kingdom Viridiplantae; phylum Streptophyta; class Magnoliopsida; order Asparagales; family Orchidaceae; genus Platanthera; species Platanthera zijinensis. Next base: position 104,283,074 of record CM077079.1, on the reverse strand, counting down.
ACAAACTGCGGCGTTGAGTGTGTCCACCACTCTCAATGATAAAATAGCTTTGGCATTAAGTGAGGTTGACTCACTCAACGCAAAAGTACTTAGTCACAATAATTTCACCTCCATCAAAAATCAAGCAAGTCTAAGTACAGGGAAGGCTTCTATTACAGCCACTACACAGGCAAGCACACAAACACCCCAACCCGAGCCTAAGCAAGATCGGATTGCATAAAAATTAAACTATAGCTTTTCTCCTCTACCCGACTACAACTACTACACAGAAAAGAAACTAACCCAACCCTCAAGCCCTCACACATCCTAAGAACTGGGCTTCTCTATCAACAGTTGGGTTTTGTACCCATTTCAAGCAAGAATAGGGTTTCTAACCTAGGGCTAACAAGGTAACAAGGAGATAGGTAAAAAGAATTACACGGCAAGGGCAAGAATACAACTTGCCTCGATTTCCAAAAGGTCTCGATCGACTTCTCTACTTCCCCACGGGTCTGGTAGCCAACACCTAACCGAGCAAGACTGGACATTTTTCGGAGAGAGAGAGGGGTCAAACAAAAAAAATCTACAACACCAAAGAAAGACACGAAATGGAGAAAGCTTACCATCCAAATGAAGATCTAGAGGAGAGCAGTCCAGATCCACCCTCAGAACGAAAATCCGACCGCTAGAACTCCGGGAAATGGCGGTGGAAAGCAAGGTTGTTCGTCTGTTTTCTTACGCTCGCGAACAGGGTGACGGTTATTCTCTCACGGAAGGAGACGATGAATAGTCCCGTTTTAACTTAAGGCTATATATATACATAGACACGTCTTTTCAGCCTTAACTTCCACCTAAAAACCGCAGGATTAAAATCACCCAGCTTTTGACCGCCGGATTCTTTTGAATAGCTAAAATATTACTTATTAACACTTATTATTAGCACTCCAAAAACGACGCGAAAATCGAACCTCCACGGAATTCGACGAAATTCACATCATAGCTAAATATCCACGCTATGAACACAACGACGAAGTCAAAATTAACTTTCGACGAACAGAACTCGAGTTATACCCACCCAAAGCCAAAACACAAGCACCCCCCCGAGAGGCCACACTGGGTCACCCAAAACGACTCGGCTTGCTAGGGAGATCTTGTCAATAGGCTACAAAATAGGCCACTCAGTTCTAAGGAGTTAATACCACACTCCACAGATGGCACAAGCCTAAAAAATGCGTCGACGTAATGCCAAGCAAGAATTAAATAATCGCAGAAAAAAATCGGGGGCGTTACAGTCACTCCCCCTAAAAGAAAGTTTCGTCCCGAAACTTTACGCACAACACTTCTACTATAGAAGGAAAGGTAACAAGCCAAACATTACAAGAAGAAAACACACCAAACCAATCAAGGGAACAACTGAGGGTGAGCCTCCCTTATAGCCGACTCTAACTCCCAAGTCGCGCTTTCCAAATCCTGATTCTTCCATAGAACTTTGACTATCGGGATGGACTTCCTCCACAGCACCCGATCTTGAGTATCCAAAATGCGGACCGGCACTTCAATAAAAGAGAGGTTAGGCTCATACTGGGGCACAACATCCAAGACTTGCCCGTTACTGCGCACACACTTCCGCAATTGGCTTACATGAAATACATTATGAACACCTGGGAAGTTTGCTGGCAAATCCAACCTATAAGCTGACACGCCAATCCGTTCAACGATCTTAAGCAGGCCCACATACCTCGAGTCCAATTTCCGATTCTTACCGAACCTCTTAACTCCAACCATCGGGTAAACCTTAAGAAACACAAGGTCCCCTACAAAAAACTCCAAGTCAGACCTACGCCGATTGGCGTTCTTCTCGTATCTCTCCTGAGCTATACAAAGCTTTTCTCGAATGAACTTCACCGCGACTTCCATCTCCTCGAGTGCATCTAGACCCAACAATGGTCTCTCACCTACCTAAGCCCAAAACAGGGGGGTTCTGACGCGCCTCCCATACAAAGCTTCAAACGGAGCCATTTGCGAACTTTCTTGATAACTGTTATTGTATGCAAACTCCATAAGTCACAATCGCTCATCCCATGCTCCATCATGGTCTAGAATATAGCATCTGATCATATCCTCAACTATCTGGTTCATCCGCTCCGTCTACCCATTAGTCTGTGGGTGGTAAGCAGTAGAATACCTCAGATCTGTACCCAAACCCTCCTGCAGACTCTGCCAAAAACGAGAAGTAAACCGGGAGTCTCAAATAGAAATGATAATAACAGGCACACCGTGCAATCTGATGACCTCATTCAAGTACAACTCTGCTATCTTCTTCATCGGATTGTCAATCTTATATGGCACGAAGTGAGCACACTTCATCAGTCTATCCCCTATAACCCAAACAGAATCAAATCCCCTTGGAGATTTCGGTAAGCCCGTAATGAAGTCCATGGAAATACTTTCCCACTTCCAAGTCGGGATCTCTAACGGAGTCAACTTGCCACCAGGACTCCCGTTATTGGCCTTCACATGCTTGCAAGTGAGGCACTCCGCAATAAATCTGGCTATGTCACTCTTCATCCCATACCACCAGGCAATCTGCTTCAAATCACGATACATCTTTGTAGTTCTTGGATGGTAGGCAACACTGGATCCATGAGCCTCCCTGCATATCATACCCATGATGTCTCCAACAGCAGGGATGCAAAATCTGCCATGGTACTTCAAAGTACCCGCATCATCGATGGAAAAATCCGGAACTTCCCCTCTCTCAGTCCTGAGGTATAAGTGCATAAGGTCCGGATCATACTTCTGGTGCAACCTAGTAAGGGAAATCCAAGATGGCTCTGCCACTGCCAAACTACTCTGCATGCCACAGCATCCCACCAAGATATCCATAAGGAGGAACTCTTCCACTAAACGATCGGCGGAGAGATTTAAGATCTTCCCCATCTTCCGGCTCAGGGCGTCAGCCACTACATTGGCCTTGCCTGGATGATACTGGATCTCTACGTCATAATCGGCCACATACTCTAGCAACCGCCGTTGGCGCAGATTTAACTCCTTTTGTGTGAACATGTACTTCAGGCTCTTATGATCAGTGAAGATCTTGCACTAAGCCCCATAAAGTAGATGCCTCCACAGCTTCAACGCATAAATCACCGCTACAAACTCAAAGTCATGCGTAGGGTAATTTCTCTCATGAGTCTTTAATTGCCTTGACCCATACGCAATCACTTTTCCAACCTGCATAAACACGCAACCCAGACCAACATGCGAAGCATCCACGTACACATCGTACTCCACACCCTTAGTAGGTAGGGTCAGGACGGGAGCAGTGCACAATCTGTTCTTTAGCTCCAGGAAGGCTTCTTCGCACTTATCGCTCCAAATAAAGGCTGCGTTCTTTTGAGTCAACCTGGTCAAAGGTGCAGCCAGGGTAGAGAAACCCTCCACGAACCTCCTGTAATAGTCGGCCAACCCTTGGATGCTTCTGATCTCCTTGGACGAGCCATACCTGCTCCAATCCATCACTGCTACGATCTTTTCTTGGTCGACTGAGATCCCATCCTTGTTCACCACGTGGCCCAGAAACGAGACCTGAGACAACCAAAATTCGCACTTGCTTAACTTGGCGAATAACTTGTGATTCCTCAACTCCAATAGAACCAAGCGTAAATGCTGCTCATGCTCCTCAGCGCTGCGGGAATAGACCAACACGTCATCGATGAAAACCATAACGAACTTTTCTAAGAAATCCTTGAACATCCAATTCATCATATCCATGAAAGCTGATGGTGCGTTGGTCAGACCAAATGACATCACCAAGAACTCAAAATGTCCATGTCTCGATCTAAATGTAGTCCGTGGAATATCTGCCTCACGGATCCTGAGCTGATGATAGCCAGAACGAAGATCGATTTTAGAGAATACCGTGCTACCACGCAACTGATAAAATAAGTCATTGATCCTTGGCAGAGGGTACCTGTTCTTAATAGTGACTTTGTTCAACTCCATGTAGTCGATGCAAAGCCGCATCGACACATCCTTCTTCTTTACAAACAAAATAGGAGCACCCCAAGGCGAGGAACTCTGCCTGATAAACTCTTTTGCCAACAACTCATCCAACTGGACTCGCAACTCCTCTAACTCACGAGGGGCCATCCGGTACGGCGCCTTAGCAATAGGACGCGTACCCGGTTCCAAATTAATCACAAATTTGACATCCCGATCGGGAGGAAGACCAGGAAGGTAATCAGGAAACACATCAGCGAAACCACGAATAACGGGAATCTCCTCTAAGCGCGGTATACTAATAGTGGTCCCAACCACCGAGACTAAACAAGCAAAACAACCAGAAAGAAACAACTTTTAAGCACATACCGCAGAAAAGACAGGAGAATCTATGCACGGATCAGCATACACGCTTCCCAGCTGACCATTGTCCTTGATGAAGTCCAAGCGCTTCCCTTTGCACTGAATGACCTCATCTTACTTAGACAGCCAGTCCATGCCCATAATAATATCGAAGTCCTCCAGATCAATCATCTTCAAGTCAGCCCTCGCAAGGAAGTCACCCAACAAAATAGGGCAATCTAGAATGCCCAAATCTGAGAACACAGATTCACCAGAAGGGAACTTGACGCGGAAGGTATCACGAACTCGATCTAGAGTCAACCGATGTCGCTCCACAAAGGCTCTAGCCACAAATGAGTGGGTAGCGCCGGAGTCGAATAGAACACGCGCCCAGCGGTTCTTTACCTTAAATTTCCCTATAAGAGTATATACAACTAAGGAACTACCAAAACAAAACTGTAACCATTCTAGTAAATAAAAATTTCAAGCTGGAAAGAAAAAACAACAACTAACCTGAGATGACCTGAGTCGAAGCTTGAGCCTCCTCGGAAGAGATCACGTTCAGCTTTCCTTTGCCCTTGTCCACACGCTGAGGCAGAGGTAATGCCTGAAGTGGAACTCCATGAAGAGCAGGCTGGACCAGAGGACACCTAGACTTGATGTGACCCTTCTGCCCACACTGATAGAAGACTTTATCCTTGGACCAGCACTGGGCAGCATCATGCTCGGGTCGCTTGCAAATAGAACAGGAAACATCTCTCCTAGGAGCACCCTGAATAGCAAGAACTTGCTCCTTCTTATGAGCTGCTGCCTTCTTGAAACACCTCTAAACAGGGTGGCCTTACCGACCACAGAAGCTACATACCACCTTGCTCTTCTTTCCCGAAGCAGCACCGGGTACCTGGGGTTTCTTCTCCTCAACAGACTTCCACTTATCCTTCCTCATTTGCTGGCCTCTGCTCTTTGCGGTCTCGATAGCCTCCACCTTCAGAGCAGCCTCAACTACCCCTGCATAAGTCTCTGATCCATAAGCACTGGTGAACTGCTGCACCTCGCTCCTCAAGCCACCAAGGAATCGCTTGACTCAATCAGCCTCAACACTTACCAACCCAGGATAAAACCGGCTCAACTTGCTAAAATCTACCTCATACTCACCGACCGTGAGTTGCCTTTGCTTCAGGTGGAGGAAGTCGTTCATAAGACGGTCACGCTCGACCGAAGGCAAGAACATCCTCAGCAGCATTTTCTTGAAAACTTCCCAAGAGCAACCAGCTACCAAGCTCTCCTTTTCTCTAAGACACCAACTCTTAGCCAAATCCTTGAGCTGATAGGAGGCTATCATCACTCTCTGATCATCTGTAATACCGGAGTATGAGAACATCTCCTCTATGGAGATCAGCCAATCGTCTATGACCATGAAATCTGCCTTTCCATCATAAGTAGGAGGGCTAAGTCTCTGAAACTACGAGATGAATGCCATCTCTGCTGGCACCACCACTGGAGGTCTCAGGGGTGCAGGAGGAGGAACATCTAACCCTCCTGCAGGTCCTTGCACTCCTTGAGTCTTTCCTGCCACAACTGCCACCAGAGACTGGATCTGGGCTCGCACCTCCACCATCTGCCTGCTCAGGGAATCGCTACTCTGTCGCAGGCTCTCGATCACCGCATCATTCTGCGCTCCCGATGACTCAGCCTCAGATAGGGGGGGTTGATCTAGTCGAAGGGCGTCTCGCCATCCTAAAATCATAGCAACATTAGTCAGATCCTAGTACATCGACTACAACTAACTATAAGTACATACAATACATATAAATATGAACTTAAAGCTGCTAAACTTGTCCTGGGAGTTTATTTTTACAAGAATTAATGTTATGCCATAACCTAGGATGGTTAAGCACCACCATACTAACTCTTGTGCCTAGATCGAGAATGCATGACTTATATTATTTTTGACTCGAAAACTTATGTGTGTACATATGTCATCCTGCCAGTCTTTTGCTTGGCACGATGTGCTTATGCAATGTTATGCTATGCATGTTTGTGCTATGCATTCATAAAAGGCCCTAATGCATGTTATAAGCGGCGTACACATGATAATGTTATGCATCCCATACTACATAACATCCTTATGCAATAAAAAAGAAAACGAGCTAGTCGCAGCCATGTGGTGAGGTTATGCATCCCATACTACATAACCCTCACATGTTGCCCCTATGGTGGATCCATATACGAACACATATTATACATCCCATACTACATAATATGCCCCGTATACTTCAAGTTATGCTATGAGTGAAGTGTTCGTGCTTTTGACAAGACGTGCTGATGACATATCGGTGTGTGAATGACATGATGCTAAACTGTTAATGCAATCAAAAGGGACGGGTACCCGACTAACTTGTCAAGCAACCTCCCTCTGATACCAACTCTCACAACCCGTATTTTCTCCGAGGAAAACGGATTATCAGAGTAGGAGAAAAAATGCGTCATGATGCCACATCGAGCAGGGGATAACTGTCGACGCTCAGGCAAACCACTATTAACTATACTTTATGAAAATTCATAAGTTATATGATTAGAAAATCAGTTATATTTTTAAAGGCCATGTCCCTCGGCTCGGTGGATCACCTAGTCCACAATTTAAAAACTATACTTATACGCTGTGGAAAATACTTTATTCAGGTTTGACATCCTAAAAGAGTATTAGGTGCCCCTAGAGGACATGTTATATCATGCAGGACCCTATATTTAATTTATACTATATATAGGAAAACGATCTTTTTACGTTATTTGGAAAATAGTGTTGAGTTTTATAAAACATGTTGATCATGAGATATACTTATAATAGTATTTTTAGGTTTAAAAGTAACTAACAACCTAGCATAAATCATCCCCAGAGCAAGTAGACTATCTCCAGAAAATGTAGCAGCAAAAAGTTTACATATCTAGTATCAAGGTAAAACTACCAGTGGGCGCCAATAAACTAACACGAACCCACTGGCAAGTATGTATGTCTGTAAGAAAGAAACACAAAACTCCCTCACAAGACCAAGGAACCAATCTCCATAGTACGAGAGACCACCATGAACAGTACAAAACAACTACCTACCTAATCGGCTACTAACCAGAACCTGAGGCATTCAAAGAAGAAAAGAATACCTCAGCAAGCTTAACAAGTAAAAGCTGCACGAAAATGTTAGGTTATAAGGTAAGCAAGAAGAGTAAGCAAACCGAAACAAGCACCACTGTCCAAGGAAAGAAAAAAAAGAAAAGCACTAAGTGCGAGGAAACAGCAATAACCCTGCCCAAAAATAAATCCTGCAGAGTTTACCAGGCTACCATGAGCCCAAACGTTGCAAATTTACAAAGGAAGAAATGTCTAACACCCTAAGCTGTGAGAGATTGTAGTAGCAAAAAAAACGCGGATCTGGGTTGGAGGAAAAATCAGTCCGCCAACCACATTTCCAAGAAACAAAGCTCAGGGGTCTACATGTGAAAGCACTAGGGACCTCCCACCCCCTTGCCCAGCCCGTACCTGGAGCAAGATTAAAGAAAAAGGGTGGCCTCGGCTAAATTACACAACACCTCCCCATTAAGAGCTTAAAACCACCACTACGAACGACGACCCACGATTCGGCCTTTCTGGAAAAAACAAAATAGCCGACAAGGAACCTCAAAATCAAGGAATCGACTCGGGGGAGAAAATCAAGGTAAGGGAAAAGCATTGAGATGACTCAACACGGCATGGAGTTGAGTGAGCCCCACTCACTCAACGCCTAAACAGACGGTGGCGTTGAGTGAGCTAACCTCACTCAACGCCAAAACAACTATGGCATTGAGTGAGGTCCACTCCCTCAACGCGTTCAGCAAAGCAGGTTGTGGCGTTGAGTCAGCTAACCTCACTCAACGCCAAAACAGCTACGACGTTGAGTGAGATCCACTCCCTCAATGCCTTCAGCAACACAGACTGTGGCGTTGAGTGATCTAACCTCACTCAACGCCAAAACAGCTATGGCGTCGAGTGAGGTCCACTCCCTCAACGCATTCAGCAACACAGGTTTGGCGTTGAGTGAGCTAACCTCACTCAACGCCAAAACAGCTACGACGTTGAGTGAGGTCCACTCACTCAACGCCTTAGCACTTAGCCTCAATAAAACCAACTGTAGCGTTGAGTGAGTCCACCTCTCTCAACGCCAAAACAGCTTTGGCGTTGAGTGAGGTCGACTCACTCAACGTCAAAGTACTTAGCCGCCAAAAACCAACTGCGGCGTTTAGTGTGTCCATCACTCTCAACGATAAAATTGCTTTGGCGTTGAGTGAGGTCGACTCACTCAACGTCAAAGTACTTAGCCGCCAAAAACCAACTGCGGCGTTTAGTGTGTCCACCACTCTCAACGATAAAATAGCTTTGGCGTTGAGTGAGGTCGACTCACTCAACGCCAAAGTACTTATCCGCAAAAACAAACTGCGGCGTTGAGTGTGTCCACCACTCTCAACGATAAAATAGCTTTGGCGTTGAGTGAGGTCGACTCACAAAACGCCAAAGTACTTATCCGCAAAAACAAACTGCGGCGTTGAGTGTGTCCACCACTCTCAACGATAAAATACCTTTGGCGGTGAGTGAGATCGACTCACTCAACGCCAAAGTACTTATCCGCAAAAACAAACTGCGGCGTTGAGTGTGTCCACCACTCTCAACGATAAAATAGCTTTGTCGTTGAGTGAGGTCGACTTACTCAACGCCAAAGTACTTATTCGCAAAAACAAACTGCGGCGTTGAGTGTGTCCAAAACTCTCAATGATAAAATAGCTTTGGCGCTGAGTGAGGTCGACTAACTCAACGCCAAAGTACTTATACGCAAAAACAAACTGCGGCGTTGAGTGTGTCCACCACTCTCAACGATAAAATTGTTTTGGCGTTGAGTGAGGTCGACTCACTCAACGCCAAAGTACTTACCCGCAAAAACAAACTGCGGCGTTGAGTGTGTCCACCACTCTCAACGATAAAATATCGTTGGCGTTGAGTGAGGTCGACTCACTCAACGCCAAAGTACTTATCTGCAAAAAAAACTGAGGCGTTTAGTGTGTCCACCACTCTTAACGATAAAATAGCTTTGGCGTTGAGTGAGGTCGACTCACTCAACGCCAAAGTACTTATCCAAAAAAACAAACTGTGGCGTTGAGTATGTCCACCACTCTCAACGATAAAATAGCTTTGTCGTTGAGTGAGGTCGACTCACTCAATGCCAAAGTACTTAGTCGCAAAAATTTCGCCTCCATCAAAACTCCAGCAAGTCTAAGTACAGGGAAGGCTTCTACTACAGCCACTACACAGGAAAGCACATATACACCCCAACCCTAGCCTAAGCAAGATCGGTTTGCATAAAAATTAAACTTTAGCTTTTCTCCTCCACCCTGCTACAACTACTACACAGGAAAGAAACTAACCCAACCCTCAAGCCCTCACACATCCCGAGAACTAGGCTTCCATATCAACAGTTGGGTTTTGTACCCGATTTCAAGCAAGAATAGGGTTTCTAACCTAGGGCTAACAAGGTAACAAGGAGATAGATAAAGATAATTACACGGCAAGGGCAAGAATACCACTTGCCTCGATTTCCGGAAGGTCTGGATCGACTTCTCTACTTCCCAACGGGTCTGGTAGCCAACTCCTAACCGAGCAAGACTGGACATTTTTCGGAGAGGGAGAGGGGTCAAACAAAAAAATCTACAACACCAAAGAAAGACACGAAATGGAGAAAGCTTACCGTCGAAAATAAGATCTAGAGGAGAGCAGTCCAGATCCACCCTCGGAACGAAAATCCGACCTCTAGAACTCCGGGAAACGGCGATGGAAGGCAAGGCTGTTCGCCGGTTTTCTTCCGCTCACGAACAGGGCGACGAATATTCTCTCACGGAAGGAGATGATGAATAGTCCCATTTTAACTTAAGGCTATATATATACATAGACACGTCTTTTCAACCTTAACTGCCACCTAAAAACCGCAGGATTAAAATCACCCAGCTTTTGACTGCCAGATTCTTTTGAACAGCTAAAATATTACTTATTTACACTTATTATTAGCACTCCCAAAACGACGCGAAAATCGAACCTCCACGGAATTCGACGAAATTCGCATCGTAGCTAAATATTCACGCTACGAACACAACGGCGAAGTCGAAATTAACTTTCGACGAACAGAACTCCAGTTATACCCACCCAAAGCCAAAACACAAGCATCCCCCGAGAGGCCACACCGGGTCACCCAAAACGACTCGGCTTGCTAGGGAGATCTTGTCAATAGGCTACAAAATAGGCCACTCAGTTCTAAGGAGTTAAGACCACACTCCACAGATGGAACAAGCCTAAAAAATGCGTCGACGTAACGCCAAGCAAGAATTAAATAATCGCAAAAAAAAAATCGGGGGAGTTACAGGGCCCACAGCCAGGTTGATCTCTCTAAGGAAAGCAATGCTGCCTTGGGCGCACCTACCCAATTGATCAACTTTGTTTGTATCCTCAGGAAAGAGAGCAGTGTGTCTTTCTTCTCTTGTCTGTGAGTTCACAGCATTTGTGGCATTGCTGAGGAAAACAATGTTACCCTGTGTGCACATGCCCACTTGGTCACCTAAGTCTGTAACTTTTCTCTTTTCTTCTTTGCAGTTCACAATTATTGGTCTTTCAGGTTGCGGTATCTGCCTATGAGTCAACAGCTTTTGTGACCTTGCTAAGGAAAGCATTGCTGCCCTGCACACACCTGCGCACTTGGTCACCTAATTCTGTAGCTCTTTCTCTCAGTCTGCATGTATCATTTTTCAGGCAGTGGTATCTGCCTATTAAGGCATATAGATCTGGAAATCTCTCCAAGGAAAGCAATGTTGTCCAGCGTGCACCTGCCCAAGTGATCACCTTAAGCTATATCCCACAGGCGCGGACAGTATTCTATATCTATATAGGTCGCCGCTTTGATTCTCTTATGACAGCCTGGATCATCTATTAAATAATCGAATTACTTATCTTTATTGTAAATTGGGACTATAGGATTTAATTAGGATGCTGTTATTAGCATTGCAGTTTTTGGCTAGTCGCACCGCACTTTCACCTAGATTTTCGCGTCTTTTGGAAATACGCCTTGTACATGCATTTTTAGAAAAAGTGTTCAACACGAAAGTTGTAGATCTCGATGAGATCTACAACTTTCGTGTTGAACACTTTTTCTAAAAATGCATGTACAAGGCGTATTTCCAAAAAGCGCGAAATTTCCAAAGTACGCATTGTACATGCATTTTTAGGAAAAGTGTTCAACACGAAAGTTGTAGATCTCGCCGAGATGTACAACTTTCGTGTTGAACACTTTTTCTAAAAATGTATGTACAAGACATATTTCCAAAAGGCGTAAAAACCTAGGTGAAAGTGCGGTGCGACTAGCCAAACTGCAGTGCTAATAACAGCGCCCTTTAATTATTCATTCGGCCTTAGCACCTATTCTATTGATTCATGTGGTCTGGGTGCCGATTCTATTTATTTATATGGCGTGAGATTTTTATTTATGCGGCCTGTGGTATAAGATATCAATTGTATCAATTTATGTGAACTGAAATGACAATTCAATCAATTCATCTGGCCTGGAATATTAATTTACGCGGTCTAGTATTCACCACGATTCAGTTATTCTTATAGATTAACTGTTGATTCCGGGCTTCATGAAACGACTAGTCCTAATCATGGTATTCTTATCTAAGAAATAAGAATTGCGGTTATTGTGGATAAAAAATCTCTATAGATCAAATTTTGGAAGACTATGCTTGTAATTTGGGGACTCAGTCTGCCTTTCACATTATTTTTTCTCATCAAATTTTTTTTTTATTTCTATCGAAGCGGCCTAGTGCAATAGTTCGCCATATAACAACTGTGTTCTAAGAATTAGGATGATAACGGCAATTTGCAAACTGCAAATCCCCACACATGTCACAAATATCTTCAATGAGTATCCGCAACAAGTGATGCAATTAAACAATTAGTAAGAAATAACAAAGGCGAATTGGTAAACATATCCTTTTCATTGCTTTCAAAAAATCATTTACATCTTTTCAGCTCGCGCGGTTAACAAAAGGACCTCCGAGCCTTTTACAAAAAAGAGCACAAAATACATAGCCTCTTAATCTAATGATGCGACTTGATTTTCTTAGCCGCAAGAGTCCCTCCAGAGCTAATAGACCCATCAACATCAAAAGGGGCATATTGTCTTCCAACTCATTGTTGCTGCTACCAGTATCCTCGTAATCACTCGGAGGATTTCCGTCGTCAGTGCTGTCGGAGTCCTCTGACGTGGACTGTGCGGTCTTATTTCCTTGTCTGCCAGTATCAGACCCTTCACCAGCAGCTCCTTCATCTACAATCTCTTGTCTTTCATACTTTTTCTCTTCTTCTCCCTCTTCCCTTTCTTTTTTCTCTCCTTCTTATTCTTCTCCTTCTTATTTTTCATCATCATCTTCTTCCTCTTCACTTTCCTCTCCAACCTTGACCTTGCCATTGGCCGCATGCTCCATTGCCGCTATCTTCCTCTTCAGCTCGAGAAAAGGGTCAACAAAGGTGACATTTTTGCCTCCCTCTTTAACATAGCCTAGCTCAATGAAGTTGCAAACTGCTACCTCAATAGTCTCTTTTACAAAAGGCATCATCGCATCTTAGAAAGCGTGATTTTTTATACCAGAAGCCACCAGCAAGGAGTTAAGAGTAAGATCAAATTGTGTGGTCTGTGCGGTCTCAAAAGCCAAGTCATTGCGGATAAGAATTTTTTCTGCCTTCTTCAGCTGCCTGACCTCGTCCCCTAGCTGTTTGTTCCATTCCCGGAGTTTCGCTATCTCCTTGTGTGATTCTTTCAACACAGAACCCATAAAGTGGCTTTCGACCAAGCCATTGGCCCATACCTATGCAGTAAAGTAGTGAAGATGTTCGGTTGGAATCTCCTGGAGTTCCTTCGGGTTGTACTTTCCATACAAAGTTGTACTCGCGATATGGGTGTGGCGAGAAATCTTTGCATTTTTCTAGGAGGGGAGTGCGGCGGAAACTCTGGCGTGTTATCTTTTTCAGCACAACTGCATCATCAGATTTCCGCAAAGATCTTTCTTCTTTGCTCCAGATCCATGGAGTTCGAAGACCTTATTAGAAGAGATGTTCGATGTAGGATCCTCTTCTTACCTCTTCTTTTCTACTTCTTTTTTCTTCACCCTCTGAGTGAGGGTCAGACTGCCTGTGGTTATTGGTAGATTGGTAGGAACAACAAGAGTTACTGCAAAAGATATGTTAGAATATGAAGATGTGGATATGAATTATAGACTGCTAAAGTTACTTACTGTCCTGGCAGACTACGTTGTCCAAGATCGGCAGCAGAGGAATATAATAATCAATATCAAGCTGCGAATCTCGCTGGAACTCGACTATTTTCTTCTCCATGTCAGATAGCTTGACGGTCTTGATCTTACTATCCACCCGCTGATGCAGGCTACATCTCCCGACGAATCGCAACGGACAAACGACACTGAATTACTCTCTCTCTCGTTCCAATTCTACGCTCACACAATTAAAATGCTGCACGCCCAATTCACAATAATATTAATCAAACGCTAACGCATGGGTTCGCTACACCCTAAGAGATTAAATAGAAGTTATGAGCCAATATTCTCTCAAGCGAAAAGGATTAACCCGATCCGATCGAGCGTGTGTTGTACCAAAAGAGATCCACTAAAAAATTGTGATTCGGAAAAAGGTAGATCTCTCCCGACAAAAAGAAAATGAGGTCCGCCAATCCTCATGAATTTAAATAGATCAAGAGAAATAACAAAGATCGATTGGATATAAACCACATTGAAATCTAGATTCGTAAATAACGCAAAAGTTAACCACCACGAGATTTATCTAAGAGAAAAACACACAACATAGAGATTTTCGTTACCCCAATCAGAATGGATGATTCCGATGAAAAATGGTTTGCTCTTCTACGGTTCCGCCTAAGCCACACCGAACGGAGAGAAACTCGTCTGCCTTCCTTGCTTCACATCAGAGAAAGTTCGTCGTCGTCGGAGTTGATGTCCTTGGCCGCAATCCACCAAGGAGGGGGAAACTTGGTTGGTCGGCCCTAGTTTGAGGAGTCTAGTGGTGTCCAAACTCTTTAAGGGGTTCTTTCTTTCGAGTTGTGAATGTCATTGGAGGGGAGGATGGTTATAATGATGGAGATTAGAGGAGAGGTGAGTGTCACGACCCGCATTCTCTCTGCATTTAACGATATATCAGAGTAAGGGAAAACACGTGTCATGATGCCACGTCAGCAGGGGATAACTGCAGATGCTCAAGCAAAACCCCATCTTAACACTTTATGAAAGATCTATAGTTATTTAGAGAAAATCCAGTTTAAGTTAATCGGTTAGCCGTATCCCTCGGCTTAGTGGCTCATCTAGTCCACGAGAAAAGATAGTTAGACACTACGCAAAAAAATATTTTATTTACAAGATTAGACATCCTATATGAGTATAAACATCCCCAGAGGACAACTCATGGTATGTAAGACTCTAGATTTATAATAGTAGTGAAAGTAGCTTTTACGGTCGCTAAATATAGTGATTTAGATTTCAAATATGCTATATATGAAGTACTAATAGTAATTTTTATACTTTAAAATATCTAACATGCAACCTAGCATAAAGCCTTCCCAGAGAGCAAACAAAACCAATTTAAAAAGGTAAACTAGCAGCTTAGCAAAGTACTCAATATTCGAAAAGAAAACTCCTAGTGGGTGTCACAATTTGACACGAACTCACTAAAAGTATGCAAGTCTGAACTAAAAACTGAAAATAAGATCTACCTCACAATGGTGAGGAAACTACTACAACAACTGCAGTCCAAAAGCTATCACCCAACACAGCTTCTCCACCGGCTATAGCCCTGAACCCGAGGCATTCAAAAGAATAATACCTCAGCAAGAAAATACAAGTGGCATTGAAAATAAGCAGGTAATAATTAAAAAGGCAAGAAAGGGTTTACCAAACCTGACTATAAAAGATGCTGAAACCACAACTGATTTATCAAATAAAATAGGTAAGTAAAAGTTGCAATAAAGGAGTTAAAAGAACATTGCAAGCGCGGAACTAAGCCATGCTTCGATAAAATCTTCAAGGATAAGCACGAAATAGCATAAACCGATCTAAGAAGTAAACTGAGCACAAAACAGCTCGAAAACGTGAGTCATTAACACTTGGTGAAAACAACCGCGTCGGAGTCAGTGACCAAAATGTCCAAACCCGCACTACCAGACCCAAACGTCTCACAAAGGCACTGCGAAGGTGGCCACCTGGCCCAACACAACCCAACAGGCCATAAAATAGAGACCAAACCAAACCACTAAGTGTAATGGCTCACAAACCAGCATCTAGTTAGTGGACCTTTATCCACTGCCAACCTTCATAACTGAAGAAACAACATACCCAAACACCCCAACCCAAAACCCAAGCCTAAATCCAAAGAAATACCCAAATAAGCCCTAAAATCACTCTAAGGACCATACAGGACGAATCCTACACGAAACAGCAAAATATTCTAAGTCCTGACCAAATACGGCGAGTATACTTGATGAATTACCTAGATACTCGACGAATCAGCTTGATTCGGCGTGAATACTCGACAAAAAACACTTATACTAAGGATCTATACTCGGTGAAATGACAAGCAATACTCGGCAAATTGGACTTGGCGACCAGCTCACTTAATGCCTAGACTGCTAAGACTCGACGAATTCCATTGATACTCGCCGAATTATCCTTGGGCAAGGAACTAACCTAAACTCGACAAATCATTTACCCGACGAAACTGCAATAACGAAATTCGGCGATACTCGCCGAATCTGCCTAAGTCGATACTCGACGAATCCCTAGCAATACTCACTGAATTACACTTAGACTAAATCCTTCCATACTTGGCGAATTTCACTCATCAATACACGCTGAATTCTACCTTGCTAAACTATAAAACTCGATGAATTTCCCTATGCTAATCTACTAAACTCGCTGAAAAATCTCCTAACCGAACCTAGTTTCCATAGTTTTGGCTGAAATCCTGCCCTAACCTAGGGGTTCTTTCAGAGTTTTACCTACACAACTCCTACTCTCTAAAGGAGGAGGAAAGAAGGAATGAAAGACAACAAGTAATTGGGCATGCAAGAGATAAAATCAACTTGCCTTGAAAACTCCAGAAAAACCCCTCCCGCTCGAACCGCAATAAGGATCGGCCACCAAAAGATCCTAGCAATGTTTCCTGAAACTTTTGGGGAAGAAGGATGTCAAAATCACCAACCCTAACACCTAAAAATTGAGGAATCGGGATGATCTTACCACGATCGCGTAGCTCTCGATGAGAGCTTTCCTAATCTCTACTCCGACGACGAAAATAGCCACCCGAGAACTCTCCACTGCCGGTCGAATTCATGCGAAGTCCGTCATCCGCTCCTCTCGTGAAAAAGGACGCCGCTCGGGTTCAGGAAGAAGATGAATAGGGTTTTGACGTGACCTTTACAACTGACTATATATATACATATATAAATAATTATAATAATATAATACAATTAATAATCAATAATCCCAACACGACCCGAAATCAAAACCAACTCGGAATCTTGTGAAAATCACACCGTAGCTAAATACCAATGCTACGAATCTAATGGCGAAGTAGAAATCCAAATCCGACAAACCAAACTCGGGTAAAACACCACCTAAAGATAAAATTCCTCCACATCCCATAAAAAGCTCCACCGAGTCACCAAAACAGACCCGGCTCGTGAGGGAAGGTGCACAACCAAGCCAAAACCAACCATACAGGAAAACCCACTGAGCAAACTCATGCTCCGACACCCGTTAACTACGCATCAACATAATGCCCTGACGTCAAAAATACGTAACTACGGGAATTAAAATAAATACCGAAAAATCTAGGGCGTTATAGAGAGGGGGAGAGGAAGGTGGCTAAACCACTAGAGGGGAGGAGGGAACCGGCAGCCAAGAGAGGGAGAGGAGGAGAGGGGAGACCGAATAGTGCCAAGGAGGAGGGAAAATTCTCAATAGAATATAGGTTTTCAATTTCTCATCAATCTCATTAAAATCTTCAACATCAAGGCCTTATATAGGCTTACAACACATCCGGCTACATGCAGCCTAAATAAAATTAAAACACATACATAAATTTAAATACAACATGAAAATAAAATTGCACACAAAAATAACAAGGGAATTCAAAGAAATATCAATAAGTCGTCTTGCGCCACGGGCGGAGGTTTTCGGGAGCTTTGGTGCAGCGTTGGCGATGGATGTCATAGTAGAATCTCATCTTCAATCTTGCAGCAACGGCCATCACAATCATCAAACTCCCTAAGGCGGAGATAAACGACCACATCAACAACGTCATCATTAACAGGTGGTGGGACTTCATTGCCAAAATTCAAACGGTCACGATCATCACGAACACATGGCGGGACATCGCCGCCATCAATCCTCCCACGCTCAAAATCACTCATCACTGATGAGTGGCCCGGGAGGGGAAAATAGTCAAAGGCAGCAGCAACAGGGAGAAAATCTAGCCCCACAATCCAAGTCGTAGTAGCGTGGTAATACCACATCAAAGAGAACCTATTAGGCAAAAAGGAGGTCTTGGGGAACCTTGGAAGAGCATTAGTCAAAGAAGGAGAAAAAGTTTCAACATCAACATTCAACATACCTCCAGTGGAAACCGTATGAGAGAGCGATCCAGGACCCAACTCACCCCTCAACCCATTAGAAGACATAGTGGACGGAATAACATAGAAGCAGATAATTCAAGTGGTGGAGAAACATACGACGTTAAATCCGAAACATTGAAAATAGGGGATATACCCCAATCAGTGGATATCTCCAAAAGATATGTGTTTTCTCCTAACCGCTTTAAAATTCGAAAAGGACCGGCTCGCCAATTCGCCAACTTTTTAATGGAGCCCGAAGGCATCCGTTCAGGGATAAGACGCACCAAGACTAAATCATCAACATTAAAGTGAGATGCTCTTTTATGCACGTTAACATCATATTTATAAAATGCATATTGGGCGACAAACATTTCATTCATGTGCTTATGTAAATTATGAACATGAAGAGCGAATTCTTGTGCAAAATCACTTGATTTATACGATGGAGGTAACAGAATTAAATCAAGTGGCACGGGTGCCTTATAGCTGTACATGATTTCATTAGGGGATAAGCCTGGGGATCTATTCTTAGAATTATTATACGCAAGCTAAGCATGGGGAAAGATCAAGTCCCAAGTACCCTTATGATTACCCGCAAGACATCATAATAAGCTACCCAAACTTCCGTGTACTACTTCTATTTGCCCATCCGTACTCACAATATACCCAAGGAACTCAGTGAAAGTAACATAAAAATCCATTTTGTTTAGATTGTCAAATAATTCTTCTGCTCGTAACGTGGTAAGGATAATCCTCATGTGCGATTCGTGATCGGTTGGAGAGGGTAAAACGACAAAGATATCATTACAATACGCCACTAAGAATTTTCCCATGAATGGTTGGAAGACATGAATTATCACCCTAGAGAAAATACTCGGGGAAATGGAAAACCCAAATGGCATCACTAACCACTCATAAAACCCGTCGTTCGATTTAAAAATCGTCTTCCATTTGTCTCCCTCCCTAATCCTTATTTGATGGTAGCCACTCCTAAAATCCAACTTAGAAAAGATCGTAGCCTCGATTAATATATCCAACAAGTCATCAAAGCGAGGGATAGGAGACCTATGTTTGATAGTAATTTTTGTAAAAGCCCAGTGGTCAACACACGTCCTCAACGAACAATCTTTCTTAGGGGCTAATAAAGCGGGCATAATAGACGACCTCATTGTAGGCGTATAATCAGAGAATTGATCAATCGTAGGAAATTTAGAAAACACGAAACTACAAAAAGTTGTAATGAGAACGAACACGAATTCTAATAACTCGCTAATACATATCCTACAAGACACGTCCGATGGAGGGGCTACGAACGTTGGTAAAATAAAAGGACTCAGACCAGGAATAACAGAAACTTGTCCTAAAATAGGTGCTAGTTTGGTCAATGGAGCGGGAAGGAGGGTCAGTAAAATCACACCTAGTGCCAAAATAAAATCAGAGTGATCAGCATGACATGTTGAGATCATCAAGGGGTGGACATCCAGATCGTCACTACTAAAGTCATCCAAAAATTCCTCTCCCTCGTATGGTATATCTTACAACATTATAGGTACATCTACTAACTCATATTCGTCAGAATATTCCTCAACTACCATAGGTGACAGATCGGGAATAAGGTCCAGGGTAGGTCGGATAATCATATGGGGTGGCACTTCAGAGGAGAGCTCCTCTTCCATGTCACTGGGGTAACTGAACTCCTCAACATCACTAAGCTCGTCCATGATGCCGAAATCTCCCTCAGCGTTGGACTCAATCAATGGAACTAACTCGGAGTCAACGGAAGGTTCACACATGGGCTCAGTAATCTCGGGGGGAGACTCAGATAGGACCACAGTCGTTGTCAGAATGGGGTACTTAACTACATCGAGAATAGCCACTCCACTAGCATCGCAGGTAATATTTGTCTGACACCTAATTCTGACAGGAATACTCTCACCACAAGGTCTCATGGCATCCCTAGTCATTACACTTTTCGAGTCTGTCATATATGACCTATATGGTAGGGTTTCCCTAAAGGTGGTAGTAGGTACACTATGGGCAGGCCGACCTTTGGGGGGAAATGATCTAGCTTTGGGTACATAATCATTTCTATAGGAAGGTATGAGACTAGTTCCATAACGATACTCACTCACAGGCTTGGTGTCAGTAGTGCGGAGGTAGGCAGGATCAAATTGATCCGAGAGTAGGCTACGCATGTGCAGCCAAGCATATTGATAGCTACCTACACGACACTCTTTGTTTAACCAAAACACGTGGGCTTGACCACTAATTTTTCACGAGAAACGACAAACTTTTGGAGGTCATCTGAGGGGTACCACGCAAAATAAGATTCCATCCCTTTAAGCGATTCTCGAAAAATTTGCGGATTCTCGTAACCGTTGTAAGTGGGTGCCTCCATTCTAGTATGAGGAAGAGCGTGGGGATGGTTGGACTTCCTAAGGCAAGTGGGCATTGTTGAAATATGGTAATCCATAACTTTAGACCACAAATAATCTAATCGGGATTCATAAACATCATGGGTCATATTCAGTGGAGATCAGATAGAATAATCTACCCAGATCTTGTGCGCATACAATGAATAATGATTCTGACCTAATAAAACTTATGAAAGAAAGATTTATTCCAGCTTAATAACTAGGGTAGTTAAAATATTTTTTTGATTTTCTTGATGAAAATAATAAGGAGATTATTAAAAAATATTTATTTATTTGCAGAAAAATACAAGTTTTAGGCAGCTATTTGCAGACCAAAAATTAAAAATTTTATTGTTTTGGACAATGAATCGTGCAAGACAAGTGTGTGTGTCGACATCCTAAGAATAGGTGGGTGACAATTAGGAAATTCACACTAACATCCCTCTGATACCAAATTGATGCAGGCTATATCTCCCGACGAACTGCAACGGACAAACGACACCGACTTACTCTCTCTCGTTCCAATTCTACACTCACACAATTAAAACACAGCACACCCAATTCGCAATAATATTAATCAAACACTAACACACAGGTTCGCTACACCCTTAGAGATTAAATAGAAGCTATGAGTCAATATTCTCTCAAGCAAAAAGGATCGACCTGATCCGATCGAGCGTGTGTTGTACCAAAAGAAATCCACCAAAAAATTACGATTCGGAAAAAGATAGATCTCTCCAAATAAAAAGAAAATGAGGTCCACCAATCCTCACGAATTTAAATAGATCAAGAGAAAAAACAAAGATCGATTGGATCAAAACCACGATAAAATCTAGATTTGTAAATAACGCAAAAATTAACCACTACGAGATTTATCTAAGAGGGAAACACACACAACATAGAGATTTTTGTTACCCCAATCGGAATGGATGATTCCGATGAAAAATGGTTCACTCTTCTACGGTTCCGCCGGAGCCACACCGAACAGAGAGAAACTCTTCCGCCTTCCTTGCTTCATGCCTGAGAAAGTTCGTCGTCGTCAGAGTTTATGTCCTAGGCCGCAATCCACCAAGGAGGGGGAAACTTGGTTGGCCGGCCCTAGTTTGAGGAGTCTTGTGGTGGCCGAACTCTTCAAGGGGTGCTTTCCTTCGAGTTGGAAATGTCATTGGAGGGGAGGGTAGTTATAGTGGTTGATATAATAGGAGAGGAGAGGGGGAGAGGAAGGTGGCCGAACCACTAGAGGGAGGAGGGAGGCCGGCGGCCAAGAGAGGGAGAGGAGGAGAGGGGTGGCCGAATAGTGCCAAGGAGGAGGGAAAATTCTCAATAGAATTTAGGTTTTCAATTTCTCATCAATCTAATTAAAATCTTCAACATCAAGGCCTTATATAGGCTTACAACACATCCGGCTACATGCAGCCCAAATAAAATTAAAACACATACATAAATTTAAACACAAGATGAAAATAAAATTGCACATAAAAATAACAAAGGAATTCAAAGAAATATTAATAAGTCATCTTGCGTCGAGGGCGGAGGTTTTCGGGATCTTTGGCGCGGCGTTGGCGATGGATGTCGCGGTAAAATCACATCTTCAAGCTTGCGGCAACGACCGCCATATTCATCAAATTCTCTGAGGCAGAGATCAATGACCACATCAACAACGTCATCATGAACAGGTGGCAGGACTTCGTCGCAAAAAGTCAAACAACACCGGGGGCAATTCCGGACCCGCAAGCCCCAACAACGAGCATAACGAACACATGGCGGGACATCTCCGCCATCACCCACTCCTGCGACTAGGTGTGTGATGCGCTAGAGGTAAGACTACCGTTCACGGCCAAGTAATAATAATGAGGAGTAGCATCCCCGAGTATCGATCTCTCGCGGAGTGCAAGTAGGGAGCATGGGTTTTAGCATTTAGAGAAACGAGTGCCAGTGTTAAGTGAACAAGGGGGTTTTGATTTGGAAATCCTACGCTGAAACATTATAAAACCAGCGCGGGTAAACTTCACCGCATCGCCCGGATGAATCACTCCGAAGAGTAATAGCGGAAGCGAATGAACAAATGAGGGTCGAAAACAACTCTTCTCAGCGCACACTTCTAGCAAAGGCTATAATGGCCAAAACGCACTTTACACTAGCGTAAAGATAAAGCTTTCTAACACATATAATGCTCAGGAAATCACCAAACAAACACACAACAAAATCTTGAACAATACATGGTTATGAAACTACAATAGCGCTAGCAGGAGTTCCGCAGAAAGTAAATCCAGGAAAATGGAGAAGAGATTACAACCAAAACGTAGAAGCTTTCCAAGGTTCTCGGCCGGAAAATAAGGGTGTCAACCCTAGTCCGTGCTCGGTCTTCGAAAGGAGTCAAGGATCCAGGAGGAGTTGTCACATCCTCCTTCAAACCTGTCATCATTGTGTTGAGGTTGTGGAGGTGGATTGAAGGTTGGTGGGCTGCAACATGTAGCTTGAATAGGAGCTTGGAAGGTAGCAATGGCAACGGGGGTCGAAGGCAAAGCTTTTTCAAGCTCTATGGAGTGGAATGGGTGGTCGGATCTTCCCTCCAAGGGAGCAGAAAAAGCGGGTTGGACGAACTATCTCCGGTAATGGCAAAATTTTCATCTTATATAGAAAATCATCAGAAAAATGGTCTCGCACGGTTCGGCGCACGACCGTACGCAAACCGTGCGATATTAACTTTAATCATATGCCTGCGAAGAAGAAGCGTTGACCCCTGTGTTTCCTTCGCTCACGGGTGATCCGCCCGTGCGTGAAGCAATTCGCACGGGTAACCACAGTGAGATCAAATCGCAGGAAAAACAAGAAAGCTACAGGACAACTGTGTGTTTCCTTCGCGCACGGTTTCGATGAAACCGTGCGTGAAGCATTCGCATGAGCTGGTCACTTCTCCAGAATGACCTGTAGAAAATGCACGACAGAATCTAACCGTGCGCCAAGAAAACGCATGACCGTGTATTTTCCTCAAATTAGAGTTCTGAAATGGGGAAAACTGACCACTAGTAGGCAATGAAAACTAAGCAATAGAGGACCCTCTAGCAAAACAGAAATGCAGTAAAAGCTACTAGAACGAGCCCCGGGGAGCACCACGTGCATACCCCCAACAATCAAATGCGCAATTGCTCACCCAAGGGGTAGAAAAGTACACAATTCATGAAACGCATAAGGAAAGAAATAATAGCGAAAACAACGTAATAGTGATGTGCAAAGACATGAAAACCAGCCCAGATGAGCCTGCAAAACCATATATAAACGGGACTCATCACACCCCCAGACTTACCTATTTGCACGTCCCGAGCAAAGAAGATCCTTGTAGACCAGAAAAAGTACTAACTAACACAGAAATTATGATCCGGAGTACCATGCAAAGTCGCATGCTCTCGGGCATAAAAATTAATTAGAGAAAATTTCTAAGCATACAGATTAATTTACACTTTTTAGCCTGCGTAAAATAAATTTTATGACTACTCAAAAATAGAATCACGATGAATCTTCCGGTCACGCGTAGGGAGAAAATAAACTAGCCTCTAAGACGAGTATTGACAAAGATCGGGATTCGGGACAACCTCTAAAGGAATCCACCAATGTCGGTGACCATATGCTTGCCCATTCGCACTCTTTCCACGACACTAGTTTTACTTAAGCGCAAGTCCGTAGGACTTTGGGTAGAATTGGGGCTTGGGTTAAGGCGAGGTAAACAATAATAAAAACGAAGACTATGCACAAAACCCAACTGAGCTAGCACAATAAGAAATAAATCCGCTAACCACAATAAATACAAGTACACCATACCCCTAAACTTGATTTTTTTCAAACATGGGTGTGTGCACCGCCTACACCAAAAACTGTTTTAACTCAAAATAGATTTTCAATAAAACTTTTCCTTTCTCATTTTCATTTCTTTTTCATATTTTCTTTTCATAAATTTTTCTTTTTAAAACCTCTTTTTTTTACAATTCCAGCAAATATAAGCATTGGTAAACATCCACATTTTTCACAAATACAACAACCATTAACACCCCAAACTAGAAATTAGAAAACGGTAAAGATCAATTTGGGCGTGCAACTAGGATTAGCTACTAGGCTTTTGGTGAATAAAATGTGGAGCTGAAGCAAAATAAAGGGTAGCACAACGGGGCTAGCGAAGATAAGACGTTAGGAACGGGCACAAAGCTCAACCTGGCCAAAATGATGGCCTACATCATGCTCACGCTTAACAAACCATGTACCCATGCTTCAAGAGTATCCTGGGGCAAGTTCTTAGCCAACAAGAAAGACAATCCATTCTCTCGACTCGAGCAAAATGAATCTATTGACTGTCTACACACATCCCTAAGCTACCGTCGGATTCACACCAGATTCACCAATTTTTGAGTAGCATAAAAATAATTTACGGAGTTAGAAAAAAATATAAACTAACAGCATGCAGAAAAATTAATTCTACTCTAATTTCTACATGAGACGTGAGCACTTGACTAGGAACACAGTAAGGCAAACATTTTACCCCATCTCATATTCCTATGTTAGCACGGTAATTTTCCCAAATCTAACGAAAGAAGCAAGTTTGACTCGCAACACGCAAAAAGCTAAGTACGCGCTCAAGTGGGTGCGTTGGTGCGCAATGCAATGAACTACATAATTCAAATAAAAGAAACTACTGGTATACATATGAAGTGCAATTGCAACGGGTAACAATGACATGCACTCCCCCAGACTTAATCTAAACAATAAAATAATTGATATTGGAAATGAAATCAAAAAGAGGTGAGGGAATAGGTTACCCAATGCTCAGATATGAGCATACTAGAAGTTAGGCGTTTAAACTTGATCAACCAACCCACGACCCAAGTAAAAATCACCTGCAAGAGCCAATCTCCAACCAAACAATAAATAGACAGCACAAGCAAAAAGAAAAATAAACAAAGCAAGGCAAGCAATAGCCTTGAAACAAGGCTAAAGGCTACAAACTCAGGTTGCCTCCCATAAGCCCTTTTCTTTACCGTCCTTAAGGTGGACCAAATACCTGTATTAACAGTTATATAGTATTGCTCAGGTAACAAAAGTATATCAAGCAAATAGGAAGAATAATCCAAAATCAAAAACAGCATTTAGCAACACGAACATCAGAAGCAATAGGATAAAGGATACGGCCCCGGATATCCTCCACTTCTCAGTTAAATGCTGATTTATGATAAATCTCTCCCGACACGCGAAATGAGGAAGAGGGCAAAGCTTTAGGTCCCAAAGAAGACAAATCTCCCTTGCCCCTACCCTCCTCCTTGCCGCGTCGGCGAGCAAAACTCTGTGCCTTGCGCAGGAGCAACTCCTTTCGTCGCAATTCAACTGTAGGAGAACTCCACGACAGTAAATTCATGC
The DNA here is from genome assembly GCA_039513925.1 of Platanthera zijinensis. Lineage (NCBI taxonomy): Eukaryota > Viridiplantae > Streptophyta > Magnoliopsida > Asparagales > Orchidaceae > Platanthera > Platanthera zijinensis. Next base: position 104,257,174 of record CM077079.1, on the reverse strand, counting down.
CCGGTATTTTTGCATCCAAATCACCATCCACAACCGAGGGCATCCTTTCCTCACCCGCAGAGGGTGGCAGATCAGCCCACGTCACCTATTTAAAAGTTTTACAATATTTACTTTGTCCAATAATAGTTTTTAAATCGATTATCTGCACGCTCTCAGTAGTCTTGCTCATTCCACATTCCTTCTTATCTTTATCTCGTTCTACACTCAACAGCTCCGAACTTGATTTTGCATCAGCGGGCTTCAGCAACTTCTTCACTTGCATAGTTTTATCTTGATTGCTAAGCACCATATCTGCCTTATCAGTACTAGATAATTTGTCAGATAGCAAAGCATTAACTTTTCACAGATTTTCAGATTCACATGGGAATAGAGCGGGAAGTGATTGTGGAGACAGTAATTCATCCTTAGAAGCTAAGGTAATTCCGCAAGAATTAAAGCATAGCGTTGCCTCACTGTCTTTCAGGAATGGAACCCCCAAAATGGGTCTTGAGTTATTTCCCTCCGGTCCCAGTACCTGAAAGTCGGTGACTACAACAGCCCCGCTAAGTTTCACTTCCACATCTTTAATTACCCCATCAATTTTGACAACCGAACCATCGGCAAGCACAAGTGATTTTTGGATAATATTTTCGACATTTAAATCCAGTTTCACAACATCTTGCAAGACAAGAATGTTGCACGTAGAAATAGAATCACAAACGGCTACCGTTTCTATTTCATTAATCTCACACTTGACGGCTAATTCATTGCTACTGCACTCGCCCACCTCTACAGCACTCTTCCCTTGTTCACGGGGATTTTTCTCCGTGTCACTTGGGAGGGCGCCACGAGTGCGTTCGGAGAACACATGGGCAAGCAGCCCAAGCTGCGTCTCACAATTCCTCATGGAGGCAGTTTGAGTGGCCATGTTCAACTAGGCCATATCCACGAACTTCTCCATCATCTCTTCTAAAGCGCTTTTGCGCATCCCTTGCATGTTTTGATTGTAACCCGCCTGAGGTGGTCTCGGTTGGCTACCAGAGGCTTGAGCATCAAATTAATGCAGGCCACCTTGCCATATTTGAGCAGGAGCATTTTGATTCCACGAGAAATTCGGGTGATTTCTTGCATTCGGGTTATAAGCATTGTTATAAGGAGCAGCGCGATTTTGATTATTAATAAAATTAATATGTTCTTCAAAACCCATACATGCCAGATCATTAGCATGCTCCCCCGCAGTGCACTCATAAGTGTGGTGCCCAGGGTTTCCACAACCTTGGCACGAGATGTTCAACACAGGCGCTGGCGGCGGGGTAGATCTTGTCAGCATCATTTTTCCTTCTAAAGAAGGATGGCAGGGTTCAGCATTTTCCACCACAGTGTTCACATTGAACAAATTTCTCGCCCCTCTTGAGGCATTCCTCCCAGTGGTCCAATAAGTATTGCGGGAGGTCGTATCTCTTAGAAGACTCAACGCTTCCTCGGGAGCCAAATTCATAATCGTGCCTCCTGCAGAAGCATCGATCATCGCCCGGAAATTTGGTTCAATGGTGAAATAAAATATCTCTACCAAATTCCAGGGCTCACAGACGTGTTGCAGACAACGGCACTGCAAATCGGCAAACCTCTCCCATGCCTCGGAAAGGGTCTCATGATCCTGCTATCAGAATATGGCTATCTCCCTACGCGCATTAACAATCTTATCGACAGGATGAAATTTAGCCAAAAATAAGGAAGACAAGGCTTCCCAAGTTGTTGCAGTTCCTGGAGCAATTGTATGCAGCCAATTCCTGGCCCTATCCCGCAACAAGAAAGGGAACAACTTTAATTTCACAACTTCATCAGAGATTCCCACATAACGGAAGGTTCCGCATATTTCAGAAAATTCAGCTAAATGAAGCTGAGGATCCTCACTCGGCAGACCAGAATATTGGGTGTTGTTCCTAATCATATTTTGGATTGTCGGCTTGATTTCAAAGTGGTGGTTGATGATGGTTGGCCCAAACCCAGGATAAACAATCCCCGTCGTAGGGGTAGTGAAATCCCTCATCGTCCTTATTCGAGGTTGGACCACCTCGTGTGCATCAACCACTTTATCTCCCTAACCGTTTCCACCATGGACCGGATCAACCATTCTCTCTTCTGCAGCAACAGCGCGCAAACGAGCTCTTCTAGCTCTTGCATTCTCAGCATCAACTCCTAAATCTTCAACCCTTTCAGCGGGGTTCAGATCTGTCATAAACTCACAAAACAAAAAAAATTAAAACTCACTTAAACACCTACAGACTTTTCACCAAAAAAACAAAAACCACACGCAACGGTTGCACTCCTCGGTAACGGCGCCAAAAACTTGATGCGCTAACGGTAAGACTACCGTTCACGGCCAAGTAATAATAATGAGGAGTAGCATCCCCGAGTATCGATCTCTCGCGGAGTGCAAATAGGGAGCATGGGTTTTAGCATTTAGAGAAACAGGTACAAGTGCTAAGTGAAGGGGGTTTTGATTTGGAAATCCTACGCTAAAATAATATAAAACTAGCGTGGGTCGCCTTCACCGCATTGCCTGGATGAATCACTCCGAAGAGTAATAGCGGAAGCAAATGAACAAGTGAGGGTCGAAAACACCTCTTCTCAGCGCACACTTCTAGCAAAGGCTAGAATGGCCCAAATGCACTTTACGCTAGCGCAAAGATTAAGCTTTCTAACACATATAATGCTCAGGAAATCACCAAACAAACACACAACGAAATATTGAACAATACATGGTTATGAAACTACAATAGCGCTAGCAGGAGTTCAACAGAAAGTAAATCCAGGAAAATGGAGAAGAGATTACAACCAAAACGTAGAAGCTTTCCAAGGTTCTCGACCGAAAACTAGGGGTGTCAACTCACGTCCGTGCTCGGTCTTCGAAAGGAGTCCAGGATCCGGGAGGAGCTGTCACTTCCTCCTTCAAACCTGTCTTCGTTGTGTTGAGGTTGTGGAGGCGGATTGAAGCTTGGCGGGCTGCAACAAGTAGCTTAAACAAGAGCTTGGAAGGTAGCAATGTCAACGGGGGTCGAAGTCAAAGCTTTTGCAAGCTCTATGGAGTGGAATGGGTGGCCGGATCTTCCCTCCAAGGAAGAGAGAGAAAAAGGGGGTTGGAGCTTCTTTTTCCCACTCAAGGGAGCAGAAAAGGCGGGCTGGACAAACTATCTCCGGTAATGGCAAAAATTTGCATCTTATATAGAAAATCATCAGAAAAATGGTCTCGCACGGTTCGGCGTACGACCGTGCGCAAACCGTGCGATATTAACTTTAAGCATACGCCTGCGAAGAAGAAGCGTTGACCTGTGCGTTTCCTTCGCGCACAGGCGATCCGCCCGTGCGTTTCCTTCGCACACGGGCGATCTGCCCGTGCGTGAAGCAATTCGCACGGGTAACCACAGTGAGCTCAAATCGCAGGAAAAACAAGAAGGCTACAGGACAACCGTGCATTTCCTTCGCGTACGGTTTTGATGAAACCGTGTGTGAAGTATTCGCATGAGCTGGTCACTTCTCCAGAATGACCTATAGAAAATGCACGACAGAATCTAACCATGCGCCAAGAAAACGCACGACCGTGTGTTTTCCTCAAATCAGAGTTCTGAAATGGGGAAAACTGACCACCTGTAGGCAATGAAAACTAAGCAATGGAGGACCCTCCAGCAAAACAGAAATGTAGTCAAAGCTACTAGAACGAGCCCCGGAGAGCAACACGTGCATACCCCCAACAATCAAATGCGCAATTGCGCATCCAAGGGCTAGAAAAGCACACATTTCATGAAACGCATAAGGAAAGAAATAACAGCGAAATCAACGTAATAGTGATGTGCAAAGACATGAAATCCAGCCCAGATGAGCCCGCAAAACCCTATATAAACGGGACTCATCAGTGTGTTTCGGGACCAGGTCACCTTCGAGCATCTGGTAGCGAGAAGTCCAGTTATGGATCTTATTCGGGAGATTGATTATTTTCATCTCCCGACAGCAGAAGAAAAGAATCCCCTTGTAAGGTTTTCCACCATAGGGGCTGATGGAGCGTACAGAGAAAATCTTCCTAAATATCCTCATGGAAAACGCGATCCACTCGGATTGCATGTGAAAGTCTTTGATTTCAAGGATAGCGAAATCACCTAGAGGGGGGTGAATAGGTTTCTTAGTCTTTAGTGACTATCTTATATTTTCCTTTGGTTGGATGCTTTATTAGTTGATTATATTCTGCTTTCAAGACATGACACTGACAATTAAACCAACACAAAGAAAACACACAAAGCATAGATTTATAGTGGTTACCCTAATAAGGGTACATCAACATTCAATCCCACCTATCCAACTATCTTGTTGGACTAGGCACTTCTCCAAAACTCTGCTCTAAAGAGCTTACACCTCAGATCCATCAAGATCTCTCAGTCTTCTCCAAGACCTACAACTCAGCCACGAGGGCCTACAACTAAGTGATCAGCGGATCACCTATCTCAGGCCAAAGGCCCTACACTCAGGCTGGGAGGATATCCCTACCTCAGATCCACTAGGGATCCTACCTCAGAGAGAATAACTCTCCTACAATCTCAGGAACAAAGGACCTACCTCAGATTTGCACCCAGATCCTACCTCAGGCACAAGTGTCGTACAGCTCAGTGAGAATGACTCACCTTGTAAGACCCCCCCTTTTTTTACCCTACCGGGGTCTTAGGCGGACTGTTACCAGGCTGCATCCCAAGCACCCCAATCCCTCTCCAACCCACTAGCGGGTTGTTGGTGGCCACAAGCTCCCTTGAATGAGGAAAACTCGATAGTCAAGCACGCACCACGGGGACTTCCCAGGAGGTCACCCATCCCAGAACTACTCTAACTCGAGCACGCTTAACTATGGAATTCTTCAACATCTCATCACCACTTGTAAGACCCCGAATTTTTTTTTACACCACCGGGGTATTAGGCTAAGAACCGCCGCTTTGCGGTGATACCTTCACGCCCAGAAAGGTCGTCACAACAAAACGTCGATTCTGCCAGCCATATCGATCGCAGAAAATGCAGCAAAACTATAAGAGTAAGAATGAAACTCAACAAGTCCACCATAATCACATGTATAATAGATATTCTCCGCGAAGGGAGTGTCCATAGATATAATAAAAGTACAGAAACTTGGGCTCATGCTCGGTACATCAATGCCCTTACTACATATCTCTCATTGTGAAAGCAAAACTAAAATAAATACTAGTGATCAGGACTCACAGTCCCAGCTATCTGAACTCCGGTACTAGATTGTCCCATCTCCAAGCTTGCCGACCTCCGGAGTTGCTCCTCAATACTGGGCTCCACGGACCCCTTAAATGATGTGGTTCGAAAACCGTTAGTCTAAAAGACTAAGTCCTATCATCCCCCGCCCCTTCCCCCATGGCTCCTAGGCACCGAGCGAGGAGGAGGAAAGGAGAGGAAATGAAGGTGGAGAATAACAAATAACAGGTGTCGGCGGAACTATTCTAGCAATTCTAACAGTACATGTGACAGCAATGGAAGTAAGAAAAACTGAATATATAATATGTAACCTTAACTTATATGAAAACACATAAGCTAAGGGATCTTCTGTTGGGCTCCTATCATATAAAAAGTCCCATACCAATTTATACGATAGGGTGTTGGTTTTCTAGCAAGCATAAATATATATTTACTGAATAAAAACCTAAACTTATAAGCCCGCACGAACTTATAAACCAAGGGGTCATTTTGCAGAGCCTATTAAATAAAGAGTCCCATACCACTTTATACGATAGGATTCAGGGTTATATGCAATGGTTATGCTATGACATGCAAGTATGCCATGATGTGAACATGCAAGTGCAACTCACCTACTCGACTCTGTGTACACAGAACTTTAGTTCCCCCTTTCTGGAGCCTAACCTCCCAAGATACCCCCATAGTTACAAATGGAAGCGGTGGGTTGGGCCTCGCCCACCTCTAAACCGGTAATTGTACTACCAGTCAGACCTATCGTACGCCTCGATGCTGATGCACTAAGCGGAGCTCCTACGTACTCTTACTGGCAGGCGCATCGGACTTATATGGAGAAGTGCTAAACCACACTTGCCGAGTCAACGTATTGGCGTCGGTGCATCAACCCTCCAATACCGAAGACCCACCACCTTATACTTTATGCACATGCAACCTTATGTATCACCTACCTAGCCAAAGCTCCCCGGACCATCCCGTCCGTCACAACCAACAACCGATCCAAAGCTCGCCGGGCCAACCTGCCCATCACCAAACCACCGAGCCTACTGCCCGTGTGACCCAACCAAACATCCCAAGACATCGAGGTGAGTGAAAGTTAATCCCTAATTATGCTAGTTACTCTTGCAATTTAGTTTTCCTACAATTTAGGTTAGCCCAGGACTGCCCCCGGCATACCCTGTGAAGGGCTCTCAAAGGGCACTAGAAACTACGATGGGCTGAAGCCCAAAGCTCCCTTTTGAAAGACACTTATTATTATTGGTTACTACTCAATTCCCGATCCCTTTAGTATTGTACTGGTTCTAACCCGAATGAGTTTTGACCCTGTCTCCCTCTTTACAGGATTGATGATCTTTCGTCGATCCCGAGTACCACCTAATCTTAGGCCACTCTACAATCCTACTCTTCCCATCTTCCAATGGTATACTCCAATCCACTTTCCAAAATCAGTAAACATAATCCCATCTCACTACGACCATGCCTCATGTTATCACGATTTCTGCAGTTTTGCTACGCGTAGACCGTCCTAAGCTATATGATGTATACAAAGGGAGGTACTCCAAATTATCATCCAATATTCATATAATAATTATTGGAGGTCTATCACTACATGATTAGCCTAAATCCAGAAGTTTATAATTTTCCTAATTTATTTGAAAATTTATTTAATTTCCTAAGGGATCCAAATGCCTTAGTTTGAACATGAAGTACTATTTTCAGGCATGCAAAATATACCACAAAATTATGATAAATACAAGACAACTACTTATCAAAAAATTCAAGGTCTTCAAATTTTTCAGTAAGACTTAAAGCCCTAAACATAATTTTTGAAAATAACCTACATTAACCAATTTAAAGAGACAAGTACTGCCAATATACTTTTAATAATTCTGAGAAAATTCAAGAATGAATATATAGACATATAAACACTCCAGGTCAAGGTTCATAATTTATCAGTGAATAATGAGCTCACATTTTAATTTAAAACAATAATTCTCATTCCTATATTATTTAAATAACTACTGTAAATATCCTCCTAAAAATTATGGTAAAATTTCCTCAAGTGTATATTGATGTATATACTCTTTAAAATGAGTTCCATAATTTTCAAACCCTAATTGAGCTTTGAATCAAATTTTAAATATCATTGCATTCTTAAAATTTTGTGAAGAAAATACTGAATATACACATTTAAAAATCATAATAAAATTCAAGGATGAGCATACTGACCTAGAACACTCTCTGCCCAATTTTCATACCTATATATTAAACAGTCTGATCATAATAATTAAAAGATTAACAAGGGCAATTCCATGTACTATAAAGGAGGTACTATGTGTAATGTTCCAAAATTACCAATAAAATTACCAGAGGCTCTAATTAACCCCATGACCATACTACCCAAGTTTCATAACTTTTCATTAAGTTTTGGTGGCTTATCTTGTATGTACAAGTGTTGTGCCCTAAACTAGGGTTAGGATTTTAAGGGCATTATCCATCTTCGAATCCTCTAAGATTTTTACCAGAGGACCTTAGCTACTCTAGTATCCTCTCTACCAAATTTCAAGTCCATACATGGGCATTTGACCCCCATGCCCTTCTCAAATCCCCAAAGTCCTAACATAGGATTTGAACTTGGGTCCTAGGGAAAACCTACCCCAAACAACCCCATAGCCCATATAAGGATGTTAAATGACATGTCAAACCAGTGGCCCAAATTTCAGCCTCTGTTGAGGTGGTTTGACCACTCAAAACGCAAAGTGCACTTTTGACCTAAATACCCCTCATTAGGGCAAGGGTAGGGTTTGCTCAATTCCTACTCAAATTAACTCAAAAAGAGGTGAAAATTTATACAGATCCTCATGATGACCCCAAGGACCACTCACCAAAATTTGGGAGGTTTTGGTGGTCATTTGGTCCCCTAATTAAATTACCCTAGGATATTTAAATGATTTCAAAAACTATAAGGAAATTGTCCCCAAAAATTCTCATTTTTGGGCAGGACCTAGCTATAGATTAGGGTAACTCCCTGTCCTAATTTTAGGTCATTTGGAAAAGGGATGAAGTGGGGGCACTCATTTTAGTTTTTGTCTTACCCTAGGTATAAGCACAATAAAAATGGGTGCCCTGGTCAAACCAAAAATCCAAATTGACTCAAATAAATTTTAAATTAACATAGACACATAGGGCTACAATTTATTTGTTGACCACTTTCTCTGTTTTTGCCTCTAAGTATTTTTAAATTAATTTATAAAGTAATTGAAATAGTGTGACAGAAATCATTAAAATGAAATAACAATATAAAGCTCCAACACGAATCTTGATGCAAGATCCAGGGGCCCTGGCTCATCTTCTTCCTCCAGCCAAAGGGTACGATTGACCCGTCCTAGAGCTACTTCCATCCGCCACCGCCGGCCACTCGGCCACCGCCACCACCACCTCTGTCGAGGTGGTGGCTATTGCCAGGAAGCGGCATAGCCGCCAGAGGGGTGGATTCCGGCGATCCCGACAAGCTTAATTTTGCGGAAAAACTAGGAGAAAACTTCTCCCGATCGGGCTCAATTGAGCCCGAATCTTGGCCCTAACAATTCCTATGATCTACCCACGGGAAAAGAAGAAGGGGAGGACCTTGTTTGCGGCCTGGAGGCGGGTTGATCGTCGGGATGCCATTTCTGATGGTTGCGCCGCTCAGTTTCTGCAACAGCATAGTGAAGTAGCTCTGGTTCGTTGGGGCAAGGGTGGAAATGAATGCTTGGAGTCCTGTGATGCTTTTAAAATGATAAAATGGGGAGGGGAGGGGTCTAGCTTGTGGTGGCCATTAATGCCCCTTAAGGTGAATTTCGTCCATGGTGGTGGGGGATGAATGTGGGCTCAATCCAGCCAGGAAACGGCTGGAAACTCCTCCTCTTCCCAGAGGAGTTGAATCTAGCCATAAAGGGTGGAAGGGAGAGGGCAAGGCTTCAATGGCCATTGAAGGCACAATTCGGCCATAGTGTGGTAGCACCATTCCGGACATGAAGTGCCACAAAAATGGCCCCCTGGTCTTCCTGGATTGAATGGGGAGTTAGATCAGCCAATGGAGAATGGCCCTTGGCCTCCTTGTCCATGAATGACTCTCTTTCACCATTTCTCTCTCCTCCATTAAAGAGGAGTTGGAGTTTCTCTCTCCTAGTCATCAAGGTTGACCTTGCTGACCACTCCAGCCTATTGGCAGCCCACTAACCCATATTTTTCATGGAAATAAGATTAGGCCAAATGGGAAGAGGGCTTGAGCTTTGGTTAGCTTATTTGAGCTAGGTTTGACCTAACCTTGGCTAGGGTTGAGCTAGGTAAATTTGACCTTTTGAGTTACCATCAATGGGTCCTTGGTGACCTATTGGCATCCTCTAGGGTCTAAGTGGGGATGGGTAGGGTTGACTTAGCACCTTGAAGGTCACTTGACCCTTATTAAGGGCACTTTGACCAATTTGGGGTTTGAGTTGACTTGGGTCAACTTAGCCACTAGGGTTGACCCCAATGGGTCTTTGGTGACCCATTGACCCCTCTTTAGGTCAAGGAAGACCTTGGTAGGGTTGGTTGGGCACATTACTCTTAGTTAGGGCACCTTGCCCTATTTAGGCCTAAGGTGATCCTTGGTCAACCTGGCCATCCTGGGTTGACTCAAGTGAACCCTTAGGACCTTTTAACAGATTGGTGAGATCATGGTGGGGTTTTAGAGTCATGGTGAAGGCTCATGGTCATCCTAAACTAGGGTTTAGTAATCTACTATTTGCAGACCATTCATCCCAATCACCTTTATTCCTAAGTCCACTTGGGCTTCTTGGGCTTCTAGGGTTTTGTCATGACCTCGTCATGACAAAACCACTCCTAGGGGGTCTAGTTGTCTGAGGGTTGTTACAAATCCCAATACATAAACAAAAAATTTTGTACTCGAAATTCTAGTTAGGCCTACGGGGTTTCAAATATAAAAAGTAAATTATAATATCCCGAGAGTTTGTGAGGAATACCTGACTGAAAAGCTCTGGATACCTTTGTTGTATCAGATCCCGCGGTTCCCAGGTGTGCTCCTCCTGACCGTGATTCCTCCACAGGACCATGACTAATGGAACCTTCTTGTGGCGCAAGACTAGTATCCCCTTATCGTCAATCCGGACCGGCTCCAGGTGAACTGACCGGTTTTCGGCTACCGGCCCATCCGTGGCTATAATCTTCTGCTCCGGGCATAGTAGAGCCCTCCTAAGAGAAGATACATGGAATACGTCGTGCAGACCTGCCAGCTCCGGTGGCAGTTCCAGCCTGTATGCTAAGGGGCGGATCCGCTCCATGATCCTGTAAGGCCCCATATATCTCGGGTTGTGCTTCTTCTTCCGACCACGCACCCGTGAAACTCCATGCATCAGTCGGATCTTCAAGAATACCCGGTCCCCTACCTCAAACTCCACCTGACGATGTCGAGCGTCGTAATACTTAGCCTGTCGGCTCTATGCCTCTAACATCCTGTCCCGTATCAGTCTCACCTGAGCCTCGGTGTCCTCAAAAAACTCCGAGCCCAAAACCTTCGAATCCTCGTCCTGCACCCATGACAGCGGAGTCCTACACCTTCGTCCATATAGGGCCTTATAAGGAGCAATCCCGATGCTGGACTGGTAGCTGTTATTATATGAAAATTTGACCAGTGGCAACGGAATCTCCCAAGGCTCTCCTCAATCCAGAATGCATAGTCGCAACAGATCTTCCAAGGTCTGATTGGTGCATTTCGTCTACCCATCAGTCTGGGGATGAAAAGCTGTACTGAAAGTCAGCCGGGTGCCCAAATAAGTCTGCACTGATCGCCACTCCCTGGACGTAAACCTTCCATCCTGATCCGATACAATCGTCCTGTGTATGCCATGATAACGGACGAACTACTCCACGAATTTCCGAACCAGCACACCAACCGAGTCATCCTTCCTGATAGGGATAAATCTAGCCACCTTCGTCAGCCGTTCGATGATTACACAGATCGAATCATTTCCCATCCGCGATCCGGGAAGGCCATGTATGAAGTCCATAGCGATATCCTCGAACTTCCACTCCGGCACTAGAAGTGGTGCAACAATCTTGCGGGGTTTCGGCACTCTGCCTTCACTAGCTGGCATGTCTCGTAGTGGGTCATGAAGTAGGTGATATCCTTCTTCATGCCTGGCCAGTACATGATCTTCTTCAGATCCGTAGTCATCTTCATAACTCCCGGGTGTACTGAATACTGACTGCAGTGGGCCTCCGTCATGATATCCTCTCGGAGCTGGCCTCCCTCTGGTATATAAACCCGTCCTCTGAAGCATACAAGGTCATCTCTCAATGTGTAATCCCCAGCAGTACCTGCCTCCAAGGCCCGGAATATCAGCTCCAGCTTGGCATCCTCCCTCTGCCCATCTCTGACTCGGTCTCGAAGGTCATCTGTGGCACTCATCGCTGCTAAATACTCCTCATAAAGCTCGGGGTCATCAGACGACACCAGCGTGATGTGCATATCCTCTAATCTCTGCACAAGCTCTATGGACATAATTTGGGGCTCCGAGGAATAGGCCCGTTGGACACAAACATCAGAGCCTCCCTCAGATACTCTCACAGGCCCTTATAGAACCTCTTAGTGTGTCCTGCCTCATCCAACTGATAAGAATCCGCAAACCGGGCTAGATGATTGAACTCTCAGTGGTACTCCACCACCGTCTTATTGCCCTGTCTAACCTGTAAAAATCTGTCTTCCAGCTCATCACTGGCCGACTGCGGAACAAAATGCTCCAATAGTGCGGCCCTGAACTCCCCCTAAGCAATCTCTACAACCTCTCTATCAGCAAACGTCGTGTCCAGCGATGTCTTTCACCATCTCTTGGCATGGGATTCCAAGCAAGAGACCACCAAAGGAACCCTCTCCTCCCAAGGGCACCGTATCCCAGTCAACATCTCATACATGATATCCAGCCACTCCTTTGTCCGAACAGCCGACTCTGTCCCCAAGTAAGACGGGGGAGAAAGTCCTCGAAATATACTCAGCCAATTGGCCCCCGGGTTTGGCTGTGGAGCCGAGACCTACTGGGCCCTGAAAGCCTCCAGAATTGCTGTCAGAGTCTGCCCCATCTCTGACTGTAGGAACAGAGTGGGGACCGTGGGAGGTGGTGCAACATTCGGAGTCTGCTGGACTCCGCCCGATAGTGTAGGTTATGATGGGGGCTATGTAACAAAAGTCATTGTAAGTAATCGACTCAAACATAATTAAAGGTGGACTATTTACAAGTGATCCCCCATATGGGCACACCACTAATTCCACTGCTTAGTTTGTTTCCAAACTAAACTCGCGCGGGGGTTACCCAGGATTTTTGGACTGTTACTTTTCGATCGAGGCTCCCTCTGATACAACTTGTAAGACCCCCATTTTTTTTACACCTCCGGGGTCTTAGGAGGACTGTTACCGGGCTACAGCCCAAGCACCCCAACCCCTCTCCAGTCCACTGGCGGGTTGTTGGTGGCCACAAACTCCCTTTAATTAGGCAAAATCGATAGTCAAGCACGCACCACGGGGACTTCCCAGGAGGTCACCCATCCCAGTACTACTCCAGCCCAAGCACGCTTAACTATGGAGTTCTTCAACATCTCATCACCACTTGTAAGACTCCAATTTTTTTTTACACCACCGGGGTCTTAGACCTAGAAACGCTGCTTTGCGGTGATACCTTCACGCCCAGGAAGGTCATCACTACAAAACGCCGATCCTGCTGGCCATATCGATCGCAGAAAATGTAGCAAAACTATAAGAGTAAGAATGAAACTCAACAAGTCCACCAGAATCACATGTATAATAGATATTCTCCACGAAGGGAGTGTCCACAGATATAATAAAAGTATAGAAACTTGGGCTCATACCCGGTACATCAATGTCCTCACTACATATCTCTCATCGCAGAAGCAAAACTAAAATAACTACTAGAGATCGGGACTCATATTCCCAACAGTCTGAACTCCGGTACTAGACTGTCCCATCTCCAAGTGTGCTAACCTCCGGGGCTGCTCCTCCATGCTGGGCTCCACTGTCACAACCCGCATTTTCTCCGAATTAAGAATTATCAGAGTAAGAGAAAACACGCGTCATGATGCCACGTCAAGCAGGGGATAACTGCTGACGCTCAGGCAAAACCAACTACAATCTTTATGCAAGAAAATCATATGCTTAATGAATAGAAAATCAGTTATATTTTAGAGACCGTATCCCTCGGCTCAGTGGATCATCTAGTCCACAAAAGAAAAACTATATTAATACGCTGCGGAAAAATACTTTACTTAGATTTGACATCCTAAGGAGCACATAAGGGTCCCAAGAGAACCACTCATGCTATGCAAGATCCTACATTTAATTTATATAATATATAAGAAAACGGTCTTTATACGTGATTTGGAAAAAATGTGATTACGCTTTATAAAACATGCTGATCATGAGCTTTATTTATAATAACAATATAGTTTAAAAATAACTAGCAACCTAGCATAAAACCTTCTCAGAGCAAGTAGACTATCTCCAGAAAATGGTAGCAGCAATAGTATATATCTAGTACAAGGTAAAAACTACCAGTGGGCGCCAACAACCTGACACGAACCCACTAGCACAAATATATGTCTGTAAGAGAGTACTGAAAACAACCTCACTAACAAGGTAAACAGAACTCCAAGGTCCGGGAGTCCACTAACAACACCACCTCCAACTAGCCACCAGACTGGCTACAGCTCAGAACCTGGGGTATTCCAAAAGAAAACAGAATACCTCAGCAAGCTAAACAAAGAAAAACTGCATGAAAGAGTCAACCAAAGGACAAAATACCAGAAAAACATGCAGTAGAAAGAGTCACAACTGTCCAAAACAGGACCACAAGAAATGCACAATGTGCAAAGCAACAGCAACGACCCAGCCCAGGAACCACATCCTGCAGGGCCTACTAGGCTACCAAGTGCCAGAATGTTGCAAACTACCAAAGAAGAAACTTCTAACACCCTAAACTGTGGGAAGTGATAGTAGCAAAAACAACAACGAGGGACCGGATCGAAGGCAACCGCAGTCCCCCAATCCACCATGTCCAAGTCAAAAGCTCGAGGGTCAACACGTGAAAACACAAGGGACCTTCCACCCGACATGCCCAGCCCGTACCTGGAGCAAGAAAACATGGGTGGCCTTGGCTATATCACTCAACTCCACCCCCACAAAGAGCTACAACCACCACTACTAACCACGACCCACGATTCGGCCTTTAGGAAAATAAAGAAAACGGCCGACAAGGAAAACCCAGAAATACAACTGGAAATCCACTCGGAAATGAAATACAAGGTAAAGGAAGAGTGTTGAAATAAACCAACACGACTAGGCGTTGAGTGAAACCCACTCAGTGCCTACCTAAACTTTGGCGTTGAGTGAGCTAGCCTCACTCGCCGCCAAAATTATACCACTACCCACAAGCCCACTAAAGAATACGGAGCTCGACGACAGTCGAACGACCAAGGCAGAAGATCCAGAACTCGAGTAGTTGCCTGCCACATGAGTATCTAAACTCCCGTACTCGAAACCATCTAAATTCGCCTAGCAACAAAAAATATACAAAGCGCACGATCAGTGACGCACGATCAGTGGTCGTGCGCACTCATCGGCTGATGATCGTGCGAAGCGAACCTGGAAAACCTGACAGAAAACCTAGCAACTACGCACGATCAGTGTCGCACGACCACTGGTCGTGCGCACTGATGCCAGCACTCGTGCGATTTTCTGAGACAGAACTTTGGAAACTGAAAGACAGCCGCGCACGAGCAGAGGCACACGACCAGTGGTCGTGCGCCCTAACGGTTGATGACCGTGCGCGGTCAACCTGCACCGTTTGGAATTTCCCGAACGACACCGGAACGCGCACACGACTCACGCCACTGCAGTAGCAGCAGACAACTATCAACATCGCGCACCACTACCATACGAACTATGCCTAATCATTCGAGTAATACCATAACGAAAATCGGCAACCACACCCCCTCCTAACTCTCCCTCTCGGCTACACCCAAACCAGAGCAACAATTAAAATAAAGGAAAACAACAGCTCCACGCCGACAATTTGGATTCCAATCATCACAAAAATAGGGGGGGTTTCCGTAGGAAGAACTAAGCCCTATAGTTAGCAAGAAAATGAGAACAACAAGGCCTCTAACCTGGGCTAACCGGGATTTCAATTTCATCAAGAAAATTCAAAAAAAAGGAAAACTTGGCAAGGGCAAGAATACCACTTGCCTCAAATCTCAGCGAAGCTTTGGACTGCTTTCCTCCTCTTCGCACGGATCAAAACGGCCGCAACACCTAGAACAAAAACTCTGCCATTAATGGCGGAAAACTTCCAAAACCGGAAATTCCAATCCTCCCAAAACTCCACGAAAATCGAATTTCTTACCGCAGGAATGAAGGTCTTGACGAGAGCAATCCAAATCCACTCTCGGAATCAAATTCCGTCCACAAACGCTCCGGGAATCGGCGTCCGAAGGGAAGGGTAGGCAGTTTCTCCGTTTCCTCGTACAGGACCGGCGGTTATTAATCGGGGAAGAAGATGATCGGCTCTCTCATTCTATATATATATATATATAATTATATAATTATATAATTAATTACAAAATTACATAAAGCACCACATCGACGCGAAAACCGAACTACCTCGAAATTCGTCGAAATTCGCACCGTAGCTAAATACCCACGCTACGAACACAACGGCGAAGTCGAAATTAATTTTCGACGAACAGAACTCGAGTTATACCCAAATAAAGCCAAATACCAACATCCCCCCGAGAGGCCACACCGGGTCACCCAAAACGACTCGGCTTGCTAGGGAGATCTTGCCAACAGGCTACAGAATAGGGCACTCAGTTCTAAGGAGCTAAACCACACTCCACAAATGGCACAAGCCACGGAAACGCGTCATCGTAACGCCAAATGAGAATAACAAATAATCGCTGAAAAAACGGGGCGTTACAGTCACTCCCCCTAAAAGAAAGTTTCGTCCCGAAACTTTACGCACAACCCTCCTACTAAAGAAGGAAAAGGTAACAAACAGAAGTTACAAAGGGAAACATACCGATCAAATCAGCGAAACAGGTGAGGGTACGCCCTCCTCATGGCCGACTCTAGCTCCCAAGTCGCGCTCTCCAAATCCTGATTTTTCCATAGAACTTTCACCATCGGTATGGACTTCTTTCGCAGCACACGCTCCTGAGTATCCAAAATACGAACTGGCACCTCAACAAAAGAGAGGTTGGGCTCCAACTGGGGCACAACATCCAAGAGTTGCCCACTACTGCGCACACACTTCCGCTATTGGCTAACATGAAAAACATTATGAACACCAGGGAAGTTCGCTGGCAAATCCAATCTATAAGCAGACACACCAATCCGCTCCAAAATCTCGAGCGGGCCCACATACCTTGGGTCCAATTTCCGATTTTTACCAAATCTCTTCACACCAACCATTGGAGAAACCTTGAGGTATACATGATCCCCTACTAAAAACTCCAAAGCAGACCTACGCCGAATTGCGTTCTTTTCATACCTCTCCTGAGCTATACGAAGCTTCTCCCGAATAAGCTTCACGGCGACTTCCATATCCTCCAGCGCATCAGGACCCAACAACGGCCTCTCACCAGCCTCGGCCCAAAACAACGGAGTCCTACAGCGCCTCCCATACAAAGCTTCGAACGGAGCCATCTGCAAGCTTTCCTGATAACTGTTATTATAAGCTGTAAGACCCCCCTCCCGGAACACAACACACGGCACGAGGGGAGTCTTATGCCCGAAATAGCCGCCTTGCGTTAGCACTAACACACGGGTTAGCCTTTACCACAAGACGCCTATTCCGCCGGCTACAATCCATATCACAACAATTATGCCAACCCAACCATAACAGAAAAGTAAAGCTAAAAGCAGTTCAGTTCACAGCTAAGTTAAAGTCCAAAAGTAGCGGAAGATAACAAGCACAACAGGCTTGTACAAAAGAACAAGAGTCTAGAAATGTTTTGCCAAACGGCTACATGAACAAACTCACGACTGTCACTGACGGTGCCGATGGCACCACCACCTCAGGTCCTATCATCCGGGCCTGGCTGTCCTGCTGCATAGTCCGTTGCCGCTCTACCTGCGGGGTTTCCTCCTAAAAAGGAAGACGTAGCAACCGTTAGTCATAAGACTAAGTGGCTTCACATCCGCTCCCCCGGCGACTCCTCGGCACCGGGCGGAGAAAGGAACACAGGTACAATATATATACATAAGCGAGTAAACAAGCAGGTGACAGTAAATATGGTGAAGTATAAACTACGCTACACAACTAGCAGTTCTACAAATAACAATAATATATGACAGCAGGTATAATTAATCAGAATAGTAACCTAACTTATAAGAGTGCCCATACAAACTTATAAGTTAAGGATCGGCTTAACAGTATAGTAACTCATCGTATAAGAGTGCCCATACAAACTTATACGATGAGGATCTTGTGTATGCAATGAATGACATGAAATGAATGTTATGCTATGACCGAATCATGCGCACGCACATGCAAGTTGCTATGTCGACACAGACTAGAAGTTCCCACTTTTCGAGCAGGTAGCTAACCTCTCAGGCGTCGTCCGTCGTGGCCAGACGGCGACAGTGGAGCGGGCGTCTCCACTACTAGGTGGTATCACACTACCTATCCTAGGCCCCCGTACGCCTCAACGCTAAGAACACAACAGCGGAGCTCACATGCGTACTACGGCTCAGAAGGGGTCTTGGGTAGATGTGCACCAAGAACACAGCCCAACCTGGCCTTTGATTTCGAACCGGATGGAACCTCGGAAACGCACGAGGTGCAAGCCCAACCGTTCTCATGGCGCGGAGGAGATCTCGGGTTATGGACACCAAGTATCTAACCCTACCGCCCAAGGTCTACCCATTGGCTCCCATCGGTGTGACGACTGGCGAACCCGTAGACCTGCCACAATCATTATCTCAATATCGCGACACGATGAATCGTCGCACATCACATGCCCCAAAACAACTCACTCGATGCTACCCGTAGGGAGACTTCAACTCTATGCATCGGTTGTTAATAAACCCCTTGGGCTCGGATTATGGTTACAAAATACACTTCACATAGTGTTCATCATGTTCACTCCCACCTATTAAATGGATTCACCTCAACACTACGCATAATAGATATGTTCCACACCAAATTGTATAAATATATCCTATACCAATCTCAACTCCTAATATCTAACCTTCCCATCCAATCCATTTCTCTACCATTACATGGTTATTCCCCAATACACAACCAAATGAGTAACCATGTTAAATTATAGCAACAACAACATTATAGATATATGGGAGCAAGATATCAAATGAGCAAATCACAAACATTGCAAGAGTGCTAACATTATAAATTAACAAGTGCATTAACATAGGATAGCCCAATACTAAAACTGGGATTCCCGGAGCTACAGGAATCCGATCACAATGCACAACCCCTCGTTGGAAAGGTATTCGCGAGGGCTACGACTTTCGTGTTGAGTCGATCGCCCAGATCTGGTCGCAACATACCAGAAATTCAACTCGAATACGTACAGGAAACAGTTTCCTGTACAGGAATTTTCCCGAACGCAGCGGACTCGAACCAGCTTTCCCGTGGCTACAGGTATCGCATGGAAACGAGCAACCACTCGTTGGAAAGGTAATTTCAAGGGCTACGACTTTCGTGTTGAGTCGTTCACCCAGATCTGGCCAGAACACCTCCGAAATTTGCCACGAAGGTCGCCGCGTGCAGAAATCAGATTTCTGCACGCATCTTAAGGCGAGATGAACGGCATCCGTTCATCTTCTTCCTTGCAACGACCTCGCATAAACTTCTCCAGAAATCACACCCAACCTTATTTCTCCTTTCAAAGCCAAACCCTCAACGAAAACCCCTCTCATCTCCACTTTGAATGATGAGAAGGTTGAGGGAAACTAAGCCTGGAAACCTAGGCATGGCTTATCCTAAGAACTCTCCTCCTCACCATCAAGACTCTATGGAGTCGATGTCTCTCCTAAAATAACTATAGATCTAGCACCAAGGGAGATGGGAGGAAGCTCACCTCAAGTCCAGCGGTACCACCACGGCCGGCCATGAGCCTCGCACTCCTTCGCGGCGGCATTGTTTTTCCCTTGACGGTGGCGGCGTTTTGATTCCTCCAAGGATGGCTCCGGCAAGCTCTTCCTCCTCCCCCAGCCAAGAACTCTCTCAGGAATTTCGGGGCAGAAGAAAGGGGAATGAATGCTAGGGTTTCCAACTTTTTCCTTTTTATACATCGCAGACACGGGTAGGCACACGGCCGTGTTCCTACCCGTGTTCAGGTGACACGGCCGTGTGGCCTGCCGTGTCTAGGGCCGTGTTCATCCCAGAACAACTTTCTTCCGGGTCAGGGTTGCGGCACACGGGTAGAGACACGGCCGTGTCCCGACCCGTGTCCTTGGCACACGGCTAGGGACACGCCCGTGTCCCAATACCCGTGTACCTCTCTGACTGGAAACTTAATTTTATGAGGCACACGGGTATGGACACGGCCGTGTCCATACCCGTGTCAGCCAGAAATGCCATTTGCCTTGTTTTCCTCATTTCCCGTACGTTCGCACCTGTTCCCCCACACCCCCATTGGGCTCACCACAGCCCCCTAGACTCAAACACGCAATCAAGGGGCCTAGCGCGAATTGGGACGTTACAAATCCTATAAACAAAATAAAAGATTTCGTCCCCGAAATCAGGGTAAGGCTATGGGAGTGAAACACATAAAAGGGAACTATGCTTTCAAATAAAATTCTTACCTGGAGTAAACAACTCCGGGTAGCGCCCTTGCATTAAGTCCTTTGGCTCCCATGTGAACTCCTCCTTCCCATGATTAGACCATAGCACCTTCACCAAGGGAACACTTTTGCGGCGCAAGGTTCTTGTCTCGTTATCAACGATCCGCACCGGCTCCAGTCGCACAGACCTATCAGATGCCACGACACCATCCGCCGTGGGGATATACTGTTCAGGCCGCAGCAAAGCCTTCCGAAGTGACGATACATGGAACACGTCGTGAAGGTTCTCCAGCTCCGGTGGTAACTCCAATCGATAGGCCAGAGGGCCAATCCTTTCCACTACGACATAGGGCCCGACATACCTTGGGCTGAGCTTCTTGACTCCACGTACCCGCGACACTCCGTGCATCGGTCGAATCTTCAGGAACACCTTATCACCCACTTGAAATTCCACCGCACGGTGCCTTGCATTGTAATATTTCGCCTGTTGGCTTTGAGCCTCTAGCATTCGATCCCAGATCAACCTAACCACCGCGTCCGTGTCATCAATATACTCATTTCCCAATGTCTTCGGGTCTTCGTCTTGCACCCAGGACAAGGGTGTTCTACACCTCCTTCCATACAAAGCTTCATGAGGTGCCATTCCAATACTGGCTTGATGACTGTTATTATAAGAGAACTCCACGAGAGGTAAGAGTCTCTCCCATGGTTCTCCTTTATCTAGCACACACAACCTCAGAAGGTCCTCCAATGTTCGGATGGTTCGTTCAGACTGCCCGTCCGTTTGTGGGTGAAAGGCTGTGCTAAAGGCGAGGCGCGAGCCCAAATAAGCCTGTACAGCCCTCCATTCTCTTGAAGTAAACCGACCATCCCGATCGGAGACGATCGTCTTTGGCACACCATGGTACCGCACAAATTGTTCCACAAAGAGACGCACTAAGACGCCCACTTGCGCCTCCTTCTTCATTGGGATAAATCGGGCTACCTTGGTCAACCGGTCAACTATCACCCACACAGAATCATTCCCCGAGCGCGAGCGAGGTAACCCGTGGACGAAGTCCATGGAGATGTCCTCAAATTTCCATTCGGGGATGGGCAACGACTGTAGCATTCCACCGGGGCTTCTACACTCCGCCTTCACCATTTGGCAGGCCACACAATGAGTAACAAAGTACTTGACATCCCTCTTCATGCCCGGCCAACACATTGTCTTTCTCAAATCGGTGTACATCTTCGCGATCCCCGGGTGCACCGAGTACTTGGAGCAATGGGCCTCCTTTAGAATATCCTCCCGAATGTTGTCACCTTCGGGGATGTAAAGCCGTCCACGAAAATGGACGAGGCCGTCTTTTAGGGAGTATTCTTCCGTAGTCCCATCCTCAATTGACTTGAAAGTCGGGGTTAAAGCCGCATCCTTCTTTTGTTCCGTACGGATCCGGTCTCGTATGTTGCAAACTATACTCATCGCGGCCAAATATTCTGTATACTCTTCCGGTTGATTCTTAAAGACCAAAGTGATTTCAATCTCTTGCAGTGTCCGGATTAACTCCATCCTCATCAAGCGGGATTCCGTGCTCGTTCCCGGTGCCTTTCGGCTCAAGGCATCTGCTACGGAATTAACCTTCCCGGGGTGGTAGTTCAAGGTGAATTCATAGTCGCACAAGAACTCCAACCACCGCCGCTGTCTCAAGTTTAACTCCTTTTGGGTGTGAACGTACTTCAGATTTTTGTGATCCGAGTAGATCTCGCAGTGGACGCCGTATAAATAATGCCTCCACATCTTCAAGGCGAATACCACCGCTCCCAACTCTAGATCATGCACCGGGTAGCTGGCTTCATGCTTCTTCAACTGTCTTGAAGCATAAGCGATCACATGCCCATTCTGCATCAACACAGCTCCCATCCCTTGATACGACGCATCCGTGTAAACTTGAAAGCCCTCCTTCCCAGATGGAAGAGCTAGGATGGGTACAGTCATCAATCTGTCCTTCAACTCTTGGAATGCATCTTCGCACTGGGGTGTCCATTCAAACGGCACACCCTTCTTGGTCAGCGTAGTAAGGGGAAGGGCGATCTTCGAGAAGCCTTTCACGAACTTGCGATAGTACCCGGCAAGTCCAAGAAAGCTCCGTATGTCGGCCGCTGACTTCAATGGCGACCACTCCTTCACGGCCCGCACCTTGGCCGGATCTACAGCTAGCCCCGCCCCACTAATCACATGGCCCAAGAACGCGACCTCTCGAAGCCAAAACTCACATTTGCTGAACTTGGCAAACAAAGTGTGCTCCTTTAGTTTCCTCAGCACTAAAGTTAGATGTTCGGCGTGTTCTGCTTCAGTCTTTGAGTAGACTAGGATATCATCGATGAACACGATGACAAAGATGTCCAAATAAGGGCCGAACACCTTGTTCATCAAGCTCATAAAGGCGGAAGGGGCGTTTGTGAGCCCAAATGGCATCACGGTGAATTCATACAAACCATATCTCGAACTGAACGCCGTCTTCTGAATGTCATCTTCTTGTATCCTCAGCTGATAATATCCCGAACGCAGATCTAACTTGGAGAACCAATACGATCCCACCAATTGATCAAATAATTCATCAATGCGCGGTAGGGGATAGGTGTTCCGCACCGTTAACCGGTTCAACTCTCGATAATCAATACATAACCGCAAGGTGCCATCCTTCTTTTTGACGAACAAAACGGGTGCTCCCCAAGGCGACGAGCTTGGGCGAACGAACCCTGCTTCCACCAATTCCTGAAGCTGGACTCTAAACTCTGCAAGTTCCTTCGGAGCCATTCGGTATGGAGCTCGCGAGACGGGCTTGGCACCCGGAATTAGCTTGATTTGGAAGTCCACTTCCCTATGCGGGGGTAGTCCCGGCAATTTCTCGGGAAATACCTCGGGAAATTCTCGCACCACCCGCACATCCTTGACCTCTAGTGTCAATTTCTTCAACTCGAAGCAAATTACATAGACCTCGTCCCCTTCCATATGAGATTTCATAACTTGGATTGAAGACAATAATTTACGGGGTGCGAATTTAATACCTTGGAAGATGACTTCCGAGTCTCCATGTCTCAACATAACTTGCTTCTCCGCACAATTGATCCTGGCGTGGTGCCAGTTCAACCACCTCATGCCCAGGATGAGATCGAACTCCGGGATTCTTAACACTGTAGCCGGAGTTTCAAAGAACTTTCCTCCAATAAGGGTGTCGAAGTCGCAACTTGCTGACGACGTCATCTCAGAGCCGTCCGGAAGGCGCACCCTTTGAGTAGTGCCCGTGAAGTGTTGCACTCCCTCCAAGTCCTTCACGAAGTCCGCCGAAATGAACGAGTGAGATGCACCCGTGTCAAATAACGTATAGGCGGGCCTCCCGCTAACCATGACAGTGCCTAGGTTCCAAAAGGTAATCACCGTTCAAAATTGCGCGTAACATTTGTATCGTAAATCTAACAAGTCATATAGTATTAATAAATTTTGCACGTACCGGTGATGACTTCCTGCGGATTTCTCTCCTGAGTCATATCCAACGCGAATACATGCTCCCATGCATGTCCTTGATTTCTCCCTGGTGGTCCTCTTCCTCGGCCACGCATGTGCCCTCGCCCCCGTGGAGCTACTGGAGGGGGAGCAATAGGAGCATCCCCGATCAGTCACGGGCAAACTCGCCGGACATGCCCCGGTTGGTTGCACTCAAAACATATCACCTCACGTCGGCCCCCAGGTTGTTGATAATATTGCTGCTGCGGTGGTGGTGGTAAAGGTAGTGGTTGTGGAATTGGGTACTCCACCCGATAGTTCCGGTTGACCCACCGACCGCCTCTGTGGTTTCCCCTTCCTCTGCCATGATCATTCCGCCTTCTATTACTAGGGCCGACTTCAATTACTCCTTCCGCAGGTCTCTTGCCACACCCCATGTGGTCCGCCTCCAGTCTCTTTGCCATGTCGATGATTTCTGCCAGGCTTCCATCGGCTATAAACAAAAAGGCCTGCCTCAGGGGATCCCTTAATCCTTTGTAGAAGCGCTTCGCGTAGCCTCTATCGTCCAAATCATAGGAATCGGCAAACCTAGCGAGGTGTTGGAACTCCCTCTGGTACTCCGTTACCGATTTCGATCCCTGCTTCAGCTGCAGAAATTTTTCTTCAAGTCCATCCCGAGCAGAAGAAGGGATGAAGTGATCCAGAAAAGCCTCGGTGAACTCGTTCCAACTGATGTCCGTGTACAACCGCCCTTGGAAGGTGGAGCCCATGAGGGACTTCCACCACCTTTTGGCGTGCAGCTCTAGCAGCGTCACTACCAATGTCACCGCCATGCTGTTCGGACATCTTATGCCAGCCATCAATTCCTGCACGGTATCAAGCCATTCCTCGGTGCACACCGGCGATTCTGTCAAAAGATAGGCAGGAGGGGACAGGGCACGGAAGGTGCTCAACCAGTTGGAGCCTGGCGCTTGTTGTTGCACCGGAGCTTGCTGGGCTTTAAATGCATCCAATATGGCTGACAGCATTTGTCCCAGTTCCGACTGCTGGAATTGTGAAGGTACGGAAGGGGTAGGAGTGCCCCCAACCGGCTCCACCTGCGCTGGGACCTATACGCAAGGTACAGATTAGGGTCAGGTTGGCTAAAACTAATGTCAAAGTTGGACAACTTAGTGTGAATTACATATGGGCACACCACTGCTTCCGCTAAGTCGGTTTGTCCCCAAACCGACTAATCGAACGGGAGTGGCCCATTGCTACCTGACTGCTGTAGGTGAAGATCGGCTAAGTCTGATACCATTTGTAAGACCCCCCTCCCGGAACACAACACACGGCACGAGGGGAGTCTTATGCCCGAAATAGCCGCCTTGCGGTAGCACTAACACACGGGTTAGCCTTTACCACAAGACGCCTATTCCGCCGGCTACAATCCATATCACAACAATTATGCCAACCCAACCATAACAGAAAAGTAAAGCTAAAAGCAGTTCAGTTCACAGCTAAGTTAAAGTCCAAAAGTAGCGGAAGATAACAAGCACAACAGGCTTGTGCAAAAGAACAAGAGTCTAGAAATGTTTTGCCAAACGGCTACATGAAAACACTCACTACTGTCACTGACGGTGCCGATGGCACCACCACCTCAGGTCCTATCATCCGGGCCTGGCTGTCCTGCTGCATAGTCCGTTGCCGCTCTACCTGCGGGGTTTCCTCCTAAAAAGGAAGACGTAGCAACCGTTAGTCATAAGACTAAGTGGCTTCACATCCGCTCCCCCGGCGACTCCTCGGCACCGGGCGGAGAAAGGAACAAGGTACAATATATATATATATGCAAGTAAACAAGCAGGTGACAGTAAATATGGTGAAGTATAAACTACGCTACACAACTAGCAGTTCTACGAATATCAATAATATATAAATGACAGCAGGTATAATTAATCAGAATAGTAACTTAACTTATAAGAGTGCCCATACAAACTTATAAGTTAAGGATCGGCTTAACAGTAAAGGAACTCATCGTATAAGAGTGCCCATACAAACTTATACGATGAGGATCTTGTGTATGCAATGAATGACATGTTATGAATGTTATGTTATGACCGACTCATGCGCACGCACATGCAAGTTGCTATGTCGACACAGACTTGAAGTTCCCACTTTTCGAGCAGGTAGCTAACCTCTCAGGCGTCGTCCGTCGTGGCCAGACGGCGACAGTGGAGCGGGCGTCTCCACTACTAGGTGGTATCACACTACCTATCCTAGGCCCCCGTACGCCTCAACGCTAAGAACACAACAGCGGAGCTCACATGCGTACTACGGCTCAGAAGGGGTCTTGGGTAGATGTGCACCAAGAACACAGCCCAACCTGGCCTTTGATTTCGAACCGGATGGAACCTCGGAAACGCACGAGGTGCAAGCCCAACCGTTCTCATGGCGCGGAGGAGATCTCGGGTTATGGACACCAAGTATCTAACCCTACCGCCCAAGGTCTACCCATTGGCTCCCATTGGTGTGACGACTGACGAACCCGTAGACCTGCCACAATCATTATCTCAATATCGCGACACGATGAATCGTCGCACATCACATGCCCCAAAACAACTCACTCGATGCTACTCGTAGGGAGACTTCAACTCTATGCATCGGTTGTTAATAAACCCCTTGGCCTCGGATTATGGTTACAAAATACTCTTCACATAGTGTTAATCATGTTCACGCCCACCTATTAAATGGATTCACCTCAACACTACGCATAATAGATATGTTCCACACCAAATTGTATAAATATATCCTATACCAATCTCAACTCCTAATATCTAACCTTCCCATCCAATCCATTTCTCTACCATTACATGGTTATTCCCCAATACACAACCAAATGAGTAACCATGCTAAATTATAGCAACAACAACATTATAGATATATGGGAGCAAGATATCAAATGAGCAAATCACAAACATTGCAAGAGTGCTAACATTATAAATTAACAAGTGCATTAACATAGGATAGCCCAATACTAAAACTGGGATTCCCGGAGCTACAGGAATCCGATCACAATGCACAACCCCTCGTTGGAAAGGTATTCGCGAGGGCTACGACTTTGGTGTTGAGTCGATCGCCCAGATCTGGTCGCAACATACCAGAAATTCAACTCGAATACGTACAGGAAACAGTTTCCTGTACAGGAATTTTCCCAAACGCAGCGGACTCGAACCAGCTTTCCCGTGGCTACAGGTATCGCATGGAAACGAGCAACCACTCGTTGGAAAGGTCATTTCAAGGGCTACGACTTTCGTGTTGAGTCGTTCACCCAGATCTGGCCAGAACACCTCCGAAATTTGCCACGAAGGTCGGCGCGTGCAGAAATCAGATTTCTGCACGCATCTTAAGGCGAGATGAACAGCATCCGTTCATCTTCTTCCTTGCAACGACCTCGCATAAACTTCTCCAGAAATCACACCCAACCTTATTTCTCCTTTCAAAGCCAAACCCTCAACGAAAACCCCTCTCATCTCCACTTTGAATGATGAGAAGGCTGAGGGAAACTAAGCCTGGAAACCTAGGCATGGCTTATCCTAAGAACTCTCCTCCTCACCATCAAGACTCTATGGAGTCGATGTCTCTCCTAAAATAACTATAGATCTAGCACCAAGGGAGAGGGGAGGAAGCTCACCTCAAGTCCAGCGGTACCACCACGGCCGGCCATGAGCCTCGCACTCCTTCGCGGCGGCATTGTTTTTCCCTTGACGGTGGCGGCGTTTTGATTCCTCCAAGGATGGCTCCGGCAAGCTCTTCCTCCTCCCCCAGCCAAGAACTCTCTCAGGAATTTCGGGGCAGAAGAAAGGGGAATGAATGCTAGGGTTTCCAACTTTTTCCTTTTTATACATCGCAGACACGGGTAGGCACACGGCCGTGTTCCTACCCGTGTTCAGGTGACACGGCCGTGTGGCCTGCCGTGTCTAGGGCCGTGTTCATCCCAGAACAACTTTCTTCCGGGTCAGGGTTGCGGCACACGGGTAGAGACACGGCCGTGTCCCGACCCGTGTCCTTGGCACACGGCTAGGGACACGCCCATGTCCCAATACCCGTGTACCTCTCTGACTGGAAACTTAATTTTATGAGGCACACGGGTATGGACACGGCCGTGTCCATACCCGTGTCATCCAGAAATGCCATTTGCCTTGTTTTCCTCATTTCCCGTACGTTCGCACCTGTTCCCCCACACCCCCATTGGGCTCACCACAGCCCCCTAGACTCAAACACGCAATCAAGGGGCCTAGCGCGAATTGGGACGTTACATAAGCAAATTCCATGAGTCGCAGACGCTCATCCCACGCTCCACCGTGGTCTAAAATATAACACCTGATCATATCCTCAACAATCTGATTGACCCGCTCTGTCTGCCCATTGGTCTGAGGGTGGTACGCAGTAGAATACCTCAGATCCGTACCCAAACCCTCCTGCAGACTCTGCCAAAAACGAGAAGTAAACCGGGAGTCTCGATCAGAAATGATGCTAACCGGCACACCGTGGAGTCGGATGAATTCATTCAAGTACAACTCCGCTATCCTCCTCATCGGGTAATCAATCTTATATGGCACGAAGTGAGCACACTTCGTCAATCTATCCACTATAACCCAAACAGAATCAAATCCTCTCGGGGATTTTGGCAAACCGGTAATGAAGTCCATAGATATACTCTCCCACTTCCAAGTCGGGATCTCTAGCGGAGTCAACTTACCACCAGGTCTTCCATGATCGGCCTTCACACGCTTGCAAGTGTGACACTCAGCAACATATCGGGCTATATCTCCTTTCATACCATACCACCAGGCAATTTGCCTTAAGTCACGGTACATCTTCGTAGATCCTGGATGGTAGGCAACGCTGGAACCATGAGCCTCACTGCAAATCATACCTCTAATGTCCCCAACAGCGGGAACGCAAAACCTGCCGCGGTACTTCAAAGTACCCGCATCATCAATAGTAAAATCTAGCAACTCTCCCTTCTCTGTCCTGGTAAAAAGGTGCAACAGATCCGGATCGTCCTTCTGATGCAGTCTAGTCAAAGAAATCCAGGACAGCTCTGCAACTGACAAACTACTCTACAAACCACAGCATCCCACTGAAATATCCATAAGGAGGAACTCCTCAACTAACCGATCGGCGGAGAGGTTAAAGATCTTTCCCGTCTTTCGGCTCAGGGCGTCGGCCACCATATTGGCCTTGCCCGGATGATACTGGATTTCTACGTCATAATCCGCCACATACTCAAGCCACCGCC
Organism: Platanthera zijinensis; assembly: GCA_039513925.1. NCBI lineage: Eukaryota > Viridiplantae > Streptophyta > Magnoliopsida > Asparagales > Orchidaceae > Platanthera > Platanthera zijinensis. Next base: position 104,228,317 of record CM077079.1, on the reverse strand, counting down.
GCTGACGCAGATTCAACTCCTTCTGCGTGAACACGTACTTCAGGCTCTTATGGTCAGTAAAAATCTTGCACTGAGCCCCATAAAGTAAGTGCCTCCACAACTTCAACGCATAGATAACCGCTGCAAACTCAAGGTCATGCGTAGGATAATTCCTCTCATGAGTCTTCAGCTGCCTTGACCCATAAGCGATTACTTTTCCATCCTGCATTAATAAGCATCCCAAACCTACAAGCGAAGCATCCACATACACATCATAATCCACGCCCTCAGTAGGAAGGGTCAGAACGAGAGCAGTACACAATCTCCTCTTTAACTCCTGAAAAGCTTCTTCGCACTTCTCGCTCCAAACAAAAGCCACATTCTTCTGAGTCAGCTTGGTCAAAGGTGCGGCTAGAGAAGAGAAACCCTCCACGAATCTCCTGTAATAGCCAGCCAACCCTAAGAAACTTCTGATCTCCTTAGGAGTGTTCGGCCTACTCCAATCCATCACTGCTGCAATCTTTTCTGGGTCAACCGAGATCCCATCCTTGTTCACCACGTGGCCTAGAAAAGAAACCTGAGGCAACCAAAATTCGCACTTGCTCAACTTGGCGAATAACTTGTGGTTCCTCAACTCTGACAGGACCAAACGCAAATGCTGCTCATGCTCCTCAGCACTGCGAGAATAAACCAACACGTCATCGATGAAGACCACCACGAACTTGTCTAGGAAATCCTTGAATACCCGATTCATCATGTCCATGAAAGTTGATGGTGCGTTGGTCAAACCAAACGACATCACCAAAAACTCGAAGTGTCCATGCCTTGACCTAAACGCAGTCCGTGGAATATCTGCCTCACGGATCCTGAGCTGATGATAGCCCGAACGAAGATCGATCTTGGAGAACACCGTGCTACCACGCAACTGGTCAAATAAATCATCGATCCTCGGCAGAGGGTACCTGTTCTTGATAGTGACCTTGTTTAACTCTCTATAGTCGATGCAAAGCCGCATCGACCCATCTTTCTTCTTTACGAACAAAACAGGAGCACCCCAAGGCGACGAACTCTGCCTGATAAAACCTTTAGCCAACAACTCATCTAACTGAATTCGCAACTCCTCTAACTCACGAGGGGCCATCCGGTACGGTTGCCTTAGCAATAGGACGCGTACCCGGCTCCAAATCAATAACAAACTCCACATCCCGCTCAGGAGGGATACCAGGAAGATCATCAAGAAAAACATCGGCGAAACCACGAACGATAGGAATCTCCTCCAAGCGTGGCACGCTAACAACAGTTCCAACCGCCGAGACTAAACAAACACAACAATCAGAAAGAAACAATCTCTGAACACATACCGCAGAGAGAACAGAAGAATCCTGACACGGATCAGCATACACGCTGCCGGGCTGACCGTCGTCCCTGATGAAGTCCAAGCGCTTTCCTTTGCACTGAATGACCGCATCATACCGAGAGAGCCAGTCCATCCCCAAAATGACATCGAAGTCCTCTAGATCAATCATCTTCAGGTCCGCCTTCGCAAGAAAATCCCCCAACAAAACCGGGCAATCCAAAATACCCAAATCTGACAACACAGATTCACCAGAGGGAAACTTGACACAGAAGGAATCCCGAACCCGATCTAGAGACAACCGATGACGCTCCACAAAGGCTCTAGCCACGAACGAGTGGGTAGCGCCGGAGTCAAACAGAACACGCGCCCAGTGGTTCTTCACCTTAAATTTTCCTATAGGAACGCACAAAGCTAAGGAACTAGCACAACAGTACCGCAAATAATCTAGCAACTAAACCACCAGGCTAGAAAGAAAAACAACAAACAACTAACCTGAGATCACCTGAGTCGAAGTCTGAGCCTCCTCGGAAGAAATCACGTTCAGCTTCCCTTTTCCCTTATCCACACGCTGAGGTGGAGGTAAAGCCTGTAACGGAACTGCAGGAAGAGCTGGCTGAAACTTAGGACACCTCGAGTTAATGTGTCCCTTCTACCCACACTGAAAGCAGACTTTATCCTTGGTCCAACACTGGGCCGCATCATGGCCGGATCGCTTACAAACAGAACAGGAGGCATCTCTCCTAGGAGCACCCTGAATAGCATGAACCTGCTCCTTCTTCAGAGCTGCCACCTTCTTGAAACACCTCTCGACAGGATGGCCTGACCGGCCACAAAAACTGCACACCACCCTGCTCCTCTTTCCCGGAACAGCATCGGGTACCAGGGGTTTATTCTCCTCTACCAACTTCCTCTTATCCTTCTTCAACTGCTGGCCTCTACTCTTCGCCGTCTCAATAGCCTCCACCTTCAGAGCAGCGTCTACTACACCTGCATAAGACACTGACCCATAAGCACGGGTCAACTGCTGCACCTCACTCCTCAAACCACCGAGGAATCGCTTAACTCGATCAGCCTCAATGCTGACCAATCCAGGGGCAAAATGGCTCAACTTACTAAACTCTATCTCATACTCACCCACCGTGAGCTGCCTTTGCTTCAGATAGAGGAAATCATTCATGAGGCGGTCACGCTCAACCGAAGGTAAGAACTTCCTCAACAGCATCTCCTTGAACACTTCCCAAGAGCATCCGGCTACCAGGCTCTCCTTCTCTCTCAGCCACCAACTCTTAGCCAAACCTTTAAGCTGATATGCGGCTATCATCACCCTCTGATCATCTGCAATCCCTGAGTACGAGAACATCTCCTCCATGGAGATCAGCCAGTCGTCTATCACCATGAAATCTGCCTTCCCATCATAAGTGGGAGGGCTCAGCCTCTGAAACTGCGAGATGAAGGCCATCTCTGCTGGCACCACCACTGGAGGTCTCAAGGGTGCAGGAGGAGGAGGAACAGCTAACCCCCCAGCAGGAACTTGCGCACCCTTAGCCTGCCCTGCCACAACTGCCACCAAAGACTGAATCTGGGCTTGCACCTCCTCCAACTGCCTGCCCATAGCTTCGCTACTCTGACGCAGACTCTCGATCACCGCATCGTTCTGAGCTCCAGAAGATTCACCCTCAGACAGGGGAGTCGATCGAGTCGCAGGACGCCTAGCCATCCTAAAAAATCATAACCACCCCAAATCAGATCCAATTCCCACGACTAGAACCGATTACCAGTACAGACAATACATATGTAGATATAGACTTAAAGCTGCTAAACTTGCTCTGAGAGTTTATCTTCTTCACAATAATTAGATGATATGCCCTAACCTAGGATGGTTAACCACCACCTCACTAACTCTTGTGCCTAGATCGGATGCATGAACTTATGTTAATTTGAAAACTCATGTGTGTATATATGTCATCCTGCAAATCTTTAGCTCGGCGCGTTGTGCTTATGCAATGATATGATATGCATGATTGTGCTATGCATTCTAAAAAAAAGGCCCTAATGCATGCTATGAGCGGCGTACGCATGAAAATGTTATGCATCCCATACTACATAACATTTCCATGCAACGAAAAAGAAACGTGCTAGTCGCAGTCATGTGGTGAGGTTATGCATCCCATACTACATAACCCTCACATGTAGCCCCTATGGTGGATCCATATACGAACACATATTATGCATCCCATACTACATAATATGCCCCGTATACTTCATGTTATGCTATGAGTGTAGTGTTCGTGCTTTAGCCAAGACGTGCTGATGACATATCGGTGTGTGAATGACATGATGCAGAACTACTAAAAGCGAACAAAGGAAGGTTGCTCAACTAACTTGTCAAGCAACCTCCCTCAGATACCAACTGTCACAACCCGCATTTTCTCCGAATTAAGAATTATCAGAGTAAGAGAAAACACGCGTCATGATGCCACGTCAAGCAGGGGATAACTGCTGACGCTCAGGCAAAACCAACTACAATCTTTATGCAAGAAAATCATATGCTTAATGAATAGAAAATCAGTTATATTTTAGAGACCGTATCCCTCGGCTCAGTGGATCATCTAGTCCACAAAAGAAAAACTATATTAATACGCTGCGGAAAAATACTTTACTTAGATTTGACATCCTAAGGAGCACATAAGGGTCCCAAGAGAACCACTCATGCTATGCAAGATCCTACATTTAATTTATATAATATATAAAAAAACGGTCTTTATACGTGATTTGGAAAAAATGTGATTACGCTTTATAAAACATGCTGATCATGAGCTTTATTTATAATAACAATTATAGTTTAAAAATAACTAGCAACCTAGCATAAAACCTTCTTAGAGCAAGTAGACTATCTCCAGAAAATGGTAGCAGCAATAGTATATATCTAGTACAAGGTAAAAACTACCAGTGGGCGCCAACAACCTGACACGAACCAACTAGCACAAATATATGTCTGTAAGAGAGTACTGAAAACAACCTCACTAACAAGGTAAACAGAACTCCAAGGTCCGGGAGTCCACTAACAACACCACCTCCAACTAGCCACCAGACTGGCTACAGCTCAGAACCTGGGGTATTCCAAAAGAAAACAGAATACCTCAGCAAGCTAAACAAAGAAAAACTGCATGAAAGAGTCAACCAAAGGACAAAATACCAGAAAAACATGCAGTAGAAAGAGTCACAACTGTCCAAAACAGGACCACAAGAAATGCACAACGTGCAAAGCAACAGCAACGACCCAGCCCAGGAACCACATCCTGCAGGGCCTACTAGGCTACCAAGTGCCAGAATGTTGCAAACTACCAAAGAAGAAACTTCTAACACCCTAAACTGTGGGAAGTGATAGTAGCAAAAACAACAATGAGGGACCGGATCGAAGGCAACCGCAGTCCCCCAATCCACCATGTCCAAGTCAAAAGCTCGAGGGTCAACACGTGAAAACACAAGGGACCTTCCACTCGACATGCCCAGCCCGTACCTGGAGCAAGAAAACATGGGTGGCCTTGGCTATATCACTCAACTCCACCCCCACAAAGAGCTACAACCACCACTACTATCCACGACCCACGATTCGGCCTTTAGGAAAATAAAGAAAACGGCCGACAAGGAAAACCAAGAAATACAACTGGAAATCCACTCGGAAATGAAATACAAGGTAAAGGAAGAGTGTTGAAATAAACCAACACGACTAGGCGTTGAGTGAAACCCACTCAGTGCCTACCTAAACTTTGGCGTTGAGTGAGCTAGCCTCACTCACCGCCAAAATTATACCACTACCCACAAGCCCACTAAAGAATACGGAGCTCGACGACAATCGAACGACCAAGGCAGAAGATCCAGAACTCGAGTAGTTGCCTGCCACTTGAGTATCTAAACTCCCGCACTCGAAACCATCTAAATTCGCCTAGCAATAGAAAATATACAAAGCGCACGATCAGTGACGCACGATCAGTGGTCGTGCGCACTCATCGGCTGATGATCGTGCGAAGCGAACCTGGAAAACCTGACAGAAAACCTAGCAACTGCGCACGATCAGTGTCGCACGACCACTGGTCGTGCGCACTGATGCCAGCACTCGTGCGATTTTCCGAGACAGAACTTTGGAAACTAAAAGACAGCCGCGCACGAGCAGAGGCACACGACCAGTGGTCGTGCGCCCTAACGGTTTATGACCGTGCGCGGTCAACCTGCACCGTTTGGAATTTCCCGAACGACACCGGAACGCGCACACGACTCACTCCACTGTAGTAGCAGCAGACAACTATCAACGTCGCGCACCACTACCATACAAACTATGCCTAATCATTCGAGTAATACCATAACGAAAATCGGCAACCCCCCCTCCTAACTCTCCCTCTCGGCTACACCCGAACCAGAGCAACAATCAAAATAAAGGAAAACAACGGCTCCACGCCGACAATTTGGATTCCAATCATCACAAAAATAGGGGGGTTTCCGTAGGAAGAACTAAGCCCTATAGTTAGCAAGAAAATGAGAACAACAAGGCCTCTAACCTGGGCTAACCGGGATTTCAATTTCATCAAGAAAATTCAAAAAAAAGGAAACTTGGCAAGGGCAAGAATACCACTTGCCTCAAATCTCAGCGAAGCTTTGGACTGCTTTCCTCCTCTTCGCACGGATCAAAACGGCCGCAACACCTAGAATAAAAATTCTGCCATTAATGGCGGAAAACTTCCAAAACCGGAAATTCCAATCCTCCCAAAACTCCACGAAAATCGAATTTCTTACCGCAGGAATGAAGGTCTTGACGAGAGCAATCCAAATCCACTCTCGGAATCGAATTCCGTCCACAAACGCTCCGGGAATCGGCGTCCGAAGGGAAGGGTAGGCGGTTTCTCCGTTTCCTCGTACAGGACCGGCGGTTATTAATCGGGGAAGAAGATGATCGGCTCTCTCATTCTATATATATATATATATAATTATATAATTATATAATTAATTACAAAATTACATAAAGCACCACATCGACGCGAAAACCGAACTACCTCGGAATTCGACAAAATTCGCACCGTAGCTAAATACCCACGCTACGAACACAACGGCGAAGTCGAAATTAATTTTCGACGAACAGAACTCGAGTTATACCCAAATAAAGCCAAACACCAACATCCCCCCGAGAGGCCACACCGGGTCACCCAAAACGACTCGGCTTGCTAGGGAGATCTTGCCAACAGGCTACAGAATAAGGCACTCAGTTCTAAGGAGCTAAACCACACTCCACAAATGGCACAAGCCACGGAAACGCGTCATCGTAACGCCAAACGAGAATAACAAATAATCGCTGAAAAAACGGGGCGTTACATCCACGGTCCCTAAAATGATGTGGTTCGAAAATAGTTAGTCTAAAAGACTAAGTCCTATCATCCCCCTCCCTTTCCCCCATGGCTCCTAGACACCGAGCGGGGAGGAGTAAGGTAGAGGAAATGAAGGTGGAGAATAACAAATAACAGGTGTCGGCAGAACTATTCTAGCAATTCTAAGAGTACATGTGACAGCAATGGAAATAAGAAAAACTGAATATATAATATGTAACATTAACTTATATGAAAACACATAAGCTAAGGGATCTTCTACAGGGCTCCTATCGTATAAAAAGTCTCATACCAATTTATACGATAGGGTGTCGGTTTTCTAGCAAGCATACATATTTGTTAACTGAATAAAAACCTTAACTTATAAGCCCGCTCGCGCGAACTTATAAACCAAGGGGTCGTTTTACATGGCCTATTGTATAAAGCATCCCATACCATTTTATACGATAGGTGTCAGGGTTATATGCAATGGTTATGCTTTGACATGCAAGTATGCCATGATGTGAACATGCAAGTGCAACTCACCCACTTGACTCTATGTACACCGACCTTTAGTTCCCCCTTTCTGAAGCCTAACCTCCCAAGATACCCCCGTAGTGGCAAACGGAAGCGGTGGGTTTGGCCTCGCCCACCTCTAAACCGATAATTGCACTACCAGTCAGACCTATCGTACGCCTCGATGCTGGTGCACTAAGCGAAGCTCCTGCGTACTCTTGTCGGCTGGCACACCGGACTTATATGGCGAAATGCTAAACCACACTTGTCAACTCGACGTATTGGCGTCGGTGCATTGACCCTCCAATACCAAATACCCACCACCTTATACTTTATGCACATGCAATATTATGTATCACTTACCGAGTCAAAGCTACCCGGACCATCCCGTCCATCACAACCAACAACCGAGCCAAAGCTCGCCGGGCCAACCTGCCCATCACCAAATCACCGAGCCTACTGCCCGTATGACCCAACCTAACATCCCGAGACATCGAGGTGAGTGAAAGTGAATCCCTAATTATGCTATTTACTCTTGCAATTTAGTTTGCCTACATTTTAGGTTAGCCCAGGACTGCCCCCGGCATACCCCGTGAAGGGCTCTCAAAGGGCACTAGAAACTACGATGGGCTGAAGCTCAAAGCTCCATTTCGCAATGCACTTATTATTATTAGTTACTACCCGATTCACAATCCCTTTAGTATTGCACTGGTTCTAACCCTAATGAGTTTTGACCCTGTCTCCCTCTTTACAGGATAGACGATTTTTCGTCAATCCCTAGTACCACCTAATCTTAGGCCACTCTACAATCCTACTCTTCCCATCTTCCAATGGTATACTCCAATCCACTTTCCAAAATCAGTAAACTTAATCCCATCTTACAATGACCATGCCTCATGTTATCACAATTTCTGCAGTTTTACTACGCGCAGACCATCCTAAGCTATATGATGTATACAAAGGGAGGTACTCAAAATTATTGTCTAATATCTCTATATTAATTATTGGATGTATATCATGACATGATTAGCCTAAATCTAGAAGTTTGTAATTTTCCTAATTTACTTGATAATTTATTTAATTTCCTAAGAAATCCAAATGCCTTTGTTTGAACATGAAGTACTATTTTCAGGCATGCAAAATGTACCACAAAATTATGATAAATACAGGACAACTACTTATCAGTAAATTCAAGGTCTGCAAATTTTTTAGTAGGACTTAAAGCCATAAACATAATTTTTGAACATAACCTACATTAACCAATTTAAAGAGACAAGTACTGCCAATATACTTTCAATAATTCTGAGAAAATTCAAAGATAAACATAAAGACATATAAACACTCTAGGTCAAGTTTCATAATTTATCAGTGAATAATGAGCTCATATTTTAATTTTAAACAATAATTTTTATTCCTACATTATTGAAATAACTACTGTAAATATCCTCCTAAAAATTATGGTAAAATTTTCTCAAGTGTATATTGACCTAAGGACACCTTAAAATGAGTTCCATATTTTTCAAACCCTTATTGAGCTCTGATTCAAATTTTGAATATCATTGCATTCTTAAAAGCTTGTGAAGAAAGTACTGAATATACACATCTAAAAATCATAATAAAATTCAAGGATGAGCATACTGACCTAAAACACTCTCTGCCCAGTTTTCATAACTTTATATTAAACAGTGTGATCATAATATTTAAAAGATTAACAAAGGCAATTCCTATTGGGTTTCTCTATAAGGATGGCACAACGCTTGTGCACGCAGCGGAAGGAATAAAACATCAGAACAACCCAAAAGAGATGGGATCGGGCCACGAATGTTGAATCAAGAAGTAAACAAAATTACTAGGCAAAATACCTTAGTGGCGTTTAGTCACAACTCAACGGAGATGCTCCAAGCTTCGAGTCCTCGTCGGTGGTGAGTTCTACGTGGAATAACGTCCACGTCTCTGCAGAAATCCACACGAGCGGGAGAACACTGAGCTTCGTCGCATGAAGGGTCGGGAAGGAGATCAACCGCACCTTTGCACTTCCACGGACTGCTAGGTCCGCTCCAGGAAAAGCAACGCCGGCGACTGTCGCCGGAGAGGATGAGGTCGGCGGAGCGAAGAGGCGGCGGAAGCGGAACTCTTCCGTCCGGCGGGGCTCAGGATTTGGCGGAGCGAGCGGCGAAACACTTCCGTCGGGTTCGATCCAGCTACAGGAGAAAATGCCCGATCTGTCGAGAGCCTCTCTGATCCCAAAACCCTAAGTCCCCTTTTATACCAAAAGCATAAAAGTATCGATATCCGCACACCGCACAGGACAAGGTTTCTGGAAAATTCGGCGAGAATCACTTACAGGTTCGGCGAGAATCAGTCGGCGAGATCAACAGGCAGATTCGGCGAGAATTAGCAGCCAGATTCGGCGAGAATCAACAGACAGTCTCGACGACACTGTCCTCGATTCTCGACAATTTCAGCAAATTGATTCTCGATGATTTTGCCTTAGTCGGCGAGATAGGCTCGACGACTCCCATAGATTCTCGACGACTTTGCCTTAGTCGGCAAGACATACTCGACGACACCCTTTGATTCTCGACGATTTTTCCTTTGGCAACGTTTGCCCGACCTATTCTGGGTGGTGATTGGTAACCCTTACAAACACAGTCAATCTTCCAACTTCTCCACATGCTCTTATGTGCGACCCTGCAGGCTCATATCGCCTTGACAATGAGATTACATGTTTGACCACTTCTAGATCACCATGGTAACTCCAACAGTCTCCCACTTGATCTTGAAAGTATCAAACAAAAAACCTCACAAATAATGAGCGACATCTAGCAATGCATCATTGCTCCCCAAGCAATAAGAGTTCAAAACTCATAAGCCTTTATGAACAATGTCCCATCGTTGTCTTTGTCCCTTTGTCCCTTACATCCGGAAAGAACTAGAGGCATGGACCGTGTCACCCTCATAATAGCTCAATCCAAGTTTCTTGATCTAGAACGGACTTCCAAAGAATGGTGAGTCCAATATCACATACTGACTCAACCAAGCATGGCCATACATTTCTCAGTCCAGTTCCATCAAGGGGCCCATGGACATAACTCCTGTCATATAGGAGGACAAATCCCATATCTGCTCACACACAAACACCCAAATGATTCGTAACGTGTCCAACAACCACCCTTATCATCAACCTTTCTCAAGGAAGACTTTAGATGGCATCAAAACACGCTCTTCCTCACTTGATAAATGTTGTGACTTCAGGTCAAAGGACCACAACACCATTGTCAATTGAGACCTACTCGTGACACGTTTAGATAATAATCCACAAAGTAGTCTCAGGTCGGGTCTGTCCAGTACAACTTGTTCATTAACAAGTACCCACGTGATGACTTGATATCACAATATCATGACCTGTGAGAACTGGTAATCAGTCAACGCACGTGCTAGTCTTAAGGTATCATCATCACCCTAAGCTTCTATGATGATACAACGACCAGGGACCTTTTAAGAATGAAGCTTCAAATAAATCATAGGCTCTCACATTCAAGTCACGTACTTGATGTCCTATGGAAGAGAACACTCTAAGGGTATTTATTATGTTACAATTAAACTATCACATAGAAAAAAATCACAATAAAAGAACTTGCCATTAATTGTAAAAAGAAACATTTGGTACACAATTCATCATATGAATAAACAATAAACAGCCAACAGAATATATGTTTACATGCAACCCACAAAACTCTCACTAGAGTTGATCATTTAGGTATCGTATACCCATTGATCTAGTATGACCATCAAGCTTTCTCTGCGCGAGAGGCTTTGTCAGTGGATCCGCAATATTCTCCTCAGTCGGCACTCTACAAATGTTCACATCTCCCCGTTCGACAATTTCACGAATAAGATGGAACCGCCGAAGTATGTGCTTGGAGCGCTGATGGGATCTAGGTTCCTTAGATTGTGCAATTGCACCATTGTTATCACAGTAGAGAACTACGGGACCAACAATGCTAGGAACTACATCAAGCTCGCCGATGAATTTCCTAATCCATACAGCCTCCTTCGCTGCGTTAGCTGCAGCGATATACTCGGCCTCTGTTGTAGAATCAGCAACTGTCTCTTGCTTGGAACTCTTCCAGCTCACAGCTCCTCCGTTAAGGCAAAACATAAAACCTGACTGAGACTTTGAGTCGTCTCTATCAGTTTGGAAGCTAGCATCTGTGTAACCACTTACAACGAGCTCTTCCTCTCCACCATACACCAAGAACATATCCTTAGTCCTTCTCAAGTACTTCAGGATATTCTTGACTGCAATCCAGTGACATTCACCGGGGTCTGACTGATACCTGTTAGTCATGCTTAAAGAAAAGGAGACATCGGGTCGAGTACATAACATTGCATACATGATTGATCCAATTGCCGAAGCATATGGAATCAAATTCATGCGGTCCTTATCTTCACAAGATTTTGGACACCGGTCCTTAGAGAGATTCACACCATGAGACATGGGTAAAAATCCTTTCTTGGACTCAAGCATGTTGAACCTCTTCAACACCTTCTCAATGTATGTACTATGGGTCAAACCCAGCAACTTCTTTGATCTATCTCTATTGATCTTAATACCGAGTATGTAAGTCGCTTCACCCAAGTCCTTTATAGAAAAGCAGTTCCCTAGGTTGTTCTTAACAACTTTCAGGGTAGGAATGTCATTCCCAATCAAAAGTATGTCATCTACATACAATATCAGGAAGACAACAATGCTCCCACTGATTCGCTTGTAAACACAAGGCCCATCTTCATTCTTGATGAAACCAAACTCTTTGATTTTCTCATCAAAATGAAGATTCCAACTTCGAGAGGCCTGTTTCAGTCCATAGATGGACTTGTTCAGCTTTCATATTTTAGTGGCTTCATTTGGGGATACAAAACCCTCGGGTTGTGTCATGTACACTTCCTCTAGGAGGTTTCCATTAAGGAAAGCCATTTTGACATCCATCTGCCAGATCTCGTAGTCATAATACGTAGCAATAGCAAGCAATATCCTTATGGACTTTACCATAGCAATAGGGGAAAAAGTCTCATCATAGTCAATACCATGAATTTGCTTGAAACCCTTAGCCACCAGTCGCCCTTTGAATGTCTGTACATTCCCATCCATATCGGTCTTCTTCTTGAAGACCCATTTGCACCCTATGGGTCGTACCCCTTCATGTGGTTCCACCAAGTTCCAAACTTGGTTTGCATACATGGAGTCCATCTCGGATTTCATAGCCTCAAGCCATTTGTCGGAGTCCGGTCCATTCATAGCCTCTTGGTAGGTTGTTGGTTCATCATCATGATCCATACGCAACACATTACCTATTTGAGACATGAGAAATCCATATCTCTCAGGCTCAAACCTCGGTCTACCAGATCTACGTAGGACTTGTGTTTCTTGAGCAGGTTCTCTAGCTACAACATCTTGTAGTCCTCTCTCAGAATCCAATTCCGGTAAATTCACTACTTGTGGTTCTTGAACTTCTTCAAGTTCTACCTTTTCAGTCATTCTTGATAAGAACTCTTTCTCCAAGAAGATGTCAGTCCTTGCGACAAACACTTTGCCCTCGGACGGTAGGTAAAAGTAATACCCTTTCGTTTCCTTAGGATATCCCACCAGATAACATTTATCTGATTTGGGTTCCAGCTTGTCAGGCATTTGACGTCGCACGTATGCCTCACAGCCCCAAATTTTAATGAACGACATACTAGGATGCTTCCCAGTCCATATCTCATATGGTGTCTTCAGAACCGTTTTCGTTGGAGCGCGATTCAGTGTCATTGTAGCAGTTTCTAAAGCAAAACCACAAAAGGAAACAGGCAAGTCTGCATGACTCATCATCGAACGTACCATGTCTAATAAAGTACGATTTCTCCTCTCAGACACACCATTATGTTGTGGTGTTCTAGGTGGAGTGAGCTGTGATACAATACCACACTCTTTCAGATGATCACGGAACTCATGACTCAGGTATTCGCCACCTCGATCGGATCGGAGTGCTTTAACCCTTTTACCCAACTGGTTTTCTACTTCATTCTTGAACTCTTTGAACTTTTTAAAGGTATCGGATTTGCACTTCATAAGATACACATATCCGTATCTACTGAAATCATCAATAAATGTAACGAAGTAGAAATACCCACCTCTAGCCATGGAACTCATGGGTCCGCATACATCACTATGTACAACACCCAAGAGATCCTCAACCCTCTCAGTATAACCAGTGAAAGGGGTCTTAGTCATCTTGCCTAACAAATAAGATTCGCATCGCTCAAATGATTCATAATCAAATGGGTCCAAAAGTCCATCTTTATGGAGCTTGGATATGCGCTTCTCATTTATATGGCCCAAACCACAATGCCAGAGATATGTAGGGTTTGAGTCATTTGTTCTTAGTCTTTTATTATTTTCTACATTATAGATCTGATGGTCCAAGGTCAAAATATAAAGACCATTAAACAATTTGGCTACAGTATAACAAACATCATTCTTAAATATAGAACAACAGTTGTTCTTAATAATAAAAGAAAATTCAATCATGTCCAAGCATGAAATGGATATAATGTTTCTAGTTATTGCCGGAACAAAATAACAGTTATCTAGTTCTATTACAAGCCCACTGGGCAAAGAAAGACGGTAAACCCCTACGGCCACAGCAGCAACTCTTGCTCCATTGCCGACACAAATGCCCACCTCCCCTTTACTCAACAATCTTCTCCTTCCCAGCTCCTGCACATTTGTGCAAATGTGAGAACCACATCCGGTATCTAATACCCAAGATGAGGGAGCAGAAAGCTTTATCTCTATAACGTAAATACTTAAAGCAGAGGTCATACCTCCCTTCATTTTTTGCAGACCCTCAATGTACGAAGGACAGTTCCTCCTCCAATGACCAGCCTTGCCACAGTGGTTGCATTTCCCCTCCTTCACCGTGCTCTTCTTCTTCATCAGTGCAGAAGACTTGGGCTCAAGATATGACTTAGGTCCCACCTTCGTCTTCTTGAAGCCCTTGGCCTTGCCATTTCCCTTATGCACCATCAGTATGGGGCTGGCAGGCTTGGCCTTCTTCATATTGATCTCGGCAGTTCTCAACATGCCTAGGAGCTCGGGCAGTGTCTTGTCTATCTCATTCATGTTGTAGTTCAAGACAAACTGCTCGTAACTGTCCGGCAACGATTGCAGGATCAGATCTGTAGCCAACTATTGACCCAGAGGAAAACCCAGTCGTTCAAGGTTCTCTATATACCCAATCATCTTGAGTACGTGAGTCCCTACTGAGTCTCAAACTCCCATCTTGCACTAAAACAATGCTTTGGTGACGTCAAACCTCTCTTGACGAGCTTGCCCTTGAAACATTTTCTTGAGATGCTCGTCAATCTCCTTGCACGCCATGTTCTCATGTTGCTTCTGAAGCTCAGAGTCCATGGTGGCAAGCATAAGGCATTCGACGTCCAAGGCGTCATCAGTATACTTCTTATAAGTATCTTTATCAGCACGGGAAGAATTCCCGGTCGGCACCTCGGGGGCTTCTTCTTCCAAGACGTAGAGCTTTCGCTCTTGCCAGAGAACAATTCTGAGGTTCCTGTACCAGTCCATGTAATTAGTCCCGCTGAGCTTATCCTTCTCAAGTATGGCTCTCAAAGACAGAGTGGAGTGTGAACCACTTGCCATGGAATTCTACAAGAATTCATGCAGAATAAATCAGTACCAAAATTTCAAAATACAATTATTTTCTTAATTTGGACTTCAATTAAAAAACTCCCACTATTTTATTCAAAATAATAGCCCTCACTATAAATTCGGAGAGTTCATGCGAGCTATTCTCTTAGTGGACAAGATCCGTATTTCACCAACACTATGAGTCAGCTTTGGCTTTCCTCTCACAATGCAGTTATTTAGGTAGGCAATGCTTGCCAATTGCATCCTCATGCAATTCTTGTATGGTTGGTGAATAACTCCTTATTCGCATCCATCATGTGGTGCATGTCAACCCCATGCCTCTAGGCACTCAACTTTTGAGGTCACCTAGTTAAGTTAGACCCGATGTCGACAGTGGGATATCACAATTATCCGCTCGCACCCTTACTAAGATAGATTAATGCACCTTACTTTGGCAAGCCCACACTTCATCGATCGAGGCAGGAAGAGTGTCATCCATCGGAAGGCATCCGAACACTTAATATTAAAGGAAGGGATTTTGATTATGGGTTAACCATTAACCATGATCAACATTTGATCAATGTGCACATCCACAGAAAAACAATTTCTAAAATCCACATGCATCCCTTATGTGCACAACCTGACACTATCAACATTTGATAGAAGAGAAGGGCTAAATCTGAACATCCGGACTCTTCCAAATCTCCAGATTTACATGCATTGGACAAAAGAAAAGACAACTCAACTTAAAATAGTAGACAAGCTCGTATCTCATTGTTGGATGCAAAATCCAAAACAATACACTTGTTCACTAACCATTCGAGGGACGGTTACTGCTAAGGAGACGACAATTTCTAACAATTAGAAATTATCACAAAATCCCAGACGTTCCTGGCCGGGTTCCAAGGGGCAGAGCCCCTAACCTATGTGTTGGTACCCTAGTTTGATTTGAGTTCAGTCCTCTCCTTTGTGCTCCTTGACCCAAGAAATATCTATGGTCAATGGTTAGGAGTCTAGCTGTAGAGTCCTCGCTTTTCCAAATTGAGAATTTGGTTAAGTAGGTTTTTCGTTCGACCATAGTCGAACGCCGTTCGACTATCGTCTATCGGCTGATCGACGATCGTCTATCAGTTGGTCGACGCTTTGTCTGCGCTGATAGTTCGACTATCGGTTGATAGGTCGACTATCGTTTCTGCGCTGATAGTTCGACTATCTGTTGATAGGTCGACTATCTGTTCTGCGCTGGTAGTTCGACTATCTGTTGATAGGTCGACTATCTGTTCTGCGCTGGTAGTTCGACTATCTGTTGATAGGTCGACTATCTGTTCTGCGCTGGTAGTTCGACTATCTGTTGATAGGTCGACTATCTGTTCTGCGCTGGTAGTTCGACTATCTTTTGATAGATCGACTATCTGTTTTCTGAGGTAGGTCGACTATCTGCTTGATAGTTCGACTATCTCTGTGCGCTTGATAGCTCGACTATCTGTCCTAGATAGATCGACTATCTGATAGTTCGACTATCTGTCCTGATAGTTCGACTATCTGTTTTCTGAGGTAGGTCGACTATCTGCTTGATAGTTCGACTATCTCTGTGCGCTTGATAGCTCGACTATCTGTCCTAGATAGATCGACTATCTGATAGTTCGACTATCTGTCCTGATAGTTCGACTATCTGCTGCGGTAGCTCGACTATCTATTTGATAGCTCGACTATCTGGATCGTTCGACTATCTGCCCGATAGTTCGACGATCTCCTGGCGTCGTTCGACGATCTTCGAAGGTCGTTCGACGTTTTCTGTCTGCCTTTGTATTTTGTATTTATTTATTATATTTAATTGTTTAATACATTTTCTGGCACTCTATTTTAAGCTGTATGATAAAGTTTCCAGGCTTTATTTGCTCCATTCTTATTGCCTGAGTTAAAATCTTTTAAGATAAAGTTGTTTGTCTTATTAGCTGTCATTTTAATTTACTTTATCTGCTGACAGCCCTTTATAGCCGTTAGACTGAAAAGTCTTCTTTTGCTATAAAGAGATTGTTTTCTGATGTGACTTTATTTAGTCTATCTGTTTATTTGATTTAAGCCTGCAGCTTCTTAGAAAGAGGTTTATTCCTTTTTATAGAATGTTTTGCTGCAGAGATATTTCTGTCTTCTTGATATTTACAGCCCAGGTCTCAAGGCTCAGAAGAAGACAAATTAATTCAAATGGAAGAGAGCCGTTGCTTGCTGATGATTATATAAAGAACCCTTTGCAGAAGGATTCAAGCTAGTTAACAGGAGTTAATAGAAGCTAGTGTTACACACATATTCAAAAGCACTCAAGCCTTCATCAAGCTCAAGCTTCCTGCTCAGCAAACTCCATCTAACTGAGAAGTGTTAAGATCTTCATCTCTTCTTCACCTGAGTTCTCCTGCTTTCAGGAAGTTCAACTCAGAGTTTCTTTGAAGAAGAAGAAGAAGAAGATTGCTGCTTGAAGACTATTTCTTTTTATTGTTTACTTTCTTCCTGTAGCTCTTTCCTTCAGAACTTTCTGAAGAGTTTTCTCTGCACTGAAGCAAGACTTCACCTGGACATTCTTGAGCCAGGGGGAGCCTTGATTCTTTAGAGCATTCTAGCTCAGTGCAAGCTTTTTGTGCTTCTCTAATCTATTGTAAAATAGAGAAGACATCTTAACCTTCTTCCCCCTCCTGTACAGGGTTATTACTCCCTTCAAAAGTATCCCTTGGTGGCAGGGCACCTGATCAAAAACCTGTGCTTGGTTTTTAGACACCTGATCAAAAGTCTAAAGGGTCTCTGGATCTACCTGAAGAAGATCCTGTTGGTGGCAGGGCACCTGATCAAAAACCTGAGTGGATTCCTACCGTGTGGGTAGAAGAGTGGACGTACCCAAGTTGTTTGGGGAACCACTATAAATTTCCTTGTGTCGTCTGGATTCAACTGTTTAATTCCTGTACTGTGGCTGTGAATAGATATAACTAGGTTGCTAGTTGCTGTTTAGGTTTTCCAAGCTTTAACTGTAATTACAGTTAGCTTGTGTTTGTACACAACACTTGTGTTAGGCTTTAAGGTTAAACCAATATCTATAATCTCTTCATTCCGCACTTCACTCCAAGGGAGTTGGGTAGACAGTTAAGTTTTGTATTGTGCAAAATTTGATTACTCTATTCACCCCCCCTCTAGAGTAGTATCAATCCCTTCACTTTCAATTGGTATCAGAGGGAGGTTGACTGACTGTATAGGCTAACACCTAAGTCACAAGATCCTGATAGATACCAAGAGCCTATAGATATTCACTATCATGGCCCAGTCTAAGGATTATTCTAGCACCAGACCTCCAGCATGCAACTTAGCAAAGTTTGGCATCTGGAAGGCAAGGATCAAACTTTATATGAACTCTATTGATGAGAGTATTTTTGCTTCTATTTTGTCAGGTCCCCCAAGAGCACCTGCTGCTGCCACTACCTCATCATCTGATATGAGTGCAGTGCCTCCTCCAGATTATAATGATGAGTACAAGAAGGCCAAAATTGCTGATGCCAAAGCAATGAATATACTGGCTCAGACTATGTCTGATGAGGTGTTCCAGAAGGTGGCCGACTGCTCCTCAGCTAAGGCCATGTGGGACACACTGAACCAGATTGTAGCTGGTTCAGCTGATGAAAGGAAGGACAGGAGGTCCAACCTTATCTCACAGTATGAGAACTTCAAGAAGACTGATGCTGAATCAGTTGAAGCGATGTACACCAGGCTCAGCTCAATCATCAATGAGCTGAGGACCCTGGACAAGGACATATCATTGACAGAGGTCAATGATAAGATTCTTATGTGCTTCCCTAGCACATGGGATCTAAGAATCTGGCCCATCAAAGAGGCCAGAAGTACAAATGAGATCTCAACTGAAGCCCTTCTCGGCAAGCTCAAATCTTTTGAGCAAGTGCTGAAGACAAGGGAAGCTGAAGCAGAAGCCAAGACCCCCACTCCAACAAGAAAAGAGCAATCTCTAGCTCTTAAAGCTGCTGAAGCCTCAGAAGGCAGCCAATCAAATGAGGAGCTCATGGCATTGTTTGCCAAGAGATTTCTCAAAATGGGGAGAAAAGAGTTCAGAAGAAAATATTCAAAGTATGAAGAAAAGCCAAGGTATGATCGTACTCCAACTAAAGAAATTATTTGTTATGGGTGCAGGAAGCCTGGACACATCTTGCCAGAGTGTCCAGAGGAGAAAAACAAAGAAAAGAGAAAAGATAAAGAACAACACAGGAAGCACTCCAAGCCATCCTCCTACAAAAACAAGAAGAAGGAGAGAGGTTTCATTGCTGAAACCTAGAGTGATTCTGATGAAGAATCCTCATCCTCAAGCTCTAGTGAGGATGAAGAAGAAAAGAAGGCAAAAGAAGTTTGCCTCATGGCAATAGATGCCTGCAGCAACCACTCTGCTGCAGAGAGTTCTGACTCAGATGAAGAAATGCCTACTGAAGATGAGGTACTTTCATCTTATGATTTTACTTCAGAAGAGTTTAAGTTAGATTTTAAATCTCTATGTTTAGATTTAATTAGTTCAGAAAAAGAGATAAAAGAACTTAGAAATAGGCTAGCTGACTCTGAATCAATAGCCTCTGAAAATGTTAGGTTAAAGGAAGAACTCACTACTTGTAGTGAAGAAATCAAATTTCTTAAAATGGAATTAGCTAAGTCTAAGAGACTAGAAGAGTCACTTAATGGTAGAAGCCTTAAGCTGTTAGAAATTACCAGCATGACTAACACTAGGTCAGGTAATGATAAATTAGGCTTAGGAGCTTCTCCCAGTGAACCCCCAGTCTTGCTTAAAAATAATCTTTCAACTCCAGTGAACTTCATTTCAGCTAGTGGAAAGAAGAACACTGAGCAAGTAAACCTTGTAAATAAAACATTAAATAAGGCTAAGAGAGAAAAGAGAAAGAAGTTTTTCAAAGAAATGCAAAGAGCGTCGAACGCCGCTCGACGATCGGATGCTCCATGGTCGAACGAAGCTCGACGATCTGAGCGCCCATCGTCGAACGTCGATCGACGATTTCAACATGATTTTCAAAATCATAATCCATTCCATAGAAACCTAAATGAAAATAGAAACCCTAGGTTTGTTGACCCATCATCTGCATGGAGAATCCCACCTAGGAGATCTCACCCACTAGGTTATCACCCTCAGCCTGCATTTTCTTATATCTCCAGTTTTTCTTATGTGAAAAACAAGGGACCCAAGGTTACCTGGGTCCACTCTGTCTAAATAGTTGTTTTGCAGGTGAAGGCCTATCCAATCACTCAAAATAAGTGGTATTTGGATAGTGGATGCTCTAAGCATATGACAGGAAACAAAGAGCTACTGTCAAAGTACAAAGCTAAGCTCGGCCCAAAGGTTATCTTTGGAGACTCCAGCTGTGGTCAGACAGAAGGATATGGCAAGATCACCATTGGAGCAGTTACATTCAAGAAAGTTGCTTATGTCAATGGACTGAAGCATAACCTGATTTCAGTCAGCCAGCTATGTGATGCTGGCTACCAGGTTTCTTTTTCTAACTCCTCTTGCAATATTACTTTAAATAATAATGTTGTTTTAATAGGTAATAGAATAGGCAATATATATTTAGTAGATTTTAATTCATCTCATTCTGAAATCTGCCTGTTTAATGAATTAACCCTTAATAATAATTCTTTATGGCATAAAAGGCTTAGTCATGTAAACCTCAAGAACATATCTAGGTTATCTAAGCACAACCTTGTTAGAGGTTTACCTTCTTGCCCCTACAAGAAGGAGAGCCTATGCAAGGCTTGTCAGCTAGGCAAGCAAACCAAGAATTCATTTAAATCTGTTAATAAAAGTGATTCTCCTAGAATCCTGTATTTATTACATTTGGACCTTTTTGGCCCAATAAATGTACAGAGTCTAGGAGGGAAGTATTACACATTAGTAATTGTAGATGACTTCTCTAGGTTCAGTTGGGTTTTCTTTTTGAGAACTAAGTCTGATAACTTCAAAGCCCTTACAGACTTTCTACTTTGTGTGCAGACTGAGTACTCTACTCATGTGGCCTTGATCAGAAGTGATCATGGTACTGAGTTTGACTCTCTTCTCATGCAAGAATTCTGTGAGAGAGAACGTATCAAACATAGCTTCTCAGCTCCTAGAACTCCCCAACAAAATGGGGTAGTTGAAAGGAAGAATAGAACACTAATTGAAGCTGCTAGTACATTGTTGGCAGATGCTAACATGCCTCTATCCTATTGGGCAGAAGCTGTTAGTACAGCTAACTATGTCTTGAATAGAAGTTTGATACACAAACTTAAGTGTAAAACTCCTTATGAGTTGCTTAAAGGAAAGAAACCAAAAATTAATTACTTTAGAGTTTTTGGTTGTACTATTTATATTCATAAAAATAATAAAGAATATATTAGAAAATTTGAAGCAAAAGCTTCAATGGGAATCATGCTTGGATATTCCCAAGTAAGCAAAGCTTATAGGGTTTATAACAAATCAACCTGTAAGATAGAGGAATCTGTGCATGTGACTTTTGATGAGTCTCAGATGTTTTACAAGGAGAAAGAAAATTCTCCTTCCTCTAGTTCTTTGCAGGTACATGATGCCCCTAAAGAAATTCTTCAACTATCAACTCTTCAGATCACTGAATCAGACAGTGATGAAGACATTGCTGAAGCTGTTGAAGCTGTTGTTGTTCCACCAACAGTAGATCAAATTCCTCCTGAGGAATTAATCCCAACTGTTGCTGAAGATCACATCCCACCTGCTGATATTGTCACACTTAGAGATCATCCCACATCTCAAGTGATTGGAGACATATCAGCTGGTGTGCAAACAAGACATCAATTAAGACAGGATGTGATGCATGCTTGTTTCCTCTCACAGGTTGAGCCCCTCACCTTTAAAGATGCAGAGCTAGATCCCCACTGGATCATTGCAATGCAAGAGGAGCTCAATCAGTTTGAGAGATGTAAAGTTTGGACTTTGGTTCCAAGACCTAAAGGCCAACTGATCATAGGCACCAAGTGGGTGTATAGAAACAAGTTAGATGCAAATGGAATAATAGTAAGGAATAAAGCTAGGCTTGTAGCTCAGGGCTACAGACAGGAGGAAGGTATAGACTATGACCAAACCTTTGCTCCTGTTGCAAGGCTAGAAGCAATAAGGATCTTCTTGGCCTATGCAGCCTACATGAAGTTTAAGGTGTTCCAAATGGATGTCAAAAGTGCATTCCTAAATGGTGAGCTTAAGGAAGAGGTGTTTGTTGAACAACCACCAGGGTTTGTTTCTTCAACTCAGCCTTCTCATGTTTTTAAGTTGCAGAAAGCTCTTTATGGACTAAAGCAAGCTCCTAGGGCCTGGTATGAGACCTTAGCTAGTTTCCTGTTAGAGCACAACTTCACTAGGGGAGTAGTTGATAGAACCCTTTTCGTCAAGCATCACAAGGACACAATCCTGTTAGTTCAGGTGTATGTAGATGATATTATCTTTGGCTCCACTGATCCCAAACTTTGCAAAAAGTTTTCCAACTTGATGCACTCTAAGTTTGAGATGAGTAGCATGGGTGTGCTGTCTTACTTCCTTGGTCTCCAAGTTAAGCAAGATGCTGATGGTATCTTCATCTCCCAATCCAAATATGCCAAGGAATTGGTAAAGAAATTTGGGATGGCTGATGCTTCAGCAATGCCTACACCCATGGCTACTAATGTAGTTATTGATTCTGATGATCACGGCAAGCCAGTTGATCAAAAGAATTATAGGGCCATTGTTGGTTCCCTATTATATCTAACTGCAAGTAGGCCAGATATAATGTTTGCTACATGCCTTTGTGCTAGATTCCAGGTCAACCCCAAGGAATCTCATCTGATTCTTCTAAAGAGAATCCTGAGATACCTGAAAGGATGTCCAAATCTAGGACTGTGGTACCCAGCTGAGTCAGAGTTTGAATTAATTGGATATTCTGATTCTGACTATGCTGGTTGCAGAGTTGACAGGAAGAGCACCTCAGGAACTTGCCAGTTCCTGGGAGAGAGATTGGTCTCTTGGTTCTGTAAGAAGCAGGCTTCTGTCTCAACTTCAACTGCAGAGGCTGAATATATAGCTGCTGCTAGTTGTTGTTCACAGATCCTGTGGATTCAAAACCAGCTTGTGGATTATGGTTACTCACACAAGAACACCAAGATCATGTGTGATAGTACCAGTGCTATTTCAATTGCACAAAATCCAGTGCACCACTCTAGAACGAAGCACATTGAGATTAGGCACCATTTCCTGAGAGATTGTGTGGAAAAGAACAAGATCTGTCTTGAGTTCATATCCACTGAGTTTCAGAGAGGTGATATATTCACCAAGCCTTTAGATGAACAGAAGCATCTGTTCTTTTTAGTCCAACTAGGCATGATCAATGGACGAGACTAAGTGTGACGATATCTGCCTATGTTGAGGTCTGCTTGAAGATCGTCGAACGATGATCGAAGATCGTCGAACGGATTGAGCCTATCGTCGACCTCTGGTTAATGATAGCTTATCTGTTTGAAGATCGTCGATCGACGTTCGACCATCGTCGAACAGACTGAGCTTATCGTCGATCTCTACTCGACGACAGCTTGGTGCTTGTGAAGCCAGAATTAGCCGAACGATGGTTCAACTATTCTGCTTCTGAGCCGATCGTCGAACGGCCGTTCGACTATCGGTTCAAGATCTTTTTAATAGATCGACTATTTCCGGTCCAATATAAAGCCGATAGTCGACCTAGGTTAAAAGATCGTGTGCTTTATCGTCGACGGAGCGTGCCCTTTCGCATTCTGCTTTCCCGCTTGCGATTTTCTGGCGCTTCGTCTTTCTCGTTCCCTCTCCAGCTTTCTCGTGTTTTCTCCGGCGAATCCATGGCGATTTCTCCAGCTGTTCTAGCCGTAGTAAAGTTTGACGCCGGATTCAGTGTAGATTTCGAAGCTTTCAGCAGTTGCGATGCCGGAATCGTGGAAGTTCTCCAGCTCTGCAGGGATCAAGGTCTAGAGAAGCTGATGTCTGAAAGAATCAAGATCAACATCCCAGAGATAAAAGAATGGGCGTTCACGTCGTCTTCCACAGACGAATCGATGATCGGTACCATCGGCGGAGTAGAAGTTATCCTGACTCCGGCCGTTCTTTCTGATGTTTTTGGTTTGGTTATTGGTGATGAAGATTATGAGCAAGACGCTCAGGAGTTCGGAAGGATGCTCGTCGAGCTGGGACATGCTGAAGGCATTCCCTCCAAGTTGCTCAAGGTAAATTTCCCTTTCAAGATCAAGTTCCTCGCTGAGGTAGTCGGAAAAGTGCTCCTAGGGAAGCATTCTGCCCATGATAACATAACAAGACAGCAATTCGCACTTATGTGTGCAATTGTTAATCGAAAGAGAATCGATTGGGCAGCTGTTCTGTTTGATTTAATCAGGAAGAAGACAGGAAAGAAGGAAGTCACCCTGGGAAGGGTTATTGGAATTTTTCTTAAGGAGAAATTCCCCCAGCTGCTGAGTTCTGCCGCAACTACCATCAATGCCAGCAAGAAGATGGATCCCCATCTGTTCTCAAAGTGGAAGAGGACGTTCGTGAAATCTGCTCCAGCACAATCTGAGGACACTAGGACTGCATCAGTCGCTCCTCAACCTATTGAAGCTGGCTCAGCTATCCCTTCCTCCTCCTCTGTTTTGCCGTCTACCTCAGTTGAAGTACCATCAACTTCTGCTGAGGTACGACCCTCTTCTTCTGCTGCACCTGAAACAACCGTGGTTGTTCCTCTGTCTCCTCCAGCCTCTCCTCTACCTGCATATCTGGCTAGGATATCTGCTCCTAGCTTCGATTTGTTAGGATCAGAGAGAATTCTTACTCCTCATGCATCTCCCGTTAATTCCCCAGTTCATTCCCCATCCCCTGCTCCCTCTCCTGCTGTATCTCCAGTTCGATCCCCTGTCCCCATTATTTCTCACCCCAGCATCCCTACCATCTCTGCTGCTGATCCATCCACCTCTCATCCATCTTCTTTTGATATCTCTCCAGAGATTATCATCCGCATCGTGGAGCTGATTACCCCGTCAATCAAAACCATGATTGACGAGGCAATCGCTCCCCTTGCTGCCTCCATTGACCGTCTTACTGCCTCCATCCAATCCATTTCTAAATCAGCTGAGCCATCTTCCTCTAGGAGCCTGGTTTCAGTAGCTACTGAAATCAGGCAGGGGGAGATGTTCAATGAAGATGTCTCAGACCTTCCTGCCTCTACTCCAGCTGAAATAGAAATAGCTCCAGATGTTGTCTTGTCTGCCCAGCCAGAATCTGCTCAAGTTGAGCCAGAAGAAGTTCCAGATGTTGTTATGACTGATCAGGAAGAGACAGCTCCTGCTGAGGAAGAGATTGTTCCAGCTGAGAAAGTGGTAACTCCAGCTGAGGAAGTGGTTGTTCCAGCTGAGGAAGTGGTTGCTCCAGCTGAGGAAGAAATTGCTCCAGCTAAGGAAGAGATTGCTCCAGTTAAGCAAGTTGTAGCTCCAGTTTTGACTGAGAAAGAAATATCAGATGGAATCCTGCTATCAGAAATTGCAGTGAAAGTATGCTTAGAAGATCTAACCTCTCCTATGATTGCCAGATTCCTGGAAGGAATCATAACTAAATATCTGAATGACTGCTGGGAGATGGCTAAATATGAAGGTAATTCCCTAATCCGGTTTATTGATGAGTCAATTTTCTTGCTTGCTGGTGAATACCTTGAAGGAATGATTCAAGCTTATTTAGCAGATCTGTGTTCTTGATTCTACAGATATTATTAAAGAAGATTTAACTGCCCAAAAAATAGCAGTTGTGTCTGTGGCTGCTCCAAGTGATTCTGATACTCAATTAGATCCAGAATTGGATGTGTTTTTAGATGATAAAGAGGATGAAAATCAAGAGGAAATCAAAGTTGATTCTCCTGTTTTAAGTTTGGAAGAAATTCAAGCAAGGGCTGCTTGGGAATTAAGAGTTCAATCTCTAAAAGAGAAAGAGAAAGAGTTGCAATTTGAGAAGTCATCCATCTGGGATGACTCTCCTGGTTTAGATTTAGACTCCCTTCTGGCTATGGATGCCCTGGAAGAAGAAAGGGAGAAATCTGTTTCAAAGCTTAAAGAAAAGGCTGTCTCAGAAGCCTATGATCCCTATGAGAACCCTCCATCATCCCATTCTGATGATGATGATGATTCAGATGTTTCTGAAAAGTCAAAGAAAAGGAAATCTGCTACAAAGAAAAGAAAAGCTGCTCCTCCTCCACCTCCAAACAAGGATAATGACATTCCCTACTATATTCTGAAGGGCATTGACCCCAAATCAAAAGATTTTAAGCATTGGATGTGGTTTTCGAAAAATCAGTAAAAAGAAAGGAAGAGAACTAAGAGGTATGACAGTCCAGTCTCCAGATGGACTCCCAAAGGTCCTCCTCCACCTCCAGGTGCAGGAGCCTCTGGGAATCTACCTGCTATTCAATCTGCCGCCTATGGAAAATCTGCGTCTGCTCAGCCCCAACCTAGACAAGGTCATCAAAGTTCTCAAGGCAGATCATCTTATGGTTCTCAAAGACCAATGAAGGAGGTTGTGGCCCAAAGACCAACCTTTTCCCCACCTCCTTCTCCAGTTCAATCTGAGAAAAGTGTTTCGAAAGGTAAATAGTTTACAGTGTTTTAAAAACCTTCTAGCAAGTCCCTTGTGCTAAGTTTATTCTTATGTATTATCTAGATAAAATAGCTGATGCTGCTTCTCCAGAGCCCATAAATGAAAATCCTGAGCTCGATCCTAATTTTAGGATGGCTCGCTTTCAAGAGCTTGTAGGAGCAGCCCAAATAAGAAAAGCAAGAGCCGAAGGCAAAGATACAACTGGCTTTACTACGATGTCAGCATATAGAAAGAAAGAATTTGAAAAATTCCAAGTCAATCCTGAGATATTTGATCCAGCAAAGTACATGGAAAAACATCCTGAAGCTGTTGTCCCCAGAGCTACAGAACTAAAGATCATTGGGGCTCAGGATCTGAAGATGTCAAAGAAGGAATCAGATGACCCGCTTAGAAAAATTTCTTTTGTCTCTAGTTCTTCGGATCCATTACCTGACCCTAAAGATTCTTAATAGTTTGATTAACTGCTGTGATATATTTGATTATTTGTTTATCTGATTGATAATCTGTCAGTTTATTGTTAACTATTTGCTGAATTTAATTTTAGTATTCTTTTGATAGCTGCTTTAGTTTTTGAGAGACTTAACTCAAATAGGGGGAGATTGTTGGTACCCTAGTTTGATTTGAGTTCAGTCCTCTCCTTTGTGCTCCTTGACCCAAGAAATATCTATGGTCAATGGTTAGGAGTCTAGCTGTAGAGTCCTCGCTTTTCCAAATTGAGAATTTGGTTAGGTAGGTTTTTCGTTCGACCATAGTCGAACGCCGTTCGACTATCGTCTATCGGCTGATCGACGATCGTCTATCAGTTGGTCGACGCTTTGTCTGCGCTGATAGTTCGACTATCGGTTGATAGGTCGACTATCGTTTCTGCGCTGATAGTTCGACTATCTGTTGATAGGTCGACTATCTGTTCTGCGCTGGTAGTTCGACTATCTGTTGATAGGTCGACTATCTGTTCTGCGCTGGTAGTTCGACTATCTGTTGATAGGTCGACTATCTGTTCTGCGCTGGTAGTTCGACTATCTGTTGATAGGTCGACTATCTGTTCTGCGCTGGTAGTTCGACTATCTTTTGATAGATCGACTATCTGTTTTCTGAGGTAGGTCGACTATCTGCTTGATAGTTCGACTATCTCTGTGCGCTTGATAGCTCGACTATCTGTCCTAGATAGATCGACTATCTGATAGTTCGACTATCTGTCCTGATAGTTCGACTATCTGTTTTCTGAGGTAGGTCGACTATCTGCTTGATAGTTCGACTATCTCTGTGCGCTTGATAGCTCGACTATCTGTCCTAGATAGATCGACTATCTGATAGTTCGACTATCTGTCCTGATAGTTCGACTATCTGCTGCGGTAGCTCGACTATCTATTTGATAGCTCGACTATCTGGATCGTTCGACTATCTGCCCGATAGTTCGACGATCTCCTGGCGTCGTTCGACGATCTTCGAAGGTCGTTCGACGTTTTCTGTCTGCCTTTGTATTTTGTATTTATTTATTATATTTAATTGTTTAATACATTTTCTGGCACTCTATTTTAAGCTGTATGATAAAGTTTCCAGGCTTTATTTGCTCCATTCTTATTGCCTGAGTTAAAATCTTTTAAGATAAAGTTGTTTGTCTTATTAGCTGTCATTTTAATTTACTTTATCTGCTGACAGCCCTTTATAGCCGTTAGACTGAAAAGTCTTCTTTTGCTATAAAGAGATTGTTTTCTGATGTGACTTTATTTAGTCTATCTGTTTATTTGATTTAAGCCTGCAGCTTCTTAGAAAGAGGTTTATTCCTTTTTATAGAATGTTTTGCTGCAGAGATATTTCTGTCTTCTTGATATTTACAGCCCAGGTCTCAAGGCTCAGAAGAAGACAAATTAATTCAAATGGAAGAGAGCCGTTGCTTGCTGATGATTATATAAAGAACCCTTTGCAGAAGGATTCAAGCTAGTTAACAGGAGTTAATAGAAGCTAGTGTTACACACATATTCAAAAGCACTCAAGCCTTCATCAAGCTCAAGCTTCCTGCTCAGCAAACTCCATCTAACTGAGAAGTGTTAAGATCTTCATCTCTTCTTCACCTGAGTTCTCCTGCTTTCAGGAAGTTCAACTCAGAGTTTCTTTGAAGAAGAAGAAGAAGAAGATTGCTGCTTGAAGACTGTTTCTTTTTATTTTTTACTTTCTTCCTGTAGCTCTTTCCTTCAGAACTTTCTGAAGAGTTTTCTCTGCACTGAAGCAAGACTTCACCTGGACATTCTTGAGCCAGGGGGAGCCTTGATTCTTTAGAGCATTCTAGCTCAGTGCAAGCTTTTTGTGCTTCTCTAATCTATTGTAAAATAGAGAAGACATCTTAACCTTCTTCCCCCTCCTGTACAGGGTTATTACTCTCTTCAAAAGTATCCCTTGGTGGCAGGGCACCTGATCAAAAACCTGTGCTTGGTTTTTAGACACCTGATCAAAAGTCTAAAGGGTCTCTGGATCTACCTGAAGAAGATCCTGTTGGTGGCAGGGCACCTGATCAAAAACCTGAGTGGATTCCTACCGTGTGGGTAGAAGAGTGGACGTACCCAAGTTGTTTGGGGAACCACTATAAATTTCCTTGTGTTGTCTGGATTCAACTGTTTAATTCCTGTACTGTGGCTGTGAATAGATATAACTAGGTTGCTAGTTGCTGTTTAGGTTTTCCAAGCTTTAACTGTAATTACAGTTAGCTTGTGTTTGTACACAACACTTGTGTTAGGCTTTAAGGTTAAACCAATATCTATAATCTCTTCATTCCGCACTTCACTCCAAGGGAGTTGGGTAGACAGTTAAGTTTTGTATTGTGCAAAATTTGATTACTCTATTCACCCCCCCTCTAGAGTAGTATCTATCCCTTCACTTTCACTATGGGTTATGGGCGCACCGATATCCCTTGGAAAAACCATCAACAATTGATATACTAGGAATAAATCTAGACATTTAGAACAATTCTAAATCCCTAGGTTTACACGCACTGGAATAACCTAACTTCCAAAACAACAATCATGGCCGCAACCTCCCTCTGATACCACTGTTGGGTTTCTCTATAAGGATAGCACAACGCTTGTGCACGCAGCGGAAGGAATAAAACATCAGAACAACCCAAAAGAGATGGGATCGGGCCACGAATGTTGAATCAAGAAGTAAACAAAATTACTAGGAAAAATACCTTAGTGGCGTTGAGTCACAACTCAACGGAGATGCTCCAAGCTTCGAGTCCTCGTCGGTGGTGAGTTCTACGTGGAATAACGTCCACGTCTCTGCAGAAATCCACACGAGCGGGAGAACACCGAGCTTCGTCGCACGAAGGGTCGGGAAGGAGATCAACCGCACCTTTGCACTTCCACGGACTGCTAGGTCCGCTCCAGGAATAGCAACTCTGGCGACTGTCGCCGGAGAGGATGAGGTCGGCGGAGCGAAGAGGCGGCAGAAGCGGAACTCTTCCATCCGGCGGGGCTCAGGATTTGGCGGAACGAGTGGTGAAACACTTCTGTCGGGTTCGATCCAGCTACAGGAGAAAATGCCCGATCTGTCGAGAGCCTCTCTGATCCCAAAACCCTCAGTCCCCTTTTATACCAAAAGCATAAAAGTATCGCTATCCGCACACCGCACAGGACAAGGTTTCTGGAAAATTCGGCGAGAATCACTTACAGGTTCGGCGAGAATCAGTCGGCGAGATCAACAGGCAAATTCGGCGAGAATCAGCAGACAGTCTCGACGACACTGTCCTCGATTCTCGACGATTTCAGCAAATTGATTCTCGACGATTTTGCCTTAGTCGGCGAGACAGGCTCGACGACTTTGCCTTAGTCGGCGAGACATACTCGACGACACCTTTTGATTCTCGACGATTTTTCCTTTGGCAACGTTTGCCCGACATATTCTGGGTGGTGATTGGTAACCCTTACCAACACAGTCAATCTTCCAACTTCTCCACATGCTCTTATGTGCGACCCTACAGGCTCATATCGCGTTGGCAATGAGATTACATGTTTGACCACTTCTAGATCACCATGGTAACTCCAACAATTCCATATACTATAAAGGAGGTACTATGTGTAGTATTCCAAAATTACTAATAAAATTACCAGAGGCTCTAATTAACCTCATGACCATACTACCCATGTTTCATAACTTTTCATTAAGTTTTGGTGGCTTATCTTGAATGTACAAGTGTCGTGCCTTAAACTAGGATTGGAGTTTTGAGAGGTTTATCCATCTCCAAATCCTCTAAGATTTTTACCAGAGGACCTTATCTACCCTAGTATCCTCTCTACCAAACTTCAAGTCCATTCATGGGAATTTGACTCCATGCCCTTCACAAACCCCCAAAGTCCTAACATAGGGTTTGAACTTGGGTCCTAGGGCAAACCTACCCCAAACCACCCCATAACCTCTATGAGGGTGTTAAATGTCATGTCAAACCAGTGTCCTAAATTTCAGCCTCTGTTGAGGTGGTTTGACAACTCAAAACTAAAAGTGCACTTTTGATGTAAATACCCCTCATTAGGGCAAGGCTAGGGTTTGCTCAATTCCTACTCAAATCAACTCAAACATAGGTGAAAATTTATACAGATCCTCATGATGACCCAAAGGACCACTCACAAAAATTTGGGAGGTTTTGGTGGTCATTTAGTCACCTAATTAAATTACCCTAGGATATTTAAATGATTTCAAAAACTATAAGGAAATTGTCCCCAAAAATTCTCATTTTTTAATAGGACCTAGGTATAGATTAGGGTAACTCCCTGTCCTAATTTTAGGTCATTTGTAAAAGGGATGAAGTGGGGGCACTCATTTTAGTTTCAGTCTAACCCTAGGTATAAGCACCACAAAAATGGGTGCTTTGGTCAAACCAGAAATCCAAATTGACTCAAATAAATTTTAAATTAAAGTTGACCCATAGGGCTACAATTTAAATGTTGACCACTTTCTCTATTTTTGCATCTAAGTATGTTTAAATTAATTTACAAAGTAACAGAAATAGTGTGACAGAAATCATTAAAATGAAATAATAATATAAAGCTCAAGCACGAATCTTGACGCAAGATCCAGCGGCCCTGGCTAATCTTCTTCCTCCAGCCAATGGGTAGGATTGACCCGTCCTGGAGCTACTTCCAGCCGCCACCGCCGGCCACCCGGCCACCTCCGTGGCCGGCCAACGCCACCACCACCTCCGTCGAGGTGGTCTCTATCGCCATGCGGCGGCACAGCCGCCGAAGGTGCGGATTTCGGCGATCCTGACAAGCTTAATTTTGCGGAAAAACAAGGAGAAAACTTCTCCCGATCGGCCTTAATTGAGCCCGAATCTTGGCCCTAACAATTCCTATGATCTACCCATAGGAAAAGAGGAAGGGGAGGACCTTGTTTGCGGCCTGGAGGCAGGTTGATCGTTGGGATGCCATTTCCGATGGTGGAGCCGCTCGATTTCTGCAACAACACAGTGAAGTAGCTCGGGATAACCGGGGCAAGGGTGGAAACGAATGCTTGAAGTCTTGTGATGCTTTTAAAATGATAAATGGGGGAGGGGAGGGTTTAGATGGTGGTGGCCATTAATGCCCCCTTAAGGTGAATTTCGGCCATGGTGGTGGGGGATGAATGTGGGCTCAATCCATCCAGGAAATGGCTGGAAACTCCTCCTCTTCCCTAGAGGAGTTGAATTCAGCCATACAGGGTTGAAGGGAGAGGCCAAGGCTTCAATGGCCATTGAAGGAACAATTCGGCCATGGTGTGGTAGCACCGTTCCGGCCATGAACAGCCACCAAAATGGCCCCCTAGTCTTCCTGGATTGAATGGGGAGTTGGATCAGCCAATGGAGAATGGCCCTTGGCCTCCTTGGCCATGAATGGCTCTCTTTCACCTTTTCTCTCTCCTCCATAAAAGAGGAGTTAGAGTTTCTCTCTCCTTGTCATCAAGGTTGACCTTGCTGACCACTCCAGCCTATTGGCAGTCCACTAACCCTTATTTTTCATGGAAATAAGGTTAGCCCAAATGGGAAGAGGGCTTGAGCTTAGGTTAGCTCATTTGAGCTAGGTTTGACCTAACCTAGGCTAGGGTTGACCTAGGTCAATTTGACCTTTTGAGTTGCCATCAATGGGTCCTTGGTGACCTATTGGCCTCCCCTAGTGTCTAGGTGGGTATGGGTAGGGTTGACTTGACACCTTGAAGGCCACTTGACCCTTATTAAGGGCACTTTGACCAATTTGGGGTTTGAGTTGACTTGGGTCGACTTAGCCACTAGGGTTGACCCCAATGGGTCTTTGGTGACCCATTGACCCCTCTTTAAGTCAAGGAAGACCTTGGTAGGGTTGGTTGGGGTCATTAAGGGCACATTACCCTTAGTTAGGGCACCTTAGCCTATTTAGGCATAAGGTGATCATTGGTCAACTTGGACATCCTGGGTTGACTCAAGTGAACCCTTAGGGCCTTTTAACAGATTGGTGAGGTCATGGTGGGGTCTTAGAGTCATGGTGAAGGCTCATGGTCATCCTAAACATGGATTTAGGAATCTAATATTTGCAGACCATTCATCCCAATCACCTTTATTCCTAAGTCCCCTTGGTCTTCTTGGGCTTCTAGGGTTTTGTCATGACTTAGTCATGACAAAACCACTCCTAGTTGGTTTAGTTGTTTGAGGGATGTTACACACCTACCTCAGACTTGAAACCAAGTCCTACAACTTAGATTCTCAATAGAATCATACCTCAGAGCAAAATTGTTCCTACCACTCAGATCCAAGATGATCCTACAACTCAGAGAGCTTTACTCTTATACAACTCAGGCAATATTGCCCTACCTCAGGCAGTGGCCCTACAGCTCAGATCTAGTTGGATCCTACAAGATGGAGGTAGGTTGGTGAGTCTTGATTGGACACAAGAGAAATTTCTCTATGCCAATCTACCTTGACTGAGATAGAATCAGCCCAACTTTGACTTCAGGAATATATTTCCAGATTCTACCTTTACTTGAACTGAGATATACTCAGTCCTAACTTATTCTTCACAGGACCAGGTATTTTCCCTACTGGAACTGTGAAGTGAATGTAGCAAAAATAGCTGCTACCTGAGCTGAAGGAATCTCAGCTCAACTGCTTCGCAGCAAATAGGATGAACAGACTTGTGTTGGAAGCAACATGCAGACAACAGTTCTGCTTCCACTTTCTTTCCTGGGCTGAGGTGATTTAGCCCTGACTTCCTCTTCACAGCCTCCTGTAAAAGATCTTCAGAGTTGAAGCTGGATCTGTGAAGAGCTTACTGGTGCAGATAGGAAATGACACCAGCTAACTTTCTTTCTCATCTTCAGAGATTTGCTCTGATCTTGCTGTAGTCGATGAAGAAGACAAACAGTTAACTTTTCTTGCTCTTAGTCTTGCTTACTTAAGCTTCTCGTTCTTTTGTCACAGCAACAATGGCGGTGAAGAAGAAGTACCTTGACTGCTCCTTGAAAAGTTCATCTTTCTCTGTGGAAGCTTTTCCTTTTATCAATTATGTCCCAACGACTGTTTGAGCAGTGGACCCCACACATTTAATGCCAGCTACAACCTTGTTTTAACGCCAACTATTGTACAGTAGCTTAGCGGCGCCTTTTGGCTTGTATTGTAGCTTTCCCGCTAACAATTTGAATAATGTTGACTTGTTGACTTTCTGACGTCACCATCTATGGACTTAGTCAAAAATCAAGCATCAGTAGAATAGGCGTTGAGTGAATGAGCTTCACTCAACGCCAAAATACTTAGATAGAATTTTGTCTATCTAGGCGTTGATAGTGTTGAGTGAGCAAGCTCCTTTCAATGCTTTTTGCCTTAGCATATTCTTCAGCCACATTTGCATGCTTGGCATTGAGAGCGTTGAGTGAGCATGCCAGAAATCCTTAGTTCGACAAAATCAGAACTCAGTTCGACGAACTCAGAGCTCAGCTCGACGAAAAGTGAAACCTAGTTCGACAAACTCAGAGCTCAGTTCGATGAACTCAGAGCTCAGCTCGACGAAAAGTGAAAGCTCAGTTCGACGAACTCAAAGCTCAGTTCGACGAACTCAGAGCTCAGCTCGACGAAAGTAAAAGCATTTAACGCATTTGGACTTAGCCAAATTTCTATGTAAAAAACTCAGATACTTACTTTATGTGATACAGTCAACGCCTTCATCACATGGTGTTGAGTGAGCTTGTGTAACACCCCAAAAAGGAGCCGGAGCTCGACGAACGTCGAGCCGGAGCTCGACGAACGTCGTGACGGAGCTCGATGAATGTATTGTTGTTATAATGATTGTCTTTTTTCGACGAATGTCGAACAGGCGTTTGACGAATGTCGAATGGGCATTCGACGAATGTCAAACTGGAGTTCGACGAATGTAGACTAGAATTCGACGAACGTCGAACAGCATTCGACGAATGTGGTTTCGACGAACATAGTGCTGTCTGGTGTCCTTTTGACAAATTCATTTCGAAAGTACTAGCGGCGTCAGCTGCTTGGTCAAAGAGGTGGGTTGCTTTTTCAACGCAAATCATTGATTTTGCTTTAGGATGAGATGAGATCGTATAGGTGGGGTTAACCATGAGGCTTCTTATGTAGAGGGTTATGGATTGAGGAATTTAGTATTTCCTTCTCCACTCTCTCTCACTTCCTTTCGTCTCCTTTGCGTGTTCTTGGAAGAAGGAACTAAGGACTGCTGGACTGACCCTAGTGAAGTTGTTGGAGAAGATCTCGTGGCTAGAATCAAGATTTAAGCTAGATCCGCAAAGAGGAGATCCGTGTGCTACTTTCCATCCGCGTAGAAAATCTTTGTCATGGATCCGAAGAGAACGGCAAGGGTAACGATCTTCCTACTTGGACAAGTGAAGTCCTAATTTTGCATGTGCATGGAATCCTCCACCAAAAGGTGGAATTTTTAAGAGAATCCCATGGGTTTATATGTGTTATCCCCAATTACATTTGCATATAGATCCAAAAATGTGTAGTACGGAATAGGCATTCTGTGTGATGCCCATCCGGATAGGTTGGTATGGATTGGTGATGCTTTATTTTGCGAACCGGAGAAGACTCCGCGTATAAACGGGTATTTTATGGAGTCTGTGGGTTGTTCCTGTAAAATAGAGTAACAGGAAGTATTGAAGTGGAGTTCCGGGAAAACACCCTAGGAATTCATGTATTGTATTCCATGGAAAGACCAGTGTTTTTGGCACTACAGGATGCTACAGGGTTTGGGTTGAGTTTGGGCACAGAAAGAGAGCTTCTGTTGGCCTTGCCAAGCGATCTTGACGAACGCTGGAACTAACTCCCTTTTTGATTGTGAAGCCAGTCCTTGGAGGACATTATGGCTATTGTGAGCTGCGAGCTCTTAAAGGCCATCGAGCCGAACGGACAAGGGGAAGCCGACCTGCATCAGTCTAGACATTGAACTGGCAATTTGAGCAACGACAAGGGCTGAACTGTATCCATATTATGGTTGTCTAACTTGAGTGCCTAAGTTAGTGGCGTTCGTTTGGATCACATAATGAGAGTCTTGGTCTGTTCGCCATCAAGACTAAAGTATCCGATCGTAGGCTGTGGAGCTTGAATGTTCAATGGTTATTGTTGGGTCTGGGACCTTTGAACGGTGGTGGGACCCTGGCTTTTCGGGTACACTGATAATGTGCCCTGAGTGCACAGAGCGTCAAGTCGTGCGGCCGACATTTATGATATATTGAACTTTGCGTGAGTGCATATTTTTTGATATATTTGCTTTTGAAAATTCTATGCCTGCAGGGAAGGAATACCACTACCCCGGGAAAGAGGTAGGGTCATTATAAATTAGTCAGTTGAATATTGATCGTTGCCTTGTTTGCCACCGTTGTGGTGAACTGTCCATATGCAGGTACTGGAGAGCCGAGGGGGAGTGGGAAATAGCAGGCAAAAGCCCATGCTGCTGCTATGCTGGCCCTTGAAGGCTAAATGAAGAATTTTACTATTTTCATGTGTGGTTGGCCTGCGTGCCGATGTTTATAATTCACACTGGTCAAATGTAACTGTAAGGCCATAACCTTTGTGTATTTGTAAGTGACATTCCTATGCTTTATATATATAAATGGTAGTTTATATATTGTGGACATTCAAATGAGTTTGAGTTTAACTAACCTTAAAGCTTCCATTAGCATGCTCTGAGTTAGGATGTGAGTAGTCTGTGATATTAACCTATAACCTCACCGCCTGTTTGTGGAATATGGTGTGGGGCCCCAGCCTGACCCTCTAAAATATTTCATGTAATGGATGAAGGTTTTACAATTTGGTATCAATTGTCTTGGTCTTCCTCCTGCCAATTCATGGTCGAATTATTTTGTGGGGTGGCGAGCACGTGTACGTGTGATCCATTATAACATAAATGAACTTAAGAATGTCCACTAAGGAATGCAAATACACCTGTTTAAGGAACCTGCGTGTTCCTTAAATGTTGTTGTTGCTTTTGAAAAGTCGCAAAAGTGTGTTTTTTACACTTATAGGTGACTCGAAGTGGTGCGAGGCAATCTGAGCCCCAACATTCTGATGAGAGTATGACACCAGCTGAGGTACCGACACCTCCTCCATCTGCAGAGATAGTACGCTTAGTTGCTGAGGCGTTGTTTGCAATGATTCAGGCACAGCCTACTGGGCAGGCGCAACCTACAGTGGTGTCAGGACAGGTAGGTGTAAGACCCGTACCTGTTGAGGCTGTTATAGATCTACGAGCAGCGGAACAAAAACTGAAGCAGTTTATGAGCTTCAATCCTCCTACGTTCGCAGGGGCAGGATCCCCGACACAGGCAGAGGATTGGCTTGCACGAGTCAAGAGGATTTTGACGGCAATAAGAACTGAGGAGGAACAGAAAGTCACCTTGGCCACTTTCATGTTGGAAGGAGAGGCTCGGCTTTGGTGGGATGAAATGGAGTTGCACCACTTAGCGGGGAGACAACTAGTAGAAGTCTTGATAGAAGAGTTTTTGAGAATGTTCTTGGCAAAACATTTACCATCGGCTCAACGCATAACCATTGAAAATGAGTTCCAACGTCTAACTTATGGAGAAAGTAGTGTTGATACCTACTTGCATGAGTTTACAAGGTTGGGACATTATACGGGATCTATCTTTGCTGACAACGAGCGTAAAACCAATAGGTTCTATGAAGGGTTGTGGGATTAGCTGAGATTCCTGCTCTCGAGTTCAGAAAAATAAGGGTTTCAAGCATTGGTGGATACAACTCGTGCGTTGGAGAAAGATATGCAGAGGGTATAGGGCAAAAGGGACTTTGCTGTGACAAAGCCTGAGTTCAAAGTGCCGCACCGAGGAAAATCGAACTACCGAAGGAAATGGGGTAAAAGATCCAAGTCTTCTGGACAGGCTCCCTCCACTATTGTTTCTGGAGCAACATCTGGGCAAGGCCCGCGTACATGTTATACCTACGGCAAACCAGGACACTTTGCCCACGATTGTCAGAGTGGTCCTCAAAAGGGTGAGAAGAAGACATGAGCATCATCTGTTGAAAAGGGAAAGGCAGTGGTGGAGTCCTCCACATGCCAGGTGCAGCCCCGAGTATATATTCTTAGACAACAGGAGGCCATAAAGCAAAGTGACATCGTCACAGGTATGAGTTAAGATATTATTTTACTGCTTTTTATACTTCCTACCTTGTGCGTGGCTTGTGCATGATGTGTTTTTATTAGGCTTTGTCCTTGTTCAGGACTGTCCGGCGAGAGCACTGTTTGATACAGGTGCTTCATATTCATTTCTATCTGAGGACTTTATGTCCCGGATCGGCGTGCCTACTCGCATGACGATAGATAGCGTGAATGTGTTATTACCTAATGGATGCGTGATGCGTGCAAATAAGTCTTGTTATATTGAGGTGCAGATAGGAAGTCGAGATTTAGAATTAGAAGCATCGGTGCTACCGATATCGGAATTTGATGTGATCTTTGGTATGGATTGGCTTTCGATGCAGTGTGACTGTATTGATTTCAAATCAAAGGAAGTCACACTGGGTCAGAATACCGAGCTAAAGACTATATTCGCTAGCATGCGAGGATCGAGCAAGATATTGATGTCTGCTCTCCAAGTAGTCAAGGCTGTTTAATAAGGCACGGAGTTGTTCTTCATGCTTGTTGAGGCTGTTGAGCTAAAGGCCGGTGTGAATGATATTCTGATTGTATCAGAGTTTGCAGATGTGTTTCCAAAGGATCTTCCTGGGTTACCACCCAAGTGGGAGATTGACTTCGCTATTGATTTGGTGCGAGGTGCAAAACCTGTGGCCCGCTCGACGTACCGAGTAACACCAAAGTAAATGGCGGAACTTATGGTTCAATTGCAAGAACTGTTAGAGCAAGGATATATACGCCCAAGTATGTCACCTTGGAGCGCTTCGGTTCTTTTTGTGAAAAAGAAGGACGGAAGCTTGCGGCTGCGCATCGACTATCGAGAATTGAAAAGGTTAACAAAAATGAATAAGTATCTGATTCCACGGATAGATGACGTGTTCGACCAACTGGAGGGATCAACGGTGTACTCGAAGCTGGACTTGAAGTCTGGCTACTACTAGTTGAGGATTCGGGAATGTGACATTCCCAAGATAGCGTTTGGAACATGCTACGGTCATTAAGAATTCACAGTAATGTCGTTTGGGCTAACAAATGCGCCATCAGTGTTCATGGATCTAATGCACTGAACATTTCGAGAGTACTTGGACTTGTTTGTAATCATATTTATTGACGACATTCTCGTATACTCTCTATCTGAAGATGACCATGCAAACCATTTACGGATGGTGTTGCACACCCTGAGAAGGAACAAGCTCTACGCCAAGTTCTCAAATTGTGAGTTATGGCTATCATCAGTGGCTTTTCTTGGCCATATGGTGAGTGGAGAAGGCATTGCAGTGGATCCATCAAAGATAGTAGCCATACGGGAGTGGTCGGTGTTGTCTTCTTTAGCCAAAGTCAGGAGTTTCCTTGGACTGTTGGGCTACTACAGACATTTTGTAGAAAACTTCTCACAAATCGCCTTACCTCTTACCACACTAACGAGGAAGGATGAGAAGTTTGTTTGGACACCGGAGTGTGCGCGAGCTTTTGAAGAGCTGAAGAGTCGCTTGACCACAGCGCCAATCTTGACATCGCCATGTGGTTCGGATGACTTTGAAATCTACAGTGATGCATCAGGGAGTGGCTTGGGCTGCATTCTTCTTCAATTTGGAAAGGTAATTGCTTATGGCTCACGCCAGTTGAAAGTGCATGAACGGAACTATACCGTCCACTACTTGTAGTTTGAAGCGGTGATTTTTTTCACTTAAACTGTTGCATCATTATTTATATGGCGTGAAAGTTGATATATTCACAGACCATAAGATCCTAAAGTATCTATTCGATAAGAAAGATCTCAATATGTGAAAACGGAGATGGATGGAATTCCTCGGGACTACACCTTTCAAATTCATTACACTCCCGGGAAGGGAAACGTCGTCGCAGATGCCTTGAGTCGTAGGACTCCGGCAAGGGCATATTGGTTGCAGATGCATGATGAGAGTTTGATCTAGGAGCTGGAAGCTTTATAGATTTCTTGTGTTGATAAGAATTCCACTGCAAATGTATGCCCGAACTGGACGGAGGTACAGTATGACCTTGCGGACAGGGTTCAACGAGCAACGGAACTTGATGAAAGTCTACAACACTATTCAGTGGATGGGTCAAATGCTCAATTCTCTTGGGATGACGGCCTTTTGTGAAAAGACGATCATTTGTGCGTCCCGATTATGGGTAAGCTAAGTGAAGAAATGATGTATGAGGCTCACTTCACGTAATATTAAATTCACCTTGGGAGCACAAAGATGTACAAGGACATGAAAAAGCTGTTCTGGTGATCGGGCATGAAGAAAGACATTGCACATTACGTGGCTAAATGTCAGACCTGTGCCTTAGTGAAAGTAGAATGTCAGAAGCCTGGAGGTTTTCTGAAGTCGCTACATATTCCGGAATGGAAATTTGATTACATTTCGATGGATTTCGTGCAGGGTTTGTCGAGATCTCAATGTGGAAATGATTCTGTTTGGGAAATCGTGGACCGGTTGACTAAAGTGGCTCACTTCATTCCGAACAAGAAAGACGATCCAGTGGAAATCTTGGCTAAGCTTTATGTCGAGCAAAAAGTATGATTGCACAGTATACCTCGTAGCATCGTGAGTGACCGAGACAGACACTTCACTTCAAATGATTGGAGGCTAATCCATCAGTTGTTGGGAACTAAGTTAAAGTTCAGTACGACCTTTTATACGTGAACGGATGGTCAGACCGAGAGGACCAACAGAATTATGGAGTATATGCTCTGAATATGCGCCTTGGATTTTGGAAAAAGGTGGGAAGACCATATTTATATGGTAGAGTTAGCCTACAACAATAGCTATCAAGCTAGCATAAATATGGCACATTTTGAAGCTTTGTATGGTAAGAAGTGTCGTACACCGTTAGTTTGGGCGGAAACAGGCGAGTCTAAGTTGTATAAGCGAAAGAAAGTCGAAGAGGCTAATTTGACGATACGCTCTATCCGGGATAGGGTACTGATAGCCCAAGATAGGCAAGAAAAGTACAACAATGCCAAGCACCGAAACGTAGAGTTTACGGTTGGTGAGTGGGTATACTCGAAAATCAAACCATTCAAGGGCGTGTCCAGGTTCAGCGCTTGAAAAAGTTAAGTCTGAGGTATCTTGGTCCGTTCGAAGTAGTGGAACGAGTTGGAGAAGCTACCTATCGACTAGCTCTTTCGGTAGAACTAAGTAGCTAGCATAATGTGTTCCACATATCAGTGCTTTGAAAAGCCGTGAAAGAGCCAGCTCAGGTGATTGCGGATGATCGAGTACCGGTCGAATCTAGGCTAACGACGAAGGTTAGACTCATTCGGATCGAGGATATGGCGGTTAAGCAGCTACGGAATAAGACAATCAGGATGGTCAAGGTCCGGTGGGAAAACTGTGGCCGTGAAGAGCTAACATGGGAGCGGGAGCAAACCATGCGTGATGAATTTCCTGAGTTATTTGTATAAAATATGGTAACATTTTTTTTATAAAGAAACGATATCTTGTAACATATTTGTTACAGCTTTTTTATAGTGGTATATAAATTTCAGGACAAAATTTCTGTAAAGAGGGGAGGATTGTAACACCCCAAAAAGGAGAAGGAAGGCGTGAATGTCGAATGTATTGTTGTTATACAGATTGTCTTCTTTCGACGAATGTATTGTTGTTATACTGATTGTCTTCTTTCGACTAATGTCGAACGGGCGTTCGACGAACGTCGAACGGGCTTTCGACGAACGTCGAACGGCCGTTCGACGAACGTCGAACGAGCATTCGACGAATGTGGTCTCGACGAACATAGTGCTTTCTAGTGTCCTTTCGACAAATTCATTTCGAAAGTACTAGCGGCGTCGACTGCTTGGTCAAAGCGGTGGGTTGCTTTTTCAACGCAAATCATGGTTGTTGCTTTAGGATGAGATGAGATCGTGTGGTTGGGGTTTAACCCGAGGCTGCTTATGCAGAGGGTTATGGATTGAGGAATTTTGTATTTCTTTCTCCACTCTATCTCTTCCTTTCATCTCCTTTGCATGTTCTAGGAAGAAGGAACTAAGGAGTGCTGGACTGACCCTTGTGAAGTTGTTGGAGAAGATCTTGTGGCTAGAATCAAGATCTGAGCCTAGATCCGCAAAGAGGAGAGCTGTGTGCTACTTTCCATCCGCGTAGAAAAGCTTTGTCATGGCTCCGAAGAGAACGACATGGGTAACGATCTTCCTTCTTGGACAAGTGAAGTTCTAATTTTGCATGTGCATGGAATCCTCCACCAAAAGGTGGTATTGTTAAGAGAATTTTGTGGGTTGATACGTGTTATCCCCAATTACATTTGTATATAGATCTGGAAATGTGTAGTACGAAATAGGTATGTTGTGTGAAGCCCATCCAGACAGGTTGGTATGGATTGGTGATGCTTTATTTTGCGAACTGGAGAAGACTCTGCGTATAAACGGGTATTTTACGGAGTCTGTGGGTTGTACCTGTGAAGTGGAGTAACAGGAAGTACTGGAGTGGAGTTCTGGGAAAACACCCTAGGAATTCATGTGTTGTATTCCTATAGAAAGACTAGTATTTCTGGCACTGGAGGATGCTGCAGAGTTTGGGTAGAGTTTGGGCGCAGAAAGAGAGCTTCTGTTGGCCCCGCCAAGCGATCGTGACGATGGCACTAACTCCATTTTTTAATGTGAAGTCAGTCATTGGATGATAGTTTGTCTATTGTGAGATTAGAGCTCTTAAAGGCCATCAAGCCGAATGGACAAGGGGAAGCCGACCCGCATTAGTTTAGATAATGAACTGGTGATTTGAGCAACGGGAAAGGGCTGAACTGTATTCGTGTTATGGTTATCTAACTTGAGTGCCTAAGTTATTGACGTTCGATAGGATCACATAATGAGAGTTTTGGTTTTTTCGCCATCAAGACTAAAGTCTACGACCATAGGCCGTGGAGCATGAATGCTCAATGATTACCGTTGGATCTGGGACCATTGAACGGTGGTGGGACCCTGGCTTTTCCGGTACACCGATAATGTGACCTGAGTGCACGGAGTGTCGGGTCGTGCGATCGACGTTTGTGATATATCTAATTGTGCGTGAGTGCACGTTTTGTGATTTATCTGCTTGTGAAAATATTATGCCTGTAGGGAAGGAAAACCACTGCCCCGGGAAAGGGGTCGGGTCGTTATAAATTGGTCAGCTGAATGTTGACCGTTGCCTTATTTTCCACCGTTCCGGTGGACTATCCTTGTGCAGGTACTGGAGAGCCGAGTGGGAGCTAGAAATAGCGGGCTAAAGCCCATGTTACTGTTATACCGTCCCTTGAAGTCCAAATGAAGAATTTTACTGTTTTTATGTGTGCATGACCTGCGTGCCGATGTTTGTAATCCACACTAGTCAAATGTAACTGTAAGGCCTTAAGGCCATTACCTTTGTGTATTTGTAATTGACATTCCTATGCTTTATATATATAAATGGTAGTTTATATATTGTGGACATTCAAATGAGTTTGAGTTTCAAGTAACCTTAAAGCTTCCGTTAGCATGCTCTGAGTTAAGATGCGAGTTGTCTGTGATATTAACAAGTAACCCCGCCGCCTATTTGTGGAATATGGTGTGGGGCTTCGGTCGGACCCTCTATTATATTTCTGTAACGGATGGAGGTATTACAGCTTACCTCACTCAATGCCTGTGGACTTAGTTAAATATCAGCACAGATTTTTTGTGGCTTAGACTTACAAGGCTATCCAAAACTATTATGAATCAATGGCGTTGAGTGAATGATGTTCACTCAATGCATGTGGACTTAGCCACATTTCTCCCTGCTTACTCTTAGGCTTTTCCTATCTCACATCCTTTAGATGTATGGCGTTGAGTGAGTTGACTTCACTCAACGCCTGTGGACTTAGACACTTTTTTATTTAACCAATAGTTAGTCATAG
Source organism: Platanthera zijinensis (assembly GCA_039513925.1). Lineage (NCBI taxonomy): Eukaryota > Viridiplantae > Streptophyta > Magnoliopsida > Asparagales > Orchidaceae > Platanthera > Platanthera zijinensis. The sequence continues at coordinate 104,184,234 of CM077079.1, read as the reverse complement.
ACTAACTAAGCTATATTCAATGCTTTTACTTATCTGGCATTGAGTGAATAGAATTCACTCAATGCCTGTGGACTTAGGCGATTTCCAGCCTATCAAACATCTTTTCTTGCATCTGGCATTGAGTGAGTAAGCTTCACTCAATGCCTGTGGACTTAACCGAATTCCTGCAACTAGTGTTGAGTGAGTAAGCTACACTAAATGCCTGTGGACTTAGGCAAATTCCTGCTTGTCCATCATCTATCTTGGTGTCCACCTTTTTGCCTTGTGACCACCTGTCATAATTACTTAGGCTACTTGTCTAAACTTGTTCCAAGGAACATCCTGCACATGATGAGCTTAAACAACATCAAATACAATTATGCTCTTAGTGTTGATGGTGATGCTTCTTCAAATCCAATCTAGAGAACATTGTGGGCAATGGACCCAACAATCTCCCCCTATTTGAAGAAGGCAGAACACCCAGCAATACTAAGAAGCATTAACATATTAAGCTGATTAATTTCATGTACTCCATTTGACTGTATTGACTCAAAAAGTCAAGTCAATGCACTCTCGTTTATACCACTTAATATTTAAATGGAGCACCACTAGATGCACTGACTCAACATGATATAAAATGACCCAATCAAGGCTCAATATGTAGTCATTCATTACATTCCTCATACTACCTGAATTTTTTTCAAGTAATACGAATTGACTTAACATGACCTAGTAATGTCAAGTATTGGTTCTATATCTCCCCCTTATGTATTGCCACACATCTCCCCCTTTCTGGCTTCTTCAATAGGTATATCTATTGAGGGAGGAGAAAGGATCATGGTATAGTTTATCTCTTAATCCTAGCAAAATTCCCATGTTGATACTGCTAAGAAAATTAGCCTAGTAATCAAACCACTTGATTAGGAGTCATACATTTTGTGTTGATACATTGATACAACACAACACTGCAGCACTTGACCTTGCTGCACATATAATTCCACTTGAGCTGACTGTTCCTCTTCTCTAGCAGCAGGACTGTCTTCTCAACAACAGCAGTCCTTCTCAGACTCAGAGAAGATTATGACAATGTCATAAATAATCTCCCCCTTAGTATGTGCATTGTCCTTTGGACAAATTGATCATTAGTGAAGATCTCTGATCCACTGTAGTAGCTGCTTGTTCCTTCTCAATAGGTGGTTGATCCTGTTCCAGCAAGTGCTAGACATGCTCCCCCTTAATAAGAGCAGAGCTTGCTCCCCCTCAACAGGAGCATCACTGTCATTCCTGAAAGTCCACCTAGTGCCAACTACCTTCACCTATGGGGGGGGGGGGAATAGGTGTCTTGCAGCGTTTTTGCGGAATTAAAACTATACATGCACAAATAAACAAAAATAACACAGCACAGAAAGACACAGACAATTTATAGTGGTTCCCCGATTTGGGTACGTCCACTCTCCCCCTTCGACCTATCTCCCAACAAGGGATGACTCAGTCACTTCACCAACAGGATTGAAAACCAATCCTCACACTAAGGAAGTAACTCTTCCACACGAAGGAGTCACCACTCCTCCACAACGGGTTGCACCCAACCCTTACACAGAGGAACTAACGTTCCTTTACAACAAAAGAAAAACTTGAATGTATAAAATACAAACTACTTTTGGAGCCCTTGGTGTCCCTCTTCATTCGATGGCGCGTTCTTGATGAAGACGAAGAGTCCACGACCTAAGTGCTCTCTTAGAGAGAATCTCCCCGAAACCAGCGGTGGCAAGAAGTGCGGCGGACGTAGCTATCAGGATCGGCGGCGGCAACAAAGTGCGGAGGCTGAGCTTTGGAGATCCAACCTTCGTAGTAAAGCTAGCAAGGTCTACCAACGGTCTTGCTAGGATCGATCGTCTCGATCGATTCGGAAAGGGAAGGTATTCTCGATCAACAAATCAAGAGACAAAGGATCTCTAGGTAGACACGTGAGACGCGTTGCTTGGCTGAGCTTCTGTCGCCGGGAGATCGAGAAGAAACCACGATCAGCAACGGCGACAACCTGCATGAGCGGCGATGGCGGCGGACGGCGATCTACGATCCGTTAGGTCAAGTCGGCGGCCGGCCTTTTTTTGTTTTGGTTTACTACTCATTACATTCCAAATAGGAGTGTATTTATACAATAGAATACTCCTTTATGACCATTGTGGGCCCCACCAGAAGAAACCCTAAATCTGGTTCAAAACATCGCCTGAATATTTGGTCCGGTCCAGAGAGTAGAATAAATTCACCTAAGGCAAATTTGGCGAGAATCATTGCTGATTCTCGCCGAATTCTACTTGGCAGAATTCTGGCTGAAGATCTTGCCATCCGGAGAGAATCAGCGAGAATCATCATTCATTCTCGACGAATCGGCGAGAATGCAAAGTCATTCTCAACGATTCGGCGAGAATTAACTAGTGATTCTCGACGATTCTGCCTTAAGCAGAAATCAAGACGACATTGAGACAGCCGGCAGCAATCAGCAAGAATCAACGAGTAATTCTCGACGATTCGGCGAGAATCACTAGTCATTCTCGTCGAATCGGCGAGAATCACTTAGTGATTCTCGACGATTTCTACTTAGACGATTTTCGTCTTTCTTCCCGTGAGTTGCTTTGACCCATCCTTGCTCCTTGTCTGCTCTTGATCTTTCTCAGCCATGTACTTGAAAGTAAGTACACTCTAATAGAGAGAGTACACGTAGGCCAACACACTGATCTGCTCAATGAGGGATTACGTTGTGCAGACCCGTGTATATTGACCCACTACACCCTGACATTGGTGTGTACTTAGCATGGAATAACTGCAAGCACAACTTGAAATATATCATCAAATACATTGTGGATTCATCTTAGCTAGACAGGAGGCTTCCTTAAATACAGGTAATTGTGGATACAATACCCAACAATCTCCCCCTATTTGAAGAAGCCAAAATCCTACTAGCTAAGATGAATTTCACCAATTCCAGATAATACATACAGCAAATCAAGAGAAGAACAATAAATGCAAACAGAACAATACTAGAGTCAATATGAAATCACATATATATATAGAGATATCCACAATAATTGTTCATATGATAACATGATAAGAACGATAAACAAAAAGGAATACATCAACAAAAATCCTAGGTCTCTTTCTCCTTAGCTATTTCATCGTTTAGTTGCTGCGCCAAGTGTTTTTGCTTTGTCTTTCGAAGTATTCCTTTGGCTTGGGGTAGTATCTGGGGGGAGGAGCTTTATTCTCCACAGTGCTGGACCTGAAGAAGATGTTTCGTTTAGCTTCAAAGGTCTTGTGCAGCTCCCACTCGTACTAACTATAGACGTCGTTCCATTTTATCTCCCCCCTCTGTTTTAGTATAAATGTATCCAAAATGATACGCCTTGATACCGGACTCCACCTTTCGTTCCTCACCTCATCCTCCTTCAATCTAATTTTCTTTTCCATTTGCGTTTCCTTGGATGTTCCTTCTTGAATTTTTCTCTTGCCTTTAGCTTTTGTTAGGGCTTCTTGGTCAAACCAGGCATTGCGCTCAGCTCTTGCAGCAGCCCTAGCAGCCTTCTTAGATTCAGCCTCACTCAGTGGAACTTCTTCAACCCTTTCTTCTTCCTCATCAGCAACAGCAGTCTCTTCCGGAGGGGCAACCGGAACGTGAATGCCTGAGGCCTGTTGAACTAACCAGTGGGTCGTTTCAAAAACATACCTATTAGTTTGATCGAAGTTGTCGAGTATTACTTGTTGAAGCCCTGCCATCTTAGCTTTATAATCTTCCTCCCCCTTTTTGGCTTCCACAGCAATTGAGTTTGCTGTCTTTGAAAATTCATTCAGTAGGGTCTTTTGATTCACGTTCAAAGTCACCATGTTGGCATCAAATTTTTGGATGCTATTAGCCACAACATGTGCATTCTGATTAACCACTGCCAGGTCATCCGTGTTCTTTTTAAGTCCTTGCATAAGAAGAGAGACAGCTGTGCCGGCTGCTGTGTACTTTTCCTCGAACTTCTTTTCCATTACATCCAGCTTGTGATTAATTTCAACTACGTTCTTTAGCATCAGATCCTCAGATTCCTTAATTCTTTTTAGCACTTTGTCTTGTGCTTTCTCAAAAGTAACTTTGAGTTCATCCAGAATTCCTTGAACAATGTTCACAGTATGATTAGCTAGATTAGCTTGCAGTGGATGACCCTGAGGCAAGCCTTGGTCTGGCTCTTCAGCAGATTCACTAGGCAAGCTGGACACTTGCACGGTTTCTACAGAGGGAAAGTTGGCAGTCTTGGTAGATTTCTCAGGAATGCTTACCAATTGTTGCTGAGAGGACTCCCCCTCCACAGTTGCACTGGTTTTCTCAGGAACTACCTCAGGAGCTTGTTTTTCAGATGGAACTGCAGTGTCATCCTGAGGCTCCATTACTTCCTGCCTCTCATTTCCTTCTTCCTCATCCTCATCATCCATGTTCTCATTCTCAACTGCAGCATCGTCCACATCCTGTTCATAATCCTCCAGATAAGCATCTCCATCTCCCATATCATTATTGTCCAGGGCCGCCTCATCTTTCTCTACATCCTCACTTTCTTCTTCCAGGTTCTCAACTACATCCCTTGCTATCAGAGAGATGTCAGATCTAACATCAGCAGGAGCGGTTAGAGACTCCCCCTCAGTTCCTGCAATCAGCATATCAGGAACTGCACCGGGTACAGCCACGGAGTCTGCTGGAGTCCTATTGTCCTTATTCCCATGGGACTCAGCTGGGGAATCATCTCGTTCTTCACCTACGGCAGCGTGCCCGATCCTTCTCTCCCATCTATCAAAGACACTGGAGTCCATTTTCTTCAGATAATGGAGGGGAACTCCTTTACTCATATCAAACTTGTCTCCATCCAGTTGGTTAAGATAAAGACTAATAATCCGTCCAAAACAGGGGGTTCGCAGAGTATCCTTTATTCTCTCAAACAGCATGGCCCCCCAGTTGAATCTCTTCCGACAGACGATGACCACTAGGATCTTGAACATCTCACCCGAGATATGATCGTGGGAGCCTTGTTTACAGATCAGGACTTTCCCGACGATGTCTGACAGAAGCTTCCCTTCCTCGTTCATTTCCTTCCTCTTGATAGATTTGATTCCATGATAGATTTGATTCCATGTTAGATCTTCCCTTCCTCGCAGAGTATCCTTTATTCTCTCCAAAACTGGGATTGAAGCCACTCTGAAGCCACTCTGAGACCAGTCGACGGAACACTGCGAAGGAGGGAAGCGAATTGAAGGGATACGAAGGGTCGGCGGGATTTACGCGATATACGGTATTACGAACCGGGCGGGTTAGACGGGATTCTGACTGGGTTTTCTAATAGATTCCTTCGACTATTGCAGTGGGATTTAGACGGAGAAATAATTTCGGAGAGTTCCACAGGATTTTCTAAACAACTCCGAGAGGCATGTTAATTTTGTTACACTCGAGTCAATGACCGAGGTATATAAGCATTTGCCTCCAAGTCATTTCTTGATTAAGTAACCTCGATCGATTTGAAAAGGGAAGGTATTCCCGATCAACAAATCAAGAGACAAAGGATCTCTAGATAGACACGTGAGACGCGTTGCTTGGCTGAGCTTCTGTCGCCGGGAGATCGAGAAGAAACCACGATCAGCAACGGCGACAACCTGCACGAGCGGCGATGGCGGCAGACGGCGATCTACGATCCGTTAGGTCAAGTCGGTGGCCGGCCTTTTTCGTTTTGGTTCACTACTCATTACGTTCAAAATAGGAGTGTATTTATACAGTAGAATACTCCTTTATGATCGTTGTGGGCCCCACCAGAAGAAACCCTAAATCCGGTTCAAAACAGCGCCTGAATATTTGGTCCGGTCCAGCGAGCAGAAGAAATTCGCCTAAGGCAAATTCGGCGAGAATCATTGGTGATTCTCGACGAATCGGCGAGAATTACTTATGTTTCTCGCTGAATTCTACTTGGCAGAATTCTGGCTGAAGATCTTGCCATCTGGAGAGAATCGGCGAGAATCATCATTCATTCTCGACGAATCAGCGAGAATGCAAAGTCATTCTCAACGATTCGGCGAGAATCAACTAGTGATTCTCGACGATTCTGCCTTAAGCAGAAATAAAGACGGCATTGAGACAGCCGGTAGCAATCGGCAAGAATCAGCGAGTGATTCTCGACGATTTGGCGAGAATTCTCGTCGAATCGGCGAGAATCACTTAGTGATTCTCGACGATTTCTACTTAGACGATTTTCGTCTTTCTTCCCGTGAGTTGCTTTGACCCATCCTTGCTCCTTGTCTGCTCTTGATTTTTCTCAGCCCTATACTTGAAAGTAAGTACACTCCAATAGAGAGAGTACACGTAGGCCAACACACTGATCTGCTCAACGAGGGATTACGTTGCGCAGACCCGTGTATATTGACCCACTGCACCCTGACATTGGTGTGTACTTAGTGTGGAATAACTGCAAGCACAACTTGAATATATCATCAAATACATTGTGGATTCATCTTAGCTAGATAGGAGGCTTCCTCAAATCCAGGTAATTGTGGATACAATACCCAACAATTCCCTCTACTGGACATTTGAGTCCGTCTTAGTCTTGATACCACTTAATGGTCTTTATAGTCTTGATGACACATCAAGGACTTATCTACCTGCAAGAGAAGTAAATCCTGCAACACAAACTAGAATTTGGAGTAGCTAAAGTTATCCTAAGATCCACATACTAAACTCAACCAAGAGGGTGTTGAACTTGACTTCATCTAGTTGCTTGATAAACATGTCAGCCACTTGTTAGTGAGGATAAACTCAGGATTGAGTTCTTCCTTATGCTCCCAAATTTTTTTATACTTAATCTACATATGCATTATCCTGCTATGAAAAACAGGATTCCTAGCAATTTCAATTACACTAGTAGAATATCAATATAAAGAAGTTCTACTTATCTGGAGGTTATGGTTCTGATGCCATGGAGCTGATGCTTGATTTACAGCAACTGTGCACAACAACTCACTTGCACCTTGAACAGTCTCTTCTTGGTGAGCTAGATCTTCTCCTTTCTTTAGCAACAGGCTTGCCTTTGGCTTCAGCTTTCTGATCTGCAGTACAAGAGTGATAAGACCACATAGTATAATCTTGATCATCACATTGCTCTACCCTCTTGATCACCACACTGGATACCACACAATTCTTCTTGAATAGGAGGAATGTTGTCTGTATGTTGTTCTAGCCCCAATGTACTTCTGATTCCATTGGCAACCCGGATAGCCTACTCCCCCTTGATTATTTCCTTCTTAGGTTGGTATCACTCCAATAGTATTGGGTCCATTGATCCCAATGTCCTAGATTTGAAGAAGGCCCAACAAAAAATGTATACACATGTGGTAATCTTACTTGTGTTTAAGATGAGTGATTGCAGGATGAATATTGTGCATTGATTGGACAGGCTGCTTATATGGCCATGTCAGGTAAACTCTTACCGAAGATATGGGCTGATAGAAATCTATCCAAGTCCACAGGAGTTGAGTGAAGGTGACTCACTTAATGCCAGATGACTTATAGCGTTGAGTAAAGCCTATACAGTCAAAGACAAAGCAGTGACAAGCTGAGAAAGTGGCTAATTCCACAAGCATTGAGTGAAGTCAACTCATTCAACGGCATACAGCAAAAAGCTATGAGATAGGCTAAAACAGTAAAAGCTAAAGTTGAAATGAGCAGAAAAGTGGCTAAGTCCATAGGCATTGAGTGAAGTCAACTCACTCAACGCCATGTTGCTAAAGCCAAATATATGGCTAAGTAGTTTGGCATTGAATGTTGAAGATACACTCAACGTCACACAACAAAAAGCTGTGAGTTGAACTCAATTATAAATTCGTCGAACTGAGTTCAGAGTTTGTCGAGCTAAGCTCACCATTCGTCGAACTCAGTTCATTTCGTCGAACTAAGTTAAGAAACTTGGCAAAGGTAAAAAGAGTTGAGTGAGGCATGCTCACTCAACGCTCTCAACGCCTAAGTTGTAGAAAGCTTTTCTAAGGCAAAAAGCATTAAGTGAAGCATGCTTACTCAATGCTCACATTGCCTAAGCTGCAAAAAGTTTTTGCTAAGGCAAAAAAGTGTTGAGTGAGGCTTGTTCACTCAACGCTCTCAACTCCTAGATAGACAAAATTTTGTCTAAGTGTTTTGGCGTTGAGTGAAGCTCATTCACTCAACGCCTATACTACTGATGCTTGAATTTTGACTAAGATTTCAGGTGTTGATGTCAGCAAGTCAATAAGTCAACCATATTCAAATTGCGAGCGGCAAATCCACAGTACATGACAAATGGCGGCGCAGGCCTACTGTACATTAGTTAGGCGTTAAAGCAAATATGCAGCCAACATTAATGGGGTGGGACCCACTGTTAAGAAGAGTCGTTGGGTTACAATAAATAAAAGGAGAAGCTCTTTACAGAAAGAGAAGCAGTTACAGTAGTTATTCGAAATCACCATTGTTGTGGCTGTAGCTAAAGAACAGAGAGCCCAAGGCAAGCAAGTCTAGAGGCATATCAAGTTAGCTGTTGATATCAACATCTTCAACAATAAGATTTTTGGTGCCATCTTCATCTGCACTAGTAGCAAGCTCAAGGAGATTCACTAAGAAAGAGATAGCCGCTAAGGCTGACCCTTACTGCAGGTGCTTCACAGATCCATCAAACAAATCATTCTCTTGGGGAGCTGTGAAGAAGGAGATAGGGCTGAACTTTTAGTTCAGTTCAAAAAGGGGAAGAACAGTGCTCAAGTTAATATACTTGTTGTCGTGAAGTAGTTGGGGCTAAGGAGTTCTTAGTCCAGAAAAGTAGACTCAGAAAAATCATTTCTTGAGTCAAAGTTGGGTTAAGTATAACTCAGTCAAGGTAGATTGACACAGAGAAATTTCTCATGTGTCCAATCAAGAACCTCACCAACCCACTTCCATCTTGTAGGATCCTTTGTGGATCTGAGTGGTAGGAGCAAACTTGCTTTGAGGTAGGATCCAGAAGTGGATTTGAGTTGTAGGGCAAATTTGCCTGAGATGTAGGAGAGGGTTCCTCTCTGAGTGTAGGATCCTGCTGGGATCTAAGGTAGTTGAGTTTTACTCACTGAGAAGTAGGGCATTTGTGCCAGAGGCAGATTCTGGGTGCAGATCTGTGGTATGGCTATCCTCAATAGCCTGAGTGGTAGGGCTTAATTTCCTGAGGTAGGTGATATTTGTATCACTGAGTATAGGCCCTTGTGGTTGAGGTGTAACTCTTGGAGGAGACTGAGAGATCCTAAGGGATCTGAGGTGTAAGCTCTTTGAGCATTATTTTAGAGAAGTTCCTTTACCAATAGGAAGTTGGCAAGGTGGGAGGAGAGTGGATGTACCCAAAGATTGGGGAACCACTATAAATCTGTGTGTATTCTGTGTGTTGCTTTTCTTTATGCAGGTAGCTTGTCTTGAAAGAAAAACTTAATCTACCAATAAAGCAGCTAACTAAGAAAGAATCAAAGATAGTCACTAAGGACTAAGATGTTGGGTCTATTGATCCCAATATCCCAGATTTGTAAGAAGTCAAACTAGTCAATGACATTCACATATAATGTATTTGATGTGTGCTTAAGTTCATGCATGTAGGTTGTCCTTGACTAGACATGTGAACAAAAAGGGTAAGCTGGAAGTCAAGTAATTTGACTAAGAAAAAGGCGTTGAGTGATGTAGGCACACTCAACGCTCTCAATGCCAGAGAGAGCTGAGACAGCTGAGAAGAATGTCTAAGGAAAAAAGCGTCGAGACAGCTGAGACAGCTTAGAAGAATGTCTCAGCATAACAGCTGAGACAGCTGAGATGCTCAACACAAAATGTTGAAAGAAATGTTGGTCCCAGCAGAACCGCTGAGACAGAAGATAGTCACAGTTGTGAAGAAGAAATCGTTGAGATAGCTGAGAAGGAACCGCTGAGACAAAGCCAACAGAATTTCTCTAAGTCCAGAAGCATTGAGTGAGGCAGGCTAACTCAACGCTTCTAAAGAAGTGCATAGTTCAGAATTCGTCGAACTGAATTCTGAGTTCGTCGAGCTAAGCTCACCCTTTCGTCGAGCTTAAGTTAAAGTTTGAAGATTATGAGTTCATCGAGCTCGGTTCAGAATTCGTCGAACTGATTTTAGAATTCATCGAACCCAGCTCACCTTTCGTCGAGCTCAAGTTAAATTTTGAAGATTATGAGTTCGTCGAACTCAGTTCAGAATTCATCGAACTGATTTCAGAATTCCTCAAACCCAGCTCACCTTTCGTCGAGCTCAAGTTAAAGTTTGAAGATTCTTAGTTAGTCGTGCTCAGTTAAAAATTCATCAAACTGATTTACAAAATTCATTGAACCTAGCTCTCCATTCGTCGAGCGCAGACAAAGTATTTCATGTTGTTGTGGAAAAGCTACAGTAGCGCCGGAAGCTACTATTTGTCCTCTTCTAAGGGAGGTGGTGCTCACCATCCTTGGCCGGGACCATATTCAATTTATGTCGTTGATTCAAATCAACAGATATAAAAGGAAAAGAAGAAAAGGGGATTAGGGTTAATGAACACAGGAACGAAAAAGATAACGAAAAGAGAGGCGGCTGGACTTCATCTTCTCCGATAAGCTTGAAAGCCAAGTCCAACCGTGCTAGCCAGAAAGACAGAGAAAGATAGCTAAAGCTTTTTCCAGTTCAGCAAGTTTGTTTTTTCCAGAACAAGGGCTGATTTATCTAATCAGCAAGGAGAGATAGTTGTGTGAAGGGCCGTCAGCCTTCAACAGCAAATGGTTGTTCTTTAGTGCAGCAAAAAAGGAGCTAGCTGTAGAATAAGTCTAATTCCTTCTACAGCAAGAGGGCTGAACTGATATCTGCTCAGTCCAGTAAGACAGACTCTGAGATTTATCTCAGAGTCAAGGTTTTATTTTATTTCAACTTCTTGATTAATTTCCTGTAGGATTCAGCTTGCCTGAATCTGAGATGTAGGGCACTTTGTGCCTGAGTTATAGGTGACTAATTAGTAACTAAGGTACACTACTAGATTTAGCCACGGTTTCTTTTGCCAGATCGTGGCTAATAGTGAGTATTAGCCACGGGTGGCTAATACTGGACTTTTAGCCATTTGCCTGAACCGTGGCTAAAAGTCTAGTATTAGCCACGGTTTGCCTGAACCGTAATCGTTTAGTCCTGGGTAAGGAGCGGCGGTTCTGAATTTTTTATGTTATGAGTGGCCTTAACCACGCCAATTAAACCGTGGCTAAAAGTCCACTATTAGCCACGACAATGAACCGTGGCTAAAAGTCAAGTATTAGCCACGATTTTGGACTTTTAGCCACGGTTTGGACTAGCCACGCTCGTATTGCCCACGCCCATTTTCCGTAGACCGTGGCTAAAAGTCTTTAGCCACGGTTTTGGACTTTTAGCCACGGCAATCTGCCGTGGCTAAAAGTCAGTTTTCTAGTAGTGGTAGGTGCCCTGCTGGGGTACTGAGGTAGGATCTAAGTGTGGATCTGAGAGTAGGTCTGTCCTCCCAGCCTGATTAGTAGGGCCTAGTGCCTGAGTTAGGTGACTGTTGAGTCACTGAGCTGTAGGTGACAAGTGTGTCATTGAGTTATAGGCCTTGGAGGAGGATAAGATATAGGTGCCTTGGAAGGGCACTATGGTAGGTACCTGGAAAGGTATTGAGCTATAGGAGTGTTGCAGCACTTTGAGAGTAGGGCCTTATGCCTGAAGTTATAGGGCTGAGAAGCCTGAGCTGTAGGCCTTAGAGATAAGACTGAGGTAGGTGGTTTTAGGACCACTGAGCTGTAGGAGCACTACAGGGCCCTGAGGTAGGAACCTTTATGGTTCTGAGGTAGGGTTCTAAATAGAACCTGAGTGTAAGGCTAAGGGTCTGAGGTGTAAGATCTGAGGAGCATTTTGGAGGAGTTTGTTCCTTGTCTAACATAAGTTAGAAAGGTGGGAGGGAAAGTGGATGTACCCAATTGGGGAACCACTATAAATCACTATGTGCTTGTTGTGTGTTGGTTTTTTTGTTTTATTACAGGTGCTAAGGACAAGCTCTAGATCACCTTAGGAAGAAAGCAAAATAAAATATAAAGGTTAATACGAAAACATTAAAAAGACTAAAGAATTTTAATAGACCTATTCACCCCCCCCCCTTCTAGGTTACTAGCTAACCTTGAAGTAATAACTTTCAAGTGGTATTAGAGGGAGGTTACTCAAAAAGGATTTAACAATCTGAGTATACCTCCAAGGTTAGCTATAGGACATAAGTATGGGGTCTGGTGTAAACTACAAGGAGTTGGGGGGCCATGATGCTTCCAATCTGTAGAAAGGAAGGCTTTGGCCTCTGGAAGGAAAGGGTTAGGTTATTCATGGAAGCTGCTAATCCTAGGATATATATTACAGTCAAATAAGGACCCTTCATCCCTATGGAAACCTCAGTTCTGGATGCCAACATCCAGACACCGAAATCTTATGATGAAATGAACAAAGATGAGATCTTACTTGCCTCCATGGACAAGAGAGCTCAAAACATTATTTCCAGTGCAATAGATGATTCAACCTTCCAAAATCTGGTGCACTATAAGACCTCCAAGGAGATTTGGGACACCCTAGTTGTGTTCATGGAGGGTTCAGAGGAGGTGAGGGATGACAAAAAATCCATGCTCAACCAGGACTATGAGGCCTTCAGACAAGGAAAATCTGATGGCATTGCTGAGAGCTTTGAGAGATTCTTCATAATAGTGAATGAACCTATGAGCTGAATGATAAATATGTGTCATTAGGGAAATGGCCAAGTTAGCAGACACTCCTCCTCCAACCCTATTTGGAAAGTGAAAGTTAGGGTTAGATGTGATATACTCTAGAGGGGGGGGGTAAATAGAGTATGTATGTATATTTAAAAAAAATTCCTGAACTATAAAGATTATACCTAAACTTAGATACTATATCACATCATACCAAATTGAAATAAATGAAATCACAGAAAAGCTAAATAACACAACCATGGCAAGAACAAGAATAAGAGGGCAACCAGACAACACAAGAATTTATAGTGGTTCCCCAACCTGGGTACATCCACTGTTCTACCACCCTGGTAGGAATCCACTCAGGTTTTTGATCAAGTGACTGCCACCAATGAGCTTTTGGTAAGGTGCTCAAAAACCAAACCTCAAGTATTTTGGTTAGGAGACTTGCAACCAGGAATCACTTTTGAAGGGAGTAAAGAACCCTTTTTACAGAGGGGGTGAGAGAGTGTTGGTGTCTTCTCTTTCTCAAATACAACTGAGAAGACTAGTGGAATTGATGTTAACAAAAAGCACCCCCTGAAATATTGAGTTTGTTCAGGGAGGAATGGAACTTTTTCTTCAGGGTGATAGGCCTTCAAGCTTTCAACTTTAACCCGAAGAACTTCAGGAACTTCTTGACAGATGTAGTATTGTTGTCCTACTGAAAGTTCATGAGAGTATGACAGAAGAAGATTCTTGATTTGGATGGTTGTTCTTCTTCTTCAGAAAGATTGTTCTTCTTCTAGTCTAGCAGTTGTTGATTTCTTGACTGATCGATTCTCTATGTCTCAAGAATTCTGTATGTCTCTTAGATTGTGTGTGTTGGAAGAAAGAGAACTTCTCATTTTTATATTTTCCATGTGGAAGTCCTTTTGAATTTTGAAATTCTTCCTGTAATTAATGTTGACGGCCTTGGAATAATTTGGCATTGATTTGTTTCCCCAACTGTCCCGTAGAAAAATGGCAGGCAATAATCCTGATGAAGTCCATAATTAATGCTCTTGTCTAACGGTAATATTCAGAAAATATTAGAGCATTAATTATTCAGGAATCATTGCCACATAATAAGGACAAAAGAGGAAAACAACCAAGACTGGATTCATCGACCTAAGTCCACTGTTCATCGAGCTGAGAATAGCTATTTGTCGAGCTGAGATCCAAGATTGTCGACCTCTGAATGCTGCTTGATAACTTTCTTCTTCTGTGCATCAAGTTCGTCGAGCTGAGATCTAAGATCGTCGAGCTGAGCCCTGAGAACTAAGTTTGTCCAGCTAGTCCAAGATTGTCGAGCTGAGCTCAGAGATTTGTCTCTGAGTTCGTCGAGATGAGCACGACTTTCGTTGATCGGAGATCGAAGAACGTAGAACTCCTTTTTCTAAGTCTTGAATCTCTGACTTTGTTGAAGGCTGGTCCCTAGCATTGTTGACTCTAAGGACTTGATCTAGACTCTAGGACACAACCATGACCCTGGTCTATACATGTTGGGTCATATCCTAACTTAGTGAAACTAGCCCAAATCCAACTAGGGATCCAAACATCTCCCCCTATTTGGGTGAGGTCACTAATTACAGACTTAAAAAAAGAAGTATACAAAGAAAAAAAAACACAATATATATCTGGCAGAGAGTTAATCAACAAATATGCAGTAGATATATTTACATAGTTAGCTTTGTAATAAGAAAACAAAATTTATCAAAAAATATACCATAAACATATAGCAGTTCATCTTTTAGTTTTTCTGTTTCTTCTCCTTTGCTTCTTTTCTCTTATCACCAGGCTGAGTAAAAATAATTTCCCTGTTAGGATTGGCAGCTTCTCTCTTTGACATATACATATCTACTGCTCCAATCACTGTCTGGGTGGAGGTTCTGGGAACTACAGCCTCTGGGTGTCTAGCCATATAATTTGCAGGATTAAATACCTTCTTGCTTACATGAAGTCTTTCAAGTTCTTTCTCTCTATATAAGGACATGGTAGTTAACTTGGTTGGATCTTCTCCTTCTTCTCTGGCCTTCTTTATCTGTGACAGACCTATCAATTCTTGAAGCCTAGCCATCTTGGAATTAGAATCAACATCCTGACTGACAGATGATTGATCATCTTGGGAGGGTAACAGAGTAGTAGGCCTGAATTGAGTTGACTGTGCTTCAAAGCTTGTTGCTTTCTGGCTTTCATCACTCTGAGTGTGTAGTGACTTTGGAGGTACAGTTTCATTATATTTTCCTTTAGGTTTGTGTGATTCTGAATGCCTTCTTTGTTCAGCTTGTTGTTGGGGAGGAGAGAACTCTGGCTTCTGATAGACTACTTCCTTTATCTGCTCTGTACAACCAATACTTCTTTGTTGGCTGCTTCCATGAGATTGATGTCTAGATCGCCTTTCCTGCCTCTGATAAGTTCTGGTGAATGTAGGCTTGGAAGGTGCATCTAACCTTTGAGAAGTGGTTCCTGAAGCACCAGCAGCTGGAGGAGGAGGGGGATCCTTCCTGTATCTATGAGGAGGAGGAGGGGAGTATCTTCTGCTTTTCTTTCTAGCCTTTTGTTCATTTTTTGATAGCAACATCCAAGCTGGCATCCCTTTGTATGGAGTTATGTTTTGCAGAATATAGTAGGGAGTTTCATTTGTATTTCCTGGCTTAGGAGCAGGAGGAGGAGGAGCCTTCCTTTTCTTAGAGATTTTCTTCCTCTTTGGGTCCTCATCATCATCAGAAGGTTTAGGATTGTCATACATATCATCAATTTCTGTTAGTGTGTCCTCAGAAATTGTTTTCTTTTCTGTCTGTGAGGGAACTGGAAGGGAGACTGGAGAGCTATATACATCAGTACTTTGAGCAACAGACTTATTCTCTTCCTCAATGTCAGCCATGATCAAGGTACCTAGATCAGGCATTGGAGAGTCATCCATTATAAACACTGGAGCCATGGGAGAAGATACAATAGGAGAAGCAATTTGTGGAGAGGATGGAATGGCAGGGGTAGCAAGACTGGACTTGAGTTGCTTGACCACTTTAGGGCTTATTGGATAATAATAAGGGATAATAGACAATGATGGCTTAGTATACTCAGCTGGAGGGAGACTCAGATAAATTGTATCAAAAGATCTTAACAGATTTATCAAGTCTATTATGGGATTGATAACAATATCACCAACAATATTTATTTCCAGTATAAATGACTCATCTATATCCATGTCAGTTTCAATAAAATTAATCAAATCAAATAAATCTGTATCATCTTCTTCAGCTTCTGCTTCTGTATCGATTACTGCTATATTTGAAGTATCTAAGACCTATACAACTGGTTCTGCTGCTGCAACTGCTACTACTTCTTCATGAAGTATCTCCCCCTGCCTGGTTTCAATAGATACTGAAGCCAGACCCCCAAATGAAGAGGGAGCAGTAGTGAGGGCAGAGATCTGGATAGAAAGAGAGGATATGGAGGCAGCTAGAGGAGAAATGGCCTCTGCTATAAGAGATTTGAGGTTGGGTGTGAGGAGAGTAATGAGTGGGGTGACAAGAGATGGATCCAGGTTTGGAGAAGTGGATGGTGGGGCAGTAGCTGATTGATTGGAAATTGTAGTTGCTGGGGGTGATAGGTGGAGGTGGAATGGGAGTTTCTAGGGGGGATTCATATTAAGGAGAGAGAGTGTTCAGTGGAGAGGATAATAAATTGAAGGAGGGAGTGAGGAGAGGGTTGTGTGGGGATATTAGCAAGATGAGATGGAAAAGGGGATTGGGGCGGTGTAGGTATGGATGTATCAGGCTGAGGTGAAGGAGGATGGGATGGTATATGTGTAGGGTAAGAGGGAATTGGAGATGTTGGTGGTGTTGGGGTATGGATTAGAATGGTAGTGGAGGGTGGGGTTGGTTTGACTTGTGATTGGGATGGAACTTGAGGGGCAGGAGGTGGTAGCGGGGTGGAGAGGATCCCTTCAGTGAGGTGGGGAGAGGCTGGTGTAGCCCTTGTATTCTCAGAAGTTCTTGTGGAGGAGGAGGTAGCCTTAGTTGGCTTTGTGATAGTCCTCTCCCACTTGCTAAAAAGAGCACAAGTGAGTCTCTTAAAAGCATTGAGGGATATGGATGAGGAGACCAGGGATCCTGCAGCCTTTTCCTTGAGGAAGATCCCTAGGATCCCTCCAAAGCACACCTCTTTCTTGTTGTTCTTCTTTTTAATCAAGTCAAATAGAATTTGAGCCCAGGTCACAGCTTTATTATTTACTATGGCACACATAACCAGGAACTGATGCCTGGTTATGTAGTCGTGTGTTGTGTGCTTTCCTAGCAGCACTTTCCCAATTATATCTCCAAGAAACTTATACTCGGCAGACAAAAGTTTCTTAAGTAATTTGTTTGGGGTGTCTCCAGAATAACCCATTGTACTCAGCATCTAATCAAATTCTTCAGAGTCTATTTCTAATTCATCCTCACCATTTTTCAATCCAAAAATCTCAGTTAAAATATCGGGGGTAAGAGAAATTAATAGTGTTACCCGCGATGGTTCCAGTCATCGTATTCCCATCTGTAGTAGTTGTATAGACCCACTCCCTGATCTCTATTGCAGATATCTTGATGCGAGTGGAAAGCAGGGTCTTTAGTTGTTGATCTTCAAGGAGTTGTAGAATGTTCAAGAAGATTTGATCGGAGTACTGGAAAGATTCAAAGTCCAAATCAAAACCAGAGTCAAACTTCATAGCAGCAAGAGATCCTGCGGAAATCGCCATAAGAGAACCTGCAAAGGAAAATGAAGATCAAGTGCAAAAGAACTGAAAGCGCGGGACGAAGGTCAAAGAAAACCTAGATATAGTGTTTTCCAGAATATGAATCGACAGACTCCGTTCCACGAAAAAATGAAAAGATCTTCGATCTGATGTCGACGAAATAATTTTGAGTTAAACAGTTCGTCGATCTCAGTCTGAAGGTTTGAAGACATTTCATCGATCTCTGGTCGATGAAAGTTTTCTGAAGTAAGTTCGTTGATCTCAGTTCGAAGAAACTAACTTAGCTCACAGAGAGTTCGTCGATCTCTGGTCGACAAAAATCTCAAGAACTTTTCCTTATTCATCGAGCTCCGTTCGACGAACTCTGAAAAATTCATCGATTGCAGACATAAACTAAACTAACCCTTTTCCATTTATCATTCCAAGCTGATTTATAAAGAACAAGTGATTTCTTTCATCCAGGGGTTTGGTGAAAATATCAGCTCTTTGTAAATTAGTGTAGATATAGACAAGATTAATTTTGTTGTTGTCTACACACTCTCTAATAAAATGATGTCTTATGTTATATGTTTAGTTCTGTTGTGATGGACTGGATTTTGTGATATAGCTATAGCACTTGTGTTATCACAAAGTAGAGTTGAATTATTTAAGTTTAACCCATAGTCCAGGAGTTGGTTCTGAATCCACAGCATCTGAGAACAACAACTGCCAGTTGCAATGTAGTCTGCTTCAGCAGTTGATGTGGACACAGATGATTGTTTCTTGCAGAACCAGGACACTAATCTCACACCAAGGAACTGGCAGGTTCCTGAGGTACTCTTTTTGTCCACTTTGCATCCAACAAAGTCAGCATTTGAGTATCCAGTTAACTCAAACTCTGACTCAGTAGGATACCAGAGACCTAGACTAGGACAACCCTTTATATATCTTAAAATCCTTTTTATAAAAGCTAGATGGGATTCTTTAGTGTTCACTTGGAACCTAGCACAAAGGCATGTAACAAACATGATATCAGGTCTGCTTGACGTAAGGAATACTAGGGACCCAACAATGCCCCTATATAATTTCTGATCCACAGGTTTCTCATGCACATCAGAATCTATTACAGAATTTGTAGCCATAGGTGTTTTCTTTGCTGAGGCATCAACCATCCCAAACTTTTTAATAATCTCTTTAGCAAATTTAGCCTGGGAAATGAAGATGCCATCAGTAAGCTGCTTCACTTGGAGACCAAGGAAGTAGGAGAGCTCACCCATGCTACTCATCTCAAATTTTGAATGCATTAGATCAGAAAATCTTTTGCATAATTTGGGATTCAGTAGAACCAAATATTATGTCATCTACATATATTTGCACTAACAGTATTTTATTATGATGCATTTTGGTAAATAAAGTTTTATCTACTATGCCTCTTGAAAAATAATGCTCTAAGAGAAAGCTGGCTAAGGTCTCATACCAAGCTCTTGGAGCTTGCTTTAAACCATAGAGAGCTTTATGCAATTTAAACACATAAGAGGGATGATTTGGAGAAACAAAACCTGGAGGTTATTCAACATAAACCTCTTCTTTAAGTTCCCCATTTAAGAAAGCACTATTCACATCCATTTGATAAACTTTGAACTTTTTGAATGCAGCATAAGCTAGAAATATCCTTATAGCTTCTAGCCTGGCAACTGGCGCAAAGGTTTGATCATAGTCAATCCCTTCCTCTTGCCTATACCCTTGAGCAACAAGCCTAGCCTTGTTCCTCACAATCACACCTTGGGCATTAAGCTTATTTTTGAATACCCATTTGGTTCCAATGACTGGGTAGTCTTTTGGTCTTGGAACCAAAACCCAAACTCAGCATCTCTCAAACTGATTAAGCTCCTCTTGCATTGCAATGATCCAGTGGGGATCTTGTTCTTCATCAGTTGTAGATTGAGGCTCAATTTGAGAGAGGAAACAGGCATGCATCAAATCTTGGTTGAGTTGATGCCTTGTCTGTACACCTACTATTATGTCTCCAATCACTTGGGATCTGGGGTGATCCCTCAGTGTGACAAAATCAGTGGGTGGAGTTGGTTCTGCAACATCATTTGGAGAGAATTCTTCTTTTGGAGTAGCTTCTGTTGTTGTAGGGGGGTCAGCTTCTTTCACAGTTTCTTCATCACTTTCTTCATTGACTTGTTGAGAAGGATGAGTTACAACTTTTGGGGTAAGGTTTAAGTCATCCAATTTCTCACACAAGTTGTGTACCTGCAAGGAGTCTTTGGTAGAAATCTCTTTCTCCTTATAAAACATGTTAGCCTCATCAAATATAACATGCATATATTCCTTTATTTTCAATGTAGATTTATTAAATACCCTATAAGCTTTGCTGACTTTGAAATATCCTAGAAAAATTCCCACTGCAGCCTATGCTTCAAACTTTCTAATGTGCTTTTTGTCATTGTTATGAATATAACATACACAACCAAAAACTTTAAAATAGTTGATTATTGGTTTCTTCCCTTTGAGTAATTCATAGGGAGTCTATGTTTTAGTTTATGTATAAAGCTTCTATTCAGGACATAATTTGTCGTGCTCACTGCCTCTGTCCAATAGGATAGGGCATGTAAGCATCTGCCAGTAATGTGCATGCAGCTTCAATGAGTGTTCTATTTTTCCTTTCAGCTACCCCATTTTGTTGAGGAGTTCTAGGAGATGAGAAGCAGTGTCTGATACCTTCCTTCTCATAGAACTCATACATAAGAAGAGACTCAAACTCTGTACCATGATCACTTTTGATCAATGTAACATGAGTAGAGTACTCAATCTGTATGGTCCTGAGAAAATCTGTAAGAACCTTGAATGTATCTGACTTAGATCTCAGAAAGAATACCCAAGAGAATCTGGAGAAGTCATCTACAACCACTAAGGTATAAGATTTCCCTCCTAGGCTTTGTACATCCACAGGGCCAAAAAAGTCCTTATGTAGTAAGTACAATATCTTAGGTGAATCACTCATATTAATGGATTTGAAACTAGATTTAGTTTGCTTGCCTAGTTGATAAGCCCTGTAGAGTCCTTCCTTCTTGTAGTGGCCAGAAGGTAGACCTCTAACAAGGTTGTCCTTAGATAACCTAGCAATATTTTTCATATTTACATGTCCTAATCTTTTATGCCACAAGTCATTTTCACTGCTAACTATGTTAAGCAAACATATGTCTGAAGTAACAGAATGAAAATTAACTAGGTATATGTTTCCTTGTCTATTGCCAATTAAAACAGGTTTGTTTTCTTTAGAGGTAATAGTACAAGTGCAAGAGTTGAATGATACCTGATAACCTTCATCACAGAGTTGGCTTATAGAGATGAGGTTATGCTTTAGTCCACTTACATATGCAACTCTCTTGAAAGTTACTGTTCCAATCCTGACTTTGGCATAGCCCTCTTTTTGGCCACAGTTAAAGTCACCAAAGATGACCTTTAGTCCCAGCTTGGGCTTGTAATCAATTAGATTGTCTTTGTTGCCTGTCATGTGCTTGGAGCATCCAGTATCCAGATACCAATGTTGATTATATACTGGACAGGTCTTCATCTGCAAATAAGATAGTTAGTTGTTCTTGACCAAGGTAACCTTGGGTCCTTATTGATTTACATAGCTATAACAAGAAATGTAAGAACATTCAGGTTGATCTTTATAGCCTTTGAGGTGATATATTCTTGGTGGTATTATCCATTTACTAAAAGGATTAAAGTTGATGTTAGAATTTAGGTTTCTGTTGTAAGAATCTGCGATCGACGATTTCTGGTTGGATCGTCGACCTGAGCTCGACGATGTTGGATGAGATCGTCGATCTCTACTTGAAGAATGAAGATATTCATTCTTGGGGCACCAAAATCGTCGATCTCTGGTCGACGAACCATACTGGTATTGTCGATCATAGATCGAAGAATAATTATTACTTAAGTTTGCGTTCAGAGATCGTCGTTCTGAGTTCGATGATCTGTTCATATATCGTCGATCTGAGTTCGACGATAACTGCTGAACATTGTTGTTATTGTTATTCTTCTGGTTGTTAAGTTTATTCTTAGTTTCAATTTGTTCAAGAAATTTATTGACCATATTAACCTGTTCAGTATTCTTCTTTCCTTTGTCAGATATAAACTTTACTGGTTTGCAAAGGTTATTTTTTTGAATTAGAGGTGGATCACTAGAGGAGGAACCTAGTCCTAGTTTACTATTGTTAATCCTAGCATTTACAGTACTAGTGATATCTAGCAGTTGCAAACTTATTCCATTTAGTGATTCTTCTAACTTCTTAGCCTTGCTAAGTTCAGATTTCAGAAAAGATATTTGTTTATTAGCAGAAATTAGTTCATCTGTTAGATTAACATTTTCTGAGGTGATTTTGTCTAAATCATTTAGTTTTTCTCTGAGAAGTTTGATTTCCTTCTCAGAGCTGATCAAGTTTTAGCACAAATTTTTAAATTCAAATTTAAACTCATCTGATTCAAAATCATAAGATGTTATTACCTGATCTTCAGCTGATAAGAATTCCTCATCTTCAGATTCATCTGTATCTGATCTTCTACAATTTGCCTCAATGGCCATGAGGCAAACTTACATAGCCTTCTGCTCTTCTTCATCCTCACTGGAGTTGTAGGATGTGGACTCTTCTTCAGTATAACTCAATGTTTCAGCAACAAAGCCCTTGTCTTTCCTCTTGTTCTTCCTTGAGGAAGGTTTGTTGTAGTGACTCTTCCTTGAGTCCATCTCCTTTCTTCTATCCTTCTTCTGAACCTTTGGGCACTCAGAGATGAAATGCCCTTGTTTCCTACAGCCAAGACAAACAGTTTCTTTAGATGGTGTTTTGTCATATCTTGGCTTATCTTCATATTTTGATGGTTTCCTTCTAAAGTCTTTTCTAGCCATCTTGAAGAATCTCTTAGCAAAGAGACTCATCAAATCTTCATTCACAGGAATGACTTCAGAATCTTTTGTAGCTTTGAAAGCTATGTTGTACTCCTTCCTAGTTGGTGTAGGAGTCTTCACTTCAGCTGCTTTTTCTCTTGCTTTCATCAGTTGCTCATAAGACTTTAGCTTTCCTAGAAGAGATTCTGTTGAGATCTCTGTCATGCTTCTAGCTTCTCTAATGGGCCAGATTCTTGAGTCCCATGTGCTGGGAAAGCACATAAGGATTTTTTCATTCACTTCAGTTAAAGTGATTTCTTTATCTAGGGTCCTTAGCTCACTGATGATGGAGCTGAGTCTATTGTACATCACTACAACTATTTCTGCTTCATCCTTGTCATGCTGTATATATATAAATCTAGTAAAGATAAAGAATAATCTAACTTAGGATCTTTGGTTCAAGGGTTTAACTTGTACAACCAAAAGAACCTCCTCTGATACCAATTAAAAGTTAGGGTTAGATCTGATATACTCTAGAGGGGGGTCAATAGAGTATGTATGTATATTTAAAAACTTTTCCTGAACTATAAAGATTAAACCTAAACTTATATACTATATCACTGCATACCAAATTGAAATAAATGAAATCACAGAAAAGCTAAATAACATAATGATGACTAGTTTTAGTCATCCTTTTTGGGGGTAATTTAGTATCCTATTTCCAAAGTATTATTATAATTTTATGTTTTTGTATGCTTGAATGTTGTTGTTTTATATTTTTTT
Source organism: Platanthera zijinensis (assembly GCA_039513925.1). Lineage (NCBI taxonomy): Eukaryota > Viridiplantae > Streptophyta > Magnoliopsida > Asparagales > Orchidaceae > Platanthera > Platanthera zijinensis. The sequence continues at coordinate 104,161,062 of CM077079.1, read as the reverse complement.
ATAAATCTATAATTTTATTTTGGTTGTATTTTATGTTATGTTTTTGTTATTGTTGTTTTTATAAACTTATGTTTTGTTTTATTTTATGTTATGTTTATGTTATGTTTTATTATTATTATCTTTGTATTAGTTTGGTTTACTTAACTAATATGATATAATGATTAATGTTATGCTTAGTTTATTTAATTTTATATCATGAATTAACTAATGTTTTGTTTTATTTTTTTTTCTTGTAGATGGCCGACCTTCACATTTTGGAGCAGCCCGGCCTTTGGGAGCTGCCCACCTTGCCTATACCTGAGCCTTGTTCAACCACCATGCAGCCCCTTTAATTCAAGAGCAGTCGGCCACCTTTTGGAGCAGCCCACAAGCCACAATCCATGCAACCCGAGCCTCCACATGGTGCAGCCCTCATGCTCGGCCAGCCCACATCAAGTGCAATCTGAGCCCCCTCTTCATAGAGCAGCCCATGATGCAATCCTATCCTATACTCGAGCCCATTGAAGCCCAACAAAGCCTCCTTCATGCATGTGGCCGGCCACCTCATATATTCCCTCTCCCTCATTAATTTAACACATGCATGCAAGCACCTTCCCCTCCACATTTCCATTCATTCCCCCTCTCTTTATTTTATATTTTCCATTTCATTTTCATTTATTTCATACAATGCATCCATACATTCTCTCTCCCCTCCATTTAATACCATGCATGAATCATCCCCATGAGGTGGCCGGCCACCCCTAGGTCTCCCCCTAATCTAGAAGCTTCCCTCCTCTCCTATAAAAGGAACCCATGTCCCGTGCTTTAGAGAGGTTAGTTTTTGGAGTTGGATTGAGAGGTTGGATTGAAAGTTTGGCTTTTGGAGAGAGCTTTGGAGAGTACAAATCAAGAGAGTTTCATTGTAATTTTCATTTCTAGTTTCCTTGTTTTTTTGTAATCTCATTTTGTTCTAAGTAATATCATTTTGTTTTTTCATTATTGTGTACTTCCTTTCCTTTTAGTAAAAGAAATATGAAATCTTCTTCTCTTATTATTGTCGTTTTCTTTTCCATCATGCGTAGCTAATTTTCTTTTAGCATTTGATCATGAGGATCCATGATTTGAGATGAGAATTATTTTTATTTCATAGTTTTATTTTTGCTTAATTCAACTCGGTCCTTCTTTGAATATTATTTCGTCGACTCCGTATTTCCGGTATACGGTAGTAGTCCTTGTTCTCATTTCATAGTAGTTGAGAGACTCATGATTTGAAAGATCACTCAAAGAAGGAAGGAGTTGAACGCAACCCTAGAGATAGGACGACGTAAATCTTCCGGATTGGAGTCAAATCTAATAGTGCGGATCACTTTGATAATGCAACTTTAGGCTTCTTTGGTTTGTAAAGAGATTTCGATCAAAGAGTCTATAAGTTAGGAGACCTAATGCTCTAGCGAGATTTTGTCTCATTTTCGGATCCGTCACGGCCGAGTTTGATTTGCAAATTTAAAACTATGCCTTTTATCTCTCTCGTTTCATTTCATGGTGAATCAATGATCGAATGCTAGCCTTTTTATATAAGTTTTTCGTCTCGCAAATTATCTTTTATTTTACTTTAAAAAAATTCTCAAAATCCAACTATTTTCCGGTAGGATAATAGTTCAAGCGTGAGTAGCAGTAATTGACAACCCCGTGTTTAAATACGACCTTGGTACTACAATTCGACAGATACGCTTGCCTGTTCGGGTTTTAGCCCATTAAGTTTTTGGCGCCGTTGCCGGGGAGTTTTCTCGTCAATATTTTGAAAACACTTGCGCTATTACTTCTACAAAAATAAAAAAAAAATTTATTTCTATATATTTAAATATTTATAATCAACCCACCTCATTTTAATTTCTACCCCACCTAAAATCTCTCAAAAAGGGTAAGGGGCTTTAAGCACCACCATTTTACCTAGTACCGGGTAGTCCTCAGGAAGTTCGAGAGCCAAGCCGTAAAAATCTATTTTCAAAAAAAAAATCTATTTCAAACAAAAATCCTTTCTTCTCTTTTTCTTTCTTTTTCAAGTTTTCATTTTCGTTTTCCTTCATTTTCTTTGCTAGTGCATGACCCGAATGAATCCGTTGCTACTTGTTGATTTGGACCCAGAAATCGAATGCTCCTTTCGGAGACAACTACGATTCGAGGCTTCCACTTCTCAAACAGCGGTTGAGGATTCCTACGAGGATTGCAATTTCAATTTGAAATGGGAGACCCTAACCCTGAAATGGCTCAGCAAAGGACCATGTCCGATTATGCTCGACCCAACTTGGAAGGGACAGAGACAAGTATTGTTCGACCTGCGATTGCGAACAATAACTTCGAGCTTAAGCCTAGCATCATACAAATGGTGCAGCAATATGTACAGTTCGACGGATTACAAGATGAAGATCCGAACTTGCATATTGCCAATTTTCTTGAAATCTGTGACACCTTTAAAATCAATGGTGTCTCAGACGATGTGATAAGGCTAAGACTCTTCCCCTTCTCCCTAAGAACCAAAGCCAAACAGTGGTCGAGTTCTCTTCTAAGAGGATCAATCACTACTTGGAACATTCTAACTGAAAATTTGTTTCTCGTTATTTCCCCCCTGCTAAAACTGCTAAGCTGCGAAATGATATAACTTCATACTCTCAAATTGATTCTGAGACCCTCTATGACACTTGGGAGAGGTTCAAAGAACTTTTGAGAAGATGCCCACACCATGCTCTGCCTGTATGGTTGCAGGTCCAGACATTCTATAATGGGCTAAACCAAGAAACTAAGCAGATGATAGATGCCGCTTCCGCTGGTTCTTTAGACCGCAAAACTCCGGAAGCCGCTCTTGAGTTTATCGAGGACATGGCGATGAACACCTATCAGTGGAATTCGTCTAGGACTCGCCCATCTAAACCTGCAGGTATATATGAAGTTGATTCGGTGACGCAACTGGCGCTGCAAGTGGAAATGCTCAACAAGAAGATCTCGGAGATGACTGCTGCCTCCGCCGCTAAGGTATATGAAAATGCTATTGCTGCCGAGCAGGTGGATTATCTCGGGAACATACCCAGGCCTGCTCAAAATATTTCTGCGAATAATTTTTCTGCTTTTTCGAATTTTTCTTCTCCTCCTGGTTTTAATTCTTCTTCTAATTCTTATCACCCCAGATGGCGTAACCATCCTAACTTCTCGTGGAGTAATAACGCTAATGTTGTACGCCCACCGCACGATTTTACACCACCACCACCATAACAAAATTTTCAAAAACCTTCCCCTTTGTAAGAGATCCTCACTAAGTATATAAGCTCGAACGATGCTACTATGGGATCAATGAAAAACTTAGAAAATTAGGTCGGCCAACTCGCCAAGGCTTTTTATGAGAGACCACCTGGAACTCTTCCCTCGAACACTGAGCCTAACCCAAGGGAACACGCAAATGCGATTTCCCTTCGGAGCGGTAAGGTTGTTAACGAGCCCACCACAAGGGAAGAGCCAAGGGTGATTGTCCCTCCTGTTTTTATCCCCACGGAAAGTGATAACTTAAATCTTGAAAATGACAAATCTACGTTTGAAAAAGAAAAAGATATCTCTATTATTTCTGATTCTCAAAAAGAAACAGATGGTTTTCAAAATGATGCTCTAGTTGTTCTAAAGGAATTTCCGCCACCCCCTTATCCGGCTCGACTTAGGAAGGAAAAACTAGATGATCAGTACAAACGCTTCCTTGAAATGTTCAAACAAATTCACATTAATTTGCCATTTCATGAAGCGATTAGTCAAATGCCTAAGTATGCGAAGTACCTTAAGGATCTGTTAACAAACAAGACGAAATTGGAAAATTTATCACATGTAACATTAAATGAAGAATGTTTGGCGGTTGTTAAAAACTCTAATCTTCCTAAAAAGATAAACGATCCGGGTAGTTTTTCCATTCCTTACGTCTTTGGTGATTTATTTGTTAAACATGCGTTAGCAGATCTAGGAGCGAGCATCAATTTGATGACTTTTTCTTTATTTAAGAAGTTAGGATTAGGCACTCTTAGCCCCACAAGAATGAGTATCCAATTAGCTGATAGGTCCATTAAGTATCAGTTAGGTATCGTTGAGGACGTGCTAGTAAAGGTCGACAAATTCATCTTCCCAGTCGATTTTTTTCATTCTTGATATTGAAGAGGACGTCGAGGTCCCTCTTATCCTTGGCCGACCATTCCAAGCCACCTCTCGAGCAGTTATCAATGTTAGTAACGGAAAGTTGTTTTTGCGTGTGGGGGATGATGAGGTCACATTTTCTGTTAATCAATCCATGAAAAACTCTTTAAAAAATGATGACTCATGCTTCTTTCTTGATGTTTTAGATGAAGAATATTCCCTTTCTCTTTCTAACATTTCTTCTAAAGAATTTTCCTCTTCTTTTTCTGAAATTTCTTCAAATGATTTTGAAAACACGGTGATGTCGATCCAAGAAAATTTTGAAAATGATTTTGTATGTAGTAGAAAAAAGTATGAAAATCTTGTTTTTGAAAAAGAAAAGAATCTAAAAAACTCTTATGACGAACCACCCCACCTTGATTTAAAACCACTGCCTAACCACCTCAAATATGCCTTTCTTGCAAAAGATTCTAAATTGCTCGTTATAATCTCGGCTTTTCTTTCTCAATCCGAAAACGATCAATTGATCGAACTACTACAAAAGCATTGCCGAGCTATAGCGTGGCAAATTTCTGATATTCCTGGCATAAGCCCCTCCTTCTGCACCCACAAGATATTTTTTGAAAATAATTCTAAGGGTGTAGTCCAACCTCAACGTCGTCTTAATCCCAACATGAAAGAGGTTGTGAAGGGTGAGGTTCTTAAGTTATTAGATGCGGGGATCATTTATCCCATTTCCGATATTTAGTGGGTAAGTCCGGTCCAGGTAGTTCCTAAAAAGGGTGGAGTCACGGTAATAACTAATGAAAATAACGATCTAATTCCGACTAGGACAGTAACGGGATGGAGGATGTGCATCGACTACCGTAAATTAAATGATGCCACTCGTAAAGATCACTTCCCCCTCCCCTTTATCGATCATATTCTAGAACGCTTATCCGGGCATAGTTTTTATTGTTTTCTCGACGGTCTTTCGGGATACTTTCAAATCCCTATTGCACCCGAAGACCAAGAGAAGACAACATTCACTTGCCCCTTTGGAACTTTTGCCTACCGTAGGATGCCTTTTGGGCTATGCAACGCACCAGCTACCTTTCAGCGGTGTATGCTAGCCATCTTCGATTAATATGTAGAAAATATTATGGAAGTTTTTATGGACGACTTTTCCGTTTTTGGCGACTCATTTGAACTATGCTTAAATAATCTAAGAAAAGTTTTAAAATGCTGCGAGGAGACAAATCTAGCTCTAAATTGGGAGAAGTGCCACTTTATGGTACGTGAAGGTTTAGTCCTTGGCCACAAAATTTCCGCTAAGGGAATTTAAGTGGACAAGGCGTAAATTGAAATAATTGAAAAGTTACCGCCACCTACAACTGTTAAAGCAATTATAAGTTTTTAAGGGCATGCAGGTTTTTATCGTAGATTTATTAAAGACTTTTCAAAAATAACTAAGCCTCTCACCCACCTGCTCGAAAAAGACACTCCTTTTGTTTTTGATGAATCTAGTATCGAGGCCTTTGAATTAATAAAATCAAAACTTATAAATGCTCCTATTATGATCGCCCCAGTTTGGGATTTACCATTCAAAATAATGTGCGATGCGAGTAATCATGCGGTAGGTGCGGTTCTAGGTCAACGAATTGCTAAGAACTTTCATCCGATTTTCTACGCTAGTAAAACTCTAACTTCTGCTCAAGAAAATTACACCACAACGGAGAAAGAACTCTTAGCGATTATTTTTGCTTTTGATAAATTCCGACTGTATGTTACTCTTTCTAAAGTTATTGTTTTCACGGATCATTCCGCTTTGAAGTACCTCCTTTCTAAACCGGATGCCAAGCCGCGTCTTATCTGTTGGTTCCTCTTACTTCAAGAATGGACTTGGAGATTCGGGATAAGAAAGGAGCGGAAAACTTAGCAGTTGATCATCTCTCTCGTCTTGAAAATCCCAATCTTGATATTTTAAATGAAACCTTTATTAATGACTCTTTTTCGGATGAGCGTCTTTTAAATATTTCTTCTTCTTCTACCCCCTGGTTTGCCGATCTGGCCAATTATCTTGTGGCCCGGGTCCTTCCAAAAGAATATTCAACTCACCAAAGGAAGAAATTCTTTTTTGAGTTGAAGTATTATTTTTGGGAAGACCCATTTCTATTTCGCATTTGTGCAGATCAGGTGGTAAGGAGATGTGTTTCCCGGGAAGAGGGTCATCAAATCTTAAAACATGTTCATGAAGGTCCGACTGGCGGGCACTTTCAAGCAAACCGCACCGCACACAGAGTACTTAGTGCTGGCTTTTATTGGCCAAGAAAATTTAAAGATGCACAAATTTTTGTGGGCGGATGCGATCGATGCCAGCGGACTGGAAATCTCTCTAATAAAAATGAAATGGAACAAAACTATTTTCTCGAATGTGAAGTTTTTGATCTATGGGGCATAGACTTCGTCGGCCCATTCCCCTCGAGCTTAGGTAATAAATATATTTTAGTCGCAGTTGATTACGTTTCCAGGTAGGCGGAGGCCCAAGCTTTACCAAATAATGATGCTCGCATTGTTGTTAATTTTCTTAAAAAATTATTTTCTCGTTTTGGTTTTCCTCGCGCGATCGTTAGTGATAGGGGCAGTCATTTTTGCAACGCTCAACTCGCAAAAGCTTTAATTAAATATGGCGTTACGCATAAATTATCAACCGCTTATCACCCCCAAACTAACGGTCAGGTCGAGGTAGTCAATCGAGAACTTAAAAGAATTTTGGAAAAAACCGTTTCTACTTCTCGTAAGGATTGGCCATTAAAATTAGACGATGCTCTTTGGGCCTATTGGACAGCGTACAAGACCTCCATCGGTTGTACTCCTTTCCGATTAGTCTATGGAAAATCGTATCATCTTCCGGTAGAAGTAGAACACCGTGCGTATTGGGCATTAAAATTTTTTAATTTCGATCCGCACTCGGTCGGCGAGCATCGCAAAAACCAACTAAATGAGCTTGACGAGTGGCGAGCGTACGCATATGAAAATAATAAAATTTATAAAGAATGCACGAAATTGTATCATGATAAGAACCTGCGCCATCCTAAAACGTTTAAACCAGGCGATCAGGTTCTTCTTTTTAATTCACGTTTACGTCTCTTCCCTGGAAAACTTAAATCTAGATGGTCTGGACCGTTTACGGTCATGGATGTTTTTCCTTATGGCACTGTGTTACTTTCGCACCCCGATAAGGGGGACTTTAAAGTTAATGGCCATAGACTTAAACTCTATTTTTCTAATGATTCTGTGACTCCTGCAAAGGAGAATCTTCTTTTGGACTCTTAGATGATTATTTTATTATGGACATTTTTATTATTATTATTATGAAACTCTTTATTCGAACTTTGGACTATTATAATAAAGAACATTATTGGGCATCTGCCCACGGACTCTCTATTTTTTTCTTTTATTTTGCTCTTCCTACCGGAGGCCAATCAAGTCCATGATCGTGGTCACCGCTCCGCCGTTGCTGATATCAGGATGGATCAATTCAAACCTACTGACGATCAAGCGTACTAAAGAGCAAGCATGGGGGAGCGACATCCGCCTTCATCTCACGAACCCGGGGAAGTCCTGTTTTTATTTATTTATTTTCTGCATTTTTCTTTTTCTCTTCTTCTCAGTCCCCTTCTCTTTTTCTTTCTGTTTTCTTCATTGAGGGCAATGAAGAATTTAAGCATGGGGGGGTCTAGTTTCTTTTAGTCTTTCTTTCTGTCTTTCTTCTTTCAAAAGGAAAAAAATGCGTTTTCAAATTAGTATTTTATGTTAGCTTCATCAAAATCCAAAAAAATTATAAAAATATAAAACCCAAAAAAAATTAGAAAAACAAAAAAAAATCAAAAATCAAAAAAAAAGAGCTAAAATCTATTTGAAAAACAAAACCTAAAATTATTTCTATCTTTGTTTTTATGTTTCGTCTAGTGATGTGTAGGCCCGTGCGGTTTTCGTAGTTCTATATAGATTACTTTGAAAATGTTTTTCTAAACTTATCATTTTAACATAGCTTAGTTCTACTAGTTTCTTTTTCTTAAATAGAGGCATCCGGTTTTTACGTTATAAGCTAGCAATGTGTAGTTATGTCTTTTTATTTGGTTAGTTGCTTACGAATGGTTGCTAGGTATCATTAGTTCTTTTTCATTTGCGGGGTAGTCTTTCTTGGTGTCTAGAACTTGTACCAAGCTACTCTCGAAGCATTTGCGTCGTTTTTACATTCTTTAGAAATGATTTAGGCCACCATTTGATTAGTTTGAGCTTTTCTTGCCCACCAAAAACAAACCCTTGCAAAACAATTTTGGGTCTTTTCCTTATTTTCTTTGTTTTTAGCTCAACCTTTCATTTCATTATGTTCACCAAAGCCAAATGTCTTTCCTATTTTTACACTATAACCTTGAGCTTAAAAAAATTATTTTGTGGGAGGGGTATTATTTTTGAAATGAATAGGAAATTCTCAAGCTTATTTTTTGAGCTTTCTTATCAAAATGTTATTAAAAATTGAAAAAAAATGAAAAAAACAAAATAAAAAAAAAATGAATGCAAAAAAGTTTATGTTTGGCCAAGTTTATAAAAGAAAATTTTCTTGGCCTCGTTTTGTAGTTTAATATTGGAGAAATGACATACTTGTTATTTCTCATTTTGATTATGCTTTGTTTATTTTTGAGCTCACCTTGGTTTAGTGCTTAAAACCTTCATGTTTATCTTTGATTCCACTTCCTAATCATTTACCTAAGCCAAGTCTTAATGCCTATTAGAAGTCCTAATGATCTTAGAACGTAAATTCGCGTAGTGGAGAAAGTGTGAACGTACAAGCCTATGGCCACCATCATTGATGGATTTCTTTGGAGGTTATCTTGGAGTGTTTTAGGGTTAATGTTTATCTAGCAACCTAGTAGTTTGTTAATGCGCCGTCTACTTAGAACCTTTACTTTTGTTTTCCTTATTTTCATTTATTTTGGATGCCTTGTTTTTAAGATTTAGAAATGAGTAGACTTTTCTTATGTTTTAATGAGATTTTTAGGGTTCCACTTTCAAATTTTCGATTGTGCATTTCTCACCCCACTAGTTGATAACATGAATATTAGGATAGTTTAATTTTACATGTTTTGTTTTTCTTAACTATGGAACTTAAAAATATATATCTCTTGCTTTCTTTTTGTTTTCCCTAGTTTTTATTTCTAATTGCTTGAGGGCAAGCAAATGTCTAAGCATGGGGGAGTTTGATGACTAGTTTTAGTCATCCTTTTTGGGGGTAATTTAGTAGCCTATTTCCAAAGTATTATTATAATTTTATGTTTTTGTATGCTTGAATGTTGTTGTTTTATATTTTTTTATAAATTTATAATTATATTTTTGGTTGTATTTTAAGTTATGTTTTTGTTATTGTTGTTTTTATAAACTTATGTTTTGTTTTATTTTATGTTATGTTTATGTTATGTTTTATTATTATTATCTTTGTATTAGTTTGGTTTACTTAACTAATATGATATAATGATTAATGTTATGCTTAGTTTATTTAATTTTATATCATGAATTAACAAATGTTTTGTTTTATTTTTTTCTTGTAGATGGTCGGCCCTCACATTTTGGAGCAGCCCGGCCTTTTGGAGCTGCCCACCTAGCCTATACCCGAGCCTTGTTCAACCACCATGCAGCCCCATTAATTCAAGAGCAGCCGGCCACCTTTTGGAGAAGCCCACAAGCCTCAATCCATGTAACCCGAGCCTCCACATGGTGCAGCCCTCATGCTCGGCCAGCCCAAATCAAGTGCAATCTGAGCCCCCTCTTCATGGAGCAGCCCATGATGCAATCCTAGCCTATACCCGAGCCCATTGAAGCCCAACAAAGCCTCCTTCATGCATATGGCCAGCCACCTCATATATTCCCTCTCCCTCCTCATTAATTTAACACATGCATGCATGCACCTTCCCCTCCATATTTCAATTCATTCCCCCTCTCTTTATTTTATATTTTCCATTTCATTTTCATTTATTTCATACAATGCATCCATACATTCTCTCTCCCCTCCATTTAATACCATGCATGAATCATCCCCATGAGGTGGCCGGCCACCCCTTGGTCTCCCCCTAATCTAGAAGCTTCCCTCCTCTCCTATAAAAGGAACCCATGTCCCATGCTTTGGAGAGGTTAGTTTTTGGAGTTGGATTGAGAGGTTGGATTGAAATTTTGGCTTTTGGAGAGAGCTTTGGAGAGTACAAATCAAGAGAGTTTCATTGTAATTTTCATTTCTAGTTTCCTTATTTTTTTTTTTGTAATCTCATTTTGTTCTAAGTAATATCATTTTGTTTTTTCATTATTGTGTACTTCCTTTCCTTTTAGTAAAAGAAATATGAAATCTTCTTCTCTTATTATTGTCGTTTTCTTTTCCATCATGCGTAGCTAATTTTCTTTTAGCATTTGATCATGAGGATCCATTATTTGAGATGAGAATTATTTTTATTTCATAGTTTTATTTTTGCTTAATTCTACTCGGTCCTTCTTTGAATATTATTTCGTCGACTCCGTATTTCCGGTATACGGTAGTAGGCCTTGTTCTCATTTCATAGTAGCCGAGAGACTCATGATTTGAAAGATCACTCAAAGAAGGAAGGAGTTGAACGCAACCCTAGAGATAGGACGACGTAAATCTTCCGGATTGGAGTCAAATCCAATAGTGCGGATCACTTCGATAATGCAACTTTAGGCTTCTTTGGTTTGTAAAGAGATTTCGATCAAAGAGTCTATAAGTTAGGAGACCTAATGCTCTAGCGAGATTTTGTCTCATTTTCGGATCCGTCACGGCCGAGTTTGATTTGCAAATTTAAAACTATGCCTTTTATCTCTCTCGTTTCATTTCATGGTGAATCAATGATCGAATGCTAGCCTTTTTTATATAAGTTTTTCGTCTCGCAAATTATCTTTTATTTTACTTTAAAAAAATTCTCAAAATCCAACTATTTTCCGGTAGGATAATAGTTCAAGCGTGAGTAGCAGTAATTGACAACCCCGTGTTTAAATACGACCTTGGTACTACAATTCGACAGGTACGCTTTCCTGTTCGGATTTTAGCCTATCACATAACCACAGCAAGAACAAGAAGAAGAGGGCAATCAGACAACACAAGAATTTATAGTGGTTTCCCAACCTAGGTACATCCACTCTTCTACCACCCTGGTAGGAATCCACTCAGGTTTTTGATCAGGTGACTGCCACCAATGAGCTTTTGGTAAGGTGCTCAAAAACCAAACCTCAAGTCTTTTGGTTAGGAGACTTGCAACCAGAAATCACTTTTGAAGGGAGTAGAGAATCCTTTTTATAGAGGGGGTGAGAGAGTGATGGTGTCTTCTCTTTCTCAAATACAACTGAGAAGACTAGTTGAATTGATGTTAACAAAAAGCTCCCCCTGAAATATTGAGTTTGTTCAGGGAGGAATGGAACTTTTTCTTCAGGGTGATAGGCCTTCAAGCTTTCAACTTTAACCCGAAGAACTTCAGGAACTTCTTGACAGATGTAGTATTATTGTCCTACTGAAAGTTCCTAAGAGTATGACAGAAGAAGATTCTTGATTTGGATGGTTGTTCTTCTTCTTTAGAAAGATTGTTCTTCTTCTGGTCTAGCAGTTGTTGATTTCTTGACTGATCGATTTTCTATGTCTCAAGAATTTTGTATGTCTCTTAGATTGTGTGTGTTGGAAGAAAGAGAACTTCTCGTTTTTATATTTTCCTTGTGGAAGTCCTTTTGAATTTTGAAATTCTTCCTGTAATTAATGTTGACGGTCTTGGAATAATTTGGCATTGATTTGTTTCCCCAACTGTCCCTTAGAAAAATGGCAGGCAATAATCCTGATGAAGACCGTAATTAATGCTCTTGTTTAACGGTAAAATTCAGAAAATATTAGAGCATTAATTATTCAGGAATCATTGCCACATAATAAGAACAAAAGAGGAAAACAGCCAAGACTGGATTCGTCGACCTGAGTCCACAATTCGTCGAGCTGAGAATAGCTGTTCGTCGAGCTGAGATCCAAGATCGTCGACCTCTGAATGCTGCTTGATAACTTTCTTATTCTGTGCATCAAGATCGTCGAGCTGAGATCTAATATCGTCGAGCTGATCCCTGAGAACTTAGTTTGTCCAGCTGGTCCATGATTGTCGAGCTGAGCTCATAGATTTGTCTCTGAGTTCGTCAAGCTGAGCACGAATTTCATTGACCGGAGATTGACGAACGTAGAACTCCTTTTTCTAAGTCTTGAATCTCTGAATTTGTTGAAGGCTGGTCCCTGGAAATGTTGACTCTAAGGACTTGACCTAGACTCTAGGACACAACCATGACCTGGTCTATACATGTTGGGTCATATCCTAACTTAGTGAACCTAGCCCAAATCCAACTAGGGATCAAACAGAAAGCTACTGTTATATGAGATGAAGCTTGCTGTAAGAAAGGAAGAAGAGAAGAGTAGTAAGTCACAGGCCAAGGAGAAGTCTGTGGACTTCAAGGCTGATGCCCCAACCAGGATTAGAAGGAAGAACTCTCCTCCCAGGAGAATTGCTTAGTCAGACTCTGAGAGCTCAAATACCAGCACCTCAGACAGCCATATATCTGATGAGGACTTTGCTTCCTTCTCCAGGTAGTTCCATATATTCATGAAGAAGGAGCATAGGAAGAACAGCAGGCCTTCCTCTTCCTCACAGCATATAAGGAAATCCTCTAAGGAGGACAGGTATGCTCCTAACTCCAATAAACAAACTTCCTCTAATGTTATTTGTCTCTACTGCAGCAAATCTGGGCATATAGTTGCTGACTGCCCAGTGAAGAGGAAAGAAGAAGGAGTGAAGAAGCACTACAAGGGGAAGAAGAAAGAGAAGTCCCTTATGGCGAAGAAGGAAAAAACATGGTCTGACTCTTCCTCTGGGTCAGATAGTGAAGAAGAATAAGAAGAAGCCTACATTGGGCTAATGGTTGTTACTGAAGAAGAACCTGAAGAATATCCTACTGCTAGGATAGGGATCAGGGCCCCTCTGTCATATTCATAAAGTGGCTCAGAGGTGGATGAATATGAAGAAGAAGATGCTCAATACCATGGATTGATGGCAATGACAGATGAAGAGAGCAGCCAGGATCATTCTGGACAAGCTCAGGTAAATTCCAAATCTCTGCCTTCTACTTCAAGTCATGAGGCTAGCTCAGATTATGAAGCTCAATCATTAAGAGATGAAGGGGATTCATATTCTGAGGATGATGTCAATTCTATAATTGAGAAGTTTGGAGAACTTCTTGAAGCATTCAAGAAGTTCAAGCTCCTTGCCAAGAGACAGGAAAAAGAGCTTCTCAGTCTTAGGAGCAAGTGTGAGGGCCAAGAAAAGGATCTCAAAGATATGACTACACAATCAACCAAGCTTAAGGGGATCATTGATATGCAGTCTGTGGTAAGAGTCTCAAATGAGAAACTTATCCAGAAACTTAAAGATGATCTCCTAAATGAGAAATTGCTGGTGGCCAATTTTCTAAGCCAAGCATTGCGCTTCCCTTAATTGACACCCTCTTAACCCAAGAGGGTAAGAAAGGGTTAGGATTTAAGGGACCTGTTGGGTATTGTATCCACAATGTACCTGATTTGAAGAAGCCCCTGAACAAGCTAAGTTGAATTGACAATGTATTTGATGATTTTCTATCAAGTTGTGCTTGCAGCTATTACATGCTAAGTACACACCAATGTTAGGGTACAGTGGGTCAATATACACGGGTCTGCAAACGTAATCCCTCGTTGAGCAGATCAGTGTGTTGACTCACGTGTGCTCTCTCTATTGGAGTGTACTTATTCTCAAGTACAGGGTTGAGATAGATCAAGAGCAGAAGAGGAGCAAGGATGGGTCAAAGACCAAGTTCATGGGAAGGAAGAGGAAAATCGTCTAAGTCAAAATCGACGGGAATCACTAAGTGATTCTCGCCGATTCGACGGGAATCACTAGTGATTCTCGCCGAATCGTCGAGAATCAGCCAGTGATTCCCGCCGATTTTATCTGGCTGACTGTTCTCCTTCAAGAATTCTGCTAAGGCAGAATCGATGGGAATCATTAACTGATTCTCGCTGATTCGTCGAGAATGACTTTGCATTCTCGTCGATTCCCTCCAGATGACAAGTGTTTCAATTGGAATCCTGCCAAGGCAAATTCGACGGGAGTCACAAGTGATTCCCGCTGACTTCGACGGGAATCACCAATGATTCTCGCCGATTTTGCCTTAGGCAATTTGCTCTGTTCGCTGGACCGAACCAAGATGATGTGCGTTGTTTTGACCGTAACTAGGGCTTCTTCTTGTTGGCCCCACAACGGTCATTTAGGGTTTTTCTACAGTATTTATACTCGCGTATTTTGAACTTATGCAGTAATCATTCACGAGAAATCAAAGTCGCCGAGCGTGACCTAGCCGATCGCGGAAATCATCCCGTCACCGTCACCGCTCGCAAGATAGTCGTCGCTGCAGATCTCAGATCCTCTTTGATCTCCCGACGATAGAACCGAGGCTACTATAGCGTCTCACGCTTCTCTCTCGATATCCCTTGTCTCTCGATTTGTTGAATGAGGTTAGTTCTTCATTCCGAATCAATTGAGACGACCGATCCGATTGAGATCGTTGGTAGACCTTGCTTGCTTCGTTAAGAAGTTTGGATCTACAAAGCATCGCCGCCGCAATCACTTATCGCCGCCGATCTTGGCAAGATCCTCTCCAAGAGAGTACTCCGGTCGTGGACTCTTCGTCTTCATCAAGAACGCTTCAACGAATGAAGAGGGACATCGGGTTCTCCACACGTGTAGTTTGTATCTCTTGTACATTCTATTTTTGTTTGTTGTAAAGGAATAGTGATTCCTAGTTGTAAGGGTTGGGTGCAACCAGTGGTTGAGGAGTAGTGACTCCTTCGGTTGGAAGGGTGCCTTCCATAGTGTGAGGATTGGATTTCAATCCGTTTGATGAAGTGACCGAGTCGTCCCTTGTTGGGAGATAGGTCGAAGGGGGAGAGTTGACGTACCCAAATCGGGGAACCACTATAATTGCTTGTGTGCTTTTCTATGCTGTGTTTGTTATTTGTGCAGGTTATTTAAATTCACAAAAGACTGCACGAGACCTATTCCCCCCCCCCCCCCATAGGTGGACCTAGTCGACACTAGATACTTTCAAGTGGTATCAGATGGAGGTTACTCAGCAATAAGTTTAACACCTTGAGTAAGATCTCGTGTCTAGTGTCAAGAAGAAAGAAGATCTCTGAAATGGAAGGACTCAAGTATTCAGGGAAGATCCCAGTGTGCACCAAGCTGAACTTTCCTACTTGGAAGGAAAGGATCAGGTTCTACATGGAAGCAGTCGACCCCCGACTCTTCATGATAATGGAGGAGGGACCTTATATCCCCACTAAGGCCTCCACCATTGATCCAACCAAGAAAGTGCTCAAGAAACTTTCCGAAATGGACAAGGATGAGATGGTGCTTGTCGGACTTGACAAGAAAGCTCAAAACATTCTGGTAAGCGTCGTCGATGATTCAATGATGCAGATTTTCTGCAACTGCAGGACTGCCAAGTACATATGGCATAGCCTGATCATCCTTATGGAAGGCACAGATGAAGTAAGGGATGATCGAAGATCCCTTCTGAACCAGAAGTACGAGGCCTTCAGGCAAGGTCCCAAGGAAGAAATCGGAGTAACATTCGGGAACTTCCTGAAGATTGTCAATGCCCTGAAGGGCTATGGAAGAGTGTTCACCGATGGTGAACTAAATGACAAATTCCTTAGATCCCTTACTCAGGAATGGGACACCAAGATCTGCGCCATCAGAGAATTTGGCAGGCTGGCAGAAACTGATCCCCAGATTCTGTTACTTTTGTGCTATGAGCTTCAGCTGAACACCAGAAAAGCTGAAGAGGAAGCCGATAAAGCCGCTGCCAGAGAAAAGACTGTGGCCCTGAAAGCCAATCACTCAAGGAAAGGAAAGGGTGCGGCCTCATCCTGCTCTCGGAGAAAGGATGAGGAAGAAGACTCTGAGCCATGCTCTTCCGGCTCAGAGCTATCTTAAGAAGACTTCTCCCTCATCACTCGTGAGTTCAAGAAGTTCCTCAAGTTGAGGAATCAAAGAAAGAGAGATGGCTCCTCCTCCAGACATCAGAAGAAGAATTATTCTTCTGACAGGTATGAATCCAAACCGAACAAACATCGCTCTGATGACATTATTTGCTTTGGATGCAATAAGCCAGGTCACGTTGTTGCTAACTGCCACCAAAGCAAGAGAGATAAGGGGAAGGGAGAGGAACACAGGTCCTCTAGAGATAAGAAGAAGGAGAGGAGCTACATTACCAAAAAGCCAAAGACACTGAGTGAGTCTGATTCCTCATACTCCAGTGATGATAAGGAAGCCTACTTCGGGCTAGTGGGTCGCTCTGACTCAGAAGGAGACTGCCCCCATTTATTGGGAAGGTAAAATATCATACCCCCCTCTCTGACTCGAACTCTGAGTCTCCTGGTGATGATCTCGAGGACAGCCCATCTGCCCGTGAAGCTGAGCTCCTCGAAAAGTATGAGCTTCTGCTCAATACCTTTGAGGAATGCCGCAAGAGGTTGAGGGCTCAGAAAAAGGAAGTCAAATTTCTTAAGGCTGAGGGTGTGTCTCTAAGAGAAGAGATCACTAGCTTGATCTCTCTCCGACAGGAACACCTAGGCCTTACTTTTGAGCACTCAGAGTCTCTAAGGCTCCTTGACCTAAAACAGGAAGAAATCAACAAGTTGGAAGAATAGCTTACGGCAGAAAGGAAGATTGTCAAAAGCTTCTCCATGCCCAAGACCGTTATTCCTCTGGTTGATGAATTCTCTGCTCAGGCTAAGGGTGCTGGCTTAGGGCATGTGGGTGTGCCTGGTAAATCATCCAGGAGAAACAGAAAGCAGAGGAAAAATAAGGCTGCTAAGAAGGCCTCTGCTGCAGAAAAGGGAAAGGCCCCACTCGATCATGTTCTATTTAGAAAGCCTGGCTTTCCTTGCAATGAGCAGGACTTTGAGACAACCTATGGCCACTTCTTCCGACCCTCGGTTGAAAATCCCAAGAGCCGGTATGATGGTTGGGCATTCCCCCGTAACTACGGTGAGAGTGTCTTCAAGGCACCTTATGAGGAAATCCTAGTGGAGGATTATGGCCACTTCTCTAGCGGCCATAATAGGAAGCAGGCACCAAAAGCCAAGCCTGTTATACTGAAGGAACAGGAGGTGAAGAAATCATGTGACGGCTGTCATCCTGATGCCTCCACCTCCAGATCCAAGGCCCCGGCTGGACCCACCATTGCAAGGGTGAAGCAGGAGCCTAGGAAAAGGTACAATAGATTTGAATGTTGGTGCTGCGGCAAAGTTGGTCACTTTGTCGTTGATTGCTGGTTTAATCCAAGATACAACGAGACTCCTCATGTTAGCAATGCGAGGACGACCACTCATAGGGTTAACCATCCGAGGGGGAGTGTGCTAACAAGAAATCTAGGACCCAAGTTCAATTGGGTTCCTATGGGAAACTAATTCTTTTTGCAGGTATGTCCAAAGGACAACAAAACTCCAATCTGGTACCTGGATAGTGGATGTTCCCGGCATATGACTGGGGCAAGAAGCCTACTGCAGGATTACTCTCTAGTCGAAATTGAACCCAAAGTCATCTTTTGAGGATCAGATCGAGGAGTCACCAGAGGTTACGTGGCATTCTTGAGGATGCAGGTGCAAGGGTTGAACAGCTAAGTCTCGATGAGACTGTTAAAGGTGCAACTCCCAAGTACGTCATGGTTTCTACCTCAACGCCAACTGGAGAAGTTGACGATCAGGATGGAGAAAATCTCCCAGCAGAAGGAGAAGCACGAGAAGCTGTCAGAGATCCAGATGCCAGACTCCTTGAGCTCTGACACGTGAGGGATCATGCCAGAGATCAGATCATAGGAGATCCTCGTGACGGTGTCAGAACTTGGAGAGGTACAATTAACGAGATTTTGCACCTTAGTTTTCTTTCACAGGTTGAGCCAAAGAAGTTTGACGAAGCGAACAAAGATGCGTCATGGATATTGGCCATGCAAGATGAACTACATCAATTCGAACGATGCAACGTCTGGACGCTTGTTCCCAGACCAAAGAACCAGAATGTGATCGGCACCAAGTGGATCTTCAGAAACAAACTGGATGAACACGGTGTCATCATAAAGAACAAAGCAAGGCTGGTGGCTCAAGGTTACAGACAGGAGGAGGGGATTGACTTCGACCAAACCTTTGCACCAGTTGCAAGGCTCGAGGCGATCAGATTGTTCCTGGCGTATGCTTCTCACAAAGGATTCACTGTCTATCAGATGGACGTGAAATCTCCGTTCCTAAATGGAAATTTGAAAGAGGAAGTATATGTCGCGCAACTCCCAGGTTTTGTTAATCCTATATTCCCTAATCATGTTTATTTTCTTAATAAAGCATTATATGGCTTAAAACAAGCTCCTCGAGCTTGGTATGAGACTCTATCTAGTTTTCTTCTTGAGAACAAGTTCTCGAGAGGAAAAATAGATAAGACATTTTTTCTTATGGAAGTCAAAGGCAAGATCTTGCTAGTGCAAATCTATGTCGATGACATAATATTCGGCTCAACGGACAACAATCTTTGCAAAAAGTTTTCTAAACTTATGCAAGGAATGTTTGAAATGAGCAGCATGGGAGAGCTAAAGTATTTCTTGGGACTTCAAGTGAAACAATCTGAGGATGGAATTTTCATCTCTCAGATGAAGTTCACAAATGAACTCCTCAAGAAATTCGGAATGGAGAATGCAACCTCTATGAGGACTCCAATGGGATCCACTGTGTCTCTAGACAAGGATGAGAAAGGGAAACCTTTTGATGAAACCAAATACAGAAGCATAATTGGATCCCTGCTCTACCTTACTGCTAGTAGACCGGATATTATGTTTTCCACATGCGTTTGTGCCAGATATCAGGTGAACACTAAGGAATCTCATTATGTCGTTGTAAAGCGAATTCTGAGATACCTTAAAGGTACACCAAATCTTGGCTTGTGGTACCCAAGAAACAATGATGTCGAGATGATAGGATTTTTAGATGCTGACTTTGCAGGAAGCAAGGATGATAGGAAAAGGGCTTCCGGGACGTGCCAATTCCTCGGAAGAAGGCTTATTTCATTGAACAGTAAAAAGCAGAATTGTGTCGTAACCTCTACGGCTGAATCTGAGTACATCTCAGCAGGCAGCTGTTGCGCACAACTTCAATGGATCAGAAATCAACTCAAAGATTATGACTTGCAGTTCAGAGAAGTTCTGATGTATTACGAATCCTCGAGTGCAATAGCAATTGTGAACAATCCTGTGTCACACAGCAGAACAAAGCATATTGAAGTGTGTTACCACTTCATTCGGGAGCATGTGGAAAACAAATATATCTCTCTCTGCTATGTCCTCACGGATAAGCAGGTTGCAGATATCTTCTCAAAGCCCCTAGATGAGGCCAAGTTCAGTCTCTTCAAAACTGAACTCAGCATGCTGAACTATGAAGAGTGAAGACTGTAAGGCTCAAGGCTCTTGGATCAAGGGGGAGCATCAGCAAGGAACTCAAGATCGAGCACGGATGCAAGATCTGGGGGGGGCATGTGGCTCCAAGTGAAGTCCCAGATTTGCAGAAGATGAAAAGGGGGAGATTACCCTCTTGGCTAAGGCTAAGGTGGTTGCCAACGTTAAGTATGCTCTCAAGAGAAAATGGTAATGAATTTCACTCTCAACTGAATTTTTAGTTTATGATTTTCATTCCAATTTATTCTATTCACCTTAGCTTGTAGGGATTAGGCTTCTTCAAATAGGGGGGGGATTGTTGGGTATTGTATCCACAATGTACCTGATTTGAAGAAGCCCCTGAACAAGCTAAGTTGAATTGACAATGTATTTGATGATTTTCTATCAAGTTGTGCTTGCAGCTATTCCATGCTAAGTACACACCAATGTCAGGGTGCAGTGGGTCAATATACACGGGTATGCGCAACGTAATCCCTCGTTGAGAAGATTAGTGTGTTGACTCACGTGTTCTCTCTCTATTGGAGTGTACTTATTCTCAAGTACAGGGTTGAGATAGATCAAGAGAAGAAGAGGATCAAGGATGGGTCAAAGACCAAGTTCATGGGAAGGAAGAGGAAAATCGTCTATGTCAAAATCGACGGGAATCACTAAGTGATTCTCGCCGATTCGACGGGAATCACTAGTGATTCTCGCCGAATCGTCGAGAATCAGCCAGTGATTCCCGCCGATTTTATCTGGCTGACTGTCCTCCTTCAAGAATTCTGCTAAGGCAGAATCTACGGGAATCATTAACTGATTCTCGCCGATTCGTCGAGAATGACTTTGCATTCTCGCTGATTCCCTCCGAATGACAAGTGTTTCAACTGGAATCCTGCCAAGGCAAATTCGAAGGGAATCACAAGTGATTCCCGCCGACTTCGACGGGAATCACCAATGATTCTCGCCAAATTTGCCTTAGGCAAATTTGCTCTGTTCGCTGGACCGAACCAAGATGTTGTGCGTTGTTTTGACCGGAACTAGGGCTTCTTCTTGTGGGCCCCACAACGTTCATTTAGGGTTGTTCTACAGTATTTATACTCGCGTATTTTGAACTTACGCAGTAATCATTCACGAGAAATCAAAGCCGCCGAGCGTGACCTAGCCAATCGCGGAAATCGTCCTGTCACCGTCGCCGCTTGCAAGATAGTCGCCGCTGCAGATCTCAGATCCTCTTTGATCTCCCGACGATAGAACCAAGGCTAGTATAGTGTCTCACGCTTCTCTCTCGAGATCCCTTATCTCTCGATTTGTTGAACGAGGTTAGTTCTTCATTCCGAATCGATTGAGACGACCGATCCGATTGAGATCATTGGTAGACCTTGCTTGCTTCGTTAAGAAGTTTGGATCTACAAAGCATCGCCGCCACAATCACTTGTCGCCGCCGATCTTGGCAAGATCCTCTCCAAGAGAGTACTCCGGTCGTGGACTCTTCGTCTTCATCAAGAACTCTTCAACGAATGAAGAGGGACATCGGGTTCTCCACACGTGTAGTTTGTATCTCTTGTACATTCTATTTTTGTTTTGTTGTAAAGGAATAGTGATTCCTAGTTGTAAGGGTTGGGTGCAACCGTGGTTGAGGAGTAGTGACTCCTTTGGTTGGAAGGGTGCCTTCCATAGTGTGAGGATTGGATTTCAATCCGTTTGGTGAAGTGACCAGAGTCGTCCCTTGTTGGGAGATAGGTCGAAGGGGGAGAGTTGACGTACCCAAATCGGGGAACCACTATAATTGCTTGTGTGCTTTTCTATGCTGTGTTTGTTATTTGTGCAGGTTATTTAAATTCCGCAAAAGACTGCACGAGACCTATTCCCCCCCCCATAGGTGGACCTAGTCGACACTAGATACTTTTAGGACCTGCTAGACTTCCCAATCCAAAAGGAAAGGGAAAGGGGAAGGCACCAGTTGTGCCTCTAGCCTCATTGCCTCTAATTTATTTTAAGAAAGACTTGTTTCCTTCTAACAGGTATGACCATAAAAGTTGTTATGGTCACTGGGAGAATGGCAGATCTACTAGTATGGACAAATGTGCCCATAGCCAAGGTGAAAGATACAGCCATGTGAGGGCCTTTAAGACTGCCCATGAGGAAATTCAAATGGCCCATCCTGGAACATTTGTTTTTGGTGCCCCAGCCCCACACTCAAGGATATTGCTGCTGCAAAAAATATGAGTCATCCAGCAAAAGTAATGACTCAAGGTGAGTCTTCTGGCAAGGCTGGAATGGCAGTTTCTTGTGCAATTAGATGTATGTTAGCTGAAAAGAGACATGCAGTTGGTGGCTCTCAGAAAATACCAAAATAGTCAGCTGAAAGACTTACCTTCAGTCAAATGGCTGCTGGAAGAAATCAGAGATATACAGCAGCACATCTTCCCACTGTTCAGGGAGCAGCCCAGGAAAATACTTGTCCTAAACAAAAAAGGAGATATAATGTCCATGAGTGCTGGTGCTGTGGCAAAGTGGGACACTATGCTGCAGATTGTTGGCACAATCCTTCAGTGTCAAGAGGTAGACAACCTGTCAGTAATACTGTAGGAAGGCATGCTTATTTTTAGGCTAATGTGAAACTAGGACCCAATAGAAATTGGGGTCCTAAGGTGAGGTAAATTGTGTTTTTCAGGTGAGTTCAAGTACCAATTCCCCTAAATTGTACTTGGACAGTGGATGTTCCAGACAAATGACTGGAACAAGGGAGCTGTTGAAGGAGTTCACTCCAGTAAAGAATGAACTTAAGGTCATCTTCAGAGGCTCTGACAAGGGAATAAGCAGAGGTTATGGTAAAATCTCAAATGGCATAATCACCATCACAAAAGAAACTTATGTGGAGGGGTTGCAACACAACCTTATAAGCATAAGCCAACTATGTGCTCTTGGTTATGACATTTCCTTCCACAAGGATAAGTGTCACATCAAGATGTTAAGTGACCAAAGTGTCATCTTAACAGGCACTAGGAGTGGGAATGTTTATTGTTTAAACTTTTCTTGCTTAGAAAGTAGTTCCCCTATATGCCTAGTTGCAAATGACAAAGACTTATATTGTGTCCAATGGCATAAGAGACTGGTTCATTTGAATTATAATACCATTGGTCAGCTCTTCAGTGATGAGCTAGTTAGGAATGGTCCCAAAATAAAATGCTCCAAGAAGGGTATCTGTGCTACTTGCCAAAAGGGTAAGCAGGCTAAGACCTCTTTCAAGAGCATTGGGACCAAGGACTCAATGAGATGTTGTGTATCTCCTGCATATGGATTTGTTTGGTCCTATGCCTGTTTAGAGTCTAGGTAGGAAGGTCTACACCCTTGTGGTGGTTGATGACTATTCCAGGTTTGCTTGGGTGTTCTTCCTTAGAAGAAAGGATGAAACCCTTGATGTCTTCATGAATTTTGTCAGGCAGATTCAGAATGAACTTGCAAGTTCAGTGGTCAAAATAAGAAGTGACCCTGGAACTGAATTTCTGTCTGCTTCCATGACTACTTTTTCTGAAGATCTAGGGATTCATCAAGAATTCTCCTCTCCAAGAACACCCCAGCAAAATGGGTTAGCTGAGAGGAAAAATAGGACTCTCATAGAAGCTGGGAGAACATTGTTGAGTGACACTTCTCTCCCTGAATATTTTTGGGATGAGGTAGTTAACAGTGCATGTAATATTCTCAATAGGGCTTCTATCACCAAAGGCCACAAGAAGACTCCCTATGAGATCTTAAAGGGAAGAAAACCAAACATATCCTACTTCAGGATCTTTGGTTGCAAGTGTTTCATCTTGAACAATGGTAAGTAAAAGTGACTAAGTTTGCTGCCAAATCTCATTATGGGATCTTTGTTGGGTACAACAATAATAGTAAAGCATATAGAGTTTATAACTTGACTAATCAAGTTATATAAGAATCTGTCCATGTAGTGTCTGATGAGTCAAACATGATTGATAGTGAGCTGTCAAGCTCTTTGCCTAGTTCTGCAGGTACAGAAGTTATGATGGAAAAGCTCTCCATCAAAAATAAAGACCCAGCTGTGCAAGAAGAATATGGAGAGGGATGTTGTCCAGAGGAAGCACAGTACATTCCAGCTGGAGATGAAGACCAACCAGCTGAAGAAATTGGTGCTCAGTAAGAAGCAGTCAGGCTGCCCCCAACAGTCAGATATCTGAGAGATCATCCTCCAAATCAGATAATAGGTGAGACTAGCCAAGGGGTATAGACCAGAAGCAGGAGTTTCAACATATCTCTTTACTCCAACTTCTTATCACAAGAAGGGCCCAAGAAATTTGAAGAGGCTAATCAAGACAAATTCTGGATTGGTGCAATGTAAGAAGAACTAAACTAGTTTAAAAGATGCAAGGTCTAGAAGCTGGTTCCCAGACCAGATGGACATAATGTCATTGGAGTTAAGTGGATTTTCAGAATAAACTTGATGAAAATAGCATTATAATAAAGAATAAAGCAAGACTGGTGTCTAAGGGGTACATATAGGAAGAGGGGATTGATTATGATCAGACTTTTGCCCCAGTTGCAAGGTTGGAATCCATCAGACTGTTCCTTTCATTTACAGCCTTCCATGGATTCAAAGTATTCCATATGGATGTGAATTCAGCCTTCCTGAATGGAGACTTGAAAGAAGAGGTCTATGTAGAGCACCCTCCCGGTTTTGTAGATTCTAACTCTCCTACTGCTGTGTATAGACTTAGGAAAGCTCTATATGGGCTCAAGAAAGCCTCTAGAGCATGGTATGAGACATTGTCTACCTTCCTCATTTAGAATAAATTCTCAAGGGGGAAGATAGACAATACCCTATTCCTAAGGGAATCTAAGCGCAAGATCATCTTAGTCTAGATTTATGTTGATGACATAATATTTGGCTCTAGTGATCAAAACCTCTACAGGAAGTTTGCAAAACTTATGGAGTGGAAGTTTGAGATGAGAAGTATGGGTGAACTGAAGTTCTTCTTGGGACTCCAAGTATGGCAGATTGATGAAGGTCTATCCATATCCCAGTCAAAGTTCACCAGGGAGTTAATCAAGAAATATGGTATGGAAAATGCTTCCACCATAAGAACTCCCATGAGCTAAAGTATGCTTATAGGCAAAGATGATCCAGGGAAACCTATTGATCCAACTTTGTATAAAGGTATAGTTGGCTCCCTTCTCTACCTCACTGTAAGTAGGCCTAACATTATGTATGTAACATGTGTCTGTGCTAGGTATCAGGTCTATCCTAAAGAATCTCACTACACTACTGTGAAAAGAATCTTGAGATATCTTAAGGAAACCTCATATATTGGCATATGGTACACTAGGAATGGAGAGTTTGATCTAACAAGATATTCAGATGCAGATTTTGCAGGCTGCAAGGAGGACAGGAAGAGCACATCTTGCTCCTGTCAATTTCTAGGTGGAATGCTTGTCTCTTGGATCAGCAAGAAGCAAACAAGTGTTGTAATTTCAACCGCAGAGTTAGAGTATATCTCAGCTGGGAGCTGTTGTGCTCAATTGTTGTGGATCCAGCATCAAATCCAGGACTACAATATTCAGATAAGTAGAACTCCACTCTTTTGTGATTTTACTAGTGTAATTTCAATAACTAGGAATCCTGTCTCCCATAGCAGGACTAAGCATATAAAAATTAGGTATCATTTCATTATAGAACATGTGGAAAGGGAAGACATCAGCCTTGAGTTTGTCTCAACAGATAAGCAAGTGCCTGATATCTTCACTAAGCCACTAGATGAAGCCAAGTTCAACACCTTCAAATTTGAATTGTGTATATTGAATCTTGCGTAGCTTCAATTCTCTCCTCTACCATATGTTATACTGTCTATTTCCAGGTAGTACAAGTCCTTCCTCAAAATAATGAAGCTAGTGTGCAACTATTGAGGGGGAGCAAGCCCAACAGCTGAAATGTGATTGAGTCAAAGTGGGGGGATCAACCCCAGACAGATAGGGGGAGATAAACTCCACAAAAATCGCCCTATTGTAGAAGTCAAAAAACGGGGAGAGGAGTTAGGGGGAAAGAAGAATAGACTTGATCTAGATCTGACCCAGGAGAGCAATAGGAAGCTCAAATCTAGGTGGTGCTGAAGTTGCTTTAGCACAAGAATAATAAGGATGGCTCACCAAGGAGAGCAGCATACCAGGGGGAGTAAGTAAAATTCTCCACAAACTGGAGAAATGTGGTAACATTTCTAAACTCTAATGATGTTATACAAGTTTTAGTTTTTATGTTAAATATATTGTGTATGTCAATGACCTGTTTTATTGATCAAGCAAAGTTTTGAATTCTTCAAATAGGGGGAGATTGTTGGGTCTATTGATCCCAATGTCCCAGATTTGTAAGAAGTCAAACTGGTCAATGACATTCACATATAATGTATTTGATGTGTGCTTAAGTTCATGCATGCAGGTTGTCCTTGATTAGACAGGTGAACAAAAAGGGTAAGATGGAAGTCAGGTAATTTGACTAAGGCAAAAAACGTTGAGTGATGAAGGCACACTCAACGCTCTCAACGCCAGAGACAACTGAGATAGCTGAGAAGAATGTCTAAGTCAAAAGCATTAAGACAACTAAGACAGCTGAGAAGAATGTCTCAGCATAACCGTTGAGACAGCTGAGAAGCTCAACACAAAATGTTGAGAGAAATGTCGGTCCCAGCAGAACCGCTGAGACAGGAGATAGTCACAGATGTGAAGAAGAAACCGCTAAGACAAGTGAGAAGGAACCGCTGAGACAAAGCCAGCAGAATTTCTCTAAGTCCAGAAGCGTTGAGTGAGGTAGGCTCAATCAACGCTTTTAAAGAAGAGCACAGTTCAGAATTCATCGAACTGAATTCTGAGTTCGTCGAGCTGTAGGTGACTAATTAGTCACTAAGGTAGGTGCCATACTGGGGTACTGAGGTAGGATCCAAGTGTGGATCTGAGAGTAGGGCTGTCCTCCCAGCCTAAGTAGTAGGGCCTAGTGCCTGAGGTAGGTGACTGTTGAGTCACTGAGCTGTAGGTGACAAGTGTGTCACTGAGTTGTAGGCCTTGGAGGAGGCTGAGTTGTAGGTGCCTAGAAGGGCACTGAGGTAGGTACCTGGAAAGGTACTGAGCTATAGGAGTACTACAGCACTCTGAGAGTAGGGTCGTATGCCTGAAGTTGTAGGGTTGAGAAGTGTAACACCCCAAAAATCTCAAAATTTGTTTTGAGGTGCAGGCTGGTTGACACGGCCTGGGACACGGGCGTGTCCCAGGGCGTGTCGAGGGTACATGGCCTGGGACACGGGCGTGTCCCAGGGCGTGTCACTCAAGAAATTGCCGGATCGAGTCAGAAATGTACACGGCCCGGAACCAAGCCTTGAACACGGCCGTGTCAGATTGGACACGGGCATGTCCGAGGGCGTGTGCCTACCCGTGTACTGCTCTGACTGGTTTTAGCGCTCATTAAGTACCGTGTAACAGGGGTGACACGGGCGTGTCACATGAATGACACGGGTATGTCAGGTTCGACACGGGCGTGTCGATGCCCATGTTCTGGTAGTTTTCAGTCGGTATGTATGCCGCTTAAGGGTACACGGCCTGTGACACGGGCGTGTCACAGGCCGTGTCGGCCAAAAAGTCTAGTTTTCAGGCAGATCGTGGCCGTTCATTTTTCCTTAAAGAGGATCTTGTGGCTGGGGCTCATTCCTGGGCTGATAAGGCCGGGAAAGGAGGAGGAAAAGCTCATTTTTGAGTTCATACTCTCTTTCTAGCTTTAAGAGAGAGGTGAGAGCAAGGTGAGGAAGAAGAAGTGGAATCCGGCTGCCGGTGGTGCTACGGTGGTCCAAATCGCGAGCCGAGTTCGAATTTGCGAAGGCAACGCTGCTGCGAATGCTTTCATCTGTCTCAAAATTCTCTCCATGGCTCCGAAGCGAGTTCCTAGGGTAACGATTTCCTGCTTGGACATGTGAAGTCCTTAATTCCTGCATTGCATAGGGAAAACCCTTCCCCGCGAGTGTGTGGTGGGTTGTGGCGTCCCTTGGGGTAGATATGTGAAGTCCCCCTTGTTAGAGTCCGGAATTGGAGTACGGATCTAGGCATGCTGTGTGAAGCCCATCTGGACATATTAGTC
Organism: Platanthera zijinensis; assembly: GCA_039513925.1. Taxonomy (NCBI): domain Eukaryota; kingdom Viridiplantae; phylum Streptophyta; class Magnoliopsida; order Asparagales; family Orchidaceae; genus Platanthera; species Platanthera zijinensis. Next base: position 104,133,221 of record CM077079.1, on the reverse strand, counting down.
TGGATTGGTGATGCTTGTTTGCATATCGGAGAAGACTCCGTGATTATTGCTTGTATGCATGATGGATAAAGTACTTGAGGAAGTCCAGGAAATTATGAGAGTTGGGTGCAACTCTTGTGGCCGTGAGTTGCCACTTTGTGTGCGGTTGAGCGTTGGGCTGCAACTGTATGAAAAGGCTTCGTGCCGAACAGGCAAGGTGAAACCGACCCGCGCCTTTAAATGTGGCCTCAGGTACGATGTACTTGGTTGGGCAAGGCGATTTGAGCAACGGGGGGTGGCTGATCTGTACCTGCGTTATGTAGGCTGGACATGAGAGCGCCAAGGCATTAGGCTTTCGTCACCGGCATAATGAGAGTCCTGGGCCTGCGTGCCGGACTAAATGCTCAATGGTGAGATCCGGTGTTTCCGGTGCACCCGAGAGTGCCATGAGTGCACGGGACGTCGGGCCGTCGTGCCGGCATTTGTGATATGTGACTGTGCGGGCGTGCACGTCTTGCTTGAATTGCTATATATATCATATTGGAAGATTGCTATGCAGGTATGGAATTCCGCTGCCCCGTGCCAGGGGCAGGGTCGTTATAATTAGTCAGCTGAATTCTGACCGTTGCCCTGTTTGCCACCGCTTGGTGGATTGGTTCTTACAGGTACTGGAGGTGCTGGTCTGAGCGGGACTAAGCGGGCTGAAGCCCAAAGCTGCGTTGCTGCCCTCGAAGTCATTGTTTTGTTTCTTTTGTTCATGTGAGGCCGGCCTGCGTGCCGATGTCTGTAATCCACACTCTTGTTAAGAGAAATTGTTGTAAGGCCTTAAGGCCAGACTCTTTTGATGTTTGTATACATTCCTAGCTTATAGTGGACAGTGTTCTGTATCTTGAGTTCAAAGATTCAACCGTGAAACTTCCGCTAGAATGCTCTGTGTTAGGACGCGTTGGTTATGATATTAGTTCGTAGCGTCTCCGCCTGTTTGTGGAATATGGTGTGGGGCCCCGGCCGGACCCTCTATTATATTCTTCTTGACGGGTAGAGATGTTACAATTTGGTATCAGCTTGTTGGTCGATCTCTTCCGAATTCGCGGACAAATTCTTTTGAGAGGTGGCGAGCACGTGTCAGTGCCGTCGTTATAACACTTAACTTGAACTCAAGATTGTCCACTTAGGAATGCAAATACACTTGTTTGTTGAACTTGTGTATTCTTTTTGTATGGTTGTCGTTTTCATTGGTCGTTAACCTGTGTATTTTACACATATAGGTGACCAGAAGTTTTGCGGGTCAATCCGAACCACAACGTTCTGTTGAGAGTGCGGCACCAGCTGAGGTGCCCACAACTCCTCCATCCGCTGAAACAGTCCGTCTCATCACGGAAATGGTACTTGCTGTGATGAATGCTCAGCAAGTTGGGCAGGCACGTCCTACAGTGGTGCCAACGCAAGCTGGGGTACGGCAAGAACCGGTAGAAGCCGAAGTTGATCCGCGGGTAGCAGATCAACAATGGAAGCAATTCTTGAGCTTCAACCCTCCGCAGTTTCATGGGGCGGGTACACCAGCCCAAGCAGAGGATTGGCTTGCAAGGATCAAAAGGATTATGAGAGCTTTTAAGGTTGAGGAGGAACAGAAAGTCATGTTAGCCACTTTCCTACTGGAAGGAGAGGCGCGATTGTGGTGGGATGAGATTGAACTGCATCACTTGGCCGGCAGGCAATTGGCAGAGATTACAATGGAAGAATTTTCTCGTTTGTTCTTAGCACAACATCTGCCGATGCAGCAAAGGATATCGATGGAAATGGAATTTCAACGGATAGCTCAGGGAGATCGAAGTGTGGATGACTACCTGCATGAGTTCACCCGTTTGTGAAGATATGCGGGCACGATCTTCGCCGAAGAAGAGCGCAAGATTAGTCAGTTTTATGCGGGACTGCGAGATGAGCTGCGGTATTTGCTCTCGAGTTCTGTGAGTCAGGGATTCCAAGCCTTAGTCTGTACGGCTCGTTCTTTGGAGACGGACATGAAACGGGGGAAAGCAAAGGGAAACTTGGCGGTTGCGACGCCAGAGTTTAAGCCGCCGCGTCCGGAAAAGTTTGGCTACCGAAAGAGATGGAATAAGAAGTCTTAAGTCTTCTGGACAAGCTCCTTCTGCGACTGTGACGGATACATCAGGGTATGGATCTCGTGCTTGTTTTACGTGCGGGAAGGTTGGACACTTCGCACATGAATGTCGATCTGGTCCTCCAAAGGGTGATAAGAAGACGGGAGCGTCTTATGCGGAGAAGGGGAAGGCTGTGGTGGAGTCTTCTGCCTCGCACGCGCAGCCTAGGGTCTTCAACCTTGGACAACAGGAGGCCATTCAGCAGGCGGATGTCGTCACAGGTGCGCGCAGGTTTTAATGTTCTTGTTTTTTTGATGTGCTGTGCTTGTTTTGATTGTAATGTTATAGGGTTTATCCTTATACGAGAGTATCCGGCGCGAGCACTGTTCGACACAGGTGCTTCACATTCGTTTCTGTCTGAGGACTTTGTCTTTCGTGTCGGGGTGCCTATCCGGACCACGACAGACAGTATAAAGGTGTTGTTGCCTAACGGATGTTTGATGTGCGCGGATCGATCTTGCGGTCTTGAGGTCAAGATAGGAAGTCGGGAGTTCAAGGTGGGAACATTAGTATTGCCGATCAAAGAGTTTGATATAATCTTTGGTATGGACTGGCTTTCAGAGCAGCTTGCCTGTATAGATTGCACTTCAAAAGAGGTCACACTTGGGCAAAATACCGAACAAGAGACCAAGTTCATTGGTATGCAAGGGATGAGTGGGATGTTGTTATCCGCTCTCCAAGTTGTTAAGGCAGTTCGGAAGGGTGCGGAGTTGTTCTTCACACTCATAGAGGCGGTGGCGCCGAAGGCCAGTATGAGTGAAGTGCCGATTGTGTCGGAATATGCTGATGTGTTTCCAAAGGACCTTCCGGGGTTACCTCCCCAAAGGGAAATCGACTTCGCTATCGGGCTGGTGTCGGGTGCGAAACCTGTGGCCCGTTCGCCGTATCGGGTAGCGCCAAAAGAAATGGCCGAACTGAAAGTTCAGTTGCAAGAATTGTTGGAGCAGGGATACATACGCCCAAGTATGTCACCTTGGAGCGCGCCTGTTCTTTTTGTGAAAAAGAAAGACGGTGGTTTGCGACTATGTATTGATTACCGCGAACTGAACAAGCTGACGGAGAAAAACAAGTATCCAATTCCTCGGATTGATGACTTGTTCGATCAGCTAGCAGGCTCAACCGTCTATTCGAAGTTGGATTTGAAGTCCGGGTATTACCAGTTGCGGATTAGGGAAGGTGACATTCCCAAGACAGCGTTTGGCACATGCTATGGTCATTATGAGTTCACAGTGATGTCGTTCGGCTTATGTAATGCGCCTTCGGTCTTCATGGATCTCATGCATCGAACGTTCCGTGAATACCTGGATCTGTTTGTGATTGTGTTTATTGATGATATCCTTGTATATTCACAATCGGAAGAAGATCATGCAAACCACTTGCGATTGGTATTGCATACCTTGCGAAGGAATAAGCTGTATGCCAAGTTCTCTAAGTGTGAGTTCTGGCTCTCGTCGGTGGCTTTTCTAGGCCATGTGGTAAGTGGAGAGGGCATAGCGGTGGATCCGGCTAAGATAAGTGCCATTCGTGATTGGCCAGTGTTGTCTTCAGTGGCCGAGGTCAGGAGTTTCCTTGGACTGGCAGGCTACTATAGACGGTTCGTGGAGAACTTCTCCCGGATTGCTTTGCCTCTGACTACGTTGACGAGAAAGGATCAGAAGTTCATTTGGACGCCGGAGTGCACACGAGCTTTTGAGGAGCTGAAGAGTCGTTTGACCACGGCGCCTGTTTTGACTTCGCCATGTGGTACAGATGGGTTTGAGATATACAACGATGCGTCAGGAAGCGGCTTAGGCTGCGTTCTCCTGCAGTTTGGCAAGGTGATCGCCTATGGCTCACGTCAATTGAAAGTGCATGAGCGTAAGTACCCCGTCCATGACTTGGAGTTGGCGGCGGTGATCTTTTCGCTGAAGTTGTGGCGGCATTATCTTTATGGCGTGAAGGTGGATATTTATACAGATCATAAAAGCTTAAAGTATCTGCTCGATCAAAAGGAGTTGAATATGCGACAAAGGAGGTGGATGGAATTCCTTGGGGATTATACCTTCGACATTCACTATGTTCCCGGAAAGGGAAATGTGGTCGCTGATGCCTTGAGTCGTCGGACTCCGGTGCGGGCAAATTGGTTGCGGATACATGATGAGCGGTTAATCTAGGAGTTGGAAGCTTTGGAGATATCTTGTGTGGAAAGAGATTCTTCGACTGTTGCATGCGTGAACTGGTTGGAGGTTCAATATGACCTTGCTGACAGGGTTCGGCGGGCAACGGAGTTGGATGAAAGTCTCCAACGCTATGCAAAGGAGTGGTCTGGTGATCAATTCTCCTGGGATGACGGTTTATTATAGAAAGATGGCCGATTGTGCGTCCCTAGTGCGGGTAAATTGCAAGAAGGATTGCTATATGAAGCACACATTACAAAGTACTCAATTCACCCTGGGAGCACAAAAATGTACAAGGACATGAAGAAACTATTCTGGTGGCCTGGGTTAAAGAAGGGCATAGCCGCGTATGTGGCTAAATGTCGTACTTGTGCTTTGGTAAAGGCAGAATGTCAACGGCCGAGTGGTTTCCTAAAGTCGTTGCCGATTCCGCAATGGAAGTTTGAGGATATTTCTATGGATTTCGTGCACGGATTGCCGAGATCTCAGCATGGCCATGACTCAATCTGGGTGATTGTAGACTGGTTGACAAAGGTGGCTCACTTTCTGCCGAACAAGCGGGACGATTCAGTGGAAACGTTGGCAAAGCTCTATGTGGAGCAGATTGTTCGATTGCACAGTGTTCCTCGAAGCATCGTAAGTGACCGAGATGGGCGCTTTACCTCGAAGGATTGGAGATTAATTCATCAGATGTTGGGCACGAAGTTAGCATTCAGTACGGCCTTTCACCCGCAAACGGATGGCCAAACTGAACGAACCAACAGAACGATGGAGGATATGCTCCGTATGTGCGCCCTGGACTTCGGTAAGAATTGGGAAGAGCATCTTGTTATGGTGGAGTTTGCCTATAATAATAGCCATCAAGCGAGTATAGGCATGGCCCCATTTGAAGCGGTGTATGGTCGTAAGTGTCGTACACCGCTAGCTTGGGCAGAAACTGGCGAGACCAAACTTTTAGGCAAAAAGGAGGTCGAGGATGCTACCTCAACAATACGCTCTATTCGAGAGAGGCTCCTAATAGCCCAGGATCGGCAAGCCAAGTATTACAATGCTAAGCACCGGAACATGGAGTTCGCGGTGGGTGACTGGGTCTATTTAAAGATTAAGCCCTTCAAAGGCGTATCTCGGATTCGGCGGTTGAAAAAGCTAAGTCCGCGATACCTTGGTCCGTTTGAAGTGGTGGAGCGAGTTGGGGAAGCTGCCTATCGGCTAGCTCTTTCATCGGAATTGAGTGGATTACATGACGTGTTTCGCATCTCGGTGCTACGCAAAGCAGTCAAGGATGCAGCTCAAGTAATTGACAGTGTTCGAGTGCCGGTTGAGTATGGGCTAACGACAAAGGTGAAGCCTATACGGATCGAGGATCGAGCCGAGAAACAGTTGCGGAACAAAGTGATCGGGATGGTCAAAGTCCGATGGGACAATTGTGGCCGAGAAGAGCTAACATGGGAGCGCGAGCAGACCCTGCGAGCCGAGTTTCCCGAGTTATTTTCATAACTTGTTCGCTCGTTGTATATGTAATAGAAACATATAAATGTTTTGTTATTTTCTCCCTACTATCTTCAAATTTCGGGACGAAATTTTATTAAGGAGGGGAGGATTGTAACACCCCAAAAATCTCAAAATTGGGTTTGAGGTGCAGGCTGGTTGACACGGCCTGGGACACGGGCGTGTCCCAGGGCGTGTCGGGGGTACACGGCCTGGGACACGGGCGTGTCCCAGGGCGTGTCACTCAAGAAATTGCCGGATCGAGTCAAAAATGTACACGGCCCGGAACCAAGCCTTGAACACAGCCGTGTCAGATTGGACACGGGCGTGTCCGAGGGCGTGTGCCTACCCGTGTACTGCTCTGACTGGTTTTAGCGCTCGTTGAGTACATGGGCGTGTATAACAGGGTCACATGTGACACGGGCGTGTCATATGACTGACACGGGCGTGTCAGGTTTGACACGGGCGTGTCGATGCCCGTGTTCTGGTGGTTTTCAGTCGGTACGTGTGCCGCTTAAGGGTACACGGCCTGTGACACGGGCGTGTCACAGGTCGTGTCGGCCAAAAAGTCTAGTTTTCAGGCAGATCGTGGCCGTTCATTTTTCCTTAAAGAGGATCTTGTGGCTGGGGCTCATTCCTGGGCTGATAAGGCCGGGAAAGGAGGAGGAAAAGCTTATTTTTGTGTTCATACTCTCTTTCTAGCTTTAAGAGAGAGGTGAGAGCAAGGTGAGGAAGAAGAAGTGGAATCCGGCTGCCGGTGGTGCTACGGTGGTCCAAATCGCGAGCCGAGTTCGGATTTGCGAAGGCAACGCTGCTGCGAAGGCTTTCATCCGTCTTAAAATTCTCTCTATGGCTCTGAAGCGAGTTCCTAGGGTAACGATTTCCTGCTTGGACATGTGAAGTCCTTAATTCCTGCATTGCATAGGGAAAACCCTTCCCCGCGAGTGTGCGGTGGGTTGTAGCGTCCCTTGGGGTAGATATGTGAAGTCCCCCTTGTTAGAGTCCGGAATTGGAGTACGGATCTAGGCATGCTGTGTGAAGCCCATCTGGACATATTGGTCTGGATTGGTGATGCTTGTTTGCATATCGGAGAAGACTCCGTGATTATTGCGTGTATGCATGATGGATAAAGTACTGGAGGAAGTCCAGGAAATTGTGAGAGTTGGGTGCAACTCTTGTGGCCGTGAGTTGCCACATTTTGTGCGGTTGAGCGTTGGGCTGCAACTGTATGAAAAGGCTTCGTGCCGAACAGGCAAGGTAAAACCGACCCGCGCCTTTAAATGTGGCCTCAGGTACGATGTACTTGGTTGGGCAAGGCGATTTGAGCAACGGGGGGTGGCTGATCTATACCTGCGTTATGTAGGCTGGACATGAGAGCGCCAAGGCATTGGGCTTTCGTCAGCGGCATAATGAGAGTCCTGGGCCTGCGTGCCGGACTAAATGCTCAATGGTGAGATCCGGTGTTTCTGGTGCACCCGAGAGTGCCATGAGTGCACGGGACGTCGGGCCGTCGTGCCGGCATTTGTGATATGTGACTGTGCGGGCGTGCACGTCTTGCTTGAATTGCTATATATATCATATTGGAAGATTGCTATGCAGGGATGGAATTCCGCTGTCCCGTGCCAGGGGCAGGGTCGTTATAATTGGTCAGCTGAATGCTGACCGTTGCCCTGTTTACCACCGCTTGGTGGATTGGTTCTTATAGGTACTGGAGGTGCTGGTCCGAGCGGAGACTTAGCGGGCTGAAGCCCAAAGCTGCGTTGCTGCCCTCGAAGGCATTATTTTGTTTCTTTTGTTCATGTGAGGCCGGCCTGCGTGCCGATGTCTGTAATCCACACTCTTGTTAAGAGAAATTATTGTAAGGCCTTAAGGCCAGACTCTTTTGATGTTTGTATACATTCCTAGCTTATAGTGGACAGTGTTCTGTATCTTGAGTTCAAAGATTCAACCGTGAAACTTCCGCTAGAATGCTCTGTGTTAGGACGCGTTGGTTATGATATTAGTTCGTAGCGTCTCCGCCTGTTTGTGAAATATGGTGTGGGCCCCGGCCGGACCCTCTATTATATTCTTCTTGACGGGTAGAGATGTTACAAGAAGCCTGAGTTGTAGACCTTAGAGATAAGGCTGAGGTAGTTAGTTTGAGAACCACTGAGTTGTAGGATCACTGTAGGGCTCTGAGGTAGGAACCTTTATGGTTCTAAGGTAGGGTTCTGAAGAGAACCTGAGTGTAAGGCTGAGGTCCTGAGGTGTAAGCTCTGAGGAGCACTTTGGAGGAGTTTGTGTCTTGTCTAACATAAGTTAGAAAGGTGGGAGAGAAAGTGGATGTACCTAATTGGGGAACCACTATAAATCACTGTGTGTTGGTTTTTCTGTTTTATTGCAGGTGCTAAGGAAAAGCTATAGATCACCTTAGGAAGAAAGCAAAAGAAGATGTAAAGGTTAATAAGAAAACAACAAAAGGACTCAAGAATTTTAATAGACCTATTCACCCCCCCCCCCCCTCTAAGTGACTAGCTAACATTGAAGTAATAACTTTCATAAGAAACCTATTCACCCCCCCCCCCCTCTAGGTGATTTAGCTATCCTTGAAATAAAGACTTTCAAGTGGTATTAGAGAGAGGTTACTCAAAAAAGACCTAACAGTATGAGTGGACCTCAAAGGATAGCTAAAAAGGTTTTAACTTATGTGTTCTAAAGTGAACCATAAGGTGTGGAGATCAATGGAGACTCAAATCAGCAAAACTGACAAGAAGACCATTGCTCTGTTGGCAGCTCTTGCAGAAGACAAAGTCTATCCAGATACAAGAGCAAAGATCAGGGCCCCTCTGACACATTCAGATAGTGAATCAGAGGTGGATGAAGCTAAGGAAGGTGAATGCAAAACTTATGAACTGACGGCTACACCAGAAGAAGAATTATGTCAGGAGCAGCTTGGACAAAGTCAGGTATATTCCTCATCTAGCCCATCCTCAGAGTCTGGATATGAGCCCTACTCAGGCTCTAATGCATCCTCATCGAGTGATGATGAGAGTCCTCTATCTGAAGATGATATCAATCAATTGATTTAGAATCAATCTGCACTTCTAAAGGCTTTTAAGGAAAGCAAGTTGCTTGTTAATAAACAAGCAGAGTAAATTGCCTCCTTCCAACTAGCTGCTTCCCAGTAAGATGAGACTTCATCCTTACTATCTCTAAAAGAGAGGGAAGTAGCTCATCTGAAGATCATGGTAGATATCCATGTTGAGTCCATCAAATATAAGGATCTATGATCAAGGTTCTTGAAGAGAAACTTGAAAGGGAGAAGATGATAGTGGCAAATTTCTCTAATATAGATGCTATCAAGAGAAAATCTGAATCTGAGTGGATTTCTAAAGTTATCCAATCTCAGAGGAGAGGTCAAGCTGTAAGATCCGTCCCCCCCTCTCCGGGGCTAACCCGTATCTTATGCACAGAACCGCTGCCTTACGGTGACACTAACATATGGGTTAGTCGATACCGCAAGTTGCCGATTCTGCAGGCTAGTACGATCATAAACCTGTCGGCCAATATGAGAAATAGAAGTATAAAACAGAGTAATATCACATTCCACAGCCACAGTACTAATCATATATATATCAAAAGAAAAGTACATGAATATAGTCCAAAATGAGTACGAAAATGAAAGTGAATAAGGTCTTATACCCAGTACATCAATATCAAATCACTCTCTCTCTCAATCTAACAGTAGTGGAGTCTATCATCTCATCTCATCTCACCTGAACATGTGCTCCTAGTAGTGGTAGTAGGTGGTATCGGCATCTGCTCCTCAAGTCCTTCCTCCTCGACGTGCTGATCCATCTCCTCGTGCTCCTAAAATGATATGGTCACCGACCATTAGTCAAAAAGACTAAGTCGTTTCCTCCGCACCTCGCCCCGCAGCTCCTAGGCACCGAGCCGGAGGACGAAGCGGAGGACAACAATGGGTAACAAAAGTGGAAACAGGTGACAAAGATTATCTAGCAGTTGTATAGTATATGTCTACTCTAACAGTTCTAAGCACAGTATATATATAGAAGTAAAGTGCGGTACAGTAAATAAAAGAACTGAAATTAATGCAGGAAAGTAAAACTACACTACCACTACACTATCATCACAGAGCGTACATTAACTTATAAAAATGCCCATACAAATTTATAAGTTAAGGTTTCTAGGAAATATAACTTATCATATAAAAGAGCCCATACTAATTTATATGATAAGGATCTATGAAGCGTATGCTCTAATATGAATAAATGTTATGATGCAAATTATGCAGTAGGCAAGTGCAACTCACACACAACGACTCCGTGATCACAGACCTTTAGTTCCCCCTTTTTGAGAGCTAGCATCACTCTCAAGTACCGCCATCGTGGCTCCGGCAGTAGCGGATCGGGCTTCTCCGCTTTCTAGGCGGGTATACACACTACAAGGCCAAGACCTCTCCTGTACTCCTCTGTACACCGATAAGTGACTCTAGAGTCTCTGCGTACTAATTGCTAGTTGCCTGCTAGACTTTTAAGATGGGTGCACGTCTTCGGTGATTGTCTGCCTGACCGCAGTATTAAAAAACATACTGGCCCCTCCACCCGTACACTTCACCCGAGTCACCATACTGCCATCGGTGTGACGATTGGCCCAGTACCGCATGACCCACCACCATTTTCTTTATGCACATGCAATTATTTCAACTCGAGCCTCCAGCTCGAAGGACCAACCTGTCCTGATTCCTCCAACCCTGCCCGGGTGAGCAAGTAAACCAACCACTTCTTCCAACTCTGCACGGGTGAGCAAGTAGTCAACAGACTCCAAGTCCCTCCAACCCGGCACGAGTGAGCAAATAACTCAACAATTCCCTCCAACTCTGCACGGGTGAGAAAGTAGTCAACAGACTCCAAGTCCTTCCAACCCGGCACGAGTGAGAACATGTACAGTTTACCTAGCCTATTAGACTACTCTTGCCTACCGATTATTATACTTAGTAAATTAGGGTTAATCCCAGGACTGCCCAAGGTATGCCCATTGAAGGGGTCTCGAAGGCACAAGGAACCAAGATGGGATTGTTGAAACCAAAAAATCGGTCCCTGTGGAGTTCGACCCTTGCGGAAGGGGTGATCGCACACTTACTTCTCTACTCACAAGCCCAAGTGACAAGGGAAAAGGACCGGGGACAGACCCAAGGCTTCAGCACGGAGGTCCAACCACACACCCGGAAGATCTTAGAGCGCTTCCCCTCCTTAGCCAAGTGCTGAAGCTAAGGTACCTCAGAAAGCGCTAGAAGACCGGGCATAAGAAAGCATGCCTTCTGAGGTACCCCTTGGGTCCTATTTATAGGAAAAGATGGACTGCAAATATCCAATCTTCACTGTTTTCGAGGACCATAGGCAATCCAAAGGGGGTAACATGGTAAAAACACCCCACAACTGAAGGGCGAGCCGGCCCTAAGAAGAGCCCATTGAGCGGGGGCGGCGAGTATGGGCGCGAGAAGTCTCCCCCCCCCCCCCCCCCCCCGCGCCGAGGTGAAAAGCGGCGAGTGAGCTCGCCTATCTCAGCGCCGCGGGAGAGGGCGTTGGATGAGCTCGCCCCTCTCAGCACCGCGGAACTGACTCGCCTGACTCAACGCCACTAGAGAAGGCGCTGAGTGAACTCGACTCTCTCAGCGCCACTGACCTGACTCGCCTGACTCAACGCCACTGGAGAAGGCGCTGAGTGAGCTCGCCTCTCTCAATGCCACGGTCCGGCTCGCCTCGCCTCAGGCGTGGTAAAGTTGGGCCTAAATCCCCTGCTCGCAGATGACGGTCGCGTTGACACTTGCCAACCCCTCGGCTCTAGACGAGCACGTACTCGGCCGGCCCCATGATGAATGGCTTCCTCTCGCCGAGCTCAGCTCCACGATCTTCGAGCTCGGTCCGACGATTGCCGAGCCCGTACTCGGCATGCTGGGCTCGGCATACCCTGCTAAACTCACCTTGGGCTCGGGGGCGGTCTGGGCCGACCGGATCGGCTCCTGTTAGCCCACTCGCTGGATACGGGGTTGCACACAATCCCTGCTCTTTGCGAGGTTGGCACAAACTCGAAAAGAAACATCCAACCTACTAGGATCCTGCGAGTGCGACAGGAGCCAAAAGGAATCTCTTGGTAGGACCCACCGGTGGCTATATATACATGCCCTGCCTGCTCGACTGACCTCCGCCCCTCTCTTTACTTAAGCCTTGCCGAGATGCCACTTTCAAAAGAGGTCATGGAGCGACTCGTGAAATCCCACGGGGAGACCGCCCTTCGCGCTGCGGCCCTGACGGATCTAAATGCCCCGGCTCGCCGCTTTGCTGAATTTGGCTCGGCCAAGAGGGCGAGGCCCTTTCCTCCCGAGGCCGAGCACATCTTTGCTGACCTAAAGAACACCTTGGCCAATTGCTCCGACTCCTCAAACTGTTCTGCCCTGGCCACTCATGATAAAGATTTTGCGGATCTTACCGCCGAACAGGACCAAGGCGGCGAGGTCTCCACACCGAGGGTCGAGAATCTACCTGTCAAGGCGCCTGAGCCACCCTCTAACCTGCGCCCGCGAGACTCGCCCCTTGTCACCAAAGTCATGGAGCCGGATTCGCGGGGGCTAGTATCGCTGGCTCTCCTTCACCCTCAACAACCCTCTTCTGCTCCCGCGGCTACTGGGGTGGATGCCGAGCACACACCCACTCCTGCTTCCCCCCGAGATTCTGAAGGTATGTCCCTGACCCCCTTGTTTTTCGTCTGATTCTAACTGGCGCTCGCCCCTCCCATTCTCTATCTCGACTTCCCTGTGCGGGCTTCCCTAACCAATCTGGGGCAGATGACTCAGCCGAACAGGTCGTTTACTCGCCCCTTCCATCGCCGCGTGCTTTGAAAATCTTCTTGGACTCGGATGTGGACAGCCCCTAACGGTCGAGGCGGAGCCAACTGGTCCTCAAAAAGTTAGTGTGCGAGCTCCAGGAGCTGAAGAAAGATAATTCCAGGCTACAGGAGGAGTGCGCGCGGCTTGCTGGCGAGCCGAGGGTCTGCTTGGCGTATGCGGCGACGTCTTCCTCCATACTCTTCGATGAGATTGATGAGAACCTGCGAGCGCCGAACAGGAATCTGGGGCAGCTTCGACAACTCTTCGCGCAGCGGCTGGCGACATCGGGTCGGCGAGACCGGGGTAATTAAGGACGGCTCTCTTGCGAGCCGACCGATACTCACCCTCACTGTCGCCTGTTCTATGCGCGCACTTTTCTGTTTTTTCCTTGCTCTGGACAATATGATCTTTTAATGCTAATAAAGTGTATAAATTTTTATCATGCGAGTGTATCTTTTCTCCTTCGAGTGGTGCGTGCCTTTTCGAATTCCTCATCCAGGCTCGCCTAGGTCGGCGAGTAGAGAGCAGCGAGATGGGATACGCGAGACAGGGTATGCGAGCCGGGCTGGTCAGTCGGTTTCGCTTCCCCTCCTTTTTCTATAAATAGGGATCCCCACCTACCCCCGGCTACGCCTTTATTGCCTTCTCATTTCTTCCTTTCCTTGCCCTCCCCACCTGCTGCTCGCGTTCTTTCGTTCCCTCAGCGAGTATGGGTAAAGGAAACCCCGACTCTGATGGCCTCGCCAAGTGCGACCAGAACTTCGTGGACCACTGTTTTTTCGAGGGGAACACCACGGCGGGCAAGCTCGCCGAGTTTGTGGCGGACTATGTCCCCGCCGGCTTTGTGGCCCGCCTCCCGGCAGAGCATGAGGCCGTCAACTCCTTCTTTGAGGACGAGCTCGCCTTCCCCATCTCGTATTTTGAGGTGGGGTTGCGCCTGCCGCTCTGGCCGGAGGTCCGCCAGGTACTTAAGTACTACGGCGTTGTGCCCACGCAGCTCAACCCCAACGCCATTGCTATAATAGTGGGGTTTGCCTGCTACCTCCGCCGAGAGCAGATCGAGTTCAACCTCACCGTCTTCCGCAAGCTCTTCTCCTACAAAGCCAACGCCTACGGGGTCGCCTTCTTCGGCGGTACATCCATAAAGATCCGCGAGGTCACCAACAAGAATCACAATTGGATGTCGAAGATTGCCTTCATCCGGGGCGACCTCGGCAACATTCCCTTCTCGCCCCTGCAGAAGAGCGAGGAGGTGTACCGGCCGCCGTCCGTGTCTGGCAATGATGCCAAGCTTCACAAGTTCTTTCTGTACAAGGACTTTGAAGTCGCCTTCCTCCGTCATGGCCTCGAATCCCTGCCGCCTATCCTTCCTGGTGAAGGTTTGTCTCGCCCACCTTCTGCTCGCCACTTGGCCTAATCGATCAGAACCTTATTTTTTGGCTAAGTTTTTTTTTGCAGGGGAGCGACTGATCCCGGTGAACCCTCCCTTTGCCGACTCGGGAGTGTTTTCGGACCCGCTTGAGCGGGCCCGGGCTGCGGCTGAGGCGTGCAGGGAAGAGAAGGTAAGAGGCAAGCACTCCAGCAAGAGGCGGATGGAGCTTGGGGGGTCGAGCTCGGTCCACCGCCCCTCGGCCTCTAAAAAGGTGAGGGTGGTCTCGCGAGGCCAGCCACAGCAGCCCGTATCGCCCGTCAGGTTTATGAGCTCGCCGGAGGTTTTCTCCGACGAAGCCCCGGCGAGCCCGCTGAAGGAGACGTCATCCCCTCGCGGGAAGAAGCGCGGGTCCTCCTCCCCTTCTTCCATAGAGGAGGTTGCTCCCAGTGGCTCGGGAGCTCCAAAGGACCACCCCACTTCGGGAAGGGGGGAAGGAGCAAGGATACGGCTGGCGAGCCGATGCTGGTTTGGGATGAGGGGGTCCACCGCGTCTCCGTCTCCACTCGCTTCCCCTCCTGGGAAGCTCGTCGGCCTCCCACGGGCCACGCGTTTTCCCTTGGCTTCAGCCTCTATGGCCGGGAGGCCGCCGATGCCTACCAGAACTTGACTCCTCGGCAGATAGGCCACGAGGGTCTACAGGCTCATCTGAGGGCCTTCGAACTTCACCATATGATGGTCCGCTGAGGCTTCCAGCTCAGCAAACTTCTGATAAAAGCCAAGCAGGAGCGCGACCTGGCAGCGGAGAAAGCTGCCGACGCGGAGCGGCGGTTTGGCATCGCCGAGCGCTTACTCGACGAGGCCTTGGGCGGGCTGGTAAGAGCCGACCAACTCTCATTTTAACTTGGGAAAATATTTTACCGAGAATCTGACCTTTTTGCTTTTCAGGACGCCGAGTCCGCCAAGATGTTGCAGGCCCGCGCTAGCGAGTTGGAGGGAGAGACTACCCTGCTGCGGGTCCGCCTCGCGGATCAGGAGGCCAGCTCGCGCGAGCAGGAGGCCCTTGCTGCTCGGTCGGCGATCGAGGTGGAGGCGCTAAAGGAGCAGAACCATTGTCTCCAAGGCGAGGTCCGTCGGCTGACGGAAGCCCTTTTCTCCCCAGACGGCGTCGAGCCCCCTTTCCCCTACAAGCGGCACCGGGTTTTCGGCGAGGGGGAGGTCGTGGAGCGGCTGCAAGTCAACTCGATCGAGTCTGTCGAATGCCTCCTGGACGCCATGAAAGGATCGGGGATTCTGGCCGAGGGCTGCGAGGAGGTGGCGGTCCGGGATCTTCTACCGAGCCTGTTCCAGCCATCCCTGCCCAGCGAGAAGGAGGAGAGCTCCGGCTCCCTCTTCGATGGGGCGAAGGGCAAGGAAAAGTCGCTCGGAGGCAAGGAGGAGGATCGCCATTCGGGAGAGGAGGGCGAGAGCTGACCGAACTTTCCCCCCCCCCCTTTTGTAATCTCGTCGGGGCGAGACTTTCCCCTTTTTGCAAATATAATGAAAAAATTTTCTATCTCTTTTTTACCTTTAGCGCTAGAATGCACGTGAGTTAGGATTCGCGCTCGGCGAGAGGCCTTGAGCATTGGCAGCGACCAGACTCGCGATCTCTCCGCTTACTCGCTAGGTGACCTTTGCGAGAGCGGCTGCCGCAGGTGCCCGCCTATCATTCTGAGAAAAGATCTTCTGCCGAGCAGACCCCTGCGAGTCCGGGCTCGCGCGGGAGGCATATTTTTCCTTCGATTTGGTGGGGCCAAAAATTCTTCCTAGCCAGAAAACCAAGGGAAGCAGGACCCCTTGGGCTCGCCTCTCCGACTGGTGGGTTTGCTCGCATATGTTGGCCATGTTTCAACCTTCAGTTCCACCCCCCCCCCCCCGGACCGTGACAACGTCCATCGTGACCCTTGCCCTTGCCGGCTCGGAGGGAATCTGATAGTGGGAGAATCGAGACCTACCCCCGGAATGAGAATATTCAGATCATTTGCTTCTCCCGGGTGCTACCACCGGGCCAATCAGCTAGATGGGAGCCTGAGGGCAGGTGTTGAACATCCTCCGGGCTCAGCCCCAGGGTCATAACGACGTCCATCAAGACCCCGGCCCTGCCAGCTTGGAGGGAGCCTGGCAGCGGGAGAATCGAGACCTAACCCCAGAGCGAGAATGCTTAGAATATTTTCCTTTCCCGGGTGCTACCAACAGGCCCTCAAGCTAGATGGGAGCCTGAGTGCGGGCGTTGAACATCCTCTGGGCTCAGCCCCAGGGTCATAACAACGTCCATCGAGACCCCATCCCTGCCAACTTAGAGGGAGCCTGGCAGCGGGAGAATCGAGACCTAACCCCAGAGCGAGAATACTTAGAATATTTTCCTTTCCCGGGTGCTACCACCAGGCCAGTCAGCTAGATGGGAGCCTGAGGGCGGGTGTTTAACATCCTCCAGGCTTAGCCCCAGGGGCATAACGACGTCCATCGAGACCCCGGCCCTGCCATCTTGGAGGGAGCCTGGCAGCGGGAGAATCGAGACCTAACCCCAGAGTGAGAATGCTTAGAATATTTTCCTTTCCCGGGTGCTACCACCAGGCCAGTCAGCTAGATGGGAGCCTAAGGGCGGGCGTTGAACATCCTCCAGGCTTAGCCCCAGGGTCATAACGACGTCCATCGAGACCCCGGCCCTGTTAACTTGGAGGGAGCCTGGCAGCGGGAGAATCGAGACCTAACCCAAGAGCGAGAATACTTAGAATATTTTCCTTTCCCGGGTGCTACAACCAGGCCAATCAGCTAGATGGGAGCCTGAGGGCGGGTGTTGAACATCCTCCGGGCTCAGCCCCAGGGTCATAACGACATCCATCGAGACCCCGGCCCTGCCAGCTTGGAGGGAGCCTGGCAGCGGGAGAATCGAGACCTAACCCCAGAGCGAGAATGCTTAGAATATTTTCCTTTCCTGGGTGCTACCACCAGGCCAGTCAGCTAGATGGGAGCCTGAGGGATGGCGTTGAACATCCTCCGGGCCCAGCCCCAGGGTCATAATGACGTCCATCGAGACCCCGGCCCTGCCAACTTGGAGGGAGCCTGGCAGCGGGAGAATCGAGACCTAACCCCAGAGCGAGAATACTAAGAATATTTTCCTTTCCCGGGTGCTACCACCAGGCGAGTCATCTACATGGGAGCCTAAGGGCGGGTGTTGAACATCCTCCGGGCTCAGCCCCAGGGTCATAACGACGTCCATTGAGACCCCAGCCCTGCCAGCTTGGAGGGAGCTTGGCAGCGGGAGAATCGAGACCTAACCCCAGAGCGAGAATACTTAGAATATTTTCCTCTCCCGGGTGCTACCACCAGGTCAGTCAGCTAGATGGTAGCCTGAGGGCGGGTGTTGAACCGGGCTCAGCCCCAGGGTCATAACGACGTCCATCGAGACCCCGGCCCTGCCAGCTTGGAGGGAGCCGGGCAGCGGGAGAATCGAGACCTAACCCCAGAGCGAGAATACTTAGAATATTTTCCTCTCTCGGGTGCTACCACCAAGCCAGTCAGTTAGATGGGAGCCTGAGGGAGGGTGTTGAACATCCTCCGGGCTCAGCCCCAGGGTCATAATGCCGTCCATCGAGACCCCAGCTCTGCCAGCTTGGAGGGAGCCTGGCATCGGGAGAATCGAGACCTAACCCAAGAGCGAGATTACTTAGAATATTTTCCTCTCCCGGGTGCTACCACCAGGCCAGTCAGCAAGATGGGAGCCTGAGGGCGGGTGTTGAACATCCTCCGGGCTCAGCCCCAAGGTCATAACGACGTCCATCGAGACCCCGTCCCTGCCAGCTTGGAGGGAGCCTGGCAGCGGGAGAATCGAGACCTAACCCCAGAGCGAGAATACTTAGAATATTTTCCTCTCCCGGGTGCTACCACCAGGCCAGTTAGCTAGATAGGAGCCTGAGGGCGGGTGTTGAACATCCTCTGGGCTCAGCCTCAGGGTCATAACGACGTCCATCGAGATCCCGGCCCTGCCAGCTTTGAGGGAGCCTGGCAGCGGGAGAATAGAGACCTAACCCCAGAGCGAGAATGCTTAGAATATTTTCCTTTCCCGGGTGCTACCACCAGGCCAGTCAGCTAGATGGGAGCCTAAGGGCGGGTGTTGAACATCCTCTGGGCTCAGCCACAGGGTCATAACGACGTCCATCGAGACCCCGGCCCTGCCAGCTTGGAGGGAGCCTAGCGGCGGGAGAATCGAGACCTAACCCCAGAGCGAGAATACTTAGAATATTTTCCTCTCCCGGGTGCTACCACCAGGCCAGTCAGCTAGATGGGAGCCTTAGGGAGGGTGTTGAACATCCTCCGGGCTAGGCCCTAGGGTCATAACGACGTCCATCGAGACCCCAGCCCTGCCAGCTTGGAGGGATCCTGGCAGCGGGAGAATCGAGACCTAACCCCAGAGCGAGAATACTTAGAATATTTGCTTAGTGTTTTTGATGCTCTTCTACGGAAGTTCCGCCACATCTCATGTCATTGTTACGATTATTATGAACAGAAAGGAGGCTCAAATGAGTGAAACACATTGCATTGAAAGAATTGAGGCACATACAAACATTCAGGGATAGAAGCGTTTCAGGTCGTCGTCGCTCCAGGTGTGGCTCAAAGTCTCGCCCTCCACATTTTGGAGGCGGTACACTCCCGATTTTAATGCCTCCTTTACGATGTAGGGCCCCTCCCAGTTTGGATGGAGCTTGCCCGCGTCCGCTGATCTTCCCGCCGCATCCACCTTCTTTAGAACCAGGTCGCCTTCCACAAACTGGTTGACCCGGACATGTTTGTCAAAATACTTAGCCATTCTCCGCTTGACTTCCTCCTGCCGAACCGCTGAGAGGTCGCGCACTTCTTCTATCAAGTCTAAGGAGAGCCGCTGTTCTCCCTTATTTTCAACTCTCCACTCCTCCCTTCCAGCTTCCGCCTCAGCGACCCTAGGAGTACGGACCTCAAGCTCAATGGGGAGCACCGTGTTGGTACCCTAGATGTGATTTGGCTTATGTAATCCCTTTCCAGCCCCTCGTGATCCATATAAAGATATATGATCATGTTTAGTCTTTGTTTAGTCTCCCTAGGGCAGTATATAACTGACCTAGAGCTTAGGTTAGAAGTTCTAGATGTTTTTGTAGTTAAGGCTTTTCCGTTCGACTATCGTCGAACGAGGCCTCGCGATCGTCGATCATTGATCGACGATAGCAGGGCTATTGAATCGTTGAAGTCAAGACAATTATCGTCGACCGTTGGTCGACGATCTCAGAGCTAGCTTACTACGCTCTGAAGGTTGGTCGACGATCTGTCATCAACAGATCGACGATCGTGTTCTACCTTCACGATTTCTGTCTCGACAGATCTTTGTCTTAATCGTCGACATCATTGTTGGTCGACGATATCTGTCTCGACAGATCTCTGCCTTAGTCGTCGACATCATGAGATGTTCGACGATTTCTGTGCCATCAGACTTTCTGCTTTAGTCGTCGATATCTGTTTGCTGGTCGACGATCTATTAGCTGGTCGACGATCTATTAGCTGGTCGACGATCTATTTTCTGGTCGACGATTTCTGGTCGACGATTTCTGTCTGCTTTTATCTATTTGTATTTATGCTATTCCTTGGTTTATTTCCAAGTGTGTTAGCTTGTGGTTAGAAAGATTCTCTGAAGTTATTTGTTGCTAAAATTATGGCTTAAATTCAAAATGAATTATTTACAAATTCTGTCAAACATAAATTACGGGATTCAGTATTCTTGATAAAGCATTTTGTCCTATTATACAAATTACGTTGACTTTATCTTTCCAGCCTGTTTTCTAGCCGTTGGTACTATGTACTATTTCCAAGAACGGCACGTCTTTATGCTGAGATTTCTTTCCCGCTTATTTTATTCCTTATTGGGACTGACAGAAAGTTAATAGGCCATTCTATTCCTATTGCTATATTCTATTTTGAGATAATCTGTTGCAGGGCTCGAGAATTCAAATCAATAGAGCCGTTCCAAAGGAAAACGTGAAGACATATTTAAAAGAGATTTCTGCTCTAAGAAAAGTTACAGTAACAGACACAGAGAAAGATTATTCATCCGCTCAAGCATCATCAAGAGCACCTCTTCACAATCTCACAACAAGAAGAAGAAAAGTTTTCCTGAAGCAAAAGCCCAGAGCAATCATCTTACATTCTCAAGTCTCCTGAGCAATTTGCTTAGAGTTTTTCAAAGACTTCAGAAAAGGCTCAAGATCTGCTTCAAGTGCTCCAGAATCTTAAGACCTGATAAAAATCAGTCTTCAGATTTCTGAGGATTTAGTTTCAGTTTATCTGAAACTCCTTCATCCTGAAGCAAAGGCTTTCCCTGGACTTCCACTGAGCCAGGGGGAGACTTTGATTCTTTAGAGAATCCACAAATCTTCTCTAATCTGTATTTAAAATAGAGAAGATAATCTAACCCTCTCAACCCCTTTGTAAAAAGAGTTTGTTCACATCTCTTCAAAAGTGAACGTTGGTGACAGGGCACCTTATCAACAACCTGTGGTTGAGCATCCTTATCAAAAGCTCAAAGGGTCTGTTTGATCTACCTGAATCAGATCATTGGTGGCAGGGCACCTTAGCAAAAACCTGTAGTGGATTCCTACCAGGGTGGTAGAAGAGTGGATGTACCTATTTAAAGGGAACCACTATATATCCTGTGTCCATCTGGTTATCTTGCTTATTCATTTTATTCTGTGGCTGTGATAGAACTACCTAGGGTTGCTAGTTGCTGTGATAGACTTGTAGTTAACTGAAATTTCAGTCAACTTCTTCACTTGTGCACTTCACTGTGTTAGGCTCTTAGGGTTCAAGTATCAGATTTTTTATTCCGCAAATAAACTCCAAGGGAGCTGACTAAGTGTTCATAAAATTTTGAATACTCTATTCACCCCCCCTCTAGAGTAATTTACAACTTATCCCCTCACTTTCAATTGGTATCAGAGTGAGGTTAGCTGTTCATACAGGCTAACACCTGAGTTAAAAGATCCTGTGATAAGTTGTTTCCTGATACCATTCACAAACACTTTCACACATGGCCCAGTCTAAGGATTATTCAAGCACCAGACCTCCTGTATGCAACTTGTCCAAGTTTGGCATATGGAAGGCCAGGATAAGACTATACATGAATTCTATTGATGAAGATATTTTTTCTTCTATTTTGACAGGACCACCTGCTAGGCCTGCTGCTGCTTCCACTTCTGCTGACCTCAGTGCTGTGCCACCACCTGACTACAATGAAACTTACAAGAAGGCAAAAGCAGCTGATGCTAAAGCAATGAATATCCTAGCTCAGACAATGTCTGATGAGATATTCCAGAAGCTGGATGAATGCACCTCAGCCAAAGCTATGTGGGATTCCCTCAACCACATAGTTGCTGGCTCAGCTGATGAGAGGAAGGACAGGAGATCTAATCTCACCTCTCAGTATGAAAACTTCAAGAAGGATGATGCTGAAGACATAGACACCATGTACACAAGACTCAGTTCAATAATAAGTGAACTGAGGTCTTTAGACAAGGAGATAACCTTGTCAGAAGTCAATGACAAGATCCTGATGTGCCTTCCCATCTCTTGGGACTCAAGGATATGGCCCATCAAGGATGGAAGAAACACTGTGGAACTCTCCACAGAAGCTCTGTTGGGAAAGCTCAGGTCATATGAGCAAACCTTAAAGAGTAGAGCTGCTGTAACTGAAGTGAAGACTCCTACTCCTACAAAGAAAGAGCATTCTCTAGCTCTTAAGGCTGCTGAGACTTCTGAAGGAAGTCAATCAAATGAGGAGTTACTGGCACTCATTGCCAAGAGATTCTTCAACATGGGAAGAAGAGACCTCAGAAAGAAGTTCTCCAAGCATGAGGACAAGCCAAGGTATGACAAGACTCCATCTAAAGAAATCATTTGTTATGTATGCAGCAAGCCTGGACACATTGCCCCAGATTGTCCAGAGAAGAAGTATAAGGAGAAGAAACATGAGAAAGAATACAGGAAGCACCACTCCAAGTCCTCATCACACAAATACAAGAAGAAGGACAAGGGATTTGTGGCTGCTACCTGGAGTGAAACAGAAGAGGATACCTGCTCCTCGAGCTCCAGTGATTCAGAAGAAGAAGAAGAGAAGAAAGCCAAAGAGGTCTGCCTCATGGCCATTGATGCCTGTAGCTCTCTATCAGCTGCAGAGAATTCTGAAGAAGAAGGAGACAATGAAGAAGATTCCTTTATGGAGGACCAGGTAATCGACTCATTTGATTTCTCATCTCCTGAGTTCAAACTAAAATTTAAAACTCTATGTTTAGATTTACTATTATCTGAAAAGGAAATTAAGTCACTTAGATTAAAAATAATGGAACTAGACATGGAAGGTGTTGAAATAATCAGATTAGAAAAGGAATTAGAGAGCTCAAAAGAAGAAGTAACATTCCTAAAGTTAGAACTAGCTAAATCTAAGAGGTTAGAAGAACAATTAAATGGCAGAAGCCTTAAACTATCTGAAATAACCTGTATAGCAAACACTAGGGTTGGTAATGATAAACTAGGCTTAGGTGCTACCCCTAGTGAACCCATCCTCCTCACAAAGGAGAGATTTAGCACTCCAGTAAAATTTGTTTCTGAATCAGGAATAAAGAATACTGAGGAAATTGAAAAATGCAAGAAAATTCAGAATAAGATTAAGAAAGAGAATAGGAAGAAAAAATTTCTAGCTTTACAAAAATCGTCGAACATTAATCGACGATCGTCAAACCAATCGTTGAACGACTATCGACGATCGCTGAACACCTACACTGAGTATAATAGCTTTGGTGCAGGAGGTCGACGATCTCATCTTGAGTCGTCGACCAGTGATCGACGATCGTTGAATCCAGAATATAGCTATACTGGAAATGATCGACGATATGGCTTGCGATCGTCGACCATCGATCGACGATCTGGACTTAAGCCGGAAAATCATTTTCAAACTTCCAGAACTTCAAATCCAAATCACCACCCCAGGCTGTTTAATCCTTCAACTGAATGGATTATCCCACCTAGGAGATCACACCCTTTAGGATATAAATCAAAGCCTGCAAAATCTTTTATATCTAGTTTTTCTTTTGTGAAGAATACTGGACCCAAGGTAACCTGGGTCCACAATGTGTAACTGCTCTTTCTGCAGGTGAAGACCTATCCAGTCATACATGACAAATGGTATCTGGATAGTGGATGCTCAAAGCATATGACAGGAAAGAAGAAGAACCTGTCAGGTTTCAAAGCCAAGCTGGGACCAAAAGTTGTATTTGGGGATTCCAGCTGTGGACAGACTGAAGGGTATGGCAGCTTCACCATAGGAGCTGTAACCTTCAAGAAGGTAGCTTATGTCTCAGGACTAAAGCACAACCTAATCTCTGTAAGTCAAATGTGTGATGCTGGGTACAAGGTATGGTTTACTGACACTGCTTGCAATATTTCTTTAAATAATACTGTGGTGTTAGTAGGTATTAGAATTGGAAATGTTTATGTTGTAGATTTTAATTCCTCCAAATCTGAAATATGCTTATTTAATGAAGTAACCAGTAATAATACCCTTTGGCATAAGAGACTTAGTCATGTAAATCTGAAAAACATTTCTAGGTTGGCTAAATACAATCTTGTAAGAGGATTACCTTCTTGCCCCTACAAGAAGGAAGGCCTTTGCAAAGCTTGTCAACTAGGAAAGCAAACAAGA
This sequence comes from Platanthera zijinensis, assembly GCA_039513925.1. Lineage (NCBI taxonomy): Eukaryota > Viridiplantae > Streptophyta > Magnoliopsida > Asparagales > Orchidaceae > Platanthera > Platanthera zijinensis. The sequence continues at coordinate 104,109,424 of CM077079.1, read as the reverse complement.
TATAGCTTTAAATCAGTTAATAAAAGTGATTCTCCCAGGATTCTGTACTTGCTACATTTGGACTTATTTGGTCCTATTGCTGTGCAGAGTCTTGGAGGAAAGTCTTACACTTTAGTAATTGTAGATGACTTCTCCAGGTTCACTTGGGTATTCTTCTTGAGAACTAAGGCTGATAACTTCAAGGTTCTTACAGACTTTCTAAAGTGTATACAGAGTGAGTATTCTACTCAGATTGCCTTGATCAGAAGTGATCATGGTACTGAGTTTGAGTCTCTTCTTATGCAAGAATTCTGTGAGAAGGAAGGTATCAAACATAGCTTCTCTGCTCCTAGAACTCCTCAACAAAATGGGGTAGTTGAAAGGAAAAACAGAACCCTAATTGAAGCTGCAAGTACATTGTTGGCAGATGCTAACATGCCTCTGTCCTTTTGGGCTGAAGCAGTTAGCACAGCTAACTATGTATTGAACAGAAGTCTGATACATAAACTTAAGGGTAAGACTCCCTATGAATTACTTAAGCAAGTGAAACCTAAAATAGATTATTTTAGAGTGTTTGGCTGTGTTGCTTTTGTTCATAACAATAACAAAGAATACCATAGAAAATTTGAGGCAAAAGCTTCAATGGGAGTCTTTCTAGGATACTCTCAAGTAAGCAAAGCCTATAGGGTCCTTAATAAATCTTCTCTTAAGATAGAAGAGTCTGCACATGTCTCTTTTGATGAGACAGTCATGTACTATAAGGAGAAGGATTCTTCTTCTAATAGTACAGTGCAAGTCCTAGGAGTAAGTAAGGATTTGGAAGGTTTGAGACTCACACAGGAGAATCATCCCCAACAAACTCCTCAGGTTGCTCCCTCAGATTCTGAATCTGATGTAGATCTGCTTGAAGCTAAAGCACCTGCTCCAACAGTTGATCAAATTCCACATGAGGAAGTAAATCTTGAAACTGTTGAAGATCAGATCATTGTTGAACCTACTGATCTTGTCACACTTAGAGATCACCCTGTATCTCAAGTGATTGGAGACATTTCAGCAGGAGTCCAGACAAGACATCAACTCAACAAAAATGTGATGTTTGCTTGTTTCCTTTCTCAGGTTGAGCCCCTAACCATTAAAGATGCTGAGCTTGATCCCCACTGGATAATAGCAATGCAAGAGGAGCTTAACCAGTTTGAAAGATGTAAAGTTTGGACCTTGGTTCCAAGACCAAGAGGCCAACGGATCATAGGCACCAAGTGGGTGTTTAGAAACAAGCTTGATGCCCAAGGCATAGTAGTTAGAAATAAGGCTAGGCTAGTAGCTCAAGGCTATAGACAGGAGGAAGGCATAGATTATGATCAGACTTTTGCCCCTGTAGCCAGACTAGAAGCCATTAGGATTTTCCTAGCCTATGCTGCCTATAAAAGATTTAAGGTCTTCCAAATGGATGTGAAGAGTGCCTTCCTCAATGGAGATTTAAAGGAAGAAGTGTTTGTTGAACAACCACCAGGGTTTGTTTCATCAACACTACCCACTCATGTGTTCAAACTCCAAAAGGCTCTATATGGACTTAAGCAAGCTCCTAGAGCTTGGTATGAGACCTTAGCAAATTTTCTTCTAGAACACAAGTTTGTGAGAGGTGTAGTAGATAGAACCCTGTTCATTAGACATCATAAGGACTCACAACTGTTAGTTCAAATCTATGTAGATGACATTATATTTGGCTCTACTGATCCCAAACTATGCAAGAGGTTCTCTGAACTAATGCACTCCAAGTTTGAGATGAGCAGCATGGGTGAGTTATCCTATTTCCTTGGTCTCCAAGTGAAACAGAGTGTTGATGGCATTTTCATTTCACAATCAAAATATGCCAGAGAGCTGGTTAAAAGATTTGGAATGTCTGATGCTTCATCAATGAGCACACCTATGGCCTCAAATGCAGTTATTGATTCTGATGTCAATGGCAAGTCTGTTGATCAAAAGAATTATAGAGCCATTGTTGGTTCCCTGCTGTATTTGACTGCAAGTAGGCCTGACATAATGTTTGCTACATGCCTATGTGCTAGGTTTCAGGTCAACCCAAAGGAATCTCACTTAACTCTCCTAAAGAGGATCTTGAGATACCTTAAGGGATGCCCTAACTTAGGACTGTGGTACCCAGCTGAGTCAGGATTTGAATTAATTGGATATTCAGATGCTGATTATGCTGGTTGTAGAGTTGACAGGAAAAGCACCTCAGGGACTTGTCAGTTCCTGGGAGAGAGACTTGTCTCTTGGTTTTGCAAGAAACAGGCATCTGTGTCTACTTCAACTGCTGAGGCTGAATATATAGCAGCAGCTAGTTGTTGTTCACAGATCCTGTGGATTCAAAATCAGCTAGTGGATTATGGGTACACACACTCAAACACAAAAATTCTGTGTGACAGTACCAGTGCAATATCAATTGCTCAAAATCCTGTGCACCATTCCAGGACCAAGCACATTGAGATTAGACATCATTTTCTACGAGATAATGTGGAAAAGAACAAGATAGTAATGGAATTTATATCCACAGACCTGCAGAGAGGAGATATTTTCACTAAGCCCCTTGATGAACAAAAGCATTTGTTCTTCCTGAACCAGCTTGGTATGATTAATGGTTCAGAGTAGTGAAAATTAAGATAGTTTTGTTTTCTGTCTAAAATCGTCGAACGACTGCTCGACGATCTTCGACCAGGTCAGAACTATCGTCGACCAACCGTCGACGACAGCTCGTTCTGTAGTAAGGCAGAAATCGTCGACCAACTGGTCAACGATCTCTCCTTAGGTATCTATCGTCGACCAGTGGTCGACGACAGATTTTCTGTGTTGTGTGGAGAATCGTCGACCATCATATTTTGATCGACGATCGTGGTAATTGCTTATAGTCGGTCGATGTTTACCGATTTAGTCAAACATTGACTATCGTCGGTCTGTGTTCGACGACCGATTTTATTCCGGGATCGACGATCGCAGATTTGTTTCTAATAGTCGATTTAGGTCTGAAGATCGTCGTCCTTCCGCTCCGTCTTTTCATATTCCTTCTCCTGGCTTAGAATTCGCTCTCGAACTCTAATCCCGCGCGATTCTCTTCTCCCCTGTTTTTGCTTCTCGATTCGCCATCTTCTCTCAAATCCTATGGCGATTCCTTCTGTTGTTCTCTTCGGAATGAAGTTCGACACTGGCTTCTGTGTCGACTTCGATTCTTTCAGCCGATGCGATCAACCAATCCAAGATATTCTGCAGCTATGTGAAGACCAAGGCCTCAAGAAATTTATGTCGTTCTCTCCTAAGATTCATATACCAGAAATTCGTGAATGGGTATACACCTCGTCCTCCAGCGACGAAGCGATGTCAGGAAAGATAAATGGCGAGGAGGTCACTCTGACTCCTGAAGTATTGACTGAGCTGTTTGGACTGCAAACAGGAACTGAGGAATATGAGCAAAGCACAGAGGAATATGGCCGCATGCTCTCTGTGATGGGCCATGCCGAAGGGATTCCGGCTAAGCTGCTGAAGATAAACTTGTCTCCAGAATACAAGTTTCTGGCAGACCTGGTGGGCAAGATCATTTTGGGAAAACATTCGGCGCATGACAATATCAACAGGCAACAGTTTGCCCTTATGTCGGCGTTGGTGAATAGGACGCAGTTAGCCTGGGGAAAAGTTCTATTTGAACTAATCAGGAGAAAGAACAACAAGAAAGAGGTAAATCTGGCCAGGGTACTGGGTGTGTTTCTGTATGTGAAAGCACCCCTGCTGCTCGTTTCTGCACCCTCCGCAGTAAATGCTAGCAAGAGGTTGGACCCTTCCCTTTTCAAGAAATCTCAGAGGATTATCAAGAAGTCAGCCAGGGTTGATCCTAACCCTTCTTCAGACACAAGGGCTGATTCGGCCGCTCTCCCGCTTACTGGGGAAGGTTCAGCAATCCCTTCATCCTCCCTCTCTATCCCTGCATCCTCTTCTCCTGCATTACTTTCCTCCACAACACCTGCAGTGCCACCACAACATGCATCATACATTCCACCTGCATCTCCACACCAGTCACCAACACCACAACATCTGGCAGCTTCGGCCAGTGCTGACATGGTGACTGCTACCATCCTCACAAACCTTTCTCAACATGAATCCCACACTCATGTTGATGACCACCTATCTCCACATGACTCATTTGATCATGTGGAAGATCATCCTGCTTCCATTCCATCCACCTCCACATCATCAGCATTTCAGATATCCCCTGAAATGCTTGCACACCTTGTAAAGCTCATCACTCCCTCCATTCAAAGCATGATTGAGGCTGCCAATGCCCCTCTCATTGCCTCCATTAACTCTCTCACTGATGCCATCAAATCCATCTCATCTTCTGCTGAGCCCCCTTCTGTAAGATGCATGACTCCAGTCCCCACTGAAGTCATGCAGGGGGAGATGTCTGTTGAAGTGGTCTCAGGTGATGCCCTGACCCTTCAGGACAATTCCTCTCTTCCCCTTCAAGAATCTGTAGAAGTCCCTCAAGAAACTTCAGAGAAAGAACCAGAAGGTAAACCTTAAAACTCTTCCTCCAAAGGATATAATCAGGACTTCAATTTGATATCTGTATCTAACAAAGACATTCACTCCCTAGTGAATCTAGCTTCTGAGGAAGAAGTTCCTGAAAAAGAAAATGAGGAAGTCCCCATGGACACCTGTGAGAAGGATGCTGCTCAACCTGATGGTATAGTTTTATTTAAGATTCTAATTAATTCAAACTCCATCTTTGAGTTAATTTCTTATCCCTTCCTTTTCATCACAGCTGCTGATGATCTTACATCAGTATTGCAAGTTGATGCTGCCAAGTCCATTGAGTCTGATAAAGACTTGGAATCATTTCTTTCCTCAGACTGTGAGTTCTCACTCACATCCCCTCCTTTTGTTCCTCCTCCTCAAGAGAAAATGGTCCCTTATAGACCTGAGTACCTTGATGACCCCTTGGTCAAGGATACCCTTTTCTTTTCCTGTATGGCACTCCTCTTGTGCCTTGCAGAGGTGTCTATCCCCGATGTCACTAATCATCTAGAAGGAATTATAACCTCCTTCCTAGATGCAAAGTGGTATCCTGTGTAGATCTTCAGGTAATCCTATCTATTACCTGTTGTTTGTTCACCTTGGGGGGAATATCTTATTCCCACTTGGTTGTTAACCTATCTTTCTTTGCATGCAGGCACAACCATAAATACTGCTGCTGCTGAAGTAATTGAAGATGTGCAAGATAGAGCAGACAATGCTCCCAAGATGACTGAATTGGACTCAAGTTCAGGTACTCTAAACATTGACCAATTTATAGACTTTGTGGCTGAAGGTATTGCCTCTGAGTACATTGAAGGGATGGCTAAATATCATCTGGATTCCCTAGCCATCTCTCTAGAGAAAGCATCTGCCCCTGCAGATATTGTCATCTTTTCTCCTCCTATCCTTACCTATCCTATATCCACTCCTTCTATTGCAGAATTGGTCCCCAAGACAGTTCCTGAGTTGTATCCAGAATCAGAGCTATGGAAAAGTGCTCCAAATGTTGATCTGGATGCCCTTCTTTGGCAAGATGCCATTGAAGAAGCTAAAGAGAAAGAAGAAAGAGAAAAGAAAGACAAAGCTGAACTTGCTGCCAAAGATCCATCTGAACAAAACTTTGATGATTATGCTGGGAAAGACTCATCTCATTCTGATGATGATGATGATGACTCTGATGATTCTGACTCCTCTAAGAAAAGAAAAAGAGCTGCTTCCAAGAAAAGAAAAGCCCCTGCTCCTTCTACTGCAAATCCTAACAAGGATGTTCCCTATTACATTCTGAAGGGAATAGATCCTAAGAGCAAGGAATTCCAACCCTGGATGAGATTGTCAAAGAATCAGACTAAAGAAAATAAGAGAAGAAAGAGATATGACTCTCCAGTTCAAAAATTCCCCCCCAGAGGTCCTCCTCCACCTCCTGGTGCTGGAGCCTCTGGAAGTATCTCTTCTGCTCCAATTGGTAGATCAGCCAGTTCCAACCCCTCTCAATCTTATCAGAGAAGAAGTAGACAAGGCCAGGGAAGCCAAAGTGGTTCAGGACAAGGAAATAAAAGAAATGACAATGCTCTCGTAGAACAAATAAAGGAGATGACTTATCAACAACCTACATTCTCTCCTCCTCCTTCTCCTAAGAAGTTAGTCCCAGAAAGGAAATCTTCTCCTCCCAGGAAAGGTCCCTCCTTCTCTTTAAAGAAACCTGCTGCAGCTGATTCTAAAGGAAAAAGAGTAGTCTTTTCAGAAAATTCCCTCAAAAAGTTCATTGAGCTTGCACCTCCTAGATCTCTCTATGCTCAAACTGATCCTAAGAAGACTGTGCAGATTCCTCTCGATTCAAGCAAACTTGCTACAGCTCTTCAAAGGAATATGGAGATTGCAGCTCATACAGATTCTGATAGACCTCCCTCTCCATCAGACAAAACTGAAGCTGAAAGGATTGCCTCTATGGCAAGATTCAAAGAGTCTATTGCACTTAGCATGATGGAGAGAGCCAAATCTCAAGGACTGGATCCTACAGCTTACTCAACAATGTCAGAATTCAGAGAAAAGGAACTGAGCAGAATTCAAGTCAATCCAGAAGCCTTTGACACTGAGGAATACATGAGACTACATCCTGCTGCAGTTCTACCAAGTTATGCTGAAAAGAAAATCATAGGAGAACATGATCTAATGCTATCTAAAAGACAAGCAGCAAACCCTAACAGAGAAATTATTTTCAAACCAGCTGCAATGCCCAAAAACTCATCTGATGCTAAACATGCTGATAAATCTGCTTGATACATTTCATTTCTGCTGATTTATGCTTGTGATATTTTCTACGTATTGCCTGTGTTTTATCATTCTGGTTAATCTTTAGATTTGTTGTTGTCTGCTTTAGCCTTTAAATTGGATTGGATAACATAACCCAAATAGGGGGAGATTGTTGGTACCCTAGATGTGATTTGGCTTATGTAATCCCTTTCCAGCCCCTCGTGATCCATATAAAGATATATGATCATGTTTAGTCTTTGTTTAGTCTCCCTAGGGCAGTATATAACTGACCTAGAGCTTAGGTTAGAAGTTCTAGATGTTTTTGTAGTTAAGGCTTTTCCGTTCGACTATCGTCGAACGAGGCCTCGCGATCGTCGATCATTGATCGACGATAGCAGGGCTATTGAATCGTTGAAGTCAAGACAATTATCGTCGACCGTTGGTCGACGATCTCAGAGCTAGCTTACTACGCTCTGAAGGTTGGTCGACGATCTGTCATCAACAGATCGACGATCGTGTTCTAGCTTCACGATTTCTGTCTCGACAGATCTTTGTCTTAATCGTCGACATCATTGTTGGTCGACGATATCTGTCTCGACAGATCTCTGCCTTAGTCGTCGACATCATGAGATGTTCGACGATTTCTGTGCCATCAGACTTTCTGCTTTAGTCGTCGATATCTGTTTGCTGGTCGACGATCTATTAGCTGGTCGACGATCTATTAGCTGGTCGACGATCTATTTTCTGGTCGACGATTTCTGGTCGACGATTTCTGTCTGCTTTTATCTATTTGTATTTATGCTATTCCTTGGTTTATTTCCAAGTGTGTTAGCTTGTGGTTAGAAAGATTCTCTGAAGTTATTTGTTGCTAAAATTATGGCTTAAATTCAAAATGAATTATTTACAAATTCTGTCAAACATAAATTACGGGATTCAGTATTCTTGATAAAGCATTTTGTCCTATTATACAAATTACGTTGACTTTATCTTTCCAGCCTGTTTTCTAGCCGTTGGTACTATGTACTATTTCCAAGAACGGCACGTCTTTATGCTGAGATTTCTTTCCCGCTTATTTTATTCCTTATTGGGACTGACAGAAAGTTAATAGGCCATTCTATTCCTATTGCTATATTCTATTTTGAGATAATCTGTTGCAGGGCTCGAGAATTCAAATCAATAGAGCCGTTCCAAAGGAAAACGTGAAGACATATTTAAAAGAGATTTCTGCTCTAAGAAAAGTTACAGTAACAGACACAGAGAAAGATTATTCATCCGCTCAAGCATCATCAAGAGCACCTCTTCACAATCTCACAACAAGAAGAAGAAAAGTTTTCCTGAAGCAAAAGCCCAGAGCAATCATCTTACATTCTCAAGTCTCCTGAGCAATTTGCTTAGAGTTTTTCAAAGACTTCAGAAAAGGCTCAAGATCTGCTTCAAGTGCTCCAGAATCTTAAGACCTGATAAAAATCAGTCTTCAGATTTCTGAGGATTTAGTTTCAGTTTATCTGAAACTCCTTCATCCTGAAGCAAAGGCTTTCCCTGGACTTCCACTGAGCCAGGGGGAGACTTTGATTCTTTAGAGAATCCACAAATCTTCTCTAATCTGTATTTAAAATAGAGAAGATAATCTAACCCTCTCAACCCCTTTGTAAAAAGAGTTTGTTCACATCTCTTCAAAAGTGAACGTTGGTGACAGGGCACCTTATCAACAACCTGTGGTTGAGCATCCTTATCAAAAGCTCAAAGGGTCTGTTTGATCTACCTGAATCAGATCATTGGTGGCAGGGCACCTTAGCAAAAACCTGTAGTGGATTCCTACCAGGGTGGTAGAAGAGTGGATGTACCTATTTAAAGGGAACCACTATATATCCTGTGTCCATCTGGTTATCTTGCTTATTCATTTTATTCTGTGGCTGTGATAGAACTACCTAGGGTTGCTAGTTGCTGTGATAGACTTGTAGTTAACTGAAATTTCAGTCAACTTCTTCACTTGTGCACTTCACTGTGTTAGGCTCTTAGGGTTCAAGTATCAGATTTTTTATTCCGCAAATAAACTCCAAGGGAGCTGACTAAGTGTTCATAAAATTTTGAATACTCTATTCACCCCCCCTCTAGAGTAATTTACAACTTATCCCCTCACTTTCACACCGCCTCGCTTCCGTGAGATAGTTTAAAAGGCGTCTCCCTCGTGGCGGTGTTGGGAGTAGTCCTCAGGGCCAAGAGGACCGAGGGGAGTTGCTCCACCCAATTCCCATTCAAATTTTCCACCTTCTTTTTCAGGAGGTTCACGATAATCTTGTTGGCCGCCTCCACCTGCCCGTTGCTCCTTGGGTGGTGGACAGAGGCGAACCTGAGGTCAATCCCGAGCTCTCCACAGAACTTGATGAACTCGTTGCTGGCGAATTGTGGTTCGTTGTCAGTGACGATGGCTTGGGGCATCCCATGCCTGCAGATGATCTCCCCCCATACGAAATTTCGAATGATCTGCGAGGTCACCTTGGCCAACGCCTTCACCTCCATCCACTTGGAGAAATAGTCGATAATTACCAGCAAGAATCTTCTCTACCCGCTTTCTTGGGGGAAGGGACCTACCAAGTCCATTCCCCAAATTGCAAAAGGCCAAGGGTCCGTGATACTCCTGAGTCGCTGAGCCGGTTGTAGTTGGAGGGGGCAAACAGTTGGCACTTATGGCATTTTTTGACAAATTCTAAGGCATCGTGCCCCAGGGTAGGCCAGAAGTAGCCCTGCCTGATGATCCTTCCCTCCAGGGTCCGACCTCCTGAATGGCTCCCACATTCCCCGGAGTGGACCTCTTCCAAAATCCTCGACACCTCCCCCTCCGCCACACAATGAGCCAGTAATCCCGAAAGGGTCTTGCGGTAAAGTTGCCCGTCGCGCAAGAGGTAATATGCTGACTTGTACTTGAGCTTCTTTCTATCCATCCCTTCTGGGTACTCTCCCGTGGACAAGTAGGTAGTGAATGGGTCCATCCATATGGATCGCTGATCTATCTCCATCAACTCTCCTTCCTCCAGGGATGGGTGAAAAAGGTCCGTGATAGTGCCCCCCACTCGAGGGCCGCGCTTGGCAAGGTGGTCGACTTGTTCATTTTCCTCCCGTGGCACATGCTGAATGGAGAAGGTTTGGAACCCCCCGATAATTCCCTTAACCTTGGCCAGATATCGTTGCAGGGTGGGCTCCCTCGCCTCGAACTCCCCGTTGATCTGGGAGGCTACTACCATAGAGTCAGTGAGGACCTTCACATCATGCACTCCAAATTCCTTGGCCAGGCGCAGTCCTGCGATCACTGCCTCGTACTCGGCCTGGTTGTTGGTTATGGAGAAATGTATCACCACCGTTTGCTCAATTCGGGTCCCTTGGGGACTCTCCAAGACGACCCCAACCCCCAAGGAGTGTTTTCCTGAAGCCCCATCCACCATCACCTTCCAAGGGATGGGGCAAGTGAGTTTGTCTTCTGCTACCTCGACCACATAGTCAGCCAGGAAGTCATCCATTGCTTGTGCCTTAATCGCGAGTCGAGGGACAAAGGAGATGTCAAACTCGCTCAACTCCACCGACCACTTGGTGAGTCTTCCTGAGTGCTCCACTCCCTCGAAGATGTTGTGGAGGGGGTGGTCGGTTACCACCTGGATGGAGTGTGCCTGGAAGTAGGCCTGAGCCTCCGGGCCGAGATGATTAGAGCGAAGGCCAACTTCTCCAAGATGGGGTAGCGGAGTTCCGCCTTCTTCAGAACCCTACTCACATAATAGATGGCCAGCTGCTTCCTTCCCTCTTCCCGAACTAAGACAGAACTTACGGCCTCCGCCCGACCCCTAAATACAAAAACAAGTCCTCCCCCTCCTTCGGCCCTTGGAGCAAGGGGGCCTGAGTCAACTGCCTCTTCAAGGCCTGGAATGCCTGCTTGCACTCCGGGGGCCACTCGAACTTCCGACCTCCCCTCAAGGTTTTGAAGAAGGGAGAACACCTTTCCCCAGCCCGGGAGAGGAACCTGCTCAGTCGTACCAGCTTCCCCGTCAGTCGTTGTACCTCCTTCGTATCCCGAGGTGACACTAACTCCATAATCGCTCGGACCTTGTCAGGGTTGGGTTCGACTCCGACGGGGGTGAGGAGATGACCCAGAAATTTGCCTTTGCTCGCCCCGAAGATGCACTTCAGAGGATTCAACCTCATCTTGTATTTACGCAGGGTGCCAAAGGTCTCCTCCAGATCCTGGAGGTAAGAATCGACCTCCCGACTTTTTACCATCAGGTCATCCACGTACACTTCCATGTTCCTCCCCTTCTGTCCTTGGAATACACGGTCCATCATCTTCTGGTATGTTGCCCCTGTATTTTTTAACCCAAAAGGCATCATTTTATAGCAGTAGCATCCATCTCCTGTGATGAACGAGACATTTTTTATGTCAGGAGGGTGCATCCTGATCTGATGATAACCTGAAAAAGCATCTAAAAAACTCATCACAGAGAAACCAACGGCTGAATCTACCAGCGCGTCGATTCTAGGCAAGGGGTAACAATCTTTCGGACATGATTTATTAAGCAGTGAAAAGTCTACACACATCCTCCACCGGCCGTCCCCTTTTTTCACCATTACAACATTCGAGACCCAGCCGGGGTATTGAATTTCGGAAACGAAGCCGACCTTAAGGAGCTTGGCGACTTCCTCCCTGATTGGTTCGGCCAGCTTGTCCGTGACGGACCTCCTCTTCTGCTGGATGGGGCGAGCCTCCGGGTCTAGATTGAGACGGTGGAATACGATGTCAGCATCGATCCCAGGCATCTCGGCTGTGCTCCAAGCTAATACATCCACATTCTTTTGGATGCACTCCAGCACCCTGCCTTGATCCTTCGGTGTCAGCCCCCCGCTGATGCGGACCTTCTCCACCCTTCCATCCTGGGTAAGAACTTCCATCTCCACTACCTCCTTGGCGGCCTCCAACTGGGACTGCTCCTCCCACTCTGCGATGTCCTCCCCTCTTGGGGTAAGGACCTCCCCTCCTTCTACGATCATCGCCTCAACCGACTCCTCAGGGAGTACCTTGTGGGCTTACCCTTCCATCCTTCCTTCTTCCCCGCCTTCTTCTCCGGCCTCCTGCCCTTCCATCTCCTCCATCCTTCTCCCCATCTCTTCGGCCTCCTCTTGCCAAGAAATGGAATTCACCGCCGTCACGTAGCATTCCCAAGCTGCCTTGGGGTCGTCGCGAACCCGGACCTGGATCCCCTCCACGTTGAACTTAAGACATTGATGGAAGGAGGAGGGGACGCAGCGGAAGGCGCTGATGAGGGGCCTTCCGAAAATGGCATTGTAGCTGCTGGGGGCCTCCACTATGACGAACCGGCAGTTCCTGGACTGCCCCCCTAAGCTGACATGGAGTCCCACTCCCCCCACTACTTCTTTCCTCTCCCCCGAAAAACCGAAGAGAGGCCCATCGGAGGCCAGCACTCTCTTAGCTTCTACCTGCATGACATCGAAGGGCTTCTTGAAGATGATGTTGACGGAGCTCCCATTATCAATGAGGATCCGGGAGACTGTGAAATTCTCGATGGCTGTCTGGATGACCAGAGCATCGCAGAAGGGGTCATCATGACCCGGCATGTCCTCCCTTGAGAAGGTGATCCTTCGATACATGGTGTGGAGGCTTGCCTTTCGGGAAGCCTCGACTCCCACCACCCCCCCATTGATCACTCCAATCCCTCCTCGGGTCCCCACATCGGCCCGGTCTTCGCAACGATCCCCCTCCGCCTGAGGTCGGACTTCCTAAATCTGCACCTCCTGATGATTCCGCTGCTGCTGCTGCTGCTCCCTGTTCCCCCGCATCTCGAGGAACTCCGGACACGTGATCGTCGTGTGCCCCTCCTCTTGATGGTAGTCACAATAGGGCAGGTCTACCCTGACCTCCCTCCTCCTCCTTAGCTGTCCTCTCCTTCTCCCCCCCCAGGGCGATAGCCATGGCCTCCTCCTGATCGGGAAGAGGGGGTCTCTGGCCCTGCCTCCCCCCTAGGGGTGGAACTGGCCGCGCCCACCTTGGCGATTATCTCCCCCCCTGATAACCCCTCTATGGCCCTTGATCCTGCCACTCAAGCCTCCAACCCAATTGGTTATTCGGCTCCTGACGCCCCCACCTGGGCTACTGCGGTTGCTGTTCTCTCTGCCGGGGCTCGACCCTTCTCTCCTCCTGGGCTCGACCTCCCCTTGGCTTTTCCTCCTCCACGGCCCACCTGGCCAACCTCCGAGCGAACTCTGGATGTGCTGCCTCCATGTCGGCCTCCCTTGCCGCCCTTTCCAGGAGCGCTTCGAAAGACACCCGAGGCGTCCTCTTCAACTCCATGGCGAAGAACCCGGGTTGGAGACCTAGGGTGAAGGCCACCATCATGGTGTGCCCTGGCATCTCTTGTACCTGGGACAGTTCCTCCTGAAACCTATCCAGGTAACTTCCCAGGGTCTCCCCTACTTTCTGCCTGATACGGAACAAGGACTCGACCTCCCTCTTCCTTTTCTTTGAGGTGGTGAATCTCAACATGAATCCCCTGCGCAAGTCCTCGAAGCAGTAGATGGAACCGGCTGGGAGCTGATTAAACCACTCTCTCGCTTTCTCCCTGAGGGTGATGGCGAAGAGCCTACACTTGAAGCCATCCGACATCTGTCGGATTGATACCACGTCTTCGAACCACTGGACATGCTGGATCGGATCTCCCTTCCCTGAGTAGTAGGACATCTCCGGCTCTCGGAACTCTTCTGGAACTGGGGCTGACGAAACGAATTCACTGAAGGGACTTCCTCCCTCGGTCGGGCGAGTTGGGAACTCCCTCCCCACCGTCTCACCGAATAGGTACTCGCCTGCCGAGCCTGGGAAGAGGACTCGCCCCCTCGGCTCGCGCTCCCCCTCCCTCGCGACCTCCTTCCACGCGCGCCTGAGGGGCGCATCGTTACCTAGTGCTGGATCAGCGACTACGGGAATTGCTGGCGTCGTGCTCTCGGCTCGCATGCCGAGTGCGACCCTGACGAGACCGAGTACTTCCTCCCTGAGCTCCGCGGACATCCCCGCCGTCACGGGAGGGGGAGGAGGTGGCGAGCTCGCCCTACCTGAACCTTGCCCTTCGTCTCTTGCCATCGGTCTTGCGGAAGATTTTCTGTGCTGACCACGTTCCATGCTCACCGCACCAAAGTATTGAAACCGAAAAATCGGTCCCTGTGGAGTTCGACCCTTGCGGAAGGGGTGATCGCACACTTACTTCTCTACTCACAAGCCCAAGTGACAAGGGAAAAGGACCGGGGACAGACCCAAGGCTTCAGCACGGAGGTCCCATCACATACCCGGAAGATCTTAGAGCGCTTCCCCTCCTTTGCCAAGTGCTGAAGCTAAGGTACCTCAGAAAGCGCTAGAAGACCGGGCACAAGAAAGCGTGCCTTCTGATGTACCCCTTGGGACCTATTTATAGGAAAAGATGGTCTGCAAATATCCAACCTTCACTGTTTTTGAGGACCATAGGCAATCCAAAGGGGGTAACATGGTAAAAACACCCCACAACTGAAGGGCGAACCGGCCCTAAGAAGAGCCCATCGAGCGGGGGCGGCGAGTATGGGTGCGAGAAGGCTCCCCCCCCCCCCCCCGCGCCGAGGTGAAAAGTGGCGAGTGAGCTCGCCTCTCTCAGTGCCGCGGGAGAGGGCGTTGGATGAGCTCGCCCCTCTCAGCGTCGCGGACCTGACTCGCCTGACTCAACGCCACTAGAGAAGGCGTTGAGTGAGCTCGCCTCTCTCAGCGCCGCGGACCTGACTCGCCTGACTCAACGCCACTGGAGAAGGCGCTGAGTGAGCTCGCCTCTCTCAATGCCATGGTCCGGCACGCCTCGCCTCAGGCCTGGGAAAGTTGGGCCTGAAGCCCCTGCTCGCAGATGACGGTCGCGTTGACACTTGCCAACCCCTCGGCTCTAGACGAGCCCGTACTCGGTCGGCCCCACGATGAATGGCTTCCTCTCGCCGGGCTCAGCTCCACGATCTTCGAGCTCGGCCCGATTATTGCCGAGCCCTTACTCGGCATGCTGGGCTAGGCATACCCTGCTGAACTCGCCTAGGGCTCGGGGGCGGTCTGGGCCGACCGGATCGGCTCCTGTTAGCCCACTCGCTGGATACGGGGTTGTACAGGGATGACAAGCCCAAAGTTCCCTTTCACAAGGATAATTACTTTTAGTTGATGTCTACCCATGATCCACCCTCAACTCTCCTTATTACTCTTGGACGATCCTAATGACTTAAGTTATTATCGGGAGGGCGACGGTCTTCCGTCGGCCTCCATTTCAGTTGTTACCCAATGAATTGCACTTTTACTCTCGTCACTAAGACGACACTAACCACTAGGGTCATACTTTCAATCGTGTTCTCTAGCTCAATTGTCGATCTATCCCCTGGTGGCCTATAGTATAACCTACTTTTACTATGCGCAGCCCATGACCTAACTCCACCCCGGAATCCAACTTCTAATTCCTTGGGCCATATGTCCCAAATTATTTATCCTAGGGTGGTATGGATCTATAAGATGACCGTGATGATTTTCATAATTTTCCCAATTATTTATACCATTAATTAATTTCTTCAAATAATCCTTCAAGTCATTTAACACATGGAGTATATCATATCATAATCCTATTGATGTGAGAAATTTTTATGACCTATAACATAGTGAAATATCATTGTCTTCCAAGATTTATAATTTTCCTTTAAGTATTTCTATTTATTCCTTAATTAACACAAAATCATCATAATTATCATTTTACAAGGGAAGTATAAGGAATTCAATTACAAAAATTCTAGGAAAATTACAGAGCATATAAGACATTAATTTAAGACTAATGGCAGAGTTTCATCAACCTCTATGGTGTAATGGCCTAACAAATCCCATTCTTAAATATTTACCAAAATGCCATTATGTAGAATTAAAAATTATCAGTACATCCATAAATTCCGAGATAATTATACAAGACTAATAATACAATTATACAACATTAGGAATATTTCCAAATTTTTATGATATGTATTTCCATCAATTCATGAATAAATGCAATAAGGGTAAAATGGTACTTTCTAGGTATTTTACTCCAGAAGTTCTCAAACAGAAAGATAAATTTTTCCTAAGTCAAATATAACCTTCTTTTTTAACTTGGAAAGTTTGAGGATTTTTTCATGATCAAAACCTATTTTCTCAATTTATTTTCCAATATGGGCTATATTTTCAAAATTCCAAATAATGGGATTTTTGATTCCAAAAATCCCATAATTAATCTGAGGGGTGAATTTTACCCTAATGAACCACTGGAATCAAATCCATGATTTTTGGATGCCTCAATTAAGCTGAATGTACAATATTTAAGTTATTGTTATTGGCACACCAAGGCTATACATAAGCCAACACATGCAAGTGGATTACACCAACATTCAGTTATCCAAATGTGCTGAAATTTTTATCATACACCAATGATGTCCCCAAGGTCCTACCACCAAAATTTTGGGCCATTTGGAGGTATATAACTCCAATTATTTAATTTATTTAGTTTTTGATATTATGACAAAAACTATAGGCAAAGTTGTCCCAAAATTTCCCAATTTTTGGCAGGGGCTAAATATGCCCAAATAAACAACATACCCAAAATTTCAGCCTATGTGAACTTCTGGTTTGGCCTGGACTGAAGTTTTAGTTTCTGCCCTAGCCTAGGACCAGTCCTAGGAAAAATGCCCTAGAGCCCAGATCACTCGACCAAAACCTAAGTTTAGGGTGGCATTTTTAAGGTAACACACCAGGATACATTTTTTGTTCAAGGTTCAAGTTAATTTGATTCTTCTAAGTACCTTAAAATTTACATATAAAGTGACTGTAAAAGTGTGACTGTTATTCACTATTCATATATTTAATTTAAATTATATTAATTGCTTTTGCACGAATCTTAAAGAAGAATGGAGGGCATCGGGTCGTCGTCCCCGATGAATCAAGGGCCCAGATTTAATCTTCCTAGAGCATCTTGCGGGGTCATTTCCGGCCAGCTGAGGCGGCGCCACTGCCGGCCAACGGTGCCACCACCTTCACGGTGGTGGTGGCCATATTTTGCCGGCGGTAAGACGGCGGGAGGCGGCGGCGCCGGCGATCCCGAGAGGTAAGAAAAGCTTGGGAAAATCTCTCATTTCTCACATGGTATCGGGCTCAATTGAGCCGATATCTCCCCTAGTTGATCTAGGATTCTAATACGGGTAGAGGTGAGGCGAAACGGACCTGAATGGAGGCTCGGCAGCGAGCTTGGCGGCGGTTTGGCATGACGGTGGTGCTCCGGCGATCTCCTTCCCATTTCCTAGATTCTCCAGCAAAAGCACTGATCCAGCACTCGAATTCCACTCCTCTCGACGTTCTAAAACTGTTGGTGGGCTTGGATTTGGCCTGGAGTGATTGTATAGGGAGATTTGGCCGAGGTGAGCTCGGTTGGAGCATAGGTTGTATCACCATTGCTGCCATGTGGCCATCCCAGCCTCCTACACTCTGTAATTTCTCTGGGAAGGCAGCCAGCAGGTTTTGGAGCTGAGGAAGGAGGGCCATATGGTCTATTTCTCTTCTCTTCCACTCTCTCTCTCCTCCCATTCACCAAAATTCCATTTTCACCCCCTTGCATGTACTCTCTCCTGATTATGAGCGGTAGGGGCTGTCAAGGTGCTTTGGCTACTGGTGGGCTTCACCTGGTGGGCTTGGCCCAAGGAGAAAAGGGGTTGGGCTAATTTTCTTCTTTTAGGTCAAATTGTTGACTTTGTTGACTTTGAGTTGACTTGGTCAACATGGTGAGTGGGTTGACCTCACTTGATGGTCATGAACCTAGTGGCACCACCCAACTTGGGTTGGGTCAAGGGGGGTGCCCTACTTAGGCTAATTGGGCTTATGAGTGTGGGTTTGACCAAATTAGGCCCAAGGTTGACTTTGGTCAACTGGGTCAAAGTGTTGACCTAGTGACATGCCCTAGGGTCCACTTAGATTATTTTTAGGGTTAGGGCAATGTGGTGGGGTCATGGTGTGACTAGGGTCCATATTTAGGCTAGTTTGACCTAGTTTGACTTGGTCCTATAGTGGGCCCCACATGGCTACAACCCACTACCTAGGGTCAAACCTAGTTAATTTCCCTAAAACCCACCCCATGCCTAACCCAATCTAAGTTAAGGGGTCTAGAAGTAACATGGGATGTTACACAAGCTCCTATTGTGCAATAGTTAACCTTTCATAAGGTAATCCTCCCTTCTAACAGGCATGACCAGGACTGCTTGTATGGTCATTGTAAGAATGGGAATTCTTCTTTTAAGAACACAAGTGTGTCTTACAATGGGAGAAGAATGGGTAAGGGAATGAGTGCCATTAAGGCTCCCCCATGAAAAAGTACAAATGGCCCATGCTGGACCATTTATATTTGGTTCCTCAGCCCCAACTCACAAGGAAAAGGAAGTGGCTTTCACTCAAGCTCATCCAGCAAGGACTCAGACCAAGGGTCAATCTACCAGTAAGCCTAACTTGGCAAGCTCTGATGATATAAACAGCTTGTCATCTGCAAAGAAGACAGCTGTGAATACCATTCAGGGCAAGCAAAGGAAGCATGCTGGAAGAATAACCTTCATTCAGATCCTTGCTGAAAGGAACCTGAAGGAAGTTGTTGCTCCTCTTCCTTCTGTTAAGTCAGCAGTTTACCACACTACAAGACCTACTCAAAAAAGAAGATACAATATTCATGAGTGTTGGTATTGTGGTAAGGTGGGGCATTTTGCCCTAGATTGCTGGCACAATCCTTATGTGTCTAGAGTAAGAGTTAGCCTACCTGTCAGAAATTCTGCAGGTAGGCAAGTTAGATTTCAGTCTAATTAGAACCTAGGACCCAATACCTATTGGACTCCTAAGGTAAGATAATTATGTCTTGCAGGATAGTCCAAGTGGCCATGACCATTTATGGTCCTTGGATAGAGATGTACCAGACCTAAGTCTTGGTCCAAGGAATGACTCAACTAATCATAGTGCACAATATGTCAAAGACATGTGCAACTGTTGAGGGGGAGCTTGCAAAGAAAATTCAGATGCACATCAAAGGCTAAAGATCAAAAGCAAGGTTGTTGGTATGCTCAGAGACTGTGAATCCAGTATGGGCTTCAATTCTACGGGACAGAGATAAGTAGAATTCACCTAGCTTTTAATTCTACTATTTAATTCATAGATTGATTATACTTATTAGATATAAGGTTATTGAAACTAATGTTTGAGAAGATGTGAAAACATTTGTCTAAACAATTCTTCTAAATAAATATGTTAGTGGCTCACATGTTCACTATACCATAAGAAGTAACTAGTCTCATCTTACCAAAAGACACATATTACTTATGCAATACTAGGATAGATAAGTATCAAAAGTTAGTTTAAATCAATTGACTTTGGGGGCTAACACACTATCAGTTGAAACTAATTTAAGGATTTTGAAATTATATCTAATTGCACTCCACTAGAACACACATTAATATGTGTACTGCAGGACAACCTTAACCCTGCAAGTTAGTCCAACATAGTAAGGGGCTAGTGCAATCTAATTACTAAAGGAAACAGATGTTGAGCAAAATAATCTTACTCAACAAAAATTGTAGAAAAGACGACCTGCAGATAAGTGTCTGGATTCAATCCTGTCCATTGATCCAAATTAATTAACAAAATAGGATAGTGACCTTCCGCCTTCTTTTTAGGAATAACTATAAATAGAAGAGCTTGTGCAATAAGCAAAGTCACTATTCCTTACCCTCTCCCGCCCGCGTTTGCCAAAACAACGGAAAGCTGTTCTCGCTAGGTTTCAGGAATTCGCTAGTGAAACGACACCCAAGGGACCGGATTTCCTCTTCGAAGGTTCAGAATTGGTGAAGAATGGATTCAAGGACGCCCCAGAAGAGATAAGATTTTTTCTTCATCTTCTTCAGGCTTCTGACCTAGAATTCGTCCTATTAGAACCCTGTCTTTTGTGGAAAAGGGAAGTATTGGAGTTGTTCTCCAATGTCAAGGGAAATGTATCTACTGGCAAGCTTAAGACGACTGTGAATGGAATGAAAATCAAGATAACTCCAAGGAGGCTGAGCAAAGCCCTCAAGCTTCCCAAGTTCTCTCTCGTAGACGATGAAGACAAACTGGCCCAGGATGACATCAAAGCTGCAATAAAATGGTGCGGACTGTCCAAGCACACCACCGTCTCTATCCTAAGGAAAGAACTTAACCTGAGAGTTAAGTTTTTAGCTGATGTAATTTGAAAAGCCTTGCTCTGCAAGATAGGGTCACATGATAAAATTTCAAAGAAGATGTTTGAGCTGATGGCACGGGTCATTCTGACCAAGAGGACTGACTGGGGCAGGATAGTGGTTGATCGAATAGTGGACTGCATGGTTGAACATAATTTGGGGAGAATCCTATCCCTATTTCTGTGAGAAATAGTTCCAGAAATCCTGAACTTGAAGCTTGGTGCAAAGATACACCACATGAGAAGAATGGACATCAAGATGCTGGAGAGGTGGGACAGGGTGCTTCAACCCCATGGACTATCAGCTATGGAAAGGAAACGAAAGAAGATTGTTGTTACTGAGCCCAGCTCGTCTAGCAGCTCATCTGAGGAGGAAGAGCCTCATAATCTAGATCTATCATCATCTGCTGAAGTGTCCAGGAGAGACATGAATATTCAGGTATCTGCCTCTTCTGAACTTACTCCCCTTAGTCGTGTAAACAGACCAGAGTCAGACATTGTACATGAAGATGATAAGCCTACTGCTGAGATGGATGGATCTATTGCAAAGGAAGTAGGTGACATGATATCTACAAGGATGGATGAAGATGACTCCAGATTGGATGATGCAGATAGGCATGTGTCTGTGTCTGATAATGATGATGCTCTGAGGCCACAGAGTGAGGGGGACATCAAACTTACTTCAGACAAAGAGACAGTTATGTCTGAAGAAGAACATCCCCTGGATAAAGATATGGAAATTCTAAGCACTGAGAAAAGGAATGCTCCAACTGAGGGGGAGCAGCTGATACAAGAGATAATGCAAGATTCATTATTTGTAGGGGAGCAACTAAAAGTTCCTCCAACAGTGGTACTATCTGCTACAGCTGATAAAGAGGTTGATGTTGTTATTTACCTACATGCAAATGAAAGTATGGCATAGATTGAGGGGGAGATACCATCTGATCTCTTTGCTCGTGAAGTGCATGATCTAGTTTCATCAGAATCAAAGGAAGAGGAAACTAGTCATGAGAAGGAACAATCCTCAGCTCATATAGTGGATGACCCTGGTCTAAGAAAAGGGAGTCAGGCAAGTCCAGCAGACTCAAAATGAAGGCACATCAGCTGGAACAAATCAAATTTCACCAATGCTCCTGGCCCAGCTGAAAAGCTTATTAGATGAGCAAAGAAGAACCCTGGAAACTTTTGTAGATGATGCTTTGAAGAACATCAGGAATGAGCTGGCTACAGAAATCAAATCAATTCGATTTGAAGTAAACTTACTAAAGGGTGAAACTGTGAAGTTTTTCACCAGGGCTGCACCAGCTGCCGACTATATAATGGAAAAGCTGGATGAGGCGAACAAGAATATGGTCATTACTATACAAAATCAAGAGATTTGGGCCCAAAACTCATTGGCTGTACACAATACTACCCATGTATTATTGAATAAGCAGACTGTTGCTATATTAACCAAAGCAGATGAATGCACCAAACTGCTAGATTACCACTTACTGGTGGTCAAAAATAATGTAATTGTTGGAGTTAATCATCTGGAGCTCAAGAGATCTGAAGCTAGAACCTCCCAGACTACTCAAGTACTTGCAGAAGTCAAAAAGGGGGAGAGAAATATCATCAGAACAAATACTGAGAATATGGTATGGGCCACAAATTTTGTGAGAGGCTCATTGGGAATAGCCAAGTAAGGCTTACCGGTAGACTGACCCTTGGTCTGAGTACTTGCTGGATGGGATTGAGTGAAAGCCACTGCCTTGTCCTTGAGAATTGGGGCTGAGGTACCAAATAAAAATTGTCCAGAATGGGCCATTTGTACTTCTTCATGGGGAGCCATAAAGGCACTCATTCCCCTACCCTTTCTTCTCCTATTGGAAGATACTCTTGTATTCTTACAAGAAGAATTCCCATTCTCCCAGTGACAATGCATGCAGTCGTGGTCATACCTGTAAGAAGGGAGGATTACCTTGTGAAAGGTTGACTGTGGAACTATATGAGCTTTGCCTTTCCCTTTGTAAAGGTCAACTCTTGTGCTTCCCTTGACTACCAACTCCTTCTTACCCTTTTGAGAGGAGAAGGAATCTATCAAGGGAAACACAACTTTAGGCTTGCCGAATTCAGCCACATCCATTCTCTCCTTTAGGAGTTTATCTTCAAGATCCAAAATGATCTTGTCCTTCTGGCTTATGGTCTCAATTTGGATGATTAAGATTGCCTTCAGTTTGCTGACTTCCCTCACTTTTTTGATCCAGCAAGGATGTTGTCTCAGATTGCTGTGCGGTAACTAGATGTAGAGAGATTATCTCCTCAGCCTGCATCTTGGCCAACGTCTTGCTTCTTCTCAAAGCATCCAATATTTTATCATACTTGTCAATCAATTGATTGACCTCTACCTCAGATTCAGAGTCATCTTCATCACTGGATGAGGATGCATTAGAATCTGGATTGGCCTCATAATTTGAACAGTAAGAAGTACTAGACAGAGAATGTACCTTTTCTGGACCAGGATAATCCTGACAGGATTCTTCTTCTGTCATTACTATTAGCCCATAATAACTGCAGTCATCTACTTCATCATCATCATCCTCTGAATCACTTTCCGAATGTGTTAGAGGGGCCCTGATCTTTAGACTAGCATCTGGATGGACACTATTTGATAAGCTAATGACATCTTCTTCCTTATCATCCTTTTTTTACTTCCATGAGGACAATTAAAGTGTCCCACATTTCTTTGGCAGTCTTGCAATGGACCAAGATCTGGAAGGTTGAGTCATCCATGGAACTTACCTTGATGTGTTGTGCCCTCATGTCCATAGCTGCCAGGATGACTTCATCCTCTATCATTTCACTATAGCTCTTTGGAGTCTTGATACTTGCATCTGATGTAGATACCTTCATGGGAATGAAGGGTCCTTCTTGAATTGATATCAAGACTCTAGGATGAGTGGCTTCCATGATCAGCCTAATCCTTTCTTTCCAACACCCAAAATTCTCCTTGTTGCAGACTTGGAGCTCCATTGTGCTCCACTCCTTATGGTTCTCTTTTGAACCAACAACCACAAACCTTTTAGATATCTTTTAAGGTCTACTCAAACTGTTAAGTCCTTTTTGAGTAACCTCCCTCTGATACCACTTGAAAGTCTTTGATTTCAAGGATAGCTAAATCACCTAGAGATGGGTGAATAGGTTTCTTAGTCCTTAGTGACTATCTTGTATTTTTCTTTGGATGGATGCTTTATTAGTTGATTATATTCTGCTTTCAAGACAAGCAACCTGTAATAAAACCAACACAAAGAAAACACATAAAGCACACAAGATTTATAGTGGTTCTCCTAATAAGGTTACATCCACTTTCCCTCCCACCTATCCAACTATCTTTTTTTACTAGGCACTTCTCCAAAACTCTGCTCTAAAGAGCTTACACCTCAGATCCCTCTGGATCTCTCAGTCTCCTCCAAGACTTATAGCTCAGCCACAAGGTCCTACAACTCAGTGATCAGCTAATCACCTACCTCAGGTCAAAGGCTCTACACTCATGCTAGAAGGACAGCCCTACCTCAGATCCACTAGGGATCCTACCTTAGAGAGAATAACTCTCCTACAATCTCAGTCACAAAGTCCCTACCTCAGATCTGCACCCAGATCCTACCTCAGTCACAAGTTCCCTACAGCACAATGAGAATGACTCACCTATCTCAGACTCGAAATCAAGTCCTACATCTCAGATTCTCAACAGAATCCTACCTCAAAGCAAATTTGCTCTTATCACTCAAATCGAAGAGGATCCTACAACTCAGAGAGCTTTATTCTCCTACAACTCAAGCAATATTGCCCTACCTCAGGCCAATGGCCCTACAGCTCAGATCTAGTTGAATCCTACAAGATGGAGGTGGGTTGGTGAGTCTTGATTGGACACAAGAGAAATTTATTTGTGCCAATCTACCTTGACTGAGATAGACTCAGCCCAACTTTGACTTCAGGAATATATTTCTTGAGTCTACCTTTACTTGAATTGAGATATACTCAGTCCTAACTTCTTCTTCACAGTACTAGGGATTTTTCATGCTGGAACTGTGAAGTGACGACAGCAAAAGTAGCTGCTACCTGAGCTGAAGGAATCTCAGATCAACTGCTTCACATCAATAAGGATGAAGAGACTTATGCTGGAAGCAACTTGCAGACAATAGTTCTGCTTCCACTTTCTTTCCTGGGTTGAGGTGATTCAGCCATGACTTCCTCTTCACAGCCTCCTATAAAAGATCTTCAGAGTTTAAGCTGGATCTGTGAAGACCTTGCTGGTACAGATAGAAAATGACACCAGCTAACTTTCTTTCTCCTCTTTAGAGATCTGCTCTGATCTTGTTGTAGTCGATGAATAAGACAAACAACTAAATTTTCTTGTTCTTAGTCTTGCTGACTTGAGCTTCCTGTTCTTTTGTCACAGCAACAATGGCGGTAAAGAAGAAGCACCTTGACTTTTCCTTGAAAATCTCATCTTTCTCTGTAGAAGATTTTCCTTTAATCAATTATATCCCAACGGCTCTTTGAGCAGTGGGCCCCACACATTTAATGTCAGCTGCAACCTTGTTTTAACGCCAACTGGCATACAGTAGCTTAGTGGTGCCTTTTGGCTTGTACTGTAGCTTTACCGCTAATAATTTGAATAATGTTGACTTGCTGACGTCACCATCTATAGACTTAGTCAAAAATCAAACATTAGTAGAATAGGTGTTTAGTGAATGAGCTTCACACAATGCCAAAACACTTAGACAGAATTCTGTCTATCTAGGCGTTGACAGCGTTGAGTGAGCAAGCTCCACTCAACGCTTTTTGACTTAGCATATTCTTCAGCCACTTCTGTATGCTTGGCGTTGAGAGCGTTGAGTGAGCATGCCAGAAATCCTTAGTTCCACGAACTCAGAACTCAGCTCGATGAACTCAGAGCTCAGCTCGACGAAATGTGAAAGCTCAGTTTGACGAACTCAGAGCTCAGTTCGATGAATTCAGAGCTTAGCTCGATGAAAAGTGAAAGCTCAGTTTGACGAACTCAGAGCTCAGTTCGACGAACTCAGAGCTCAGTTCGACGAACTCAGAGCTCAAATCAACGAAAGTAAAAGAAATCATCGCATTTGGACTTAGCAAAATTTCTATGTCAAAAACTAAGACACTTACTTGATGTGATATAGTCAACGCCTTCATCACATGGCGTTGAGTGAGCTTGCCTCACTCAACGCCTGTGGATTTAGTCAAATATCAGCATAGATTTTTTGTGGCTTTGACTTACAAGGCTATCCTCAACAATTATGAAGCAATGGAGTTGAGTGAATGGTGTTCACTCAACGCCTGTCGACTTAGCCATATTTCTCCCTGCTTTCTCTTAGGCTTTTCCAATCTCACAGCCTTTAGCTGTATGGGGTTGAGTGAGTTGACTTCACTCAATGCCTGTGGACTTAGCCACTTTTCTGTCTAGCCAATAGTAAGGCTTAGACTAACTAAGCTATATTCAACGCTTTTACTTACCTGACATTGAGTGAATAGACTTCACTCAACGCCTGTGGACTTAGGCCATTTCCAACCTATCCAACATCTTTTTTTGCATCTGGCGTTGAGTGAGTAAGCTTCACTCAACTCCTGTGGACTTAACTGAATTCCTACAGCTTGCGTTGAGTGAGTAAGCTACACTCAATGCATGTGGACTTAGGAAAATTCCTTCATGTCCATCATCTATCTTGGTGTCCACCTTTCTGCCCTGTGGCCACCTGTCACAATTACTTAGACCACCTGTCTAAACTTATTCCAAGGAACATCCTGCACATGATGAGCTTAAACAACATCAAATACAACTATGCTCTTAGTGTTGATGGTGATGCTTCTTCAAATCCCATCTAGGGAACATTGTTGGCAATGGACCCAACAACATGTAAGACAAGTAGCTATAGATCGCAGTTACTGTATTAGGTGCAAGCTGCCCTGTGACCACCCCATAGTGCTCGAATATCTCTGCGATCTCTCATATTAGAGGAAATTTGAATTCACTGGTGATGTGATCGACTGGGATAGCGATCTGGTTCGTCAGGAAGGTGTTGATTCTTTCTTGGTCTAAGGGAAGGCGAACATGGACTGGGGAGTTCGTCATGTATTTCTCAACGAATTCTTGGAGATCGGCCTCAGTCAATTTACACTTCTTGTGATCAGCATCATGGAAGGCTTCGGCAGCTTCAGTGCGTGCGAACACCATTTCCTCTGACCAAAAGGACTTCTGCTTCGGTCACATTGCCTATAATAAATGAAGAAAGCAGATCTATTTCTAGACAAATTTGGCATGCATGTAACCATCCAGGCCGCACGCCTTAATCTGATAGTCCGCTCAGTTTGCAACATACTTGTATCTATACAAAAAACCTACAGTTAGATCTAGCAGTCCACACAGTTCGCAGCATGCTATGAAAATCAAGTTATAAACATTCTCAGAGCAGAAAATGAAAATCAAATCAAATCGTTAAGTAAATTTTCATAAATCATCACAACACAATCGTAGCCAAATAATATTACAAGCATTTAAAATATTGTTTATTCACGATCAGCGTGATCATTCTGGTCTATGCGGTCAGGAGTGATAGGTCGCTCTATACGATCTCTACACATATGTGCCACCTGGTCACTACCTTGAAGAACCATCATATACAATTGCTGAAGATAGAAATACATCGTGTTAATTGTCTGATGCACTCGAGATGCCTCTTGGTCTACACAACCCAAAGGAAGCATGTGTTATGTAGGCTGTCTCGGTGCATCAGCCGCAGCAGGCTGCTCACTTGCTCCAGGAGGGTTCGATGCTTCTCTAGAGATCGTGCGATCTGGCAATTGTGGTATTTCCATGCTCACTTCATCATTCCGACGACTCTTGTTCTCTCAAATCAAGTTCAAGTATTTTTCTTTGTAGTAGCGGGTGTCGTCTTCAAACTGTCTCTATTATTTTTTCTCTTTCTCAAGAGCAGCAGTAATGCTATCAATCTGGCCCTGTAGCACTTTCTCCATTTCCAGCCTTTCTTTCCTCTACTTCTCTAGCTCTGCTAACAAGGCTCCTTTCTCGTCCGCAGTAATTTTCCTCTCTCTTTCCCTCGAAGCCACAAGCAAGACCAGACTATTTTTTAGCTTGGATATCTACTCTCAACCATCACGAAGGATCTCGTCAAGAGACCGCAGTGGAGGAGGAGGTGGAATGTGTGGTGGCGGGAATTCACTCGATTCCATGGATTTCGGCGATTGGTATGGATCTGAAACAAGAAAGTAAACTCAGAAACCATTCAAGCAGGTCGCAGTGAATACAGATAATAAAGAGCAAGACCCCTAGGTCGCGAGCTGTCTTCTTGGTTAATCGATGCATCTATTTGACGGCTATCGAAGATAGGTCGCCTCTTGTGTTGGGTTTCTCTATGAGGTTGGCACAACACTTGTGCACGCAACGGAAGTGATAAAATCTAGAACAACCCAAAAGAGATTGGATTGGGCCATGAATGATGAATCAAGAAGTTAACAAAAATTAGGCAAAAATTACCTTGACGGCATTGAGTCACAACTCAACGAACATGCTCCGAATGTGATTCCTTGTCGGTGGAAAGTTCCACGTAGAATAATATCTATGTCTCTGCAATAATCCACACGAGCGGGAGAACACCAAACTTCCGTCACACGGATGATCAGAAAGAGATAGACCGCACCTTACACTTCCATGGACTGCTAGGTCCGCTCCAGGAAGCGCAGCACCGGCGACTATCGTCGGAGAGGTGGAGGTCGGCGGAGCGAATGCGGCGGCAGAACGCTTCCGGCCGGCGGGATTCGGTAATCGGCGGGGCGAACGAGAACGGAGGAATAGGCCCGTCGGTTTCGATTTGGTCAAAGGAGAAAAGCCCGATCAATCTGATTCACCATTTTTATTCCCAAAACCCTAAGTGTCTATTTATACTCAAAGCATAAATAAACCTAGGAAAAATCGCTATCCACAGACCACAGCAAAATAGGGTTTCAGAATCGATCGACAAAAATCACCTCAAGATTCGGCGAGAATCAGTCCGCAGAAATGGCGTTGAGAGCGTTGAGTCATACTCGACGATTCTCGACGAATCTGCCTTCGCGTTGAGAGCGTTGAGTCATACTCAACGATTCTCGACGAATCTGCCTTGGCATTGAGAGCGTTGAGTCATACTCAACGATTCTCGACGAATCTACCTTGGCGTTGAGAGCGTTGAGTCATACTCAACGATTCTCGACGAATCTGCCTTGGCGTTGAAAGCGTTGAGTCATACTCAACGATTCTCGACGACTCTCGTCGAATTTGCCTTGGCGTTGAGAGCGTTGAGTCATGCTCAACGATTCCCAAAACCCTAAGAGTCTATTTATACTCAAAGCATAAATAAACCTAGGCAAAATCGCTATCCGCAGACCACCGCAAAATAGGGTTTCAGAATCGATCGACGAGAATCACCTCAAGATTCAGCGAGAATCGGTCGGCGAGAATCACCTCAAGATTCGGCGAGAATCAATCGGCGAGAATCAGTCCGCAGAAATGGCATTGAGAGCGTTGAGTCATACTCGACGATTCTCGACGAATCTGCCTTGGCGTTGAAAGCATTGAGTCATACTCAACGATTCTCAACGACTCTCGTCAAATTTGCCTTAGTCTCTAAGAACCTTCTTTGGCAACGTTTGCCTAACCCCATTCTGTGTGGTGACTGGTAACCCTTACCAACACAGTCGATCTTCCAACTTCTACACATTCTCTTATGTGCGACCCTGCAGGCTCATATCGCGTTGGCAGTGAGATTACATGTTTGACAACTTCTAGATCACCATGGTAACTCCAACAGTCTCCCACTTGATCTTAAAAGTATCAAACCAAAAACCTCACAAATAATGAGCGGCATCTAGCAATGCATCATTGCTCCCCAAGCAATAAGAGTTCATAACTCATAAGCCTTCATGACCAATGTGAAAGTCCACCTAGTGTAAACTACCTTCACCTATGGGGGGGAATAGGTGTCTTTGCAGCGTGTTAGCGAAATTGAAATTATACCTGCACAAGAAAATAAAACAACAAAGCACAGAGAGGACACAGGCAATTTATAGTGGTTCCCCGATTTGGGTACGTCCACTTTCCCCCTTCGACCTATCTCCCAACCAGGGACGACTCGGTCACTTCACCAACAGGATTGAAATCCAATCCTTGCACTAACGGAAGGAACCCTTCCACACGTAGGAGTCACCACTCCCACAACACGGGTTGCACCCAACCCTTACAACTAGAGACCAATCGGTCCTTTACAAAGAAATTGAAACTAGCTTGTAAGAAATACAAACGACGTTTGGAGACTAAGGTGTCCCTCTTCGTTTGACGACGTGTTCTTGAAGTCAACGAAGAGTCCACAACCCTAGATCTTACTTGGATTGAATCTTCCCGAAACCGGCGGAGGCTTGGAGCGGCGGCATGGTTCTCGGAATAACCGGCGGCGACGGAGAGCTGCTGTTGTGCTATCTTGATTCAAACTTCGTAGCTAGGGAAGCAAGGTCTTCCAACGGTCACACCAGGATCGGTCATCTCGATCGATTCGGAAGGGGAAGGTTTTCCCGATAAACGAATCAAGAGACAAGGGATCTCTAGTTAGACGCGTGAGACGCTATGCTAACCTAAGCTTCTGTCACCAAGGATCTGGAGGAGATCGAGATCGG
This sequence comes from Platanthera zijinensis, assembly GCA_039513925.1. NCBI lineage: Eukaryota > Viridiplantae > Streptophyta > Magnoliopsida > Asparagales > Orchidaceae > Platanthera > Platanthera zijinensis. The sequence continues at coordinate 104,079,614 of CM077079.1, read as the reverse complement.
CTTCAATGATCGACGGCGGCGGCGGAGGCGGAGACGATCCCCGATTTTAGGGTTTGTCGGCCGCTGTTTTTGTATCGCCTATCTTCTCTCATTTACTGTTCATTCATACAAGTGTATTTATACCGTAGATCAAGAGATAACCGTTGTGGGCCCCACCCAAGCAAAGACCTAGGACCGGTTCAAAATGCCGCAGGAAGTATCATGGACCGGTCCAGGAATTTGGAAAAATTGCCAAGTCAAAATCGGCGAGAATCGTAGGTGATTCTCGACGGATCGACGAGAATCACCTACGATTCTCGCCGAATTCTACTTGGTGAATTCTGGCAATACAGGTTGTAGAGGCCGGGGAGAATCGGTGGGAATCACTTTTGATTCTCACCGAATCGTCGAGAATGCAAGGTCATTCTCGACAAATCGGCGAGAATCATAATGATTCCCGACGATTCTGCCTTGGATAATTTTCCTGTCTGTATCAAGACAGCCGGCCCAACCCGGCGAGAATCAACTAGTGATTCTCGACGACTCGTAGAGAATCACTAGTGATTCTCGACAAGTTGGCGAGAATCACCTAGTGATTCTCGACGAATTACACTTAGACGATTTTCGTCTTTCGTCCCGTGAGCTGGTCTTTGGCCCATCCTTGCTCCTTGTCTGCTCTTGCTTTATTATAACCCTGTACTTGAAATTAAGTACACCCCAATAGAGAGAGTACACGTAGGCCAACACACTGATCTGCTCAACGAGGGATTACGTTGCACAGACCCGTGTATATTGACCCACTGTACCCTGACATTGGTGTGTACTTAGCATGGAATAACTGCAAGCACAACTAAAAAATAGTTCATCAAATACATTGTGAATTCATCTTAGCTTGACAGGTGGCTTCCTCAAATCCAGGTAATTGTGGATACAATACCCAACAATCTCCCCCTATTTGACGAAGCCAAAATCCTATTAGCTAAGATGAATACCACCATCCAGAGAATGATTAAAACTTTAAGAAACCAAGAACAAACATAACAATACTTGAGTCAAAGCATGACATCACATATATATATATATATATATATATATATATATATATATATATATATATAAAGCCACAATACTTGTTCGTAAGATAATATGAAAACATAGATGTGCAATGAGGGGCGAAAAGGTCCTAAGCCTATTTTTCTTTAGCAAGATCATCCTTAAGCTTCTGAGCCAGGAATTTCTTGCTCTGTCTTTCGAAATATTCCTTAGGCTTAGGATGATATCTGGGAGGAGGGGCTTTATCTGCCACTGTGTTATTTCTGAAGAATATGTTGCGTTTGGCTTCAAATTCTTTGTGTCGCTCCCATTCGTATTGGCTATATACCTCACTTCGATTTATGTGCCCCTTCTGCTGTAACAAAAATGTGTCCAAGATGATACTCTTTGATACAGGACTCCATTTTTCATTTCTCACATCCTCCTCCGTCAATCTGATCCTCTTTTCAGCTGGTGTTTCCTTTGAAGTTCCTTCTTTGATTTGCCTTTTGCCTTTGGCTTTGGCTAAGGCATCTTGATCAAACCAGGTTCTTCGTTCAGCCCTTTCAGCAGCTTTCTTCGACTCAGCTTCGCTTAACGGAACAACTTCTGCACTTGCTCCTTCGTCATCCACAGTATTGTTCTCAGTAGTCTCGTGAACAGGATTAACCTCAGGAATATTGGTTGTATTGTTGCCTAATGCCTGGTTGAGCAACCACTGGCAACTGTCATATACAAATACATTAGACTGATCGAAGTTTTCAATGATGATGTGCTGAAGCCCTTCCATTTTGGCTGTATATTCTTTCTTCCCCTTTTTGGCTTCGATTGCAATGGAGTTTGCATAGGAGTGCAGGGACTCGTCTATGTGCTTCAGAGATTTAGAGAACTCAGCCAGCAGGTCTTGTTGATTTTTATTGAGGAGCACCATGTTGGCATCGAATTTCTGTATGCTATTTGCCACAACATGTGCATTATGATTGACCACGCCCAGGTCGTCAGTATTCTTCTTCAGTCCTTTCATGAGAAGAGATACAGCAGTGCCTGCCTCTGTATACTTTTTCATCAAATTTCTTCTCCATCATATCTAGTTTATGGTTGATCTGAACTATGTTCTTGAGCATGAGATCCTCAGATTCCTTCAGTCTCTTTAGCACCGTTTTGTGGGATTTCTTAAACGTACTCTTGAGCTCATCCAGTATCCCTTGGACAACATTAACAGTGAGATTTGCCAGGTTTGCTTGGAGGGAAGGAGCGGCATGCAGATCCTGGTCGGGCTCCCCAGCAGAAGTACTGGGAGAGCTGGACACTAGAATAGAGTCTATATGGGGGACAGCGGGTTGCTGAGAGGGCTCCCCCTGTATTCCTGGATCCGACCTCTCAGGAGCTTGTTCCTCTGATGAACCAGCAGCATCCTCCTGATGGTCCACCACTTTCTCCTGCTCAATTACTTCTTCCTCCACCTCAGTCTCCATGTGCTCAGCCTGATCTGCAGAATTATGCATGTCTTCTTCCACTGCATCCACCTCCTCTTCATCAGCCACCTCATCGCCCAGGTAATTTATATCTTCCTCACCATCCTCTTCCTCTTCCACATCTGCCACTTGCTCCTCACGGTCTTCTTGCACAGCCTCCACAGCATCTTTTGCTATCTGAGAAATATCAGATATGGTGTTTGCAGAAGAGAGTACAGGCACCCCCTCAGTTCCTGTAATCAGTGCATCAGGAACTTCACTGGGGGCAGCCATAGAATGTGCAGGAGCACTGGTGTCCTCAGCCGGTGATGCATCCTCGTGGTCGATTTCCCTGGCGACTTGCCCTATTCGACGCTCCCACCGGTCGAATATGCTTGCGTCCATCCTTTTCAAATAGTGCAGAGGCACTCCTTTGCTCATGTCGAAAGTATCGCCGTCCAGCTGATTCAGATAGAGGCTGATGATTCTGCCGAAGCTGGGGCTTCGGAGTGTGTCTTTAATTTTTCCAAAGAGCATGGCTCCCCAATTGAACCGCTTCCGGCAGACGATAGCCACCAGAATCTTGAACATTTCTCCTGAGATATGGTCGTGGGATCCTGGTTTGCAGATTAGAGCCTTCCCAACGATGTCGGACAGCAATTTCCCCTTCTCGTTCATATCTTTCCTTTTGATTGACTTGATCCCCCGGGCCAGTCCATAGAAGGAAAGTGTCCTTGCTCTATCCTCATCCTCCAGGTAGTCTTCTTCCCCACAACTGGATAGCCGCAAGCATTGGGTCAGTTTCCTGGCGGATAGCTTGATCTTCTTCCCAGCAACCTTGCTTTTGATGGAGGTGTCTTCATGATGGAGCTTGGCAGTGGCAAAGAACTCCAGTACCTCCTTATCCAAAATCTTGCAGGGGTGCTCCAGCACGAACGTCAGTCCCGCTTCCTCGAGCATGATGATTATGTTGCGGAACTCGTCTGAGGCCTGGGAGAATCCGGTTCTTACTAGCTCGCAACCAGTGACCAGGCCTGCAGTAGTCCGTGGGGTCATAGCAAACTAGGAAGAAAGGGAATACCAATTTCCAAGTCTAAGGATCTTCGAAACTAGGAGGTTGAGAGTAAAATCTACACTAAGCTCAAGGCACGGTTAGGGACGATAGAGGGATTACCTTGAGAGGAGATGCAGTGAATGTTCCGGCACCACGTTGCTTAATCAGAGTTGCGGCAAGCCGATCCGAGGCAAGCGTAGGCGTGTCTCCGGCTGCAAGAGAGAGTCTTCCGGAGGGTCGTTAGGTCACTATGAAGTCGAAGTCAAAATTGAAGACGAAGAATCGGGAAGAGGGTTGGAATCGGGAAGTGATTTGGGATCGGGAAGTTGATGGGCTTCGGCGAGTATCGGGAAGTGCTGGGACAAAGTTTCGGGAGGTGCTTTGATACCAGTAACGGGAAGTGGCTTGGACAGGATATTGGCGACAATCGGAGGTTGAAGATGGGATTTCCAGAGTTCAAGGGTCGACGGGAAGTCGAAGGGTCGACGGGAAGTCGAAGGGTCGGCGGGATTTACTGGGTCGGCGGGATTCATGTTATAACCGGGTTTATATATATGGGAAGAGCTTCGGTTCGATGAGAATTGCCGGAATTTCAATTTTATGTATTTGTCAGGGGTTGTAAAGGATTCGAAAAGATCATTTCTTAAGCCACGTGTGGTTTAACATACCACACAGCTTAGGAGGCACATCAACTCTGAGATTCCTAACTCACTAACTTTGGCTAGCAGGTTTCATAAGTTATGTCGAGATCGATAAATGCAATATTCTTGATGTTAGTTGTCATTCTCAGTGACTCCTAATCACGTGTCGGCTTTAATTTTCAGCTTATAATGTATGCCTTTTGATGTGCCTTCTCGAATTACTGACACATCTTTAATAATGTATCTAAGGGGGATTTTTACAGTTTTGATCTGTCCTTAGGAGAACACACATAGATGTGTATATATATATATATATATATATATATATATATATATATATATATAGATGTCGACATAATATGACTCAATTATTTAGGCTGATCAATGATACCTGGGATTGTAAGATTCATCATTTAGTCCCTCTGATTAGAGCATACCAGATGTTCAATTTGAGTATCCCATTGAAGATAGTACTTCTTGCGTTCCAGATACTTGTTCCAGACCAATCTTGGAACATCTTCTGTCTAGCTCCCATCATGACACGGAAGTCTAGACTACCCTGCACCAAAGAATATTACCTTACCTTAGGAGCCCAATATGTATTGGGTCCTAGGTTCCTGTCAGCATAATAATTGGACTGCCTTCCCTCAGGAATCCTGGTGGGAAGACTAACATTACCTCGAGGATGTGGAAGTCCCCTTGCCATTGATATAGAATAGTTGTGCCAACAATCTATGGCAAAATGACCCACTTTGCCACAACACCAACACTCATGAATGTTGTATCGCCGTTTGTGACCTAAACGGATGACAGAGGTAGTCATAGTTCTAGGTCTAAACGGAATAGAGCCAGATATGCTCACAGAATTGTCTCTTCCACCGTGACTATTGGAAGGGTGGAAAGAATGCATATGGCAGGCGTCATGAGGCCTGGGAGGTGGTGCCTTCTTTTCAGTCAGCCCCCTTCCAAGGACCTCATGAGTCCTAACAACATGATTTCTATCCCCCCCTTTCCAGAGTCCTAGTGAGGTGAGAGGCGCATTGTGAGCTGATGCTGGCAGATTCATGACGAGTAGGGGCTATGGCCGAGAATACAAAGGGCTTGGTGGAAGCCGGAGGTATTCTCTTCTGGGTGGCCATGACAGCCCTTGCATTTTGGGTGCCTCCACATGAGGGCAGATCACCCTTGCAGTGACCACGGTTGTTCCTGTGATCATACCTGTAGGCATGATAAGTACCCTTCCTTCCTGGTGTGGGGGGTCTGAATACCGTTTCCCCATTTCTCCATGAATTGATAATTCGGGAGATCCATCCATTTTCTTCCTTTCTCTTGATAGCATCAACCTTGGAAAAGTTGGATACTATCCTCTTCTCATTCTCTAGACTACTCTCTAGATCTGAGATTTTGGAGTCCTTAACCTTGTTGGATGCCAATTGGAGAACCAACAAGATCTTCAGCCGAGCAATCTCCTTAGCTTGCTCCTCAACAAGTAGGTTGCTTTGCTGAAGGGCTCTCTTCAAGGAATCAGGATTTTCTGAAGGGCGGTCATCCAAACTATTCCTGTCTTCTGGAACTTGAGGAAGAGAGGGGCAAGGTGACAAAGTTACCTGGTCCTGACTTAGCTGATCAGGGATAATGGTAGAACTGACTGGGGCAGCTGAGTCATCTTCAACTGAGCAGTCTTCCTCAACTTCCTCCTCAGTCTCTAATAAAGACACAGGTGCCCTGACACTGTGAAATTGGTCATCACTTTCTTCTTCAGAAATGATGACCCCCATATATGCCTCATCCTCTTGCTGGCTACTTATCCCTGTTCTGTCTGATCTCTCCATGAGGTCTGATACAGTTTGCCACAAGGACTTGGCCGTCCTACACTTTTCAAGTTTTGACCGGGAAGGTCCAGTCCAGACATCCAGGATGATTTTACGAATCATTTTATCCAAGTTGAATAGAGAGAATTCAATCTCAGACATTTCAGTAGTCTCCTTGGGGATCTGCATATCCTTTCCAGAGCAGGAGGCCTTCATGGGAATGAATGGACCCTCTTCCAAGATGATTGATGCGCGAGGGTCGATGGCCTCCAAATAAAAGGATACCCGCATCTTCTAGATGGGATAATAGTCCTTTGTGCACACGGGAAGTCTTAGCGGAGAGATCACATAATCCAGCTCCATGCTTTTGACACTGGTGGCAGGATTCTACTCAAGGTGTGAACCTTTTTGTTGAGCAACCTCCCTCTGATACCACTTGAAAGTCCACCTAGTGTCAACTACCTTCACCTATGGGGGGGGGGAATAGGTGTCTTTGCAGCGTGTTAGCGGAATTGAAATTATACCTGCACAAGAAAATAAAACAACAAAGCACAGAGAGGACACAGGCAATTTATAGTGGTTCCCCGATTTGGGTACGTCCACTTTGTAACGACCCTAGCCGATCCAACGTGGCAGTGCCACGGCTCCGCTCTAGGCGTCGCTACCGGGATGCAGCCCAAGCACCCCAACCCCTCTCCCTCCACAGGCGGGTTGTTGGTGGCCACAGCCTCCCTTTGATGAGCGAACTCGACAGTTAAGTTAGGCCGTACGGGGACTTCCCAGGAGGTCACCCATCCCAGTACTACTCTCGCCCAAGCACGCTTAACTATGGAGTTCTTTCAACCTTCATCGCCAATTGAGCTGCAGCTCAATTGGTGATGAAGGTTGAAAGAACTCCATAGTTTAGCGTGCTTGGGCGAGAGTAGTACTGGGATGGGTGACCTCCTGGGAAGTCCCCGTATGGCCCAACTTAACTGTCGAGTTCGCTCATCAAAGGGAGGCTGTGGCCACCAACAACCCGCCTGTGGAGGGAGAGGGGTTGGGGTGCTTGGGCTGCAGCCCGGTAGCGATGCCTGGAGAGCGGAGCCGTAACGCTGTTACGTACGCACCAGGGTCGTTACAAAAAAAGTGCACTTTTTATTGTAACGACCCGGGATTTGGCCCGAAGCCCCCCATGGCCTGGGACACGGCCTGGGACACGAACGTGTCCCAGGGCGTGTCGGGGGTACACGGCCTGGGACACGGGCGTGTCCCAGGGCGTGTTCAGGTTAGTCGACGATTGAGAGTCGACGATCGTCGAGCCTGGGACACGGCCTTCGACACGGGCGTGTCCCAGGGCGTGTCCAAATTAAATTTCGAGTTTGGCCTGTTCGAGTCAGAATAGTACACGGCCTTGAACACGGCCGTGAACACGGGCGTGTCAGGTTGGACACGGGCGTGTCAGATGCCGTGTTCCGACCCGTGTACTGGTTGCAGCTCGAGGAAGCAGGTTTGACACGGGTGTGTCTCAGGATGACACGGGCGTGTCAGGTTCGACACGGGCGTGTCGCTGCCCGTGTTATTCAGTCGGTTCAAACTGCGCGTGCCGCTTAAGGGTACACGGCCTGTGACACGGGCGTGTCACAGGCCGTGTCAGCCAAAATTTGGGTTTTTTGGGCAGATCGTGGCCGTTCAGATTCTCTCTTTAGATCCAAGGGCTCAGGTGATTCCTGGCTGGATTAAATTCGTCAAGGAAGAAGTCATTCTTCATTTGTGCTTAAGGAAGAGAGAAAGGAGGAAGAAGAAGGAGGAGGATAGCAAGCCACCGGCGGAGTTCCCGTGGTCCGATTCGTGATCCGAAGCCGGCGTTGTGAAGGCAAGGCTGCTGCGGTTCTTTCTCACCGGCTAGTTTTCGATGGCTCCGAAGAGATCGACAAGGGTAACGATCTCCCCCCTTGGACATGTGAAGTCCTTCTTTTCTGCATTGCATAGGGAAAACCCTTCCCCGCGAGTGTGCGGTGGGTTGTGGTGTCCTTTGGGGTAGATATGTGAAGTCCCCCTTGTTAGAGGCCGGAATTGGAGTACGGCTCTAGGCATGCTGTGTGAAGCCCATCTGGATATGGTCTGGATTGGTGATGCTTGTTTGCATATCGGAGAAGGCTCCGTGATTATGCCTTGTGATGCCTTGTGCCTACCTGTTGCTTGGTGCGGCAGGAACTACTGGACGATGTCCAGGAAATGAAGAGGGTTGGATGCAACTCTTGTGGCCATGTGTTGCCACTTTGTGAGTGGTTGAGCCGTTGGGCTGCAACTCGATGAAAAGGCAGATTGCCGAACAGGAAAGGTGAAACCGACCCGCGCCTATAAATAGCCATGGATACTTCCGTATTCGAGGTGGCACGGCGACTTGAGCAACGGGGGGTGGCTGATCCGTACCTGCGTTAGGTCCGTCCGACTTGGAAGCCTGGTTATAGGTTTTGTTGGAGCGCCTAATGAGAGTTTTAGGCCCGCGCGCCGGAAAGACTAGAATGCTCAAATACCGTGTAGACGGTGGTGTTGACCCTGGTATTCCGGTACACCAAGAATGTGCCCTGAGTGCACGGACTGTCGGGCCGTGTGGCCGATAGTTGTGATGGCTTGAATGTGCCTGTGCGCACATAGTTGCTATTTGATGATGCCATGCTTGCAGGGAAAGAATGCTCATGCCCCGAGAAAGGGGTAGGATTGTTATAATTGGGTCAGCTGAATGCTGACCGTTGCATTGTTTGCCACCGGTTGGGTGGATTGTTCCCATGCAGGTGCTGGAGAGCCAAGTGGTAAGTGATGGGCTGAAGCCCTACTGCTGTTGCTGCTGCTGCGGCTAGCCCTTGAAGGCTAAGCGAATGTTTTGGTTGTTCTCTTTTACTCATGTATGGCCGGCCTGCGCGCCGAGGTTTGTAAATCATGTTGTATGGAAGAGGAACTGTAAGGCCTTCAGGCCAAACTCTTGTATTTGTGTACATTCCGTGGTGATATATAAAGGTGGTTTATATATTGGACATTCCTGTTTAGAGTTCAAATTTGTAACTTAAAGCTTCCGCTAGAATGCTCTGAGTTAGGACTCGTATGGTTTGGTATTATCCTGTGACCTCACCGTCTGTTTGTGGCATATAGTGTGGGGCCCCGGCCGGACCTTCTACTATACGTCATTTAACGGATGGGGTCGTTACACACTTTCCCCCTTCGACCTATCTCCCAACCAGGGACGACTCGGTCACTTCACCAACAGGATTGAAATCCAATCCTTGCACTAACGGAAGGAACCCTTCCACACGTAGGAGTCACCACTCCCACAACACGGGTTGCACCCAACCCTTACAACTAGAGACCAATCGGTCCTTTACAAAGAAATTGAAACTAGCTTGTAAGAAATACAAACGATGTTTGGAGACTAAGGTGTCCCTCTTCGTTTGACGACGTGTTCTAGAAGTCAACGAAGAGTCCACAACCCTAGATCTCACTTGGATTGAATCTTCCCGAAACCGGCGGAGGCTTGGAGCAGTGGCAAGGTTCTCGGAATAACCGGCGGCGACGGAGAGCTGCTGCTGTGCTATCTTGATTCAAACTTCGTAGCTAGGGAAGCAAGGTCTTCCAACGGTCACACCAGGATCGGTCGTCTCGATCGATTCGGAAGGGGAAGGTTTTTCCCGATCAACGAATCAAGAGACAAGGGATCTCTAGTTAGACGCGTGAGACGCTATGCTAACCTAAGCTTCTGTCACCGAGGATCTGGAGGAGATCGAGATCGGATTCAATGATCGACGGCGGCGGCGGAGGCGGAGACGATCCCCGATTTTAGGGTTTGTCGGCCGCTGTTTTTGTATCGCCTATCTTCTCTCATTTACTGTTCATTCATACAAGTGTATTTATACCATAGATCAAGAGATAACTGTTGTGGGCCCCACCCAAGCAAAGACCTAGGACCGGTTCAAAATGCCGCAGGAAGTATCAGGGACCGGTCCAGGAATTTGGAAAAATTGCCAAGTCAAAATCGGCGAGAATCGTAGGTGATTCTCGACGGATCGGCGAGAATCACCTACGATTCTCGCCGAATTCTACTTGGTGAATTCTGGCAACACAGGTTGTAGAGGCCGGGGAGAATCGGTGGGAATCACTTTTGATTCTCACCGAATCGTCGAGAATGCAAGGTCATTCTCGACGAATCGGTGAGAATCATAATGATTCCCGACGATTCTGCCTTGGATAATTTTCCTGTCTGTATCAAGACAGCCGGCCCAACCCGGCAAGAATCAACTAGTGATTCTCGACGACTCGTAGAGAATCACTAGTGATTCTTGACGAGTCGGCGAGAATCACCTAGTGATTCTCGACGAATTACACTTAGACGATTTTCGTCTTTCGTCCCGTGAGCTGGTCTTTGGCCCATCCTTGCTCCTTGTCTGCTCTTGCTTTATTATAACCCTGTACTTGAAATTAAGTACACCCCAATAGAGAGAGTACACGTAGGCCAACACACTGATCTGCTCAACGAGGGATTACGTTGCACAGACCCGTGTATATTGACCCACTGTACCCTGACATTGGTGTGTACTTAGCATGGAATAACTGCAAGCACAACTAAAAAATAGTTCATCAAATACATTGTGAATTCATCTTAGCTTGTCAGGTGGCTTCCTCAAATCCAGGTAATTATGGATACAATACCCAACACAATGTTCCAGCGTTGTCTTTGTCCCTTTGTCCCTTACATCCGGAAAGAACTAGAGGCATGGACCGTGCAGCCCTCATAATAGCTCAATCCAAGTTTCTTGATCTAGAACGGACTTCCAGAGAATGGTGAGTCCAATGTCACATATTGACTCAACCAAGCATGGCCATGCATTTCTCAGTCCAGTTCCATCAAGGGGCCCATGGATGCAACTCCTGTCATATAGGAGGACAAATCTCATATCTGCTCACACACAAACACCCAAATGATTCGTAACGTACCCAACAACCACCCTTATCATCAACCTTTCTCAAGGAAGACTTTAGATGGCATCAAAGCACGCTCTTCCTCACTTGATGAATGTTGTGACGTCAGGTCAAAGGACCACAACACCATTGCCAATAGAGACCTACTTGTGACACGATTAGACAACAATCCACAAAGTAGTCTCAGGATGGGTTTGTCCAGTACAACTTGTTCATTAACAAGTACCCACGTGATGACTTGATATCACAATATCATGACCTGTGAGAACTGGTCATCAGCCAACGCACATGCTAGTCTTAAGGTATCATCATCACCCTTAGCTTCTATGATGATACAACGACCAGGGACCTTTTAAGAATGAAGCTTCAAATAAATCATAGGCTCTCACATTCAAGTCACGTACTTGATGTCCTATGGAAGTGAACACTCTAAGGGTATTTATTATGTTACAATTTAACTATCACATAGGAAAATCATAATAAAAGAACTTGTCATTAATTGTAAAAAGAAACTTTTGGTACACAATTCATCATATGAATAAACCATAAACAGCCAACAGAATATATGTTTACATGCAACCCACAAGACTCCCACTAGAGGTGATCATTTAGGTATTGCATACCCATTGATCTAGTATGACCATCATGCTTTCTCTGTGCAAGAGGCTTTGTCAGTGGATCCGCAATATTCTCCTCAGTCGGCACTCTGCAAATGTTCACATCTCCTCGTTCGATAATCTCACGAATAAGATGGAACCGCCGAAGTATGTGCTTGGAGTGCTGATGGGATCTAGGTTCCTTAGATTGTGCAATTGCACCATTGTTATCACAGTAGAGAACTACGGGACCAACAATGCTAGGAACTACATCAAGCTCGCCGATGAATTTCCTAATCTATACAGCCTCCTTCGCTGCGTTAGCTGCAGCGATATACTCGGCCTCTGTTGTAGAATCAGTAACTGTCTCTTGTTTGGAACTCTTCCAGCTCAGAGCTCCTCCATTAAGGCAAAACACAAACCCTGACTAAGACTTTGAATCGTCTCTATCAGTTTGGAAGCTAGCATCCGTGTAGCCACTTACAACGAGCTCTTCCTCTCCACCATACACCAAGAACACATCCTTAGTCCTTCTCAAGTACTTCAGGATATTCTTGACTGCAATCCAGTGACATTCACCGGGGTCTGACTGATACCTACTAGTCATGCTCAAAGAAAAGGAGACATTGGGTCGAGTACACAATATTGCATACATGATTGATCCAATTGCCGAAGCATATGGAATCAACTTCATGCGGTCCTTATCTTCACAAGATTTTGGACACTGGTCCTTGGAGAGATTCACACCATGAGACATGGGTAAAAATCCTTTCTTGGACTCAAGCATGTTGAACCGCTTCAACACCTTTTCAATGTATGTACTCTGGGCCAGACCCAGCAACTTCTTCGACTATCTCTATAGATCTTAATACCGAGTATGTAAGTCACTTCACCCAAGTCCTTCTTTGAGAAGCAGTTCCCTAGGTTGTTTTTAACAACTTTCAGGGTAGGAATGTCATTCCCAATCAAAAGTATGTCATCTACATACAATATCAGGAAGACAACAATGCTCCCACTGATTCGCTTGTAAACACTGTTGGAATTGAGACCGGGCGGTCTGTCGGTCTGGCTTGGCGGGTTATTGACCGGGCGGTCTGGCGGTTTGCCTTCTGCAGTTTGGTTGTTGTGTTGAGGTCTTAGGTCCAAGCGGTCTAGTGGTCTGTTACTGGCGACTAGGAGATCGGGCAGTCTAACGGTCTCACATGGCGGCTTGTCTCTCTCTCTGGCAGTGGCCGAGCGGTTAGCCCTTCTGTCTAACCGCGCGGCTTGTTCCGGTCTGTTGTTCTAGCCGCCCAGATTCTTTTGTATAGTTTTAGTCCCACATCTCTTATTTGTATTCTCTCTTCTCTCCTCCATTCTATATAACGGAGGCCATACCTTTGTAATAGTTACCTTTTTCTGATAATAAAATTTCAGTTATACCTTTTCCGGCTTGTTTTAGTTCGCTTCTCACATGGTATCAGAGGGATCGATCTTTTCCTCCTGATTCTGTGCTTCTCTCTGTCCGCGCGGCTTGCTTCTCTGGCTTGCGCCCTGTCCGCGCGGTCTCCTTGTCGTTGCCCTCTGTGTGCGCGACCTGTTTCCTTGTTCACTGCGATCAGTCGCCTTGTTCGCCGCGACCTATCGTCGTGTGCCTTGCCCTCTCTTGTGCTTCTGTTCGAGCAGTCTGTCTGCTTGCCGCTCGACTTCTTCCCCTTTGCTTGTTACTGCCGCTTGGTCGTGGTCTCTCCGGCCGCTGGTGTTTGACATCCTGACCGCTGCAGTTCCTCTTCTGCCTATCCGCGCGGCTTGTTTTCTAACCGCGCGGCTTCCTGTTGTTTGCTCTTATGGCTCTTCCTGATGCTTCTACTGCCACCACTCCTGCCGCCACCCCTGTAGCCAATCTGGCTCCTCCTACTCCTTCCGGGAACCTTGGCACCGTTTCCAAGCTTGTCGGCTCCAACTACCCGGATTGGAGCATCTCTTTCACCTTTCTCCTTCGCTCGCAACGCAAATGCCACCATCTCGTTGATGACCCTCCTCCTACCACTTCACCTTTCTTTGATGATTGGGATGCGAGTGATGCTCTTGTGCGTACTTGGCTCGCTAACAGTCTATCCGATGAGTGCCTTCCTGTCATCCGTCATGATGAGACGGTGAAGGCCGCTTGGCTTCATCTTGCTGCTTTGTATTCCAAAGGGGCTCAGACGTCCCGCATCTATACGTTGTATGCGGACCTCTTTGCCCGGCCTACCTTGTCTCCTGCTGCTGCCTACCAACAAGTTCAAGCTCTTGGGGCTGAGATTCTTCAGAATCGCCCCTTTTCTGCGGATCTAGCTCAACAACACAAGCACTTCCAGGAGCTTCTGGTTGTGTGTTATCTGCTCCGTCTTCCTGACACTTATGACATGATCCGCCAACAAATTCTGGGTGAGGCGAAATCTCCTACTTTAGATGCCACCGCTGCTCGCATCACCGCTATCACCTCTCTCCTTCAGCGCCCGCTTCTGCCCGCTCCTTCTCCTCCGGATAACTATGCTCATCAAACTCAGCGGAGTGGCTCTGGTAGCCGTAGTCATCAGTCTGGCGGACGTCCTTCTTCCCGCTATCTCTGCTCTCACTGCGGCCGCACCGGACACACTCTTGACCGCTGCTGGACAAAACATCCCCATCTTCGCCCCTCGGGTGACTCTTCCGCCTCTTCTTCCAAGCCGTCTGCTTCCGTGGTCACATCATCAGGTAGTGCCCATGTAGTCACTCAAGGTAAATGGCTTATCGACTCCGGTGCTACTAATCACATGACAGGCAATCCTCAGTGCTTCTCTCTCCTCGAACAGCATGATCGGTTGCCCCCAGTCCTCATTGCAGACGGTTCTCCCTCCCCGGTTCATGGGTCGGGAGTGGTTCATGTTACTCCGTCCCTTCGGCTAGAGGACACTCTCTATGTGCCCAAGTTTCCGTGCAATCTGTTGTCGGTTACTTCTTTGTGCAAGCAGCTTCAATGTTCTGTAACGTTTACTCCATCTTCTTGCTCTTTTCAGGATCCAAGCTCCCAGCGGACGATTGCTACTGGGACTGAGAGCGGCGGCCTCTACTTCCTCGATAACGTTTCCGCTTTGTCCGCCTTCTCTTCTTCTTGTACGGATCTTCTCCAGTGGCATCTCCGTCTCGGTCATCCTCCCCTACGGCTTCTACATCAGCTTCTGCCCCACCTCCCTCCCTCCACCACTCCTCTTCACTGTGAGGCATATCAACTTGGCAAGCATCATCGTTCCTCCTTCCCGCCGAAGCAAGGTCGGGGCTCTACCCGTCCGTTTGATCTAGTCCACTCCGACATCTGGGGACCTGCTCCTACCCTTACTGTTGGTCGGGGTAGTTCTTATTTTGTAACCTTTATTGATGATTTTTCTAGATGTACTTGGGTGTATCTCTTACGAGATCGCTCTGAACTTTTTAATGTATGGACCTCCTTTTATCATTTAATCAAAAATCAGTTTGGTGTTAGTGTTAAAACTTTTCGCTCTGATAATGCAAAAGAGTACTTAAGTCATGCTTTTACCTCTTTCTGTGTGCAACATGGCGTTATTCATCAGACAAGTTGTGTCTATACATCCCAACAAAATGGGGTGGCGGAACGCAAAAACCATCACCTACTCGATGTTGCTCGCACATTAATGACTCAAATGCATGTCCCTCGCTCATATTGGGGCTATGCTGTTCTTCTTGCTTGCTATCTCATCAATCGCATTCCCTCCTCCGTTCTCAAGGGAAAAACCCCATTTTCCATCCTTTATCCCGGCAAGGAGCCTTTTCCTCTCCCTCTCCGAATCTTTGGGTGCACTGCTTTTGTGCATGTCCCATCTGCCACCCGTGATAAGCTCTCCCCTCGCTCCACCAAATGTGTTTTTTTGGGGTACTCGGCCACTCAGAAAGGCTACTGCTGCTTTGATCCTGTTCTTCGTAAACAGTTCGTCTCCGCTGACGTTACCTTCTTCAAGAATGCCTCCTACTTCTCGGATGGCTCCTCTTCTCTTCCTCCCACCTCTTATTCTCCTGTTATTCTGTTCGTTCCCTCGTCTCCTACTGCGATATCCGCTCCTCCGTCTCCGCCCACTCCTCTCCCTCCGCCTCTCTCTCCGCCTCCATCTCCCTCATCTCCGCTGTCGTCGCTCTCTCCTCCCGGGCCAGCTCTCTCTGCCACGGATGCTCTGGATGCCGAGGAGCCTGCCGACCTGGATCTTCCTGTAGCTCTTCGCAAAGGGGTGCGGACGTGTACCCTACACCCCCTTGCTGCTATTGTTTCCTATGATCGTCTTACCCCTTCTCGCAGGGCCTTTGCACTGGCTATCTCTGCTACTACCACACCTCGTTCCTACCAGGAGGCCCTTGCCATTCCTCACTGGAAGCTGGCCATGGATGAGGAAATGGCGACCCTCACAGAGCGGGGTACCTGGACTCTTGTCCCTCCTCCCCTTGATACAGATGTTGTTGGCTGTCGCTGGGTCTTTGTAGTCAAGTTTGGCCCAGATGGCACTGTGAACCGTTACAAAGCTCATCTGGTGGCTAAGGGCTTTACTCAAACCTATGGGGTTGATTACTTTGACACCTTCTCTCCCGTGGCTCGTCTCAGCACTATACGGGTCCTTCTCTCTGTGGCGGTCAATAAAGACTGGCCCCTTTCCCAGCTGGATATCAAGAATGCCTTCCTTTATGGTGATCTTCAGGAGGCCGTCTACATGGAGCAACCTCCAGGGTATGTTGCTCAGGGGGAGACACGAGTATGCCGGCTACAGAAGGCAATCTATGGCCTCAAGTAGAGCCCTCGAGCTTGGTTTGACAAGTTCAGCGGCATCGTGGCGGCCGTTGGTTTTGCTCGCAGCGCTGCTGATCACTCTCTATTTATTCACAAAACCTCTTCGGGACTGGTGGTTCTTGCAGTATATGTGGATGATATTCTTTTCACTGGTGATGACCAGGAAGGGGTAGCCTTGACAAAGCGACATCTTCGCCAACATCTAGTCACGAAAGATATGGGTTCTCCGAAGTACTTTTTGGGGATCGAAATCTCTCGGAAGCCCAACTCTTTAGTCCTCTCTCAGCGTAAGTATGCTCTTGATATTTTAAAAGAAGCAGGATTGACTGGGGCCAAACCTGCCCGATGTCCCATGGCTGTTGGAGAAGACAAAACCTGGACAGATGGTTCGCCTCTTCTTTCAGATGCTTCGCGGTACAGGCGTCTAGTTGGTAAGCTCATATACCTCACCGTGACTAGGCCCGACATTTCCTATGCTGTGGGCAAGGTGAGTCAATTCATGCAAGCTCCCAGGGAGTGCCATCTACAGTCCGCCTTGCGAATCTTGGAGTACGTCAAAGCAGCCCCTGGGAAAGGATTGCTCTTTCAGAAGAATGATCATCTGAGGGTTGAAGCTTACTTAGATGCGAGTTACGCTGATGACAAAGGGGACCGCAAGTCTACCTCTGGTTTCTGTACCTTTGTTGGGGGCAATCTGGTAAGTTGGAAGAGCAAGAAGCAATCTGTTGTCTCCAGGTCCAGTGCTGAAGCTGAGTATCGGAGTATGGCATCGACCACTTGCGAGCTAAAGTGGCTACGGGCTCTCATGTTGGATTTAGGAGAGGTCTACAACCATCCTCTACCTATGTTCTGTGACAACAAGGCTGCTATATACATCTCCAAAAATCCAGTCTTCCATGAGAGAACCAAGCACATTGAGGTCGACTGTCATTTCATTCGTGAAGAGATTCTGAAGGAACAAATTTGCACTCCCTTCGTCACGTCTGAAAAAGAGCTGGCTGACATCTTCACCAAGCCAGTATCCGCCTCATTTCTTCATATATGTGACAAGCTGGGCATGATCGACATATATGCTCCAGCTTGAGGGGGAGTGTTGGAATTGAGACCGGGCGGTCTGTCGGTCTGGCTTGGCGGGTTATTGACCGGGCGGTCTGGCGGTTTGCCTTCTGCGGTTTGGTTGCTGTGTTGAGGTCTTAGGTCCAAGCAGTCTAGTGGTCTGTTACTGGCGACTAGGAGACCGGGCGGTCTAACGGTCTCACATGGCGGCTTGTCTCTCTCTCTGGCAGTGGCCGAGCGGTTAGCCCTTCTGTCTAACCGCGCGGCTTGTTCCGGTCTATTGTTCTAGCCGCCCAGATTCTTTTGTATAGTTTTAGTCCCACATCTCTTATTTGTATTCTCTCTTCTCTCCTCCATTCTATATAAGGGAGGCCATACCTTTGTAATAGTTACCTTTTTCTGATAATAAAATTTCAGTTATACCTTTTCCGGCTTGTTTTAGTTCGCTTCTCACAAACACAAGGCTCATCTTCATTCTTGATGAAACCAAACTCTTTGATTTTCTCATCAAAACGAAGATTCCAACTTCGAGAGGCCTATTTCAGTCCATAAATGGACTTATTCAGCTTGCATATTTTAGTAGCTTCATTTGGGGATACAAAACCCTCGGGTTGTGTCATGTACACTTCCTCAAGGAGGTTTCCATTAAGGAAATCCGTTTTGACATCCATCTGCCAGATCTCGTAGTCATAATATGCAGCAATAGCAAGCAATATCCTTATGGACTTTACCATGGCAATAGGGGAAAAGGTCTCATCATAGTCAATACCATGAATTTGCTTGAAACCCTTAGCCACCAGTCGCCCTTTGAATGTCTGTACATTCCCATCCATGTTGGTCTTCTTCTTGAAGACCCATTTGCACCCTATGGGTCGTACCCCTTCAGGTGGTTCCACCAAGTTACAAACTTGGTTTGCATACATGGAGTCCATTTCGGATTTCATAGCCTCAAGCCATTTGTCAGAGTCCGGTCCATTCATAGCCTCTTGGTAGGTTGCTGGTTCATCATCATGATCCATAAGCAACACATTACCTATTTGAGACATGAGAAATCCATATCTCTCAGGCTCAAACCTCGGTCTACCAGATCTACGTAGGACTTGTGTTTCTTGAGCAGGTTCTCTAGCTACAACATCTTGTAGTCCTATCTTAGAATCCAATTCCGGTTCATTCACTACTTGTGGTTCTTGAACTTCTTCAAGTTCTACCTTTTCAGTCTTTCTTAATAAGAACTCTTTCTCCAAGAAGACGCCAGTCCTTGCGATAAATACTTTGCCCTCGGATGGTTGGTAAAAGTAATACCCTTTCGTTTCCTTAGGATATCCCACCAGATAACATTTATCCGATTTGGGTTCCAGCTTGTCAGGCATTTGACGTCGCACGTATGCCTCACAGCCCCAAATTTTAACGAACGACATACTAGGACGCTTCCCAGTCCATATCTCATTGGTGTCTTCAGAACCGTTTTCATTGGAGCGTGATTCAGTGTCATTGCAGCAGTCTCTAAAGCAAAACCCCAAAAGGAAACAGGCAAGTCTGCATGACTCATCATCGAACGTACCATGTCTAACAAAGTACGATTTCTCCTCTATGATACACCATTATGATGTGGTATTCTAGGTGGAGTGAGTTGTGATACAATACCACACTCTTTCAGATGATCACGGAACTCATGACTCAGGTATTCGCCACCTCGATCAGATCGGAGTGCTTTAACCCTTTTACCCAACTAGTTTTCTACTTCATTCTTGAACTCTTTGAACTTTTCAAAGGTCTCAGATTTGCACTTCATAAGATACACATATCCGTATCTACTGAAATCATCAGTAAATGTAACGAAGTAGAAATACCCACCTCTAGCCATGGAACTCAAGGGTCTGCATACATCACTATGTAAAACACCCAAGAGATCCTCAGCCCTCTCAGTATAACCAGTGAAAGGGGCCTTAGTCATCTTGCCTAACAAATAAGATTCGCATCGCTCAAATGATTCATAATCAAATGAGTCCAAAAGTCCATCTTTATGGAGCTTGGATATGCGCTTCTCGTTTATATGGCCCAAACGACAATACAAGAGATATGTAGGGTTTGAGTCATTTATTCTTAGTCTTTTATTATTTTCTACATTATAGATCTGATGGTCCAAGTTCAAAACATAAATACCATTAAACAATTGGGCTGCAGCATAACAAACATCATTCTTAAATATAGAACAACAGTTGTTCTTAATTATAAAAGAAAATCCAACCATGTCCAAGCATGAAATGGATATAATGTTTCTAGTTATTGCCGGAACAAAATAACAGTTATCTAGTTCTATTACAAGCCCACTGGGCAAAGAAAGACGGTAAACCCATACGGCCACAGCAACAACTCTTGCTCCATTGCCGACACGAAGGTCCACCTCCCCTTTACTCAACAATCTTCTCCTTCCCAGTTCCTGCACATTTGAACAAATGTGAGAACCACATCCGGTATCCAATACCAAAGATGAAGGAGCAGAAAGGTTTATCTCTATAACGTAAATACTTGAAGCAGAATTCGTACCTCCCTTCATTTTTTGCAGACCCTCAATGTACGAAGGACAGTTCCTCCTCCAATGACCATCCTTGCCACAATGGTGGCATTTCCCCTCCTTCACCGTGCTCTTCTTCTTCATCAGTGCAGAAGACTTGGGCTCAAGATGTGACTTAGGTCCCACCTTCATCTTCTTGAAGCCCTTGGCCTTGCCCTTGCCCTTATGCACCATCAGTATGAGGATGGCAGGCTTGGCCTTCTTCATATTGATCTCGGCAGTTCTCAACATGCCTAGGAGCTCGGGCAGTGTCTTGTCTATCTCGTTCATGTTGTAGTTCAAGACAAAGTGCACGTAACTGTCCGGCAACGATTGCAGGATCAGATCTGTGGCCAACTCTTGACCTAGAGGAAAACCCAGCCTTTCAAGGCTCTCTATATACCCAATCATGTTGAGTACGTGAGTCCCTAGTGAGTCTCGAGCTCCCATCTTGCACTAAAATAACGCTTTTGTGACGTCAAACCTCTCTTGACGAGCTTGCCCTTGAAACATTTTCATGAGATGCTTGTCAATCTCCTTACACCCCATGTTCTCATGTTGCTTCTGAAGCTCAGAGTTCATAGTGGAAAGCATAAGGCATTCGATGTCTAAGGCGTCATCAGTATACTTCTTGTAAGCATCCTTATCACCACGGGAAGAATTCCCGGTCAGCACCTCGGGGGCTTCTTCTTCCAAGACGTAGAGCTTTCGCTCTTGCCTAAGAACAATTCTCAGGTTCCTATACCAGTCCATATAATTAGTCCCACTGAGCTTATCCTTCTCAAGGATGGCTCTCAAAGACAGTGGAGTGTGAACCACTTGCTATGGAATTCTACAAGAATTTATGCAGAATAAAATCAGTTCCAAAATTTCAAAATATAATTACTTTTCTGAATTTGGACTTCAACTAAAACTCCCACTATTTTATTCGAAATAATAGCCCTAACTATCAATTCGGAGAGTTCATGCGAGATACTCTCTTAGTGGACAAGATCCGTATTTCACCAACACAATGAGTCAGCTTTGGCTTTCCTCTCACAATATGGTTATTTAGGTAGGCAACGCTTGCCAATTGCATCCTCATGCAATTCTTGTATGGTTGGTGAATAACTCCTTATTCGCATCCATCATATGGTGCATGCCAACCCAATGCCTATATGCACTCAACCTTTGAGGTCACCTTGTTAAGTTAGACCTGATGTCGATAGTGGGATATCACAATTATCCGCTCGCACCCTTACCAAGATAGATTAATGCACCTTGCTTTGGCAAGACCACACTTCATCGATCGAGGCAGGAAGAGTGTCATCCATCGGAAGGCATCTGAACACTTAATATTTGATGAAGTGATATTTGATAATAGGTTAACAATTAACCATGATCAACAATTGATCAATGTGCACATCCAAAGAAAAACACTTCACTAAAATCCCCATGCATCCCTTATGTGCACAACAGAACGCTATCAACATTTGATAGAAGAAAAGGGATAAATCTGAACATCTGGACACTTCCAAATCTTCAGGTTTACATGCATTAGACAAGGGACAAAGGCAACTCAACTTAAAGTAGTAGACAAGCTCATCTCTCCTTGTTGGATTCAAAATCCAAAACAAAATCGAGGGATGGTTACTGCTAAGGAGACAGTAATTCCTAACGATTAAAAATTACTACAAGATTCTAGACGTTCACGGCGGGGTGCCAAGATTAAATCTAGACATTTAGAACACTTCTAAATCCCTAGGTTTATACGTACTGGAATAACCTAACTTCCAATACAACAAACATGGCCGGAACCTCCCTCTAATACCACTGTTGGGTTTCTCTATGAGGTTGGCACAACACTTGTGCACGCAGCGGAAGTGATAAAATCTAGAACAACCCAAAAGAGATTGGATCGGGCCATGAATGTTGAATCAAGAAGTTAACAAAAATTAGGCAAAAATTACCTTGACGGCTTTGAGTCATAACTCAACGAAGATGCTCCAAATGTGATTCCTTGTCGATGGCGAGTTCCACGTAGAATAATATCTATGTCTCTGCAGTAATCCACACGAGCGGGAGAACACCAAGCTTCCGTCACACGGATGATCGGAAAGAGATTGACCGCACCTTACACTTCCACGGACTGCTAGGTCCGCTCAAGGAAGCGCAGCACCGGCGACTATCGTCGGAGAGGAGGAGGTCGGCGGAGCGAATGCGGCGGCGGAACGCTTCCGGCCGGCGGGATTCGGGAATCGGCGGGGCAAACGAGAACGGCGGAACAGGCCCGTCGGTTTCGATTCGGTCAAAGGAGAAAAGCCCGATCAATCCGATTCACTGTTTTTATTCCCAAAACCCTAAGTGTCTATTTATACTCAAAGCATAAATAAACCTAGGCAAAATCGCTATCCGCAGACCACAGCAAAATAGGGTTTCAGAATCAATCGGCGAGAATCACCTCAAGATTCGGCGAGAATCAGTCGGCGAGAATCAGTCGGCGAGAATCAGTCCGCAGAAACGGCATTGAGAGCGTTGAGTCATACTCGACGATTCTCGACGAATCTGTCTTGGTGTTGAGAGTATTGAGTCATACTCAACGATTCTCGACGAATCTGCCTTGGCATTGAGAGCGTTGAGTCATACTCAACGATTCTCGACGAATCTGCCTTGGCGTTGAAAGCGTTGAGTCATACTCAACGATTCTCGATGACTCTCGTCGAATTTGCCTTGGCGTTGAGAGCGTTGAGTCATACTCAACGATTCTCGACGAATCTGCCTTGGCGTTGAAAGCATTGAGTCATACTCAACGATTCTCGACGACTCTCGTCGAATTTGCCTTGGCGACGTTTTCCCGACCCCATTCTGTGTGGTGATTGGTAACCCTTACCAACACAGTCGATCTTCCAACTTCTCCACATGCTCTTATGTGCGACCCTGCAGGCTCATATCACGTTGGCAGTGAGATTATATGTTTGACCACTTCTAGATCACCATGGTAACTCCAACATCTTGCACTCTGGGTCAAATTTACTTAGTTGTTCTTTCCAGTCTCGGTGGGCCTTTTTTCTTTTCTTAGCTCCAAAGTTGGTGAAGATAACGATGTCGTCAGTTTTCGTGATAATCTTTACCGAATTCGACTTTCGAGGAGGGGACCTATAAGGTCACGAAAGCTTAATATCCCTGGGTTTCGGCTTAAGTTTACCTGATCGCAGAAGATCAATGGTAGTCTGAAGGTTCGCCTTAACTCGCATGTCCACGCCCTCCTTCTCCGAGTCAACTTTCTCTTTGGCTGCCTTCTCAGCAGCGATCTTATCCCTCAGCTTCTTCTTCTCATCTCCCTCAGAAGTAGTACTGGAAGCCTTCTCACCAACTTTAACCTCCAACACCTGGACTTCATCCTCAGCCGGCAGGTCATCAGAAGCATGTCGGAAAGTCTCTAGCAAAAACTTGTTAATTTTGTCAAGCATTCCAAGTTATCGAAATTTTGGATAATCTCGTTAGTATAGAGACTGATCGTGGAAAGAGAAGTCTTACTGCCCATAGAGGCAGTCTCAAGAGTAAGGAAGGCGAACTCAAGAGCCTCCTTATCTTGCAGTCTGAATTACAAGCTCACTGCTCCAACCCGAATAGAGACGTTTGATTCCTTCATTGAGCAAAGTTTCTTCTTTACTCGCTCTGTAACAGTGGACTTGTCCCTTTTTCACTTCTTCTCAGGATTGCCATGTTGCCCCTTCAATATTCTTTCCACAGCGGCCTAGCTAAGACGTCGCAGTCCTTCGCGAACAGTACTAGCATCGACAGTGGACAAGGCAAGGGAAGTGGTGAACTGGTTGTCATTCCGCATCTCTTCCACCAGCTTTTCTTCCTCAGTAGACAGTCCCCTCTCAACTTTCTCTCTAGAGAGCTTATAGTCGGGTTGTTGAGCCTAGAGGATTGAACCTCTCCCACCAAATTCAAACTCAACATTGTTGTTCTAGTGGTGGACTGGAACACGTTCATGTCTAGAAGATTGTCTGTGGAGATCACCAAGTGGTTGACGACCACCAGCGTGTAACGTCCCAATTCGCGCTAGGCCCCTTGATTGCGTATTTGAGTCAAGGGGGCTGTGGTGAGCCCAATGGGGGATGTGGGTGAACAGGTGCGGACGTGCGGGAAATGAGGAAAACAAGGCAAAACGGCATTTTTGGCTGACACGGGTATGGACACGGCCGTGTCCATACCCGTGTGCCTCATAAAAATAGGCTTCCAGTCAGAGAGGTACACGGGTATTGGGACACGGGCGTGTCCCTAGCCGTGTGCCAAGGACACGGGTCGGGACACGGCCGTGTCTCTACCCGTGTGCCGCAACCCTGACCCGGCAGAAAGTTGTTCTGGGATGAACACGGCCCTAGACACGGCAGGCAACACGGCCGTGTCACCTGAACACGGGTAGGAACACGGCCGTGTGCCTACCCGTGTCTGCGATGTATAAAAAGGAAAAAAGTTGGAAACCCTAGCATTCACTCCCCTTTCTTCTGCCCCGAAATTCCTGAGAGAGTTCTTGGCTGGAGGAGGAGGAAGAGCTTGCCGGAGCCATCCTTGGAGGAATCAAAACGCCGCCACCGTCAAGGGAAAAACAATGCCGCCGCGAAGGAGTGCGAGGCTCATGGCCGGCCATGGTGGTACCGCTGGACTTGAGGTGAGCTTCCTCCCCTCTCCCTTGGTGCTAGATCTATAGTTATTTTAGGAGAGACATCGACTCCATAGAGTCTTGATGGTGAGAAGGAGAGTTCTTAGGATAAGCCATGCCTAGGTTTTAGGCTTAGTCTCCCTCAACCTTCTCATCATTCAAAGTGGAGATGAGAGGGGTTTTCGTTGGGGGTTTGGCTTTGAAAGGAGAAATAAGGTTGGGTGTGATTTCTGGAGAAGTTTATGCGAGGTCGTTGCAAGGAAGAAGATGAACGGATGCCGTTCATCTCGCCTTAAGATGCATGTAGAAATCTGATTTCTGCACGCGGCGACCTTCGTGGCCAATTTCGGAGGTGTTCTGGCCAAATCTGGGTGATCGACTCAACACGAAAGTCGTAGCCCTTGAAATTACCTTTCCAACGAGGGGTTGCTCGTTTCCATGCGATACCTGTAGCCACAGGAAAGCTGGTTCGAGTCCGCTGCGTTTGGGAAAATTCCTGTACAGGAAACTGTTTCATGTACGTATTCGAGTTGAATTTCTGGTATGTTGCGACCAGATCTGGGCGATCGACTCAACACGAAAGTCGTAGCCCTCGTGAATACCTTTCCAACGAGGGGTCGTGCATTGTGATCGGATTCCTGTAGCTCCGGGAATCCCAGTTTTAGTATTGGACTATCCTATGTTAATGCACTTGTTAATTTATAATGTTAACACTCTTGCAATGATTGTGATCTGCTCATGTGATATCTTGCTCCCATATATCTATAATGTCGTTGTTACTATAATTTAGTATGGTTACTCATTTGGTTGTGTAATAAGGGATAACCATGCAATGGTAGAGAAATGGATTGGATGGGAAGGCTAGATATTAGGAGTTGATATTGGTAAAGGATATATTTATACAATTTGGTGTTGAACATATCTATTATGCGTAGTGTTGAGGTAAATTCATTGAATAGGTGGGCGTGAACATGATGAACACTATGTGAAGAGTATTTTGTAACTGTAATCCGAGCCCAAGGGGTTTATTAACAACCGATGCTTAGAGTTGAAGTCTCCCTACGGGTAGCATCGAGTGAGTTGTTTGGGGCATGTGATGTGCGACGATTCATCGTGTCGCGATGTTGGGAGAATGATTGTGGCAGGTCTACGGGTTCGCCAGTCGTCACACCGATGGGAGCCAATGGGTAGACCTTGGGCGGTAGGGTTAGATACTTGGTGTCCATAACCCGAGATCTCCTCCGTGCCATGAGAACGGTTGGGCTTGCACCTCGTGCGTTTCCGAGGTTCCATCCGGTTCGAAATCAAAGGCCAGGTTGGGCTGTGTTCTTGGTGCATATTTACCCAAGACCCCTTCTGAGCCGTAGTACGCATGTGAGCTCCGCTGTTGTGTTCTTAGCGTTGAGGCGTACGGGGGCCTAGGATAGGTAGTGTGATACCACCTAGTAGTGGAGACGCCCGCTCCACTATCGCCGTCTGGCCACGACGGACGACGCCTGAGAGGTTAGCTACCTGCTCGAAAAGTGGGAACTTCTAGTCTGTGTCGACATAGCAACTTGCATGTGCGTGCGCATGATTCGGTCATACCATAACATTCATTGCATACACAAGATCCTCATCGTATAAGTTTGTATGGGCACTCTTATACGATGAGTTACTATACTGTTAAGCCGATCCTTAACTTATAAGTTTGTATGGGCACTCTTATAAGTTATGTTACTATTCTGATTAATTATACCTGCTGTCATTTATATATTATTGATATTCGTAGAACTGCTAGTTGTGTAGCGTAGTTTATACTTCACCATACTTACTGTCACCTGCTTGTTTACTTGCTTATGTATATATATTGTACATGTGTTCCTTTCTCCGCCCGGTGCCGAGGAGTCGCCGGGGGAGCGGATGTGAAGCCACTTAGTCTTATGACTAACGGTTGCTACGTCTTCCTTTTTAGGAGGAAACCCCGCAGGTAGAGCGGCAACGGACTATACAGCAGGACAGCCAGGCCCGGATGATAGGACCTGAGGTGGTGGTGCCATCGGCACCGTCAGTGACAGTAGTGAGTGTTTTCATGTAGCCGTTTGGCAAAACATTTCTAGACTCTTGTTTCTTTTGTACAAGCCTGTTGTGCTTGTTATCTTCCGCTACTTTTGGACTTTAACTTAGCTGTGAACTGAACTGCTTTTAGCTTTACTTTTCTGTTATGGTTGGGTTGGCATAATTGTTGTGATATGGATTGTAGCCGGCGGAATAGGCGTCTTGTGGTAAAGGCTAACCCGTGTGTTAGTGCTACCGCAAGGCGGCTATTTCGGGCATAAGACTCCCCTCGTGCCGTGTGTTGTGTTCCGGGAGGGGGGTCTTACAAATGGTATCAGACTAAGCCGATCTTCACCTACAGCAGTCAGGTAACAATGGGCCACTCCCGTTCGATTAGTCGGTTTGGGGACAAACCGACTTAGCGGAAGCAGTGGTGTGCCCATATGTAATTCACACTAAGTTGTCCAACTTTGACATTAGTTTTAGCCAACCTGACCCTAGTTTGTACCTTGCGTATAGGTCCCAGCGCAGGTGGAGCCGGTTGGGGGCACTCCTACCCCTTCCGTCCCTTCACAATTCCAGCAGTCGGAACTGGGACAAACGCTGTCAGCCATATTGGATGCATTTAAAGCCCAGCAAGCTCCGGTGCAACAACAGGCGCCAGGCTCCAACTGGGTGAGCACCTTCCGTGCCCTGTCCCCTCCTGCCTATCTTGGGACAGAATCGCCGGTGCGCACCGAGGAATGGCTTGATACCGTGCAGGAATTGATGGCTGGCATAAGATGTCCGAACAACATGGCGGTGACATTGGTAGTGACGCTGCTAGAGCTACACGCCAAAAGGTGGTGGAAGTCCCTCATGGGCTCCACCTTCCAAGGGCGGTTGTACACGGACATCAGTTGGAACGAGTTCACCGAGGCTTTTCTGGATCACTTCATTCCTTCTTCTGCTCGGGATGAACTTGAAGAAAGATTTCTGCAGCTGAAGCAGGGATCGAAATCGGTAACGGAGTACCAGAGGGAGTTCCAACACCTCGCTAGGTTTGCTGATTCCTATGATTTGGACGATAGAGGCTATGCGAAGCGCTTCTACAAAGGGTTGAGGGACCCCCTGAGGCAGGCCCTTTTGTTTATAGCTGATGGAAGCCTGGCAGAAATCATTGACATGGCAAAGAGACTGGAGGCGGACCACATGGGATGTGGCAAGAGACCTGCGGAAGGAGTAATTGAAGTCGGCCCTAGTAATAGAAGGCGGAATGATCATGGCAGAGGAAGGGGAAACCACAGAGGCGGTCGGTGGGTCAACCGGAACTATCGGGTGGAGTACCCAATTCCGCAACCACTACCTTTACCACCACCACCGCAGCAGCAATATTATCAACAACCTGGGGGCCGACGTGAGATGATATGTTTTGAGTGCAACCAACCGGGGCATGTCCGACGAGTTTGCCCGCGACTGATCGGGGGTGCCCCTATTGCTCCCCCTCCAGTAGCTCCACGGGGGCGAGGGCACATGCGTGGCCGAGGAAGAGGACCACCAGGGAGAAATCAAGGACATGCACGGGAGCATGTATTCGCATTGGATATGACTCAGGAGAGAAATCCGCAGGAAGTCATCACCGGTACGTGCAAATTTATTAATATTATATGACTTGTTGGATTTACGATACAAATGATAAGCGCAATTTTGAATAGTGATTACCTTTTTGGAACTTAGGCACTGTCATAGTTAGCGGGAGACCCGCCTATACGTTATTTGACACGGGTGCGTCTCACTCGTTCATCTCGGAGGACTTCGTGAAGGACTTGGAGGGAGTGCAACACTTCACGGGCACTACTCAAAGGGTGCGCCTTCCGGACGGCTCTGAGATGACGTCGTCAGCAAGTTGCGACTTCGACACCCTTATTGGAGGAAAGTTCTTTGAAACTCCGGCGACAGTGTTAAGAATCCCGGAGTTCGATCTCATCCTGGGCATGAGGTGGTTGGACTGGCACCACGCCAGGATCAATTGTGCGGAGAAGCAAGTTATGTTGAGGCATGGAGACTCGGAAGTCATCTTCCAAGGTATTAAATTCGCACCCCGTAAATTATTGTCTTCAATCCAAGTTATGAAATCTCATATGGAAGGGGACGAGGTCTATGTAATTTACTTCGAGTTGAAGAAATTGACATTAGAGGTCAAGGATGTGCGGGTGGTGCGAGAATTTCCCGAGGTATTTCCCGAGAAATTGCCGGGACTACCCCCGCATAGGGAAGTGGACTTCCAAATCAAGCTAATTTCGGGTGCCAAGCCCGTCTCGCGAGCTCCATACCGAATGGCTCCGAAGGAACTTGCAGAGTTTAGAGTCCAGCTTCAGGAATTGGTGGAAGCAGGGTTCGTTCGCCCAAGCTCGTCGCCTTGGGGAGCGCCCGTTTTGTTCGTCAAAAAGAAGGATGGCACCTTGCGGTTATGTATTGATTATCGAGAGTTGAACCGGTTAACGGTGCGGAACACCTATCCCCTACCGCGCATTGATGAATTATTCGATCAATTGGTGGGATCGTATTGTTTCTCCAAGTTAGATCTGCGTTCGGGATATTATCAGCTGAGGATACAAGAAGATGACATTCAGAAGACGGGGTTCAGTTCGAGATATGGTTTGTATGAATTCACCGTGATGCCGTTTGGGCTCACAAACGCCCCTTCCGCCTTTATGAGCTTGATGAACAAGGTGTTCGGCCCTTATTTGGACATCTTTGTCATCGTGTTCATCGATGATATCCTAGTCTACTCAAAGACTGAAGCAGAACACGCCGAACATCTAACTTTGGTGCTGAGGAAACTAAAGGAGCACACTTTGTTTGCCAAGTTCAGCAAATGTGAGTTTTGGCTTCGAGAGGTCGCGTTCTTGGGCCATGTGATTAGTGGGGCGGGGCTAGCTGTAGATCCGGCCAAGGTGCGGGCCGTGAAGGAGTGGTCGCCACTGAAGTCAGCAGCCGACGTACGGAGCTTTCTTGGACTTGCCGGGTACTATCGCAAGTTCGTGAAAGGCTTCTCGAAGATCGCCCTTCCCCTTACTACGCTGACCAAGAAGGGTGTGCCGTTTGAATGGACACCCCAGTACGAAGCTGCATTCCAAGAGTTGAAGGACAGATTGACGACTGCACCCATCCTAGCTCTTCCATCTGGGAAGGAGGGCTTTCAAGTTTACACGGATGCGTCGTATCAAGGGATGGGAGCTGTGTTGATGCAGAATGGGCATGTGATCGCTTATGCTTCAAGACAGTTGAAGAAGCATGAAGCCAGCTACCCGGTGCATGATCTAGAGTTGGGAGCGGTGGTATTCGCCTTGAAGATGTGGAGGCATTATTTATACGGCATCCACTGCGAGATCTACTCGGATCACAAAAATCTGAAGTACGTTCACACCCAAAAGGAGTTAAACTTGAGACAGCGGCGGTGGTTGGAGTTCTTGTGCGACTATGAATTCACCTTGAACTACCACCCCGGGAAGGTTAATTCCGTAGCTGATGCCTTGAGCCGAAAGGCACCGGGAACGAGCACGGAATCCCGCTTGATGAGGATGGAGTTAATCCGAACACTGCAAGAGATGGAAATCACTTTGGTCTTTAAGAATCAACCGGAAGAGTATACCGAATATTTGGCCGCGATGAGTATAGTTTGCAACATACGAGACCGAATCCGGACGGAACAAAAGAAGGATGCGACTTTAACCCCGGCTTTCAAGTCAATGGAGGATGGGACTACGGAAGAATACTCCCTAAAAGACGGCCTCGTCCATTTTCGTGGCCGGCTTTACATCCCCGAAGGTGACAACATTTGGGAGGATATTCTAAAGGAGGCCCATTGCTCCAAGTACTCGGTGCACCCGGGGATCGCGAAGATGTACACCGATTTGAGAAAAACAATGTGTTGGCCGGGAATGAAGAGGGATATTAAGTACTTCGTTACTCATTGTGTGGCTTGCCAAATGGTGAAGGCGGAATGCAGAAGCCCCGGTGGAATGCTACAGTCGTTGCCCATCCCCGAATGGAAATTTGAGGACATCTCCATGGACTTCGTCCACGGGTTACCTCGCTCGCGCTCGGGGAATGATTCTGTGTGGGTGATAGTTGACCGGTTGACCAAGGTAGCCCGATTTATCCCAATGAAGAAGGAGGCGCAGGTGGGCGTCTTAGTGCGTCTCTTTGTGGAACAATTTGTGCGGTACCATGGTGTGCCGAAGACGATCGTCTCCGACCGGGATGGTCGGTTTACTTCAAGAGAATGGAGGGCTGTACAGGCTTATTTGGGCTCGCGCCTCGCCTTTAGCACAGCCTTTCACCCACAAACGGACGGGCAATCTGAACGAACCATCCGAACATTGGAGGACCTATTGAGGTTGTGTGTGCTAGATAAAGGAGAACCATGGGAGAGGCTCTTACCTCTCGTGGAGTTCTCTTATAATAACAGTCATCAAGCCAGTATTGGAATGGCACCTCATGAAGCTTTGTATGGAAGGAGGTGTAGAACACCCTTGTCCTGGGTGCAAGACGAAGATCCGAAGACATTGGGAAATGAGTATATTGATGACACGGACGCGGTGGTTAGGTTGATCCGGGATTGAATGCTAGAGGCTCAAAGCCGACAGGCGAAATATTACAACGCAAGGCACCGTATGGTAGAGTTTCAAGTGGGTGATAAAGTGTTCCTGAAGATTCGACCGATGCACGGAGTGTCGCGGGTACGTGGAGTCAAGAAGCTCAGCCCAAGGTATGTCGGACCCTATGTCGTAGTGGAAAGGATTGGCCCTCTGGCCTATCGATTGGAGTTACCACCGGAGCTGGAGAACCTTCACGACGTGTTCCATGTATCGTCGCTTCGGAAGGCTTTGTTGCGACCTGAACAGTATATCCCCACGGCGGATGGTGCCGTGGCGTCTGGTAGGTCTGTGCGACTGGAGCCGGTGCGGATCGTTGATAACGAGACAAGAACCTTGCGCCGCAAAAGTGTTCCCTGTGTGAAAGTGCTATGGTCTAATCATGGGAAGGAGGAGTTCACATGGGAGCCAAGGGATTTGATGCAAGGGCGCTACCCGGAACTATTTACTCCAGGTAAGAATTTTATTTGAAAGCATAGTTCCCTTTTATGTGTTTCACTCCCATAGCCTTACCCTGATTTCGGGGACAAAATCTTTTATTTTGTTTATAGGATTTGTAACGTCCCAATTCGCGCTAGGCCCCTTGATTGCGTATTTGAGTCAAGGGGGCTGTGGTGAGCCCAATGGGGGATGTGGGTGAACAGGTGCGGACGTGCGGGAAATGAGGAAAACAAGGCAAAACGGCATTTTTGGCTGACACGGGTATGGACACGGCCGTGTCCATACCCGTGTGCCTCATAAAAATAGGCTTCCAGTCAGAGAGGTACACGGGTATTGGGACACGGGCGTGTCCCTAGCCGTGTGCCAAGGACACGGGTCGGGACACGGCCGTGTCTCTACCCGTGTGCCGCAACCCTGACCCGGCAGAAAGTTGTTCTGGGATGAACACGGCCCTAGACACGGCAGGCAACACGGCCGTGTCACCTGAACACGGGTAGGAACACGGCCGTGTGCCTACCCGTGTCTGCGATGTATAAAAAGGAAAAAAGTTGGAAACCCTAGCATTCACTCCCCTTTCTTCTGCCCCGAAATTCCAGAGAGAGTTCTTGGCTGGAGGAGGAGGAAGAGCTTGCCGGAGCCATCCTTGGAGGTATCAAAACACCGCCACCGTCAAGGGAAAAACAATGCCGCCGCGAAGGAGTGCGAGGCTCATGGCCGGCCATGGTGGTACCGCTGGACTTGAGGTGAGCTTCCTCCCCTCTCCCTTGGTGCTAGATCTATAGTTATTTTAGGAGAGACATCGACTCCATAGAGTCTTGATGGTGAGGAGGAGAGTTCTTAGGATAAGCCATGCCTAGGTTTTAGGCTTAGTCTCCCTCAAACTTCTCATCATTCAAAGTGGAGATGAGAGGGGTTTTCGTTGGGGGTTTGGCTTTGAAAGGAGAAATAAGGTTGGGTGTGATTTCTGGAGAAGTTTATGCGAGGTCGTTGCAAGGAAGATGAACGGATGCCGTTCATCTCGCCTTAAGATGCGTGCAGAAATCTGATTTCTGCACGCGGCGACCTTCGTGGCCAATTTCGGAGGTGTTCTGGCCAAATCTGGGTGATCAACTCAACACGAAAGTCGTAGCCCTTGAAATTACCTTTCCAACGAGGGGTTGCTCGTTTCCATGCGATACCCTTAGCCACGGGAAAGCTGGTTCGAGTCCGCTGCGTTCGGGAAAATTCCTGTACAGGAAACTGTTTCCTGTACGTATTCGAGTTGAATTTCTGGTATGTTGTGACCAGATTTGGGCGATCGACTCAACACGAAAGTCGTAGCCCTCGTGAATACCTTTCCAACGAGGGGTTGTGCATTGTGATCGGATTCCTGTAGCTCCGGGAATCCCAGTTTTAGTATTGGACTATCCTATGTTAATGCACTTGTTAATTTATAATGTTAACACTCTTGCAATGATTGTGATCTGCTCATGTGATATCTTGCTCCCATATATCTATAATGTCGTTGTTACTATAATTTAGTATGGTTACTCATTTGGTTGTGTAATAAGGGATAACCATGCAATGGTAGAGAAATGGAATGGATGGGAAGGCTAGATATTAGGAGTTGATATTGGTAAAGGATATATTTATACAATTTGGTGTTGAACATATCTATTATGCGTAGTGTTGAGGTGAATTCATTGAATAGGTGGGCGTGAACATGATGAACACTATGTGAAGAGTATTTTGTAACTGTAATCCGAGCCCAAGGGGTTTATTAACAACCGATGCTTAGAGTTGAAGTCTCCCTACGGGTAGCATCGAGTGAGTTGTTTGGGGCATGTGATGTGCGACGATTCATCGTGTCGCGATGTTGGGAGAATGATTGTGGCAGGTCTACGGGTTCGCCAGTCGTCACACCGATGGGAGCCAATGGGTAGACCTTGGGCGGTAGGGTTAGATACTTGGTGTCCATAACCCGAGATCTCCTCCGTGCCATGAGAACGGTTGGGCTTGCACCTCGTGCGTTTCCGAGGTTCCATCCGGTTCGAAATCAAAGGCCAGGTTGGGCTGTGTTCTTGGTGCACATTTACCCAAGACCCCTTCTGAGCCGTAGTACGCATGTGAGCTCCGCTGTTGTGTTCTTAGCGTTGAGGCGTACGGGGGCCTAGGATAGGTAGTGTGATACCACCTAGTAGTGGAGACGCCCGCTCCACTGTCGCCGTCTGGCCACGACGGACGACGCCTGAGAGGTTAGCTACCTGCTCGAAAAGTGGGAACTTCTAGTCTGTGTCGACATAGCAACTTGCATGTGCGTGCACATGATTCGGTCATACCATAACATTCATAACATGTCATTCATTGCATACACAAGATCCTCATCGTATAAGTTTGTATGGGCACTCTTATACGATGAGTTACTATACTGTTAAGCCGATCCTTAACTTATAAGTTTGTATGGGCACTCTTATAAGTTAAGTTACTATTCTGATTAATTATACCTGCTGTCATTTATATATTATTGATATTCGTAGAACTGCTAGTTGTGTAGCGTAGTTTATACTTCACCATACTTACTGTCACCTGCTTGTTTACTTGCTTATGTATATATATTGTACCTGTGTTCCTTTCTCCGCCCGGTGCCGAGGAGTCGCCGGGGGAGCGGATGTGAAGCCACTTAGTCTTATGACTAACGGTTGCTACGTCTTCCTTTTTAGGAGGAAACCCCGCAGGTAGAGCGGCAACGGACTATGCAGCAGGACAGCCAGGCCCGGATGATAGGACCTGAGGTGGTGGTGCCATCGGCACCGTCAGTGACAGTAGTGAGTGTTTTCATGTAGCCGTTTGGCAAAACATTTCTAGACTCTTGTTTCTTTTGTACAAGCCTGTTGTGCTTGTTATCTTCCGCTACTTTTGGACTTTAACTTAGCTGTGAACTGAACTGCTTTTAGCTTTACTTTTCTGTTATGGTTGGGTTGGCATAATTGTTGTGATATGTATTGTAGCCGGCGGAATAGGCGTCTTGTGGTAAAGGCTAACCCGTGTGTTAGTGCTACCGCAAGGCGGCTATTTCGGGCATAAGACTCCCCTCGTGCCGTGTGTTGTGTTCCGGGAGGGGGGTCTTACACAGCGCGCTAGAGAGCTTAACTGAATCCGCCATGGGAGAAGTTATCTTCGGTTGAGAAGTCTTAGTCTTTATGGACTTCCCCTTTCTGGAGGATTCTCCAGTAGCACGGACAGGGTTTCCGGCTTCTTCAGAGTCTTTTTGGTTTTAGTCTATGGCTTGGCCTTGTCTTCCCTCGAAGAGACATTAGTAAGAACTCTATCAATCCTAGACATTGCGATCTGGAAAATGCTAACCACAAGAGGTGAGTACCAACCCGTGGCATTGGAAGTTTTTTGAAATGGCAGAGCTTTAGAGATATTTATGGCGCCAACAGCATTAAAGGCATTTGCGGTCTCGTGTCTAAGAAAATATTTTTGAAATTTCCTGAAAATTAAAAATGTGCAGGGATCATGTTAACCTGAAAGTCCGCAACCAGTTCTCAACATAATGTCTAGGTCATCGCGGTCTCCTATCTTAGATCGTACAGGCAGCCAGCTCACAGTCTCCAGGACGCCTCCTAGCCTTGTAGACTATAACACCCCGGTTTTGCAGACCTTGGACCTCTGGAAGATACCGCGTGGCGATAGTAGCTATCGCCTGGCGGTAGCCCTTTTTTGTTGGGTGCAGACAGCTCAACGAAAGCCATTCTTCGAGTGCTGAGAGGGCTATCGCTCGGCGGTAGTTAACTACCGCGTGGAGGTAACTCCAGGGTTGGCGTTGAGAGCATTGAGTGCTATCACGTGGCGTTAGCTATCTACCGAGCGGCGATAGCTTGGCGTTGAGTGCGTTGAGAGGCTAACGTTGAGTGATGGCGTTGAGTGAGATACCACGCAGTGTTAGCTCTACCGTTGGCATTAGCGCGGCCTTATTTCTTGGTCGAGCTCTCTGGAAGCTACCGCCCGGCGGTAGGTGGTTACCTCCAAGCGATAGCGCGCGAAAGTAGTTGCGTCGTTTGGCTTTTTAGCTGTCCAATTTGACTTAGGATTTGATCCTAAGGCCCAAGACTCTCCCTCTAGAGTACTTATATAGGGCTGAGCGGGATTTATCCCTCATTTCTTCTCCTTTTGGAGTTGACTTAGGGTTTGGAAGAGTACGTGGAAGGAGGAAGAAGAGGGCTTTCCTCAGCTATTGACCGAGCTTTGGAGCCCCGATCGTTGATCCGAGTCCAGATCTGTAGAGAGAACTTGAAGGCGCACATTTTCATTAATGCAACTTGAGTTTTCCATGGAAAGGAAGAGGAGTCGTAAGGTAATAATACTTCTCCTCTCAGTCTTTAGGGTTCGTGCATGGTATCTATGTTGTTTTTGCTTTCTCTCAAGCATCTAGGCACTGAATCTCTCAAGTGAGAGGGATTCGGGTCGCCATTGTTCAAGAGGAGCCACCGGGTCGATTGAGTTCGTCCCTGGCATGATATTGCACTAGAAATCAGCTCCGTTACTGGATTAGGCATTGTGGGTGAAGCCGCAGTCGCGATCGTTAGTCCGACTCGGTGATGTTGCATAGCGAGATTTAAGGATTTTGTTAGAAATCAGTTAGCGGGAAAACGTCGTTTATCATGTTGTTTCCCCACTCTTTTATGTGAGTACGTGTAACCAGAACCGGACCGAGTGGAAATTAGAGTACACGCTGGGATGCAAGGATGGTACTGTACGAATGGTGCATTAGGGTGGGAAAGGCTTGGGATTGTGATGTGCTAAAATGCAGTTTGTCGCTGTGGTCGGCTGGCTAGCCCGTGACATTGCAAAGTCACGTGTGGAGATGTCCCGGCGAGACAAGTCCCCTTCTATGGAACTAACAAGAATGCCAAGCTTTGGACAAGCTGGGACGATACCAGCCGGGTCCCGTTGGGTCTCCTTCGGTGTACTTGGTACCGATATTAGAGTCGGGCCTGGGTCGTCACGAACGGGTGGGGTCTAGTAAGAGTTCTTAGCATCGGTTTGTTTATGTAGCGGAATCGTGACGTGAGAAGTCAGAGCTTGCAGTCAAGCCCGGGTTTTAAGACCCACGAGCGGGTGGGGCCTTGGCAAGAGTTCTGTGTGGCGGCTTGTATGTCGTTAGGGGAAACTAGAGTACCCATATGTTTGCAACTTGAACGCCGAAGGGTAAATTAGAGTACCCTTGTGTTTGTGGCTTGAACGCCGAAGGGGAAGTTGGAAGTACCCGATTAATGATGTGTTAGAAGCATATGCTTAGGATGCCGTGGATGAATCCCAGGTTTGCATACATGCTGCATTATAGGCCCCTTTTATTATATGCTCAATGTAGAAACGTGTTTGTTGTATGAGACATCCAAACCTGTTTTATAACTTTACATGTTCATGTTTTTTGTATACGAAGTGATGACCTACAGGGTGATGGAGTGCCCCAGGGTCTGCTAGGTACGACTGGGAGGAGATGTGTTGGTTATACAGTTGAGATCAGTCTTTGCTGACCCACATTATAACCAATTTTTACAAGGCAAGAATCGCAAACAGGAGAAAGCTCGTAGGCCAAAAAGTCGTAAGCCTCATGAAGTGTTTCATGTTGTGTAATAACTCTATTTTGTGGAATGTGATGCTTTATGCACTATATTTCCGAATTGCATGTCGAGGTAGCCTAGGAGTGCTTATGCACATTTACATTCGATGTTATTGTTTGAGTCTTGAACTCTTAATTGTTGTAAGGCCTTAAGGCCATATTTATACTCATATGTTAGTGGATAACTTCTAGTCTTGTTCTTTTATTTCTGCTGTGTTTGGTCTGAGTTTTGAGTTGGGTAGTTTATATCATCTTATAATACTTAAGCTGTGGCGTTCGTATGTTGTTGGACCCCGGCCAGACCCATATTATACGGTCATTACAGGGGAGGTGTTACAATTTGGTATTAGAGGCAGGTTCGTGTCCAAGGTATGGATTCGTGGTCGAATGTCATAATCGGATCACGTTAAGAAGTTATCCACATAGGAGTATCATGGTGTTGGATTTAAAAGTTTTGGGGTAGGGCAAATTAAAAAAATTCGCAAGCACCAACGACACATAAGGATCGTGCATCCGATGACAATGGCCAAATAAGGCTAAGCAATAAAGTAAAACCTAACTCATCACATCTAACCATCACAAGGGGTTAGAAATTGTACCTCTAGAGAACAAGATCTCTAGGCAGAAGAGGTAACACGTTGGAGAAGATGTTGGCGATTCCACCATAATGATGAGGCTGACGCCTCGCCTCTTGGTTCACCTTGAACCCTAACAGTCAAAGCAATCCGCTCTGTTGATGAGGGGAGTGGAAGGAGAAGCTTAGACACACTTAAACAGGCTGACGTAGACTCCAAGGGGATCGAACTGGACTGGCTCAGTTTGGGGACAAGGGATCGGGACGCCAATCTCTAGCAAGATGCCGGAGCGAGGATGAACTCTGAACCCGAGAAGCCCTACACCAAATGCCGGGAAGCTCTAGTAAATCGGGGAGAAGCCGACGGGACAGCTTCATGAACTGCGATCTAACTGCCGTCAGGATGAATCTACAGCAAGCTGAAGAAACCGAGAGCTAACCTCTAGAAGCCCGACTCCAGGAAGGGAGGAAGAAGCCGATGGGACTGCACCAGGAAAAATGACGATCTCTAGTCGTCGGGACCAAAGCTTCAGGAAGAAAAACCGAGCCCCTCCCCAAAACCCTATTCTCCTTTTAACCCTTTTTATGAGGGGTTCTTATACCCCACCTCTAAACAAGGTTTAGATCTTAGGTTTGTTTTTGGGATTACCCTTGATTTTGCTCATAATATAACCCCAATACTAAAAGGTCATATTAGTTGAAACGAGAGGAAGTTGTGCCGCCTAACTTATCAAAAAACCTGTGATGAACTAATTCATCGCATCGTTTAATAGTTGCACAACCCTTGTACTCATCATAGTCTAAGCATGTCGAGAAACGACATTTCAAAACGCACTTACTGTTCTATCTTGATTGCATGTCGTATGAAATCAAACGCACATCTAAGTCAAACAGAGACTGTTCCCGTTCATTTGGTGTGACCTTATATAGGAACCATTTCATCACAGTTATAATATAACAACTTATATTATCGACTACAAGAGGTTATATCAAGGTGAAAGTCCACCTAGTGCCAACTAGCTTCACCTATGGGGGGGAATAGGTGTTTTGTAGCGTTTTTGCGGAATTAAAAACTGTACCTGCACAAATAAATCAAACAACACAGCACAGAAAAGACTCAAACAATTTATAGTGGTTCCCCGATTTGGGTACGTCCACTTTCCCCCTTCGACCTATCTCCCAACCAGGGACGACTCGGTCACTTTACCAACAGGATTGAAATCCAATCTTTGCACTAACGGAAGGAACCCTTCCACACGTAGGAGTCACCACTCCCACACCACGGGTTGCACCCAACCCTTACAACTAGGAACCAATCGTCCCTTTATAATGAAATTGAAAATAGAATGTATTAGAAATACAAACAACTTATGGAGACTAAGGTGTCCCTCTTCGTTCGACGACGTGTTCTTGAAGTAAACGAAGAGTCCACAACCCTAGATCTCTCTTGGAGAGAATCTCCCCGAAACCGGCGGCCGCAAAGGGCAGCGGCTTGGCTCTCGGGATTGGCGGCGGCAACGGAGTGCTGCGGCGATGCAATGGAGATTCAACCTTCGTAGCAAAGGTAGCAAGGTCTTCCAACGGTCACACTAAGATCGATCGTCTCGATCGATTCGGAAGGGGATGGTTTTCCCGATCTACGAATCAAGAGACAAAAGATCTCTGGTTAGACACGTGAGACGCTGTGTTAGGCAAGGCTTCTGTCGCCGGAGATCTGGAAGAAACCGTGATCAGCAACGGCGACCAACTGTACGAGCGGCGACGACGGCGGCGGAGCGAGATCGCGATGTAGGTCACGTCGGCAGCTCTTATTTTTGAAATCGTGTATTCGTGTATGTTCCGCTCATCCATACGAAGGTATTTATACATTAGGTCATCCCACATGACCGTTGTGGGCCCCACCAAAAGGAAACCCTAAGTCCGGTTCGAAATAGTTCAGTTAACTTGGACCGGTCCAGAGAATAGGCGAAAATTGCCCAAGTCAAATTCGGCGAGAATCGTAGGTGATTCTCGCCGAATCGGCGAGAATCAACTACGATTCTCGCCGAATTCTACTTGACAGAATTCAATCTCTACTGATAACACAAGCCTGTGAGAATCGGCGAGAATCACAATTGATTCTTGCCGAATCGTCAAGAATGCAAAGTCATTCTCGACGAGTCGGCGAGAATCACTTCGTGATTCTCGACGATTCTTCCTTAGAGGAATTCAAGGCGGCTTCGAGACAACCGGCAGCAATCAGCGAGAATCAGTTCGTGATTCTCGACGATTCGGCGAGAATCGTCGAATCGGCGAGAATCACTTAGTGATTCTCGTCGATTTGTA
The DNA here is from genome assembly GCA_039513925.1 of Platanthera zijinensis. Lineage (NCBI taxonomy): Eukaryota > Viridiplantae > Streptophyta > Magnoliopsida > Asparagales > Orchidaceae > Platanthera > Platanthera zijinensis. The sequence continues at coordinate 104,039,419 of CM077079.1, read as the reverse complement.
ATTAGACGATTTTCGTCTTTCTTCCCGTGAGCTGGTCTTTGGCCCATCCTTGCTCCTTGTCTGCTCTTGATCTTACATAACCCTGTGCTTGAAAATAAGTACATTCCAATAGAGAGAGTACACGTAAGCCAACACACTGATCTGCTCAACGAGGGATTACGTTGCACAGACCCGTGTATATTGACCTACTGCACCCTGACATTGGTGTGTACTTAGCGATGAATAACTGCAAGCACAACTTGAAGACAAGTAATCAAATATATTGTCAATTCAACTTAGCTTGTTCAGGGGCTTCTTCAAATCAGGTATGTTGTGGATACAATACCCAACAATCTCTCCCTATTTGAAGAAGCCTAAACCCTACAAGCTAAGGTGAATATAACGGCTTGGAAGAAAACACAACTTTGAAAAATGAGAGTGATTTGAAATTCCATACCATTATCTTTAGAGCTTTTGGAGCATACACCTTAGCATCTTAGCCTAGAGGGTAATCTCCCCCTTTTCGGCTTCTGCAAATCTGGGTCTGGTGCATTTGACACCATGCTCCCCCTCAGTTCTTGCACCTGTGCTTACCCTTGAGTTCCTGGCAAAGGCTCCCCCTAGATGCACGAGCCTGGAGCTTCTGTAGTCTTCATTCCTCATAGTTTAGCATCCCCAATTCAGTTTTGAGAAGACTAAACTTGGCCTCGTCTAAGGGCTTTGTGAAAATATCTGCAATCTGCTTGTCTGTGGGGACATAGCAGAGAGAGATGTCCTTGTTCTCCACGTGCTCCCGAATGAAGTGGTAGCGCACTTCAATATGCTTCGTTCTGTTGTGCGATACCGGATTGTTGGCAATGGCAATTACACTGGAGGAGTCACAGTACATTGGTACTTCCTTGAACTGAAGGTCATAATCAGCTAACTGGTTTCTAATCCCAAGGAGTTGTGCGCAAAAGCTGCCAGCTGAGATGTACTCAGACTCTGCTGTGGAAGTTGCTACACAATTCTGCTTCTTGCTGTTCCATGAGATAAGCCTTCTTCTGAGGAATTGACACGTCCCGGAAGTGCTTTTCCTGTCATCCCTACTCCCTGAGATTAAAAGATGTATCATTTAGATCTTTTGCTCAAGGCACACCAGGTGGTCAACTTGAATGTGCCTGTATTGATGGCACTGCTCCTTTTCCAGATACTTGTTCCACGTCATTCTTGGAACATCTCCTGTCTAGGTCCCATCATGTACCTGGGTACTTAGACTATCCTGCAAAAAAAAAAAGAATTACCTTTCCTTAGGAACCCAATATGTATTGGGTCTTAGGTTCTTGTCAGCATAAAATATTGAATGCCTTCCTGCAGGAATCCTGTCAGGAAGACTAACTCTGCCCAGAGGAAGTGGACATACCCTTGCCCTTGGCACAGAGGGATTGTGCCAACAATCTACAGCAAAGTGACTCACCTTGCCACAGCACCAACACTCGTGAATGTTGTATCGCCGTTTCTGACCAGATCTGTTGACTGAGGTAGTCATGATCTTAGGTCTAAACGGGATAAAGTCGGTTCTGCTCACAAAATTGCCTTTTCCACCGTGACATGTGGGAGGGTGGAAAGAATGCATGTGGTGAGTGTCAAGTGGCCTTGGAGGTGGTGCCTTCCTTTCAGTCAGCACGCTTCCAGAGGCCCCATGGGTACTTACCACATGTTTCCTGACCCCCCCCCCTTTCCTGTGTCCTAGGGTGGAAAGTACTGCAGTGAGAGCTGGTTCCGGTAAATTCATGATGAGTTGGGGCTGAGGCCGAGAATACAAAGGGCTCAGGATGAGCCTTGGGTATTCTCTTAGGGGTAGCCATGATAGCTCTAGCACTATGGGTATTTCCACATGAGGGCTGATCATTCTTGCAGTGACCATGGTTGTTCCCATGGTCATACCTGAATGCATGATGTGTGCCCTTCCTGCTCGGGGTGGGGGGTCTGAACACAGTTTCCTCATTTCTTCATGAATTAACGATTTGGGAGATCCACCCATTTTCTGCTTTTCTTTTGATAGCATCTATCTTGGAAAAGTTAGAAACTATCCTCTTCTCGGTCTCTAGACGACTCTCTAGATTCGAGATCTTTGAGTCTTTTACCTTGATGGATTCCAGTTGGAGATTCATCAAGATCTTCAGCTGAGCAATCTCCTTAGCTTGTTCCTCAACAAGTAAGTTGCTCGTCTGATGGGCACTCTCAAGGGAATCAAGATTTTCAATCTTTTGATTGAAGCTATCTATATCCCTTGCATCACTAGAAGGACTGCCCTCTGAACTATTCCTGTCTTCAGGAACTTCAAGAGGAGAGGGGCATGAGGAAGAAGTTACCTGCTTCTGTCTTTGTTGTTCAGGGTTACCGTCAAGATCGGCAGAGACTGTTGAGTCAGCTTCATCAGAACTGCTTTCCTCAGCTTCTTCTTCAGTCTCTAACAAGGACACAGGAGCCCTGATACTGACAGATTGATCATGCCCTTCATCTTCAGAAATGAGGACCCCCACATAGGCTTCACCCTCTTGCTGACAACTGGTCCCTGCTTTCTCTGATCCCTCCATGAGTTCTGAGATGGTTTGCCACATGGACTTGGCCGTCCTACACTTGTCCACTCTTGAACGAGATACACCAGACCAGACGTTAGTGATGATCTGACGTATTAACTTGTCCAATTTGAACAGTGAGAGCTCGATCTCAGACACCTCTTCGGGACTCTTGGGGATTTGGATATCCTTTCCTGAATCGGAAGCCTTCATGGGAATGAAGGGACCCTCTTCCAAGATGAGTGATGCCCGAGGGTCGATGGCCTCCAGATGAAACATAACTCTCATCTTCCAGATGGGGTAATACTCTATTGTGCACGCAGGGAGTCTCAGAGGAGGGACATCAAATTCCAGCTCCATGCTTGAGTCTCGACTTCTAGTTGACACTAGAGGCAGGATCTTACTCAAGGTGTTAACCTTATTGCTGAGTAACCTCCCTCTGATACCACTTGAAAGTCCACCTAGTGCCAACTAGCTTCACCTATGGGGGGGTTATAGGTGTCTTGTAGCATTTTTGCGGAATTAAAAACTGTACCTGCACAAATAAATCAAACAACACAGCACAGAAAAGACTCAAACAATTTATAGTGGTTCCCCGATTTGGGTACGTCCACTTTCCCCCTTCGACCTATCTCCCAACCAGGGATGAGTCGGTGATGAGTTGTAAATATACCTATATTTTCGTATTTTATTTAAGTCAATTTTGTTTGTTTTTTGTCTTTTTTATCTGTTTTATCCAATAAATTGCTTATTTTTGTAAATATTATTTCTAACTTAGCTTTATTTTTATTGCAGAAAATTTCCAGAAAAATTCCAAAAAAGTCAAAAAAATCTGCCTGACACGCCCGTGTCAATTGGCCGACACGCCCGTGTCACGCCCCCCGACGATCGCCGACCACAGGTGCCAGCTCGACGATCGGCCATCATCAAACCCAGCCCGACACGCCCAACGTCACGCCCGTGTCAATGCTCGACACGCCCGTGTCGAGGTCGACCCGCAAGATTAGTCAAACCGTCAACGCTGCCGACATCGAACTGCCAGCTCCCGCGGTCACGCCCCCCTGTCACGCCCGTGACCTGGGGCGTGACCGCCACGTTTTTGCCCCGAAGTCAAAGCTCCAGTCAAGTCAACCGATCAGCTCATGAATAGTGTTGACACGCCCCCCTGTCACGCCCGTGACCTAGGGCGTGACCAACCCGAAAAATTGCTTATAAATAAGAGCTTCCAGGAAGCTTATTTTGTCCACTTTTTGACCACTTTGCTTAGGGGAGGTGCTGCCCATTTGGATTCCAAACTTATGTAATGAGATTTTCTCCCCCCTCTCTCTCTCTTAGTTTGTATTAGGGTTTTTACTTTAATAAAATATGAATCTTTCTCCCTTAATTTGTATGGATAATCCATTTGAATGCGCCTACTTAAGTAATTTTTCGTTCATCTTTTTGTATTTCTTCTATGTTTTCATCTTTTTTAGCTTTCATAACTTAGTTAGATTTAGGATTTATCGGCATTTCTAGCCGTTGTGCCGTCCGTCTAGTTTTCATTTCCCGCACCCTTTTTAGATTTAGCTTTTCCTCTTTTTCCTATTTTTTCATTCATAAGGCTTTATAAAAACTCACCTAAAAGTGTTATTTTCATTTTTCTTTAACTTAGGCTCTTTTGGATTGTAAAACTTTTTGTCCCCTTTTTGTTTTATTTTCACTTTTTATGAGTTTTTATAAAAATATAAGAATGAAAATATAGTCGTTATAATTTTTCGCTCACTTTGTTTTATCTTTTTATTTGCAAAAATTTTTGGTCCGGTTAATTTTATTTCATCTTTTTATGCATTTCTACCGCATTCTAGCGGTAGAAATGCAGTTGTTTTAATTTTTCGTCAACTTTCATTTTGCATTTATTTGCAAAACATTTTAGCTCGGTTAATTTTTATTTTCACTTTTTATGCATTTCTACCGCATTCTAGCGGTAGAAATGCAGTTGTATTAATTTTTCAGCAACTTTGTTTTTCTTATTTTTGCAAGTGTGCGTGTGTGTATGAGTTAGGTTTTACTGCTTTATTTCATTTCTGTAGAGTGCGTGTGTGCGTATGCATTTATTTCCGCCTACTCGTTAAGAGTTAAATGGCGCCCTGCTTTCATTTTCCTCCTACTCACTTGAGTAGGAAAACTTAGTGTGTGTGCGTGTGTTTACTTTTCTGTAGAGTGCGTGTGTGTGTTTTACTTTCAAGAAGAGTGTGTGCATGTATGAGGTAAATTTACTCCCGCCCACTCATTTGAGTCGGGACTCGCAATTTTATCGCTTTCTCAATTATGTAGAGTGCGTGCGTGTAGGGGATAATTTTACCGCTTTATTTATCGTTTTCTTCAATTAAGAAGAGTGTGTGTGTGTGTGCATTTATTTCCGCCTACTCGTTAAGAGTTCAATGGCGTGCTTTTATTTCCCGCCTACTCATTTGAGTATGCCTTGCTTTATTTAATTCTCTTTATGGTTTTGAAGTGTGCGTGAGTGCCTGCATCAATTAGCTTTCAATTTATCTAATCGCCCTTTTTATGTTTTCTCTTATAATTGTTTAGAACTTAAATTTACACTCACGCGTCACTTAAAAACATAAAGCCGTCCCCATACCGATGAGTGGCTAATCTCTTTTAGCCTTCGGCATCGAAGAGCATTGGGACAAATAAAATGAATTGAAATAATTAAAGAACTTTATTTTTATTTTAATTTAAGGACTTAAGGTTTACCCTGGGTTAACGACGCATAGGACCACATTGTCGATGTGTGGGCTCTATTTTCGTTATCCATACGCGACGCCGAGAGGCTGCACGTATGGACCGATCCACCTTGGGTAAAGAGAACTGCGTACGCCCCCTCGAAAGAGGAGAAGCGTAGTTCTGCCGGATTGGGTTCCCCACCCAATAGCGGGGTTCTTAGCGTAAAGCGGGCATTAAGAGGAATCCTTCGTCGGTCTAACGATCGGTCGAATAGTCTTAATGTTTAGGTGAGCAATATTCCTAGAGATAAGTACGCTCATATTTCTGGAACCCCCACGGCCAAGTGCCTTTTATTAATTTAAAAACAAAGTTTAATAATTGTTGAGAATTATTTTAGTCTTAATTCGATTCGATGCCGAACGTTAACCCGTCATCGAACTAATTTAGCAAAACTCGATTATTTTAGTCTTAATTTCGATCTTCTAACGGCGCCAAAAACTTGATGGCCGCGGAACAGAGACCTACTGTGGTTGGTTCGAAATGGTCAGATTCCGCGGGCCGGTTAGAAGATCGAGTTTTCTAACGAAAGGAGGCAAGCGCACCTATCGCAAGTAGTACTCGGTATTCGGGAAAATACCGAGGTCGTATTATTCTCGGGGACGCGTTGATTATATCTACTCTTCCAGGAACACTATTATCTTACTATTAGTAAGGTGGGATTTTTTTAGTCTAATTAAAACGGAAAGAAAGAAAGCGGAATTTTGCTAAATTAGTTCGATGATGGGTTAACGTTCGGCATCGAATCGAATTAAGACTAAAATAATTCTCAACAATTATTAAACTTTGTTTTTAAATTAATAAAAGGCACTTGGCCGTGGGGGTTCCAGAAATATGAGCGCACTTATCTCTAGGAATATTGCTCACCTAAACATTAAGACTATTCGACCGATCGTTAGACCGACGAAGGATTCCTCTTAATGCCCGCTTTACGCTAAGAACCCCGCTATTGGGTGGGGAACCCAATCCGGCAGAACTACGCTTCTCCTCTTTCGAGGGGGCGTACGCAGTTCTCTTTACCCAAGGGGGATCGGTCCATATGTGCAGCCTCTCGGCGTCGCGTATGGATAACGGAAATAGAGCCCACACATCGACAATGTGGTCCTATGCGTCGTTAACCCAGGGTAAACCTTAAGTCCTTAAATTAAAATAAAAATAAAGTTCTTTAATTATTTCAAATCATTTTATTTGTCCCAATGCTCTTCGATGCCGAAGGCTAAAAGAGATTAGCCACTCATCGGTATGGGGACGGCTTTATGTTTTTAAGTGATGCGTGAGTGTAAATTTAAGTTCTGAACAATTATAAGAGAAAACATAAAAAGGGCGATTAGATAAATTGAAAGCTAATTGATGCAGGCACTCACGCACACTTCAAAACCATAAAGAGAATTAAATAAAGCAAGGCCTACTCAAATGAGTAGGCGGGAAATAAAAGCACGCCATTGAACTCTTAACGAGTAGGCGGAAATAAATGCACACACACACACACTCTTCTTAATTGAAGAAAACGATAAATAAAGCGGTAAAATTATCCCCTACACGCACGCACTCTACATAATTGAGAAAGCGATAAAATTGCGAGTCCCGGCTCAAATGAGTGGGCGGGAGTAAATTTACCTCATACACGCACACACTCTTCTTGAAAGTAAAACACACACACGCACTCTACAGAAAAGTAAACACACGCACACACACTAAGTTTTCCTACTCAAGTGAGTAGGAGGAAAATGAAAGCAGGGCGCCATTTAACTCTTAATGAGTAGGCGGAAATAAATGCATACGCACACACGCACTCTACAGAAATGAAATAAAGCAGTAAAACCTAACTCATACACACACGCACACTTGCAAAAATAAGAAAAACAAAGTTGCTGAAAAATTAATACAACTGCATTTCTACCGCTAGAATGCGGTAGAAATGCATAAAAAGTGAAAATAAAAATTAACCGAGCTAAAATGTTTTGCAAATAAACGCAAAATGAAAGTTGACGAAAAATTAAAACAACTGCATTTCTACCGCTAGAATGCGGTAGAAATGCATAAAAAGATGAAATAAAATTAACCGGACCAAAAATTTTTGCAAATAAAAAGATAAAACAAAGTGAGCGAAAAATTATAACGACTATATTTTCATTCTTATATTTTTATAAAAACTCATAAAAAGTGAAAATAAAACAAAAAGGGGACAAAAAGTTTTACAATCCAAAAGAGCCTAAGTTAAAGAAAAATGAAAATAACACTTTTAGGTGAGTTTTTATAAAGCCTTATGAATGAAAAAATAGGAAAAAGAGGAAAAGCTAAATCTAAAAAGGGTGCGGGAAATGAAAACTAGACGGACGGCACAACGGCTAGAAATGCCGATAAATCCTAAATCTAACTAAGTTATGAAAGCTAAAAAAGATGAAAACATAGAAGAAATACAAAAAGATGAACGAAAAATTACTTAAGTAGGCGCATTCAAATGGATTATCCATACAAATTAAGGGAGAAAGATTCATATTTTATTAAAGTAAAAACCCTAATACAAACTAAGAGAGAGAGAGGGGGGAGAAAATCTCCTTACATAAGTTTGGAATCCAAATGGGCAGCACCTCCCCTAAGCAAAGTGGTCAAAAAGTGGACAAAATAAGCTTCCTGGAAGCTCTTATTTATAGGCAATTTTTCGGGTTGGTCACGCCCTAGGTCACAGGCGTGACAGGGGGGCGTGTCAACACTATTCATGAGCTGATCGGTTGACTTGACTGGAGCTTTGACTTCGGGGCGAAAACGTGGCGGTCACGCCCCAGGTCACGGGCGTGACAGGGGGGCGTGACCGCGGGAGCTGGCAGTTCGATGTCGGCAGCGTTGACGGTTTGACTAATCTTGCGGGTCGACCTCGACACGGGCGTGTCGAGCATTGACACGGGCGTGACGTTGGGCGTGTCGGGCTGGGTTTGATGATGGCCGATCGTCGAGCTGGCACCTGTGGTCGGCGATCGTCGGGGGGCGTGACACGGGCGTGTCGGCCAATTGACACGGGCGTGTCAGGCAGATTTTTTGACTTTTTTGGAATTTTTCTGGAAATTTTCTGCAATAAAAATAAAGCTAAGTTAGAAATAATATTTACAAAAATAAGCAATTTATTGGATAAAACAGATAAAAAAGACAAAAAACAAACAAAATTGACTTAAATAAAATACGAAAATATAGGTATATTTACAACTCATCAAACACCCCCATACTTAAGCTTTTGCTATTCCAGAGCAAAAGTTTGAGGTGAACTTATAAGAAATAATAAAAAACCCTAAGTTCTGCTACCGCTAAATTAATTATAAGAAAGATCAAATAAAAATATACGGGGTATAAGAGTTAAGTCCTAAAATTATTTAGATGATTTAAACAGGGCAAAAGTTTTGGCCAAAAGACTTCTTGATGTAATCAAATAGAAAGCAATAATTGTATTGGTTAGATTAACAGAAAATAGTTTGGAGTTATACGAACTTTAGCTTATAGGAGTGTTATCGGAAATAATGCAATTTATGAATTATGCTCTCAAAAAGATTTTTGAATTAATTCTAGAATCATGAAAATGGCTAAGGGGGGTTAATGTTGGTTTATGAAGATGCTTGGATTTTGAGGCGAGGTTATTTTTTTCTCGAACCTCCGTTTTTTTTTATTTGGATGTTAAAGGAAAACGAAATCTTATTTTCCTTAACATAAAATTTTTTCTTTCTTCATAAAAATAACCCAATGTATATGTGTTGGAGTAATGAATTTTATCCTCTTACTCCGTAACGTATAATCTTTTAAATTATTGGGTGCCTATGTTTACGGAATGAAATCTTATTCCCATTGACATAAGATCTTTTTCTTTTTGGGGAAATAAATTTTTATCATACCAAGTAGGTTATGATAGGATAGGTAAGGGGAGAAAAGAGAACTAGATTTTTAATTGAAAAATAATTGAGAGCAACCTTTATAAATTGTACGTTCCAATTTTTCAGAAAGCTAAAAGCAAGCATAATTGAATTCTATAGTCGTTATTTTCTAACATGGTACACATGCTCCTATCTATGAAAAATTAGAAGTAGTGCCTAAAGCGAGTCCCCTATTTTTAACAAAGTATAATAAATTCTTTAAAACTTAACCCCGGCTATTTAGATTTTTCAATCTATAATTAACAAACGAATAGTGAACAAAGAATTGATCAAATTCGCATATAAATAAACTCAAAACGAAAGTTTTGGATAGCAAGAAACTTAAGAATGAAATGTTTGATTTATTTGTTTCATAAAAAATTTTTTTGAAAAAAAAATTTTTTTTGAAGTTATGTTCTTTTTTTGTAATTTTTTGTATTTTTGTATTTATATCTTTAATATATACATACTAAAAAGAAAGAAAAAATGCGAAAAATAAAAATTTTTTGGATTTTTAAGTTTTGTGAATTTTTTTGTATTTTTATGTGTTGTGAATTTTTTTGTATTTTTAATGAAATTTTCATTCTATTTACAAAAATTTGGGAAAAAGAAAAAATTTTTACAAGGATGAGAGAGAAAAAGGGAGAGGGGGAAGAGAAAGAATATTTACAAAAAGTACTTATAAAAAAATATTTACAAGAATATTTACTAGGCTGCCACGAGATGACTCGTTATGTGGATGGCTCGATGAGCCGGATCTCGCGGACAAAACTAAAAATAAGTCAAAGTTTCAAAAATGAAACTTCAAAAATTTTTAATTAAAAGAAAATTTTTTTTGTGTGTGTTTTTGTGTTATATAATTTTTTTGTTTTTGTTTTTGTTTTTGAAAATTTTTTTTTTTTATTTTTGTGTTATATATATATTTTGGTTTTGTTTTGTAAATGAAAAAGAAAGTACGAAAATACGAAAACACCCCCATACTTAGTTCCAACATTGTCCCCAATGTTGTATGCTAAGCATGAGGAACAAGATAGCAGGAATATGTACAAAGAAGGGAAAAAGAGGGGGGCAGAAGACGTCCCTGATCCGTGCGCGGGGAAGCCCATTAGAAACCCTGCAGTTATTTAGAAAAATAGAAAACATAATAAATAAAGACGTAAAAAAGATAGACGTGGGGTGCCTCCTAGGAGCGCTTTGTTTATAGTCGCGTAGCTTGACTATAGTGGCGGGTTTATAAGTCGAGGAGGGATATGGTTTCGCTATACTCGATCACAGGGTCGCCCGCTATGTAAGTCTTTAATCGATGACCGTTCACTTTAAACGAGCCCTTTTCCGGGTGGGAGACGAGTACGGTCCCATATGGAAAAACTTCTTCAACTAAGAAGGGACCGGACCAATGGGATTTGAGTTTGCCAGGAAAAAGTTTAAGACGAGAATTATAAAGAAGGACTAGATCGCCCGGAGAAAAAATTTTGGGGGTTTTAATTTTTCGATCGTGATAAAACTTAGAATGCTCCTTATAGAACTTATTGCTCTCGTAAGCGTTCGCACGCCATTCATCGAGCTCGTTTAGTTGCAGTTTTCTATTCTGAGCGGCTAAGTTAGAGTCGAGGTTTAAGAGTTTTAATGCCCAAAGTGCGTGGTGCTCTAGTTCTACGGGTAAATGGCACGCTTTGCCATAGACTAATCGAAACGGGGTACAACCAGTAGCGGTTTTGTATGCCGTACGATACGCCCATAACGCGTCGTCAAGTTTAGCGGACCAATCTTTCCTATTAAGTGAAACGGTTTTTTCTAATATGCGTTTTATTTCTCGATTTACTACCTCAACTTGGCCACTTGTTTGCGGGTGGTAGGGGGTGGCAAGCTTGTGCGTGACTCCGTATTTAGCTAACGTCTTAGCCATTAGAGCGTTACAGAAATGCGTTCCCCTATCACTAACAATAGCGCGAGGCGTGCCGAAGCGAGAAAATAATTTTTTTAGAAATGTAACGACGACTCGCGCATCGTTGGTGGGGAGAGCCTGCGCTTCCGCCCACCGTGATACGTAGTCGACCGCCACTAAAATGTACATATTTTTATAAGAAGGAGGTAGGGGGCCAACAAAATCTATGCCCCATAAATCGAAAACTTCGCATTCTAAAAACATATTTTGGGGCATCTCGTCGCGACGTGAGATGTTACCCGACCGCTGACAGCTATCGCATGCGCGCACAAAATTGTGCGCGTCCTTGAAGAGAGTGGGCCAAAAGTAGCCTGCCTCTAGCGCCTTCCTAGCGGTCCGGTTGGCTTGATAGTGCCCCCCGGCCGGACCCTCGTGGCAGTGCCTCAATATCTTTGTGCACTCCACTCCCACGATGCATCGTCGAACCGCTTGGTCCGCGCAGATACGGAAAAGAAAGGGGTCATCCCAAAAGAAATTTTTCAAGTCGGAAAACAATTTCTTCTTTTGATGACTTGAAAAATCTTTTGGAAGTACCCGCGCGACTAAGTAGTTCGCAAAATCTGCGAACCAAGGCGAAGATGACGAAGACGAATGAATGGCGAGAAGGCGTTCCTCGGGGAATCTGTCAATTATTTCAGATTCGACGAGCGCTTCCGCACCCGGATTTTCTAAACGGGAGAGGTGGTCTGCCTCTAGATTCTCCGCGCCCTTCTTATCTCGGATCTCCAAGTCAAACTCTTGTAGGAGGAGAATCCATCGAAGAAGGCGGGGCTTCGCGTCGGCTTTAGCTAATAAATATTTAAGGGCGGAGTGATCGGTAAAAACGATAACTTTAGATAGCGTAAGATACGAGCGAAACTTATCGAAAGCAAAAACGACGGCTAAGAGTTCCTTTTCCGTCGTCGTGTAATTCACTTGTGCGGAAGTGAGCGTCTTGCTAGTGTAATAAATAGGATGAAAATGTTTTTCTATGCGTTGGCCAAGAACGGCGCCTAAGGCAATATCACTAGCGTCGCACATGATTTCGAACGGAAGGGACCAATTAGGGGCCACTAGAATCGGAGAATTGATAAGTTTTTGTTTTATAAAATTAAAAGCAGACTCGCAATCGCTACTAAAGACAAAAGGTGATTCCTTTTCCAAGAGGTGAGTAAGCGGCTTTGTTATTTTTGAAAAATCTTGAATGAAACGCCTATAAAAGCCCGCGTGGCCTAAGAAACTCCTAATGGATTTTATGTTTGTCGGTTGAGGAAGTTTTTCTATGATTTCAACTTTGGCCTTATCGACCTCTATCCCCTTAATCGAAATCTTATGGCCGAGGACCAAACCTCCTCGAACCATAAAGTTACACTTTTCCCAATTTAAAACAAGATTCGTGTCCTCGCATCGCTGGAGGACACGATCAAGATTACGAAGACAATTCGGGAAAGAGCATCCGAATACAGAAAAGTCATCCATAAATATTTCCATAATATCTTCTACTAGCTCACCAAAAATTGCCAGCATACATCTTTGGAATGTAGCCGGCGCATTGCAGAGGCCAAATGGCATTCTTCGATAGGCGAAGGTGCCAAAGGGGCAAGTAAAAGTTGTTTTCTCTTGGTCTTCGAGGGAAATGGGGATTTAGAAAAACCCCGATAGACCGTCGAGAAAACAATAAAAAGGATGACCGGAAAGACGCTCGAGAATTTGGTCAAGGAACGGTAGTGGAAAATGGTCCTTGCGGGTGGCATCATTAAGTTTGCGATAATCGATGACCACGCGCCAACCCGTAACAGTACGAGTTGGGACGAGCTCGTTGTGCTCATTCGCCACTACGGTTAGACCGCCCTTCTTGGGCACGACATGAATGGGACTAACCCATGCACTATCAGAAATGGGATAAATAATCCTCGCATCTAATAATTTAATTATCTCAGCTTTCACGACGTCTTTCATGTTTGGGTTAAGACGCCGCTGCGGCTGAATGGTTTTGCGGCAATTATCGTTTAAGAAAATTTTGTGAGTGCAGAATGAAGGGTTAATCCACTTTAGGTCAGAAATTTGCCACGCATTTGCGTGGCGATGTTTAAGCAAAACCTCCAATAACTCGGAGGTCTCCGAATCGCTTAAATACGAAGAAATGATTACCGGGAGCGTATCATTTTTTCCCAAAAAGGCGTATTTTAGGGATTCGGGTAATGGTTTGAGTTCTAGGATGGGCGGTTCTTCTAGTGAGGTTTTAGTGCTAATGTCTTTTGAACCAATTGGTTCAAAAGGCATATTCGTAGACTCGTCCTCATCGCAATAAAAATTTTCGAGTGAAAAAATATTTTCGTTTAAAAATTCGGACTCGAAAACCGGGGAAGAACTATCTCCATAAAAAGAATCTAAAGAATAGCAGAAATCGTCGCTCGGCGACGAGTCTTCCATAGAGGAGTTAATAGAAAAAGTAACTTGGTCGTCTCCTACCCGAAGGAGAAGCTGACCATTACTTACATCAATTAACGCACGTGAGGTCGCGAGGAAAGGGCGACCAAGTATTATTGGTACGTTGGCGTCTTCCTCGATGTCCAAGATGACGAAGTCCACCGGGAAGGTGAACTTGTCTACTCGGACAAGGACATCCTCAACAACCCCGATGGGGAACCTAACCGAGCGATCCGCTAGTTGGATGCGCATATTGGTAGGAGCAGGAGTACCCAAACCTAAACGCAGGAAGAGCGAGAACGGCATCAAATTAATGCTCGCGCCTAAGTCTGCCAAGGCGTATTTTACTAATACATCGCCAAAAAGGCACGGGATGGAGAACCTTCCCGGGTCGTTTTGTTTTAAGGGCAATTTACTAGTAAGAGCCGCCGAGCAGACAGCGTTGAGAGATATATGCGAAATATCCTCGAGTTTGCGTTTATTAGAAAGTAGTTCTTTTAAAAATTTCGCATATTTAGGCATTTGCGAGATAGCCTCGCAAAAAGGAACATTAATATGAAATTGTTTAAGTAATAAAATAAATTTATCATATTGCGCGTTTACTCGCTCATTATCTAACTTGTGCGGGTAGGGCAACGCCTTTTTTAAAATAGTTTTATCGTTAAAAATCGGTAAGGGTTGCGTAATCGAAGAAGAGGGAAGAGGGGTCGGAGGTGAAATATGTACCTGAGGATCGATCCGTTTTGGATCGACCACCTCCTTACCGCTACGGAGGGTTATAGCGTTGGCGGTTTCCCTTGGATTGGGCTCCGTGTTCCCTGGCAGTGCCCCCATGGCGCGTTCTGACATGAGTCGCGCCAGCTGTCCAACCTGGAGTTCTAAATTTTTTAGCGATCCGGTGATGTTCCGGATATTAGACTCGTTGGACGCGACATAACGATTAAAATTTTCCTCCACCGGGGATGGCTTCATAGGAGGGGGAGGAGGAAATGTTGGCGCAAAAGGAGGGGGAGGAGGACGCTGCGCGTTGTTCGGGTTGCTCCAGGAGAAATTCGGATGGTTCCTCCAACCCGGATTATAGTGGCTACTATAAGGGTTATTTTGAAATGAGGGACGCACCGGATTTCCCATGTAGTCCACGAATTCTTCGACTACGCAGACGTTGGAGGGGGGGAGAAAACAAGGCGGAGTGGAGGAGGAAACAGACATCTCCGCCACCTGCTTAGTTAGCCTTTCCACTTGGAGGGCTAGCTGAGCAGTGGCATCCACTTCAAAAATGCCCGCCTGCTTAGGGCATGCCCGCGAGACATTCCACTTGTAGGCGTTCACCGCCATTTCCTCAAAAAGGGCCTGGGCGGCCTCGGGGGTCTTATTGTTCAGGGTGCCCCCGGCAGCCGCGTCACTCGGTCACTTCACCAACAGGATTGAAATCCAATCCTTGCACTAACGGAAGGAACCCTTCCACACGTAGGAGTAACCACTCCCACACCACGGGTTGCACCCAACCCTTACAACTAGGAACCAATCGTCCCTTTACAATGAAATTGAAAATAGAATGTATTAGAAATACAAACAACTTATGGAGACTAAGGTGTCCCTCTTCGTTCGACGACGTGTTCTTGAAGTCAACGAAGAGTCCACAACCCTAGATCTCTCTTGGAGAGAATCTCCCCGAAACCGGCGGCGGCAAAGGGCGGCGGCTTAGCTCTTGGGATTGGCAGCGGCAACGGAGTGCTGCGGCGATGCAATGGAGATTCAACCTTCGTAGCAAAGGTAGCAAGGTCTTCCAACGGTCACACTAGGATCGATCGTCTCGATCGATTCGGAAGGGGATGGTTTTCCCGATCTACGAATCAAGAGACAAAAGATCTCTGGTTAGACGCGTGAGACGCTGTGCTAGGCTAAGCTTCTGTCGCCGGAGATCTGGAAGAAACCGTGATCAGCAACGGCGACCAACTGCACGAGCGGCGATGACGGCGGCGGAGCCAGATCGCGATGTAGGTCACGTCGGCGGCTCTTCTTTTTGAAATCGTGTATTCGTGTATGTTCCGCTCATCCATACGGAGGTATTTATACATTAGGTCATCCCACATGACCGTTTTGGGCCCCACCAAAAGGAAACCCTAAGTCCGGTTCGAAATAGTTCAGTTAACTTGGACCGGTCCAGAGAATAGGCGAAAATTGCCCAAGTCAAATTCGGCGAGAATCGTAGGTGATTCTCGCCGAATCGGCGAAAATCAACTACGATTCTCGCCGAATTCTACTTGACAGAATTCAATCTCTACTAATAACACAAGCCGGTGAGAATCGGCGAGAATCACAATTGATTCTTGCCGAATCGTCGAGAATGCAAAGTCATTCTCGACGAGTCGGCGAGAATCACTTCGTGATTCTCGACGAGTCGGCGAGAATCACTTCGTGATTCTCGACGATTCTTCCTTAGAGGAATTCAAGGCGGCTTCGAGACAACCGGCAGCAATCGGTGAGAATCAGTTCGTGATTCTCGACGATTTGTACTTAGACGATTTTCGTCTTTCTTCCCGTGAGTTGGTCTTTGGCCCATCCTTGCTCCTTGTCTGCTCTTGATCTTACATAACCCTGTGCTTGAAAATAAGTACACTCCAATAGAGAGAGTACACGTAAGCCAACACACTGATCTGCTCAACGAGGGATTACGTTACACAGACTCGTGTATATTGACCTACTGCACCCTGACATTGGTGTGTACTTAGCGATGAATAACTGCAAGCACAACTTGAAGACAAGTAATCAAATACATTGTCAATTCACCTTAGCTTGTTCAGGGGCTTCTTCAAATCAGGTACGTTGTGGATACAATACCCAACACAAGGCATTACAGTCGCCACAACAACACGATAGAAAGTAACAAGACATTATGACCCGTATTTACTTTTGTCACGTGATATTATGAATATAGTGCAAAATAGGACTGACTCATTTCCGCACCATATTTGTAATTCTCGGTCTCATAAGTGAGTTGTATATATAACTGCTTTAGTTATTTGCATGCATTACAACCTCGCTTTACCAAGGGGCCCGACCATATCACTTCCTAAATAAATTTGGGGACAAACGATCTTTCGATATGCAAATTTCTTACGCGCAAGTATGACCAACGAATCACAATATATATCACCATCAAAAGATGGCCTTCAATTATAATCACATTGTTCACATCGACGCGCTAAATCTACACATCTCATATCTTCAATTCACTAGACACATTGTAAACAATAATGACACTAAACACATTCCATATAATGTTACAACAAAAAATAGGTCAACCACAATATGTATGAAATCAGACGCATACATACTCACATGTTTAAATGATAGCCATTTATCAACATTTATAGAACCACAATGTACTTTAACCAATGTGACAATCTTAAATCGGTAATCAAAGTTCCCTTTGACTACCACGAAAGAGAGGATAACATGAGACTACATGACATAACAAAACTCACGGTTCTATGGTTCAAGATCAAGAGCATCTTCTTGAACCTTGCATGAGGTATGCCATATAATCATGGAACAAAATGTAACTATAATATTTGGATCATGAATGCTTAGTTAATAAGAAAAAAAAGTTACTTTCAAAACACCACTTCCTTCAATCTCCCACTTGTTTTTCAAAGTTTCTTAGTCCAAAAGAAAATTACAAACAAAAAGTGCAACCTACGAAATCACTCATCAAGCCACTCTCCATGGTCACGTAACCCCATGGATTCAAAATGAATTTCACCCTTTGCTTGAGATAGAGGTTTAATGAAGGGATCAGCTATGTTGTTGTTAGTGTCTATCCATAAAAGTGCAATTTTGTCTTCCTCAATGAAGTCCCGCATAACAAAATACTTTATATCCTTGTATTTTGTTTTGTGATGTGACTTTGACTCCTTTATTTGCGAAATGGAGGCACTATTATCACAAAACAACTTTAAGGGGCCTTCACTTGACGGAATAACTCCAAGTTCCTCAAGGAACTTCTTCATCCGTACTCCTTTGCTGGCTTCAGCAGCTGTCATGACTTCTGTTGTGGTGGTTGAGTCAGCGTTGTTGATTGCTTCCAACTGCGCAAACTCACGGCCCCACCATTCAAAAGAAAAATGAACCCAGATTGTGATCTCCTGTCATCCGGATCTGTCATGAAGCTAGCATCCGTGTAGCCTTCTACATCTAGCTCCTTGTGCCCTCCAAAAACAAGAAACTTATTCTTGGTCCTTTTCAGATACCAATGACTATTTTTGACTGTTGTCTAATGATTAGGACCTGGCAAAGCTTGATGACAGCTCATTATGCTCAGAGCATATGCAACATCCGGTCTTGTACAGGTCATGGCATATATGATGGAGCCTATAACGGAAGTATAGGGAACATTCTTCATATATTCAATGTCTTTATGTGTAGAGGCGCAATGAGACTTGCCAAGCTGTAAAGACATCTTCATTGGTACATTTCCTTTCTTAGAGTTTTCCATATGAAACCTTTCTAAGATTTTATCAATGTAAATACTTTGACTTAAGCCAATGAGTCTTCGCGACCTATCCCTGTATATCTTAATTACCAAGATATATTGGGCTTGTCCTATGTCCTTCATTGAAAATATTATTTTCAATGAGTCTCTTGTTTGTTTCATTAAAGGTAAATGATTTTCCATTAATAATATATCACCGACGTACAAAATTAAAAATATGATGTGACTCCCACTAACCTTTTTGTATACACATGGTTCTTCCTTGCTTTGATTAAATCCGAGAGTTTTAATCTCTTCGTCAAAGCGTTTGTTCCAACTCCTTGATGCTTGCTTCAAGCCATAAATGTCCCTCAGAATCCTACATACTTTCTCGATATTTTTCTGATCTTCAAAACCTTGAGGTTGCATCATGTATACCTCCTCAACTAGTTTTCCATTCAGGAAAGCTGTTTTGATGTCCAATTGTCATATCTCATAATCATAGAAAGTTGTAATAGCCAACATGATTCGAATTATTTTGAACATTACAACCGGTGAAAAAGTTTCATCGTAGTTAATTCCTTAAACTTGACTGAAACCTTTTGTCGCGAGTCTTGCCTTATAAGTTGTCATGTTTCAATTCATGTCCATCTTCCTCTTGAAGATCCATTTGTTGGGAATGGTTTTCTTTACAACAGGAAGGTCAACCAAGTCCCATACTTGAAGTTCATAAATGGATTGCATTTCTGATCTCATGGATTCTTGCGAGGCATCAGAATCTATCCTTCCTAATGCTTCTCCATAGGTCAGGGGGTCTTTTGTGTCAATTATCAAGACTTCATGAAGACCCATATAAAGGTCGGGGTTTCTCTTCACCCTTGTAGACCATCTTATGAAAGTGAGGGGATAAGATACTTACTATTCTAGAGGGGGGTGAATAGAGTATTCAAAAATTAAGGAGACTCTAAACACTTCTCTTAGAGCTATTGCGGAATATAAATATGAAAGCTTAAAACCTAAAGCTTAACAGAGTGTAGTGAATAAAATATCAAGCTAACTGAAGTTTCAGTTGAACTTTAAGCCTAGCACAGCACTTAGCAACCTAGTTAAATTTATCACAGCCACAGTGCATCATTAAAGAAAGCAACCAGACAACACAAGAGATTTATAGTGGTTCCCCAAATGGGTACATCCACTCTTCTACCACCCTGGTAGGAATCCACTACAGGTTTTTTTCAGGTTCCCTACCACCACAAGATCTGTTGCAGGTAGATCTAGATACCCTTTGAGCTTTTGATCAGGAGCCCAAAATCCAATAGGTTTTTGATCAGGTGCCCTATCACCAACAATTCACTTTTGAAGGGAGTAATAACCCTTTTACAAGGAGGTTGAAAGAAAGATAAAAAAAGGTGTCTTCTCTGTGTTCAGATAAGCTAGTGGATTTCTCTGAGAAAATCAAAGCTCCCCCTGGCTTAGAGAATGTCCAGGAAGAAGCTTTGCTTCAGGGTACAGGAATTCCAAATTGCTTTGAAATTTTTTCTGATGCAGCTTTGAAGAAGACTCAAGAAGTTGATGAATGTTCTTCTTCAGCAGCTTTTGCAATCTGGAAAGGAAAGTTCTTCTTGAAAGCTTGAACACTAAGTGTTGATTTTCCTGAAGATAGGATGAACTCAGGAAGAAGCAGAGGAACAAATCCTTTTTATTGAAAGCTCTTGTTCTATCACACTTGTTGCTTATGTTCTGAGTTTCTGTATATCTTATTTTTATTCAGCCAACTGTTTTATAATATAGAAACTTTTTCTCTTTCTAACAATGCCTCGAGCCCTACACAAAAAGATCTTTCAAAAATAATATAATAAGTCAAATAAAGAAACTGCAGATATAGTCTTTTCTGTCATTCCCAAAACAGATTTAAGGATATTAAAATATCCTATCAATTTGACTTTTCACAAATGCACAAAAGACAAATCCTAACGGCTATATTACAGTTGTACAAAATCCACTCTTTCCTTTTAATAAAACAAACGGCTTTATTCTGTCAAAATCTTTTAATCAATGCATAAGAAATATTGTAAATAAGCAACAGCGTATAAGCATTGTAATAAGCAGAATATTTGAATAGAATATGTTTTAAACAAGAGTAAATAAAATAGGGAATCAAATGAAATGAATATTGATAATAGCAGACAGAAATCGTCAAGCAAGGATCGAAGATCGTCGATCTTACCAAGTAGATCGTCGTCCTGAAGAAAGAACATAATCTAAACAGAAATTGTTGACCTAGGCTAAATGATCGTTGATCTGAGTAAGCAGATCGTCCTTCCCACTTCAGAGTACATATAACTCTGAGATCGTCGATCATCAATCGAAGATCGTCGAGCGCCAATCGACTATCGTCGAGCACAAATCTTTTAAACAAAATTTCATTTCAATCCAATCTCAACTATCCTATCTGGATCTATCCTAACTAAACCTAGGGTAGACTAAGATTTAGTCTAACCATTGACCATAGATAATTCTTGGGTCAATTAAGACTAATTGAGATGAAATGGCCCAAATCAAAACTAGGGAACCAACAATCTCCCCCTATTTGGGTGATGTCACTCAAATACTAACAAAACTGAGATAAGCAGATAAAATAGACAGCAATAGGTAAATCATCAAACAGATTTAAATAAAACAGATAATCAACACAAATTTAACAATTGATTATCAACAGAATCTGAAGGAGGAATAGAAGTGGCAGGAGAGAAGGTGATTTTTCTATTAGGATCATATGCATCTTTCTTTGATAACTTTAAGTCCTGCTCTCCAATGATCTTTAGCTCTCCAGCTTTGGGTAGAATAGCTTCAGGATGTTTCTCCATATATTTTGAAGCATCATAAACTTCTGAGCTGACTGTAAATCTGTCCAATTCATTCTTTCTATATGTTGACATGGTAGACAATCCTGTGATATCTTTACCTTCAGCTTTAGCTTTCTTGATCTGAGCAGTTCCCACCAATTCTAAAAGTCTAGCCATTTTGAAGTTTGGATCAAGCTCTTGACTTTCATAAGTGTTTTCATCATCTGGATTCAAAGGATTTACAGCCTTAAACTTTACTGATTTAGTTAAAAAAACACTCAGTTTGCTTGACATTTGAATCTTTTGGCTCTTGAATCATAAGACTGGATGGAGAAGCAAACTCAGCATATCTCTTGCTTGATTTGTAAGAATATATAACTCTTTTTCTTTTTACATCTGCTAGCTTGTCCTGAGCAAGTTTTTCCTTTGAAGGAGACAACTTTGCTTTGGGAGGATACCTAGGAGCTGAAGGAGAGGAGAAAGTTGGTTGTTGAAATACATCTTCTTTTATTTGCTCTCTTTGACTATCTGAATGCCTGGTCTGCCTCTGATCATGAGACCTGCTGGGAGGAGGCTGTCTGCCCTTCCTCTGATAGGTATATGGTTGATTTGGTTTGGTAGAAGGAGTAGAAGATCTAGGAGAAATGTTGCATGATGCACCAGTAGAGGGAGGAGGAGGAGGAGGACCTCTCTGAATCCCTTTGGGAGGAGGAGAGTTCTTCCTGCTCTTCTTCCTTGCTTTCTGGGCATTTTAAGAAAGCCACATCTAGGGCTCAAAGCTTTTGGACGTAGGATCAATTCCTTTCAAAATATAGTATGGAATGTCATGGTCTAGATTTGGAGGAGGTGGAGCAACAGTCTTCCTTTTCTTTTGAGCAGTCCTTTTCTTTTTCTTATAACCTTCTGAATCATCAGAATCCTCATCCTCATCCTCAGAATGTGAGGACTGAGGTCTTGCATACAGATCATCAATGTCTTTTAGCATGGCTTCCTCTTGTTCTTTAGCTTTCAACATAGCCTTTTCTCTTTCTTCTTCTAATATATCTTGCGCCAAAAGAGAGTCCAAATCAGGACCTAGGGTGTCATCCCAAAGAGTAGAGGGCGCAGACTCAACTTCTAGAGCAGCAACTGACACACTTTTATCTGAAGATTCTATAGAATTCCACTTATCTTCTAAGAAGGAGGTAATAATCCCTTCTAGATGTCTGGCAACTATAGAAGTGGAAATCTCCTCAAGACAGAATTTGAAGGCAAAGGCTGCTTCAGCTATTGCTTCAGAGATAATAAAACTGTCCAAAAACTGAAGGCACATTGGTCTATGATAGCACACAATGGCCTGAAGAGGATCAAAAGAACAAGGGGAGGACTGATAATGGCCTCCAAGGGAAGAGAGAGAGGACTCATCATCTGAATCAAGAAATGCCTCCAGTTCATCTGGAACTACTATAGCATCTAAATCCACAAATATCCTCTAGACTTCATCTGGAACTGTATCTGAACATGTTTCTAGCTCCACTGCTGCTGGAGATTGCACAACTTGATGAGCCAAAGCAGAGCCTGAATCATCATCATTGAACATCTCCCCCTGCCTGAGTTCAGTGGGAACTAAACCCAGGCCCCTAGATGAAGAAAGGGTTTAGAGGGCAGTGAAGGAAGCAGCAAGTGAAGAGATAGAGTTAGCAAGGGGGTCAATGGCTTCAGCTATCATTATTTTGATGGATGGGGTAATGAGGTCTAGAATATTGGCAATGAATTCTGGTGTAATTTGAAAAGATGGAGAAATGATAGATGGAGAATCATCAGAATTGATGTTCTTTTGAGCTGGGGCTTCATCGAGTGGAGAATTATGATGAGATGGATGATCATGAGTGGGTGATTGATGATGAGGAGAAGGATTTGGGGAGTGATGAGGAGATGGAGTGAGCAGATTGAACATGGAATCTATGTTGAAGTTAGGTATCTCAGCTAGATTAGCTGGAGTTCGAGAAGCAGATTGTGATGGATGGTTCACGGGAGAAGAATGAGTTGCAATGGAGGTGGATGGCAAGGAGGGTAAGGCAGGAATTTCTTCACTAGGGTGGGAAGTGGCTTCAGAAGCCCTTGTTCCCTCAGATGTTATAGGGGCAGACTTATCCTTTGAAGGTTTCTGAATAACCCTTTTCTACTTAGCAAACAGGGAAGAATCAATCCTTTTGCTGGCATTGATGGCTGTAGGAACAGAGCCTAACAGCTGGGAAGCTTTCTTGGATAGAAATAACCCAATCAGCCTTCCTTGAGTCACCTCTTTCTTGTTGTTCTTTCTCCTGATTAACTCAAACAGCAATCCAGCCCAATTGATTTCTCTCTTATTCACAATTACTGACATCAAGGCAAACTGTTGCCTGTTGATATTGTTGTGAGCGGAATGCTTTCCAAGCAACACTTTTCCTACTATGTCAGCCAAGAACTTGAAACCAACAGATAGATTTACTTTTAACAACTTAGAGGGAATGCCTTCTGCATGTCCCATCTCTATCAGCATCCTACCATACTCTGCAGAATCTTGCTCATACTCATCTGTTCCATTCTTTAACTCAAAAGTTTCAGTCAGAATTTTTGGAGTAAGAATTACCTCCACTCCGTTGATGGTCCCTATCATCACTTTGTCATCAGAAGAAGATGTATACACCCATTCCTTTATCTCTGATAAGTGGAGTTTGGCCTTTGTAGACATAAGCTTTTTGAGTCCTTGTTCATCGCATAACTGCAGCATTTCTTTGAAAACTTGCTCGCTGTCTCTGAAGGAATCGAAGTAAACATAGAAACCGGCATCTAACTTCATCACGGACAGGGTTGCATAGGAAATCGCCATGACGAGAAGAATCGCAAGAGAAGAGAGCAGAAAGCGCGGGACGAGAGCTCGAAACAGTTCTGGAAGCAGAATATGAAACGACGAGCTCCGTCGACAATCTTCAGACCTAAATAGACGATCATTTAGAAATAAATGAGAATCGTCAATCTCTGAATGAAGATCAGGAGAATCGGTCGTCGATCGTCGATCGATGATCGATTTTCGAAGTAGAGTCATCGATCGTCGATCGACAAATTCTGTCTCTAAAGGCAAAGAGCTGTCGTAGACCAAGGGTCGACGATTTAGCTCAACCTGTTCGACTATCTTCGACCATCGTTCGACGATTTCAGAACAAATTTCAACTTAGCAGATTTTTACACTTAGTCTGATCCATTCATCATGCCTAGTTTATTCAAAAAGAATAGATGTTTCTGTTCATCTAAAGGCTTTGTGAAAATATCATCTCTCTGAAGATCTGTGGGTATAAACTCGAGATTTATTTTATTCTTATCAACACAGTCTCTAAGAAAATGGTGTCTAATGTCAATGTGCTTAGTTCTAAAATGATGCACAGGATTTTGTGCTATAGAAATAGCACTGGTACTGTCACACATAATTTTGGTTTTTCTGTGTGTGTACCCATAATCCAAGAGTTGATTTTGAATCCATAGAATCTGTGAACAGCAACTAGCAGCTGCTATATATTCAGCCTCTGTAGTTGAAGTTGAAACAGAAATCTGTTTTTTGCAAAACAAAGAGACTAATCTCTCATATAGGAACTGACAAGTCCCTGAGGTGCTCTTCCTGTCAACTCTACAGCCAGCATAGTCAGCATCTGAGTATCCAATCAACTCAAATTCTGATTCAGCTGGGTACCAAATTCCTAAATTTGGGCATCCCTTCAAGTATCTAAAGATTCTCTTGATAAGAGTTAAATGAGATTCCTTGGGGTTGACCTGAAATCTAGCACAGAGGCATGTGGCAAACATTATATCAGGTCTACTTGCAGTTAGATATAATAGGGAACCAACAATGGCCCTATAATTTTTTTGATCAACAGGCTTTCCCTTTTCATCAAAATCAATAACTACATTAGTAGCCATAGGAGTGTGCATTACTGAAGCATCTGCCATCCCAAACTTCTTTACCAATTCCTTGACATACTTAGATTAGGAGATGAAGATGCCATCAGCATCTTGTTTCACTTGGAGACCAAGGAATTAAGACAGCTCACCCATACTACTCATCTCAAACTTAGAATGCATTAGGTCTGAGAACCTTTTGCGTAGTTTGGGATCAGTGGAACCAAATATAATGTCATTCACATAAATTTGAACTAACAAGATCTTGTCCTTGTGGTGCTTAATAAAGAGGGTTCTATCAACTATGCCTCTAACAAACTTATGCTCTAATAGGAAACTAGCTAGAGTCTCATACCATGCTCTAGGAGCCTGCTTAAGTCCATACAGAGCTTTTTGCAACTTAAAAACATGTGTGGGATGAGTTGAAGAAATGAAACCAGGGGGTTGTTTAACAAACACCTCTTCCTTTAGCTCTCCATTCAAGAATGCACTCTTTACATCCATTTGGAACACCTTAAACTTCGTGTAGGCTGCATAGGCTAGAAAGATCCTTATTGCCTCTAGCCTTGCAACAGGAGCAAAAGTCTGCTCATAATCTATGCCTTCTTCCTATCTGTAGCCTTGTGCTACAAGCCTTGCTTTATTCCTTATGATAATTCCTTGTGCATCCAACTTGTTTCTAAACACCCATTTGGTGCTTATAACTAGCTGACCTTTTGGTCTAGGGACCAAATTCCAAACTTTGCATCTTTTAAACTGGTTTAGCTCTTCTTGCATAGCAATGATCTAGTGGGGATCTTGCTCAGCATCTTTTATGGTTAAGGGCTCAAACTATTAAAGAAAACAAGCAAGCATCACATCTTGACTTAGTTGATGTCTAGTTTGCACATCAGTTGAAATGTCTCCAATCACATTAGATGTAGGATGATCTCTAAGTGTGACATAATCAGTTGGTGGTATGTGATCTTCAACAGCAGTTGGAATCAATTCCTCAGGTGGAATTAGATTGGCTGTTGGCAAAGTTGCAATAACTTCTACCTGATCTTCATCACTGTCTTAATCAACTATATGAGGAGTTGATTGAGGCTGAATCTCCTGAGTGAGTTTTAGTTCATCCAAATTCTTGTACAAGTCTGGTACCTGCAAATAGTTACTGGAGGAAGTTTCCTTCTCTCTATAAAACATTTTTGTTTCATCAAAAGATACATGTACTGACTCTTTAATTTTTAATGTGGATTTATTAAATACCCTATAAGCTTTGCTTACTTGGGAATATCCTAGAAAGATTCTCATTGAAGCCTTTGCTTCAAACTTTCTAATGTAATCTTTGTTATTATTGTGAATGTAAACTACACAGCCAAAAATTCTAAAATAATATATTTTAGGTTTCTTTTCTTTAAGCAATTCATAAGGAGTCTTCCCCTTAAGTTTATGTATCAGACTCCTATTCAGTACATAGTTAGCTGTGCTAACTGCTTCTGCCCAAAAGGATAGAGGCATATTAGCATCTGCTAACAATGTTCCTGCAGCTTCAATCAGGGTTCTGTTTTTCATTTCAACTACCCCATTTTGTTGAGGAGTTCTAGAGAAGAGAAGCTATGCCTGATACCTTCTTTCTCACAGAATTCATGCATAAGAAGAGATTCAAACTCAGTACCATGATCACTTCTGATCAAGGCAACTTGAGTAGAGTACTCAGTCTGTATATAAAGTAGAAAATCTGTAAGAACTTTAAAGTTATCAGATTTAGTTCTCAAGAAGAACACCCAAGTGAACCTAGAGTAATCATCTATAATAACTAGGGTATAGAATTTCCCTCCTAGACTCTGTACAGCTATTGGACCAAAGAGATTCAAGTGCAATAGGTAAGAATTCTAGGTGAATCACTTTTATTTATAGCTTTGAAACAATTCTTGGATTGCTTGCCTAGCTGACAAGCCTTGCATAGGCCTTCCTTCTTGTAGGGGCAAGAGGGCAAACCTCTGACAAGGTTGTATTTTGATAACTAGATATATTCTTAAGGTTAACATGACTTAGCCTCTTATGCCACAAAGTATTATTACTACTCACCTCATTAAATAAACAAATTTCAGAAGAGGTGGAATAAAAGTCTACAAAATAAATATTTCCTTATCTAATGCCTACTAACACAATTTTATTGTTCAAGGTAATATTGCACAGAATATTAGGAAACCAAACCTGGTAGCCAGCATCACAAAGCTGACTTACAGAAATGAGATTGTGCTTCAGTCCTGTGACATAAGCTACATTCTTGAAAGTCACTGACCCTATGGTTAATTTACCATATCCTTCTGTCTGACCACAGCTGGAATCACCAAAGACCACTTTTGGTCCCAACTTGGCTTTGAAGCTTGACAGGTTCTCTTTATTTCTAGTCATATGCTTGGAGCATCCACTATCCAAATACCACTTGTCCTGAGTGATAGGATAGGTCTTCACCTGTAATAAGATAGATTAAACATTGTGGACCCAGGTAATCTTGGGTCCATTGTTCTTCACATAGGAAAAACTAGAAATAAAAGAATATGCAGGTTGAGGGTGATATCCTAAGGGATGAGATCTCCTAGGTGGGATAATCCAATTAGCAGACTTATGGTTGCTATTAAACTTATTGTTTCTATTAGCATTGTTGTAATTCTGAAAATTTAGTTCTGATCGTCGGTCGATGTTCGACGATCGGTACCCAGATCCTTGATCTTGGTTTACAGAAAAGGATTCTGGATTCCACGATCATCGATCTCTGTTCGACGACTCAGGCTGAGATCGTCGATCCCTCATTGCCAAGTAGTTATACCTAGCAGGTGAGTTCAGAGATTGTCGATTGTTATTCGACGATGGGTTCAGCGATCGTCGATGGGCATTCGACGATTTTTGTATTTCTATGAATTTCTGTTTCCTTTTGTCTCTCTTAATCTTATTTAAGTTTTTCTTAGCCTTTTGAATCACCACAGTGTTCTGTATTCCCTTTTCAGAAACAAACTTTACTGGAGTAGACAGATTGTATTCAAGGAGCAATGGGGGTTCACTAGGTGAGGCACCTAAGCCTAACTTATTATTGCTGTCCTAGTGTTGGCAGTGCTTGTGATTTCTTGCAACTTAAGGCTTCTGCCATTAAGTGAATCTTCTAACCTTTTAGCTTTAGCTAGTTCTAATTTAAGAAATTTAATTTCTTCAGTTGATCTAGTGAGTTCAGCTTCCAACTTAATGTTTTCATTAGATATAGATTCTGATTCAGCTAGTTTATCTCTAAGCAATTTAATTTCCTTTTCTGAGCTAAGTAAGTCTAGGCAAAGAGTTTTAAATTCATGCTTAAATTCATCAGAGGTAAAATCATAAGATGCAATTATCTGATCTTCATCAGACAATTCATCCTCCTCATCTTCAGTCATCTCTGCAGCTGAGTTATTGTTGCATGCATTGATTGCCATAAGGCAAATCTCCTTAGCTTTCTTCTCTTCTTCATCATCTTCACTGGAGCTGGAAGAAGATGAATCTTCCTTAGAATCACTCCAGGTCTTTGCAACAAGACCTTTCTCTTTCTTCTTATATTTGTGAGAAGATGTCTTGGAGTAGTGCTTCTCATGTTCCTTTTCTTTTCTCCTTTCTTTATGCTTTGACTCTGGACACTCAGGGAGGATGTGTCCAGGCTTCCTGCATCCATAACAAATAATTTCTTTAGATGGGGTTTTATCATACCTTGGCTTGTCATCATATTTTGATGACTTTCTTCTGTTGTCCTTTCTTCCCATCTTGTAAAACCTCTTGGCAAAGAGTACCAATAGTTCTTCATTTGATTGAGTCACTTTGGACTCATCATTAGCCTTGAGAGCAAGGGGTTTGCTCTTTCCTTGTTGGAGTAGGTGCTTTAGCTTCAGCTTCAGCTTCCCTGGTCTTCAGTACTTGCTCAAATGATTTGAGCTTGTCAAGGAGAGCTTCAGTTGAGATCTCTATTGTACTTCTGGACTCCTTGATTAGACAGATTATGAGATCCCATATGCTGGGAAAGAACATCAGTATTTTATCATTGACTTCTGTCAATGTAATCTCCTTATCAAGTGTCCTCAACTCATTGATAATGGAGCTGAGCCTTGTGTATATGGCTTCTACAGTCTCAGCCTCTTCTTTCTTGAAGTTCTCATATTGGGATATGAGATTTGACCTTCTGTCCTTCCTCTCATTAGCTGAACCAGTTACAATCTGATTCAGTGAGTCCCACATGGCTTTTGCTGAGGTGCAATCAGCCACTTTCTGGAATGTCTCTTCAGACATAGTCTGAGCCAGAATGTTCATAGCTTTGGCATCAGCTATCTTGGCCTTCTTGTAGGTTTCATTATAGTCAGGAGGTGGCACAACACTGAGATTTGCAGATGTTGTAGCAGTAGTTGCAGCAGGTGGTGTTGGTGGCCGTGTTAAGATAGAAGAAAAAATATCTTCATCAATGGAGTTCATATAAAGTCTGTTTTTTGCCTTCCAGATGCCAAACTTGGCTAAGTTGCATACTAGAGGTCTGGTGCTAGAGTAATCTTTGTACTGGGCCATGAATCTAATGTGAGTGTATATGGTATCAAAGTATCTTATCACAAGATCTTATGGTTCAGGTGTTAGCCTGTTCAACCAATCAACCTAGGAATGGTTAAGGTGTTGAATAACCAACCTCCCTCTCATACCAATTGAAACTGAGGGGATAAGATACTTACTACTCTAGAGGGGGGTGAATAGAGTATTCAAAAATTAAGGAGACTCTAAACACTTCTCTTAGAGCTATTGCGGAATATAAATATGAAAGCTTAAAACCTAAAGCTTAACAGAGTGTAGTGAATAAAATATAAAGCTAACTGAAGTTTCAATTGAGCTTTAAGCCTAGCACAACACATAGCAACCTAGTTAAATTTATCACAGCCACAGTGCATCAATTAAAGTAAGCAACCTGACAACACAAGAGATTTATAGTGGTTCCCCAAATGGGTACATCCACTCTTCTACCACCCTGGTAGGAATCCACTACAGGTTTTTGTTCAGGTGCCCTGCCACCATAAGATCTGCTGCAGGTAGATCTAGAGACCCTTTGAGCTTTTGATCAGGAGCCTAAAATCTAATAGGTTTTTAATCAGGTGCCCTATCACCAACAATTCACTTTTGAAGGGAGTAATAACCCTTTTACAAGGAGGTTGAAAGAAAGATAAAAAAGGTGTCTTCTCTGTGTTCAGATAAGCTAGTGGATTTCTCTGAGAAAATCAAAGCTCCCTCTGGCTTAGAGAATGTCCATGAAGAAGCTTTGCTTCAGGGTGCAAGAATTCCAGATTGATTTGAAACTTTTTCTGATGCAGCTTTGAAGAAGACTCAAGATGTTGATGAATGTTCTTCTTCAACAGCTTTTGCAATCTGGAAAGGAAAGTTCTTCTTGAAAGCTTGAACACTGAGTGTTGATTTTCCTGAAGATAGGATGAACTCAGGAAGAAGCAGAGGAACAAATCCTTTTTCTTGAAAGCTCTTGTTCTATCACACTTGTTGCTAATGTTCTGAGTTTCTGTATATCTTATTTGTATTCAGCCAACTGTTTTATAATATAGAAACTTTTTCTCTTTCTAATAATTCCTCGAGCCCTACACAAAAAGATCTTTCCAAAATAATATTATAAGTCAAATAAAGAAACTGCAGATATAGTCTTTTCTGTCATTCCCAAAACAGATTTAAGGATATTAAAATATCCTATCAATTTGACTTTTCACAAATGCACAGAAGACAAATCCTAACGGCTATATTACAGTTGTACAAAATCCACTCTTTCCTTTTAATAAAACAAACGGTTTTTTCTGTCAAAATCTTTTAATCAATGCATAAGAAATATTGTAAATAAGCAACAGCGTATAAGCATTGTAATAAGCAGAATATTTGAATAGAATATGTTTTAAACAAGAGTAAATAAAACAGGGAATCAAATGAAATGAATATTGATAATAGCAGACAGAAATCGTCAAGCAAGGATCGAAGATCGTCGATCTTACCAAGTAGATCGTCGTCCTGAAGAAAGAACATAATCTAAACAGAAATTGTTGACCTAGGCTAAATGATCGTCGATCTGAGTAAGCAGATCGTCGATCCCACTTCAGAGTACATATAACTCTGAGATCGTCGATCATCAATCGAAGATCGTCGAGCGCCAATCGACTATCGTCGAGCACAAATCTTTTAAACAAAATTTCATTTCAATCCAACCTCAACTATCCTATCTGGGTCTATCATAACTAAACCTAGGGTAGACTAACATTTAGTCTAACCATTGACCATAGATAATTCTTGGGTCAATTAAGCCTAATTGAGATGACATGGCCCAAATCAAAACTAGGGAACCAACATCTTAGTTCCGTTTGCTCATTTGGCTCACCTTGAGTCTCTTGAATTTCCTCCACTATCTCTTATGGAATTAATTCATGTTCAGCGCGAGTCAAGCAATCGTTTGATTGCACATTGTGAACCTCCTCAACATAAAATTGTGGAGGTGGATTGCCCACACTCCCACTGAGCAAAAGAACTATATGTGATATCTCGTGATCATCTTGAATGTCAAAAATCATCTCATGACCATAACTTGGTAGGTCCTCTTGAGTTTCCTCAAGTGTTATCCTATGTTCACATCCTTTGATTCTTTCAAGAAATTCTTTCTCTAAGAATATAGCACCCTTCTTTTCGAATATTGTATTCGTCGACTTGTGTCAAAAGCTATACCCTTTTGTTTATCTTGGGTATCCTATGAAGAAACATTTATCAGCTTTGGGTTCTAATTTAGTCGATTGCATACGTTTTACATATGCCTCGCAACCCCAAATTTTAAGAAAAGATAAAATGGGCGGTTTTCCGAACCATATATCAAACGGAGTATTATCAACTGACTTTGTTGGAACAATGTTTAAAGTGAGAGTTGCGGAAAGAAGCGCATGACCCCAAAAATATAAAGGTAAATCGGTCTGACAAATCATGGAACGAACCATGTCAAGCAGGGTTCAATTTCTCCTCTCGGAGACACAATTCCATTGCGGGGTGCCAGGAGGAGTAAGTTGTGGTACAATACCACATTCCTTTAGGTAAGTGATGAACATGTTGCTCATGTACTCACCTCCTCGATCATTTCTCAAAATTTTAATTCTCTTGTCAAGCTGGTTCTCTACTTTATTTTTGTATTCCTTGAATTTCTCAAGGGATTCACTTTTATGCTTCATGAGATAAACAAAGTCGTAATGACTATGATCATCCGTGAATGTGATGAAGTACCTATAACCATCTCTTGCACAAGAACTCATTGGACCACATATGTTGGTACCCTAGTTTTGATTTGAGTTCAGTCTTCTCTTTCTATCTCTTGACCCAAGATTTATCTATGGTCAAAGGTTAGTTGTTTAGTTTGTTGCTCTAGTTTTAGAGGCGTCACTTTTCCAGATGTAAATTTAGTTAAGTTGTTTTTCGTTCGACTATGGTCGAACGCCGCTCGATTATCGTCTATCGACTGTTCGACGATCGTCTATCAGTAGGTCGACTATCTGTCCGCTTTGATAGTTCGACTATCTGTTTGATAGGTCGACTATCTGCTCTCTGTGATAGTTCGACTATCTGTTTGATAGGTCGACTATCTATTCTCTTTGATAGTTCGACTATCTGCTTGGATAGTTTAACTATCTGATAGTTTGACTATCTGTTGATAGGTCGACTATCTGTTTTGGTTGATAGCTCGACTATCTGTTGATAGGTCGACTATCTGCTTTCTGTGATAGTTCGACTATCTGTTTGATAGGTCGACTATCTGTTTTCTTTGATAGTTCGACTATCTGCTTGGATAGTTCAACTATCTGATAGTTCGACTATCTGTTGATAGGTCGACTATCTGTTTTGGTTGATAGCTCGACTATCTGTTGATAGCTCGACTATCTGTTTTCTTTGATAGTTCGACTATCTGTTTGATAGGTCGACTATCTGTTTTGTTTGGTAGTTCGACTATCTGTCCTGATAGATCGACTATCTGATAGCTCGACAATCTGTCCTGATAGTTCGACTATCTGCTGTGGTAGTTCGACTATCTTCTTTGATAGTTCGACTATCTTTATCGTTCGACTATCTGTCTGATAGGTCGACGATCTCTGTGCTTCGGTCGACGATCTCCGAGTGTCGTTCGACGTTTTGCTGTATGTTTTGAGTAATTTTGTCATCTTCTATGATGTGATTTATTTCATATTTATTTTGGCATATTTTATAAAAGATTGTTTGAATAAAGTTGTGATATTATTTCCATGCAATATCTGCTCCATTCCTTATGCATGAGCCAATCTTTTTCTGACAAAGTTGTTTGTCTTATTAGCTGAGCTATGATTTCTGTTTTATCTGCCAGGCTGTCCTTTATAGCCGTTAGACTCAAAAATTCTTCCTTGGCCGTAAAGAGTCTCTTCTGATGTGACTTTCTCTAGTATTATTTTATCAGAGTTATTTGCAGCTTCTTAGCAAGCTTTATCCTCTTATAGGATACCTGTCTGCAGTATGTGTTTTTGCTTTATGCTATTTGCAGCCCAGCTTGCAGATTTCAGTAGAAGACAAGATTCAAACTCAAATTAGAGCCGTTGCTGCTGCTGTTATATAAAGAATTCTTTGGAGAAAGAAATCAACTAGTTCACATAGCCAAAAACCAATTCATTCAGGAAAAGGAGTTCAAAAGCTAACAGCAGCATTCAAGCTTACAACTTATAGTTTACAACTGCTCTCAGCTCGTTCACATCCAACTGAGAAGAAGTTTTAGCTCTTCACTCTTCTTCAACATGAGTTCTCCTGCTTACAGGAAGATTTTCACTTAGAGCTTTTTGAAGAAGAAGAAGAAGATAGCTGCCTGAAGAAGAATTTTCATCTCATATTCTTTATCTTCTTGTAGCTTTTTCCTTCAGATTTTCTGAAGTGTTTCTGCACTGAAGCAAGACTTCACCTGGACGTTCTTTTAGCCAGGGGGAGCCTTGACTCTTTAGAGCTTTCTAGCTCAGTGCAAGTTCTTGTGCTTCTCTAATCTATTGTAAAATAGAGAAGACATCTTAACCTTCTTTCCCCCTCCTGTAAAGGGTTATTACTCCCTTCAAAAGTATACCTTGGTGGTAGGGCACCTGATCAAAACCTGTGTTGGTTTTTAGACACCTGATCAAAAGTGTAAAGGGTTTCTGGATCTACCTGAAGCAGATCTTGTTGGTGGCAGGACACCTGATCAAAAACCTGAGTGGATTCCTACCTTGTTGGTAGAAGAGTGGACGTACCCAAGTTGTTTGGGGAACCACTATAAATTCCTTGTGTCGTCTGGATTATTTAATTAATTCTCTGTGCTAATTGGCTGTGATTAGATTTTAACTAGGATTGCTAGTTGTTGTTTAGGATTCCAAGCCTTAACTGTAATTACAGTTGGCTGCCTTTTGTGCACAACACTTGTGTTAGGCTTTAGGGTTTCATCTCAAATATCTATAACCTTTATTCCGCAATTAACTCCAAGGGAGTTGAGTAGACAGTCAACTTTGCTAGTGCAATTTTTGATTACTCTATTCACACCCCCCCCCCCCCTCTAGAGTAGTATCTATCCCTTTTCTTTCAATTGGTATCAGAGGGAGGTTGTCTGACTGTATAGGTTAACACCTAAGTCACATGATCCTGATAGATACCAAGGATTATAGATATTCACTTTCACTATCATGGCCCAGTCCAAGGATTACTCTAGCACCAGACCTCCAGCATGCAACTTAGCTAAGTTCAGCATCTGGAAGGCAAGGATTAAGTTGTATATGAACTCTATTGATGAGAGTATTTTTGCTTCTATTTTGACAGGACCACCAAGAGCACCTGCTGCAGCTACTGCTTCATCATCAACTGATATGAGTGCAGTACCTCCTCCAGATTACAATGATGAATACAAAAAGGCAAAGATAGCAGATGCTAAGGCAATGAACACTCTAGCTCAGATAATGTCTGATGAAGTATTCCAGAAGGTTGCTGACTGCTCCTTAGCAAAAGCAATGTGGGATACACTGAACCAGATTGTAGCTGGTTCAGCTGATGAAAGGAAGGACAGAAGGTCCAACCTTATCTCCCAGTATGAAAACTTCAAGAAAACTGATGCTGAATCAGTTGAAGCAATGTACACAAGGCTCAGCTCAATCATCAATGAGCTGAGGACTCTTGATAAGGATATTTCATTGACAGAGGTCAATGATAAGATTATTATGTGCTTCCCTAGCACATGGGATCTGAGGATCTGGCCTATCAAGGAGTCCAGAAGCACAAATGAAATCTCAACAGAAGCCCTTCTAGGCAAGCTCAAGTCCTTTGAGCAAGTGCTGAAGTCCAGGGAAGCTAAGGCTGAAGCAAAGACTCCAACTCCCACAAGAAAAGAGCAAACCATTGCTCTCAAAGCTGCTGATGCTTCTGAAGGAAGCCAGTCCAATGAGGAACTGATGGCATTATTTGCCAAAAGGTTTCTCAAGATGGGAAGGAAAGAATTCAGAAAGAAATCTTCAAAATATGAAGAAAAACCAAGGTATGATCGTACTCCTACTAAAGAAATAATTTGCTATGGTTGCAGGAAGCCTGGACATATTCTTCCAGACTGTCCAGAGGAAAAGAATAAAGAGAAAAGGAAAGACAAAGATCAGCACAGGAAGCATTCCAAGCCATCCTCCTACAAGAACAAAAAGAAGGAGAGAGGTTTTGTTGCTGAAACCTGGAGCGATTCTGATGAGGAATCTTCCTCCTCAAGCTCCAGTGAGGATGAGGAAGAAAAGAAGGCAAAGGAAGTTTGCCTGATGGTAATTGATGCCTGCAGCAATCACTCAGCTGCAGAGAGTTCAGATTCTGATGAAGAAATCCCAACAGAAGATGAGGTATTGTCTTCTTACGATTTTACATCTGATGAATTTAAATCAGATTTTAAATCTTTATGTTTAGATTTAATTAGTTCTGAAAAGGAAATAAAAGAGCTTAGAAATAAACTAGCTGAATCTGAATTAATT
Organism: Platanthera zijinensis; assembly: GCA_039513925.1. NCBI lineage: Eukaryota > Viridiplantae > Streptophyta > Magnoliopsida > Asparagales > Orchidaceae > Platanthera > Platanthera zijinensis. Next base: position 104,003,592 of record CM077079.1, on the reverse strand, counting down.
TCTAATGAAAACAATAGGTTAACAGCAGAACTCACTAATTCTAGTGAAGAAATAAAATTTCTTAAGAATGAATTAGCTAAGTCCAAAAGGTTAGAAGAATCTCTGAATGGTAGAAGCCTTAAGTTGCTTGAAATAACCAGCATGTCTAACACTAGGTCAGGCAATAATAAATTAGGCTTAGGAACATCTTCTAGTGAACCACCAATCATTCTTAAAAACCATCTTTCAACTCCAGTGAACTTTATCTCAGCTGATGGGATAAAGAATACTGAGCAAGTTAATCAGGTTAATAAAGCTTTAAATAAAGCTAAGAGAGAGAAAAGAAAACAAAAATTTAAGGAAATACAAAGAGCGTCAAACGCTGCTCGACGATCGCAGGCCCAATGGTCGAACGGAGATCGACGATCTAGGCACCCATCGTCGAACGCTGATCGACGTTTTCAATATGAATTTCAAAACTTCAACCAGAACTTTAGAAACCCGAATGTAAATAGAAACCCTAGGTTCATTGACCCATCATCTGCATGGAGAATCCCACCTAGGAGATCTTACCCGTTAGGTTATCACCCTCAATCTGCTTATTCATTTATTTCCAGTTTTTCTTATGTGAAAAACAAGGGACCCAAGGTTACCTGGGTCCACAATGTTTAACTTATTTTTCTACAGGTAAAGACCTATCCTATCACTCAGAATAAGTGGTATTTGGATAGTGGTTGCTCCAAGCATATGACAGGAAATAAAGAACATCTGTCAAGGTTCAAGGCAAAGCTTGGCCCAAAGGTGATCTTTGGAGATTCAAGCTGTGGTCAAACTGAAGGTTATGGCAGGATGACAATTGGAGCTGTAACATTCAAGAGAGTTGCTTATGTAACTGGACTGAAGCATAATCTCATTTCAGTAAGTCAGTTATGTGATGCTGGATACCAGGTATCATTTTCTAACTCTCTTTGTAATATTACTTTAAATAATAATGTTGTGTTAGTAGGTATTAGACAAGGTAACATTTATTTAGTAGATTTTAACTCAACTCACTATGAAATCTGCTTATTTAATGAAGTAACAAATAACAATACTTTATGGCATAAAAGGCTTAGCCATATTAACCTCAAGAACATATCTAGGTTATCTAAACACAACCTTGTTAGAGGTTTACCTTCTTTCCCCTACAAGAAGAAGAGCCTATGTAAGGCTTATCAATTAGGCAAGCAAACCAAGAATTCATTTAAATCAGTAAATAAAAGTGATTCTCCTAGAATACTGTATTTATTACATTTGGACCTATTTGGCCCAATAAATGTACAGAGTTTAGGAGGGAAGTATTACACCCTAGTCATTGTAGATGACTTCTCTAGGTTCACTTGGGTGTTCTTTCTGAGAACTAAGGCTGATAACTTCAAAGCCCTTACAGATTTTTTATTATGTGTGTAGACTGAGTACTCTACTCATGTGGCCTTGATCAGAAGTGATCATGGTACTGAGTTTGACTCTCTTCTCATGCAAGAATTCTGTGAGAGAGAAGGTATCAAACATAGCTTCTCAGCTCCTAGAACTCCCCAACAAAATGGGGTAGTTGAAAGGAAGAACAGAACCTTGATTGAAGCTACTGGCACATTGTTGGCAGATGCTAATATGCCTCTTTCCTATTGGGCAGAAGCTGTTAGTACAGCCAACTATGTCCTGAATAGAAGTCTGATACACAAGCTTAAGTGTAAAACTCCTTATGAGTTGCTTAAAGGAAAGAAACCTAAAATAAATTATTTTAGAGTATTTGGTTGTGTAGTTTATATTCATAATAATAATAAAGAATACCTTAGAAAATTTGAAGCAAAAGCTTCAATGGGAATTTTTCTTGGATATTCCCAAGTAAGCAAAGCTTATAGGGTATTTAATAAATCTTCTTCTAAAATTGAAGAGTCTGTTCATGTGTCCTTTGATGAATCTCAAATGTTTTACAAGGAGAAGAAAACTTCCCCTTCCTCAAGTTCATTACAGGTACCAGAATCTAGCAAAGATGTCACTCAAGAGATTCTCCATCTTTCAACTCTTCATATCACTGAATCAGACAGTGATGAAGACCTTGTAGAAGTTGTTGTTGTACCACCAATAGTAGATCAAATTCCTCCTAAGGAATTAATCCCAACTATTGCTGAAGATCACATACCACCTGCTGATGTTGTCACACTTAGAGATCATCCTACATCTCAAGTGATAGGAGACATATCAGCTGGTGTTCAAACAAGACATCAGTTAAGACAGGATGTGATGCATGCTTGTTTCCTTTCACAGATTGAGCCCCTCACCATTAAAGATGCTGAGCTAGATCCCCACTTGATCATTGCTATGCAAGAGGAACTCAATCAGTTTGAAAGATGTAAAGTATGGACTTTGGTTCCAAAACCTAAAGGCCAACTGATCATAGGCACTAAGTGGGTGTATAGAAACAAGTTGGATACAAATGGAATCATTGTAAGGAACAAAGCTAGGCTTGTAGCTCAGGGCTACAGACAGGAGGAAGGTATAGATTATGACCAAACCTTTGCTCCTGTTGCAAGGCTAGAGGCAATAAGGATCTTTCTAGCCTATGCAGCCTATATGAAGTTTAAAGTTTTTCAGATGGATGTCAAAAGTGCCTTTCTAAATGGTGAGCTAAAGGAAGAGGTATTTGTTGAACAACCACCCGGGTTTGTTTCTTCAACTCAGCCCTCACATGTTTTCAAGTTGCAAAAAGCTCTTTATGGACTCAAACAAGCACCCAGAGCCTGGTATGAGACTCTAGCTAGTTTCCTGTTAGAGCACAACTTTGTTAGGGGAGTAGTTGATAGAACCCTTTTCGTCAAGCACCACAAGGACACAATCCTGTTAGTTCAAGTGCATGTGGATGACATTATTTTTGGTTCCACTGATCCCAAACTATGCAAAAAGTTCTCTGACTTGATGCATTCCAAGTTTGAGATAAGTAGTATGGGTGAGCTGTCTTACTTTCTTGGTCTCCAAGTAAAGCAAGATGTTGATGGCATCTTCATCTCCCAATCCAAATATGCCAAGGAATTGGTAAAGAAGTTTGGGATGGCTGATGCTTCAGCAATGCATACACCTATGGCTACTAATGTAGTTATAGATTCTGATGATCAGGGAAAGTCTGTTGATCAAATGAATTATAGGGCCATTGTTGGTTCCCTATTGTATTTAACTACAAGTAGGCCAGATATAATGTTTGCTACATGCTTTTGTGCTAGATTCCAGGTCAACCCCAAGGAATCTCATCTGATTCTTCTCAAGAGAATCTTGAGATACCTGAAGGGATGTCCAAATCTAGGACTTTGGTACCCAGCTGAATCAGAGTTTGAGTTAATTGGATACTCTGATTCTGATTATGCTGATTATCGAGTTGACAGGAAAAGTACCTCAGGAACTTGTCAGTTCCTGGGAGAGAGATTGGTCTCTTGGTTCTATAAGAAGCAGGCCTCTGTCTCAACTTCAACTGCAGAAGCTGAATATATAGTAGTTGCTAGTTGTTGTTCACAGATCCTGTGGATACAAAACCAGCTTTTGGATTATGGGTACTCACACAAGAACACAAAAATCATGTGTGATAGTACCAGTGCTATCTCTATTGCACAAAATCATGTGCACCACTCTAGAACGAAACACATTGAGATCCGGCACCATTTCCTGAGAGATTGTGTGGAAAAGAACAAGATCAGCCATGAGTTCATATCCACAGACCTTCAGAGAGGTGATATATTCACCAAGCCCTTAGATGAACAGAAGCATCTGTTCTTTTTGGGTCAACTAGGCATGATTAATGGAAGAGACTAAGTGTGACGTCTGCCTTGTTGAAACCTATTTGAAGATCGTCGAACGACGCTCGAAGATAGTCGATCGAATCAAGCCTATCGTCGACCTATGGTTGATGATAGCTTATCTGCTTGAAGATCGTCGACCGGCGTTCGAAGATCGTCGAACAGGTCGAGCCTATCGTCGATCTATGGTTGACGACAGCTTGTTGTTTGTGAAGACAGAAATAGTCGAACGATAGATCGACTACTCTGCTTCAGGAACGATCGTCGAACGACCATTCGACCATCGTCTCCAGTATCTTTTAAATAGATCGACGATCGTTGTTTTTAATATAAAGCCGATGGTCGACCTAGGTTAAGAGATCTTTCTTTTTATCGTCGACGGAGAGCGTCTTCTCGCATTCCGTCTTCCCGCTTGCTCTTTGTCTCGCGATTTCTGTCGTTTCGCCTTCGCCGTCTCCCTCGTCTTCTCCAGCCCCTTCTATGGCGATAGCTCCAGCGCTCCTGACAGTGGTGAAGTTCGATGCAGGCTTCGGTGTGGATTTCGATTCTTTCAGTTGCTGCGAATCTGGAATAGTGGAAATTCTCAATCTATGCAAAGATCAAGGTTTGGAAAAACTCATGTCCTCTAGGATAAAGATAAACATTCAAGAGATCAAAGAATGGGCATTTACTTCGTCTTCAAATGACGAATCAATGACCGGAATAATTGGCGGAGAAGAGGTAACGTTGACTCCCGTCATTTTAACTGAAATTTTTGGAATTATAAATGGGGAATAAGATTACGAACAAGATACCCCAGAGTTTGGGAGAATGCTGACAGAGTTGGGACATGCCGAAGGCACTCCCTCTAAGCTACTTAAGGTGAATTTTTCGTTTAAGATTAAGTTCCTTGCTGAACTCGTCGGAAAAGAGCTACTGGGAAAGCACTCTGCCCATGACAACATTACAAGGCAACAGTTTTCCCTAATTTGTGCAATTGTGAACAAAAAGAAGATTAACTGGGCAGGAGTATTGTTTGATTTGATCAAGAAAAAGAACAGCAAGAAAGAAGTCACCCTGGGTAGGGTGGTTGGGATTTTTCTGAAGGAAAAATATCCCCATCTGTTAGTTTCAGCTGCTACCTCCATCAATGCCAGCAAGAAGATGGATCCAACCTTGTTCGCCAAGTGGAAAAGGACTTTTCTGAAGCCCGCTCCAGCAGGGGTTACTCCAGCTGCATCTGAGAGCACCAGGACTGCCTCAGTCACTCCTCTCCTACAAGAAGCTGGCTCAGCAAACCTCTCCCTTCCATCTTCTTCATCTGCATTACCGTCTACTTCAGTTGAAGTTCCATCAACTTCAATTGAAGTACGACCTTCTGCTTCTCACCATGCATCACCTCCTGCATCTCCTCTCCCTTCTCATCTTATTGGGATTTCACATCCCAATTTTGATTTATTGGTTTCTGAGATTTCTACTCCTCCTCAGTCACCAATTCCTTCTTCAGATCACATTGATCATCGTGCATCCACCCATCATTCTCCAGCTCACTCTCCATCTCCAGCTCACTCTCCATCTCCAGTTCACTCTCTAGTTCATCAAGAATACACCATTCCTGCTGATCATCCATCCACTGAGATTCCCCCTTCATCATCTGAAATCACTCCAGCATTCATTTCTAGCATCTTGGAGTTAATTACTCCTTCGATCAAAATTATGATTGAAGAGGCAATTGCTCCCCTTGCATCCTCCATCTCTTCTTTAACTGCTGCCATCCAAGCACTCTCAAAGTCTGCTGAGCCCTCTTCATCTAGGGGTCTGGTTTCAGTATCTACTGAAATCAGGCAGGGGGAGATGCTTAATGAAGATGCCTCTGAGCTTCCTTTGGCCTCCCCTACAGCAGATCCTCCTGCAATTGTAGAGAAAGAAATAGAAGAATCAGCTCCTCAAAGTTTGTCTAAAAAAGAAATTTCTGATGCCTTAATGAAGTCTGATTTCATTGTCAAAGTTTGCCTAGAAGAATGTTCTACTCCCCTGGTCGCCCTATACCTAGAAGGAGTTATCACTTCCTTTCTAGATGAATTATGGGAGTTAGGACACTCAAAGGACAATTCTGAAGGTATCCCTTTTACTCACTTTTTAGACTTGATAACTGATATAATAGTTTGGGAATACCTGGAAGGAATGATTCGATGTCATTTAGCAAAATTTTATTCATAATATTACAGATAAAATGGAAGAAGTATTATATGTTCAAGAGCCTGATCACCAACCAGCTACAGAAGTTCAAACTAAACCAGAACCAGTTGCTCAAGTTTTTGAGGCTGCTCAGCCAGCTCAGCTAGCAGTGCAAGTTGAACTGGTCACCATGACAGTTTCTGATCAACAAGAAAAGGCTTCAGATGCTCAAATTGAAAAGTCTATTATATGGGATGATTCCCCTGGATTGGATTTAGATGCTCTCCTAGCACAGGATGCCATGGAAGAAGAATTAGAAAAAGCTGCCTTAAAAGAAAAGGAAAGAGCTGTGCAAGAAGCAATTGATCCATATGATCTTCCTATTTCTTCAAATTCTGGGGATGATATTGATTCTGATGAATCTGATGAGTCTAAAAGAAAAAGATCTGCTAAAAAGAAAAGGAAAGTTGTGGCTCCTCCTCCTCCAAATCCAGATAATGATACTCCTTATTATATCCTGAAAGGAATTGATCCTAAATCAAAAGATTTCCAGCACTAGATGGCATTTTCTAAAAATCAGCAGAAGCAAAGGAAGAAGTCAAAGAGGTATGACAGTCCTGTCCCAAGATGGACTCCTAGAGGTCCTCCTCCTCCACCTCCCAGTGCAGGAGCCTCTGGAAACCTATCTACAAACCCTGCTGCTCAGTCTAACAGGTTCAACCCATCTCAGTCATCACAAAGGAGAAGTTCTCAAGGATATCAAGGTAAAACTCAATCTGGCTATCAAAGACTTGATGTTGTTGTTAAGGAACAAGTAAAGGAGGTAGTGTATCAAAGACCAACTTTTTCTCCTCCTCCTTCCAAAGAACTCAAGAGCTCAACCTCTCCAAAGCCAGATCATGCTGTGAAGGCTGTTTCAAAAGGTAAGCGAATTATTTTCTCTAAAAAAATCTAGCAAGATATTTACTGAGTCTGCTCCTCCTTCTTATTTAGTTATTCAGGATAAAGAGCCAGTTGATACATCTTCTGAAAATGTGTATGAAAGCCCAGAGCTTGATCCTAATTTCAAGATGGCTCGTTTTCTCAAACTTGTTGGTTCAGCTCAAATTAAGAAAGCTAAAGCTGAAGGCAAAGACACTGCAGGATTAACCACTATGTCAAAATTCAGAATGAAGGAGCTCGATAAATTCCAGGTTAGACCTGAGGTATTTGATCCTTCAAAATACATGGAAAAGCATCCTGAGACAGTTGTCCCAAGAGCGTCAGAATCGAAAATCTTTGGAGAACAAGACCTGAAGTTGTCGAGAAAAGAAGCTCTAGATCCTTCTAGAAAGATTACTTTCATTCCTAGTTCATCTCAACCTAAACCTAATTCTGAAGCATCTTAAAAATTCATTGATTGACAGTTATTTGCTTATCTGATTGATTGATGTTATCTGCTTAGTTATTTCTCTTCATGCATTTTATTTATTTTCAGTATTTAGTTTTGTATTTAATCGTTGAGAGACTTAACTCAAATAGGGGGAGATTGTTGGTACCCTAGTTTTGATTTGAGTTCGGTCTTCTCTTTCTGTCTCTTGACCCAAGATTTATCTATGGTCAAAGGTTAGTTGTTTAGTTTGTTGCTCTAGTTTTAGAGGCGTCACTTTTCCAGATGTAAATTTGGTTAAGTTGTTTTTCGTTCGACTATGGTCGAACGCCGCTTGACTATCGTCTATCGACTGTTCGACGATCGTCTATCAGTAGGTCGAATATCTGTCTGCTTTGATAGTTCGACTATCTGTTTGATAGGTCGACTATCTGCTCTCTGTGATAGTTCGACTATCTGTTTGATAGGTCGACTATCTGTTCTCTTTAATAGTTCGACTATCTGCTTGGATAGTTCAACTATCTGATAGTTCGACTATCTGTTGATAGGTCGACTATCTGTTTTGGTTGATAGCTCGACTATCTGTTGATAGGTCGACTATCTGCTTTCTGTGATAGTTTGACTATCTGTTTGATAGGTCGACTATCTATTTTCTTTGATAGTTCGACTATCTGCTTGGATAGTTCAACTATCTGATAGTTCGACTATCTGTTAATAGGTCGACTATCTGTTTTGGTTGATAGCTCAACTATCTGTTGATAGGTCGACTATCTGTTTTTTTTTTTGATAGTTCGACTATCTGTTTGATGGTCGACTATCTGTTTTGTTTGGTAGTTCGACTATCTGTCCTGATAGATCGACTATTTGATAGCTCGACTATCTGTCCTGATAGTTCGACTATCTATTGTGGTAGTTCGACTATCTTCTTTGATAGTTCGACTATCTGTATCATTCGACTATCTGTCTGATAGGTCGACGATCTCTGTGCTTTGGTCGACGATCTCTGAGGGTCGTTCGACGTTTTGCTGTATGTTTTGAGTAATTTTGTCATCTTCTATGATGTGATTTATTTCATATTTATTTTGGCATATTTTATAAAAGATTGTTTGAATAAAGTTGTGATATTATTTCCATGCAATATCTGCTTCATTCCTTATGCATGAGCCAATCTTTTTCTGACAAAGTTGTTTGTATTATTAGCTGAGATATGATTTCTGCTTTATCTGCCAGGCTGTCCTTTATAGCCGTTAGACTCAAAAAGTCTTCCTTGGCCGTAAAGAGTCTCTTCTGATGTGACTTTTTCTAGTATTATTTTATCAGAGTTATTTGCAGCTTCTTAGAAAGCTTTATCCTCTTATAGGATACCTGTCTGTAGTATGTGTTTTTGCTTTATGTTATTTGCAGCCCAGCTTGCAGATTTCAGTAGAAGAGAAGATTCAAACTCAAATTAGAGCCGTTGCTGCTGCTGTTATATAAAGAATTCTTTGGAGAAAAAATCAACTAGTTCACATAGCCAAAAACCAGTTCATTCAGGAAAAGGAGTTCAAAAGCTAATAGCAGCATTCAAGCTTACAACTTCCAGTTTACAACTGCTCTCAGCTTGTTCACATCCAACTGAGAAGAAGTTTTAGCTCTTCACTCTTCTTCAACCTGAGTTCTCCTGCTTACAGGAAGATTTTCACTCAGAGCTTTTTGAAGAAGAAGAAGAAGAAGATAGCTGCCTGAAGAAGAATTTTCATCTCATATTCTTTATCTTCTTGTAGCTTTTTCCTTCAGATTTTCTGAAGTGTTTCTGCACTGAAGGAAGACTTCACCTGGACGTTCTTTTAGCCAGGGGGAGCCTTGACTCTTTAGAGCTTTCTAGCTCAGTGCAAGTTCTTGTGCTTCTCTAATCTATTGTAAAATAGAGAAGATATCTTAACCTCCTTTCCCCCTCCTGTAAAGGGTTATTACTCCCTTCAAAAGTATACCTTGGTGGCAGGGCACCTGATCAAAAACCTGTGTTGGTTTTTAGACACCTGATCAAAAGTCTAAAGGGTTTCTGGATCTACCTGAAGCAGATCTTGTTGGTGGCAGGGCACCTGATCAAAAACCTGAGTGGATTCCTACCTTGTTGGTAGAAGAGTGGACGTACCCAAGTTGTTTGGGGAACCACTATAAATTCCTTGTGTCGTCTGGATTGTTTAATTAATTCTCTGTGCTGATTGGCTGTGATTAGATTTTAACTAGGATTGCTAGTTGCTGTTTAGGATTCCAAGCCTTAACTGTAATTACAGTTGGCTGGCTTTTGTGCACAACACTTGTGTTAGGCTTTAGGGTTTCATCTCAAATATCTATAACATTCATTCCGCAATTAACTCCAAGGGAGTTGAGTAGACAGTCAACTTTGCTAGTGCAATTTTTTGATTACTCTATTCACCCCCCCCCCCCCCCTCTAGAGTAGTATCTATCCCTTTTCTTTCAACATACATCGGAGTGTATTAATTCCAATAAGTTGTTCGCTCTTACACCTTTCTTGCTGAAAGGTGTCTTGGTCATCTTTCCTGCTAAAAACGATTCACATGTCCAAATTGCATCAAAATCAAATGAGTCCAAAAGATTAGCTTGATGCAATTTCCTTATGCATTTTTCGTTTATTTGACCAAGGCGATGGTGCCATAAGAGTGTCTCATTAACGTGAGATATTTTGAGTCTTTTGTTATTGATATTTAAAATATGTTTATCTTCAAATATATTAAGCAAATACAAACCATTTGAAATTAAAGCATTTGCATAAAATCAACCATCCTTCTTAATAGTCATTTGTGAATTATTTATCACAAAACAAAAACCTTCTGCATCCATACATGACACAGAAATAATGTTTATTAAAACAGAAGGGACATGATAAACATCTTTCAAAACAAAACATAAACCACTAGATAAATGAAGATCAAGGGTGCCCACAGTAATCGCAGAGATTCTTGCATCATTTCCAACATTCAGCACAACCTCTCCTTTGGAGAGCGTTCTCCTATCCCTTAGTGACTGCACATTAGAAACTAGGTGAGCACATGATCCGGTATCCATTACCCAATCAAGGACAGTTGTGGTCAAGTTTAGATTTAATTCAATAGCAAATATACCTTTGGGACGTTTGCGTTCAATCTTACTTTCATCCAAGTCACGCTTATACTTGGGGCAATTCATCTTGTAGTGTCCTTTGTCATGACAATGGAATCACTCGGTGACAGCAAATAGAGAGTTCTTCACTTTGCTTCCCTTGGAGGTGCTTACATGAGCTCCTCCTGTATTGCCTTTGAATGAGGAGTTTCTGCTAGCAGTCTTGTTTGCGTCGTTGCCTTTATTCTTAAAGGGCTTCTTGCTACTTGACGCAACGGTTAAGACAGAATTCACCTTTGTCTTGCCCATATCAACCTCAGCTGTTTTGAGGGCATTATGGAGCTCATTCATGGTCATCTTCCTTTCACGCATATGATAGTGCATTATGAAATCCTTATAGGAGTAAGGAAGTGACCCCAGTATGATATCTTCAGCAATGTCATCAGGAAGTTGAGAATTCAATTTCTTCAATTTCTCCAGATAGCCCTGCACTTTAAGGAAGTGCACCGAGACAGATTCACCCTCCATCATCTTACACCTTGTGAGTGCTATGGTGGTCTTATAGCGCTCTTTCCTTAGCGGGAGTATCAAGAAATTTCCTTTGCAACTGATCTCCAATACTGGCCAAGATCAGTGTCTACACAACACGATGTTGTTCATTCCATTTCTTTTGTTCCTCCTTTTCAACATCGGTTGGTTTACCTTTCTCCTTCTCTTATGGGCAATGGCCATCCAGAATTTGTTTGAGATTTTCCAAACGCAACACAATGTTCAACTTGAGGATCCAATCCGAATAGTTTGAACCATCATTAGCAAGGGGGCTCTTATCAATCATGGAACACAGAAAATTTGGTAGGGTAGACATGATTCTAAAAATTGAAATTGAAAGAGAATAAATGATTACTTAGAGTTCATGATAAAAAAAATTTGTTATTGTTATATCAAAATAATAATATAGACTCGCACAAGATCCTTTCCAAGATAAGTGGACTCATACATTTGCTTGTCCAGGTAGGTACAAAACACCAATCATAACCTTTTAAGAGATGCTTAACCCTTATGACTCTTGAACCATATTATTGTATGATGGAAAGAAAATTAAATAATAAGAAAACTTTTTCCCAAAAGATTCAAGCCTAGATCTAGAAAATCTTGTTTAAGAAAACTCATTTTATTGGACAACAAATGTGAACGCGGTATTTCCGCAAGGAAAAATAAAATATGCCTCACACAAAATATAATCTCTTGTGGCATAATACCAAGCTTACACACGTTCCACCATGTCTAGTGATTGGAATCACACTCATGATCATCCAAGAATACCAGCTTAAGTGGATTAAATGAGGAGGAAAACCAATCTTAAATCTTTCTCTTCGCATTCCTCTAAAGAACGGAGGAATAACAAAAACGACCTAACTCACGACATTCTAATTATTACATGCATACAAACAAAATACATTCCAGAGATGACAGAAAAAAAAAATGCCAAAGCAAGCAACATTAGCCTGAACCATAGCAATGGATAGGTTAATGTACACAACCCTACAAGATTCAACCAAATCATTTTAAATCAAGGAAAAAATAATCTCCTCATAACCCATACGTCGATGGATTACCTAATCTTGAATCAAGGGTTGGGACATAACCAATCCAAACCACTAGGCACAAAAAGAGGCTCATTATCATGAGATGTCCAACCTGGCTCTGATGCCACAGTTGGATTTAAAAGTGTTGAGGTAGGGAGAATTAAAAAAAATCGCAAGCACCAACGACACATAAGGATCGTACATCCGATGATAATGGTCAAATAAGGCTAAGCAATAAAGTAAAACCTAACTCATCACATCTAACCATCACAAGGGGTTAGAAATTGTACCTCTAGAGAACAAGATCTCTAGGCAGAAGAGGTAACACGTTGGAGAAGATGTTGGCGATTCCACCACAACGATGAGGCTGACGCCTTGCCTCTTGGTTCACCTTGAACCCTAACAGTCAAAGCAATCTGCTACGTTGATGAGGGGAGTGGAAGAAGAAGCTTAGACACACTTCAACAGGCCGACAGAGACTCCAAGGGGATCGAACTAGACAAGCTCGGTTCGGGGACAAGGGATCGGGACGCCAAGCTAGAGCAGGATGTCGGAGCGAGGCTGAACTCTGAACCCGAGAATCCCTGCACCAAATGCCGGACAGCTCCAGGAAATTTGGGAGAAGCCGATGGGACCGCTTCACGAACTGCAATCTAGCTGCCGTCGGGATGAATCTCCAGCAAGCTGAAGAAACCTAGAGCTAACCTCGAGAATCCCTACTCCAGGAAGGGAGGAAGAAGCCGATGGGACTGCACCGGGAAAAATGGCGATCTCCAGCCGTCGGGACCAAAGCTTCAGGAAAAAAATTGATCCCCTCCCCAAAACCCTATTCTCCTTTTAACCCTTTTTATGAGGGGTTCTTATACCCCACCTCAAAAGGAGGTTTAGATCTTAGGTTTGTTTTTTGGATTACCCTTGATTTGGCTCATAATATAACCCCAATACTAAAAGGTCATATTAGTTGAAACGAGATAAAGTTGTCCTGCCTTACTTATCAAAAAACTTGCGATGAACGAATTCATCGCATCGGTAATAGTTGCACACCCTTGTACTCATCATAGTCTAAGCATGTAGAGAAATGACATTTCAAAATGCACTTACTGTTCTATCTTGATTGCATGCCGTATGAAATCAAGCGCACATGTAAGTTAAATAGAGACTGTTACCGTTCATTTGGTGTGACCTTATAGTGGAACCATGTCGTCACAGTTATAATATAACAACTTATATTATCGACTACAAGAGGCTATATCAAGTCATTATAGTCGCCACAACAACACGGTAGAAGGTAACAAGACAGTATGACCTGTGTCTACCTTTGTCACGTGATATTATGAATATAGTGCAAAATAGGACTGTGTCATTTCTGCACCATATTTGTCATTCTCAGTCTCATAAGTGAGTTGTATATATAACTGCTTTAGCTATTTGCATGCATTACAACCTCGCTTTACCAAGGGGCCCGACCATATCACTTCCAAAATAAATTTGGGGACAAACGATATTTTGATATGCAAATTTCTTGTGCGCAAGTGTGACCAACGAATCACAATATATATCACCATCAAAAGATGGCCTTTAATTATAATCACATTGTTCATATCGACGCGCTAAATCTATAAATCTCATATCTTAAATTCACTAGACACGTTGTAAACAATAATGACACTAAATACATTCCATATAATGTTACAACATAAAATAGGTCAATCTCAATATGTATGAAATCAGACGCATACATACTCACATGATTAAACGATAACCATTTATCAACATTTATAGAACGCCAATGTACTTTAACCAATGTGACAATCTTAACCCGATAATCAAAGTTCCCTTTGACTACCACGAAAGAGAGGATAACATGAGACTACATGACATAATAAAACTCACGGTTATATGGTTCAAGATCAAGAGCATCTTCTTGAACCTTGCATGAGGTATGTCATATAATCATGGAACAAAATGTAACTACAACATTTGGATCATGAACGCTTAGTAAATAAGAAAATAAAGTAACTTTCAAAACATCATTTCCTTCACACGGGACCGTGAGTGTCCTAGTGTCTAAGTCGTGCAAAAAGAGAAGTTCGGGAATGCCTTCTTGAAGAAGTATATCCCTTCGTCGATAAGATTAGCTCTTCAGAGACAATTTCTGCACTTGGTGCAGCGGGTCAAGACGGTGGATGAGTACGTCAAGGAGTTCACTCGTTTGGGTTGATATGTTGGAATGACCATGGCAGACGATGAGGAGAGGGACAACCTCTTTTATCATGGAATGCAGAAGAATTTGAGACAACGCCTCATAGCTATGAAAAATGCGGGCTTAAACGAGTTGATTGAGGCTGCTAGGACATTGGAGAGCGATATGGAGCGAACCCAACATCAGAAGGGTTTTGCAGCCAAATAGGGAGAAGTAAAGCCTTCTCAATCGCAAGGGAAGTCTGAAGGTAGCGCTAAACAGGAGCCAAGGAAAGAGCGGTCGGTGCGCTCCAGGCCCAGCGCGGTGGAGAAGGGAAAAATGGCGGAGTCGAGTGCTTCTCGTTTCCAACCTGTGCAACCAAAGGGCGTACAACCTTGGACAGCAGGAAGTGATCCGTCAACCCGATATGGTGGCAGGCTTTGTGCTAGTTTTCGGTTACCCCGCTAGGGTATTGTTCGATACGGGTGCGTCACACTCTTTTCTTGCGGAAAGATTTTTCTGGAGAATTGGAGTCGATCCCTCTTCGACGGGCGCAAAGCTTAGGGTGTGCATGCCCAATGGATCCTTCTTGACCACCAGGATGAGGGGGCGCATTGGTTGGAGTCTAGACGGAGTTGATTTCGGATTGGTAGCAGCGGTTCTACCGTTGGCCGAATTTGATTTCATCTTGGGGATGGACTGGCTTGTAGAGCAGCGTGCCAGTATTGACTGTTTGTCAAAGTCAGTGACCCTAAGAAGCGAGGGAATGGCAGAAGTTATATTTGAGGGCCTTAGTGGAGTGGTCTGTTCCGTGATTTCGGCCATGTAGTTGGTGCGGGAAGTCAACAAGGGAGGAGTAGCTATTGTAGCATTATTTGAAGTTTGCCTTTCCAAGTTATCAGTTGGAGAAGTGCCGGTAGTGGAAGAATTCGAGGATGTGTTCACTGAGGAGCTTCCTGGAGCACCTTCTCGACGGAAGATAGATTTCTCGATCGGATTAGTGTCGGAAGCAAAACTGGTGTCACGTCCTCCTTTTAGGG
Organism: Platanthera zijinensis; assembly: GCA_039513925.1. Lineage (NCBI taxonomy): Eukaryota > Viridiplantae > Streptophyta > Magnoliopsida > Asparagales > Orchidaceae > Platanthera > Platanthera zijinensis. The sequence continues at coordinate 103,988,353 of CM077079.1, read as the reverse complement.
TGGCACCAAAGGTATCGGTTGAACTCAAGGTACAGCTACAGGAACTGTTGGAGCAGGGGTATATTAGACCCAGTTCTTCACCATGGAGCGCATCAGTGCTTTTTGTGAAGAAGAAATATGGTAGTATGCAGCTGTGCATAGACTATCGAGAGTTGAATAAACTAGCCGTCAAGAATAAGTATCTGATTCCACTGATAGATGACCTGTTCGACCAGTTAGTGGGGTCAGTGGTGTACTCTAAGTTGGGCTTGAAGTCAAGGTACTATCAGTTGCGGATTCGAGATGAGGGCATGTAACACCCCTATCCGTCACATAGCATATAGCAGTAGGTCCGGCCGGGGCCCGACGCCATATACTACGGACAGACCGGTTGGTTACGCGTTGAAACCATTCAACCAATCATGTCGTCCTACACAACACCTAGCGGAAGCAATTTTAGGTTGCAAAAGAAATAAGAACCCAGCCACAACAGCATGAATGTCCACTACAAACTCAGGAATGTATACATACACCAAAAGAGAAATGGCCTTAAGGCCTTACACTGTTCACTTAACAAAAGAAGTGTTTTCCAAACTTCGGCACGCAGGCCGGCCATACATGTAAAACGGGAAAGAAACATAAGCAATTAGGCCTTCAAGGGCCGGCACAGCAACAAGGGCTTCAGCCCGCTATTTCCCGCTCTACTCTGCAGCACCTGCAAGCCACAAACCACCGCTCGGTGGCAAACAATAGCAACGGTCAGTAATGCTGACCAAATTATAACGATCCCGCCCCCACATTCGGGGCGGTAATGCTCTTTCCCTGCACTTTGTTAGCATAGGCAATTATATAAAGTATTTTCACTTCACCACAGGCGTAGGCTCGCACGGCCACACACCCCGTGCACTCAGGGCACATTCTCGGCGAACCGGCCAACGTCACGTCAATTCAAGCCATAGACGTTCCCAATCCACCACCGCCTCTTGGACGGTCATCCATATGAGCATTTTGTCTTATTGGCCTTGGTCACGGCAATTTAAGCCATAGACCGCCGAAGACCCTCATCCATGCCAACGGTCCTACCGAACGACATAGACCGGGTACGGTTCCGCCTGACCCGTGCTCATACCGCAACGACAATTTAAGCCATATGCGCAGGCCAAGACTCACCGAGTCCCGTTTCCACCACAATAATCACATAACCCGGTTATGTTCACGTTGGCCCCCGGCCACCGTGTTGGCAAAACCCGCTTTTGCCCAGTTTTCCGGGTGCACCTTGGAGTTAATCTCCAAGGCTCCCTGATGCAATCTACCACATAGAAAACCCGAAAACACCCAAACATCCGGATTCTTGCCCGGTTCAAATGCAATGCAACATCACCGATCCGGCCCTACTTGTCCGGATAGGCTTCACACACAATGCCTATGTCCGTTTACGCATACGGACTCTACACAAGGGGGACTTCACATATCTACCCCAAGGAACGCTCCAACTCTTCGCTCACTCGCGAGAGAGGGCTTCCTATGCAAAGGAAAAGAGGGCTTCACATGCTCAAGGATGAGAAATCATTACCCTTGCGTTCTTCCGCGGCGCCGTCGAAAACTATGCGGTTGAAAAGCACCGCAACGGCGTCACCTCCGCGGATCTGGACTCGGATCGCGATTCGGAGATCCGAAGCTCCTCCGGCGGCTGGATCTTGGTCTCCTCCTCCAAACTTGCTCTCCCCTCTCTCTAAAACTTAGAGAGAGATTTACTTGGATGGAATGAGGGATTCTAACCCTAAAACCCAGCTAAAACCTCTCAGGAACAGCCCCCCACCGTCGGATCCAAAGCCAAGGAAACGAACGGCCAAGATTAGATCTGAAATCATAAAATCTGGGCCGAACACGGGTTCACACACGGCCGTGTGCCTGGCCGTGTAGCTCATTCGCCGTCTCGACAAAAATTGAAAACCAGCTACACGGCATGTGACACGGCCTCCGACACGCCCGTGTCACCTGCGACATGCCCGTGTCGGGACCCGTGTCACGCCCCCCGTGTGCAATCGACCAACAATTCGCAGTCAGAGAGGTACACGGCCTGGTGACACGGCATCAGACACGCCCGTGTCAAACTAGACACGCCCGTGTTCGTGCCCGTGTCACTGCCCGTGTACCCCAACGCACAGCCCAGGAGTGACACGGCCTGGGACACGCCCGTGTCCTAGGCCGTGTTCCTCCACACGACCATCGTCGACCTGAACTGGTCGACTACACGGCCAGCTCGATGACCCGAGCTCGACACGCCCGACACGGCCTACGACACGCCCGTGTCGGGGCCCGCGTCACCTGCACCAAAACCTTGTCTTGGCCAAAATCGATCCCCGTCGCTCCTACAACATTTTGGGGTGTTACAATTCTACCCCCCTTAAAGAATTTCGTCCACGAAATTAATGAAGGAAAAACAGGACTTAGCGTAAATCAGTACCTGAGCGGAACAATTCCGGGTACTCCTCGAGCATAGTATGCTCCCGTTCCCAAGAGAGCTCCTCACGCCCGCAATTATCCCACTGGACCTTAACCATCTGGATCTCCTTGTTATGGAGTCTCTTGACCTCAGCATCTTCGATACGAATGGGCTTGACCCTAGTCGTCAACCCTTCGTCCACCGGCACTTGATCAACTGCGATCACCTGCGAAGGCTCCTGCACCGCCTTCCACAACACAGAAATGTGGAACACATGGTGTAACCCACTCAACTCCACCGATAGCTTCAAACGGTATGCAGCTTCGCCGACTCGCTCCAGAACCTCAAAAGGTCCAAGGTATCTTGGGCTCAGCTTCTTCAAGCGTCTCACCCGCGAAACCCCCTTGAACGGCTTCACTTTCAGGTATACCCAATCGCCTATCGCGAACTCCACGTTCTGGTGCTTGGCATTGTAATACTTCGCCTGCCGGTCCTGAGCGATCAACAAGCGCTCCCGAATGATTCGCACCAATGAGGTAGCACTCTCCACCTCCTGCTTCTTGTATAACCTTGTCTCGCCCGTTTCAAGCCACGATAACGGCGTGCGACACTTCCTACCATACAGGGCCTCGAAGGGCGCCATTTGTATACTCGCTTGGTAGCTGTTGTTGTACGCGAACTCCACCAAATACAGGTGGTCTTCCCAATGCTTACCGAAATCCAGAACACACATGCGTAGCATGTCCTCCATCGTTCTATTGACCCTCTCGGTCTGCCCATCTGTCTGCGGATGGAAAGTTGTGCTGAACTTTAACTTTGTTCCCAGCATCTGCTGCACCAACCTCCAATCATTTGACGTGAACCGTCCATCGCGATCACTCACAATACTACGGGGCACCCCATGCAGCCTAACAATATTGTCCATGTATAGCTTCGCCAGCTTCTCCACCGAGTCATCCTTCCTATGCGGAATGAAATGCGACACCTTGGTTAGCCGATCTACGATCACCCAGATGGCATCGTTCCCCTTCTGCGACCTTGGCAACCCGTGCACAAAGTCCATAGATATATCGTTGAATTTCCACTCCGGTATAGGCAAGGACTTCAGAAATCCTCCCGGCTTTTGGCATTCCGCCTTCACCAAGGCGCACGTTTGGCATTTAGCCACGTACAACGCCACATCTTTCTTGAGCCCCGGCCACCAAAACAACTTTTTGAGATCACGATACATCTTCGTGCTCCCTGGGTGGATTGAGTACTTGGTATGATGAGCCTCGTACATCAACTCCGCCCGGAGGTTACCCCCACTCGGGACGCACAACCGATGATCCTTCCTTAATAAACCATCTACCACTGAGAACTGGGAATTTGACCCATCCTGAGCGGCCTCCAAAAGCTCCTTCATGGAGTCATCTAGCTCCAATGCCTGCCGAACCCGGTCAGCCAGGTCATACTGCACCTCTGTCCAGTTTAACATTGCTTTGGCGCTCGTCTGCTTGTCAACGCAACAGATCTCAAGCTCCTCCAACTCCCGTACTAGCCGCTCATCATGCACCGACAACCAGTTGGCTTGGGCGGGAGCCCTGCAGCTCAGCGCATCCGCAACTGTGTTGCCCTTCCCGGGTACATAATGTATTTTGAAGGTGTAGTCCCCTAGGAACTCCATCCACCTCCTCTGCCTCATATTAAGGTCCTTTTGATCCAACAAGTATTTTAGGCTCTTGTGATCGGTGTATATATCGACCCTTACGCCGTAAAGGTAGTGCCTCCACAACTTGAGTGCAAATATCACGGCCGCTAACTCCAAGTCGTGCACCGGATAATTCCTTTCATGCACCTTCAACTGACGCGATCCATACGCTATCACGCTCCCATGCTGCAACAACACGCAGCCCAAGCCACTACCCGAAGCGTCGCTATACACCTCGAAGCCCTCGGTCCCACTCGGCGAACTAAGCACTGGCGCCGTGGTCAACCGCCTCTTCAGCTCCTCAAAAGCTTGCACGCACTCTTGCGTCCACAAGAATCTCTGATCCTTCCTTGTCAACTTCGTGAGAGGTAAAGCTATCCGCGAGATGTTCTCTACGAAGTGCCTGTAATATCTGGCAATCCCGAGAAAACTATGGACTTCCGCGACAGAAGACAACGCAGGCCACTCCCGTATCGCAACAATCTTCGCCGGATCCACCGCTATACCTTCCCCACTCACTATATGACCAAGGAACGCTACCGAGGGTAGCCAGAACTCACACTTGGATAACTTTGCGTAAAGCTCATTCCTTCTCAGAGTCTCCAACACCAGGTGCAAGTGCTTGAAGTGATCTTCTTCGCACTACGAGTACACCAAAATATCGTCAATAAAGACGATCACAAAGCGATCAAGGAAATCTCGGAACGTCCTGTTCATCAAGTCCATAAATACTGATGGCGCATTCGTCAGTCCAAACGGCATGACCGTGAACTCGAAATGCCCATACCTCGTACTGAACGCCGTCTTCGGGATATCACACTCCCTGATCCTCAGCTGATAGTACCCCGACTTCAAGTCCAACTTGGAGTATACCGACGATCCGACTAACTGATCAAAGAGATCATCAATCCTCGGGATCGGGTACTTATTCTTCTCTGTCAGCTTGTTCAACTCTCTGTAGTCGATACACAGCCGCATACTTCCGTCCTTCTTCTTAACGAAGAGGACCGGTGCGCTCCAAGGCGACGAACTTGGACGCACATAACCTTGCTCCATCAGCTCCTCCAGCTGAACCTTCAACTCCGCCATCTCCTTTGGCGCCAACCTATAAGGAGCACGTGACACGGGTTTGGCACCCGGCATGAGCTCGATCGTGAAATCAATCTCTCGCTACGGTGGGGCTCCAGGAAGGCTATCCGGGAACACATCTGGGTACTCGCATACCACGGGGATCTCAATCAAAGTGGACTTCAGCTCTGCGGCCTCCACTAATGTGAAGAACAGCTCTGCACCAGCACGAACCGCCTTCACCACCTAAAGAGCAGACATCAGTGTCTTGCTCGACCCCTTCAGCCCCTCGAATGTAGTCTCCCGCCCTACACCCAGCTTGACCTCCTTTCGGTCGCAGTCGATCCAAGCCTTCTGCTCTGACAGCCAATCCATTCCAAAGATAACGTCGAACTCTACTAGCGGCAGCAATGACGCTAGCAAGTCGAACTCTTGGCTCCCAATGCAAACCTTCACTACGCACACTCTGTCCGCACGCATCGAGCACCCATTCGGTAGCAGCACATCCAACTTGTCCTTCGCCATCGAAGAAGGGACTCCGATGCGCGATATAAAACTTTCGGACAAGAAGGAGTGTGAAGCTCCCGTATCGAACAGTGCCCGGGCCGGACTATCACTAATCAAGACAAAGCCTATGCAAAGAATATTAGGCTAACAAGCAATAGATAACGGTATTAAAGCTAACTTGCTATAAATTAACTCATACCTGTCACCACATCCTCTTGCTTGATGGCCTCCTGCTGGCCCAAGTTATAGACTCTAGGCTGAGTCGGAGCATAGTGGGACGCGGTCGACTCCACCACTTTGCCCTTCTCCTCGTAGGTAGCTCCTTGTTTCCTTTCGGACTTTGAGCGTCCACTCCAGCAATCACGGGCAAAGTGCCCCGTCTTTCCACACGTGAAACAAGCGCCCGGGGTTCGATTGGTAGCTGCCCCCGAGGCACCTGAAGAAGCTGGACCCAACGTCTTAGCTTTCTTATAGAATCTGCGGTAGCCCGACTTCGACGTAGTCGGTGCCTTGAACTCCGCTTTCTTACTACCGGATTCCTTTTTCGCTTGGACATTCTCCATGTCCTTCTCCAAGGACCGGGCCGAACTGACCAGGGTCATGAAACCCTGCGCCTTGGGCCCCGACAGTAGCAACCTTAAATCATCTCTTAGCCCTTCATAAAAGCGGCTCGTCTTGCGCTCCTCGTCTGCAAAGGTAGCGCCGGCATATCTCCCCAACCGAGTAAACTCGTGGAGGTACTCATCAACGGTGCAATCCCCTTGCACCAACTTCTGAAATTCGCTTTCTAGCACGATTCTCTGCGCCGAGGGGAGGTATCGAGCCATGAATAGTCTCGCAAACTCCTCCATCGAAACTTCGGCCAACGGCCTTCCCTGCAACTGATGTAGCTCTAGGCCTTCCCACCATAGTCTTGCGTCCCCATCCAAAAGGAAAGTCGCTATAGTGGTCTTCTGCCACTCTTCCGTTTCCGTCACAGTCATCACCCTGTTGACCCTTGAGAGCCAATCCTCTGCTTGGGTCGGGGTTTCTACCCCCGTGAATACCGGTGGATGAAAACCCATCACATGCTTCAGTTGTCTTTCAGTTGCTCTTCGAGGAAACTCTGGCTCCACCCGTACTTGCTCAACCCTCCTTTGCTCTGCCGTCTGAAGCGGTACTTGCTCCACAGCAGGAGCAGGCTGCTGCACCTGCCTTGCAGGCTGCGCATTGATCATTGCCATGACCGCTTCTGCCACCAGCCTAATGGTCTCGGCAGACGGAGGTGTTACAGGCGCATCGCTTGGCGCACTGCTCGCCTCAGAACCTGGCCGTTCTGACGGCCCAGCACCACTCCTGGTCACCTATAATCGTGCAAAACACAGATAAGCGACCAAAAATTACTGCAAACAGCAATTATAGGAACACGCAGGTTCCTCAAACATGTATACTTTCATTCCTAAGTGGACATTCATGGGTTCTTTTCTTGTTATAACGATGACGCACACATGTGCTCACCACCCCTTAAAGTGAATTCGTCCACGAATTCATTTAAGTTTGACCGAAACCAGAAGTCTGATACCAATTTGTAACACCCCTATCCGTCACATAGCATATAGCAGTAGGTCCGGCCGGGGCCCGACGCCATATACTACGGACAGACCGGTTGGTTACGCGTTGAAACCATTCAACCAATCATGTCGTCCTACACAACACCTAGCGGAAGCAATTTATTAGGTTGCAAAAGAAATAAGAACCCAGCCACAACAACATGAATGTCCACTACAAACTCAGGAATGTATACATACACCAAAAGAGAAATGACCTTAAGGCATTACACTGTTCACTTAACAAAAGAAGTGTTTTCCAAACTTCGGCACGCAGGCCGGCCATACATGTAAAACGGGAAAGAAACATAAGCAATTAGGCCTTCGAGGGTCGGCACAGCAACAAGAGCTTCAGCCCGCTCTACTCCGCAGCACCTGCAAGCCACAAACCACCGCCCGGTGGCAAACAATAGCAACGGTCAGCAATGCTGACCAAATTATAACGATCCCGCCCCCACATTCGGGGCGGTAATGCTCTTTCCCTGCACTTTATTAGCATAGGAAATTATATAAAGTATTTGCACTTCACCACAGGTGTAGGCTCGCACGGCCACACACCCCATGCACTCAGGGCACATTCTCGGCGAACCGGCCAACGTCACATCAATTCAAGCCATAGACGTTCCAAATCCACCACCGCCTCTTGGACGGTCATCCATATGAGCATTTTGTCTTATTGGCCTTGGTCACGGCAATTTAAGCCATAGACCGCCGAAGACCCTCATCCATGCCAACGGTCCTACCGAACGACATAGACCGGGTATGGTTCTTCCTGACCCGTGCTCATACCGCAACGACAATTTAAGCCATATGCGCAGGCCAAGACTCACCGAGTCCCGTTTCCACCACAATAATCACATAACCCGGTTATGTTCACGTTGGCCCCCGGCCACCGTGTTGGCAAAACCCGCTTTTGTCCAGTTTTCCGGGTGCACCTTGGAGTTAATCTCCAAGGCTCCCTGATGCAATCTACCACGTAGAAAACCCGAAAACACCCAAACATCCGGATTCTTGCCCGGTTCAAATGCAATGCAACATCACCGATCCGGCCCTACTTGTCCGGATAGGCTTCACACACAATGCCTATGTCCGTTTACGCATACGGAATCTACACAAGGGGGACTTCACATATCTACCCCAAGGAACGCTCCAACTCTTCGCTCACTCGCGAGAGAGGGCTTCCTATGCAAAGGAAAAGAGGGCTTCACATGCCCAAGGATGAGAAATCGTTACTCTTGCGTTCTTCCGCGGCGCCATCGAAAACTATGCGGTTGAAAAGCACCGCAACGTCGTCACCTCCGCGGATCTGGACTCGGATCGCGATTCGGAGCTCCGAAGCTCCTCCGGCGGCCGGATCTTGGTCTCCTCCTCCAAACTTGCTCTCCCCTCTCTCTAAAACTTAGAGAGAGATTTACTTGGATGGAATGAGGGATTTTAACCCTAAAACCCAGCTAAAACCTCTCAGGAACAGCCCCCCACCGTCGGATCCAAAGCCAAGGAAACGAACGGCCAAGATTAGATCTGAAATCATAAAATCTGGGCCGAACACGGGTTCACACACGGCCGTGTGCCTGGCCGTGTAGCTCATTCGCCGTCTCGACCAAAATTGAAAACCAGCTACACGGCCTCCGACACGCCCGTGTCACCTGCGACACACCCGTGTCGGGACCCGTGTCACGCCCCCCGTGTGCAATCGACCAACAATTCGCAGTCAGAGAGGTACACGGCCTGGTGACACGGCATCAGACACGCCCGTGTCAAACTAGACACGCCCATGTTCGTGCCCGTGTCACTGCCCGTGTACCCCAACGCACAGCCTAGGAGTGACACGGCCTGGGACACGCCCGTGTCCTAGGCCGTGTTCCTCCACACGACCATCGTCGACCTGAACTGGTCGACTACACTGCCAGCTTGACGAACCGAGCTCGACACGCCCGACACGGCCTCCGACACGCCTGTGTCGGGGCCCGTGTCACCTGCACCAAAACCTTGTCTTGGCCAAAATCGATCCCCGTCGCTCCTACAACATTTTGGGGTGTTACAAGGCATACCCAAGATAGCGTTTGGTACGAGGTATGGTCACTTCGAGTTCTCGGTGATGATGTTCGGGTTGACGAGCGTGCCATCTGTATTCATGGATTTGATGAACCGAGTATTTCGAGAGTATTTAGACTCATTTGTAGTGGTCTTTATTGACGATATTTTGGTATACTCAAAAAACAGAGGCAGAGCATGAGGCTCATCTGAGAGTGGTATTACAGACTTTGAGAGAGATCCAACTTTATGCAAAGTTCTCGAAATGTGAGTTCTGGTTAGAGAAAGTGGCATTTTGGGCCATGTGATTAGTGGTGATGGGGTGGCGATGGATCCAGCAAAAGTTGAGGCCATCAGATATTGGCCAGTTCTGAGCACCGTGGCGGAAGTCAGGAGTTTTCTTGGACTAGTCAGGTACTATAGACGGTTTTTGGAAAACTTTTCGCGAATAGCTCTGCCCCTCACTGCTCTGACTCGTAAGGACCAGAAGTTTGTGTGGACTCAGGAGTGCAGTCAAGCATTTAACACCTTGAGGGAAAAGCTGGTGACAGCTCCGATCCTAAGTCTTCCTAAAGGGATTGAAGGATTTAGATTTCCAGTGACGCATCAGGATGCGGTTTAGGTTGCGTGTTAGTACAACATAGCAAGGTGATAGCCTTTGGGTCTAGGTAGTTGAAACCTCATGAGAGGAATTACCCCGTCCATGACTTGGAATTGGCGGCGGTAATTTTTGCGTTGAAGTTATGGCGGCACTATGTGTATGGTGCGAAGGTGGAGGTCTTCACGGACCACAAAAGCCTAAAGTATCTTCTGGATTAAAAGGATTTGAACATGCGACAGCGCAGATGGGTTTAGTTCCTTGGGGAATACGATGTGGCGATACAATATACTCCAGGCAGAGCCAACGTGGTGGTGGATGCCTTGAGTAGGAAATACTCTGGACAAGGGAGTTGGATCGTAGCTCAGGATGAGCGGTTGGTGCGGGACTAGGAGTCCCTTGGCATTGAGTGTGTAGCAAGGGGCGAGTCTAGCATGGCTCGATTGAACTGGATTGAGTTGCAAAATGACTTATCCAATCGTGTTCAGGAAGCAACTAATTTGGCTGTAGAGTTACAGCCTTTTGTGGTGGAAGCTCAAAAGGTCAAAGGTAGTGTCTGGGATATGATTGATGGGATCCTAAAAAAGGACGAAAGGATATGTGTACCGCAGTTCGGCAAGCTCTGTGAGGAGTTGAGGTTTGAGGCTCATTTAACGAAGTACTCCATTCACCCGGGCAGTACAAAGATGTACTTGGATATGAAGAAATCCTTTTGGTGACCTGGTTTGAAGCGGGATGTTGCTTTGTACGTGAGTCGGTGTCAAACTTGTGCCTTAGTGAAGGCTGAGTGTCAGAAGCCGGGCGGGTTCCTGAAGCCTCTTCCTATTCCCGAGTGGAAATTTGATGACATCTCCATGAACTTTGTGCATGGCTTACCTCGGTCGTAGCAGGGAAATAATGCAATTTGGGTGATCGTGGATCGCTTGACCAAAGTGGCTCACTTCATCCCAAATCGGAAAGAGGACAACGTGAAGAAGCTGGTAGAACTTTATGTTCGCAACATTGTGCGGTTGTATGGGATTACAAAGAGTATCATTAGTGATCGCGATGGATGATTCACATCCAAGGACTGGAGGTTTGAATAGAAGAGCCTGGGCACGAAGCTCAAGTTCAGTACGACGTTCCATCCTCAAACCGATGAACAAACAGAAAGAACGAATCGTATAATGGAGGATATGCTGAGAATGTGTACCCTCAATTTTGTAAAGAAGTGGGGAGATCACCTCTTCATGGTAGAGTTTGCCTATAATAACAGTTACCAGGCAAGTATAAAGATGGCGTCATACGAAGCTTTGTATGGAAGGCGGTGTCGAACACAAATGTCTTGGATAGAGGCGGGAGACACCAAACATTTGGGAAAATAAGCGGTGGTTGATGCTTGTGAGTTGGTGTGGACCATTTAGGAGCGCATGAAGGTTGATCAGGATCGGCAAGCGAAGTATTTCAATGCTCGCCACAGGAACGTGGAGTTCGCAATAGGCGACTGGGTATACCTAAATATTAAGCCGTTCAAAGGCGTTTCGCGGATTCGCCGACTCAAGAAGTTGAGTCCGAGGTTTTTGGGGCCGTTCGAAATTACAGAATGCATTGGAGAAGCCGCTTATCGGTTAGCGTTGTCTGTAGAGCTGAGTGGATTACATGATGTCTTCCATGTCTCCATCTTGAGAAAAGCCTTGGTGGAGGCAAGTCTTGTAGTCGAGTCGACAGCGGTGCCGGTCAAAGAGGACATGATGACGAAATTCCGCCCAGTTAGCATAGAGGATGCAAAAGTTCGGCAGTTGCGGAACAAAGAAGTTAAGCTCGTGAAAATGCGTTGGGACAACTTGTAACATCCCATTTCCGGCTAGACTCCTAGGAGTCGGTTGGTCGTGACAGAATCCTAGGAAGCCCAAAAATTGAAATAAATTGGCCGAGATTTCGGGTCACGGGTTGGTCACGCCCGTGACCGACCCGTCACGCCCATGACCTAAGGCGTGACTCCTTCGACGATCGTCGATCTCCGTGAGACGATCGTCGAACTTGCAGCCCGGGCATATCACGCCCGTGACCAAGGTGTCACGCCCGTGACCAAGGTGTCACGCCCGTGACCAAGGTGTCACGCCCGTGACCTAGGGCGTGACTCCTTCGACGATCGTCGATCTCCGTTAGACGATCGTCGAACGTGCAGCCCGAACATGTCACGCCCGTGACCAAAGTGTCACGCCCGTGACCAGGGGCGTAACTCCTTCAACGATCGTCGATCTCCGTAAAATGATCGTCGAAATTGAACTCGGGCCTGTCACGCCCGTGACCTAGGTGTCACGCCCGTGACCTAGGGCGTGACCAGCCTTCGACGACCGTCGATCTCAGTTCGACGATCGCCGACCTCAGAATTGTCGTTCGGGCCTATCACGCCAGTGACCAAGGTGTCACGCCCGTGACCTAGGGCGTGACCACCCTTCGACGATCGTCGATCCCAGTTCGACGATCGTCGACCTCAGAATTGCCACCCGGGCCTGTCACGCCCGTGACCTATGTGTCACGCCCGTGACATTGGCTGAAACGACGGTTCAGGCCCGAAATTATTCTAACACGCGTGGTAATAAATGCTGGTGTGGGAAGTTACACCAGGAGTAATTACAGGCCGTTTTTCCTTCTGTAATTATATAATAAAGGAGGAAGATGTGGTCCAATAGGAAACCGCCAACTGGACACACTTGTTCATCTTCCACCGTTTCTTATCCCTTCACTGTAACCGAAATATTATTAGGAGGAGCCTTCATGACCATTAAGGCTTTACCCTTTCACCTCCCCACATGCTGACTTATAAAAGCCCACTTGGAGCAAGAGGAGAAGGTTACACGCTCAATCAAACGGATCAGATCTTTGTTCTTGCTGTAGGAGAAGTTCAGCAACGCCACCACCGCGCCATGGCACCCCGTCGTTCTTCTCGCCTCCAAACCGCGAACAAGGTCCTTCTCTGCTTCTTCTCTTTCATGGGTAGATCTTAGGATTCTTAGAAAGGAAGTTCGCGCTCAACGGAGCCGGACCCATCTCTCGTTTTCATGGAAAACCATGAAAAAAAAATGTATTCTTGAGTTCGCCGGAAACCGCCACCTCCGGCGGCCAAACCACCGCCGACCGATAGCCATCGCCTCAACGGAGGTGGTGGTGGTGGTGGCTGGCCAGGGAAGTGACCGGACGACCGGTGACAGAGCGCGAAAGAGCTACAGTAAATATGAGTTTCTGTGTCTGATTTTCGGATTCTGTAGAAGATGAACAGTAAAAACTGTTTATAATATATAAATTATGTAAATAATTTTATAAGGAAAGAATATACTTGGATGGGCACATTTTGATGCTGCAAAACGAGGCACTTAGAGGCTGTTTTAGGAAAAGTGACCAGACACAAAAGTCGTAGCCCTTCGAGTCTAGATTAATCTAAAATTGGTTTCAACTCGTTTGGGTAAGCGGTTCGGCCTCAGCACCCGTTTTAGTGGGGGCTGTACCTAGAGTTGGGCAGAAATTAAAATGGATGCCCACTCTTCGTCCCTTGCCCAAATGACCTGAAATTTGGGCAGGGGGTTAACCTTAGCAATACCTAAAGGCAGACCAAAAATGGGAATTTTTGGAGATACTTTGCCTAAAGTTTTTGTTTTAATTTAATTAAGTTAGAGAAATTTATTTAAGTGGTCAAATGACCTCCAAACCCTCCCAAATTTTGGTGAGTGGTCCCTAGCTATAAAACCTAGGTCTGTACAAAATTCCAACTGATTTGGAGGTGTTTTGGGTAGGAAATCTTCTACCCTTAACTAGGCATTGGTGAGACATCTTTTAGTAAAAAGTGCACTAAGAGTTTGGAAAGGTCAAATCACCTCAACAGAGACTGATATTCCGACCTCTGACTTAGAAGGGTGTTATAACCTGCTTGGAGAAAAATGGAGTGGTTTAGGGTTGATTTACCCTAGGATCCAAGCTCAAACCCTAAATGAAGGGTTTTGAGGGTTGTGAAGGACATGGGGGCAATTGCTCTTGTTTTGCCTTGAAACTCTGTAGAGTTGACAAAAGCTTGATAAGAATGGTCTGGATGTAATCTTGGAGAATTTGGAGACAAGTAGATACCTTAAAACCCTAACCTTAGTTTTAGGGTAAAATATCAAATAGGTAAAATCAGTCACTAATCCTTACCTAAAAGCTGTGAAATTCGGGTAGAGTGAGTTTTGGATCAGGTAGAACTTATAGAAATTTTTCTGGAATTTTATGTTGATTATTGCTAGCACTTCATTTGTAAAGCTTGCTATGGCCTTAAATGATGATTTAATTATTTAGGAATTTCTGTTCATTTAGATTTTAGAACAGAATGATTACCCCTGAATTTTTATACAATTTTTAGTTGAGTACACCCAGTACTTCCTTCACAAAGTTAAAAAGGGGTTTTATGCTTGAAAAATTATTTAGGGATGATTTTATTACTGAAAAATTATGAAACTGGGCCAGTGCTAATTTTAGGCCTTTATCTGCATGCCATAAATTATTTATAATTTTTGGAAGAATATTTTCTGTACTTGGTTCATAAATAACAAAAGATAGAGATTATTTCTAAAATAGTTTTAATGCCCTTTTGATGATAGAAAAATTATGATACTTTGGATTTAACCTATTGAGATAACCTACTATTTGTCATAAATTTGCTGGACATCTTGCATGAGAACTTAGGGTAGTTCATGTTCAAACTGGTAGCCCTTGGGATTTTCGAGGAATTTAATTAAATACCAAATAAATTAGGAAAATTTCCATTTTCTGGATTTAGGTCATTTATATCATGGTAAGTCTCCAGTAAATAATTTAGGGCATTTGGATGAGTAGTGGATCATAGCATAACCGGTTCGACATATAGTCTAGATCGGTCTGCATATAACAAATTTGTGAATTGCAATAGGACATGATCTGAGGAAGACATTGGAGTTAATCATTTTGTCTGGGTGGGCAATAGTGGAGGAAATCACAATAGGAAGGTATAAAGAGTAGTGAGAAGTGGTGATAGCTAGAGTTAAGAGGTGCTCGGGTTTCGGCGAAAGATCGCCTTTCCCGAAGAGAGGAAGGTTAAAAATCACCATAGGATAGTCTATCGTAATATGAGAAGGGAATCGGGTTAAGGGAGATAAACCAATAACAATAAGTGCCTTGCGAAAGGGAACTTCGGGCCGTAATGCCGCCGTCTTGGTTCCTAGTGCCCCTTGAGAGCCCTTCACGGGGAATACCGGGGGCAGTCCTGGGCTAACGTAAATTGTAATAACAAACCGACAAGAGTAACTTAGTAACTAGGCCTGCACTTTTCACAAACACTGTTGGCACAGGAAGATTGATGAGAGCTTCGGCTCGGTTGGTTTGGAGACGGACGTTTGGGTCCGGGGAGCTTCGACTCGGTTGGTTTAGAGACGGACGTTTTGGTCCGGGGAGCTTCGGCTCGGTTTTTGTGTATTTACGATTAAACTCGCATGTGCATAAAATAGGAAAAGTTAAGGTGGTGGGTTTTACGATATCGGGGAGTTCGATTGCACCGACACCGATATCGTTGACTCGGCGAGGTGATTAGCACTTCGCCAACAGAAGTCCGGTGCGCCAGCCGGCAAGAGTACGCAGGCGTCCGTTTAATGCACCAAGCGTTGAGGCGTACGATAGGTCAGACCAGTGGTGCTTTTACTGGTTTTGAGGTGGGCGAGGCCCAACCCACCGCTTCCGTCCGCCACTACGGAGGTATCCTGGGAGGTAACGGCTCTGAAAGGGGGAACTAAAGGTCTGTGTGCACAGAGTCGGGTGTGTGAGTTGCACTTGCATGTTTCATCATACCCACTCGCATGTCATAGCATAATCGATTCATTTAACCCTGGCACCTAAAGTATAAGTGGTATGGGACGCTTATACATTAGGACCTGCAAAACGACCCCTTGGTCTATAAGCTTGTGTGGGCAAGTATATAAATCAAGGTTAATTTCAATATATAAACATATGCTGTTGTTTGATAACCGACACCCCAACGTATAGGTGGTATGGGACACTCTATACGATGGGAGCCTTGCAGAAGATCCCTTGGCTTATGCGTTTTCGCACATAAGTTAAGGTTACTTTTCTTACTTTCTGTTTCTGTCATACTATTATAGAATTGCTAGATTAGTTCCGCTGTCATCTGTTTCTTGATTAATCTCTACCTTCATATCCTTCCCTTTCTTCCTCTCCGCTCGGTACCTAGGAGCCATGGGGGAAGGGGTAGGGGATGATAGGGCTTAGTCTTTATGACTAACGGTTTTCGAACCGCATCATTTAGGGGATCGTGGAGCCCAGCATGGAGGAGCAGCCCCAGAGATCGGTGCGCCTGGAGATGGGGCAGTCTAGCTCCGGAGTTCATACAGCCGGGACCGTGAGTCTCGACCCTGAGTAGTTTCTAGTGTTTGCTTCCGCATGAGTGATATTGTAGTGAGGACATGATGTATCGGGCATAAGCCCGCATTTATAGTACTCTGATGTTTTCTGTGGACACTCCCTTCGTGGAGATTTTATTCTATATATGTGATTTATTATTGTGGACTGCATTGCTCTTACTTCTATTATTGTTCTACCTTTCTGTGATCGAATTGGCCGGCAGAATCGGCGCCTTGTGGTGATGACCCTTCAGGACGCGAATGTGTCACCGCAAAGCGGCGATTCTGGGCCTAAGACCCCGGTGGTTGAAAAAGAAAAAAAAAGGGGGGGTCTTACACAACTGCAGGCGAGTTCTCTTGGGAGCGTGAGCAAGCAATGCAGGAGGACTTCCCAGAACTTTTTTACTTCAGGTATGCCCTTTTTCGTCGGGTGCAGGCAGCTCGACGAAAGCCATTCGTCGAGTGTTGAGAGGTCTATTGCTCGGCGGTAGTTAACTACCGTGTGGCGGTAACTCCAGGGTTGGTGTTGAGAGCGTTGAGTGCTAGGGCGTGGCGTTAGCTATCTACCGCGCGGCGATAGCTTGGCGTTGTACATTGAGAGGCTGGCGTTGAGTGAGCTACCGTGCAGCGTTAGTTCTACCGCTGGCGTTAGCGCGGCCTTATTTCTTGGCCGAGATCTCTGGAAGCTACCGCCCGGCGATAGGTAGTTACCTCCCGACGATAGCGCGCAAAAGCAGTTGCGTCATCTGGCTTTTTAGCTGTCCGATTTGACTTAGGATTTGATCCTAAGGCCCAAGACTCTCCCTCCAGAGTACTTATATAGGGCTGAGCGGGATTTATCCCTCATTTCTTCTCGTTTTGAAGTTGACTTAGGGTTTGGAAGAGTGAGTGGAGGAAGAAGAGGGCTTTCCTCAGCCATTGACCGAGCTTCGGAGCCCCGATCGTTGATCCGAGTTCAGATCTGTGGAGAGAACTTGAAGGTGCACATTTTCATCCATGCAAGTTGAGTTTTCTGTGGCAAGGAAGAGGAGTTGTAAGGTAATGTCTCATCTCGGTCTTTAGGATGCGTGCATGGCATCCATGTTGTTTTTTGCTTTCTCTCAAGCATTTAGGCACCGGATCTCTCAAGTGAGAGGTATTTGGGTCGCCATGGTTCAAGAGGAGCCATCGAGTCGATTGAGTCTGTCCCCGACATGATATTGCACTAGAAATCCGCTTCGTTAGTGGATTAGGCATTGTGCGTGAAGCCGCAGTCACGACCGCTAGTCCGACTCGGTGATGTTGCATAGTGAGCCTTAAGGATTTTGTTAGAAATCCGTTAGCGGAAAAACGTCGTTTGTGATGTTGTTTTCCCCCTCTTTCGTGTGAGTACGTGTAACCAGAATCGGACCGGGTGGAAATTAGAGTACACGTTGGGATGCGGGGATGGTACTATACGAATGGTGGATTAGGGTGGGAAAGGTTTGGGATTGTGATGTGCTAAGGTGCGGTTTGTCTCTATGGTCGGCTGGCTAGCCCGTGATGTTCCAAAGTCACGTGTGGAGAGTGTCCCGACGAGACAA
Source organism: Platanthera zijinensis (assembly GCA_039513925.1). Lineage (NCBI taxonomy): Eukaryota > Viridiplantae > Streptophyta > Magnoliopsida > Asparagales > Orchidaceae > Platanthera > Platanthera zijinensis. Next base: position 103,970,485 of record CM077079.1, on the reverse strand, counting down.
GTCCCCTTCTGTGTAACAGACAAGAACGCCAAACTTTGAACAAGCTCGGACAATACCAGCTGGGTCCCGTTGGGTCTCCTTTGGTGGACTTGGTCTCGATATTGGAGTCGGGCCTGGGTCGTCACGAACGGGTGGGGTCTAGCAAGAGTTCTTAGCATCATTTTTTTGTGTGGCGGAATCCTGACATGAGAAGTAAGAGCTTGCAGGCAAGCCCGGGTTTTAAGACCCACGAGGAGGTGGGGCCTTGGCAAGAGTTCTGTGTGGCGGCTTGTATGCCATTAGGGGAAATTAGAGTACCCATATTTTTGTGGCTTGAACGCCGAAGGGAAGATTGGAGTACCCTTGTGTTTGCGGCTTGAACGCCGAAGGGGAAGTTGGATGTTCCCGATTGATGATGTGTTAGAAGCATACGCTTAGGGTGCCTTGGGTGAAGCTCGGGTTTGCATACATGCTGCATTATAGACCCCTTTTATTATATGCTCATCGTAGAACCGTGTTTGCTGTATGAGACATCCAAACCTGTTTTATAGCTTTACATGTTCATGTTTATTGCATACGAAGTGCTGACATGCAGGGTGATGGAGTGCCCCGGGATCCGTTAGGGACCGCCGGGAGGAGATGTGTTTGTTACATAGTTGAGGTCAACCTTTGCTGACCCACGTTACAACCAATTTTTATAGGGCAAGAATCGCAAGCAGGAGCAAACTCGCCGACCAAAAAGGCCTAAGCCTCATGAAGTGTTTCATGTTGTGTAATAACTCTGTTTTGTGGAATGTGATGCTTTATACACTATGTTTCCAGCTTGCATGTCGAGGTAGCGTAGGAGTGCTTATGCACGTTGACATTGATGTTATTGTTTGAGTCTTGGACTCTTAATTGTTGTAAGGCTTTAAGGCCGTATTGATACTCATATGTTAGTGGATAACTTCTAGTCTTGTTCTTTTATTTCCGCTGTATTTTGTCTGAGTTTTGAGTTGGGTAGTTTATATCATCTTATAATACTTAAGTTGTGACGTCTGTATGTTGTGGGGTCCCGGCCAAACCCATATTATACGGTCATTACAGAGAATGTGTTACACAGACCATCCCCAAGGCTTGCAGACCGGGTGGGTCGCCTTCATCAGTGGTGGACAGAAGGCTCAGGCCGCCCAGTTCGGCCACTTCCCTGACAGCATCCGATCGGACAAGAGCTCCAGGTCGCAAGGGCCAGACCGCCCCCTTTTGGCGGACTGGCAGCTTGTCTTTTTCCTTTCTTTTGTATCTCATCACCTCGGATCAGATCTCCTGTACCCCGAACAGACGGTTATTTAAACCCTGCCCATTTGGGGCGGCCCTCGTGCCTATAAATAGGGGGAGCGGCATTCTTAAAGTACGCTGACACGAACCCAAGAGTCCACTTGTTAAAGGCTACAGACTCGATTCTCAAGCTTTGTGCTCTGCTGCTTGCACAACTCTCTTCTTTTTTCTAACTTTCCTGTAACCTCATCTTTTCATTCAAGGAAAGCCCGTCACAAGAGAGACATTCACCGCGACGGGCGAAGTCTTATTTCCTCGCGGTGACTCTGATTGTTATTTTCTTTTGACTGCTATTAACCAACCACTTACAATTTTCTCCTCTCTTTTTCCCTGTTAGTCCTGAGATGCATTTCGCACCCCAGCAAAAAGGAAAAGCCGAATGTTTAACACAAATCATGTTTTTTATTTTAATATAATATAAATATCATGATAAAATCTCAACCACAACAGTATCTCAACCCGTATTTGCCTAATCTCAGGTGCACGGCACTTGTCCCCAAGCACGATTGGGAGTCAAGAGTACAGCGTTTACACCTTGGGGTGGATATTTAATGATTACATTCAATATTGATGATCTACAGTTATTTAAATAAATTACTTGTTTAGATATTACTCATTTTTTACTGCAAAAATGTATACAATAATTAAAGAATAAAGACGGTTTAATTTGGCATCACAGATGTTTGCACTGTGGAGATGTTCTTCTTTTTAATATAATAATATGTATATCATAAATTACAATTTTAAATAAATATATGGACTAGAGTCACTAGAGGAGTAAAAAAGTTAAAAAAAAATTGAAACAGCTAAAAATCAAATAAAAAAATATTTTGCATAAGAGGATATTATGAACTAACAGAAGAAATTCTGTCACAGATAAGAACGGACAAATTATTTTAATACCTAAGATAACACTTTGATCCTTAAACTTTTAAATCATCATTTTCATCTTTTTTGGCCAACATCTGACTAATTTTGATTGCAATTCAAAGGCTAAAAAATCACTAGATGAGAAGAACTATTTTGGCATAATTAAAAATTTTGAGAACTAATCTTCCGGAATTGATATGATTTTTACCATACAAAGAACATACCGCTAGAAAGTCAAACTGAATGAAATTCTAACAGAAAAATTAATAATAATAATAAACTTTAAAATTCAACCATTTTCTCAAATTGAATTAAATAATGAGTGTGCACTAAAATTCAACCAAATATGAGTTTAATCAATCTAGCAATTCATACCGAATAATGAATCTTATATTATATCTCACAAATACGAATCAACAAGCATATCAAAGAAACATATTTCATGCAGTTCTTCCAAACCAGATTCATATAACATACATCAAGCAAATCATGTTCCAGTAAAATGTTTATGAAAGTTTTTTCAAACACCAAACTCATACAAACTTACCGATAGAAGATAAAAGCAAGCATAAGGATTACTATAGCCCAGACTTTTTTTAAGTTCTTATTAGCACACCAAACTCACATAAACTTAGAAATAGATAAAAGCAAGCTTAAGGATTAAATCCATATTTAAGTTCATCAATACTTGGTAGCAACAGGCTTTTGATCAGAATGTGTTTTTTTCCCCAGGCAGACACCACCAATCCTTCCAGATAGTTCCAGAACGCAACAGCTCCTCGAATCGTGAAACAAACAAATATCAAACATCATAATCGGAAGGCGCCTTTTCAGAAAGAAAGAGAGATTAGACAAACCATTCTTGATTATTCTAATGCGGCGCGTGTGACGCTCGCCGGAGCGCCCGAGTCTTGAGAAGGGCCAGCCCCGGCGCCTCCCAGACCCCGCTTCGGGTCATTGTTGATTGATTGCTAATCAGAATCTCCGTAAACTTCGTCATCGGAGAGCTCGTCGAACGACCTCATGTCAAGCTGGTAGCGAAGAATGCCGCCGATGCCCCCGAAGCCTCTGCAGAACTGAGACCCCTCCTGCGATTTGTTCGTGACGAACTCCAGCGAGCAGCCGAAATTCTTATACTCATTGGCCAGCCACTCCAGTAGGGACTGCTTATCCTGCACCTCGAGCTCCGCCGATGTTTCCCCATCCCGGAAGACCTTTTGATCCGTCTCCTGATCTTTGTTCAGATGCTTGACGACTATCTCTCCGGTTGTGCAGTTCTTGAGAACATATCTGTTGACGTCCAAATTCTCCCACACGATCAAGGTCTCGACGGCGCCCATGTCAAGAGCTTTCAGAAGATCGTCGATGCCGAAAACATATTTTCCTGTGTCCTGGCTTATTTCCTCAAAGTACTTTCCAATCAACTTCTTCTCCTGTATGAACTTTACGTTAGCGAGGATCTCCGATGACAGCTCGATCGCTTGGTGAAAACCATTTTCGCCCCCATACGAGACATCGACCACATTGATTATTTTAGCCTGTAGACGGGGATCGAACATGTCGGATTGACTCAATTCAGTTTTGAAATCGGCAGATCCAGCCAAGATCAACCCTGCAACATTCGGCTGACTCGTAGAGGGGTTGATGTAGAACTGTGTTGCAAGCTCCGCAGTCTTCCGAACATAATTGTGGCGCTTTTCCATTCGGAGGCGGGCAAATCTCAACGCCGACTGCCCTCCTCTTCCGTGCTTCTTTGGGAGGTCGACCGTAAACTTATGAAGCACCTCACGGTTATTACCACTTAGAGTGCCAAACAGCGTGCCATTACCATCCATGATGATGAAGCCGAACTTCTCGTCGGACTCGAGGAGTTCGTTGAGCGCCTCCGTGTGGAACTTGTTGTCGCATAAGTAGAGCGACGCGTTTATGGGTTTAAATGGCTCGAAATCGATGGTCACTTTTTTTTCTTTCCCGTCATCGGTGACTATGGTCCCAGTATATAGAACAAGCCCATTGGGAGGAAGCTTGTTGTAAAGCTTGAGCCTTTGTTGAGCAGAAGTGATGGCTCCCAGCACGGATTGCCGATTAACTCTGCTCTTAATATTCGAAGCAGTTCCATACTCGTCGCCCAACATCTTGGCCACACGAGAGATCTGATCGCGGGGCGGCATGATCAAAGAGATCATGCTTGTGCCATTACCTCTAGCAGCTTCTAGAGCCTTGATGAGTTTCTTAATCTTCCATATCTCAATGTTCCTGTCACTCTCATTAGCATCACCCATCTTGAATGCGCTTTGAGAGATGAACCTGCACAGATGCACAAGCAAAGAAGAAAGATCAAAATAAGAGAAGGTGGTGATAGCTGTGAATGCAGAATACCCATATTCTAATTTCCTACTCTATTGAATTCAAAAGATAATGGCACTGTTTGGGATAGTTGTGAATGCCGTTACACAAAGCACGCAGTATTTGAGTAGATGCGGTTCAATTTTTTTTCAAACATATAGTAGGACAAGTTTGGTCAAGCGTTAAACAGCCGTGAACACCCAGATCCCCTAAAGTAAAATTTGGACCAAAAATTTGTCACGAAAATTCCAAATACAGATCATGGCTGGGTTTCCTACTGCGATCACCGCTCAAACATGCTAAAGCCTACATTGAAGCACCTAGGACTGGCAACACAAATTTTCCAACAGCTCGGGCGAAGAAGAGGTAAACAAGGACAAGAAATCACTAGCAGATTGTAACGCCACAGTCTACTATGAGTGCGCTACAGGTTTGCAGACCAGTGACCACAACCCATCTCCACGGATCTGATTGGCCGCATCCACAAACTCCAATAGCGGGTTGTTGAAGTTGGGTCACTAACCGCAAACCTCCTTTGATGAGGGAAACTCCAGTTATGCGGGCAGCAAGGGAACTTCCTAGGAGGTCACTCATCTCAATACTACTCTCTCCGAGCACGCTTAACTATGGGCTTCATAGTTAAGTGTCCTCGGGCGAGAATAGTATTGGGATGGGTGACCTCCTGAGATGTCTCTGTGATGCCCACTTAACTACAATTTCTCTCATCAAAAGAGGTCTGTGGTTAGAGACTCAGCCTCAACAACCCACCATTTGACTTAGCGGATGCAGTCAATCGGATCCGTGGAGATAAGTTGGGTTCACTGGTCTACAGGCCTGTAGCGCACCCTAGTAGTAGACTGGGGCATTACCAGATACGCCTACGAAATACTTCTAAGATTTGGCATTCAACATGCATGAGGAGAAGCTTCCTTCCTTATATCAGACTAAATAAAAATCTATTCACTATTTAGGCTCTGTTTGAGGGAACTAATTTTCACCGGTCAAGCGGTCACGACCGCATGAATCTTAATTAAGGGACCTGACCGCTTGACCGGTGAAAATAAGACCTCCCAAACGAAGCCTTAATCTTGTTGAAATTCACTGAAACGGCCATAAGCACCTTCCTAATCATACTAATCAAACCAAATACAATTTTCAAAATTAAAAAAAATTTAAAATAACATTTCCATGATCATTGAATGAAATTTAACTCCAAAGCTATGAGCAAACAGTATTATTATTTAATAATACTCTAGATTGAGAAAATTTGCTACTAAAAATAATTCAATATCCAGATATGCTCATACAATACTTTGCAATTAGCAAAGTAACAAGTTTTTGCGATCAAAACAATGATTAAACTACAAAACAAATCAACTAAGAATTTAAATCTAAGAAAGAAATTAAATTGTCATAGGTAAACGGCAATGTGGTTTCAAATGTAAGAAGTCTTTAATAACTGAACTGACGCCAATCAGCCCAGAATAATGACGCAAGAACAACAACATTCATCAATGAAGGCAAAGGATACCGCCTCCCCCAATCCCGGAGAGGAACTTTGCAATTAGCAAAGTAACAAGTTTTTGCCATCAAACCAATGATTAAACTACAAAACAAATCATCTAAGAATTTAAATCTAAGAAAGAAATTAAAATGTTAATAGATAAACCGCAATATGGTTTCAAATGTAAGAAGTCTTTAAGAACTGAACCGAAGCTAAAAGACCAGAAAAATGACGCCAAAGCAATATTATTCATCCATGAAGGAGACAGATACCGCCTCCCCCAATCCTAGGGACGCACTCAGAAGATCACTATGATCACCTCTTTCATTCCACCTCGTCTCTTCTTTTGCACCTCCACATTGAAATGATTCATTAGTATATGTGATGCTAGGAAGCACCGGTACGGGTATGGGTACGGGTACCGGGTACGATGCGTATCCGGTACGGCGGTACGGCAAAATTTTAAAATCAAGGATTCGGGTACGGCGGGATACGTTGTACGGGTGACGCATTATCATCCCTACTTGCATCATCAGAAATAAATCTACTTGTTGCTGAGGTAGAAGTTGAACCAGTGACACTAATAGGAGATTGTGATGGAGACATAATTGTTGTAATAAGAAAAAGATGAAAAATTGAAATCATTACTTAGTATACACAAATTACTGAATAGGAATGAACTATAATACATGAATGAACTATAATACATGAATGAACTAACACTCTAACAGACATGAACTATTGAACTAACAGCACATTCACAAAGACCTACCTGCGGAAGAGGATCGTCGGAGAAGGAAAAGGCGATGCGCTGCGGGAAGAAATGAAATGCGGAAACAAAACCCGACCAAAACCTAATAGCGCGTATCAACGCGTACCATACGCGTACCCATACCGGAAACGTACGTGGTACGGGTACGGGCCTAAATAAGACGTATCTGTGCTTCGTAGATGTGATGATGAAGAAGAAGAAGAAGACCTACCTGCGGAAGAGGATCGTCGAAGAAGGAAAAGGCGATGCGCTGCGGGAAGAAATAAAATGCGGAAACAAAACCCGACCGAAACGTAATAGCACGTATCAGAGCGTACCATACGCGTACCCGTACCGGAAACGTACCCGGTACGGGTACGGGCCTAAATAAGACGTATCCGTGCTTTGTAGATGTGATGCTTATTATACTGAATGAGACAAATGCATTCTACTATTAACTCATAATACTAAAAGCTATATACTTTTTTACCAAGGTTGCAGATGTCGGATGTCGGGGACACGTCGGTTTGGGTTTTCATGTCGGTTTTTTATATATCGGGGGATATATCGGGGATATTTCATATATCGGGTTTTAATATTTAATTAATTATATATTTAATTAGCCTTGCCTATAAACAACTCATTAGCCTTGCCTATAAACAACTCATTAGTATAAACAACTCATTAGTATAGGCACTGCAATTAGTATAAGCAACTCATTAGCAACATCATTTTAGTATAGGCACTGAAATTAGTAGTATAGGGCACTGAAATTAGTATAAGCAACTCATTACCAACATCATTTTAGTATAAGCACTAAAATTAATAGTATAGGGCACTGAAATTAGTATAAACAACTCATTACCAACATCATTTTAGTATAGGCACTGAAATTAGTAGTATAGGACACTGAATAACTCAGTAGTATAGGCATATTAGAAATTAGAATGCACCAGAGAGAGGGGGGGAGGTAGGGAGAAGAATGCACCCGTAGGTATAGGCAGCAGTCAGTCACGCAACCAGTGTCGAGAGAGCCCGAGAGAGGAAGAGAGCCCCGGAGAATCAGAGAACCAGAGAGCACCAGCGAGAAGGGAGAAGAAAGCACCAGAGAGAGAGTGCTGACAGCGCGCGAGAGGGAGAGCACCAACAAGCTAGAGAGCACCGGAGAATCAGAGAACCAGAGAGCACCAGCGAGAAGGGAGAAGAAAGCACCAGAGAGAGAGTGCCGACAGCGCGCAAGAGAGGGAAAGCACCAACAAGCTAGAGAGCACCGGAGAATCAGAGAACCAGAGAGCACCAGCGAGAAGGGAGAAGAAAGCACCAGAGAGAGAGTGCCGACAGCGCGCGAGAGAGGGAGAGCACCAACAAGCTAGAGAGCACCGGAGAATCAGAGAACCAGAGAGCACCAGCGAGAAGGGAGAAGAAAGCACCAGAGAGAGAGTGCCGACAGCGCGCGAGAGAGGGAGAGCACCAATAAGCTAGAGAGCACCGGAGAATCAGAGAACCAGAGAGCACCAGCGAGAAGGGAGCAAAAATAACCAGAGAGACAGTGTCGCCGACGCGCGCGGGAGAGCTAGAGCAGGAGCGACGGGGAGCGCTAAGGCAGAGCGACGGGGAGAGCTAGGGCAGAGCGGGATGAAGTGAAATGAGCGGGGATGAAAGCACCAGATAAGAAGGTCGTTTAATAATAAAAAAATTTAAATAAAAAAAATAATAAAATAACGCCCGATATCGGGCGTTATTTGGTGCCGACATGTCGGTTTTAACCGACATGTCGGCCCGCTATTTTCAAAACGCCATTACAAGAACTTGTGCCGGTTTTGTGTCGTTTTTTCTCCCAAACCTCCATGTCGGCCGACATGTCGGACATGTCGGCCGATATCCACAACACTGTTTTTTACACAGACAAAATAATTTCATCAAGATCAGATCAAACTTAGATCTGATCGAACTAGCCAAAAGTAAGATCGTTCATCCAATTTTGATTCATGGAAGGATTGAACTGGGCTAAAAATAAAATAAAATAAAATAAGAGGCAATATACCTCAAATCAATGTATTTAAATATTTCTTTAGAGCCAGATCACGTATTACAAAATTTATGTAAAGGATTTGTATAAAAGAAAGTATACTGGAGCTTATACAAAAATCATGAATTATAAAAACAAGGATAAGGCTAATGAGTAATGATTTATGACAAATCATACTTTTAAACTAGCTCGAAAGAATTATGAGCTGTTAAAATTCACTTAATTCTGAACTAATCTAGCCGATTTGAGCCATATTAAAAATGACATGATTCGATTTCAAGTTGGTTTTGAATCGGACAATATAAGATCAGTAACAATACTGCCTATTCTGGTTCACAAAATTAAGAACTCATAATTAGTTTTTTTTGTACAAATAATCCATCTTTGTTCAAGAGGATTTGCATAGTTTAGGTTTAACACATCAAACAAGACGGGAACTAATAAAGAATGGTGACTACTGTTTAGATCTCCATACTCAAACGTCCCTCCAACAAAATCAAAGGAAATTTCAGTACAGCATAGGTTTAATGTATGCCAGGAATAGCACTTCACATCTCCAAAAATGATGCAGGCCTACGCGGCGGGGTGTGTGCGACAATTCCAAAGATGGCTCTCTCGAGACCTTTCCGATCGAGCACGCGCGCACAAGAGTTCGTAGCCACCCCAATATTTTGATTTAAATCACAGCACATGCACAATAAACACCAAGAGAAAATCCGACCAAAATGACGATTCGAAAGAGGTCGATTTTACTCCCAACAAGAAAATAACATAGGATTTCCCCCAATCCTTCGAGCATCAAAATGAGGATTTACCCAATCCAATCAACGACACAATAAGGATTTACCCAATCCTTTAAAATCACAAGAGCAATTGGAAAACAACGCAAAAGCTTCGATGAAAACCCGAGATGGCAACAAGGCTTCCAAGGCAAAGCCGGGCTTTTCCACCGAAAATCACGTAGAAAGAAGCACACATAAAATTGAGTAGAGAAAATCGTTACCCAAACACTCAAGACATTTTTGTGGAGAATCTCTCTACCACGAATCCACCGGAGTCACATCGAATGGAGAAGCACGCAAGCCCGAACTTCTACGGAGTCGCACCGGAGAAGACCCGACGGCGAAGTAGCAGCCCTCCCAACCAAGGGGGGAGGGTCGACCAACACCAAGGGGAAGGAGGGGCCAAGAAATCCCAAGAAGCAGCCCGATCTCCGGGACGGCGAGCAGTACAGGAAGAGGCCGAACCCTAGGGAGAAAAAATCCTCACGGAATTTTTTTTTGGCGATTGTTAACCGCAACCCGGTTTAGGATGTTCGCACCCCATTGTTAACCGCAACCCGAAAATATAATCGCACTCAGATATTAGGTTTGCCGCACCCCGTTGTTACTCAAGGGCTTCTTTAGAATAGAACAATAAATCTGTTTCAAAGTGACTACCAACATCCACTTTTAACTTTTAAAAGGTTTCTTCATTTCCATTAGTGACATCTAAAGAAATATGAAAAGTACGTATGAGAACCCTATGCAAAACCACAATGTTATATTGACATCAATTAGTAAACAAATAACTCTTACTAGTTATAGGTAAAGACGGAATTATCTCATACTCCAACAATTTGATGCTATCACTTGAAAATTCTTTCATAGAGAAATAAACTAAAAATAGGAAAATAAGTTGAAAAACATCAATAATAACAACCTGAACAACAATATTTGCAGATACGCAGAAACCTGAACAATTTGATGCTATCTGAATTTAATTATTCACAGTAAGGAGTTGGATGCTGATATTTTGATTTCTATGGAGGATAATTTCTTAAGAGATGAATGTGATTGAATCACAAAATTAACAGAAACAAAGTGTTTTAGCTTTGCAGAATAGAAGCCCTCCGAGATTTCCTCCACAAGTAAGAGATGATAATTTCATTGTTGACAATTTTTAGTCGGGAGCCCTCCGGGAGTTCCTCCACAAACAACCTGAAATCATCGTCAGCGCACAAAGGGGGCAGAAGGGCAATGGCAATGCCAGAGATTGACTTTTGCACCATAGAATGAATGAACAAGACATTTTCATCAAATTAAGAAATCAGAATAATATTGAAGCATCGGCCTTTGACTTCTGCCATGTACATGGAACAAAAGCCGTGACGTCTAGGATTTGATGACACAAATTTTAAAAGTCACAAAACTGTGGCTCTTTAGGTTTTTTTGTTTGAAGGTGTTTGATCAAAACATAGAAAAGGCGGATTAACCAAAAGGTAAGCAAGCTCTTCCTTCTAAAAAAAATGAGAGAGTTGAAGGATTTTACGTCAATTACTCTGTTTTTTTAGATTGAAATCCTTTGGGATTGATTATTTGCTGGAGGATAAAAATTTCATAGAGATTTTTTTTTTGGATCAGACGAGGCAGGCTCAGGGTATTCCTAATTCTTCCTTAAATCCATGCTATCTGGAACTGTCATCTGAATAACACTTAGGCCTTAAGGAATAAGCAGTTAGGGTTTACCTGAAGGAGATCTGCCTCCGATGTCCAGATGGGAGTGAGACGGCGGGATCTGATGTAGAATACGGATAAGGAAGCGCGACCGAGCGCCGGGAGAGGAGCTGGCTCAGACTTCGCCGGCGGGAACTCAGAGACGGGGTGCGACGTCCGCGATCTGATGCCGGAGACAGGAGCGGCTTCCGCGATCTGATGCCGGAGACGGGAGCGGCTACCGCGATCTGTTGCCGGAAAGGGAAGCGGCTCGGCGAGGAGGGATACGGAGGCGGCGTTGGCGAAGTGGGGGACACGGGGCTTCCGGGAACCGGGAGAGAAGAAATAGGTTTGCGATTAAAGTTCTCAGAAAAAGGTTTTGTAAAACGAATTGGGGGCGGATAGCCAAAACCGGGCTGGGCGTTTTTTTTCTGTCCAAAAGCTGCCTCATATCTCCCCCTCCTCAATACTTATAGGGTGCTGTTATTAGCACTGCAGTTTTTGACTAGTCGCACCGCACTTTCATCTAGGTTTTCGTATCTTTTTGAAATATGTCTTGTACATGCATTTTTAGAAAAAGTGTTCAACACGAAAGTTGTAGATCTCGACGAGATCTACAACTTTCGTGTTGAACACTTTTCCTAAAAATGCATGTACAAGACGTATTTTCAAAAGGCGCGAAATTTCCAAAGTACGCATTGTACATGCATTTTTAGGAAAAGTGTTCAACACGAAAGTTTTAGATCTCGTCGAGATCTACAACTTTTGTGTTGAACACTTTTTCTAAAAATGCATGTACAAGACGTATTTTCAAAAGGCGCGAAAACCTAGGTGAAAGTGCGGTGCGGCTAGCCAAAACTGCAGTGCTAATAACAGCGCCCTACTTATAATGCTTTTGAATTTAATAAACAGTGTGTTAATTAAGGCTTTGTTTGTTTGGGCGTTTCGCTGCTTCGTTTTGGGCAAACGCCGTCGGAAGGAGAGTAAATAAATGAAGCTCCGGCGGCATTTGCTCTGTTTCCACCCGCCTGCCTTGAGAAAAGCCCCAAAAAGCTCCGTTTGGAGCAGCCACCTCCTCCCTTCAGTTCGAATACTCCGTTTCCACCCGCCGGATCGACCCGCCACCGCTAAACCAAATGAAGTGTAAAACTTAGCCTTAATGAAGGCTCCGTTTGGCACGGTGATGGAGATCATGAACATGGGGGTTAAATTATCATTTGTTAACGCCCACCTAAGAAACTCCATCTACTTTTATGTTTAAGCGGATGATGTTTGTTAGGTGATGGGTACCCCATGATTTATAGATAATTATGATAACTCCCGCGCACCGGATCGCAACTCCCGCGCACCGGATCGTAACTCCCGCGCACCGGATCGTAACTCCCGCGCACCGGATCGCGTAGCCACCGCACGGCGAGTCGTCGTTACGGGCGGCCGACGGCCGGCCACCCCTGGCCGGCCGCCACCCTCCTTGTGGTCGGCGACCGGCCACCCATGGCCGGCCGCCACCCCCCTTGCGGCCGGCGGCCCCGGCCGGCTGCCCCCTTACGGCCGGCGGCCGGCCGCCCATGGCCGGCCGCCACCCCCTTGCGACCGGCTGCCCCCTTGCGGCCGGCGGCCGCGGCCGGCCGCCCCCTTGCAGCCGGACCGCCCCCTTGCGACCGGCGGCCCCGGCCGGCCCCGGCCTTGCGACAGGCGGCCCCGGCCGGCCGCCCGTGGCCGGCCGCCCCCTTGCGGCCGACCGCCCCCTTGCGACCGGCGGCCCCGACCGGCCCCGTCCGTGCGGCCGGTGGCCGCTTCCGGCTGGCCAAGGCCGGCCGCCCTTGCGGCCGGCGACCTCGGCCGGCCCCTCCGTGCGGCCGCCCGCCCCCCTCAGACGGAGGTGGCCTTAGCCGACCGCCCAGAACCATCCGCCCGCGGCGGCCGCCCCCTCCCTCGGGCGACCGCCGGCCGGCGCGCCTCCTCCGACCACCGTCGTGGGTCAGCCTTCTCTCCACCGTCCGATCATGGCAGGCCATCACGGCCCCCCGATTTCAACAAGTGATCACGGCCCTCCGATCTGCGATTAACCACCCTAACCACCTCGGAAACCCTATATAAGCGCCCCTGGTAGTTCATTTTGGGGGGATCGGACTTCATTCTCTCCTTCTCTTTCTCTCTCTGCATTCCTACTTTTCCCCAGAGCTTCTCTCTCTACTCTCCTCCTCCGTTCCTCTTTCACTCACTAACTTGGCAGGTTCTCCTGCGAGCGCCGCCCAGAGAAGGAAGGAAACGAAGTGCCAGTGAAGGCATCCCTCCTCAGTCCGAGGCATAGAGCGCAGGCATCCTGCGGCACGCGAGCCAGAAGAGCAAGCGCTCAAGAAAGACGCATGTCAAAGTGCACGAACTCCTAAGTGGTGGCCTGTCACCCAAGGAGAGCTCTCTCAACTCCCTAGTATTTGTAACGAGGCGCGGCCTGTCGCCCTCGCTTTCTCTTTACAAGAGCATTGTAACAGAGGCAGATAGTGGAGTTTGGCTGGCACAGACCCGTCCACGTGGTTTTTCCCCTTTCCGGGGTTTTCCACGTCAAAGTTGTGTGTGTACAATTTCTCTGTTTCTACTTTGACTGTGTGCGTACTCAATCGCCCAGGGTTGAGATGGACCGATCTTGAACCGGTCTACCGAGGGCATTGAGCGAACCGCAACAGTTTGGCGCCGTCTGTGGGAAACATTCCCAGCAAGCAAGAGAAGACTCAGAAGTTTGTCAGAGCGAGACAGAATGGCCGGAAAGAGCACCCGAACGACTAGGGGGTCGATCCGGCGTGAGCAGGAGGATCAAGCCGCGTCGTAGTCTCTAGCGAACGCGCCACCGCAAGAGGACGTCGCAGCGCCTGGGGCGGCGCCGCCCGAGAACGCGGCGCCCCCGCCAGACATCCGGTTCGAGATGCTCGCCCTTTTGAGACAACTCGTAGGCCCCCACGTGCTCGCAGGGCTCCCAACTAAGGAAAATCTACCAGTACCACTAGCAGAAGGCCAGATGGCCATAGAAGAAGAATCTGAGTCATCAAGGAACGACAACGTCGAGAATTCCATTTCCCACATCAGGGCGGCGGGAATCTCCCCTCTCCCCAGCAATCAGCAGCAGCTGGTCCCAGCATAGCCAGGTGCAGGAATGACTCGGGAAGCATTCCGCGAAATGTTCGAAGAAGAGTTTGGACCTGTCGGTCGGCGAGCGATGGCGATGCGGCGCCCCGCTCGGGGGGCATCACCCTTGGCTCCTTAAGTACTGGCCTATCCCGTCCCCCAAGGATTCAAGATCCCCCACGTTGAGACGTACGACGGAGTGGACGATCCTTGGGAACACATCAACCACTTCTACACGATCCTCCACCTCTGCAACGCTCCCAATCAACTACTTTGTCAGGTCTTCCCTACCACCCTCAAGGGGCAGGCCCGCACTTGGTTCCATTCCCTCCGAGAGCAGTCTATCAGAAACTTTCCCCGGCTGAGCCAGCAATTCCTTGATCAGTTCGTGGCTAATCGCAGGATCGCAAAGGATCCATCCCACCTATCCGGCATCCGATAGAGTGAAACCGAGACCTTGAAAGAGTTTTTCCGCCGATTTACTGCGGAAGCTAGACAGATTCCTGGGGTAGACCCAGAACTCCTTCGAGGAGTCTTCCTCGAGGGGCTTTGACCAGGCGGATTCTACTCCGCTCTAATGCGGGATACTGTCCCCAGTTATGCAGATCTGGTACACCGAGTGGAAGCTCAGATAGTCGCGGACGAGGCTATTGAGGCCCACCGTCGACAGTTTGAAGGAGGCCAAAAGAGGCACAAGCAGCAGGAGCAGCCCTCAGGAAGACGAGCGGAGAGGCGCGACAAGAATCGTCGCATTGAGCATCGCAATCAGGAGCCCCGGAGAGGCCAGGATTACGGGCCTCCCCGGACTTACACCCCTCTCAACACCTCACGCGCTAACGTCCTATATGCCATTCAGGACGATCTGGCGCTCCAGAGGCCAAGGGCGCTCCCACCTAATCCAAGGGTTGATCCGTCAAAGTACTGCGACTTCCATCGAGGAACCGGGCACACTACTGAAGAGTGTGTAAAGTTGAAAGAAGAGATAGAGCGCCTTGTTCGACAGGGAATACTAGGGCTTTTTCTGCAAGGATGTGTGCGAGAGCAGCACGGAGGCCCGCCTGCGCAGAGAGAACCGCCACCTACGCACCGAGGAGCGCAGGGGGGCAGGCAGGTCGTCGGGATTGTGGAAGTCATCTCTGGCTTTCCCTTTCCCACGGTCAACTCCATCGCCGCTCCCCAAGAAGACAAGGCGGTTGGAATCATTCCCACCATTAGCTTTGGCGAAGAGGACCTCCAGGGCCTCCTCGCACTGCATTAGGACCCGCTAGTTATTACAGCAGAAATTGGCAACCCCAGTTTCCATGTGAAGCGAATTCTGGTGGATAACGACAGCTCAGTAAATGTTATATTCATGACTGTGTTAACCAGTATGAGAATGCAAAGGCAGAATCTTCGTCCCGCATCAGGCCCCATCTACGGCTTCAACAGGGCGCCCGTGTCCGTGGCAGGCACCCTCACCCTTCCAGTTACACTAGGAGAATTTCCAAGGCAGGTTACCCACGATGTACAATTTGTGGCGGTCGAGACATAATTGCCCTACAACGCGATTTTCGGTCGCCCCCTCTAGACAGCTTTCCAGGCAGTTCCGTCAATTTTGCACCTCGCAATGAAGTTTGTCACGCCTGCAGGAGTTGGGTTCGTCAGGGGCATCCGGGACGTGGCGCGCTCATGTTATCTGCACCAAGCGCGACCGGAGGTCGCCTCAAGAACCAGCATTTGCCGCATCTAAAAGGCCGCTCTGCAGAAGGGCCAGAACCGAGGAAAACGTGCCTCCTAAAAACGTTTCCTTATATCAAACTACCTAGAGAACTATAAAGTCGCGAGGAAAACCCTCGTGCACAAACTATCCTGCTTACTGTTTTTTCTGCTTTCATTCTAACTCTTGCCATGCAGCAAACGCGTCAGAAGGACATCTCGTCCCTCAGACCCCCCCCCTAAGGCCAGGATCGTCTGCTCCACAAAGCGGTCCGGGATCCGTCGACATGTGCCCCGCTTGGCGGTTCGGAATCCGTCATCGTGCAATGGCGTGACCAGGCTAAAGACAAAACGAAACAACTCATCTCTTTACATTTATATACTATGATTGCGATGTCATTAACTCCTAAAACTTGCAGGATTGATTTGGAATCCGTCCCCTAGGGTCCGGCGAGCAACTATAGCACGATTGTCTCGATCCCCCTACCGCGGTTCAAAGGTTCGTCCTTCACCCATCTAGTGGATTGCGATGTCGTCGGGAATGAGCACCCTCAGTTGACCGCGGCCCATAGCGCGACAGCCTTGGCCTTGTAACAGGTTGCGATGTCGCTTGGGGACCGAATACCAAGTCCCACGCAGACTGTAGCACGGTGTCCTCGACCTTTCTCCTATGGCAGAAATGCTCACTCTTCTCCTAAGGAGCGGGTCGCAACATCGTCAGGGTCCAGCTCCCTCAGTTGTGCACAGCCCACAGCGCGATAACCTCGACCTCACTCCACCAGCGCAAGGGCCCGGCCTTCGTTGCGTAGTAGGTTGCGCTGTCGTCTGGGTCTTCGGGGCCACGCCTCGCAAATACTAGGGTCCATCAGCTGATCGCGAGGGTTCGAATCGACCATGTCATCCTACCGACAAGAGGGCGAGGATTATGACTCTTCACCTGCATCCAAAGCTTGACGCCCCGCCATTCTGGGAAAGCCCCCACGATCAGTATAATTACAACCTCGGGGTCCATCAGTTGCTCGCGGGGGTTCGAATCGACCATGTCCTCCTGCCGACAATAGGCCGAGGATTATGACTTTTCACCTGCATCCGAAGTCTGACGCCCCACCCTCGCAGCACCTTCCCCTCTCGCGACTAGTGCCTAACTAAGCTACAATCGCCACTAAATCGGGTTCCGGCCCCACTTAATCCACATCTAACCAACCATAGCCATACTGTGGCGCGATGACTTCACTCTCTCTACCACGGTTCAGGGGTGCACCCTTCGTCCGCCCAGCGGTTTGCAGCATCGCTGGGGACCAGCTCCCCCAGTTGTGCGTTGTCAACAGCGCGATGTCCTCGGCCTAACAACAGGTTGCGTAGTCGCCAAAGGGACCAAACGTTGAGTCCCCCGCAGACTGTAGCGCGGCGGCTTCGACCTCGCTCTAATGGTGGCAAGGCTCGCCCTTCTCCAATGAAGCAGGTTGCGACGTCGTCGTGAGCCATCTCCCTCAGTTATGCGCAGCTCGCAGCGCGATGGACTCAGCTTCTCTACCCTGGCACAAGGGGACGCCCTTCGCCTCGTAGTAAGTTGCGACGTCGTCGGGGTCTGCGGGGCCACGCCCCTCCAATGCTACCGGGTTCACCGCAACTCGCAGGGGTTCGAACGAACATGGCCTCCCGCTGATAATATGCCGGAGCTCACATAACTCTTCACCCCCATCCGGAGCAAATACTCTTCCACCTCTCAGGGCCTGCCCCTCGCAGTTGGTGCTTGGCTAAGACAACAATTGGCCACAACAGTCAGAAGCAAAAGCAGTGACAACCACTCAACAAACATATCAAGTACAAAAGTACAAATCAAAAAAGTACAAAGGCACGAATCGATGGAGACAAGTCCACAAATACAAGAAGTACATACATACAAATCAATAAAGAACATCAAAGAGATATTGCTGTCACTCAGCGGCCTTGTGTGCCTCAGCATCGGAGCCCTCCTCCTCTGACAAATCCTCAAGACCGAGGCCGGCAACGTCGCATCCCCGCTTCCGGGACACCATCCGAAGGGTCTTCGCCATCCCCTGGCAGAAAGCGACTTCCCACAAGTCCTCCATCTGTGGCTCCACCTCCTGAGTCCACACCTCCTCGCGGACCTCCTCCGAGATCAGACACCGGTTTCACATGTAATCCACAGAGTCCCGGTACTCTGCCAGACCAGTCACCTATAGCTCAACCTCCTGCTCCGCGGAGGAAAGGCACATCACCTCCGCCCTTGATAACTCGAGCTACGCCCGAGCTTCATCTAGAAGACACAAAGTCTCCTCCGCAGCCGTCTTCTAAGACCTGTGCGCGACTCTAGCGTCCTCAAGCTCGCATCGCAGCTCGGACCCAATCTGCCTAAGTCGCGAAATATTGCGCTCTCGTCGCCCCTTCAGATCTGAAAGGGCACTCTTCGCCTCCCCGAGCTCACCCTGAAGGGCCATGTAGCTGTCCTTCAGGCTCACGTAGTGGTCATTCCACGTAAGCGCAATGTTCGCCTGAGTCTCCATCTGCAAAAGAAAAGGGACAAGTCAGAAGAGATTTCCCTAAAAACCGCTACTCAAAAGTTGAGATCGCACATACCGCATGGTTCATCGCCTCCAAAGAAGAGGAGACCCTCTTTCCTTTCACCACCTATCGCACGGTAACCCATGCTTGGGAGGCCAGGGTGGAAGAGGACCCCAGGACCTCCAGATCCGCGTCATCAGGGTCGCTTCCAACTCTAGAGCTGCAAGGGGCAGCCCCCTCCGAAAGAACATCCTGTCGTAGCAGAAGGCTAGGACCCGCCTCCTCAGCTCCACGGCCTCCAAACACTAGCTTCCTTTTCCGGTCATGGGAGAGAGGGATGGCGGCAGCACGTCCCGAATCAACAGACAACCCGCATAATAGCAGGCGCTTCTCATCGACGAAAGTAGAAATGCTGAACAAGATATTCCCCAGCTCTCGGGGCTCCACAAAACTAAGGACGGGGGTGAACTCCCGCTCGTGTCCTCTAGAACGCCGACAACGGTCCGGAAGCACGTTCCACACCTCTGGCAATCCGCCTTGGTTCCTGATATATCCAAACAAGGTATTCCCGTGGCGACGATCTGCCCGGGTCTCAAACTCCATCCACCGCTTGTTGCTGAGGACGTCCACGCGGCCCCCGCCGTCGCCGCGCACCTCACACCAATCCTTGAAAATATCCAAGGAAAACCTCTGTCCACGCTCGCGAAAGAATGCGATCAACCCCATGATCTGCGTCGTCCCAAGAGGGGTAAACTGCGACACAGGAACGCCGCAAGAACTTCAGAATCTCAGTAACTTCCTCGCAAGCCGGAAGGCGAAAACCGCACCGAAGTGACGACTCGCAAAGAGTCATCCAGCCTCATGGAGGGTTTTGCACCCGCTCTTCAAAACTAGGGATCCGCACCTCCAAATAAGGTGGCAGGTTGAAGCGCCTCCTCCAAATATCCACGTGCTCGAGGGAGAGACTCGAGCACAGCCGCATAGGACGACTCTGCACACCCCGCTTAGAAACCTGAAAGAACAGAAAAGTAAGGTAAGAAAAGCGAGTCCGAGCACACGTTGCGCCCACACATACGAGCCATACACGCACACAAAGCATGTGCAGAATCAGCCCGCACTTGCAGCCGAGCCACTCGTAAGCAGAGCGGCCGCACCGCGCGCGCCCTGCGTGCGAATTTAGCCCAGCGCGCCTACGCGTGGGGTCAGCCCCGTGTGCACCCACGTGCGGGACCAGCCCCGCGCGCACTCGCGTGCGGGACCAGCCCCGCACGCACCCGCGCGCGGGACAAGAACAATCCGCCCGCGGCGGCCACCCCCTCCCTCGGGCGACCGTCGGCCGGAGCGCCTCCTCCGACAACCATCGTGGGCCGGCCTTCTCTCCACCGTCTGATCATGGCAGGCCATCACGGCCCCCCGATCGCCACAAGTGATCGCGGCTCTCCGATCTGCAATTAACCACCGTAACCACTATAACCACCCTAACCACCTCGAAAACCCTATATAAGCGTCCCTGGTAGTTCATTTTGGGGGATCAGACTTCATTCTCTCCTTCTCTTTGTCTCTCTTCATTCCTACTTTTCCCCAGAGCTTCTCTCTCTACTCTCCTCCTCCGTTCCTCTTTCACTCACTAACTTGGCAGGTTCTCCTACAAGCGCCGCCTAAAGAAGGAAGGAAACGAAGTGCCAGTGAAGGCAGCCCTCCTCAGTCCGAGGCATAGAGCACAGGCATCCTGCGGAGCGCGAGCCTGAAGAGCAAGCGCTCAAGAAAGACGCACGTCAAAGTGCACGGACTTCTAAGCGGTGGCCTATCACCCAAGGAAAGCTCTCTCAACTCCCCAGTATTTGTAACGAGGCGCGACCTGTCGCCCTCGATTTCTCTTTACAAGAGCGCTAAAATAGAGGCAGATAGTGGAGTTTGGCTGGACAAGACCCGGCCACGTGGTTTTTTCCCCTTTCTGGGGTTTTCCACGTCAAAGTTGTGTGTGTACAATTTCTCTGTTTCTACTTTGACTTTGTGCGTACTCAATCACCCGGGGCTGAGACGGACTGATCTGGAACCGGTCTACCGAGGGCATTGAGCGAACCTGTTGGGTACATTGGAAAATGTGTACCTGATTTGGAGAAGCCTCACTTAGCTCAATGATGTACATCAAGGTGTATTTGATGTTATTTTGAGTTTATATGTGCAGGTTAAGTATTGGCTAATATGCAGAGAAAAGTTTCTAAGTCCATTTGTCGACACTTAATAAAGCCTGTGTCGACACTTGGGGAAGCAGTGTCGACACCAGAAGAAACTGTGTCGACACACAGAAGATTATAGTCGACATCAAATGTGTCGACACCGGGAGGCAGTATCGACACACAGAAGCAGAGTCGACATCAACTGTGTCGACACCTGGAGGCAGTGTCGACACACAAATTCTGAGACTATATCAACTATGTCGACACACAGGACTTGTGTCGACACACAGCAGAATTTCAACAAAGTTGATTGATGTGAAGTGAAGAAGTGGTTGTGTCGACACAAATAATCAGTGTCGACACATTCTCTAGATGCAGTGTCAAGAAGCTGTGTCGACATCAAGGCAGCTATGTCGACATCACCAAAGTCTGTGTTGACACTTAAGTCACATGTGTCGACACATATTGGCAGACTGTCTCGACACTTTATAATAGTCAATCTCGACGCTTTGCTGACAGAGACAAAGGCTCAACAACTATTTGAAGACTTGACATCATTGAGTTACAACAGGTTTACTGAAGCTGTCAGACTTGTCAGAAGTTAGTTAGAAACCGGATCAGCTGGTTACCATGGAGGAAGTCTATATATAGATAGATTCAGAAGAAGAAGATGATGAATTGAAACAACTAACACAACTATTGCGAGATTGATCTCTGATCAAGAAAGTACAAGTCACAAAGAAGATCTTCGTGAGAAAATCTAAGAAGACGTTCTGAAGTTGTTATCTATTCAGATTCTGTCTAAGTTGAATTCAATCAAGAATTCAGAAGTATCTTCAAGAGGTTTGGAGAGAGAGAGATCTAGCTATTTGAAGTCAAGAAGGAGACAATCACAGGTCTCTCAAGAAGCAGATACTAAACTAATCTGTCAAGAAGATTCAGATCTATTTCTGGAATCTAAGGAGGAAGCTGCCAGTCAGTTATATTCGAAGGAAATCAACCCAACTAAGTTCAGATTCAAGAAGCTTTGAAGAAAGCTAAGATCAAGTTGATTTCAGCCTCTTCAAGAAGCTGATCAAGAAAGTTCTTATCCCTTCTCTCTCAACAGGGGTAAGAGATTATAAAATTCCTTATCAAATTCTGTAGGATCTATTCATAGATCTGAGTTGTAAGCCTGTGTAATAAAGGTTGAGTGTATGAGATTTAATTCTCTGAGTGGTAGGGTTGTTTGAGCCTGAGTTGTAGGCCTTGGGGCAAGGCTGAGGTAGGGTTGTTTGAGCCTGAGTTGTAGGCCTTGGGGAAAGGCTGAGGAAGGTCTGTTAGCCTAAGTTGTAGGAACTTTATAGGGTTCTGAGTTGTAGGAACCTTTCAGGGTTCTGAGCTGTAAGATCTGTGGATCTGAGAAGAGAAGGAAGAAGTTAGGCCGAATCTAGAACACTACTAGATAGGTGAAGGGGGAAATTGGATGTACCCAGACCTTGGGGAACCACTATAAATACTGTGTGCAATCTGTGAATTGTGTAGCTGTAGAATCTGTGATTGTGTGTGCTGAGTTTGCTACAGAATTTTCCGTTTTATATTACAGCGTTGAAGTGATATTTTGTCTTAATTTTAAAACAAGAATAAGAACCTATTCACCCCCCCTCTAGGTGTTTAGGTAGTCTTGAAAGTAAAACTATCAAGTGGTATTAGAGGGAGGTTGCTCAAAGAAGTACTTAACAGTCTGAGTTAGATCCCTAGGACAGAATCAAGAATCAAGAAAATGGGTTCTGGAGAGAATCACAAGGAACTAGGGTCAATGAAATTACCCATCTGCAGGAAAGAGATTTTTGGAATCTGGAAAGAAAGGGTTAGATTGTTTATGGAGGCCTCTGACCCAAAGATATATATCACAGTAAAAGAAGGTCCATATATCCCAATGAATGTGTCTGTTCTAGATGCAAATCAAAGAACTCCTAAAGATTTTTCTGAAATGACTAAGGATGAGATTATACTGGCAACTATGGATAAAAGAGCTCAGAATATCATAGTGAGTGCCATAGATCATTCTACTTTCCAAAATTTGATTCACTGCAAAACCTCCAAGGAAATGTGGGACACTTTGATTGTCTACATGGAGGGTTCTGAATAAGTTAGATAAGACAGAAAGTCTATGCTCAATCAAGAATATGAGAGTTTCAGACAAGGGAAGTCGGATAGCATATCTGAATGCTACAAGAAATTCTATAGGATAGTGAATGAATTGATGTCCTATGGAAGGGTCTTCAGTACATATGAGCTGAATGACAAAGTCCTAAGATCCTTGACAAAGGATTGGGATACCAAGATTTGTGCCATTAGAGAAGTGGCCAAACTAACAGACATTTCTCCTCCAACCTTATTTGGAAAGTTACTATCATATGAAATGTAACTAATGGCTAGGAAGGAGGAAGAAAAAAATACAAAAGGAGAGCATAGAGAAAGGTGATTGGCCTTCAAGGTTGAAGCCACTAGAAAGAATAGAAGGATATCTCCATCACCTCCTAAGGAAGTTGCTGAAGTTATCTCATAGAATTCAGACAATCAGAACTCAGATAGCAGTGATTCAGATGCAGATTTTACTGCCTTTACAAGGCAGTTTCAGAGGTTCTTGAAGAAGTAGTGGAAGTCAAATCCCTCCACATCACAGCTAGTTGATGACTACTATCAAAAGAGAAAATCATCAAGAAAGGAAAGGAGCAGGTCTAAGCCCAGCAAAGCTACAACATCAAAAATTATTTGCTATTGCTGTAATAGGCCTGGACATGTGGTGACTGAGTGTCCAGAAAAGAGGAAGGAGTTAGCAGACAGAAAGAAGACTCAACAAACGTGCAAGAAGGAGAAATCCTTTGTTGCTAAGAAGGAGAAGAGTTTTATAGATCAATCCTCCTCAGAGTCAGAATCTGAAGCTGAAGCATACATTGGACTGTATGCAGCTAGTGAAGAAGATGAGTTTATGCAATTGCTGAACTCCATCTATGAACAAGAAGACCATCAGTACATGGGACTGATGGCTGAATTAGAAGACAACAAGTTCCAGGATCAGCCTGGTCCTAGTAAGGTACAAAGTAATTCTAGAATTTCTGATTACAGTACTGGTTCAGAGTCAGATTCATCTGCATCAAGTGATGAGGATGGATCTGAATCTGAAGGAGATATTCATCAGTTGATAGATGAATATGAGGACTTATTGCAGGAACTTAAGAAAAGCAAAAACCTGGCCAAAACCCATGCTAAGGAAATTGCAGATCTTAAGATGACTGTATCTGGTTTAGAGAAAGAATTGGATCAAAAAATGAATGAGGTTGCCAAGCTGAAAACTATAACTGTTATTCAGATGGGTACAATCACATATAAAAATGATCTAATTAAAAGTCTGGAAGTCAGACTTCAAAAGGAGAAAGATCTAGTGGCTAGTTACTCTAAGCAAAAATCAGTCTTACCCTTAATAGATGAGTTTGTGGCTCAAAAGGGTAAGGCAGGATTAGGCTTTAAAGGTAACACCAGGTCTGTCCAATTCAAGAGAAAAGGCAAAGCACTAGTCCAGCTAGTAAATTTTAAAGTTCCTGTAATGTTTAGAAAGGTACAAGTGCCTTCTAACAAATATGGTCTTGAAAACATTCATGGTCATAATAAGACTGATGCTCTGAATAACAAGGGTGTTAATGCCAATAAGTCAGTCATGTCAATAAACCCCATGTTCCAAGGAAAATAGTGGGTGTAGCTGCAGCAGCACTAGCACAGAACATAAATTTTTCTGCCAAAAATGTATCTAGACCTAGATACAACAAGTATGAATACTGGTGCTGTGGCAAGACAGGTCATTTTGCCTTAGACTGTTGGCATAACATAAGTGTCAGGAAGAATAACAGTCTACCAGTTAGAAGAACTGCTGGTAGATTTGATATGAATGGTGCTAACTTGAACCAATGACCCAAGACTTTCTTGGGCTCTAAGGTTAGGTAATTCTGAATTGCAGGAAAGTCCAAGTTGTCATGCCCCTATATGGTACTTGGACAGTGGATGTTCCAGGCACATGACTGGAACAAAGGGGCTGCTGAAGGAGTACTCACCTATCAAGGATGGGCCTAAAGTAATCTTTGGTGGATCTGAAAGAGGAATCATCAAAGGATTTGGTAACATTTCTTCAAACCAAATTACCATTACTCAAGTGGCTTATGTAAAAGGTTTGAAACACAACCTGATAAGCATAAGTCAGCTGAGTGATCTAGGATATGACATTTCATTTATTAAGAATGGATGTCATATCAAAAGGTCAAGTGATCAAAAGATCATATTAACTTGGTATAGAAAAAGAAATGTTTATTGTCTTGACCTTGTGTGTAAGAACAAGGTTTCTCCTATTTGTCTTGTAGCTGATGAGAGAGCATCTCATTGTGTCAAATGGCACAAGAGGCTGGCTCATCTTAACTACAAAACAATTGGCCAACTCTTTTGCAAAGAGTTAGTGAGGAATGGTCCTCAGGTTAAGTGTATAAAGGATGTGATATGTTCAGCTTGTCAAAAGGGCAAGCAGACAAAATCCTCTTTTCATAGCCTTGAAAACAAGGATTCAGTCAGGTGTCTATACCTAATGCATATGGATTTATTTGGTCCTATGCCAGTTCATAGTCTAGGTAGGAAGGTCTATACTTTTGTGGTTGTAGATGACTATTCTAGATATTCCTGGGTGTTCTTTCTGAGACAGAAATCTTAAACCCCAAGTATTTTACATAGTTTTGTCAATCAAATTCAGAATGAACTGAACAGTACAGTGGTCAAAATCAGAAGTGACCATGACACTGAATTTCAATCTGAAAGTATGACAAGATTATGTGAAGAATTTGGGATTTTTCAAGAGTTCTCCTCACCTAGAATACCTCAGCAAAATGGTATTGCTAAAAGGAAGAATAGGACATTGATTGAAGTTAGTAGAACTCTATTGAGTGACACTTCTCTCCCAGAATACTTCTGGGCTGAGGCAGTTAGTACTGCATGTCATGTGATCAATAGGGCCTCTATTACCAAAAGCCACAAAAAGACTCCCTATGAGATTATGAAAGGTAGAAAACCAAATTTATCCTATTTTAGGATCTTTGGTTGCAAGTGCTATATCCTTAACAATGGCCAGTCTTATCTAACTAAGTTTGCTGCCAAATCCCAAGATGGGATATTTGTTGGGTACAACATCAATAGTAAGGCTTATAGAGTCTATAACTTGATTACTCAAGTTGTAGAAGAATCTGTACATGTTGTATTTGATGAAACTAGATTAATCAACAGTGAGTTGTGTTGGGTACATTGGAAAATGTGTACCTGATTTGAAGAAGCCCAACCTAGCTCAATGATATACATCAAGGTGTATTTGATGTTGTTTTTGAGTTGACATGTGCAGGTGAAGAATTGATAAAGTATGCAGAAAAAATTCTAAGTCCAAGTGTCGACACAGAGGAAGCAGTGTCGACATATAGAAGAAAATAGTCGACACAACACTGGGACGCAGTGTCGACACATAGCAGTTAGTCTACAACTACACTGGGAAAAAGTGTCGACACAGAGGAAGCAGTGTCGACACATAGCAGTTGGTCTACAACTACACTGGGAAAAAGTGTCGACACAGAATAAGTAAGTCGACACAACACTGGGAATTTGTGTCGACACAGAAGAAAAGCGTCGACCTCAACATTGGGAAAATGTGTCGACACAGAAGAGTATAGTCGATCTCAAGATTGTCGACACCAGCTGGATATGTCGACACAGAAGAATATAGTCGACCTCAAGTTTGTCGACACCAGCAGAATGTGTCGACACATTGTGATTGAGTCAACACATTATAGCAAAGTTAAAAGAAGACTGTGTCGACACCTGAAGGCTAAGTCGACACTTACTAAGTTATGATTCTACAACAACTGTGTCGACACACAGGACTTGTGTCGACACACTGAAGAGTCAAGACCAAGTTATTTTCAGAAGAAGCTGTGTCGACTCAAAGGCAACTTAGTCGATATCACTGAAGACTGTGTCGACACCAAAGTCAATTGTGTCGACACAGATAGACAGATGGTCTCGACACTTTCTGACAGACTGTCTCGACAACTTGTGGTTCAAGACTAAGGCACAAGACTTGTTTGAAGACTTGACAGCTGTGGGTTGCCACCGGTTAACTGAAGCTGTCAGACTTGTCAGAAAACGGTTAGAAACCGGATCAGCCGGTTACCATGAAGAAAGTATATAAATAGACAGATTCAGAAGGAGAAAAAAAAACTTTTGAAAACATTGATAAGAATCAAAAAGTTGAGAAGGATCACAATCCAATTCATTTCAAGAAAGTGCTAGGCACTTAAGAAGATCTTCTCCGGAAGATCAAAGAAGACTATCTAAGGATAGATCAAAGAAGAGTTCTAATCAGAATTCAGAAGAATCATTCAAAGTGCTGGATAGAGAGAGATCAAGCCAGAATTTGAAGAAGAAGAAAGAAACCACCAGTGGATTCTCAAGAAGCTGTTTGGAAATCAACTCAGCTAAGTTCATATTCAAGAAGCTTTGAAGAAGGCTCAGATACAGTTGATTGCGTCAGCTGATCAAGAATTGTCTTGGCCTTTTCTCTCTCAATTTTGGCAAGACAGTTAAATAACCTTTTCTATATTTCTGTAGGATCTGTTTACACAGATCTGAGTTGTAAGCCTGTGTTATAAAGGCTGAGTGTAGGAGTGTTGAACTCTGAGTGGTAGGGCTGTTTGCCTGAGTGTAGGAGAAGAATCTTCTCTGAGTTGTAGGCCTTGGGGCAAGGCTGAGGTAGGGCTGTTGTGCCTGAGTTGTAGGAACCAGTTGGGTTCTGAGTTGTAGGATCTGTTGATCTGAGATTAGTGGAAGTTTGGCCGAATCTAGCATACTGCTAGATAGGTGAAGGGGGAAAGTGGATGTACCCAGACCTTGGGGAACCACTATAAAACATTGTGCAATCTGTGATGTTTTATTTTCTGTGATTGCTGTGATTCTTTTGTTAGTCATTGAATTGAATTCTGCCTAGAAGTTTTTATAAATAAGCAGAACCTATTCACCCCCCCCCCTCTAGGTGTTTAGGCTGTCTTGAAAGTTAAACTATCAAGTGGTATCAAAGCGAGGTTCCTCAAAAAGGACTTAACAGTCTGAGGTAGATCTGAAAGGCAGGTTCAAGATTCAAGATTCTAGAAGATGGGTTCTGGAGAGAATCATAAGGAGCTAGGGTCTATGAAATTACCCATATACAAGAAGGAAATCTTTGGGATCTGGAAAGAAAGAGTCAGATTGTTTATGGAGGAATCTGACCCAAGGATTTACATCACAGTACAGGAAGGCCCCTTCATTCCAATGAAGATATCTGTTCTTGATGCAAATATCCAAATACCAAAGACTTATTCAGAAATGACCAAGGATGAAATCATCTTGGCAACCATGGACAAAAGGGCACAGAACATCATTGCTAGTGCCATAGATGATTCAACATTTCAGAATCTGATTCACTGCAAGACCTCCAAGGAGATGTGGGACACATTAATTGTCTACATGGAGGGATCTGAAGAAGTAAGGCTAGACAGAAAGTCTATGCTAAATCAGGAGTATGAAAGCTTTAGACAAGGAAAATCTGATAGCATAACTGAGTGCTATAAGAAATTCTATAGAATTGTGAATGAGCTAATATCCTATGGAAGAGTCTTCAGTACCTATGAACTGAATGACAAATTCTTAAGATCCTTATCAAAGGATTGGGATACAAAGATCTGTGCCATAAGAGAAGTGGCTAAATTGGCAGAGATATCTCCTCCAACCCTGTTTGGAAAGTTGCTATCCTATGAAATGCAACTTATGGTGAGGAAGGAGGAGGAAAAGAATTCAAGAGGAGAGCATAGAGAAAAGACTGTGGCATTCAATGCAGAAGCCACTAGAAAGAATAGGAGGAAATCACCATCTCCTCCTAAGGAAGTTGCAGAAGATAGTTCTGAAAATTCAGATAAGGGTTCAGAAAGCTATGATTCAGATGCAGACTTTGCTACATTCACAAGGCAATTCCAGAGGTTCTTGAAAAAGAAGCAATGGAAGTCTAGGCTTTCCACATCACAACAAGTTGATGACTATTATTAGAAGAAAAGGTCATCAAGGAAAGAGAAGAGCAGATCAAAGCCCAGCAAAGCCACTACTTCAAAGATTGTCTGCTATTGTTGCAATAGGCCTGGACATGTAGTGGCAGACTGTCCTGATAAGAGAAAGGAGTCTTCAGACAAGAAGAAGACTCATCAGAAAGGCAAGAAGGAGAAATCCTTTGTTGCAAAGAAAGATAAGAGTCTAACAGACCAGTCAACTTCAGAGTCAGAATCTGAAGCTGAAGCATATATTGGACTATATGCTGCATCTGAGGAAGAGGAGTTTATGCAGTTGCTAGACTCCATCAATGAACATCAATGCATGGGGTTGATGACAAGATCAGAAGAGGACATATGCCAGAATCAGTCTGGTCCTAATGAGGTAAAATGTCCTTCCAGTACATCTGTTTGTAGTACAAGTGAAGAATCAGCTACATCTGCATCAAGTGATGAAGATGCATCTGGATCTGAAGGAGATGTCTATCAATTGATAGACAAGTATGGGGACTTGTTGCAGGCCCTTAAGAAAAGCAAGAACCTGGTTAAAACTCAGGCTCAGGAAATTGCTGAACTAAGGGTAGCAACAACTGAGTTAGAAAAAGTCCTTGATCAAAAATTAAATGAAATTGCCAAGCTGAAGAATATAACTATTATTCAGATGGGCACAATTAATTATACTAATGATCAAGTGAAGAGTCTGGAGGCCAGACTTAGAATTGAAAGGGATTTAGTGGCTAGTTACTCTAAGCCAAAATCTGTCTTACCCTTGATAGATGAATTTGTCACTCAGAAGGGTAAGGCTGGATTAGGATTTAAAGGTAACTCCAGAGCTGGCAGATTCAAGAGGAAAGGCAAAGCCCCTATTCAGCCACTAAACCTTTCAGTCCCCATAAAGTTTAGTAAGGTGAAAGTGCCTTCTAACATATATGATCATGAAGACATTCAAGGTCATATTAAGACTAATGTTCTGAAGAACAAGGGTGTAAATGCAAGCAGGCCTACCTATGGTCATAAACCCAATGGTTTTAAGAAATCAGTAGGTGAAGTTGCAACAGCACCAGCAATGAACAGAAATTCTTCTGACAAGGATGTATCTAGATCTAGATACAATAAGTTTGAATGTTGGTGCTGTGGCAAGAGAGGCCATTTTGCATTAGACTGCTGGTATAACACAAGTGTTATAAAGAATAAGAGTCTACCTGTTAGAAGAGGCTATGATAACTTTATTAATGCTAACCTGAACCAACGACCCAAGACTTACTTGGGTTCTAAGGGTAAGTAATTCTGTATTGCAGGTGAATCCAAGTAACCATGCCCCTATATGGTACTTGGATAGTGGTTGTTCCAGGCACATGACTGGAACAAAGGGGCTACTGAAGGAGTATTCATCTGTCAAAGATGGACCTAAAGTGATCTTTGGTGGATCTGAGAAGGGAGTCATCAAAGGGTTTGGTAACATTTCTTCTAACCTAATTACTATCACCCAAGTGGCCTATGTAAAAGGTTTGAAACATAATCTAATAAGCATAAGCCAGCTGAGTGATCTAGGATATGACATTTCATTTGGTAAGGATGGATGTCATATCAAAAGGTCAAGTGATCAAGAGATCATATTGACTGGGTATAGGAAGAGAAATGTATATTGCCTTAATTTTGAATGTGAATATAAGGCTTTCCCCATTTGTCTTATAGCTGATGACAATGCTTCCCATTGTGTTAAGTGGCACAAGAGATTGGCTCATCTAAACTACAAGACAATTGGCCAACTCATTAGTAAAGAACTAGTGAGGAATGGGCCTCAAGTTAAGTGTATAAAGGAAGGGGTATGCTCAGCTTGTCAAAAGGGCAAGCAGACAAAATCCTCATTTCAAAGCCTTGAAAACAAGGATTCTGTGAGGTGCTTATACCTCTTGCATATGGATCTTTTTGGTCCTATGCCAGTTCATAGTCTAGGTAGGAAGGTCTACACTTTTGTGGTTGTAGATGACTATTCTAGATTTACATGGGTGTTCTTTCTGAGACAAAAATCTGAAACCCCAAGTGTATTACTTAATTTTGTAAAGCAAATTCAGAATGAACTGAATAGTACAGTGGTCAAAATCAGAAGTGACCATGGTACTGAGTTTCAATCTGAAAGCATAACAAACTTGTGTAAAGACTTTGGGATTTTCCAAGAATTCTCCTCACCTAGAACACCTCAGCAAAATGGAATTGCTGAAAGAAAGAATAGAACATTAATTGAAGCTGGTAGAACTCTATTGAGTGACACCACTCTCCCAGAATATTTTTGGGCTGAGGCAGTTAACACTGCTTGTCATGTCATCAATAGGGCTTCTATCACCAAAAGCCACAGAAAGACTCCCTATGAGATTGTGAAAGGCAGAAAACCAAATCTATCCTATTTTAGGATCTTTGGTTGCAAGTGCTATATACTTAACAATGGCAAGTCATATTTGACTAAGTTTGCTGCCAAATCCCAGGATGGGATATTTGTTGGGTACAGCACAAATAGTAAGGCCTATAGAGTCTTCAACTTAACTACTCAAGTTGTTGAGGAATCTGTGCATGTTGTATTTGATGAAACAAGATTAATTAATTGTGAGTTGTCTTGTAGATCAAATGACTCAACAGGTATAAGCAAAAGGATGGACAAGCTCTCCATTGCTGAAGCTTCAAAGGAAGATGGAGCATTGGAAAATGAAGGCTGCTGTCCAGGGGGAGTACAAGAGATAATGGAAGCTGATGAAAACCAAGAGGTTCAGCAGAATGAAGAAGCTGGAGATGCTCAACTTGAAGGGAATCTTCCTCCAGCTATAAGATATCTAAGAGATCATCCTGCTGATCAGATAATTGGTGATCCAAGACAAGGAGTGCAAACTAGAAGCAAAAATCAAAGCACAGTTTTGCATTCAAGTTTCTTGTCTCAAATGGAACCTAAGAAGTTTGAAGAAGCTATCCAAGACCAGCACTGGATTGATGCTATGCAAGAGGAGCTGAATCAATTCAGAAGGTGCAAAGTCTGGGAGCTTGTTCCTAAACCAAGAGGCCACAACATAATTGACACTAAGTGGATCTATAGGAACAAGCTAGATGAAAGTGGGATAATAGTGAAGAATAAAGCAAGGTTAGTTGCAAATGGATACAGGCAGGAAGAAGGGATTGACTTTGATCAAACCTTTGCTCCAGTAGCAAGGCTGGAGGCAATCAGAATGTTCCTTGCCTATGCAGCCTACCAAGACTTCAAAGTATACCAGATGGATGTGAAGTCAGCATTTCTGAATGGTGATCTTAAAGAAGAAGTATATGTAGAGCAGCCATCAGGTTTTGTAGATCCTCTTAAACCTGATTCTGTGTATAAGCTTAGGAAAGCTTTGTATGGGTTAAAACAAGCTCCAAGGGCTTGGTATGAAACCCTGTCTACCTTCCTCATTGAGAATAAATTCTCAAGAGAAAAGATAGAAAAAACTCTATTCCTTAGGGAATCCAAAGGAAAGATCATCTTAGTCCAGATCTATGTTGATGACATAATCTTTGGATCTACTGAAAACAACCTTTGTAAAAAGTTTGCCAAACTTATGCAAGGGAAGTTTGAGATGAGCAGTATGGGAGAACTTAAGTTCTTCTTGGGACTCCAAGTAAGACAGACTGATGATGGATTGTCCATATCCCAGTCTAAGTTCACCAAAGAATTAATTAAGAAATATGGTATGGAGTCATCCTCCACCATGAGAACTCCTATGGGAACAAGTATGCCTATATGCAAAGATGAGGCAGGTAAACCTGTTGATGAATCATTGTATAGAGGAATAGTTGGGTCTCTACTATATCTCACTGCTAGTAGACCTGACATTATGTATGCAACATGTGTCTGTGCTAGGTACCAAGCCTGCCCTAAAGAATCTCATTATACTGCAGTCAAAAGGATTCTGAGATATCTAAAGGGCACTCCTACTCTAGGTCTTTGGTACCCTAGGAATAGAGATATTCTACTAACAGGCTATTCAGATGCAGATTTTGCAGGATGTAGAGAGGATAGAAAGAGTACTACAGGTACTTGTCAATTCCTGGGAGGAAGACTAATATCTTGGAGTAGTAAGAAGCAGACTAGTGTGGCAATTTCCACAGCTGAGTCAGAGTATGTTGCTGCTGGAAGCTGCTGTGCACAGCTATTATGGATGCAGCATCAGCTTAAGGATTATGGTATTCAGGTAAGTAGAACACCCCTTTTATGTGATTCTAAGAGTGCTATTTCTATTGCTAATAATCCAGTTTCTCATAGTAGAACTAAGCATATAGAAATCAAATACCATTTTCTTAGAGAACATGTAGAAAAAGGAGACATCTCATTGGAATTTGTAAAAACAGATTATCAAATAGCAGATGTATTTACTAAGCCTTTAGATGAAACCAAATTCAATAAATTCAAAATTGAATTAGGTATGTTAACCATTGATTAATGTATTAACAAAATCATTAACAATGTAATTAAAGTGGGATTTAAGTAAGTTAAGTAATAACAATAGAAATTGGCTAAGTAAGAATGTGTCGACACATTCAGTAATAATGTGCCGACTCAGAGAAATAATGTCGACAAGTCAGAAATATTGTGTCGACACAGAGAATATGTGTCGACTCTTAAGAGTTATATTGTCGACTTAACCAGAAATGTAATGTCGACTCAACCAGGATAATGGTGTCGACACTTACAGAATATGTGTCGACACTTATCCTTAGAGTCGACACAGAATTTCTGTCTTTCTATTATGTATCCAAGGTGTCGACATACCCACAAATTGGTGTCGACACATAGTAGGCTGAAGTAATGTCGAGTCAATAGAAGTTTGTGTCGACACATTCCGTCTGTGTCGACACATTTAGACTGTTTTTGGCGCCTTTTGAACTTCTTTCAACTGAAGCTATAAATAGGTCAAAAACTCTTTCTGTCGACACGCTTCCAAGGTTTTCGAGACTAAAACCCTATGTCGACAGTCTATCTTTCTCTCTTCTCTCAATTTTCTCGATGAATCGATGGCGCCAAGGATTGAAGACAACATTAATGAAGGGTATGAGTTGGTGCGCCAGGCCTTTGCAGAGGCGCCGTCAGATGTTCAAGGGGTTATCACCCTCCTCTCTGAGTCAGGGTTAGAATTTCTCATCTCAGAACCAACTAAAATCTGGAAGAAGGAGGTGCACAAGTTCTTTATCTCTGCATCAGTCCACTCGACTGGCCTCAAGATTAAGTCCAATGTACAAGGGACTAAGGTGAAGATTACTCAAAGAAGTTTAAGAAAGATCTTTCAATTACAAGTAGTTGAGAATGAAGAGGAAGTTCCTAGCTCTAAGACAAGGGAAGCACTTCAATGGTGTGGACTGGACTCAGGCTTGAAGATTGGAGCTGCATTCAACAGGAAGGGTATGAATCAGCAAGGGAAGTTCTTGTCTGAAATAGTTGGGAAAGTGATCCTCTGCAAGACAGGTGGACATGATAGGATTTCTGCCTATATGTTCAGCCTTATGACCAGGATTGTTTTTACAATTCCTACTGATTGGTCAGGAGTACTCTTTGACAAGATCAAAGAAGGAATTAAGAAGCCTAACATGGCCAGGATCATGAGCTTATACCTCACTGGAGTGATTCCTGAAGTAATGCAGCAACTGCAAGGGATTAAGATTAATCATATGAGAAGAATGGATATGAGACTGTTCTCAAGGTGGGATAGGGTGCTGTCCAAGGATGTTCCTGAAGAGAGCAGGCCAGACACCCCTGTGAAATCCCCTACTCAAAATCAAGAAACTGAATAACTACAAGAAGACCCACTAAGGACATAGGTTGAAGAATAGCTTGAATCAACTATAGTCCAGCAAGTGTCAACACCTGCACAGATGCAGGGGGAGACAGTTTCCACTCCTGCTCAAAAGGTATCTACTCCTGATAAGGTACAAGTATAGGGGGAGCTAATGTATTTTACTATAAAAGACATTGCTCATATTTTTGTTACTGCACAGGTTCAGGGGGAGCTAGTGTCCACTCCTCCTCTAGATACTACAAATACTGAAGTACAAGTGCAAGAGGAAGCACAGTTAAACTTATCTCAAGATTTAACTGCTGTAGAAGTTACAGCTCAACTGGAATTTACTCTGGAGGAGTTATTCCCTGATGATGATACTACTACTGATAAAGTAGGAGGTGGACAAGAAATTGAGAAGTCAATAGGTATGGAAATTGATCAGGAAGCTGAAGTTGAGGCACAAGTTGAGGGGGAGCCAGTGGCTGTTGAAGCTGAGCAACAGGTCACTGGGACAGATACAATTACTCCTCCTCAAGAGAGAATTCATTTAGATAATTCATCTGAAACTGAAACTGAAGATGCCAGGATGGCAAAGAAAAGAAAACTTGTTGTATTTAAGAGAAAAAGCAAGAATTATAAGCAGGCTTTACAGACAACACCTCTACAAGTATCTCCAGCCTTTGATTATAACAAGTTTATGGTAGATCTACAGGTAAAATTGGATGAACAAAGGATGGCTCTGGAAAAGTATGTTGATGAAAATAACAAGTCACTTCAGTTTGACTTAGCTCAGGATATAAAGTCCATCCAGTTTCAAGTCAACATGCATAAAAAGGAAATGACAGATTGCTTCCACAAGGGTGGCAATGCTGTGGTTTATCTAGCTCAACAACAGGAGGCTATTACTACAAAGGTGGATGACATTGCTTTGAAGCAAAGCTATGTTTTGGAAAATCAGATAAGAATGAATGAGAATTTAACTGAATCTCATAATGAGATCATTAAGGAGGTAAAGAAGATTGTTCCAGGTCTGTCTGCAGATAGAGCCAAAGAAAGGGAAGAATTTGATAAGAATTTTCAAGCTGCCATTGCTTCTGTTAAGACTGCCATCACAACCTCTCAAAAAGAAATATCTGAAAAACTTCAAAAGTTAAAACCATTTTTTTAAGAGGGTGTGAATTATTTGGATGGCCAAATCAGATTTCAAAAGGAAGATCTAAGAGATCATGTCTCTAGAGAAGCCATAAAGGGGGAGAGGATGCTAATTCATGCAGGCTCAGAGCACTCCAAATGGGTGACCAATAGTATCCGAGCCACTTTGGGATATCCCCCATTGTGTGATGATGCTATGGTGGCTGAGTCAGGAATACAATCAAATCTACTTGAAGGCAATCAACCTGAGGTTGCCCAAGTCATTTACCCCCCTCCAGATTTTGACATGATTGATCAGAAGGTTCAAGGAATGTATAGTCCTCCAAAGGAGGTTACTAATATTGTCATTGGGAAGGTTGATAAACCTGAGGCTACTCTGAAAGAACAGCAAGATGCTCTATTAGCAAAGAAGAGATTCAGAGAGCAGGCTGCACTCAAGCCAGATTATGAGCAGTGGAGTCCTACTTCAAGGAACATAATACTCACTGCATGGAAAGCTGTACAAGACAAAGTTCATGAGAGAGGGAAGTGGTACAATGAGATAGAATGGCAGAAGTATGAGGCAAGACAGGAAGCAATAGTACAATTCAGAAGGAAAGCTAAGCTGGGAAGACTGCCATCAGATGCTAAGGAGCCAAGCAAGTACTTCCCAAAGCCTTTTCACTATTTTGAAAGGCAAAGGATCAAGGAAGAAGCTCAGAAGAAAGCTGATCAAAAAGGAAAGAAGATAGCTGAAGAATCAGAAGCTCCTGTGACAGCTACAATTCAATCTGGCAAAGGGATTATAATTAGAGAGCCTGATCAATCCTGATTATGTTTTAAGTTCCTTCATAGTGTTTTGTAATGTTGTGATGTAATCATTAAATGTAAAACAATGTAATCAAACATTACCCAGTTATAAACAAAATGTTGTTTGGCATATTATAATGTGCATTCTGTGATGGATTGTTTTTATGTTTTGTTTATATTAAGTATTCCTGTTATGTCATATATCATCAATTTAGTACTGTTTATAAATGGTGTATATCATTGGCTATAAGGGTTATGACTTCTCCAAATAGGGGGAGATTGTTGGGTACATTGGAAAATGTGTACCTGATTTGAAGAAGCCCAACCTAGCTCAATGATATACATCAAGGTGTATTTGATGTTGTTTTTGAGTTGACATGTGCAGGTGAAGAATTGATAAAGTATGCAGAAAAAATTCTAAGTCCAAGTGTCGACACAGAGGAAGCAGTGTCGACACATAAAAGAAAATAGTCGACACAACACTGGGACGCAGTGTCGACACATAGCAGTTAGTCTACAACTACACTGGGAAAAAGTGTCGACACAGAGGAAGCAGTGTCGACACATAGCAGTTGGTCTACAACTACACTGGGAAAAAGTATCGACACAGAAGAAGTAAGTCGACACAACACTGGGAATTTGTGTCGACACAGAAGAAAAGCGTCGACCTCAACATTGGGAAAATGTGTCGACACAGAAGAGTATAGTCGATCTCAAGATTGTCGACACCAGCTGGATATGTCGACACAGAAGAATATAGTCGACCTCAAGTTTGTCGACACCAGCAGAATGTGTCGACACATTGTGATTGAGTCAACACATTATAGCAAAGTTAAAAGAAGACTGTGTCGACACTTGAAGGCTAAGTCGACACTTACTAAGTTATGATTCTACAACAACTGTGTCGACACACAGGACTTGTGTCGACACACTGAAGAGTCAAGACCAAGTTATTTTCAGAAGAAGCTGTGTCGACTCAAAGGCAACTTAGTCGACATCACTGAAGACTGTGTCGACACCAAAGTCAATTGTGTCGACACAGATAGACAGATGGTCTCGACACTTTCTGACAGACTGTCTCGACAACTTGTGGTTCAAGACTAAGGCACAGGACTTGTTTGAAGACTTGACAGCTGTGGGTTGCCACCAGTTAACTGAAGCTGTCAGACTTGTCAGAAAACGGTTAGAAACCGGATCAGCCGGTTACCATGAAGAAAGTCTATAAATAGACAGATTCAGAAGGAGAAAAAAAAACTTTTGAAAATATTGATAAGAATCAAAAAGTTGAGAAGGATCACAATCCAATTCATTTCAAGAAAGTGCTAGGCACTTAAGAAGATCTTCTCCGGAAGATCAAAGAAGACTATCTAAGGATAGATCAAAGAAGAGTTCTAATCAGAATTCAGAAGAATCATTCAAAGTGCTGGATAGAGAGAGATCAAGCCAGAATTTGAAGAAGAAGAAAGAAACCACCAGTGGATTCTCAAGAAGCTGTTTGGAAATCAACTCAGCTAAGTTCATATTTAAGAAGCATTGAAGAAGGCTCAGATACAGTTGATTGCATCAGCTGATCAAGAATTGTCTTGGCCTTTTCTCTCTCAATTTTGGCAAGACAGTTAAATAACCTTTTCTATATTTCTGTAGGATCTGTTTACACAGATCTGAGTTGTAAGCCTGTGTTATAAAGGCTGAGTGTAGGAGTGTTGAACTCTGAGTGGTAGGGCTATTTGCCTGAGTGTAGGAGAAGAATCTTCTCTGAGTTGTAGGCCTTGGGGC
Source organism: Platanthera zijinensis (assembly GCA_039513925.1). Classification (NCBI taxonomy): domain Eukaryota; kingdom Viridiplantae; phylum Streptophyta; class Magnoliopsida; order Asparagales; family Orchidaceae; genus Platanthera; species Platanthera zijinensis. The sequence goes on along the minus strand of CM077079.1, from coordinate 103,932,047 downwards.
AAGGCTGAGGTAGGGCTATTGTGCCTGAGTTGTAGGAACCAGTTGGGTTCTGAGTTGTAGGATCTGTTGATCTGAGATTAGTGGAAGTTTGGCCGAATCTAGCATACTGCTAGATAGGTGAAGGGGGAAAGTGGATGTACCCAGACCTTGGGGAACCACTATAAAACATTGTGCAATCTATGATGTTTTATTTTCTGTGATTGCTGTGATTCTTTTGTTAGTCATTGAATTGAATTCTGCCTAGAAGTTTTTATAAATAAGCAGAACCTATTCACCCCCCCTCTAGGTGTTTAGGCTGTCTTGAAAGTTAAACTATCAAGTTGCCTTGTAGATCATGCAGTCCAACAGGTATAAGCAATAGAATGGACAAGCTTTCCATTGCAAAAGGCTCAACTGCAGATGAAGAATTGGAAAATGATGGCTACTATCCAGGGGCAGTACAAGACTCTCTAGAAGTCGATGACAACCAAGAGGTGCAACATAATGAAGAAACTGGAGGTGTTCAGCCAAGAAGGAAGTCTACCTCCAGCTGTAAGACATCTAAAGGATCATCCAACAAATCAGATAATTGGTGATCCAAGTCATGTAGTGCAAACCAAAAGCAGAAATCTTAATATAGTCCTGCACTCAAGTTTTCTATCTCAACTGGAGCCAAAGAAATTTGAAGAAGCTATCCAAGACCAACACTGGATTAATACTATGCAAGAGAAGCTTAATCAGTTTAGAAGATGAAAGGTCTGGGAGTTAGTTCCTAAACCAAAAGACCACAACATCATTGGTATAAAGTAGATTTTTAGGAAAAGGTTGGATGAGAGTGGAGTTATTATGAAGAACAAAGCAAGATTGGTTGCAAAAGGATACATGCAGGAAGAGGGAATAGACTTTGATCAAACATTTGCCCCAGTAGCAAGACTGGAAGCAATCAGGATGTTCCTTGCCTATGCAGTATATCAAGGCTTCAAGATATACCAAATGGATGTGAAATCAGCATTCCTGAATGGTGATCTAAAAGAAGAAGTCTATGTAGAGCAGCCATCAGGTTTTGTAGATTCTCTTAAACATGTTTATGTCTATAGACTTAGGAAAGCATTGTATGGGTTAAAGCAAGCCCCAAGGGCTTGGCATGAAACCCTGTCTACTTTCCTCATTGAGAACAAATTCTAAAGAGGTAAAATAGACAAAACTCTATTCCTAAGGGAATCTAAAGGTAAGATAATCTTAGTTCAGATCTATGTAGATGACATAATTTTTGGGTCTATAGAGAACAACCTTTGCAAGAAGTTTGCCAAACTTATGCAAGGGAAGTTTGAAATGAGCAGTATGGGGGAACTTAAGTTCTTCTTGGGACTCCAAGTAAGACAGACTGAAGATGGCTTGTCTATATCCCAGTCTAAGTTCACCAAGGAATTAATTAAGAAGTATGGTATGGAATCATCCTCCACCATGAGAACTCCTATGGGATCAAGTATGCATGCATATATGCAAAGATGATGCAGGTAATCCTGTAGATGAGTCTTTGTATAGAGGAATAATTGGCTCTCTATTATATCTCACTGCTAGTAGACTAGACATTATGTATGCTACATGTGTCTGTGCTAGGTACCAAGCATTCCCTAAAGAATCACATTATACTGCAGTCAAGAGGATTTTGAGATATCAAAAGGGCACACCTAATCTAGGCCTTTGGTACCCTAGGAATGGAGATTTTCTACTAATAGGTTATTCAGATGCAGATTTTGCAGGCTGTAGAGAAGATAGAAAAAGTACTACAGGTACATGCCAATTCTTGGGAGGAAGGTTGATATCCTGGACCAGTAAGAAATAGACTAGTGTGGCAATATCCACAGATGAGTCTGAATATGTGGCAGCAGGAATTTGCTGTGCACAGCTGTTGTGGATTCAGCATCAGCTAAGGGACTATGGTATTCTAGTAAGTAGAACACCTTTATTGTGTGATTCTAAAAGTGTCATTTCTATTGCAAATAATCCTGTTTCACATAGTAGGACTGAGCATATAGAGATAAGATACCATTTTCTTAGAGAACATGTAGAAAAAGAAGACATCTCATTAGAATTTGTTAAAACTGATTATCAAATTGCAGATGTATTTACTAAGCCTCTGGATGAAACTAAATTCAATAGATTTAAAATTGAATTAGGAATGCTGTCCATAGGTTAGTTTACCAAAAATTGGCTAAGTAAAATGGTGTCGACACATTCAGTCATAAAGTGTCGACACAGAGAAGTTATGTCGACAATTCAGGGAAATTGTGTAGACATAGAGTAAAAGTGTCGACACCTAAGGGACTATATGTCGACACATCCAGAAAAGCAGTGTCGACACATCCAGAAGAGTTGTGTTGACACATCCAGAGAAGTGGTGTCCTCACATTCAGACTTTGTGTCGACACTTCGAATAAGTGTCGACACAAAATTTCGGTTTCTCGTCTTTGTAAGTCAAGTGTCGACACATCATCAATTTGTGTCGACACATAGAGGTCAACTTTGTTATCGAGACGTTAGGAGTTTGTGTCGACACATTTAGACTGCTTTTGCCCGCCTTTTGACCTTCTTTAATTAGAAGGGTATAAATAGGTCAAGAACATATTCTATCGACACGCTCATCAGGGTTTTGAGACAAAAACCTTGTGTCGACAAACTCTCTTCTCTCCAACCAAGCTTTCTCTTCATTCCAATGGCGCCCAAGGTTGAAGACAACATCAATGAAGGGTATGAGTTGGTTAGACATGAATTCGACGATGCCGCAACGGAGATCAAACAGGTCATTTCTCTTCTTGTAGACAATGGATTAGAATATCTTGTCTCTGAACCTACAAAGATTTGGAAGAAAGAAGTATTCGAGTTCTATACTGCTGCATCAATGGACTCAACAGGATTGAAGATCAAATCCACTATACATGGAGAAAAAGTCAAGCTGTCTCAGAAGAGGTTGAGCAAGATTCTCCATCTTCCTAGAATACATGATGAGGAAGAGGTCCCAACCTCAAGGACCAGGGAGGCGCTTCAATGGTGTGGATTGGATCCAACCTTAAAGATAGGAGCAGCTATCAACAGAAAAGGCATGAATCATCAAGGGAAATTCCTGTCTGAAATAGTAGGAAAAGTGATCTTATGTAAAACAGGTGGCCATGATAGGATATCAGCCTATATGTTCAGCCTGCTAACAAGGATAATCTTTAAGATTCACACCAATTGGTCTGTAGTACTGTTTGATAAGATAAAAGAAGGAATCAAGAAGCCAAACTTGGATAGGATTATGAGTCTGTACCTGGCTGGAATAATTCTAGAGGTGATGCAATGGATTCTTAGATCAAAGATAAATCACATGAGGAGAATGGACATAAGGTTATTCTCAAGATGGGATAGAGTTCTTTCAAAGGAGATGCCTGATGTGGACAGGAAAGAGCTAACAGCAAAAACACCAGCACATGACCTTTCTGAGCATGGTCATGAAGATGCACAAGAACAGGGAGCACAAGTTAGAGAACAAGTTCAGGATCAGACTGAGACTACCCAAGTCCAGGAAGAGACTATATCTACACAGGTGTAGGGGGAGCCAATTACTGCACAGTTGCAAGGGGAGCCACATTCTGAATAGGTGCAGGAGGAAGAAAGAATAAATTTATCAGAAGACATAGTTTCTCAAACTGGTCTTGATATTTCTGGAGTTGCTGCTACTGCTGAGAAAGTACTATCTCCTGCTCACACTCAACAAGAATTCACTCTTGAAGAGTTGTTTCCTGATCTTGAAGGAGCAGCGGATAAAATGGAGACCCTAAGATTTGAGGGGGAGCAAGTAAGGATTGAGGGGGAGAAGGTTAATATTGAGGAGGAGCAATATGGAGCTGAGAAAGAAATTTCTTCCACTCCTTAAGAGAGAGTTAATATTGACAGTTCTTCAGAGTCTGAGCATGAAGAAGTCAAGGAGGCCAAGAAAAGAAAACTAATGGTCTTTAAGAGAAGAAGGCAAAGCTATAAGAAGGCTCTCCAAACAACTACTTCACAATCTACTTCTGATTTTGATTATAGCAAGCTTATGGTGAATTTATAAATGAAGCTGGATGTGCAAAGACTGGCCTTGGAACAATATGTAGATGAAAGTCATAAGACACTCCAGTTTGATCTAGCCCAAGAAATAAAGTCCATCAGATTTGAGGTAAACCAGAATAAAAAAGAGATGACAGATTGCTTCCACAAGGGGGGCAATGCTATGGTATTTCTTGCAAAGCAACAAGCAGAAATAAAGAAGCAGGTGGATGAGATTGCTGTCAAATAAGGCTATGTCCTTGAAAATCAAATAAGAATGAATGACAATCTGACTGAATCTCATAATGCGATAGTCACTGAGTTAAAAAATACTGTTACTGGAATGACTGCTGCAAGGGCTAAAGAAATGGAAGACTATGATAAGAAGCTACAGACTGCCCTAGATTCAGTTAAAACTGTCATCACTTCATCTGAGAAGTTAATCCATGACAAGCTTCAAAAGTTAAAGCCTTTCTTTAAAGATGGTGTCAATTACTTGGATGGGCAAATCAGATTTAAAAAAGAGGATTTGAGAGATCATATGACTAGAGAAGTCATAAAGGGGGAGAGGGTGTTAGTATATGCTGGCTCTGATCATGCCAAATGGGTAAACAACAGCATTATAGCCACTTTGGGATATCCACCCTTATGTGATGATGATAATGTGGCTTAGTCAGGTGTGCAACCAGCTCAACTTGAAGGTGATTAACCTGAGGTTGCCCAAGTTATTTACCCCCTGCAGATATAAAAATGATGCATCAACAAGTTCAGTCCATGTATAGCCCTCCACTACCAGTTACTAATGTTATTATTGAAAAGGTAGATATGTCAGAAGCTGGTCTGAAAGATCAGCAAGATGCTCAATTATCAAAGAAAAGATTTAGAGAGCAGGCAGAGTTAAAACCTGACTTTTAGCAATGGAGCCCCACTTCTAGAAATATCATATTAACTGCCTGGAAAGCTGTCAAAGACCAAGTTCATGAAAGAGGTAAGTGGTATAATAAGCAGGAGTGGCAGAAGTATGAGGCTAGGCAAGAAGCCATACTTCAATTCAGAAGGAAGGCCAAGATTTGGAAGATACCTCCTTATGCTCAGGAGCCTAGCAAGTATTTCTCTAAGCCTTTTCATTACTTTGAAAGACAAAGGATTAAGGCTGAAGCTCAAAAGAAGGCTGATTTGAAAGGAAAGAAGCTCATTGAAGATACAGAACCTTCTGTGCAGGCTCAGATTAAACCAGGGAAAGGAATAGTCATAAAGGAGCCAGCCCAGCCTTAGTCTAAGTTTTACTAGTTTTTGTCCAAGAACTATGTAATTGTTAGTTTGTTAAAGAAATCAATGTAAACAACTTGTAACAAACAATTTTGAGTTAATATACAAAACATTATTCTGTGATCATTTTCTTTTACATCTTTATTCTATGATATAACTATGATATGTGTTTTGTTTATAAAGTACCCTGTAATATAATGCTTATGTACATCATCATGTTTATTTTCTAAGTGGTGTATATCATTGGCTAAAGGGTTATGACTTCTCCAAATAGGGGGAGATTGTTGGGTACATTGGAAAATGTGTACCTGATTTGGAGAAGCCTCACTTAGCTCAATGATATACATCAAGGTGTATTTGATGTTATTTTGAGTTTATATGTGCAGGTTAAGTATTGGCTAATATGCAGAGAAAAGTTTCTAAGTCCATGTGTCGACACTTAAGAAAGCCTGTGTCGACACTTGGGGAAGCAGTGTCGACACCATAAGAAACTGTGTCGACACACAGAAGATTATAGTCGACATCAAATGTGTCGACACCGGGAGGCAGTGTCGACACACAAAAGCAGAGTCGACATCAACTATGTCGACACCTGGAGGCAGTGTCGACACACAAATTCTGAGACTATATCAACTGTGTCGACACACAGGACTTGTGTCGACACACATGACTTGTGTCGACACACAATAGAATTTCAACATAGTTGATTGCTGTGAAGTGAAGAAGTGGTTATGTCGACACAAATAATCAGTGTCGACACATTCTCTAGATGAAGTGTCAAGATGCTATGTCGACATCAAGGCAGCTATGTCGACATCACCAAAGTCTGTGTCGACACTTAAGTCACACGTATCGACACATATTGGCAGACTATCTCGACACTTTATGACAGTCAATCTCGACGCTTTGCTGACAGAGACAAAGGCTCAACAACTATTTGAAGACTTGACAGTTGTGAGTTACAACAGGTTTACTGAAGCTGTCAGACTTGTCAGAAGTTAGTTAGAAACCGGATCAGCCGGTTACCATGGATGAAGTCTATTTATAGATGGATTCAGAAGAAGAAGATGATGAATTGACACAACTAACACAACTATTGTGAGATTGAACTCTTATCAAGAAAGTACAAGTCACAAAGAAGAAGATCTTCATGAGAAGATCTAAGAAGACGTTCTGAAGTAGTTATCTATTCAGATTCTGTCTAAGTTGAATTCAATCAAGAATTCAGAAGTATCTTCAAGAGGTTTGGAGAGAGAGAGATCCAGCTATTTGAAGTTAAGAAGGAGACAATCACAGGTCTCTCAAGAAGCAGATACTGAACTAATCTGTCAAGAAGATTCAGATCTATTTCTGGAATCTAAGGAGGAAGCTGCCAGTCAGTTATATTGAAAGAAAATCAACCCAACTAAGTTCAGATTCAAGAAGCTTTGAAGAAAGCTAAGATCAAGTTGATTTCAGCCATGAACCTCTTCAAGAAGCTGATCAAGAAAGTTCTTATCCCTTCTCTCTCAACAGGGGTAAGAGATTATAAAATTCCTTATCAAATTCTGTAGGATCTATTCATAGATCTGAGTTGTAAGCCTGTGTTATAAAGGCTGAGTGTAGGAGATTTAATTCTCTGAGTGGTAGGGCTGTTTGAGCCTGAGTTGTAGGCCTTGGGGAAAGGCTGAGGTAGGGCTATTTGAGCCTGAGTTGTAGGCCTTGGGGCAAGGCTGAGGTAGGGCTGTTAGCCTGAGTTGTAGGAACTTTATAGGGTTCTGAGTTGTAGGAACCTTTCAGGGTTCTAAGCTGTAAGATCTGTGGATCTTAGAAGAAAAGGAAGAAGTTAGGCCGAATCTAGCACACTGCTATATAGGTGAAGGGGGAAAGTGGATGTACCCAGACCTTGAGGAACCACTATAAATACTGTGTGCAATCTGTGAATTATGTAGCTGTAGAATCTGTGATTGTGTGTGCTGAGTTTGCTGCAGAATTTTCTGTTTTATATTACAGCGTTGAAGTGATATTCTGTCTTAATTTTAAAACAAGAATAAGAACCTATTCACCCCCCCTCTAGGTGTTTAGGTAGTCTTGAAAGTAAAACTATCAGAACCGCAACATTAGGTGATCCTTAATGAATGACGGTTAAACTCATGTGTTTACGACCGTCACCACCGTGTCAAACGAAGCCTAAAACTAACACATGAAAACAAAAATGAGACATAAATGACGTAAATTGATGCAGCGTTTGTAAACCCCAAATCAAAAGTTATGGGGGCGGGCACCCAAGAGCTATGCGGCCGCATGTGCTTGTGTGCGAAGGTCGTAGTGGCTGATATCTTCATTATCTTGATTGTTGCAACAATGCAGTCGCGAGCGGAGGTTATAGCAGCGGATATCTTCATTATCATGATTGTTGCGATGAATATCTTCAAATATTGGCAGGTCGGCTCCATCAAAAAAGAAAAAGAAACATTTATGACCATCTTATCTCGCAACAAAATCTTGATTGCAACCATAAGGTCCTACTCGTTTGCACCGTTTTCATAGCCAATTTTTCGTTTTGAGTTTTTGTAGTCCCAATGTAGTTGTTCATTTGCCTTTGTTTTGATCTGTTTTGTTTTTGACCCAAAATTATACCGTTTTCACTCCTTCATTAAACACCCCCTCCAAACGAGATGCTACTGCCCGCCTTAACCCAAAGTAATCCATTTGAAAAAAAGACCACTACTCGTGGAGGGACCTTTCCCCACCTTGAGCAAATTTGCTTTCCTAGTCTTTGAATGAAATAAGTGGAAAACCCTTTTTCAGATTGTAATGCTCAGGAAAGGAGCGGAGAAAGGGTTGTGCGAATAAATTTCAGCGTCACAAACCATTTTTATTCTTTTTGGTTCGTTTTTCGGACCGTTTTCACAGCCTGAGTTTAAATACCCCCCTCTCTATCGCGGGTTCCCCTTTTTTGCGAAAATTTGGTTTCCCTCCAGAGTGATTTAACCACACTTTCTCTGTCTTCTCTTCCAATCGATAATTGGATTTATCTCCTTTCTTCTGGCAAGTTGCGCATCTTTTTCCTTCTCCTTTCTTCCGGCGAGCGGTGCATCTTTCTCATTTTCCTTTATTCCGGCGAGCAGCAAACCTTTCTCCGTATTCTCATTCTACCGGTGATAAGCGCTGCTATCATCCTCGCAAACTTCGTCCAAACAACCACCATCGTTGTCCTCTCTTCCGCCAAGAAGTGCATACCACTGCCAGCCATTCTCCTCCCCTTTTATCTCGGAATACTTCACCCATCAGCTGTTTTCTGATATATGTTGTACCGCTCCGCCATCATGGAGAAAACTTTAGAAACCTTAGACAACAACATTGCGGCAGTTAATATAAGTGATGCGCCTCTTTTCCTTTTCTGTAGTTTTTATTTTAGGTTTGATTCTGTTGGAGGTGTGATTGGAGGGTTTTGTAATGCAGGTTTTTTTGTTTATTGTGTAAAATCCGGCCGGAATTTGTTTATTTGTACTCTTACTGGGATATTCTTCGGTCGGATTTTACCAGAATTTTTTTGTTGTTTGTTTCCATTGTTTTGTGATTGCAAGTTTTTCCCTCTTCTCTTCAGGACAGCAACAGTTTTTGATTTGGTTTAGGGGTTAAATAAACAAGCTTGTAAACACAATGCCCGGCCTTGGTCAAAGCTATAAGACCATTACATAGTGCACTTTGATGCTTTTTATTTCTTAAACTAATGAATTCTTTTAATTCATAAGAAAATGACGTTGTTGTCTTTCCGATTGTGCACTCTGATGAGGAAGCTTACAATATGTACAGGGAGTACGCTCGCAAAATTGGATTTAGTGCGCGTAAAGAACATATCTTATATTGTACACATACTCAGATTGTCAAGGCGAGAGAGTTTTCATGTGCAAAAACAGGGTATAAACGATTGAATCTAGAGAAGAATGTGCAAAAAAAAATCCGCAAACTTGATACTCGTACAGGGTGCTTGACTTGCTTGCATTTTGCTACTGATATAGAGGGCAAGAATTGGAAAGTGGTGAGATTCGTAGAGGAACACAATCACTCACTCGCTCTAGAAAATGACAGTCATTTGCTGAGATCTCATCAGGATATATCTAATGTTCAAGGAAGAAAATGACAGTCATTTGCGGTGATGTCATAAATTTGTTGAAAATATTTAAGGAAAGATAAATAGAAGATAGCATGTTCTCCTATGATGCTCAAACGGACGAGTTAGGACATCAGACTAGTTTTTACTAGATGGATGACCACAATAAGGTTGCTTATTATTGGGTCCATTGATCCCAATGTCCTGGATTTGAAGAAGGCCTAGTAAACAATGTATACACATGTGGTGATCTAACTTGTGCTCAAGTTTAATGATTGTAGGTTATCCTAGTAATAATGATGAGACAGGTAGACTAAATGGCTAAGTCAAGTAAAAAACTTACCTAAGTGGTGGACTGATAGAAATCTGTCCAAATCCATAGGCGTTTAGTGGAGGCTACTCACTCAACGCCAGATGACTTATAGCGCTGAGTGAAGCCTATACAGTAAAAGCCAAAGTTATGGCAAATAGATAAAGTGGTTAAGTCCACAGGCATTGAGTGGAGTTAACTCACTCAACTCCATACAACAAAAGGCTGTGAGACAGGCTAATGCTGTAATAGCCTAAGTAGAAGTGAGCAGAAATGTGGCTAAGTCCACAGGCATTGAGTGAACATCATTTGTTGGGTCCATTGTTCCCAATGTCCCTTATTTGTGAGAAGTCAAAAAGGTCAATTACACACACATCAACTGTATTTGATGTGCATTTGAGGTTTTGAGTACAGGTAGTCCATATCATATTGATTTGACATGTGGACACACTAAGTGGTTGCTGGACATACCAAAAATCTCCTAAGTCCACAGGCGTTGAGTGGAGCAAGCTCACTCAATACCAGAGGTATGGACTCAATAATATATAGTAGAAATTTAGCTAAGTACAAAAGCGTTGAGTGTAGTCTACTCACTCAACGTCATATAACATAAAGCGTTGAGTGTAGTCTACTCACTCAACGTCATATAACATATAGCGTTGAGTCTACCTCAGCCTAATTGGAAAATAAACAAAAATGTGGCTAAGTCCACAGGCGTTGAGTGTAGTCTACTCACTCAATGCCATACATCAAAAGGCTGTGAGTCAGGCTAAGTTAGGCTAAGCCTAGAGAAATTGGCTGAAAATGTGGCCAAGTCCACAAGCGTTGAGTGTGGTCTGCTCACTCAACATCATATAGCTTTTAGCATTAAGTGTTGCTGTGCCAGTCAACTCCACAGAAAAGTTGGGCAAAATTTTCACTAAGTCCACATGCATTGAGTATAGCTTACTCACTCAATGCCAGATAACAGAAAATTCTGTTAAGTTGTTTGGCATTGAGTGGAGCTTACTCTCTCAACGCCAAGGCACAAAAATATTTGCCAAGGAAAATAGCGTTGAGTGAGGTAAGCTCACTCAACGCTCTCAACGCTCTCGACGCTCTCAATGCCTTAGAGCTGAAATTTGGCTAAGTCCAGAAGCGTGGACTGTTTGACTTTCGTCGAGCTGAGCTCGACGTTCATCGAACGGAGCTTAGCTTTCGTCGAGCTCAATACTTAGACAGAATTTTGTCTAAGTGTTGTGGCATTGAGTGATACCTACTCACTCAAAGCTTTTGGTTTTGATGATTGAATTTTGTCTAAGTCCAGAGATGCTGGGTCATGCTGACGTCAGCAAATTCAAATTGTAAACCAAAATTCAAATGGTGCGGAATTGCTGCCAAATACATTGGCGGCCAACTGTCATCATCTTCTGTACCTTCCAAGGAATATTTCCATCATAAAGTGTTGGGGCCCACACACAATAAGGATCCGTTAAATCAAATTTAAACGGAAGGGATGCGCTGGATGGCTCAAACTCATCCATCAATCCTGGTGGTTGGGCCCACTACTTGATTGGACTTCAGAGTATAAAAAGAAGCAATCGGCCAGAAAAAAAAACAAACCAACACTACCAAGAGAACAATAGATTCCTCGGCTAGGTTTTCTGAAAACAAGAAGAAGGGAGGGAGAACATCATCTTCTTCCTCGCCATTTTCGTCGAGCCTGGAGAAGGAGTTCTGCACAGAGAACCTTGTTGGGAAGGAGATAGCTGGAGCAATTACCATTCGCAACAGCAGGATCAGAATTCATTTTGAGGGAGCAGATCTACAAGTTCTGTAGAAGGAAAGTTAGTTGTTTGAAGAGAGAATCTACTGCCTACATCATTGTCTTCAATAACAAAAGGTTGGGCTGATATCTGCTCAGTCTAGGAAGAAGATGACACAGAGTTCATGATCCGGTGTCTAATCAGATAATCTTTCTCTATTTCTTTCTTTGTGTAAAGATTCTTGGTGAATCTGGAGTTGTAAGTGTTGGGTATTGTATCCACAATAACCTAGATTTGTATGAAGTCATCCTTGAACTAAGATGAATTAAGTTGTATTTGATGTGTTGGTTGAGTTATGTGTTTGCATGACTTAATTTTCAAGTGTAGAACAATGTCAGTCTACAGTGGGTCACCAAACACAGGACCATACAATATAATCACTCATTATGTGATCCATGGTGTTGACTCATGTGTAGCCTCTCTATTGGGATACACTTCATTTTCAAGCATTATACTTGTTGGAGAAAGACTTGTTGCTGATTCCTTAAAGAAAGAAAATTCTCAAAGTGCAGAATTTTTCTAAGTGTTTCACTCGAGTAATAACTTAAGTACTTGAGTAGAAGTTTAGACAATTCTCGAGTAAGCTAAGTGTAGCACTCGAGTAACTGAAGTTGTTCTCGAGAAGAGTTCTTGTTCATTCTCGAGAAGCCAAGTAGAACTCGAGTAAATCACTTCTTGTTCTCGAGTTATCAGAAAAGTCTAGTCCAAAAATTTTCTAAGTAAAGTACTCGAGTAGTTATATTGATTACTCGAGTAGTACAAGACTTTGTCTCGAGTAACAGAAGTCAAGCACTCGAGTTATATTTCTAGTTCTCGAGTAGTGAAGTCGTTGTAATCGATAAGTCCAACTACTTCTCGAGAAGTCATTTCTATTACTCGAGTAACCCGAATTTTCTTCCCAGAATTTTCTCTAAGTCTTTTTCTCGAGAAGTTCACTTTCACTTCTCGAGTAGTATTTTAGGTACTCGAGTAATTCTCATTCCTCTCGAGTAATGATAATTTCTATCCTTATTTTTCCTAAAGTGCTTCTTCTCGAGTAGTTTGATGTTGTCTTCTCGAGAACCCACAGTAGTACTCGAGTAGTTCTTTCTTCACTCGAGTAATCCAGTCATTTTTCTCAGAAAAATTTTCTAAGTCCTGAAAGTCGTATTTTTCAAATGACTTGACGTGATTGGTCCACATGGCCGTCATTAATGATAATTATGACCGTTAGGGATTTCTTATAAAAGTTCTTGTCATTACGACTAACCTTAAGCGCGTGAAAAGAAAATTATTCTAGGAATTCTGGATCGTCCATCCCTTTCTAAATTCAGAAGCCGCCGCTCATCGTGCTGATCGCCAAGGAATATTTCGATCCAGAACGACTTGTAGATCAAGATATTCTTCAATCTCTTCATCCTCTCTTTGATATTGTGAGTCAAGAAATCTCAGATCAAGGATCTAGCCGAGAGTCTTCTTCAATAATTTCTGATAAAGCCGCAAAGATCAAGAAGGAAGACCTAGGTAGAAATTTCCAGATTTGAGAGAGATATTCTGTTTGTATTTCTGATTTCAATCTATTCTTTTAGGAGATTTTTCTCCGAGTGTAGGAGCTTTGTTCTCCGAGTTGTTATAGGAAGGTTTCATCTTCCGAGTGTAGATCCGTTTTGTGGATCGAGTTGTAGGAACATTGTTCCGTGTTGTAGGATTGTTTTAAATCCAAGATTAGTGGAGTAGTCGAGTCTAGTGCATTGCTAGATCAGTGAGTGGAAAGTGGACGTACCCAAGGTTGGGGAACCACTATAATTCTTGGCGTCGTCTGTGATTGCTTGATTATTTCTCTGTGCATAGATCGCTAAATTTTTTTATTCCGCAAATAGACGCACAACTCACCTATTCACCCCCTTCTAGGTGATTTAGGTAGACAACTTAAACATTTTTCAATTGGTATCAGAGGGAGGTTGACCATTAAAAGGTTAACACCTTGATCAGATCTGCTCCAAGTTGTCTTTTGAGTTATCCAAGCATGGACAAGGCTAAGGATTTTGCCAAGCTTCTCTTGTGTACAAAGACCAACTTTCCCATATGGAAAGAGAGGATTAAATTTTTCATGGAAGCTATGGATCCAAGGATCTTCATGATTGTTGAAGAAGGTCCTTATGTTCCTATGACCGTCTCCACTATAGATCTTACAAAGAAAGATCCTAAGAAGTTGATGGATCTTGACAAAGATGAGATTGCACTTGTCTCTTTAGACAAGAAGGCCAAAAATATTATCGCAAGTGCAGTCGATGACTCTATGATGCAGAACCTGATTCACTGCCAATCTGCTAAGGAAATGTGGCAGTCTCTCGTCACCTTGATGGATGGCACAGAAGAAGTTGGGGATGACAAAAAATCCCTTCTAAATCAAAAATATGAAGCCTTCCGACAAGGACCCAAGGATACAATTGAAGATACATTTGAAAATGTCTTCAAGATAGTTAACGGCCTAAGAGTATATGGCCGGGTCTTCACTAATGGAGAGCTGAATGATAAATTCCTAAGGTCCCTGACTAAGGAATGGGACAACAAAGTCTGTGCTATCCGGGAGTTTGATAAGCTGGCAGAGACTGATCCTCAGAATCTCTTCGGAAAGCTAATGTCATATGAGCCGCAGTTCAATTCAAGAAAAGCTGAAGAAGAGAAGAGTCGGTTCTCATCCAAGGAGAAGTCTATCGCACTGAAGGCAGACAGCTCAAGGAAAGCCAAAGCTGCATCACCTATCCCTGCACAGGAAGATAGTGAAGAAAAATATTTAGAGCCAAGCACCTCAGTCTCAGAACTATCTAAAGGAGAGTTCTCTTTACTCTCAAGACAGTTCAAGAAATTCTTGAACAAGAAGAAGCAATGGAGAGACAAGGATGCCTCGTACAGAAGATCACGTCATGATGGTGATCGACACAAGAAAGGCTCAAGTAGCCAAGATAGGTATAACACTAAACAGAACAAACATATTTCTGCTGACATCGTTTGTTATTCTTACAATAAGCTAGGTCACGTTATTGCTGACTGTCCCCACATGAAGAAGGAGGGTGGAAAAAGAGAGGATAAGAAATCTTCTTACCACAAGAAGAGAACTGAAAGAATCCTAGTAGCCAAAAAGGGCAAGACTCTCAGCGACTCTGACTCATCCGAGTCAAGTGAAGAAGAGGAAGCCTACTTTGGGCTAATTGCATAAACTGATGAAGAAGAAGAGCCCCAGTTCACTGGGAAGGTAAACTCTCACACTCCTCTTTCTGAATCAGATGTCTCTGATCATGATCATGAGGACAGCTCTTCTGACGATGAGTCTAAACTCATGACCCAATATAAGGTGTTAATAAGGCTTACGACAATTGTCGAAAAGTCGTGAAAACTCAGGCCAAAGAGATTAAATCTCTAAAGGCTGAAGAGAGTACTCTGAGAGAGGAAGTCATCAAGATTTACTCACTCAAAGAAGACTTAAATACTGTTGTTGAAGAGTATAATAAGGCTCTCGAACACCTAGATCTGAAGGAGAAGATCATCAAAGAATTGGAAGAACAACTCGAAGCAAAAAAGAAACTTGTTGGAAGTTTCTCCAAGCCCAAGACTGTCCTTCCTCTGGTTGCTGAATTCTCAGCTCAGGCCAAAGGTGCTGGCTTAGGCCATGTTGGTGCTCCTAGTAAATCCTCTATGAGAAATAAGGCTCAAATAAAGAATAAGGCGGTCAAGAAGGCTTTGGCCAAAGAGAAGGGGAAAGCTCCACTAGAACAAACTTTGTTCAAAAAGGTTATCCTTCCAACGAACGAGTTTGATCTTGACTCATCCTATGGTCACTTCACTAGGCCTACTCAAGTAGAGGCCAAGTATAGATACCAAGGATGGGCTCATCCTTAGAACTTTAGCGAGAGTGTCTTCAAGGCACCTTATGAAGAGATTACTCTTCAGAGCTATGAACCTCATAATCATGGTCATAACATCAAGAAGGAACCAAAAGAAAAGCCCATTGTGGAAAATCCTATTAAGGAGAAGAAGCCATGTGAATGTCATCACCATGAAGCTTCTACCTCCAAGAATGATGCTCCCACTAGACCACACTCTCTAAAGGTCAAGCAGGAGAAACTTAGGAAAAGATACAACAGGTTTGACTGTTGGTGCTGTGGAAGAATTGGTCACTTTGCCATTGATTGCTGGTTTAACCCCAAAAATTATGTAACTCCTCAGATTAACAATGTGAGAAAGACCGCTCATAATGTTAATACATTTAGGGGGAACATGCTAACTAGAGACCAAAGACCCAAGCAAGTTTGGGTTCCTAAGGCAAACTGACTTGTGATTGCAGGTATGTCCAAAGACCACCAAAACTCCTATCTGGTATTTTGACAGTGGATGCTCTCGGCATATGACCGGGATAAGAAGCCTTCTCTAGAATTACTCACCAGTCATGAACAGGCCAAAGGTCATCTTTGGAGGTTCTGATAGAGGAATTACTAAAGGCTACAGTATGATTACAAATGGTAGCATTCTTTTCGTATGTGGATTATGTTGAAGGATTGTAACACAATCTCATAAGCATAAACCAACTCTGCTATAAAGAATATATCGTAGAATTTCATGTAGACAAATGCTTGATAAAATCGGTAGAAAATCTGGAAACAATTATATCAGACACTCATAGTTGAAATATCTTTTGTTTGAATTTTATTTGCATAGACTCTTCTACACCAGTGTGTCTTTTGACAAAAGATAGTGCGTCTCTTAGCGACCAATGACACAAGATATTAACACATATTAATTTCAAATCTATTAATAAATAATTTTCTCTTAATTTAGTACGTGATGCACCAAATGTTAAGTACGCTAAAGATAGACCTTGTCACGTATGTGTAAAAGGCAAGCAAATAAGAGCTACCTTTAAAAGCATTATTGGCAAAGACTCTAATAGGTGTTTACATCTACTTCATATGTACTTGTTCGGTCCACTGCAAGTTAGAAGTTTGGGAGGTAAGGATTATACATTGGTTATTGTTGATGAGTACTCGCGCTTTGCGAGGGTGTTCATTCTAAAACACAAATAAGATTCTTTTGACATCTTTACAAATTTTGTCAGACAGATCCAAAATGAATATAACTATTCCATAGTCAAACTTAGAAGTGACAATGGAACTGAGTTCAAGTCTGGGGTCATGACAGAATTTTGTGAAAGCCTAGGTATCTTTCACGAGTTTTCCTCTCCTCGTACTCCTCAGCAAAATGGAGTAGCTGAGAGAAGGAATATAACACTTATAGAGGCCTACAAAACCATGTTGAGTGATGCCTCACTACCAGAACACTTCTGGGCTGAAGCCGTCAACACTGTATGCCACGTGCAAAATCGAGCACTCATAAACAAGAACCATAATAAGACACCTTACGAACAACTAAAGGGCAGAAGTCGACTGTCTCATATTTTAGAATCTTTGGCTGTAAATACTTCGTCCTTAACAATGGCAAGTATAACACTACTAAATTTAGTGAAAAGAGCTTTGAAGGTATTTTCGTAGGGTATAGTAGCCATAGTAAGACATATAAGATATTTAATAAGAAAACTATGGTTGTAGAAGAATCTATTCATGTTGTATTTTATGAGACGAGCTTGCTGCAAGACAACTCTTCTAGTGTGTTTATTGAAGATGCAGGTTCAAAGATAAAAGAACTTAACTTGGGTGAGCTGACTGAAGAGAAAGGTAAAAAGTTCATCAAGATCACCACTCCAACCCCTATTGGAGAGGTTGATGATCAAGATGAAGAAATAATCCAAGTTGATGAAGTCACTCCTATAGTTGAAGACACTCCAGATGGAAGGACTCTAGAGCTCAGACATCTGAAGGATCACCAAATGGATCAAATCATAGGAGATCCCCAAGATGATGTCAGAACTCGTAGAGGTACAATTAACGAGAATTTATATTTGAGTTTTCTATCACAGGTTGAACCGAAGAAGTTTGAGGAAGAAAAGTCAGACGCATCATGGATAATCGCTATGGAAGAAGAGCTGAATAAATTCAAGTGTTGCCAAGTTTGGAAACTTGTACCAAGACCCAAAGACAAGAATATTATCGGCACAAAGTGGGTCTACAGGAACAAGATGGACGAGGATGGAAAAATCATAAAGAACAAGGCCAGACTCGTCGCCAAAGGATATCGCCAAGAAGAAGGAATCGACTTTGACCAGACGTATGCTCCAATGGGAAGGCTGGAGGCCATCAGGTTGTTCCTAACATATACTGCACTTAAGAGCTTCATCGTCTATCAGATAAACATGAATTCTGCCTTCCTTAGTGGTGATATAAAGGAAGAGGTGTATGTGGAACAATCTCAAGGTTTCGTTTATTCTAACTTTCCTGACTATGTTTTTCTTTTATTTAAAGCATTATATGGTTTGAAACAAGCTCCTTGAGCTTGGTACGAGACGCTGTCTAGCTTTCTTCTTGAGAACAAGTTCACAAGGGGAAAGATATATAAGACATTATTTCTTAGGGAAATAAAAGGCAAGATTTTGCTAGTGCAAATCTATGTCGACGATATTATTTTTGGCTCCACTGACGACAACTTCTGCAAGAAGTTTTTAAAACTTATGCAAGGGAAGTTTGAAATGAGCAGTATGGGAGAGCTGAAGTATTTCTTAGGGAGTCAGGTGAAACAATCTGAAGATGGAATTTTCATCTCGTAGACTAAGTTCACTAAGGAGATAATTAAGAAATTCGGAATGGAGAACGCAACCTCTATGAGAACTCCAATGGGTTCAGCTGTGTCTCTGGACAAGGATAAAAAAGGGAAATCTTTTGATGAAACCAAGTACAGAAGCATAATTGGATCCTTGCTCTACCTTACTGCCAGTAGACCAAACATAATGTTCTCAACATGTGTATGTGCTAGATTCCAAGTGAACTGTAAGGAATCTCATTATGCTACTACAAAACAAATTTTGAGATGCCTTAAAGGTACACCGAATCTTGGCTTATGGTACCCAAGAAGTAATGACAGTGAACTAATTGGTTTCTCAGATGCAGATTTTGCAGGTAGTAAAGATGATAGAAAGAGCACTTCCAGGACTTGCCAATTCCTTGGAAGAAGACTCATTTCTTGGAGCAGCAAAAAGCAAAATTGTGTCGCAATTTCAATGGCCGAGTCAGAATACATTTCTGTCAGTAGTTGTTGTGCACAATTGGTTTGGTTAAAGAACCAACTGGAATATTACAATATGCAAGTCAAAGACATTCCCTTATTTTGTGAATCCTACAGTGCGATTGCAATAGCCAACAACCCAGTCTCTCACAGCAGGACAAAGCACATAGAGCTACGATACCACTTCATCCGGGAGCATGTGGAGCATGGGGACATAGATCTACAATATGTCCCTACTGATAGGCAGATTGCAGATATATTCACGAAGCCGCTGGACGAGACCAAGTTCTCGTTCTTCAAAATAAAACTTGGAATGCTCAACAAAGAAGGATAGAGAAGGAGGACTCACAACATAGCTCAGAGATCAAGGAATACATCAAAAAGTCAAAATTTCTCAAGTTCAGACTTCACCTCTCGAGTAAGAAAATGACTACTCGAGTACTTCTTTAGACTACTCGAGAACTCAGCAAGTCACTCGAGTAATACCACTCGAGTAATGAGTTTCCTCTCGAGAAGTATAAAGATATCACTCGAGTACCATTATTCTTTCACTCAATTAATGCCGGTCCACTCGAGAAACAGGAAGAAAATTTCTCGAATTCAGTTCAAATTTCAATATTCGCAACCCTAAGTTTATACCGTCATATTCTAAGGTATGTTACGATTATTTACTTCCTTAATCATCTATAATTAGGGTTATATAAATAGAAAAACCAGATTTCTTTTCTACACGATTTCAAATCTCTCTCTCTCGACAAAGAAAGAAAGTCGTTTTGTCTTCCGCCGCTATCATAGAGCACGCCGCCGTCGCCACTTTCGCAGTTGATTTCTCTAAGTTCTCTGGACAAATGGCACCATATTCCAAGGTTGGGATTGGAAGTGAACTTGTTGTCGCTGGGATTGCAGATATCTCCGACGATTTTCGGATTCTTCTTCTCCTCATGGACACATCCGGATTGACCTTCGTTCTCCAGCAACCTGTCAAAATCCTTTTTACTGAAGTTGAAGAGTTCTTTCGAAATATCAAAGTGAAGAGAAATGACAAGGTTCTTAAGTCTAAAGTCAAGGGAATTAAAATCAAACTCACCAAGTCTACTGTATCTACCCTTCTTCGGCTACCATTAGTTGATGAAGAAGATGACCTAGCTTCTGAAGATTATGATAGGGCTTACAACTTTTGTGGAATTTCTGTGGTTATCAATAACATTCGCCGTCCAGACCTCAATATAGAGGGAAAGCTTCTAGTAGTTATTCTGGGAAAAGCCCTACTATGCAAAACAACTTCCATAAGTTTCATTTCTACTAATTTATTTTACATGATGACAACCATTATTTCCAGAAAAAAGTTTCAGTTTGGCATGATGATTTTGGATAAAATAAAGGAAAGCATCAAAGCTCCCAAGTATGCCAGGATCATTTCTCTTATGCTGCATGAGATAAATCTAGATGTTTTTGATTTCTCCAAAGGGACAACTCTCCATCACATGAAGAAGGTATCCATTTCTTCTATTCAGAGATGGGAACTCAAGTTGCTGAATCCAGCCAAGGCTGCCCAGGCTCATGATCATCCAACTTCTGAGGACAGGACCCTATCTCCCTCTCTACCTCATACTACTAGCACATCTGATGCAACTGCTGAGGGGGAGCCTGTGTAACACCCCATACGGTACAACTGGTTAGTCGACCTGAGATCAACGAAGATCATCGAGCTGAACAACAAGGTCTGTGACACGGGCGTGTCCAAGGCCGTGTACTGCTGAGTTCGACATGGTGCCGTCAGGTCGATGAAAATGCATTTGACGATCCTTAGGTCGAGTGTGGCACACGACCTGTGACACGGGCGTGTCCAAGGCCGTATTCTACTCTTTCTACTCGAGTGTAGCGCAGGACGGTTTCGACTGTGGCGCAGGGCGGTCTCGAGTGGGGCACACAGCCTGTGACACGGGCGTGTCTAGGGCCATGTCCTATGAGTTCGATGAAATGCACTCGACGAAATGCTCTCGATGATCCTCGAGAGGCAAGACATGTTGGGCACATGTCCTATGATACGGGCATGTCAAGGGACCTGTCCTTCTCTGTGTTTGGCCTTGTCTGTGAGGACTGATGAACACGGGCTGGACACGGGCGTGTCCGAAGCCGTGTCTGGTATACGACATGTGACATGGGCATGTCACAGGGCCATGTCCTAGTTGGGTCAAGTAGGTTTCTTTGCCGCTTAAGGTACACGGCCTGTGACACGGGCGTGTCACAAGCCATGTTCGGCCCAGGAAAGTAATTCCAAGGCGATTTGTGGCCGTTCATTTCCTTCAATTAGGATCCAACGGTCCAGAACTCTCCCTGCTTTATTAAGGCCAGGAGTTAAGGGATAAACTCTCATTTCTCTTAAGTCTTTCTCTTTCTAAAGTGTTAGAGAGTGGGGAGAGCAAGGAAGGAGGAGGAAGGTGGAATCCGACTGCCGGTGGAGCTTCAGAGCCCCGAATCACGAGCCGAGTCCAGATCTGTGGAGACAAGGCCGTTGCAGTAGTTTTCATCCAGCTAGTTTTCTATGGCTCCAAAGAGATCGTCAAAGGTAATGATCTTCCTTCTTGGATATGTGAAGTCTTTCTTTGGCATGTGCATGGATTTCCCCCACCAAAAGGTGGATTAATGAGGGATTTCCCTTGGATTGATTCTTGAAATCCCCAATAAGTATTGCATATAGATCTGAAAATATGTAGTATGGAATAACCATGCTGTGTGAAGCCCATCTGTACAGGTTTGTCTGGATTGATGATGTTTCATTTTGCGCACCGGAGAATACTCCGCATTTAAACGACTAGTTTATGGAGTCGGTGGGTTGTGCCTGTGAAGTGGAGTAATAGTAAGTACTGGAATGAAAATTCCAGGAAAATACCCTCGTAATTCTTATGCTGAATGCTATGAAAGATCAGTTTTCTGGCACTGCAGGATGCTGTAGGGTTTGGGTTGAGTTTGGGTACATAAAGAGAGCTTCAACTGAACCTGCCAAGCGACTGCGAGGAACGCTGACACTAGCTCCCATTTTGGATTATGAAGCCAGTCCTTGGTGGACAGTATGGCTATTGTGAGCAACGAGCTCTTGAAGGCTTCGTGCCGAACGGATAAGGGGAAGCCGACCCGCGTCAGTTTGGCGATTTGAGCAATGGGTAGGGGCTGAACTGTCTCCGTGTTATGGATGTCTGACATCAGTGCCTGAATCACATAATGAGAGTCTTAG
Organism: Platanthera zijinensis; assembly: GCA_039513925.1. Taxonomy (NCBI): domain Eukaryota; kingdom Viridiplantae; phylum Streptophyta; class Magnoliopsida; order Asparagales; family Orchidaceae; genus Platanthera; species Platanthera zijinensis. The sequence goes on along the minus strand of CM077079.1, from coordinate 103,910,136 downwards.
GCTTCACGCCATTAAGACTAAAGTCTCCGATGAGAGGTTGTGGAGCATAATGCTCAATACCGTTGGGTTTCGGACCTTGAACGGTGGTGGGACCCTGGTTCGTCGGTACACTAAGAATGTGCCCTGAGTGTACGGATCATCAGGCCGTGTGGCCGACGGTTGTGATATATTGATTGTTTGTGAGTGCACATTGTGTGATATATCTGCTTGTGAAATGCTATACCTGCAGGGAAGGAATACAACTGCCTCGGGAAAGGGGTAGGGTCGTTACAATTTTGTATCAGCTTGTCTCGGTCTTCCTCTTTCGAATTCGTGGTCGAATTCTTTTGTGGGGTGGCGAGCGCGTGTAAGTGCGACCCGCTTTAACACTAATGAACTCAAGAATGTCCACTCAGGAATGCAAATACACTTGTTTGAGGAACCTGCGCGTTCCTATTTTATTGTTATTGCTTGTGCAAGGTCGCTAAAGTGTGTCTTGTTCACCAATAGGTGACTCGTAGTGGTGTTGGGCAGTCTGAGCCCCAGTGTTCTGATGAGAGTGCGGCACCAGCTGAGGTGCCTACACCTCCTCCTTCTGCGTAAACTGTATGATTAGTTGCTGAGGCGCTGTTTGCAATGATTCATGCACAACCTACTGGGCAGGCGCAGCCAGCATTGGTGCAAGAACAGGTTGGTGTAAGGCCAGAACCTGTTTAGGCTGTTGATCCTCGAGCAGCTGAACGACAGTTGAAGCAGTTTATGAGCTTCAATCCTCATACGTTTACGGGTGTGGGATCCCCAACGCAGGCAGAGGATTGGTTATTGCGCGTCAAGTGGATATTGACGGCGATAAGGACGGAGGAAGATCAGAAGGTCACCTTGGCCACCTTCTTTTTGGAAGGAGAGGCTCGGCTATGGTGGGACGAGATCGAGGTTCACCACTTAGCGGGTAGGTAATTAACAGAAGTCTCGATTGAGGAGTTTTCGTGACTATTTTTTGCAAAGCACCTACCAGCAGCACAACGCATTGCCAAGGAAAATGAGTTCCAACGTCTAACGCAAGGAGACAGTAGTATCGATACCTACTAGTATGAGTTTACATGGTTGGGATGCTATGCGGGGTCTATCTTCGCTGATGAACAACGTAAAACCAATCGGTTCTACGAAAGGTTGCGGGATGAGTTGAGATTCCTGCTCTAAAGTTCGGTGAACCAGAGGTTTCAAGCATTGGTGGATACGGTTTGTGCGTTTGAGAAGGATATGAAGCGGGTGCAAGGAAAAAGGTACTTGGCTGTGACAAAGTTTGAGTTCAAAGCGCCCCGTTATGGAAAATCGAATTACCAAAAGAAATGGGGAAAGAGATCCAAATCTTTCGGGAAGGCTCCTTCTACAGTTCGTCTGGAGCAACTTCGAGGCAAGATTCTCGTTCCTGCTATACTTGTGGTAGAGTGGGGCATATAGCCCGTGACTGTCGGGTTGGTCCGCCAAAGGTGGAAAAGAAGATGAGAGCGTCATATGCTGATAAGGGAAAGGCAGTGGTGGAGTCCTCTGCATCCCAGGCGTAGCCCCGAGTATATAATCTTGGCCAGCAGGAAGCCATAAAGCAAAGTGACGTCATCACAGGTACGATCTAAGATATTGATTGCGTACTTTTTATATTTCATACCTGGTGTGTAGCTTGTGTATGATGTGTTGGTCTTAGGCTTTGTCCTGATTCGGAACAATCCGACGAGAGCACTATTTGAGACAGGTGCTTCACATTCATTTCTGTTTAAGGACTTCGTAGCACGAATCAGAGTACCTAGTCATATGACGACAGATAATATAAAGGTGTTGTTACCAAACGGATGTGTGATGCGTGCGGATAGGACTTGCTACGTGGAGGTACAAATAGGAAGTCGAGATTTCTGTTTGAACGCATCTGTGCTACCAATATCGGAATTTGATGTAATCTTTGGTATGGACTGGCTCTCGAAGTAGTGTGTCTTTATTGATTGCAATTCAAAGGAGATCACACTAGGCCAGAATACCGAGCTTGAGACTAAGTTTTCTGGTATACGAGGAGTGAGCAGGATCTTGATGTCTGCTCTCTAAGTCGTCAATGTTGTTTGGAAGGGCGCGGAGTTATTCTTCATGCTTATTCAGGTTGTTGAGCCAAAGTCCAGTGTGAGTGACGTTCCGATTGTATCGGAGTTTGCTGATATGTTTCCTAAAGATCTTCCTAGGTTACCACCCCAGCGAGAGATCGACTTCACTATTGAGCTGGTGCTAGGTGCGAAACCTGTGGCCCGCTCGCCGTATTGGGTAGCGCCAAAGTAAATGACAGAATTGAAAGTTCAATTACAAGAGTTGCTGGAACAGGGATACATACGCCCAAGTATGTCACCTTGGAGCACACCTATTCTTTTTGTGAAAAAGGAGGATGGTAGTCTGCGGTTGTGTATAGATTATCGTGATTGAATAAGCTGACAGAGAAAAACAAGTATCTGATTCCACGGATAGATGACTTGTTCGATCAGCTAGTGGGCTCAACCGTCTATTCCAAACTGGGCTTAAAATCTGGTTATTACCAGTTTAGGATTCAGGAAGGTGACATTACCAAGAAAGTGTTTGGAACATGCTACTGTCATTATGAGTTCACTGTAATGCCGTTTGGACTATGTAATACGCCATCGGTGTTCATGGATCTTATGCACCGAACGTTCCAGGAGTACTTGGACTTGTTTGTGATCGTCTTCATTGATGATATCTTGGTGTACTCGCAATTTGAAGCTGACCATGCGAACCATTTACGGTTGGTGTTGCATACCCTACAGAGAAATAAGCTCTATGCCAAGTTCTCAAAGTGTGAGTTTTGGCTGTCGTCAATGGCTTTTCTTGGCCATGTGGTAAGTGGAGAGGACATTGCGGTGGATCGTCAAAGATAAGAGCCATACGGGAGTGGCCAACGTTGTCTTCGGTGGCCGAAGTCAGGAGTTTCCTTGGACTGGCAGGCTACTACAGACGTTTGGTAGAAAACTTCTCACGGATCGCTTTGCCTCTTACCACATTAACGAGGAAGGATCATAAGTTTGTTTGGACGCCGGAATGCGCGCGAGCTTTTGAAGAGCTAAAGAGTCATTTGACCACGACGCCTGTTTTAACATCGCCATGTGGTACAGATGGATACGAGATTTATAGTGATGCTTCAGGGAGCGGCTTAGGCTGCATTCTTATTCAGTTTGGAAAGGTGATCGCTTATGGCTCATGCTAGTTGAAAGTGCATGAGCGAAACTATCCCGTCCATGACTTGGAGTTAGCGGCGGTGATTTTTGCACTTAAATTCTGGCATCACTATCTATATGGCGTAAAAGTGGATATATTTACGGACCACAAGAGCCTAAAGTACCTATTGGATCAGAAGGATCTCAATATGAGACAACGAAGGTGGATGGAGTTTCTCATGGACTACACCTTTGATATTCACTACACTCCCGGGAAGGAAAACGTGGTCGCAGATGCCTTGAGTCGTAGGACTCCGTAAAGGGCAAATTGGTTGCAGATTCATGATGAGCGTCTGATCCAGGATTTGGAAGCGTTATAGATTTCTTATGTTGACAAGAATTCCACAGCAAATGCATGCTTGAACTGGACAGAGGTACAGTATGACCTTGCAGACAGGGTTCGACGAGCAACAGAACTTGATGAAAGTCTACAACGCTATTCAGTGAATAATTCAAATGACAAATTCTCCTGGGATAACGACATTTTGAGGAAAGAGGGTTGTTTGTGCGTCCCAAGTATGGGTAAGCTAAGAGAAGAATTGATGTATGAGGCTCATTTTACGAAATACTCAATTCACCCAAGGAGCACAAAGATGTACAAAGACATGAAAAAGTTATTCTGGTGGCCAGGGTTAAAGAAAGACATAACACATTATGTGGCTAAATGTCAAACATGTGCCTTGGTGAAAGCAGAATGTTAGAAGTCTGGAGGTTTCTTGAAGTCATTACCTATTCCGGAATGGAAGTTTGATGATATTTCGATGGATTTCATGCACGGTTTGCCGAGATCTCAACGCGGTAATAATTCAGTTTGGGTGATCGTAGACCGGTTGACTAAAGTGGCTCACTTCCTTCTGAATAAAAGGGAAGATTCAGTGGAAGTCTTGGCAAAACTTTTTGTTGAGCAAATCGTACGATTGCACGGTGTTACCCGTAGCATCGTAAGTGATCATGACGGGTGCTTCACTTCGAACGATTGGAGGCTAATCCATCAGTTGTTTGGAACAAAGTTAACGTTCAGTACGACCTTTCATCCCCAAACGGATGGCACAACTGAGAGGAGCAACATAACTATGGAAGACATGCTCTGAATGTGCGCCTTGGATTTTGGAAAGAGGTGGGAAGATCATCTCTATATGGTAGAGTTTGCCTACAATAATAGCTACCAAACGAGCATAAGTATGACAACGTTAGAAGCTTTGTATGGTCGGAAATGCCGTACACCATTAGCTTGGGCGGAAGCAGGCGAATCTAAATTATATAAGTGTAAGGAATTCGAAGAAGTTAATTCGATGATATGCTCTATTCGGGAGAGGCTACTGATAGCCCAAGATAGACAAGCAAAGTATTACAATGCCGAACACCGAAATGTTGAGTTTGCAATTGGTGATTAGGTATATTTGAGAATCAAGCACTTTAAAGGCATGTCCAGGATTCGGAGCTTGAAAAAGTTAAGTCCGAGGTATCTTGGTCCGTTTGAAGTGGTGGAGCGAATTGGAGAAGCTGCATATTGGCTAGCTCTTTCGGCAGAATTGAGTGGATTGTATGATGTGTTCCACATATCAGTGCTTCGAAATGCCGTAAAAGATCCAGCTCAAGTGATTGCGAAGGATCGCGTACCGGTCGAATTTGGGCTAATGACGAAGGTTAGGCCCATTTGGATCGAGGATAAAGCCGAGAAGCATTTGCGGAACAAGCCAATTGGGATGGTCAAGGTCCGATGGGACAACTGCGGCCGTGAGGAGCTAACATGGGAGCGGGAGCAGACCATGCGTGCTGAATTTCCCGAACTGTTTGTCTAAACTTATATAACAGTTTTTGTTTTGTTTTTGAAAGAACATAAAATGTTGTAAACATTTTGATTGCTGTTTCCTGAGTACTGTATGCAAATTTCAGGACAAAATTTCTTGTAAGGAGGGGAGGATTGTAACACCCTAAGTCGGTACAACTGGTTAGTCGACCTGAGATCGACGAAGATCATCGAGCTGAACAACACGGCCCGTGACATGGGCGTGTCCAAGGCTGCGTACTGCTGAGTTCGACGTTGTGTCATCAGATCGATGAAAATGCATTTGACGATCCTGAGGTCGAGTGTGGCACACGGCTTGTGACACAGGCATGCCCAAGGCCGTGTTTTGCTCTGTCTACTCGAGTGTAGCACAGGGCGGTTTCGAGTGTGGCACAGGGCGGTCTCGAGTGGGGAACATGGCCTATGATACGGGCATGTCCTATGAGTTCGATGAAATGCACTCGACGATCCTCTAGAGGAAAGACATGTTAGGCACACGGCCTGTAACACGGGCATGTCAAGGGCCGTGTCCTTCTCTGTGTTTTGCAAGGTCTGTGAGGACTGATGAACATAGGCTGGACACAGGCGTGTATGAAGCCGTGTCTGGTACACGGCCTGTGACACGGGCGTGTCACAGGCCCATGTCCTGGTCATGTCAAGTAAGTTTCTTTGCCGCTTAAGGCACACGGCCTATGACACGAGCGTGTCACAAGCCGTGTTCGGCCCAGGAAAGTAATTTAAGGGCGATTCGTGGTCGTTCATTTCCTTCAATTAGGATCAAATGGTCCAAAACTCTCCCTGCTGTATTAAGGCCGGGGGTTGAGGGATAAACTATCATTTCACTCAAGCCTTTCTCTTTCTAAAGTGTTAAAGAGTGGGGAGAGCAAGAAAGGAGGAGGAAGGAGGAATCTGGCTGTCGGTGGAGCTTCAGAGCCCTGAATCGCGAGCCGAGTCCAGATCCGTGGAGGCAAGGCTATTGCGGTGCTTTTCATCTGGCTAGTTTTCCATGGCCCCAAAGAGATCATCAAGGGTAACAATCTTCCTTCTTGGACATGTGAAGTCCTTCTTTGGCATGTGCATGGATTTCCCCCACCAAAAGGTGGATTAACGAGGGAATTCCCTTTGGTTGATTCTTGAAATCCCCAAAAAGTCTTGCATATAGATCCAGAAATGTGTAGTATGGAATATGCATGCTGTGTGAAGCCCATCTGGACAGGTTGGTCTGGATTGGTGATGTTTCATTTTGCGCATCGGAGAAGACTCCGCGTTTAAACATGTAGTTTGTGGAGTCGGTGGGTTGTGCCTGTGAAGTTGAGTAACAAGAAGTATTGGAATGGGGATTCTAGGAAAATACCCTTGTAATTCTTGTGTTGAATGCTATGAAAGACCAGTTTGTTGGCACTGCAGTATGTTGTAAGGTTTGGGTTGAGTTTGGGTGCAGAAAGAGAGCTTCTGTTGAACCCGCCAAGAGACCGTGAGGAATGTTGGCACTAGCTCCCCTTTTGGATTATTAAGCCAGTCCTTGGTAGAAAGTATGGCTATTGTGAGCTGCGAGCTCTTGAAGGCTTCATGCCGAACGGATAAGGGGAAGCCGACCCGCATCAGTTTGGCGATTTGAGCAACGGGTAGGGGCTGAAATGTCTCCGAATTATGGATGTCTGACATGAGTTCCTGAAAAAGTTGCGTTCGTCAGGATCACATAATGAGAGTCTTAGGCATGCGCGTCATTAAGACTAAAGTCTCCGACGAGAGGTTGCAGAGCATAATGCTTAATACCGTTGGGTTTTAGACCTTGAACGGTGGTGGGACCCTGGTTCTCTTGTAATGCCCCAAAACCAAATTAAGGTCACACGGCCTGGGACACAGGCGTGTCCAGGGCCGTGTCCTGCTCTGTGTTAGGCTGGCTGTGTCAAGTGTGGTACATGGCTGGAAACACGGGTATGAACAGTGCTAAAACGGGCATGTCGGTTGGTGACACGGGCGTGTTAAATACCCGTGTTGTTATCGGGTGGTGCCGGGCGGTGCCGACTGGAATACACGGCCTGTAGCATGGGCATGTACTGGTCGACACGGGCCTGCAAAAGTTGACACAGCCATGTTGGGGACCCGTATCCTTTTCGGGATCTGTTGGTCCTGTGTCGATTGAGGGACACACCCCCAACACGGGCGTGTAATAAGTGATATGGGCGTGTCAAGAGATTGACACGGGCGTGTCTAAGCCCGTATCCTGGTCTAGTTTGAGTCGATTGTGTGCCGCTTAAGGTACACGGCCTGTGACACGGGCGTATCACAAGCCGTGTCAGCCCAGGGAAGATGCTTTTCAGAGCAAATCTGAGTCGTTCGTTTCCTTTGATGAAGATCTAACAGACCTGGGTATTTCCTGAAGGGATAAATGTGGGAATTGATGAGTTATTTATCATTCAATCCATATCATTCTCTTTCTAAGAAGAAGAGAGAGAGAGGAGAGCAAGAGAAGGAAGAAGGGGAGAAATCCGGCCGCCGGTGGTGTTACGGTGGTCCAAATCGCGAGCCGAGTTCAGATCTGCGGAGGCTAGAGCGTTGTGGTGCTTTCCAGCTGTTTAGTTTTCTCCATAGCGCCAAAACGTCTTCCAAGGGTAACAATTTTCCTTTTGGACAAGTGAAGTCCTTCTTTCCTGCATTTGCATAGGAATCCTCCACCAAAGGGTGGATGGCGAAGTGATTCCCATGGGATCAGTGGTTCATCACTTGTTATATTGCATTAGAACCTGAAGTGAGTAATACGGTTAGGCATGTTGTGTGAAGCCCATCCGGACGAGTTGGTATTGATTGGTGATGCTTTGTTTGCAAATCGGAGAAAACTCCGAGTAAATTGATTGTTTGAATGGAATCTTTGGTGGATACCTGTGGCATGGTGCAACAAGAAGTACAGGAAGAAATCCAGGAAAAACTTTGAGAGTTGGTGCTTGGTGTTCAACTCTTGTGGCCGTGAGTGCCATTTTGTGTGAAGTTGAGCCATTGGGCTGCAACTGTGGAATGCCTTTGTGATGAACGGGAAAGGTGAAGTTGTACCCGCGTCAGTCCAGTCTTGAGTCTGACGAATTTGAGCTATGGGAAAGGTAGATCTGTACCCGCGTTATGGTTGTCTAACCGTGGGTGTTTAAGGACCTGTTAGGATCACATAGCGAGAGTATTTTGTTGGAGTTACCATGGCGATCTAAAAGTGGTCAAACATTTAATCTCACTGCCAATGCGATATGAGCCTGCAGGGTCGCACATAAGAGCATGTGGAGAAGTTGGAAGATTGACTGTGTTGGTAAAGGTTACCAATCACCATAGAGAATGGGGTCCGACAAATGTTGCCAAGGAGGTTCGTCGAGAATCGTCGACTATGGTTCGTCGAGAATCGTCGAATATCGTCGACTATGGTTTGTCGAGAATCGTCGGCTATGGTTCGTCGAGAATCGTCGACTATGGTTTGTCGAGAATCGTCGACTATGGTTCGTCGAGAATCGTCGACTATGGTTCGTCGAGAATCGAACTGTTCGATAATCGACGAATGCTGATTCCCGACGAATTATTCCAGAAACCCTAATTCTCTGTGGTCTGTGGATAGCGATTTTTCCAGGTCTGTTTATGCTTCGGGTATAAATTAGGACTTAGGTTTTCGTGCGAATGAGAGAGAAAATCCAACCCCGACCCGACGGAAGTGTTCCACCGATTCGCTCGTTTCGCCGATTCACTCATTTCGCCGATTCGCTCGCTCCGCCGACCTCCTCTCTGACGATAGTCGCCGGTGCTTGTCTTCCTGGAGCGGACCTAGCAGTCCGTGGAAGTGCAAGGTGCAGTCAATCTCCCTCCCCGTTCTTCGTGCGATGAAGATCGGCGATCTCCCGCTCGTGTGGATTCCTGCAGAGGCGTAGACGCTATTCTACGTGGGACTCGCCGCTGACAAGAACTCATACATTGGAGCATCTTTGTTGAGTTGTGACTCAACACCGCCAAGGTAATTTTACCTAGTTTTTCTTAACTTCTTGATTCAATTTTCATGACCCGATCCCAAATCTCTTTTGGGTTGTTCTTGATTTTATTATTTCCACTGCGTGCACAACTGTTGTGCCACCCTGTAGAAAACCCAACAGTGGTATCAGAGCCAGGTTGTGGCCATGATTGTTGTATTGGAAGTTAGGTTATTCCAGTACGTGTAAACCTAGGGATTTAGAAGTGTTCTAAATGTCTAGATTTAATCATGGAACATCAATTGTTGATTATTTTTCCAAGGGACCCCGCCAGGGGCGCGACCCCTTTGAACCCCGCCAGGAACGTCTGGGATTTCATGGTAATTTCTAATTGTTAGAAATTGTTGTCTCCTTAGCAGTAACCATCCCTCGAGTGGTTAATGAACCCGTGTATTATTTTGGATTTTGAATCCAACAAGGAGAGATGAGCTTGTCTACTGCTTTAAGTCGAGTTGCCTTTGCCTTTGTCCAATGCATGTAAATCAAAAGATTTGGAAGAGTCCGGATGTTCAGATTTAGCCCTTTCATCCATCAAATGTTGATAGTACCATGTTGTGCACATAAGGGATGCATGTGGATTTTAGAAAAAAAATGTTTTTCTATGGATGTGCACATTTATCAAATATTGATCATGGTTAATTGTTAACCTATTATCAAAATTCCCTTCATCAAATATTAAGTGTTCGGATGCCTTCCGATGGATGACACTCTTCCTGCCTCGATCGATGAAGTGTGGGCTTGCCAAAGCAAGGTGCATTAATCTATCTTGGTAAGGGTGCGAGCGGATAATTGTGATATCCCATTGTCGACATCGGGTCTAACTTTACTAGGTGACCTCAAAGGTTGAGTGCCTAGAGGCATAGGGTTGGCATGCACCATATGATGAATGCGAATAAGGAGTTATTCACCAACCATACAAGAATTGCATGTAGATGCAATTGGTAAGCGTTGCCTACCTAAATAACCACATCGTGAGAGAAAAGCCAAAGCTGACTCATTGTGTTGGTGAAATGCGGATCTTGTCCACTAAGAGAGTAGCTCGCATGAACTCTCCGAACTGATAGTGAGGGCCATCATTTCGAATAAAAATAGTGGGAGTTTTAATTGAAGTCCAAATTAAAAATAAATTGTATTTTGAAATTTTGGTACTGATATTATTCTGCATGAATTCTTGTAGAATTCCATGGCAAGTGGTTCATACTCTACTCTTTCACTGAGAGCCATCCTTGAAAAGGATAAGCTCAGTGGGACCAACAACATGGACTGGTACAGGAACCTGAGAATTGTTCTCAGGCAAGAGCGAAATCTCTATGTCTTGGAAGAAAAGCCCCCGAGGTGCCGACCGGGAACTCTTCCCGTGCTGCTAAGGATACTTATAAGAAGTATACTAATGACGCCTTAGATGTCGAATGCCTTATGCTTGACACCATGAACTCTGAGCTTCAGAAGCAACATGAGAACATGGGGTGCAAGGAGATTGACGAGCATCTCAAGAAAATGTTTCAAGGGCAGGCTCGTCAAGAGAGGTTCGACATCACAAAAGTGTTATTTCAGTGCAAGATAGGAGTTCGAGACTCAGTAGGGACTCACGTACTCAAGATGATTGGGTATATAGAGAACCTTGAAAGACTGGGTTTTCCTCTAGGTCAAGAGTTGGCCACAGATCTGATCCTGCAATCGTTCCCGGACAGTTATGAGCATTTTGTCTTGAACTATAACATGAATGAAATAGATAAGACACTGCCCGAGCTCCTAGGCATGTTAAGAACTGCCGAGATCAACATCAAGAAGGCCAAGCTTGCCAGCCCCATACTGATGGTGCATAAGGGCAAGGCCAAGGGCTCTAAGAAGACGAAGGTGGGACCTAAGTCATATCTTGAGCCCAAGTCTTCTGCACTGAAGAAAAGAAGAGCACGGTGAAGGAAGGGAAATGCCACCACTGTGGCAAGGCTGGTCATTAGAGAAGGAACTGTCCTTCTTACATATAGGGTCTGCAGAAAATGAAGGGAGGTATGACTTCCGCTTCAAATATTTACGTTATAGAAATAAACCTTTTTGCTCCTTCATCTTGGGTATTGGATACAGGATGTGGTTCTCACATTTGCACAAATGTGCAGGAACTAGGAAGGAGAAGATTGCTGAGTAAAGGGGAGGTGGACCTACACGTCGGCAATGGAGCAAGAGTTGCTACTATAGCCATAGGGGTTTACCATCTTTCTTTGCCTAGTGGGCTTGTAATAGAACTAGATAATTGTTATTTCGTTCCGGCCATAACTAGAAACATTATATCCATTTCATGCTTGGACATGATTGGATTTTCTTTTATAATTAAGAACAACTGTTGTTCTATATTTAAGAATGATGTTTGTTATGCTAGCTGTAGCCCAATTGTTTAATGGCCTTTATGTTTTGAACTTGAACCATCTGATCTATGATGTAGAAAATAATAAAAGACTAAGAACAAATGTCTCAAACCATACATATCTCTGGCATTGTCGTTTAGGCCATATAAACGAGAAGCGCATATCCAAGCTCCATAAAGATGGACTTTTATACTCATTTGATTATGAATCATTTGAGCAATGCGAATCTTATTTGTTAAGCAAGATGACTAAAGCCCCTTTCAATGGTTATACTGAGAGGGCTGAGGATCTCTTGGGTGTTGTACATAGTGATGTATGCGGACCCATGAGCTCCATAGCTAGAGGTGGGGTTTTTCTACTTCGTTACATTTACTGATGATTTCAGTTGATACGGATATGTGTATCTTATGAAGTGCAAATCCGAGACCTTTGAAAAGTTCAAAGAGTTCAAGAATGAAGTAGAAAACCAGTTGGGTAAAAGGGTTAAAGCACTCTAATCTGATCGAGGTGGCGAATACCTGAGTCATGAGTTCCGTGATCATCTGAAAGAGGGTGGTATCATATCACAGCTCACTCCACCTAGAACACCACAACATAATGGTGTGTCTGAGAGGAGGAATCGTACTCTGTTAGACATGGTACGTTCGATGATGAGTCATGCAAACTTGCCTGTTTCTTTTTGGGGTTTTGCTTTAGAGACTGCTGCAATGACACTGAATCGCGCTCCAACGAAAACGATTCTGAAGACACCATATGAGATATGGACTGGGAAGCGTCCTAGTATGTCGTTCATTAAAATTTGGGGCTGTGAGGCATACGTGCGACGTCAAATGCCTGACAAGCAGGAACCTAAATAGGATAAATGTTATCTGGTGGGATATCCTAAGGAAACGAAAGGGTATTACTTTTACCTACCGTCCGAGGACAAAGTGTTTGTTGCAAGGATTGGCGTCTTCTTGGAGAGAGAATTCTTATCAAGAAAAACTGAAAAGGTAGAACTTGAAGAAGTTCAAGAACCACAAGTATTGAATGAACCAGAATTGGATTCTGATATAGGACGACAAGATGTTATAGCTAGAGAACCTGCTCAAGAAATACAAGTCCTACGTAGATCTGGTAGACCAAGATTTGAGCCTGAGAGATATGGATTTCTTGTGTCTCATAGAGGTAATGTGTTGCTTATGGATCATGATGATGAACCAGCAACCTACCAAGAAGCAATGTATGGACCGGACTCCGACAAATGGCTTGAGGCTATGAAATCCGAAATGGACTCCATGTACGCAAACCAAGTTTGGAACTTGGTGGAACCACCTGAAGGGGTACGACCCATAGGGTGCAAATGGGTCTTCAAGAAGAAGACCGACATGGATGGGAATGTACAGACATTCAAAGGGCGATTGGTGGCTAAGGGTTTTAAGCAAATTCATGGTATTGACTATAATGAGACCTTTTCCCCTGTTGCCATGGTAAAGTCCATAAGGATATTGCTTGCTATTGCTGCGTATTATGACTACGAGATCTGGCAGATGGATGTCAAAACAGCTTTCCTTAATGGAAACCTCTTAGAGGAAGTGTACATGACACAACCCGAGGGTTTTGTATCCCCAAATGAAGTCACTAAAATATCCAAGCTGAATAGATCTATCTATGGACTGAAGCAGGCCTCCCGAAGTTGGAATCTTCGTTTTGATGAGAAAATCAAAGAGTTTGGTTTCATCAAAAATGAAGATGAGCCTTGTGTTTACAAGCGAATCAGTGGGAGCATTGTTGTCTTCCTTATATTGTATGCAGATGACATACTGTTGATTGGGAATGACATTGCTACACTGAAAGTTGTTAAGAACAACCTAAGGAACTGCTTTTCTATGAAGGACTTGGGTGAAGCGACTTATATACTCGGTATTAAGATCTATAGAGATAGATCGAAGAAGTTGCTGAGTTTGACCCAGAGTACATACATCGAGAAGGTGTTGAAGCGGTTCAACATGCTTGAGTCCAAGAAAGGATTTTTACCTATGTATCATGGTGTGAATCTCTCTAAGGACCAGTGTCCAAAATCTTGTGAAGATAAAGACCGCATGAAGTTGATTCCATATGCTTCGGTAATTGGATCAATCATGTATGCAATGTTATGTACTCGACCCGATGTCTCCTTTGCTTTGAGCATGACTAATAGGTTTCAGTCATACCCCGGTGAGTGTCACTGGATTGCAGTCAAGAATATCTTGAAGTACTTGAGAAGGACAAAGGATGTGTTCTTGGTGTATGGCGGAGAGTAAGAGCTCGTTGTAAGTGGTTTAACAGATGCTAGCTTCCAAACTGATAGGGACAATTCAAAGTCTTAGTTTGGGTTTGTGTTTTGCCTTAATGGAGGAGCTGTGAGCTGGAAGAGTTCCAAGCAAGAGACAGTTGCTGATTCTACAACAGAAGCTGAGTATGTCGCTGCAGCTAACGCAGCGAAGGAGGCTGTATGGATTAGGAAATTCATCGACGAGCTTGATGTAGTTCCTAGCATTGTTGGTCCCGTAGTTCTATACTGTGATAACAATGGTGCAATTGCATAATCTAAGGAACCTAGATCCCATCAGCGCTCCAAGCACATACTTCGGCGGTTCCATCTTATTCGTGAGATTGTCGAACAAGGAGATGTGAACATTTGCAGAGTGCCGACTGAGGAGAATATTGCGGATCCACTGACAAAGCCTCTCGCATAGAGAAAGCATGAAGGTCATACTAGATCAATGGGTATACGATACCTAAATGATCAACTCTAGTGAGAGTTGTAACGACCCGGGATTTGGCCCGAAGCCCCCCATGGCATCGCTACCGGGCTGCAGCCCAAGCACCCCAACCCCTCTCCCTCCACAGGCGGGTTGTTGGTGGCCACAGCCTCCCTTTGATGAGCGAACTCGACAGTTAAGTTGGGCCGTACGAGGACTTCCCAGGAGGTCACCCATCCCAGTACTACTCTCGCCCAAGCACGCTTAACTATGGAGTTCTTTCAACCTTCATCACCAATTCGTGGACGAATTCTTTTATGGGGTGGCGAGCGCGTGTTTCTGCGCCCTGCTGTAACGCTAATGAACTCTGGAATGTCCACTAAGGAATGTACAAAATCTTGGTTGAGGAATCTGCGCGTTCCTTTTTGTGTTGTTTTGCTTGCATATGTTCGCTAATGTGTGTCTTGTCCACCTATAGGTGACGCGTAGTGGTGCTGGGCAGTCTGAGCCCCAGCGCTCTGATGAGAGTGCGGCACCAGCTGAGGTGCCAACACCTTCTCCATCTGCGGAAACTGTTCGCTTAGTTGCTGAGGCTCTATTTGCCATGATTCAGCCGACCGGGCAAGCGCAGCCGACAGTAGAACCAGTTCGTGTTGTTGTACGACCCGAGCCGGTTGAGGCTGTAGATCCACGAGCAGCTGACCGACAGTTGAAGCAATTCATGAGCTTCAGTCCGCCTACATTTACGGGAATGGGATCCCCAACGCAGGTAGAAGATTGGTTATCGCGTGTCAAGCGGATAATGACAACGATCAGGGCGGAGGAAACTCTAAAGGTCACCTTGGCCACCTTCATGCTTGAAGGAGAGGCGCGGTTGTGGTGGGACGAGATTGAGGTACACCATTTAGCGGGCAGGCAATTAACGCAAGTATCGATTGAGGAGTTCTCTCGGATATTTCTGGCAAAACATGTCCCAGCGGCGCAACGCATTGCTATGGAAAATGAGTTCCAACAGTTAAAGCAAGGGGAAGATAGCGTGGATATCTACTTGCATGAGTTTACCAGGTTGGGACGGTATGCGGGAACAATCTTCGCGGATGACCAAAGGAAAACGAATCGGTTCTATGAAGGATTGCGGGATGAGTTGCGATTCCTGCTTTCGAGTTCAGTGAACCAAGGGTTTCAGGCATTGGTTGATACTGCGTGTGCGTTGGAGAAGGACATGCGGCAGGTGCAAGGGAACAAGGGCTTGGTTGTGTCAAAGCCAGAGGTTCAAGCACCTCGCCCGAGCAAATCGTTCTACCAGAAGAAAGGGGGCAAGAGGTCCAAGCCGTCTGGGTAAGTGACTACGACCGTTGTGTCGGGAGCGACATCAAGGCCGGATTCTCGTACATGCTATAACTGTGGCCGGGTGGGGCATATAGCTCGTGACTGTCGGGTTGTTCAGCCCAAAGGAGAAAAGAAGACGGGTGCGTCTTATGCTGAGAAGGGCAAAGCGGTGGTTGATTCCTCTACGTCCCAGGCATAGCCTCGAATCTATCAGCTTGGCCAACAGGAAGCGATTAAGCAAAGTGACGTCGTCACAGGTACGAGTTGATTTAGCTTGCTTGCGTGCTATTATTTTTGGTTATGTATAGCTTGTCCATGATGTGTGTGCTGCAGGCTTTGTCCTGATTCGGAATAATTTGGCGAGAGCCCTGTTTGATACGGGTGCTTCACATTCTTTTCTGTCTGAGGATTTCGTATCTCGCATTGGGGTACCAAGTCATGTGATGGTGGATAGTACAAGGGTGCTATTGCCGAATGGCTGTGTGATGCTTGCGGATAGGGCTTGCGATGTGGATGTTCAAATAGGAAGTCGGGATTTCGGTTTGAGTGCAGCTGTGCTACCGTTGTCGGAGTTTGATGTGATCTTTGGTATGGACTGGCTCTCGGAGCAGCGTGCCTTTATTGATTGCAACTCCAAGGAGATTACACTGGGCCAGAATACCGGACTTGTGACGAAGTTCGCTGGTATGCGAGGAGTTGGCGGAACTCTGTTGTCTGCGCTCCAAGTCGTCAATGCTGTTCGGAAGGGCGTGGAGTTATTCTTCACGCTAATTCAGGCTGTTGAGCCAAAGGCCAGTGTCGGTGAAGTACTGGTTGTGTCAGAGTTTGCCGATGTGTTTCCTAAAGATCTTCCTGGGTTACCACCCCAGCGGGAGATTGACTTCTCTATTGAGTTGGTGCCAAGTGCGAAACCTGTGGCCCGCTCTCCATATCGCGTCGCGTCAAAAGAGATGGCTGAGTTGAAAGTCCAATTGCAAGAGTTGTTAGAGCAGGTATACATACGCCCAAGTATGTCACCTTGGAGCGCGCCTGTTCTATTTGTGAAAAAGAAAGACGGTAGTTTACGGTTATGTATTGACTACCGCGAATTGAATAAGCTGACGGAGAAAAATAAATATCCGATCCCACGGATTGATGACCTATTCGATCAGCTGGCAGGATCAACGGTCTATTCCAAGTTGGATTTGAAATCGGGATATTATCAGCTGAGAATTCGGGAAGGTGACATTCCCAAGACGGCGTTTGGAACACGCTACGGTCATTATGAGTTCACGGTAATGCCGTTTGGCCTATGTAATGTGCCTTCGATATTTATGGACCTAATGCATCGAACGTTCCGAGAGTACTTGGATTTGTTCGTGATTGTGTTTATCGATGATATCTTAGTATACTCTCAGTCGGAAGAGGATCATGCAAACCATTTGCGGTTGGTCTTGCATACCCTGCGGAGGAATAAGCTTTTTGCCAAGTTCTCAAAGTGTGAGTTCTGGCTCTCTTCAGTAGCCTTTTTAGGCCATATGGTAAGTGGAGAAGGTATCGCGGTGGATCCGTTGAAGATAAGTGCCATTCGAGATTGGCCAGTGATGTCTTCAGTGGCCGAGGTCAGGAGCTTCCTTGGACTTGCGGGCTACTATAGACGGTTTGTGGAAAACTTCTCACGGATTGCTTTACCTCTGACCACGCTGACGAGAAAAGATCAAAAGTTCATTTGGACGCCGGAGTGAGCGCGAGCTTTTGAAGACTTGAAGAGTCGTTTGACCACGGCGCCTGTGTTGACATCGCCATGTGGTACAGATGGGTATGAGATCTATAGTGATGCTTCCGGGAGCGGCTTAGGCTGCGTTCTTCTGCGGTTTGGTAAAGTGATTGCTTATGGCTCGCGCCAGTTGAAAGTGCATGAGCGGAATTACCCCGTCCATGATTTGGAGTTGGCGGCGGTAATCTTTGCGCTCAAGTTGTGGCGGCACTATCTATATGGCGTTAAAGTGGATATCTATACAGATCACAAAAGCCTAAAGTATTTGTTGGATCAGAAGGATCTGAATATGCGACAACGAAGATGGATGGAGTTCCTTGGGGACTACACCTTCGAGATTCACTATACTCCCGGGAAGGGAAATGTGGTCGCTGATGCTTTGAGTCGGAAGACTCCAGTACGGGCAAGCTGGTTGCAGAGGCATGATCAGCGGTTAATCCAGGAATTGGAAGCGTTGGAGATATCTTGTGTTGACAAGGGTTCTTCGACCGATGCATGCTTGAACTGGACGGAGGTGCAATATGACCTTACGGACAGAGTTCGGCGAACAACGGAGCTTGATGAAAGTCTCCAGCGCTATGCAAAAGATGGGCCGGATGACCAATTCTCTTGGGATAACGGGTTGTTACGAAGAAATGGTCGAGTGTGCGTCCCGAGTGTGGGTAAATTGAGGGAAGAGTTGATGTACGAAGCTCACTTTGCAAAGTACTCAGTTCACCCAGGGAGCACAAAGATGTACAGAGATCTGAAAAAGCTGTTCTGGTGGCCCGGACTAAAGAAAGATGTCGCACGTTATGTGGCGGAATGCAATACCTGTGCGTTGGTGAAAGCAGAATGCCAGAAGCCTGGCGGTTTCCTGAAGTCGTTACCTATTCCGGAGTGGAAGTTCGATGACATTTCGATGGATTTCGTGCACGGGTTGCCGAGATCTCAACGCGGTCATGATTCAATCTGGGTGATTGTGGACCGGTTGACAAAAGTGGCGCACTTCCTTCCAAACAGAAGAGACGATTCAGTGGAAACCTTGGCCAAGCTTTATGTGGAGCAGGTTGTTCGACTGCACGGTGTTCCTCGGAGCATCGTTAGTGACCGTGATGGGCGGTTCACATCGAATGATTGGCGGCTCGTTCATCAAATGTTGGGTACAAAGTTAGCGTTTAGTACGGCCTTTCATCCCCAAACGGATGGCCAGACTGAACGAACCAACAGGACGATGGAGGACATGCTCCGCATGTGCGCCCTAGACTTTGGTAAGAGATGGGAAGATTATATATTTCTTGTCGAATTTGCCTATAATAATAGCTACCAAGCGAGCATCGGTATGGCACCATTTGAAGCTTTATATGGTCGTAAATGCCGTACACCGTTAGCTTGGGCAGAAACAGGCGAATCTAAGATGAGTGGGAAAAAGGAAGTCGAAGAAGCTACCTCGCTCATACGCTCTATTCAGGAGAGGCTATTGATAGCCCAAGATCGTCAAGCAAAGTACTACAATGCCAAACACCGGAACGTGGAGTTCGCGGTGGGTGATTGAGTATATTTGAAGATCAAACCCTTCAAAGGCGTGTCCAGGATTCGGCGTTTGAAAAAGCTAAGTCCGAGGTATCTTGGTCCATTTGAGGTGGTGGAGCGAGTTGGGGAAGCTGCTTATCGACTAGCACTTTCAGCAGACTTGGGTGGATTACATGATGTATTTCACATCTCAGTGCTTCGTAAGGCGGTGAAGGATCCAGCTCAAGTAGTGGAGAATGATCGGGTACCGGTCGAGTATGGGCTAACGATGAGGGTTAGACCCATTCGGATCGAGGATCGAGCCGAGAAACAGTTGCGGAACAAAGTGATCGGGATGGTCAAGGTCCGATGGGACAATTGTGGCCGTGAAGAGCTAACATGGGAGCGAGAGCAGACCATGCGAGCTGAATTTCTCGAACTGTTTGTATAAACTGTAGACCGTGTACCTTTTTGTTATAACAGCGTTATCAAGTTATAGCATTGTTGGTTCTTGTTTCCTTACCGTGCAAATTTCGGGACGAAATTTTGTTAAGGGGGGGGGGGGGAGGATTGTAACACCCCAAAAAGACTCAAAAATGGTTTTGAGGTGCAGGTCATTTTACACGGCCTGGGACACGGGCGTGTCCCAGGGCGTGTCGGGGGTACACGGCCTGGGACACGGGCGTGTCCCAGGGCGTGTCACTCAAATAAAATGCGTTTTGAGTCAGAAAATTACACGGCCTAGAACCAAGCCTTGAACACGGGCGTGTCAGGTTGGACACGGGCGTGTCCAATGCCGTGTGCCTACCCGTGTACTACTTGCAGCTCGATGAGGCAGGGGTGACACGGGCGTGTCTCAGGAATGACACGGGCGTGTCAGGTTCGACACGGGCGTGTCGATGCCCGTGTTCTGGTAAATCTCAGTCGGTACAAATACCGCGTGTGCCGCTTAAGGGTACACGGCCTGTGACACGGGCGTGTCACAGGCCGTGTCAGCCAAAAAAATGAGTTTTTGGGCAAATCGTGGCCATTCAGATTTCTCTCTTTGGATCCAAGGGCTCAGGTGATTCCTGGCTGGATTTAATCAGTAGAGGCTGAGGAAGAATTCATTCTTCATGTGATTAAGGAAGAGAGAAAGAGAGAGGAGGAAGAAGAAGGAGGAGGAGATCAAGCCACCGACGGAGTTCCCGTGGTCCGATTCGTGATCCGAAGCCGGCGTTGTGAAGGCAAAGCTGCTGCGGTTCTTTCTCACCGGCTAGTTTGCGATGGCTCCCAAGAGATCGACAAGGGTAACGATCTCCCTTCTTGGACATGTGAAGTCCTTCTTTTCTGCATTGCATAGGGAAAACCCTTCCCCGCGAGTGTGCGGTGGGTTGTGGTGTCCCTTGGGGTAGATATGTGAAGTCCCCCTTGTTAGAGGCCGGAATTGGAGTACAGCTCTAGGCATGCTGTGTGAAGCCCATCTGGATATGGTCTGGATTGGTGATGCTTGTTTGCATATCGGAGAAGGCTCCGTGATTATGGCTTGTGTTGCCTTGTGCCTACCTGTTGCTTGGTGCAGCAGGAAGTACTGGATGATGTCCAGGAAATGAAGAGGGTTGGATGCAACTCTTGTGGCCGTGCGTTGCCACTTTATGAGCGGTTGAGCCGTTGGGCTGCAACTCGATGAAAAGGCAGATTGCCGAACAGGAAAGGTGAAACCGACCCGCGCCTATAAATAGCCCAGGATACTTCCATATTCGAGGTGGCACGGCGACTTGAGCAACGGGGGGTGGCTGATCCGTACCTGCGTTAGGTCCGTCCGACTTGAAAGCCTGGATATAGGTTTTGTTGGAGCGCCTAATGAGAGTCTTAGGCCCGCGCGCCGGAAAGACTAGAATGCTCAAATACCGTGTAGACGGTGGTGTTGACCCTGGTATTCCGGTACACCAAGAATGTGCCCTGAGTGCACGGACTGTCGGGCCGTGTGGCCGATAGTTGTGATGGCTTGAATGTGCCTGCGCGCACATAGTTGTTATATGATGATGCCATGCTATGCAGGGAAAGAATGCTAATGCCCCGAGAAAGGGGTAGGATTGTTATAATTGGGTCAGCTGAATGCTGACCGTTGCATTGTTTGCCACCGGTTGGGTGGATTGTCCCTATGCAGGTGCTGGAGAGCCAAGTGGTAAGTGAAGGGCTGAAGCCCTACTGCTGTTGTTGCTGCTGCTGCGGCTAACCCTTGAAGGCTAAGCGAATGTTTTTGCTTGTTTTCTTTTACTCATGTATGGCCGGCCTGCGCGCCGAGGTTTGTAAACCATACGGTGTGGAAAGAGGAACTGTAAGGCCTTAAGGCCAAACTCGATGTATTTGTTGTACATTCCGTGGCTTTATATATAAAGGTGGTTTATATATTGGACATTCCTGGTTAGAGTTCAAATTACAACTTAAAGCTTCCGCTAGAATGCTCTGAGTTAGGATTCGTGTATGGTTTGGTATTATCCTGTGACCTCACCGTCTGTTTATGGCATATAGTGTGGGGCCCCGGCCGGACCTTCTACTATACGTCATGTAACGGATGGGGTCGTTACAAGAGTCTTCTGGGTTGCGTGTAAACATATATTCTGTTGGCTATTGGTTATTTATTCATATGATGAATTGTGTACCAAGATTTTTCTTTTACAATTAATGGCAAGTTCTTTTATTATGATTTCTCTATGTGATAGTTAAATGTTAACATAATAAATACCCTTAGAATGTTCGCTTCCATAGGAAATCAAGTGCGTGACTTGAATGTGAGAGCCTATGATTTATTTGAAGCTTCATTCTTGAAAGGTCCCTGGTCGTAGTATCATCATAGAAACTAAAGGTGATGATGATACATTGAGACTAGCACGTGCGTTGACTGATGACCAGTTCTCACAGGTCATGATATTGTGATATCAAGTCATCACGTTGGTACTTGTTAATGAACAAGTTGTACTGGACAGACCCAACCTGAGACTACTTTGTGGATTATTATCTAATCGTGTCACGAGTAGGTCTCAATTGACAATGGTGTTGTGGTCCTTTGACCTGAAGTCACAATATTCATCAAGTGAGGAAAAACGTGCTTTGATGCCATCTAATGTCTTCCTTGAGAAAGGTTGATGATAAGGGTGGTTGTTGGGCACGTTGTGAATCATTTGGGTGTTTGTGTGTGAGCAAATATGGGATTTGTCCTCCTATATGACAGGGGTTGCATCCATGGGCCCCTTGATGGAGCCGGACTGAGAAATGCATGACCATACTTGGTTGAGTCAATATGTGATATTGGACTCACCATTCTCTGGAAGTCCGTTCTAGATCAAGATACTTGGATTGAGCTATTATGAGGGTGACACGGTCCATGCCTCTAGTTCTTTCCGGATGTAAGGGACAAAGGGACAAAGACAACGCTGGAACATTATTCATAAAGGCTTATGAATTATGAACTCTTATTGCTTGGGTAGCAATGATGCATTGCTAGATGCCGCTCATTGTTTGTGAGGTTTTTGGTTTGATACTTTCAAGATCAAGTGGGAGACTGTTGGAGTTACCATGGTGAGCTAGAAGTGGTTAAACATGTAATCTCACTACCAACGCGATATGAGCCTGCAGGGTCGTACATAAGAGCATGTGGATAAGTTGGAAGATTGACTGTGTTGGTAAAGGTTACCGATCACCATAGAGAATGGGGTCCGACAAATGTTGCCATGGAGGTTCGTAGAGAATCGTCGACTATGGTTTGTCGAGAATCGTCGAATATCGTCGACTATGGTTCGTCGAGAATCATCGGCTATGGTTTGTCGAGAATCGTCGACTATGGTTCGTCGAGAATCGTCGACTATGGTTCGTCGAGAATCGTCGAGAATCGAACTGTTCGATAATCGACGAATGCTGATTCCCAACGAATTATTCCAGAAACCCTAATTCTCTATTGTCTGTGGATAGAGATTTTTCTAGGTCTGTTTATGCTTCGGGTATAAATTAGGACTTAGGTTTTCGTTCGAATGAGAGAGAAGATCCAACCCCAACCCGATAGAAGTGTTCCACCGATTCGCTCGTTCCGCCGATTCGCTCGCTCTGCCGACCTCCTCTCCAACGATAGTCGCCGGTGCTTGTCTTCCTGGAGCGTACCTAGCAGTCCGTGGAAGTGCAAGGTGCAGTCGATCTCCCTCCCCATTCTTCGTGCGACGAAGATCGGCGATCTCCCGCTCGTGTGGATTCCTGCAGAGGCGTAGACGCTATTCTACGTGGGACTCGCCACTGACAAGAAATCATACATTGGAGCATCTTTGTTGAGTTGTGACTCAACACCGCCAAGGTAATTTTACCTAGTTTTTCTTAACTTCTTGATTCAATTTTCATGGCCCGATCCCAAATCTCTTTTGGGTTGTTCTTGATTTTATTATTTCTGCTGCGTGCACAACTGTTGTGCCACCCTGTAGAAAACCCAACATCTTTGGCCTGCACGCCGTAAAGACTAGGAATGCTCATAATTGACCGTCATGTCTGGGACCTCTGAACGGTGGTGGGACCTAATTTTTGGTACACCAATAATGGGCCCTGAGTGCACTGAACGTCGGGTTGTCGTGCTGGCGTTTGTGATATGTATTGACTTGTGAGGTTGTGCACATCCTTGGTGGATCGTTATATATATATGCTGTGTGAATAAAATGCTTTGCAAGGAAGGAATTCCGCTACCCCGTGCCAGGGGCAGGGTCATTATAATTAGTCAGCTGAATGCTGACCGTTGCCCTGTTTACCATAACTTGGTGGATTAATTCTTTGTATGTGGTGCTGGCCCATACGGGAAATAGCGGGCTGAAGCTCAGGTTGCGCTGCTACCCTCGAGGCTATGTTTTGTTTACTCTTGTTCATGTGTGGCCGGCCTGCGCGCCGATGTTGATAAACCACACTTTTGTTAAAAGAAACTTGTCAGGCCATAAGGCTAAGTACTTTGTGTATTTTGTATACATTCCTATTTTCTTATTAGTGAACAATCTTTATGATTCTTGAGTTCAAGTTTTCAACCATGAAGATTCCGCTAGAATGCTCTGTGTTAGGGTTCGATGGTATTTGATATTATTTAGTAACTTCTCCGCCTGTTTGTAGAATATGGTGTGGGGCCCTGGCTGGACCCTCTATTATATTACACGTGACGGGTAGAGGTGTTATAATTTGGTATCAGCATGTTGGTCTATCTCTTCCGAATTCATGGTCGAATTCTTTTAAGGGGTGGCGAGCACGTGTAAGTGCTGCCGTTATAACACATAAAATGAACTCAAGAATGTCCACTAAGGAATGAAAATACACATATTTGGGATCCTTGTGTGTTCCTGATATTTCTTTTTGCAACATTTAGTTGCTTACTTGTGCGTTTCACGCTTGTAGGCGACTAGCAGTAATGAGGGACAACGAGAACCCCGACATTCAATGGGGATTAATGAGCCAACTACGGTGCCAACACCTCCTCTTTCGGTAGCAACGGTCCGATTGATCGCTGATATGGTCTTTACAATGATCAAAGCCCATCATGAGGGACATGTACAACCCTCTGTTCCGATGGTGCGTCTCATACCGGTTGGTGTGCCTGAGCAGATGGCAAGGGAAAGAGCATCGGCCCCGCCGTTGAATATGTGTCTAATCCAAGGACCATATACGGTTGAGGAGTACTTTCATGCATTTGTTGCGTTGAGATAACATGCAAAGTTTGTGTTTGAAAGTGAGGAGACGAAGACCAACAGATTTTATAATGGTCTGCGCGATGAACTACGACATCTATTGGTGGGTCCAAAGTTACTTGGCTTTTGTGACTTGGTCACGACAGCTCGGTCTTTGGAAATGAACTTAAATCACTTCAGGGCAAGGTACGGTGTCAATGTGCCCACCGTTATAAATGTGCCAAAATCAAACTCTTGTAAGTGGAAGAAGAATAGACATTTGCGGGAATCGACCTCTTCCACCACCATGGGAACAAAGAAAAGGCGTGTTTGTTTTTCTTGTAGAAATGTAGGACATCGATCTTACCCGAGACTGCTAGGGTAAAGTGCCAAGGTCAAAGAAAGCTAAGGCTAGAGCAGTGACAGGGCGAACTCCACTCATTTGCTACTCGTATGGTAAAGAATGACATAAATCCCGAGACAACAAAATTGGCCCTTAGATGAGACGAAGCAAGAAGAGAAAGAACTGATGTACATAAATAATTGTACCTATGTACTGTACATATCTTCGTTCGTAATGCTGGCTCCAATACTTGTTTTGTATATGTATAACTATGTTGTGATGAATAATAAAAACATTGTTGGTTTAAGGTTTTTTTCCGCCCTATGTATTTATCTTGGTATCACAGATACCAGTGGAACGGCATGACCGTAGAGGAAAGAATGCATATGGGTAGAAAATTATATGGTAAGAGGTCGTTATGATGTTATATCAGGCCGAAGGAGCGTCTGTGCTGACCATAATTGTGTTTGTGTGGTCTAGCTCTTTGAGCAGCGAGCTGGGGTAGAGTACTCATTCACGGAAGTTACCCTAGAAAAGAGCACCGAGCGAGGGACCAAGTTTGCTTGTATGCTCGGCTTGAGCAGGATGATGATATCTTGTCTATAAGTTGTCAAGCTTGTTCGGTCGTGCTCAAAGCGAGTCTTCATGCCTATAGCGGCCAGTAGGCCGAAGGCGGGTTGAGTGTCCCTTCTATTGTGTCGGTTTATGTCGGCTTATACAGATGTGTTTCCTAATGACCTTTATGAGTGATGAAGTCCATAGGAGACCGACTTCATTATTAAATTAGTGCTAGGTGTGAAACCTGTGGCTCGCTCACCTTACTGGGTAGTGCCAAAGGAAATGGAGGAACTGAAAGTTCAGTTGCATGAATTGCTAGAGCAAGGCTATATACGCCCAAGTCAGTTACCTTGGTGCGCGCCAGTTCTTTTTGTGAAAAAGAAGGATGGTAGCTTGTGTCTATGCATTGACTATAGAGAACTGAACAAACTGACGGAAAAGAATAAGTATCTGATTCCACGGATTGACGACTTGTTTGACCAGTTAGTTGGTTCGACTGTATACTCAAAGTTGGATTTGAAGTCAGGTTATTATCAGCTGAGAGTTCGTGAAAGTGACATACCCAAAACAGCATTTGGAACACGCTATGGTCACTATGAGTTCACGGTAATGCCGTTTGGGCTGTCTAATGCGCCATCGGTATGTATGGACTTAATGCATTAGACGTTTAGGGAATACTTGGACCTCTTTGTGATCGTCTTTATTGACGATATCCTCGTATACTCCCAATCTGAAGAAGATCATGCAAATCATTTGCGGATGGTGTTGCACACCCTGAGGAAGAAGAAGCTCTACGACAAGTTCTCTAAGTGTGAGTTTTGGCTATCGTCAGTGGCTTTCCTTGGCCATGTAGTTATTGGAGAGGGCATTGTGGTGGATCCTTCTAAGATAGTTGCTATACGGGAGTTGCCTATTCTCACTATAGTAGCAGAAGTCAGGAGTTTCCTTGGGCTTGCGGGCTACTACAGGCGCTTCGTAGAGAACTTCTTGAGGATAGCCTTGCCTCTCACCACACTGACGAGGAAGGATCAGAAGTTTGTTTGGACGCCCGAGTGTGCACGAGATTTCGAAGAGCTAAAGAGTCATTTGACCACGACGCCAATTTTGACATCGCCATGTGGTCAGGATGGCTTTGAGGTTTATAGTAATGCGTCAGGGAGCGGCTTTGGCTATGTTCTTCAACAGTTCGGAAAGGTGATAGCATATGGCTCACGCCAGTTGAAGGTGCACCAACGGAATTACCCCGTCCATGATTTGGAGTTGGCGGCGGTGATATTCGCACTTAAACTATGGCGTCATTACCTATATGACATGAAAGTGGATATATTCACGGACCATAAGAGCCTAAAATATCTGTTGGACCAGAAGGATCTCAACATACGACAGTGAAGGTGGATGGAGTTTCTTGGTTACTACACCATCCAGATTAATTATACTCCCGGTAAAGGGAATGTAGTCGCGGATGCCTTGAGTCGTAGGACTCTGGCAAGGGCAAATTGGTTGCTAAGGCATGATGAAAGCCTAGTTCGAGAACTGGGAGCATTAGATATTTCTTGTGTTGAAAAGAATTCCACTACAAATGCGTGCTTATACTTGACGGAGGTACAGTGTGACCTGGCAGACAGAGTTTGGCAAGCAACAACACTTGATGAAAGTCTACAACGCTATGCAGCGGAAAGTGCGGATTCTTAGTTTTCGTTTAATGACGACCTTTTTCGGAAGGACGGTCGTTTGTGTGTCCCATATAGGTGTAAACTTCGTGAAGAATTGATGTATGAAGCCCACTTCATAAAGTATTCGATTCACTCCGGGAGCACGAAGATGTATAAGGATCTGAAGAAAATTTTCTGGTGGCCTGGAATGAAGAAGGACATAGCGCACTATGTTGCTAAATGTCAAACCCGTGCCTTAGTAAATGCTAAATGCCAAAAACCGGGAGGTTTTCTGAAGTCGTTGCCTATCCCTGTGCAAAAATTTGATGATATTTCCATGGATTTCGTGCATGGGTTGCCGAGATCACAACGTGGAAATGATGCGATTTGGGTGATTGTAGACCAGTTGACTAAGGTGTCACACTTCATCCCGAACCGGAAGGATGATTCAGTTGAAAAGTTGGCAAAGATGTATGTGGATACTATTGTATGATTGTACGACGTGACACGTAGCATCGTTAGTGATCGAGATGAGCGTTTCACTTCAGGAGATTGGAGATTAGTCCACCAACTATTGGGTATGAAATTACATTCCAGCTTAGCCTTTCATCCTCAAATGGATGGTTAGACCGAAAGGACCAACAGGACGTTGGAGGATATGCTTCGAATGTGTGCGCTTGATTTTGGGAAGAGTTGGGAAGATCATCTCTTTATGATTGAGTTTTCCTACAATAATAACTACCAAGGTAGTATTCAGATGGCGCCCTTTGAGGCTTTATACGGTAGGAAATGCCGTATACCTTTGTCTTGGGTGGAGACTGGCGAAACAAAGTTGTACAAGCGAAAGGATATAGATGATGCCAACTCAATGATACGGTTGATACGAGAAAGGCTGTTGGTGGCTCAAGACAGGCAGGCTAAGTATTACAATGCCAAGCATCGAAACGTGGAGTTTGCGGTGGGCAATTGGGTATACATAAAGATTAAACCCTTTAAAGGTATGTCCAGGATATGTCGTCTTAAAAAGCTGAGCCCAAGGTATCTGGGACCATTTGATGTGGTAGAGCGTGTTGGTGAATCTGCCTATCAGTTAGCACTTTCGCTAAAGTTGAGTGGTTTACATGATGTGTTTCATGTCTTGGTGTTGCGGAAAGCGGTGAAAGAACCATCACAGGTGATTGTTACAGATTAAGTATCAGTCGACAGTGGGCTAACGACGAAGGTTAGGCCTATTCGGATCGAGGATACGACGGTTAAACAGTTATGAAACAAAACTATCGGGATGGTCAAGGTCTGGTGGGACAACTTTTGCCGTGAGGAGCTGTCATGGGAGCAGGAGCAAACCATGCGTACTGAATTTCCCGAGATGTTTGTGTAAGGCTGTTATAACCTTATGATTTGAACAAATGTTTTGTTTCCTGCAAACTATGTGCTTTAGCAATTTCAGGATGAAATTCTCTTGGGGGGGGGGGAGTTGTAATGCCCCAAAACCAAATTAAGGTCACACAGCCTGGGAAATGGGCGTGTCCAGTGCCGTGTCCTGCTCTATGTTAGCATGGTTATGTCTAGTGTGGTACACGGCTGGAAACACGGGTATGAACAGTGCTGACACGGGCGTGTCGGTTGGTGACACGGGCGTGTCAAATACCCGTGTTGTTCTCGAGTTGTGCCAGGCATTGCCGACTGGAATACATGGTCTAGAGCACGGGCATGTACTGGTCGACACGGGTGTGTCAAAGTTGACACGAACGTATTGGGGAACCGTGTCCTTTTCGGGATCTGTTTGTCCTGTGTCGATTGAGGGACATGTCCCTCAACACGGGCATGTACTGAGTGACACGAGCGTGTCAGGATATTGACACAGGCATGTCTAAGCCTGTGTCCTGGTCTGGTTTGAGTCGGTTGTGTGCCACTTAAGGTACACAGCCTGTGACACGGGTGTGTCACAAGCCGTGTCAGCCCAGGGATGATGCTTTTTAAAGCAAATTTGAGTCGTTCATTACCTTTGATGAAGATCTAATTACCCTGGGTATTTCCTGAAGGGATAAATGTGGGAATTGATGAGTTATTTCTCATTCAATCCATATCATTCTCTTTCTAAGAAGAAGAGAGAGAGAGGAGAGCAAGGGAAGGAAGAAGAGGAGAAATCCGGTCGCCGATGGTGCTACGGTGGTCCAAATCGCGAGCCGAGTTCAGATCTGCGGAGGCTAAAGCGTTGCGGTGCTTTCCAACCATTTAGTTTTCTCCATGGCACCAAAACGTATTCTAAGGGTAATGATTTCCTTCTTGGATAAGTGAAGTCCTTCTTTCCTGCACTTGCATAGGAATCCTCCACCAAAGGGTGGATGGAGAAGTGATTCCCTTGGGATCGGTGGTCCATCCCTGTTATATTGCATTAGAACCGGAAGTGAGTAGTACGGTTAGGCATGCTGTGTGAAGCCCATCTGGACGAGTTGGTCTGGATTGGTGATGCTTTGTTTGCAAATCGGAGAAAACTTCGAATAAATTGATTGTTTGAATGGAATCTTTGGTGGATACCTGTGGCATGGTGCAACAGGAAGTACTGGAAGAAATTCAGGAAAAGCTTTGAGAGTTGGTGCTTGGTGTTCAACTCTTGTGGCCGTGAGTGCCATTTTGTGTGAAGTTAAGCTGTTGGGCTGCAACTGTGGAATGCCTTTGTGACGAACGGGAAAGATGAAGCTGTACTCGCGTTAGTCCAGTCTTGAGTTTTGCGAATTTGAGCAATGAGAAAGGTGGATCTGTACCCGTGTTATGGTTGTCTTACCATGGGTTCTTAAGGCCCTGTTAGGATTACATAACGAGAGTCTTTGGCCTGCGCACCATAAAGACTAGGAATGCTCATACTGGACCGTCATGTCTGGGACCTCTGAACGGTGGTGGGACCTGATTTTCGGTACACCAATAATGTGCCCTTAGTGCACGGAACGTCGGGCCGTCGTGCCAGCGTTTGTGATATGTATTGACTTGTGCGGTTGTGCACATCCTTGGTGGATCGTTATATATATATGCTGTGTGAATAAAATGCTTTGTAGGGAAGGAATTCCGCTTCCCCATGCCAGGGGCAGGGTCATTATAATTGGTCAGCTGAATGCTGACCGTTGCCCTATTTGCCACCGCTTGGTGGATTGATTCTTTGTAGGTGGTGCTGGCCCATGCGGGAAATACGGGCTAAAGCCCAGGTTGCGCTGCTGCCCTCGAAGGCTATGTTTTGTTTACTCTTGTTCATGTGTGGCCGGCCTGCGCGCCGAGGTTAGTAAACCAAACTTTTGTTAAAAGAAACTTGTAAGGCCATAAGGCTAAGTACTTTGTGTATTTTGTATACATTCCTATTTTCTTATTAGTGGACAATCTTTATGATTCTTGAGTTCAAGTTTTCAACCATGAAGCTTCCGCTTGCATGCTCTGTGTTAGGGTTCGATGGTATTCAATATTATTTAGTAACTTCTCCGCCTGTTTGTGGAATATGGTGTGGGGCCCCGGCCGGACCCTCTATTATTTTACACGTGACTGGTAGAGGTGTTGCATCGCCGGTACACCAAGAATGTGCCCTAAGTGCATGGATCGTCGGTCCGCGTGGTCGACGGTTGTGATATATTGATTGTGTGTGAGTGCACATTGTGTGATATATCTGCTTGTGAAATACTATGCCTGTAGGGAAGGAATACCACTTCCCCAGGAAAGGGGTAGGGTCGTTATAAATTGGTCAGCTGAATGCTGACCGTTGCCTTGTTTGCCACCATCATGGTGAGCTGTCCTTATGCAGGTGCTGTAGAGCTGAGCGGGAAATAGCGGGTTGAAGCCCTTGCTGCTGCTACTGGCCCTCGAAGGCTGGGCGAAGAAATTTATTATGTTCATGTGTGGCTGGCCTGCGCGCCGATGTTTGTAATCCACACTGATAAAACTTAACTGTAAGGCCTTAAGGCCAAACTTTTGTATATATGTTGTACATTCCTTGGGATATATATAAATGAAGTTGTTTATGTATAGTGGACATTTGTGGCTATTGAGTTTAATATTATTCTTAATCATCCGCTAACATGCTTTGAGTTAGGACGCAAATATATTTTGGTATTAAGCTGTAACTTCGCCGCCTGTTTTGTGGCATATGGTGTGGGGCCCCAGCCAGATCTTCTATTATATATTATTTAACGGATGGGGTAATTACAGCCTTCTCCTTCTGTTCAAGAGGAAAGAATACCTACCCCTCCTACTACTGCTTCTCTCTCTCCAACCACTCCTGAAGAAACTCTATCGGATGCTCAAGTACAAGAAACCATTCTCTCTACTGTAGAAGACATCAATAAGATGATAGAAGAACTAACTTCTAATGAGACTCTTCCTCCCCTCCAGAAAGAACAAACTCCAGTACCATCACCCTCTCCTGTTCCATCAGAACCAGAATCCCCTGTTCCATCAGAACCAGAATCTCCTGCTGCTAACATAGAGCAAGAAGAGACTATTCTGATTTCTGATGAGAAAGAACAATCCCCTGAACCAGCTGAAGCTCCTCTGAAGAGCTTGGACTTTACTCTTCCCATCATCCTTGGTGAGGAAGGAGATATTCTGATTCATACTTCTAGAGCTCAGAGTACAGTAATAGTTGAAGAGATTGCTCCATGGACTGCTCCTCCTCCTCCTCCAGTTCCTTAAGTTATAACTCCAACACTTGCTGCCAATGATATACTGGGTAAGATAGAACAGATGCTCATGGAACAGAGAAAGTATTTTAATGATTCTCTGAAAGCTATCATAGAAAAAATTACTGCCTTAGAAAAAGAAATGAGCCGAGGATTTGCAGAAATCCAGCACAATATAGATGAGCTGAAATATTTGTTCAAAATAGGTGGAAAAGCTCTGGACCACACAATTACTAGTGTTGGCCAAGTGATGGACCAATCAGTTACTCTAGCTAACAAT
Source organism: Platanthera zijinensis (assembly GCA_039513925.1). NCBI lineage: Eukaryota > Viridiplantae > Streptophyta > Magnoliopsida > Asparagales > Orchidaceae > Platanthera > Platanthera zijinensis. The sequence continues at coordinate 103,878,291 of CM077079.1, read as the reverse complement.
CAGATTAAGTTAGAAAAGAAGGCTCAAGAGCACAACCTCAAGATATATGAAGAGGTGGGAAAATTCAAAGATGATGCCATAGCTACCCTCTGTGTAGAAGTCAGAAAGGGGGAGGGTTTAGTCAAAGAGTACATAGAAAAATCCGATGCTAATGTGAAAACTCTTTAGACTGCTAAGATGAATGAAATTCATGCTGATGTACAGAATCAAATAAATGGTGTGAAATTTCATATGATACTACAGTGTGGATGCACAACCAGATCTTCCCTTAATTTCAAGCAGACCCAAACATAATTCCTCATCATCTCAATCCTCTTGCACAACATCAGCTAGCTCAGATGCCTGCTCAACAACCTATATTTTCTCCTAGGCCTGAAGGCTCAGAAGTTACTCCTCTAGAATCTTATACATAGGTTTGGGAAACAGATATACCTCAAGATCAACCTGAAGTACAAATCCCCAAAAGAAGAAAATATGGCGACCGAGCTTCTTCCAGTAGGTCCTTTCCAAACCCAGAGGCAGAGAAAAGAAAAGCTCAGCAATTTGCAGAGATCTGGAGTCCTTCTTCAAAGTCATTGATCCTTGATACTCTCAAGTTAGTTTTGGACTTTAATTAGAATAGACATGATCATTACAGCTCCCATGAGTGGGACTTGTATGAGAAATCGATGACCAAAAGAAGAATTTATGATTGAGAGTATGAAAGGAATAATCCTGCTGCACCTCCAAAACCTCCTAAATACTACCCAAAGCCATTCAGCTATCAGAGAAGGCAACAAGAGAAGAAAGATAGACAACAACAGCAACATCAGCATCAAGGCAAAGAATGAAAAAGTTCTAAGATTAAGGATTTGAAATTGTGTAGAACTGAATTTTTGGAACAACTCTATTTATATAAATCCTTAATTTTGATGATCTATTCTTTGTCTTAAATTTTTAGTATGTTACTCTATTTTTCTCTTTTATATCTAGTCTTTTTACTTGTTTATGTTGATATAATTCACCTTAGTGAAGAGGGTTCTGACTTCTACAAATAGGGGAAGATTGTTGTGTATTGTATCCATAATAACCTAGATTTGTGTGAGGTCACCCTTAAACTAAGACGAATTAAGTTGTATTTGATGTGTTAGTTGAGTTATGTGTTTGTAGGACTTAATTTCCAAGTATAGACAAATGCCAGTCTATAGTGGGTCACTAAACACAGGACCATACAATGTAATCCCTCATTGTGTGATCCATAGTGTTGACTCATGTGTAGCCTCTCTATTGGGATACACTTCATTTTCAAGCACTATACTTGTTGGAGAAAGACTTGTTGCTGATTCCTTAAAGAAAGAAAATTCTCAAAGTGCAGAATTTTTCTAAGTATTTCACTCGAGTAATAACTTAAGTACTCGAGTAGAAGTTTAGACAGTTCTCGAGTAAGCTAAGTGTAGCACTCGAGTAACTAAAGTTGTTCTAGAGAAGAGTTCTTGTTCGTTCTCGAGAAGCCAAGTAGAACTCGAGTAAATCACTTCTTGTTCTTGAGTTATCAGAAAAGTCTAGTCCAGAAATTTTCTAAGTAAAGTACTCGAGTAGTTATATTGATTACTCGAGTAGTACAAGACTTTGTCTCGAGTAACAGAAGTCAAGCACTCGAGTTATATTTCTAGTTCTCGTGTAGTGAAGTCATTGTACTCAAGAAGTCAAACTACTTCTCGAGAAGTCATTTCTATTACTCGAGTAACAAAAATTTTCTTCCCAGAATTCTCTCTAAGTCTTTTTCTTGAGAAGTTCACTTTCACTTCTCGAGTAGTATTTTAAGTACTCGAGTAATTCTTATTCCTCTCGAGTAATGATAATTTTTATCCTTATTTTTCCTGAAGTGCTTCTTCTCGAGTAGTTTGATGTTGTCTTCTCGAGAACCAACAACAGTACTCGAGTAGTTCTTTCTTCACTCGAGTAATCATATCATTTTTCTTAGAAAAATTTTCTAAGTCCTGACAGTCATATTTTTCAAATGACTTGACGTGATTGGTCCATGTGGCCGTCATTAATGATAATTATGACCGTTAGAGATTTCTTATAAAAGGTCTTGTCATTACGACTAACCCTAAGTCTGTGAAAAGAAAATTATTCTAAGAATTTTTGATCGGCCATCTTTTTCTAAATTCAGAAGCCGCCGCTCATCGTGTTGATCTCCAAGGAATATTTCGATCCAGAATGACTTGCAGATCAAGATCTTCTTCAATCTCTTCATCCTCTCTTTGATCTTGTGAGTCAAGAAATCTCAGATCAAGGATCTAGCCGAGAGTCTTCTTCAATAATTTCTGATAAAGCCCCAAAGATCAAGAAGGAAGACCTAGGCAGAAATTTCCAGATCTGAGAGAGATTTTCTGTTTGTATTTCTGATTTCAATCTATTCTTGTAGGAGATTATTCTCCGAGTGTAGGAGCTTTGTTCTCCGAGTTGTTGTAGGAAGTTTTCATCTTTCGAGTATAGATCCGTTTTGTGGATTGAGTTGTAGGAATTTTGTTCTTAGTTGTAGGATTGTTTTAAATTCGAGATTAGTGGAGTAGCCGAGTCTAGTGCGTTGCTAGATCGGTGAGTGGAAAGTGGACGTACCCAAGGGTGGAGAACCACTATAATTCTTGGTGTCGTCTGTGATTGCTTGGTTATTTCTCTATGCATAGATCGCTAAATTTTTTATTCCGCAAATAGACGCACAACTCACATATTCACCCCCTCTAGGTGATTTAGGTAGACAACTTAAACATTTTTTAGTAAGCCTGTTTTATAAAGGCTAAGGTCTTTGTGACCTGTGTTTGGCTTTGTATTGGGTGAAAGGTCGCTGTGACCTGAGGGTTAGCTTACTACCTAATTGTTAGGTCTGTGTGACCTGTGTGGTCCTGCGGGATCTGTGGTGTAAGCTATTAAGTAGCTGAGTTTTGGAGGGAGAGCCGAATCTAACACACTGTTAGATAGGCATAGAGGGACAGTTGATGTACCCAAGATTGGGGAACCACTATATAATTCCGTGTCATTTGTGAACGTTCTTGAAAGCTAATAACTAGCCTAATCACAGGCACAGAAATCTGATAACAAATTAGAAAAGGTAAAATAAAGACAAAAACATTTTCCCCCCTCTAGGTGTTTAGCTAACCTTGAAAACAAGACTTTCAAGTGGTATCAGAGGGAGGTTAATCTTTAAAGTACTTAACAGTCTGAGTAGACCTCCAAGGTTACCAAGAAGTTTATCTTCATGGGTTCAGGAATGACTAATAGGGAGCTGAGTGTTATTAGACTTCCAATCTGTAAGAAGGAAGATTTTGGCATCTGGAAAGCAAGGGTGAGGAAGTTCATGTAAGCTGCTGACCCTAGAATGTACATTACAGTTGAAGAAGGACCATTCATCCCAATGAAGGTCTCTGCACTGGATGCTAATATCAAAACCCCCAAGACATATGATGAGATGACTAAGGATGAGTTGGCCTTGGCCTCAATAGACAAGAGGGCAAAGAATATCATCATGGGTGTTGTTGATGATTCTATATGAAGGAATTTGTTTCAAGAATGTCTAAACACCTAGAGGGGGGGGGGGGAGGGGGTGAATAGGTTCAATTCCAATTCAGTTAGGCAGTTAATAAACTAATCACAACACAGCTATAAATTCTACATCTATCACAACACACAATAATACAATCACATCATACACACAGATTTATAGTGGTTCCCCAAATGATGGGTACATCCACTTTCCCCCTTTGCCTATATAGTTGTACACTAGATTCGGCCAAACTTCCTTCCACCTTCTCAGGTCCTCGAATCTTACAACTTAGAACCCAAACTAGTACCTACAACTAAGACTTCAATAAGTCCTACAACTCAGGCTCTTCCCAAGAACCCTACCTCAGAGTGAATCCACACTCCAACCACTAAGGCTATCAAGCCCTACCTCAGCCCTTATCACCAAGCCTACAGCTCAGAGAACTTAATCTCCTACCTCAAGCGAACAACCCTATCTCAACCTTTATAGTTACATGCTTATAATTCAGAGATTGAAATCTCTTACACTCAGATCTAAAAATAGATCTTACAAAAAATTGATTAAAGAGTATGTTTCTTCCTTCACCTAGATAGAGAGAGAGGTGAGGGAATCTTGATTAGATCTTGATGGATCTGCTTTCTCCTGACCTTTGTTGTAATGAATCTGATTCAACTTGACTTAGCTTATTCAAATCTTCTTGAAAGAGAGAACCTAGGTTGAATCTTCTTGAGAAGTTTGTGTAGATCCAGCTTCTTCCTCCTTACAGAATTAAATCAGCAAACTCTGACTGATCTGATGAGATGTTGTCTACTTCTCTGATTTTAATCAGAATCTTCTTGTTGTATAGAATTCTGTGAATTCTTCGTGGAGTGATTCTCCTTCTTCTTATTTTCCCTCTCTTTTTTCATGTATATCCATTCTGTGATAGATCAACTCCTTTTATAGATCTCGTTAGAGGCAACCGGCTGATCTGGTAGTTAACTGACATCTGACAGTTCTGACATATCTGATAGCTTTGATGATTCTGACAAATGTCAAGTCTTCAGTCTTGAGATCTGACACTTAGAGTTATTTAACTCAGTTGAATGTGTCAAGACACAAATATAGAATGTGTTGACATAAATGTAATATTTATCGACACAATTCCTTAATGTCGACACAACTTCTTTGATGTTGTAGACATCTTCAGAAAACTGTCGACACAGATCTTCATCAAATTCTCGACATAGTTGTTTTTAGAATGTGTTGACACAAGTCTTGTATGTCGACATAGCTTTTTCATATGTCGACCCAAGTCCTGGATGTCGACATAGTTGCTTCTTTACAACTGACAGTACAACAAGGTCTAAGTGTGTCGACACAAATTATAAGTGTCGACACAGTTGATGTCGACTTAAACTCTGGTTGTTGACACATGTCCTGTGTGTCGACACAGACTTGCTTCTTATCTTGACATAGCTTCTTCAAAGATGTCGACGCTAAATAAGTGTCTCGACACTTTTGAACTTAGAATAATTTCTGCAATCATTAGCCTGCACAAGTAAACTTAAAATGCCATCAAATACAATCTGACATATATCATTGAGTTATGTGAGGCTTCTCCAAATTTGGAACACAATTTTCAATGTACCCAACAATCTCCCCATATTTGGAGAAATCATAACCCATAGTCAATGATATGCACCAATTTAACAAAAGTAACAAGCATGATGTATACAGACATTTAAAACATAGTTATTCATAAGCAGAAATAGCATGTTACACACAAATATCCAAAATAAAACATCATAAAGAAAAAACATACAACTCAGAGACATAGATATATTGTTGTCAACCAAAGATTTATTTATATCATTTAACCAGAGTAAGATTACAAGATTTTTACAAGAACAACAAAAAGTTTACATAGTTATTCTAAAACCTAGTCAATCTAAAGTTAATATTGGTCTGGTTCCTTGATGACATTGCCTTTGCCAGTCTGAATAGTAGCTTTGAATTTAGCTTCAACATCAGCAACAGGCTTCTTACCTTTGATGTATTTGGCCTTGAGTTGAGTAGCTTTCAGCTTTTGCCTTTCAAAGTAGTGGAATGGTTTAGGGAAGTACTTGCAAGGCTCTATGGAATTTGCAGGGATTTTTCTAGCCTTCAAGTCCTTCCTGAATTTGTGGATTACTTCTTGTTGTGCAAGATATTTGTCCCACTCTTATTTGGAGTATCACTTACCCCTGTCATTTTGATTATCAGTAACTGCATTCCATGCAGTTAAGATGATGCCTCTGGAGGTTGGACTCCATTTCTCAAAATCAGGCCTAGCCTCAGCCTTTTCTCTGAATCTTTTCTTGGATAACTAAGCCTCTTGCTTTTTAAGCAAAGCTGAATCCGCCATATCCACTTCTTCAGAAATTAATGGTCATTTTTCCAGTGGAGGGTTGTACATATTTTGGATTGCCTGTTGAATTTCTTCAAACTCAGGAGGGGGATATATGACTTGAGCTACTTCATGTTGCATCCCCTCCAAGAATGCAGTTTGGCATCCAGATTCTGTAGTATTGTTTTCATCACATAAGGGTGGATATCCCAAGGTAGCTCTGATACTGTTAGATACCCATTTTGCATGTTCAGAGCTAGCCTGAACTAATACCCTCTCCCCCTTTATGACTTCTTTATCAATATGATATCTGAGATCATTCTTCTGAAACTTTATTTGATTTGTAATATGATAGTTCCCAGTTGCATAGTAATTTTTGAACTTCTTTACTTGAGCTGAAATTGCAGACTCAGAAGTTTTTATAGCAGTATCAACTATTGCCAGATCCAGTTTTATCTGTGCCTCTATAACAGACATTTTGGTGTTCATATGTGTTTGTAGTGCAGTTGTTTGGTTAGCCATTTTGGTCAAAGTAATTGAATGCATGTCAATCAAATTCTCATTCATTCTTAGCTAGTTCTCTAGCACATACCCTTGCTTGACAACCAGATCATTTACCTGAGACTCTCTTGTTGCTGCTTGGAAATATAGACCACAACATTGCCTCCCTTATGGAAGCAATCTGTCATTTCTTTCTTAAGCAAATTTACTTCAAATCTTATAGATTTGATGTCCTGTGCAAAACTGAACTGCAACTCCTTGTGACTTTCATCCACATATTTTTCTAGTGCAAGTCTTTGCTCATCAAGCTTGACCTGTAGTTGTACTAACAAAGAACTAAAGTCCATTGTAGGAGCAGTAGATGAGGATCCAGCCTTTAAGTCTTTCTTATATCCATAGATCTTTTTCCTTAGCTCTATAAACTTCCTTTTCTTTATCCTAGAGGTTTCTTGCTCATCAATAGATACAGAAGAACTATCAAGTTCCACTAGTTTTTCTGGAGCATCTGCTCCTTGTCCTGGGGCTAGATCAGGTGCCTCCCCCACAAGCCTTGCATCTGGTTGAATATTAGTAGGAGTGTCTTCCTTGTTTACTTGTTCATGCTCCCCCTGGAAGTCAGTTTCCAATTCTTGGACTATCTCATGTACAAGATTCTGAGGTTGTGCTGTTAGATCAGGAATATGCACATCTTGTGCCTCTTTTTCAGAAGTTTCAGTAGCTGTGTTGATGTCCTGAACCACTTTCATAACAGTGAGGTTTGTAGTCTCACTGTCTAGATCAGCTGCATTGATATCTCCCTCTAGGACTGATATATCTTGATTATCTGTCAGATGGTCAGTCTCCCCCTAGATTTGAGCTTCAGTTCCAGGTGTTTGATTTGGAGACTTCCTGGGTATTTCAGTGTTATCATCATCAGAACTGAAATAAACCCTTTCTTCTGAGTCACTTGAGGACTCTACAACTTTGGCAGGAGCTTTCTTTATTTTAGTGACCTGTGTGGACTGGTGCTTTTGGGCAGGTTCTTCCATAAACAATACTCTGTCCCACCTAGAAAGGATTCTTATATCAATTCTCCTCATCTGGTTAATTTTGGAACCAGCAATCTGGTTTAGTACATCAGGTATGCTGACAACCAAATACAGACTTAAGATTCTGCCTAGATTTGGCTTTTTAATACTTTCCTTAATCTTGTTAAAGATTACAACACTCCAGTCAGTCTTCACCAAGAAGATGACTCTGGTCATGAGGCTGAACATGTAGGAAGAGATCCTATCATGCCCCCCAGTTTTGCAGAGAATTACTTTTCCAATAATTTCAAATAGAAACTTTCCTTTTGAGTTCATCCCTTTCCTAGTCATGGATGATCCAATATTGGTGTTTGAGGGCAGCCCAGACCACTTTATAGTTTCAGTAGTTAAAGTAGAATCAATCTCCGTCTCTTCTTTAATCCTTAGAAGTTGAAGGGATTTGCTTAGACTTTTGAGAGTTATTTTTATCTTTTCTAATTGAACAGTAGACTTAATCTTGTGTCTCTTAGAATTTAAAGAAGCGTTAGAATAGAATTCTAGAACTTCCTTCTTCCATATCCTTATTGGTTCTGAAACCAGATAATCCAGTCCAGCGTCTTGGATTAGGTCCACAACCACCTTGATATCCTGTTTAACATCGTTGAACGCTTCTCAAACAAGCTCAAAAGCTTCGTTTATATTTTTGTCCATCTTGGGCGTCATTGGAGATGAAAGAAGTGGAAGTTGAAGAGAGAGAAGAAGAATTTCTTATCGGCACAGATGGTTTAGTCTCAAGATTTTTGAGAGCGTAGTTCGACAAGGTCTCGTTTCCTCCTATTTATACTTTTCTAAATAGGGTAGGTCAAAAGGAGTGCTGAAATTAGAGTTCCCTATGTCGACACAAGTTTGTTTGTGTCGACACTGACTGCTAAAGTCTCGACAGAGGGTTTAGAGTCTTAACAACTCTATGTGTCGACACCAACTTATGTGTGTCGACACAGACTACTAAGGTCTCGACACCCATAATATATTTGTGTCAAGACATTTATAATGTATCGAGACATTTATAATGTGTCGACACATATTTTACTTAGTCATATGTTGAGTAGAACTTTTCTTAACCTATCATCTTATTCCATGTTCAACATGCCTAATTCAATTTTAAAATAATTGAATTTACTTTCATCTAGAGGTTTAGTGAATATGTCAGCTACTTGTTTATCAGTAGAAACAAACTCTAGACTTATGTCCTCTTTCTCAACATATTCTCTAATAAAAGGGTACCTAATTTCAATGTGCTTTGTTCTGCTATGTGAAACTGGGTTTCTAGCAATTGATATAACACTAGTAGAATCATAATATAATGAAGTTCTACTTATCTTGATGTCATAATCTTTAAGTTGATGTTGTATCCACAGCAACTAAGCACAGGAACTCCCAGCTGCAATATATTCTGACTCTGCTATGGATATAACAACACTTGTCTGCTTTTTGCTACTCTATGACATCAATCTTCCACCTAGGAATTGGCATGTACCAGTGGTACTTTTCCTGTCCTCCTTGCAGCTTGCAAAGTCTTCATCTTAAAAACCTGTTAGCAGAAAATCTCTATTCCTAGGGTACCATAGACCAAGATCTGGTGTGCCCTTAAGATATCTTAAAATTCTCTTTGTAGCAGAATAATGAGACTGTTTAGGGCATGCCTGGTATCTAGTACAGACGCATGTAGTATACATGATGTCAGACCTGCTTGCAGTCAAGTATAGTAAGGAGCCAATTATCCTTCTATACAAAGAATCATCAACAGGCTTCCCTTCTTTATCTTTGCCAATAGGCATACTTGACCCCATTGGAGTTTTCATGGTGGAGGCAGTCTCCATGCCATATTTTTTTAATCAGCTCCCTGGTGAACTTAGACTGGGATATGGACAGGCCATCATCAGTTGTCTTACTTGGAGTCCCAAAAAGAAATTTAGCTCACCCATGCTGCTCATCTCAAACTTCCCTTGTATAAGTTTGGCAAAATTTATGCAAAGGTTATTCTCAGTAGATCCAAAGATAATGTCATCAACATATATCTGGACTAGGATGATCTTGCCCTTTGATTCCCTCAAGAATAGGGTATTGTCTATTTTCCCCCTTGAGAATTTGTTCTCAATGAGGAAAGCAGAAAATGTTGCATACCATGGTCTAGGGGCTTGTTTCAATCCATATAGAGCTTTCTTAAGACTATAAACATGATCAGGAAAGTGAGAATCTACAAAACTTGTTGGCTGATCCACATATACTTCCTCTTTTAGATCACCATTCAGGAATGCTGACTTGACATCCATCTGGAAGACCTTGAATTCTTTATAAGCTACACAGGCAAGGAATAGTCTTATCGCTTCCAGTCTTGCTACTGGGGCAGAAGTCTGGTCAAAGTCTATTCCTTCTTCCTGCCTGTAGCCTTTTGCCACCAATCTGGCCTTGTTCGTTAAAATAATGCCATTTTCATCTAACTTATTCCTGTAGATACACTTAGTCCCTATGGAATGATGTCCCTTAGGTCTGGGAACCAGTTTCCAGACTTTACATCTCTTGAATTGGTTCAGCTCTTCCGGCATAACACCAATCTAGTATGAGTCTTGGATAGTCTCTTCAAACTTCTTTGGTTCCATTTGAGAGAGGAAGCTTGAACATAGTGCTCAGTTCAAGCTCTTGCTTTTGGTCATTACACCATGACTTGCAACACCAATGATTTGGTGTGTTGGATGGTCTCTTAAATGTCTCATAGCTAGAGGCAATCTTTCTTCAGCTTAAATGTTACCTGTTAGAAGGTTGAACCACCTTTTTAAAAGAAATTAGAGGCTTGGAAGCAAGTGGCTGAACTGGAGCTTTGCCTTTCCTATTGGAATTGGCAGCTCTTGTTCTTCCTTTGAAACCTAATCCCTTCTTACCCTTTTGGGAAGAGAAGGAATCTATCAAAGGTAATATAGAACTAGGTTTTGAGAACTTGGCCACTAGCTTCCTCTCCTTTTGGAGTCTACTTTCAAGATTTCTAATATGGTTATTATTGAAAGTAATGGTATCCATCTGAATAATAGTTATGTTCTTCAATTTACTAATCTCTTTTAACTTCAGATCCAACATTTTTGCTGAGTTTGAAGCAGCCAACTTCAGAGTGGCATTCTCCTTTCCTAGCTGTTTGTCTAGGAGCCTGCTTTCCTTAAAGGCTTCCAGGAGCTCTCCATTATCATCAATCATTTGATTGATGTCTCCTTCAGATTCATAGCCACCTTCATCTCTTGATGAAATTGCTTCTGACTCTAGACTAGTAACATAATCTGACACTAAAGGTGAAGATTGTACCTTACTAGGACCAGGCTGCGTCCATCCTTAGCTAAGGCCATCAGCCCTATGCATTGGATGTCTTCTGCTTTATTGATATCATCCAGCAACTGCAAGAATTTTGTTTTTACAGAATCTTCCTCAGTTGAGAACAACCCAATATAGGCCTCAGCATCCTCTTCATTTTCTGACTCTGATGAAGAAGAGTCAGTCCAGCTTTTCTTTTTCTTGGCCACAAAGAATTTCTTTTTCTTTCCTTTATGCTGGTGTTTCTATTTCTCACCAGACTCCTTTCTTTTGACATGACAGTCTGCTATAACATGTTCTGACTTGCTGCAATAATAACAAACAATTTTAGTAGAAGTTTTTTACTAGGTTTAGAACCATACCTTTTCTTTTTAGAGGTTTTCTTCTTTCCCTTGTAGTAGTCATCCTTAGAGTAAGAAGAAGAGGATGGCCTGCTCCTCCAGTTCTTTTTCTTCAGGAACCTCTGGAATTGCCTAGAAAAGGCAGCAAAATCCTCATCGGAGTTATGACAATCTGATGTGATTGTGTCTTAACTTTCTGAATCAGTATCAGCAACTTTTCTCGGAGGATAAGGAGTCTTTCTCCTGCCCTTCCTTATAGCTTTAACTTTGAAAGCCACAAACTTATCTTTGGCAAAAGACCTGCTGCTTTTCTCCTCTTCCTTTCTGGCAGTTAGCTTCATTTCATAAGACATCAATTTTCCAAATAAGGTTGGTGGAGGAGTATCTGCAAGTCTGGCCACTTCTCTTATGGCATAGACCTTGGTATCCCAGTCCTTGGTTAATCATTTGAGAAACTTGTCATTCAGTTCATAAGTGCTAAAGACTCTTTCATAGGTCATCAGCTCATTGATAATTCTGAAGAACTTTTCATAGCACATAGCTATGTTATCTGTCTTGCTTGTCTGAAGCTTTCATACTCTTGATTGAGCATGGACTTCCTATCCTCTCTTACTTCTTCTGTCCCCTCAATGTAGACAATCAATGTGTCCCACATTTTCTTTGAGGTTTTGCAATGGACCAAATTCTGAAAGGTAGCATCATCTATGACACTAACAATTATGTTCTGTGCCCTCTTGTCCAAAGTTGCTAAGATGATCTCATCTTTTGTCATCTTAGAATAACTCTTGGGAGTCTGTAGATTTGCATCAAGAACCATTTGGATGAAATGACCTTCTAAAACTGTGATGTAGACTCTAGGATCAGATGCTTCCATGAATAATCTGACCCTCTCTTTCCATATCCCAAATATTTCTTTTCTATAAATGTGAAGTTTCATGGATTTAAGTTCTTTGTGATTTTCACCTGAACCCATCTTGGCTATCTTATTACTTCCTTGGAGATATACTCAGACTATTAAGTCTAATTTTGTGTAACCTTTCTCTGATACCACTTGAAGGAATTGGTTTCAAGAATGTCTAAACACCTAGAGGGTGGGGGGGGGGGTGAATAGGTTCAATTCCAATTCACTTAGGCAGTTAATAGACTAATCACAGCACAACTACAAATTCTACAGCTACCACAACACTTAATAATACAATCACAACATACACACAGATTTATAGTGGTTCCCCAAATGATGGGTACATCCACTTTCCCCCTTCGCCTATCTAGTAGTACACTAGATTTGGCCAAACTTCCTTCCACCTTCTCAGATCCTCAGATCTTACAACTCATAACCCAAACTGGTTCCTATAGCTCAGACTTCAACAAGTCCTACAACTCAGGATCTTTCGAAGAACCCTACCTCAGAGTGAATCCACACTCCTACCACTCAGGCTATCAAGCCCTACCTCAGCCCTTATCACTAGGCCTACAGCTCAGAGAACTTAATCTCCTACCTCAGGCAAATAGCCCTACCTCAGCCTTTATAGTTACAGGTTTACAACTTAGAGATTGAAATCTCTTACACTAAGATCTAAAAATAGATCTTATAGAAAATTGATTAAAGAGTATGTTTCTTCCTTCACCCAGGTAGAGAGAGAGAGAGATGAGGGAATCTTGATCAGATCTTGATGGATCTGCTTTCTCCTGACATTTGCTGTAATGAATCTGATTCAACCTGACTTAGCTTATTCAAAGCTTCTTGAAAAAGAAAACCTAGGTTGAATCTTCTTGAGAAGTTGGAATAGGTTCAGCTTCTTCCTCCTTACAGATTTAAATCTACAAACTCTTACTGATCTGATGAGATGCTGTCTACTTCTCTGATTTTGAATCATAATCTTCTTGTTGTATAGAATTCTGTGAATTCTTCTTGGAGTGATTCCCCTTCTTATTTTCCCTCTCTTTTTTCATGTATATCCATTCTGTGATAGATTAACTCCTTTTATAGATCTCGTTAGAGGCAACCAACTGATATGGTAGTTTACTGACATCTGACAGTTCTGACATATCTGTCAGCTTTGACGATTCTGACAGATGTTAAGTCTTCAGTCTTGAGACCTAACACTTAGAGTTATTTAACTCAGCTGAATGTGTCGAGACACAAATATAGAATGTGTCGACACAAATGTAATGTGTGTCGACACAATTCCTTAATGTTGACACAGCTTCTTTGATGTTGTCGACATCTTGAGAAAACTGTCGACACAGCTCTTCATCAAATTCTCGACACAAGTATTTTTAGAATATGTCGACACAAGTCCTGTGTGTCGACACAGCTTCTCCATATGTCGACCCAAGTCCTTGATGTCGACATAGTTGATTCTTTACATTTGACAGTACAACAAGGTCTAAGTTTGTCGACACAAATTATGAGTGTCGACACAGTTGATGTCGAATTAAACTCTAGGTGTCGACACAAGTCCTGTGTGTCGACACAGACTTGCTTCTTGTCTCGACACAACTTCTTCAAAGATGTCGACACTAAATAAGTGTCTCGACACTTTTGAACTTAGAATAATTTCTGTAATCATTATCCTGCACAAGTAAACTTAAAATGCCATCAAATACAAACTGACATATATCATTGAGTTATGTGAGGCTTCTCCAAATCTGGTACACAATTTTCAATGTACCCAACACTGCACTTCAGAACCTGATCCATTGTACAACAATGAAGGAAATGTGGGAAACACTTGTGATTTACATGGAGGGGACAAATGAGGTTAGAGATGATAGAAAGTCTATGCTCAACCAAGAGTACGAGGCTTTCAGACAATCCAAGGGGGACAACATAACCACCTATTATAAAAAGTTCTTTAAGATTGTGAATGAGCTAAAGACTTATGGAAGAGTGTTCAGTCACTATGAACTGAATGAAAAGTTCCTTAGATCTCTCTCTAGAGAGTGGGACACAAAAATATGTGCCATCAGAGAAGTGGCAAAGATGGGTGACAATGCTCCTTAAACACTCTTTGGGAAGCTGTTGTCATATAAGATACAGCTGACAGCAATGAAAGAAGAGGATAACAACAACAAGTCTCAGGAAAGAGACAAAACTGTAGCTTTCAAAGCTGAAGGCACCAGCAAAAGTAGAAGAAAGTCTCCCTCTCCACCAAGGAGAGATGTTGAATCTGATTCTGGAAGATCAGAGGGAAGTGCATCAGACTGTCAATGGTCTGATGAAGATTTTGCTGTCTTCACTAGGCAATTCCAGAAGTTCTTAAGGAAGAAGCACTGAAGAGGAAGGCCTTCCACCTCCTCTCATACCAAGGATGACTACTACAAAGGCAGAAGAAAGTCCTCTAAGGAGGACATGTATAGTTCAAAAACTGGTAAACAGGTTTCCTCTAACATAACTTGTTATCATTGTAGAAAACCTGGGCATATGATAGCTGACTACCAAGTCAAAAAGAAGAAACACAATGAGAAAAAGGACCACCAGCAAAAAGGCAAGAAGGAGAAATCCCTCATTGCAAAAAAACAAAGAAGCTGGACTGACTCCTCCACATCAGAGTCAGAAGTAGAAGAAGAAGCCTACATTAGGCTGTACTCTAGTAAAAAAGGAGCTGTAGAAGCAGACTGCATCAAAAGGCTGGCTGCTTTAGAAGAAGAAGCTGAGAAGGTTCATCCTGCTACCAGGATTGAAGACAGGGCCCCTCTTTCACAATATGATAGTGATTTAGAGGTGGATTCTGAAGATGACAGCTGTTGCCTTGGGCTGATGGCTAAGTCAGATGAAGAAATCAGCCAGGATCGGCCTGGTCCAAGCAAGGTAATTTTTGTTACTAGCTCTACATGTTCATATTATGAACCAGTTCCAGATTCTTGTGCCTCTGCATCAAGTGATGATGATGGCTCAAAATCTGAGGGAGACAACAATCAATTGATTGATAAATATGGTGAACTTCTGCAGGCTCTAAAGAAGAGCAAGCTCCTGGCAAAATATCAGGCTCAGGAAATTGTCTCTTAAAAGATTGCTGCTTCAAAATCAGTAAAATTGCTGGATCTGAAGATGCAGGAAGTTAGCAAACTGAAGAATGTGACAATCATTCAAATGAGCACCATAACCTTCAAGAATAATCAAATCAGGAATCTTGAGGGAAAGCTCTAAAAGGAGAGGGAACTAGTGGCTAGCTACTCCAAGCCTAGCACAGTGTTGCCCTTGATAGACTCATTCTCCTCCCAAAAGGGAAATAAAGGGTTGGGATTCAAGGGAAGGACAAGAGCTGCTAATCCCAAGGGAAAGGGAAAAGCTCAAGTGGAGCCAATAGACTCTAAGCCTCCGGTAAAATTTGTTAGAGTGCAATTTCCTTCCAACAGCCATGACCATGAGAGTCTTTATGGTCACTGGAATCATGCTAAACCATCTTGTGTGAACAAAGATGTTCCACAATATGGTGGCAGTTACAGCAAAGGTGCAAGTACCTATGAGAAAATACAAATTGCCCATCATGTACCATTTGTGTTTGGTGAACCAGCCCCTTCAGTCAAGGGTAAAGCTGCTGACTGTTCTCAAATTCCTCCAGCCCACTCTAAGACAAAGGGGAAGGCTATCAATAGACTTGACCTGGGCATCTTCTAGGCCATTAAGGGTATGCTTTCTGAAAAGAAAGCTGCTGCTAGAAGGGCTCAAGATATCCCAAGCACTTTTACTGCCAGACCCACCACTTGTTAGACCGGGGCTGGAAAATCTTGGAACAGGACTGCTGCTACTCCTTCTAGACCCAGAGCTGCTGTTAACATAGCCACTAGACCAGCTCCAAAAAGAAGGTACAACATCCATGAGTGTTGGTGTTGTGGCAAAGTAGGCCAATTTGTTGTTGATTGCTGGTACAATCATAGTGTGCAAGAGTAAATGTCAGCTTGCCTGTCAGAAAAGCTGCAGGCAGGCAGAATTATTTTTAGTCTAATAGGTACCAAGGACCCAATAAAAATTTGGGTCCTAAGGTTAACTGATGTGTGTTTTGCAGGATTGTCCAAGTGCTCATGCCCCTATATAGTACTTGGACAGTGGATGTTCTAGGCACATGACTGGAACAAGGAGCATACTGAAGGATTATGCTCCAGTAAGGAATGGACCAAAGGTAATCTTTGGTGGATCTGAAAATGGAGTGACTAGAGGTTATGGTAAGATCTCTAATGGAATAGTCACTATCACTATAGTAGCCTATATGGAAGGGTTATAACACAACCTGATAAGTATTCACCAACTCTGTGATCTTGGCTATGACATAGTATTCCACAGGATGAGTGCCAAATTAAGAGGTTAAGTGACCAAGAGGTCATCTTAACATGCACTAGGAGTGGAAATGTGTACTGTTTAGATTTCCTATGTTCTAGCAAAGACTAACCTGTATGCCTTGTTGCAGATGAGAAAGCCTCTTCCTGTGTCCAGTGGCATAAGAGGCTAGCCCATCTAAATTATAGGACCATAGGAAAGCTGTTCAACAATGAGCTGGTTAGGAATGGGCCTAAGTCTATATGCACTAAGGAGGGTATCTGCTCTACATGCCATATGGGCAAGCAGACTAAGACCTCCTTCAAGAGCATTGACACAAAAGACTCAGTGAGGTGCTTATACCTCTTGCATATTGATCTGTTTGGTCCTATGCCAATTCAAAGTCTAGGTAGGAAAGTCTACACCCTTGTGGTTGTTGATGAATTTTCCAGATTTGCCTGAGTGTTCTTTCTAAGGAAGAAATCTGAAACCCCTGATGTCTTTCAGACATTTGTCAAACAAATTCAGAATGAATTCAACAGCACTGTAGTCAAAATCAGAAGTGACCATGACACTGAGTTTCAGTCTGAGTGCATGACAAGGTTCTATGAAGATCTAGGGATTCATCAAGAGTTTTCCTCTCCTAGAACACCCAGTAAAATGGAATTACTGAGAGGGAAAATAGGACTCTCATAGAGGCTGGTAGAACCTTACTAAGTGACTCATCCCTCCCAGAATACTTCTGGGCAAAGGAATTTAACACTGCATGCTATGTCCTTAATAGGACTTCTATTACCAAGAGCCACAAGAACACTCTCTATGAGATCTTGAAGGGCCGAACCAAACCTGAGCTATTTCAGGATCTTTGGTTGCAAGTGCTATGTGCTCAACAATAAAAAAGTCCATTTAACTAAGTTTGCTGCAAAGTCCCATGAAGGGATCTTTATTGGGTACAACACTCATAGTAAGGCATATAGAGTCTACAACTTAACTACCCAAGTTGTAGAAGAGTCAATGCATGTTTTATTTGATGAATCCGACATGATTAACTGTGAGCTGCCAAGCTCCTCCTCTTATAGTATTGCAGGTACAGAGTAGTTGATGGACAAGTTGACCATCAAGGAAGCTACCCCCATAGTCTAAGAAAAAGATGATGAACTGCCTACTCATAGAGAAGGAGATAACATACATGAAGAAAATGAAGACCAGCTAGCTGAAAACCCTGAAGATCAGCAAGCTGCAGCTAGATTGCCTCCAGCTACCAGGCATCTAAGGGACCATCCAGTACACTAAATTATTGGTGATGCAAATTATGGAGTCTATACCAGAAGTAGGAGCATGCATACATCTATCTACTCAAGCTTCCTATCTCAAGTAGAGCCAAATAAGTTTGAAGAAGCAATTAAGGACCAGTTCTGGATTAGAGCAATGCAAAAAGAACTGGACCAATTTAAGAGATGTAAGGTCTGGAAGCTGGTCTTCAGACCACAAGGACAAAATGTCATAGGGAATAATTGGATCTACAGGAACAATTTGGATCAAGATGGTATTATTTTCAAAAATAAGGCTAGACTGGTATCTAAAGGCTACAGGCAAGAAGAGGGCATAGACTTTGACCAGACCTTTGCTCACGTAGCTAGACTGGAAGCCATAAGGATCTTCCTTGCATTTGCAGACCATCAGGGATTCAGAGTCTACCAGATGGATATTAAGTCAGCATTTCTGAATGGAGACCTAAAAGAGGAAGTATATGTGGATCAGCCACCAGGTTATGTAGATCCTAACTCTATTAATTGTTTATAAGCTTAGGAAATCTCTATATGGGCTAAAGCAAGCTCCTAGGGCTTGGTATGAAACCTTGTCCAGCTTCCTAAATGAGAACAAATTATCAAGGGGGAATATAGACAAGACCCTATTCCTAATGGAATCAAAGGGCAAGCATATCCTAGTCCAGATATATGTTGATGACATTATCTTTCGATCTACTGATGGCAACCTTTGTAGGAAGTTTGCTAAACCTATGCAAGGGAAGTTTGAAATGAGCAGCATGGGTGAGCTCAAGTTCTTCTTGGGACTCCAAGTAAGACAGAATGATGATGGCTTGTCCATATCCTAGTCCAAGTTCACTAGGGAGCTAATCAAAAAATATGGTATGAAGAATGCCTCCACCATGAGAACTCCCATGGGATCAAGTATGCTAATAAGCAAAGATGAGATAGGGAAACTTGTTGAGAGTCTTTGTATAGAGGTATAATTGGCTCACTTCTATACCTGACTGCTAGTAGGCCTGACATCATGTATGCCACATGTGTCTGTGCTAGGTATCAGGCCTGCCCTAAAGAATCTCATTACTCTGCAGCAAAGAGAATCTTGAGGTATCTTATGGGCACACCAGATCTTGGCCTATGGTACCCTAGAAATAGGGATTTTGATCTTATTGGATTTTCAGATGCAGATTTTGCCGGTTGCAAAGAAGACAGAAAAAGCACTATTGGAACCTGTCAGTTCTTAGGTAGAAGGCTTGTTTCTTGGAGCAGTAAGAAGCAAACTAGTGTGTCTATATCCACTGCTGATTAAGAATATATATCAACATGCAGCTGCTGTGGATCCAATATTAGCTCTAGGATTACAACCTTCAGGTAAGTAGAACTCCTCTCTACTATGATTCTACAAGTGCTATTTATATTATTAGGAATCATGTCTCAAATAACAGGACTAAGCATATATAAATAAAATATCATTTTATTAGGGAGCATGTGGATAAGGAAGACTTCAGTCTTGAGTTTGTCCCCACAGACAAGAAAGTGGCTGATATATTCACTAAGCCATTAGATGAAGCAAAGTTCAACACCCTCAAATTTGAGTTGGGTATGTTGAACTTAGCATAACTTCAAGTACTCCCTTTTGCATTTTTTATGTGTAGGTATTATTCCTCTTGCTGGACATATAGACTCCCAAATATTATCAGTTCACTGATGCTTCTACTAAGGGGGAGTAAGTTACTCTGGAGAGAAGAGAAAAGGTCAGCCAATTGAAGGGCTAGCCCCCATACGCCTATTCTGTAGAAGTCAAAAAGGGGGAGAGAAGAGAGAAGGTCCTAGCAAGGGGGAGACATAGCAGAGCAAGGGGGAGACATAGCCATAAAGGCAGGAGATGGCAAAGGGGAAAGAAAGATATATGGCACTCAAGTAAGGACAACAACCTTGCAACAAAACAGGGGGAGTATGTGAGGTACATTTACTTATAACTTATCAAAATTTTGATTTTGATTTTGCTGTATAGGTTGTGTGTATCATTGACCAAGGAAAGAAAACCTTTTCGATAAGGGTTGATAAGGGTTTTGACTTCTTCAAATAGGGGGAGATTGTTGGGTCCATTGTTCCCAATGTCCCTGATTTGTGAGAAGTCAAACAGGTTAATGACACACACATCAACTATATTTGATGTGCATTTGAGGTCTTGAGTGCAGGAAGTACATATCATATTGATTGGACATGTGGACACACTAAGTGGTTGCTGTACATACCAAAAATCGCCTAAGTCCACAGCCGTTGAGTGGAGCAATCTCACTCAACGCTAGAGGTATGGACTCAATAATATCTAGTAGAAATTTGGCTAAGTACAAAAGCGTTGAGTGTAGTCTACTCACTCAACGCCATATAACATAAAGCGTTGAGTGTAGTCTACTCACTCAATGCCATATAACATATAGCGTTGAGTCTGTCTCAGCCTTACTGGAAGATAGCCAAAAATGTGGCTAAGTCCACGGGCGTTGAGTGTAGTCTACTCACTAAACGCCATACAAAAAAAAGGCTGTGAGTCAGGCTAAGTCAGTCTAAGCCTAGAGAAATTGGCTGAAAATGTGGCCAAGTCCACAAGCGTTGAGTGTGGTCTACTCACTCAATGCCATATAGCTTTTAACGTTGAGTGTTCCTATGCCAGTCAACTCCATAGAAAAGTTGGGCAAAATTTTCACTAAGTCCACAGGCATTGAGTGTAGCTTACTCACTCAATGCCAGATAACAAAAAATTCTATTAAGTAGTTTGGCGTTGAGTGGAGCTTACTCTCTCAACGCCTAGGCGCAGAAATATTTGCCAAGGCAAATAGCATTGAGTGAGGTAAGCTCACTCAACACTCTCAATGCTCTAAACGCTCTAAACGCTCTCAACAATCTCGATGCTCACAACGCCTTGGAGAAGAAATTTGGCTAAGTCCAAAAATGTGGACTGCTTGACTTTTGTCGAGCTGAGCTCGACGTTCATCGAACGGAGCTCATCTCTCATCGAGCTCAATACTTAGACAGAATTTTGTCTAAGTGTTGTGGCGTTGAGTGATACCTACTCACTCAACGCCTTTGGTTTTGATGATTGAATTTTGTTAAGTCTAGAGATGCTGGGTCATGCTGACGTCAGCAAAGTCAAATTATTAACCCAAATTCAAATGGTGCGAAATTGCTGCCAAAGACATTGGCGGCCAGCTATCATCATCTTCTTCACTTTCCAAGGAATATTTCCATCATAAAGTGCTGGGGCCCACACACATCAAGGATCTGTTGAATCAAATTTAAACGAGAGGGATGCGCTGGATGGCTTAATCTTAGCCATCAATCCTGGTGGAGGCCCACTGCTCGATTGACCTTCAGAGTATAAAAGGAAGCAATCGGCCAAAAAAAAGACGAACCAACACAACCAAGAGAACAATTGATTCCTCGGCTAGGTTTTCTGAAAACAAGAAGAAGTGCGGCAGAACATCATCTTCTTCCTCGCCATTTTCGTCGATCCTGAAGAAGGAGTTCTGCACAGAGAACCTTGCTGGGAAGGAGATAGCTGGAGCAATTAACATTCACAACAGCAGGATCTGAATTCATTTTAAGTGAGCAGATCTACAAGTTCTACAGATGGAAGTTTAGCTATTTGAAGAGAGAATCTACTGCCTACATCATTGTCTTCAACAGCAAAAGGTTGGGCTGATATCTTCTCAGTACAGGAAGAAGATGACACAGAGTTCTTGATCTGGTGTCTAATCATATAATCTTTCTCCATTTCTTTCTTGTGTAAAGATTCTTGGTGAATCTGGAGTTGTAAGCCCGTTTTATAAAGGCTAAGGTCTTTGTGCCCTGTGTTTGGCTTTGTGCCGGGCGAAAGGTCGTTGTGACCTGAGGGTTGTCTTAGTCCCTAATTGTTAGGTCTGTGCGACCTATGTGGTCCAGCGGGATCTGTGCTGTAAGATATTAAGTAGCTGAGTTTTGGAGGGAGAGTCGAATCTAACACATAGTTAGATAGGCGCAGAGGGACAGTGGATGTATCCAAGATTGGGGAACCACTATAAAATTGATGTGTCGTCTGTGAATGTTCTTGAAAGCTGATAACTAATCTAATCACACGCACAAAAATCTGATAACAAATTTGAAAAGGTAAAATAAAGATAAAAACATATTCACCCCCTCTAGGTGTTTAGCTAACCTTGAAAATAAGACTTTCTTCATTCAATCAATGCCATAGCTTCATAATCATTGAGTATAGCTTAGTCAGTCAACGCCACAGGAAAACTGTGAATATTTACTAAGTCCACAGGCGTTGAGTAAGGCAAGCTCACTCAACGCCATGTGATATTGCGTTGACTAATTCTTAAAGGAAGTGTTCTTCTTGACACAGAAATTTGGCTAAGTCCAAATACGTTGATTGCTTTTACTTTCGTCAAGCTGAGCTCTGAGTTCGTCGAACTGAGCTCTGAGTTTGTCGAACTGAGCTTTCACTTTTCATCAAACTGAGCTCTGAGGTCGTCGCACTAAGTTCTGAGTTCATCAAACTGAGGAAAGCTCACTCAACGCTCTCAATGCTTAAGATGCAGAAAATTGGCTAAGGAAAAAAGCGTTGAGTGAGGTATGCTCTGTAACGCCCCGAAACTCAGAAGAGGGACGGGTGGCGTTTTGAGCTAAGTCTGGGACTTGGTAGAGGTCACACGGCCTGGGACACGGGAGCGTACCAGGGGAGTGTCATACTCAGGTTTAGCGGTGGCTGAGTGGTCGACAAAATTGGGGTCGACGAGCGTCGAACAACGAAAATAGCCTGAGACACGGGCGTGACCCAGGACGTGTCCTACTCGGTTTGCTAGCCGAGTTATGGTGGGGGAGAGACATGGCCTGAGCCCAGGCGTGTTCGGGTCTAACACAGGCGTGTCAAATTCGACACGGGCGTATCGAATACCCGTGTTCTCCTTGGGTTGGTGCTGGACTTGTGGCGATGGAGGAACACGCCCAGCTACACGGGCGTGTACTGGATGACACGGGCATGTACTGGATAACACAGGCATGTCAAGCCCTACACGGGTGTGTCGAGTTCCCGTGCTATTTTCGGGATGCGACAGTTTCAACGTCGAATGAGGCACACGGCCTTAGACACGGGCGTGTCGCAAGACATGTTCGGCCCATGTTGTTCATTTTAAGTGCAAATCGTGGTCGTCCGTTTCCTTATTTTTGGATCTAATGGCTCAGGGCTGTTCTTGCTGGGTTATACCCGGGAATATGGCTTAGAAACCCTCATTTATTTTGGGTTCAATCTCTTTATAAGTTTTGGAGAGAGGAGAGAGCAAGGAGGAAGAAGGAAGAGAGATCCGATCGCTGGAGGAGATTCGGAGCGCCAAATCGCAAGCCGAGTCCAGATTTACGGAGGTGAGATCATCGCGGTGCTTTCCATCTGTATAGGTTTCGATGGCGCCAAAGAGGAATGCTAGGGTAACGATTCTCTTCTTGAGCATGTGAAGCTCTCCTTCTTTTGCATAAGGAAACCCGCTCCAGCGAGTGTGCGATGAGTGTGCGGTGTTCCTTGGGGTAGATGTGAATAGTCCCCTTGTTTGCATATAGAGTCCGAAATCGAGATACGGACATAGGCATGGTGTGTGAAGCCTACCCGGACAAGTTGGTCTTGATCGGTGATGTTTTATTATGCATGATTAGCCGGAAAAGACTCCGTGCCTTTGGTTGTTTTCGGGTTTTCTATGCGATAGATTGCAACAGGGAGTCTTGGGGATTAACTCCAAGGTGCACCCGGAAAACTGGGCGGAAACGCATTTCTTCCAACATGGTGGCCTGGGAGCCAGCCTTGAACATAACTGGGTTATGTACATGTTTGATCGTTTTTGTTACTCGGGGAAGCTTGACCCACGCATATGGCTTAAATTGAGGTTGCGGTGTGAGCAACGGGTTAGGCGGAACCGTCCTCGCTCTGTGTCGTTCGGTTAAAGAGACCTAAAGTACATGGTACTTACCGTTGGCATAGATGGAGGGTCTTGGGATTAGGACGGAAAGAATAAAGTGCTTACGAGTATTGCCGTCCAAGGGGCGGTGGTGAGACCGCGGTTTTGACCGGGTTCACCGTGTAAGTGCCCTGAGAGCACGGGGTGTGCGGCCATGTGTGTCTGCACTTGTGATGTTGTGATTATTCGCTATATTGCTTATTATGCTAATAAGTGTAGGGAGGGAGCATCGCCGCCCCGAGTTTGGGAGCGGGATCGTTATAATTTGGTTAGCTTTAGCTGATCGTTACTTTTGTTTGCCACCGTTGCTGTGAATTGTGCTTGCAGGTGCTGCGGAGCCGAGCGGAAAATAGCGGGCCAAAGCCCTTGTTGCTGAGCCGGCCCTCGAAGGCCTTGTTGTGTTTACTTGCTTTAATTCATTTGTGACCGGCCTGCGAGCCGAAGTATGGAAGACACTATTTTAAATTTAGTGAACTCTTATAAGGCCATAAGGCCGGTACTTTGTAATTTCATTCCTGTTGGGGTTGTAGTTGACATTCATGCTTGTGGTTGGGTTCTTATTTCTTGCAACTAAATAAATTTCTTCCGCTAGATGTTTTGTGTAGGACGTTACGATTGGAAGAATGGTTTCAATGAGTAACCCTTCGGTCTGTCTGTGGTATATGGCGTCGGGCCCCAGCCAGACCGACTGCTATATGCTATGTGATGGATAGGGGTGTTACATGCTCACTCAACACTCTCAACGCCTAAATTACAGAATGCATAGGCTAAGGCTCAAGGCGTTGAGTGAGGTGTGATCACTCAATGCCCTCAACGCCAGGCATGCAGAAAAGGCTGCAGAAATGGTTAAGGCAAAAAGCGTTGAGTGAGGCTTGCTCACTCAACGTTGTCAACGCCTTGTTAGACAGAATTATGTCAAGTACTTTGGTGTTGAGTGAAGCTCATTCACTCAACGCCTATTCTACTAATGTTTGATTTTTGACTAAGTCCACAGGTGTTGACGTCAGTAAGTCAACCTTATTCAAATTATTAGCGTCAAAGGTATAGTATATGACAAAAGGCGCCGCAGACCTACTGCACGACAGTTAGATGTTAAAGCAAGGATGTAGCTGGCATTAAATGTGTGGGGCCCACTGCTAAAAGAGCCATTGAGTTACATTCAATAAAAGGAGAAGCCTTTTACGAAAAAGGCAGCTGTTGGAGTTAATTCTTCTTTATCACCATTGTTTCTGTGAAGAGAAGAACATAGAGCAAAAAGACTGGAGGTCTAAAGGCTCAATAAGTTAGCTGTTTGTCTTGATCTTCGACTACAACAAGAACAGATAAAATCACTGAAAAGGAAATGTGATGCAGGCTCACACGTTGACACCGTAAAATCAATGGACTAAACACGATTTCCTCTCAATGATCAAATTCTACACTCGCACAAAACTACAACGCGACACACATGTACTATAATTATATACAATAGATGCTAACGTATGGGTAGCCAAACCGATTAGGATCGGATATAGGCTATATACCAATATTCTTTCTGGTTAAAAGGACCCACCCGATCCGCTCGAGCGAAGGTTGTACCAAAAGAAATCTACAAAAATTTATGATTCGGAAACGATAGATCTCTCCCAACAAAAAGAAAACGAAGGTTCGTCAAACCTCTCGAACTTAAATAAAAATAAGGATGAACAACAAAGTCAATCGAAGAAAACCATGATGAAAATAATGCTATCAAGAATCAATGCCACAATATTCCACCATAAAAATTAATCTAGAGGGAAAAACACACAAGTAGCAAGGTTTCGTTACACAATCGGAATGGATGATTCCGATTCACTATTTTCGGGATCATTCTTCAACGGCTCCTCCAGAGTCACGCCGGATGGAGAGAAAACTCGTTCGCCTTCGTCGCTTCATGCCGGGGTTGGAATCCACAAGGCGGGATCCTTTGCCTTGGCCGAATTTTACCCAAATGGAAAGAGGGCTGGTCGGTTTTTGGTAGGGTTGCAGGTGGTCGGGTTTTGTATGGGTAGGTGGTGGCCGAGTGTTTTGTTGGGGGAGAGAGAAAAGGTGGCGGCTAGCAATAATAGGGAGGTTGGTCGGGTTTTGAGAGGGAGAGGGGGGCTGGATGATTTCGCTAGTGGTGGCCGGTCATGTTTGGTGTTTAGGAGGGGCTTCTCGGGTTGGTGGCTTGATGGTGGAGGCAAGGTGGCCAAGTGGTGATGAAGGGGAGGAGGAGTTGGCGGCTAGGAGATTGTCCAAACTAGAGAGAGTGGTAAAAAGGAGCAGGCGACTTGGAGGAGGGAGAGAGGGTGGTGGATGAGATTAGCAAAGGAGGAAGATGGAGGGGGGGGGGGGCGAACAAGAGAGAGGGAGGAGATAGTTGTCGG
Organism: Platanthera zijinensis; assembly: GCA_039513925.1. Classification (NCBI taxonomy): domain Eukaryota; kingdom Viridiplantae; phylum Streptophyta; class Magnoliopsida; order Asparagales; family Orchidaceae; genus Platanthera; species Platanthera zijinensis. The sequence continues at coordinate 103,852,289 of CM077079.1, read as the reverse complement.
CGACCAAAGAGATGGGTGGGGGAGAGGAGCCGAAATTTTCAAGAGGGAGGGAGAAAGAGGGGAAAAACTCAATTAGGTTTTTTTTATTTCATTCATTCTCTAAGCAAAATGAAATAATACCTGGCCTATATATAGGCTTACATCAAACATTGGCTACATACATACCAAAATAAAGAAATAAAACATACAAATGTTTTAAACATTACATGATAATAAACATTGCACAAAAAGAACAAAATGCTTCAAATAAAATAATATTGGCCGTCTCCATTCATTGGTCGTCTTGCGCCGCAAATCTTTTGTTGGAGACGAAGAAGGATCTTCCGCGAGCATGCTGTCATCATCTTCAACATGTTGGGGGCTGTCATCTCCATCAATCCTCCCTCGCTCAAAAGTACTCATCACCGATGAGTTGGTCTGAATGTACCGACGCGTGAGAGCAACATCCAAAAGAGCCATCTCTGATTCAAGAACCCAAGAGTCATCATAGGCCGGACGATCACGCCATCGAATCAATTAGCGGCAAACATCACCACTTAGAGAGGAGAGCACTATATCTTGGAGTATCCTGTCATGCAAAAAGGTGGTCCTGGGGAACCTTGGAAAAACATTAAGCAATAAAGGAGAAAAAGTTTTATCATCTACAATCAACGTACCTCCTTTGGAGACCGATGGAGAGAGCGATCCAGAAACAAGCTCACCCCCAACCCATTAGAAAATGTAGTAGAACTAAACAGATAGGCAAATAATTCAAGTGGTGGAGAAACATATGGATTAAATCAGAAACATTAAAAATAGGGGAAATAACCCAATCAGTGGGTAACTTCAAAAGATATGTGTTTTCTCCTAATTTCTATAATATCCAAAAAGATCCAGCTCGCCGATTCGCCAACTTTTTTATAGTGCCCGAAGGTATCCGTTCAGGGACGAGACACACCAAAACTAAATCGTCAACCTTAAAGTGAGACGCTCTTTTATATAAGTTATCATGAAATTGATAAGATGTATATTGTGTGGTTAGCTCTTCACTAATGTGCTTATATAAATTATGAGCATGATAGGCAAAATTTTGCGTGAATTGACTTGACCTATAATATGGCGGTAACGAAATCAAGTCAAATGGCACTAATTCTTTATATCTGTGCATGATCTCATTCGGTGATAAACTAACATGTAAGTAATAAGATGCAACTTGATTGAGTAATTTTTTAAAAGTGCGCCTAAGTATCTTACTATCGTGAGGAGTGAACCCATGTGCTACATGTTTTAACCCAAATACGGAGGATAAGAGGGTTAAGTCAGGTGGCACCGGAGACTGATAATCAAAGATGATTTTAATGGACTCTAAATTTGAAGTTTTAATTTTATATTTAATATACTCACGCTTGATATGAAGATATGCCAAGGAGTAATGCTCATCGTGAAAAATAGAGTTGGATGCTCTCGGATGTGAAAGGATGTGCGAGCGATACAACTCTAGGAACCCAACTATAGTCACTAACGTGTGGACATGAGGGTCATCAAAAGACGGTGGGTAAATGCGTGCATCCGGGTGTGGTATATAAGTATTTCTAGGGGACACCACATCTAGAGGCACAATAGCCAATGTGTCAGAAACAGTCACAGTCGAGGACAGAGCTGTAGACGTACATGCAAAAAAATGAACAGTCAAATGTGATGCGTAGGCAGATCTACGGGGTGCGGTGTACAGTCCAAAAACAAGTGTGCTCAACTTTGTAATATCTATATGCTTAGACAACGCCAATGTAAGAACTAATAAAGTGGGCATGACACAAAAACTCAGACTAGGACTACCAGTTCCAAGTCTTAAAAAGTCCACTGATGTGGGCAAATAATCAGGAAGAAGGGTCGACAAAATCAAACCCGGGATAAAATCAGAATTAGTATAAATTTCACCCAACGGTGACAACATCAAGGAACTCTCATCCGGGTGTATAACACAAGAATCGTCCAAAAGTACCCTTCCCTTAGATGGTAACTCATCCACAATAGTAATAGGGCAATCCTCACTCTCAGGCTCCTCAGATAACTCAGATACAATCTCAGTGTGTGCGATCGTAGACTCTATCACGATGGGGATCGTATCCTGGAGAGGGCACTCAATACTAGGGTGGTCAGACACAACACTATCAGTGCAAATAATACGTAATGGAATACTCTCACAGATCGGAATGTAATCATCCCATACATCGTCTTCTAAATCACTAAGGATTCCCTCACTGTCAGAATCATCAGACTCGTAGGGCACTAACGTACATGACATAATACTCTCACCTAACTGGTCATCTTTAGGATCAAGAGATACTATATCCACATCAGAATCCTCAGAGGTATCAATCACTATCTCAAGGGGCTTAGACGTCGAGGCTAAAAGAGACAAAACTCTAGTAGTAACATCTTTTGAGTCCAAGACATATGACCTATTAGGAATGGTTTCCCTAAAGGTGGGTGGTGGTCCAAAGACGGACTTTCCCTTCTGAAACGAGCGAGTCTTATTCTTATGAATGTTGTGCTTCTCAATATCCAATGCAGCATTAAAAGTGATGTTTAGGTCAGTGTGACCATATCGTAGTAATTTACCCTCGATGTCGGGGTTTAAACCCTTACGAAACCTAGAGAGGGTGAGCTCTGACATCTCCTTCACACCACACCTAACCATCATATCCTTAAGAAGACTCATATACTCAGAGACCGACTTATTCCCTTGTTTAAGGGTAGCCAAATCATCAAACATCTGCGTTCGATGGTACGTAGGGACGTATTGGTCTGTCAGACGTTGTTCCTCATTCAACCAGAATATCTTAGCTCTACCTAACAGCTTCATTCTCGCAACTCGCACCTTATCCGCGCCAATCGATTTGTACCACTCAAAGTAGCACTCTATTTCTATAACCCAGTCTATGAAATCTTGGGGTTCTCCCAATCCATCGTACGATGGGGGTTTGAACCAGAAGGACCTAGTAATATCAAACTCATTCGATGCATGCGAGACATATTCATTATTATTATTAATGTTATGGTTATTATTTCCTTCCGCATGTTGGTTGGCGGGTTGATTACGAGGAGCCGCGAGATTTAATCTCAGGTTGTGGAGCGCCTCCCTAAAAGCCGTCATCTGTTTAGTGAAATCCTTGCGGAGTTCCTCAATCACTGTGGGACCGTGACCCGCATCCCGTTCTTCTGCCATATGGGAAGAAGACGGGGAATACTCCATACCTAATCGAGTGCGCATGCAATGGGTAATGCATCTGATCCACCAAAATATTTGAAAGACCAAATTGTTCCCACCTAATACTAGGGTAAAAAAAATATTTTTTTGATTTTCTTAAAGAAAATAATTAGGAGATTATTAAATTTTTTTTTTACTTTTTGCAGAAAATAGAAGTTTCTAGGCCGCAATTTGCAGACCAAAATTAAAAATTATTTTATTTGTTTTAACAACGAAATGTGCACGTGTGTTCTAAGCAAGAGGGGTAGGGTGCCAATTATGAAATCGACGTGAACCTCCCTTTGATACCAAATTGATGCAGGTTCACACGTTGACACCGTAAAATAAACGGACTAACCATGATTGCCTCTCTACGATCAAATTCTACACTCGCACAAAACTACAACGCGACACACACGTACTACAATTATATCAATTAGATGTTAACGTACGGGTAGCCAAACCAATTAGGATCGAATAAAGGCTACATTCCAATATTCTTTCCGGCTAAAGGGACCCACCCGGTCCGCTCGAGCGAAGGTTGTACCAAAAGAGATCTACCAAAATTTACGATTCGGAAACGACAGATCTCTCCCAACAAAAAGAAAATGAAGGTTCGCCAAACCTCTCGAACTTAAATAAAAATAAGGATGAACAACAAAATCAATCGAAGAAAACCACGATGAAAATAATGCTATCAAGAATCAACGCCACGGTATTCCACCACAAAAATTAATCTAGAGGCGAAAACACACAAGTAGCAAGGTTTCGTTACACAATCGGAATGGATGATTCTGATTCACTATTTTCGGGATCGTTCTTCAACGGCTCCGCCGGAGTCACGCTGGATGGAGAGAAAACTCATCCTCCTTCATCGCTTCACGCTAGGGTTGGAATCCACAAGGGGGGATCCTTTGCCTTGGACGAATTTCACCCAAATGGAAAGATGGCTGGTCGTTTTTGGTAGGGTTGCAGGTTGTCGGGTTTTGTATGGGTAGGTGGTGGCCAAGAGTTTTGTTGGGTGAGAGAGAAAAGGTGGCGGCTAGCAATAATAGGGAGGGTGGTCGGGTCTTGAGAGGGAGAGGGGGGCTGGACGGTTTTGCTAGTTGTGGCCGGTTGGGTTTGGTGTTGAGGAGGGGTTTCTTGGGTTGGTGGCTTGATGGTGGAGGCAAGGTGGCCGAGTGGTGATGAAGGGGAGGAGGATTTGGCAGCTAGGAGATTGGCCGAACTAGAGAGAAGGAGAAAAAGGAGCCGGCGGCTTGGAGGAGGGAGAGAGGGTGGTGGCCAAGATTAGCAAAGGAGGAAGTGGGAGAGAGGGGGAGGGGAACTAGAGAAAGAGGGAGGAGATAGTGGTCGGCGGCCAAAGAGAGGGGAGGGGGAGAGGAGGAGTCGAAATTTTCAAGAGGGAGGGAGCAAGAGGGGGAAAACTCAATTAGGTTTTTTTTATTTCATTCATTCTCTAAGCAAAATGAAACAATACATGGCCTATATATAGGCTTACATAAAACATTGGCTACATGCAGCCCAAAATAAAGAAATAAAACATACAAATGTTTTAAACATTACATGATAATAAACATTGCACAAAAAGAACAAAATGCTTCAAATAAAATAATATTGGCTGTCTCCATTCATTGGCCGTCTTGCGCCGCAAATCTTTGGTTGGAGACGGAGAAGGATCTTCCGCAAGCATGCCGTCATCGTCTTCAACATGTTGGGGGCCATCATCTCCATCAAAAAGAAGGTTAGCAGCACAACACTGAAGAACATCTACTAGGGGCTGTGAAAAAAAGGTTAGGGCTGAATCACCTCAGCCCAGGAAAGAAAGTGGAAGCAGAACGGTTGTCTGCAAGTTCCTTCTAGCATAAGTCTTTTCATCCTTGTTGTTGTAAAGTAGTTGAGTTGAGATTCCTTCATCTCAGGTAGTAGCAAGTTTTGCTGCAGTCACTTCACAGTTCCAACAGGAAAATTCCCTAGTGCTGTGAAGAAGAAGTTAGGACTGAGTATATCTCAGTTCAAGTAAGATAGACTCAAGAAATATATTCCTGGATTCAAAGTTGGGCTGAGTCTATTTCAGTCAAGATAGATTGGCACAGAGAAATTTCTCTTGTGTCGAATCAAGACTCACCAACCCACCTCCATCTTGTAGGATCCAACTGGATCTGAGCTGTAGGGCCGCTGGCCTGAGGTAGGGCAATATTGCATGAGGGAAGGAGAGTAAAGCTCTCTTAGTTGTAGGATCCTCTTGGATCTGAGTGGTAGGAGCAAGTTTGCTTTGAGGTAGGATCCCTAGTGGATCTGAGGTAGGGCTGTCCTCCAAGCCTTAGTGTAGGGCCTTTGGCCTGAGGTTGGTGGTCTGCTGACCACTGAGTTGTAGGCCCTTGTGGCTGAGCTATAGGTCTTGCAGGAGACTGAGAGATCTTGAGGGATCTGAGGTGTAAGCTCTTTGGAGCAGAGTTTTTGAGAAGTGCCTAGTCCAATAAGAAAGTTGAATAGGTAGGAGGGAAAGTGGATGTACCATTGTTAGGGGAACCACTAAATCTTGTGTGATTTGTGTGTTTTCTTTGTGTTGGTTTTATTGCAGGTTGCATGTCTTGAAAGCATAATATAATCAACTAATAAAGCATCCAACTAAAGGAAAATATAAGATAGTCACTAAGGACTATGAAACCTATTCACCCCCCTCTATGTGATTTAGTTATCCTTGAAATCAAAGACTTTCAAGTGGTATTAGAGGGAGGTTACTCAAAAAGGACCTAACAGTCTTAGTAAACCTCAAAGGATAGCTAAAAAGGTTTTAACTTATATATTCTAAAGTGAACCATAAGGTGTGGAGATCAATGGAGCTCCAAGTATGCAGAAAAGATATGAACAACACTAAACTATTGGCAGCTCTTCAGAAGACAAAGTGCATCCAGAAACTAGATAAAAGATTAGGGCCCCTCTGATACATTCAGATAGTGAATCAGAGGTGGATGAAGATGAGGATGGAGAATTCAGAGGCTATGTGCTTACAACTGCACCAAAAAAAGAATCCTTCTAGGATCAGCCTGGACAAATTGAGGTATATTCCTCATCTAGCTCATCCTCAGAGTCTAGATATGAATCTTGCTCAGACTCTGATGCATCTTCATCAAGTGATGATGAGAGTAATCTGTCAAAAGATGATATCAATCAGTTGATTGAAAATCATGCTGCACTTCTGAAAGCTTTCAAGAAAAGCAAGATGCTTATTAATAAACAAGCAGAGGAAATTGCCTCCCTACAGATGGCTACTTCCCAGTAAGATGAGACTTCATCTTTGCTATATCTAAAAGAGAGGGAAGTAGCTCATCTGAAGATGATGGTAGATGTCTATGTTGAGTCCATCAAATTTAAGGACTATATCATCAAGGATCTTGAAGAGAAACTTGAAAGGGAGAAGAGGGTCATGGCCAATTTCTCTAAGCTAGATTCTATCAAGAGAAAAACTAAATTTGAGTGGATTTCTAAAGTTATCAAATCTCAGAGGAAAGGCCAAGCTCCTGTCAAGCCTCAGTCTACCTCTCACAAGGTAATTCTCCCATCCAACAGGCATGACCAAGACTATAAGTATGGTCACTAGAGGTGTGGGAATCTTCCTTATAAGGTTATAAAAGTACCTTACAATGGAAGAAGAAAGGTCATGGGATTGAGTGCATAGAAGGCTCCACTTGTAGAAGTCCAAAAGGCCCATCCTGGACCTTTTGTATTTGGTGCCCAGCCCCCTCATTCAAGGATATGGATATGGCCTACTCTAAAGTTCTTCCAACAAGAACTAAAACCAAAGGTAAGCCAGTCAGTATGGCTACCTTGGCTGTACCTGAATCCATGAAGAAAATGCCATCTGTAAAGAAGGCTATTACTAATGATGTTCAGAGTAAGACAAATTCCTCTACTTGCAGACTCACTTTTGGTCAAGCTCTTGCTAAAATAAACAAGAAGAAGGCCATAGTTCTCCCCACTGAACATATAGCCAGAAGTAGCTTGCACACTTCAAGGTGTGTTTAGAAAAGGAGATACAACATCCCTTAATGTTGGTGCTGTGGCAAAGTGGGCCACTTTGCCATAGATTTTTGGAACAACCCCTGTGTGCCAAAGGTAAGGCAGTGTCTTCCTTACAGGACTCCTATAGGTGGACTTATGCATTCTTATGCTAACAGGAACCTAGGACCCAAGTCATATTGGATTCCTAAGATAAGGTAATTTCTATTTTGCAAGATAGTCAATGTGGCCATGCCCATATATGGTCTTTGGAAAGTGTTGTACCAGGCCTAAGTCTTGGTATAAGGATTGGATAAATTGACTAGCATGCACAAGATGTCTAACACATGTGCAATTGTTGAGGGGGAGCTTGCAAAAGAAAGCCAGATGCATATCAATGGCTAAAGTTTAGGAGCAAGGAAGCTGGTATGGTCAGAGGCTGTGAATCCAGCATCTGATCCTAGTCCACTTGACAAAGATAAGTAGAATTCATCCCGTTTATGACTCTACTAGATGTTCTCTCAATTGCAAGAGCTATGCATATTAGAGATAAGATATTTAAACTTAAAACTTGAGAAGATGTAAGACAATTATCTAAATACTTGTCTAATTAAATAGTTTAGTTGTTGTCATGGTCACTATGCTACAAGATGCAACTATGCTCAACATCCTCAAATTTGACATAGGGATGTTGAGTTTATGTTTAAATGCACCCCACTAGGACACAGTATAATGTGCATTATAGGTCACCTTATTCCCCGCTGATTAGGCAAATTTAGTATTACTAAATAAGTCAAAGGATATTCAATTGTTGAAGAAATGGTCAATCAATTAAGACCAATAAGTCAAAGGTTGAGGAGAATAAGCTTACTCAACATCATCTATCATTTAGTCGGTCTGCGGCTAAGTAGCAGAAGTTAACCACAGCCGTTGATCATATCCTTTATCTCAAACGGGTAAGTGACTTTCCTCCTTCTATTAAGATATAACTATAAATAGTAAAGCTTCTGCATAAAGAAAAAGCACTGTTCCTTGCCCTCTCCCGCCCGTATTTGCCATATCGACGGAAAGCCGTTCTCGCTAGGTATCAAAAATTTGCAAGCGAAATGGCACCCAAGGGACAAGATTTCCTCTTTGAAGGGGCAGAAGTAGTTCGAAATGGATTCACAAATGCGCCAGAGGAAGTACAATAGGCTCTACATCTTCTCCATGTGTCTGACCTAGGGTTCATCTTGTTGGAGCCATGTTTACTATGAAAGCGAGAAGTCATAGAATTATTCTCCAATTCCAAAGAAGATGTATCTGGAGGCAAACTCAAGACTATGGTGAGTAGAAAGAAGATCAAATTCACTCCGCGAAGATTAAGTAAGGAACTACAGTTGCCTAGGTTCATTGGAACTGAGGACGAAGAAGAGCTGATACTAGATAATGTAAATTCAGCGATGAAATGGTGTGGACTATCCAAGCACACCACCGACTCCATCTTAAGGAAAGAACTTAACGTAAGAGGTAAGTTTTTGGCCGATGTCATTGGAAAAGCCATGCTCTACAAGACAGTCTCACATGACAAAATTTCAAAGAAGATGTTTGAGTTGATGGCATGAGTCATTCTTACCAAGAGGACTGACTGGGGAAGGATAGTGTTTGATCGAATTGTTGATTGCTTGGCTGAACCAAATTTGGGGAGAATTCTATCACTATTTCTGTGAGAAACGGTTCTAGAAATTTTGAATTTGAACCATGGGGCAAATATTAACCACATGAGAAGAATGGATATCAGGATGCTTGAGAGATGGGACAGGGTCCTTCAGCCCCGTGGTCCTGTAGTTGCTGAAAAGAAAGGGAAGAAGTTAACTGCTCCTAAGCCAAGTAGTTCGAGCAGCTCTATGGCAAGTGAAGATGAGCATCATGATTCAAGTTCTACAGAATCTTATATAGAGGGTAGGAAGAATGCTGCTACACAGGTATCAGGTTCCACTGATCTTGCTGCTAGAAATCAGCTGAGCAGGTCTCAGTCTGAAGAAACATCAGTTCATGAAGATGATTTGCCTCCAGCTAAGGATGCTGGGAAAATAGCTGAAGAAATTGTTAGCAAGATCTCATCAATGATGGAAGAAGATGCTTCTAGGCTTCATAATGAAGAAGAGCAACTCCTGAATAAGGATATTTTGAATGTACCAGCTGAGGGGGAGATCTCAAGAATCCCAATTGATGATTTTGATGTAAGTACAACAACACCCCAAGAATCTCTTGATGGGCAGGGCCATCAGAGTAAGGGGGAGCCAAATCACCTGCCTATATCTGATGGTGCTGAAGTCCCCATCCCTCAGAACGAAGAAGAGCAGCCCCTAGATAATGAAATGCTGAATGCTTCTATTGAGGGGGAGCAACTGAATGATGAGATAAGGTAGGAAGCATTAGTGGTGGGGGTGATGCTTCAGGTGGTCCCCAAAGAAAATCAGGCTGCTTAAGCTAAAGTTGTTGTTGCTGAACTGCATGCCAAGGAAGGTAGGGCAAAGGGTGAGGGGGAGATTAAATCTGAACTCCCGTCTCAGATAGAAGTTCATAACATAGATTCCTCCTTGTCAGAGAAGAAGACTGATTCTTCAGAAAAAGAGAATGAAGAAGATATGGCTGATTCTGAAGAAAGAGCAAAAGTTAGACAAACTAAGAACATTATAAGGAAGGCACTTCTGCAAGTATGGACCAGATTTCTCCAATGTTCCTTGTCCAACTGAAAGGGTTGCTGGATGAGCATAGGAGGGAATTGGAAAATTATGTGGATGAAGCCCTGAAATATATCAGGAATGATTTGGAAACAGAGATCAAATCTATAAGATTTGAAGTAAACCTACTGAAGGGAGAAATAATTAAATTCTTCAAGAGAGCTGCTCTAGTGTAAACTACACCATGGAGAAGCTTGATGTGTCAAGACAGAATGTAGCCATTATCATAGAAAATCAAAACATTCAGGCTAAGAACATGGTAACCATTCATGAAAATGATAAAATTCTGAGGAATGAACAGAATTCTGAAATCTTTACCAAAATGGACACCTGCACAAAGCTGCTGGTTGATCATATGTTGGAAGTAAAGAATCAGGTTATTGCAGGAGTCAATTATTTAGAAACTGAAAGAAGCGAAGCCTGCACCTCCCAGACAATTCAAATGATTGAAGAAGTCAAAAAGGGAGAGAGAGAGGCTAAAAGGTCTAACACAGAAAATATGGTCTGGGAAATAAATGTGGTGAGAGGTTCATTGGGAATAGAGTCAGTGCAATATGAAAACATCCCAATAATGCCTGCTCATGTGTTAGATGTTTTGAACAAAGAGCCTGCTTAACAAGATCATCAAATTTTTCATTATATAGAAGAACATGATAGTGCTAGTGATCAGTGGGGAAGGCAATCCATAATTACTTAGATTCCTTCCTTCAGCCCCACTGAAGAACTGGCACTACAAACAAAAAGAATAACTACAACTGCAAAAACAGAAGAAAAAATCAGGATGAGGAAGAGGAAATACAGAGAAGAAATGGAGAAAAGGCCTGATTTCGAGCAATGGAGCCCAGAGTAAAGATCTATCATTTTGCTTGCTTGGGATCATATAAAAAACAAGAGCTCGGATAGAGGCAAATGGTACAGCAAGATGGAATACGAAGAGTTAGAGAAGAGGGACATAGAAAGAAGAATTTATTGGAGGAGCAGAAATGCCAACCTTCTAGCTCCTGATGTTGTTGAACCCTCCAAATACTTCCGCAAGCCCTTCAGCTATTTTCAAAGACAGAAATACAAAGCTGAAGCTGAAGCTTAAAAGGAAAAAGCAACTAAAGCAAAGGCAGTTGATAAAGCAGATAAGAAGGGAAAGAAGATGGCTGGACCAGAAGACAAACCTGCAAAGAAATCCAAGAGCAGTGGGATTGTGATAAGGGAACTTGAAACTTGAAAAGTTTCAGGTTCTGCTTATAGGGCTAAGGGATGTGTCATTTTGTTTCATGCACAAACATTATAATTCCTTATATGCTAAATGAAATATCTGTTGTTGTGATTATGATTTTTCTGAGTTATGCTGTGATAGTATTGTTGTATATGTTGCATAAGTATGTTAGTGTATACATTGGTATAGGTTGACTTCTTCAAATAGGGGGAGATTGTTGGGTTCATTGATCCCAATGTCCTGGATTTGAAGAAGGCTTAGTAAACAATGTATACACATGTGGTGATCTAACTTGTGCTCAAGTTTAATGATTGCAGGTTGTCCTAGTAACAATGATGGGAAAGGTAGCCTAAATGGCTAAGTCAAGTAAAACACTTACCTAAGTGGTGGAATGACAAAAATCTATCCAAGTCCAAAGGCATTGAGTGGATGCTAATCACTCAACGCCAGATGACTTATAGCGCTGAGTGAAACCTATACAGTCAAAGCCAAAGTTATGGCAAGATGAGAAAGTGACTAAGTCCAAAGGCATTGAGTGAAGTTAACTCACTTAACACCATACAATAAAAGGCTGTGAGACAGGCTAATGCTGTAATAACCTAAGTAGAAGTGAACAGAAATGTGGCTAAGTCTACAGGCATTGAGTGAACATCATTCACTCAATGCCATAGCTTCATAATCGTTGAGTATAGCTCAGTCAGTCAACACCACATGAAAACTGTGAATATTTACTAAGTCCACAAGCGTTGAGTGAGGCAAGCTCACTCAACGCCATGTGATATTGCGTTGACTAATTCTAAAAGGAAGTGTTCTTCTTAACACAAAAATTTGGCTAAGTCCAAATGCGTTGATTGCTTTTACTTTCGTCAATATGAGCTCTGAGTTTGTCGAACTGAGCTCTAAGTTCGTCAAACTGAGCTTTCACTTTTTGTCGAGTAGAGCTCTGAGTTTGTCGAACTAAGTTTTGAGTTCGTCAAACTGAAGCAAGCTCACTCAACGCTCTCAACGCTTAAGATGTTGTAGACACAGAAATTTGGCTAAGGTAAAAAGCGTTGAGTGAGGTATGCTCACTCAACACTCTCAGTGTCTAAATTACAAAATGCATAGGCTAAGTCTCAAGGCATTGAGTGAGGTGTGCTCACTCAAGGCCCTTAATGCCAGATATGTAAAAAAGGCTGCAGAAATGGTTAAGACAAAAAGAGTTGAGTGAGGCTTGCTCACTCAACGTTGTCAGCGCCTAGTTATACAGAATTTTGTCTAAGTACTTTGACGTTGAGTGAAGCTCATTCACTCAACGCCTATTCTACTGATGCTTAATTTTTGACTATGTCCATAGGTGGTGATGCCAGTAAGTCAACATGTCAACCTTATTCAAATTATTAAGAGAAAAGCTATAGTATATGAGAAAAGGCATCACAGACCTACAATACGACAGTTAGATGTTAAAGTAATGATGCAGCTGACATTTAATGTGTGGGGCCCACTGCTAAAAGAGTCGTTGAGTTACATTCAATAAAAGGAGAAGCCTTATACGAAAAGGTAGCTGTTGGAGTTAGTTCTTCTTCATCACCATTGTTAATGTGAAGAGAAGAACAGAGAGAAAAAAGACTGGAGGTCTAAAGGCTCAACAAGTTAGCTGTTTGTCTTGATCTTCAACAACAATAAGAACAGATAAAATCTTTAAAGAGGAAAAGAAGGTTAGCTGGTGCTATTTTCTATCTGCACTAGCAGGTTCTTCACAGATCCAACAACACAACACTGAAGAACATCTACTTGAGGCTATGAAGAAAAAGTTAGGGCTGAATCACCTCAGCCCAGGAAAGAAAGTGGAAGCAGAATGGTTGTCTGCAAGTTGCTTCCAGTACAAGTCTCTTCATCCTTGTTATTGTGAAGTAGTTGAGCTGAGATTCCTTTAGCTCAGGTAACAACAAGTTTTGCTGCAGTCACTTAACAGTTCTAGCAGGAAAATTCCCTGGTGCTGTGAAGAAGAAGTTAGGACTGAATATATCTCAGTTCAAGTAAGATAGACTCAGGAGATATATTCTTGGAGTCAAAGTTGGGCTGAGTCTATTTCAGTCAAGATAGATTTGCACAGAGAAATTTCTCTTGTGTCCAATCAAGACTCACCAACCCACCTCCATCTTGTAGGATCTAACTTGATCTGAGCTATAGGGCCACTGGCCTGAGGTAGGGCAATATTGCCTGAGGTATAGGAGAGTAAAGCTCTCTTAGTTGTAGGATCCTCTTGGATCTAAGTGGTAGGAGCAAGTTTGCTCTAAGGTAGGATCCCTAGTGGATCTGAGGTAGGGCTGTCCTCCTAGCCTGAGTGTAGGGCCTTTGGCCTGAGGTAGGTGGTCTGCTGACCACTGAGTTATAGGCCCTTGTGGCAGAGCTGTAGGTCTTGGAGGAGACTTAGATATCCTGAGGGATCTGAGGTGTAGGATGTTTGGAGTAGAGTTTTGGAGAAGTGCCTAGTCCAACAAGAAGGTTGGATAGGTGGGAGGGAAAGTGGATGTACCCTTGTTAGGGGAACCACTATAAATCTTGTGTGCTTTGAGTGTTTTCTTTATGTTTATTTTATTGCAGGTTGTATGTCTTGAAAGAAGAATATAATCAACTAATAAAGCATCCTTCCAAAGGAAAATATAAGATAGTCACTAAGGACTAAGAAACCTATTCACCCCCCCTCTAGGTGATTTAGCTATCCTTGAAATCAAAGACTTTCACTTATGATTCGTTCGGGAATGTTATTATATTTGATACCACGTATCGGTTGAATAATATAATTTGGCATGTGCTCCTTTTATTACGATAAATCATCACTGGCAAATTGTCTTTGTTGGTGGCCCCTTCATTGTAGAGGAAACCATAAAATCTTTTTGCTGGGTATTTGATAAATTTTCTAGATTTGCTAGTGGAAAGCAACCAAGAACAATTTTTACAGATCAGGATCGGGCGATGGCTGTTGCAATTGTGAGAAGCACTCAACACCATCTTTTTTAGTGGCATATTTCGAAGAAATCTCCTTCAAAGGTTCCATCCTTCAATAGTGATAAGAGTGTTAGAGTTTTATTCTATCATTGCATGAGCAAATGCGATGATGAGGCTGAGTTTAATTCACATTGGAGTTGGATGATTTCAAGAGATAACTTGAAAGACAATAGATGGCTTTCTGATCTGCTCAAAATTAGAAATAGAAAGTCCACTGCATTTAATAAAGATATTCTAAACCTTGGCATTCTATCTACACAGAGAAGCAAATCCGCGAACAATGTTTTACATGGGTGCGTAAAACCAAAAAGTTTCCTTGTGGAGTGTTATACTGGGATGGAGAAGATGATTTCATATTAGAGTAGAAATGAACATGATGAAGATTTCAAGTGCAAGCACGGTAACATCACTTTAAATCTTAAAAATTGCCCTTTATTAAAACAATCTTCCAAAGTATACATAAGAAAAATGTTCTTCATTTTCGAACAGATTTTTATGGATGAAGCTGTTAGTGTGTACATTAGTGAAGAAGTTAAATATGAGGATGACCATATTTTATATGTCACTAGACATTGCGATGCTTCTGTACATGACAAGAAATAGGTAATTAAAGTTAACTCTAACACATTTGATGTTATGTGTTCATGAAAGGATTTTGATACAAGAGGAATGTTGTGCAAACACATCTTAAGTGTGTACAAATTGAAGAATGTAAAATAAATAAATTCTTGTTATCTACTAAAGAGATTCACGCTTGCGATCAAGAAAGAATTGTACCTTTCAAAGAGCACTTTCATGAAAGAGGTCTAACCCAGCTTGGTGTTTAGAAACCATCTTCTACGATTCACTTACGACTTAGCCAAAATAATTGATATGTGTCATACGGCCCAACAACTTGTCTTGGTTGCCTTGAATGAATTGAGGAGCACAGAAGATATTATAGACAAAGAAGAGGAGTTTAAGAAATGATTTAATAAATAAAATTTTCAAAGTATAAGCATGTTGAGAGATCCAAAATAAGCACATCCTGAAGGTGTGTCAAATGCTCGATTGAAGAGTTTTTTTGAAAAATCGGCAAAAAAGCAAAGTAAGTTTGCATTTTTATATTTGATTTGTAAAAATACTTTCCATATGCTTGTAACTATGTTTAATTTAATTAATGTGTAAACTATGTAGGGAGAAGAAAGGAGCCTAAATCTACCATAAGATGATCGGATGAAGAACCAAAGGAGTTTAACTTTATGGAAGTGGAAACTTCGAGAAAAGCCCCGACAATGTGTCCCCCAATGTGTTTAGTGAGGCGATTGACGAAGTGTCTTTGTCTGTGCCCTTTAATTTTTATAGTGTCCATGATGTGTTTCTGTGGTGAATATTCATACATTTTTTTTATGTTGTTAATGATTTTGCATCCATGTATGTCTCTTGAAACTATTATTATAATTAGTATTCACAATCCTACACAAGCTATGTAATGTTCTGATTCTGTATAGCTCAAGCCGGATATTCAGTGAAATTGTTGCAAAAAATACTGTAATGATGTGATACTATATAAATCTAGTCGGATTTTCAGTGTGCTTGGCCAAAAAAATACTATAATGTTGTGATACTGTATAGATGCAGTCGGATTTTCAGTGTGCTTGGCCGAAAAAATCAGGCATTCTTATTGACATGGAATTCCGCTCCAGCTAATCAATAACAACAATCTTATTTACAAAGTATTCGACTCTAGCTAAGTGACACGGTATTCAGCTCCAACTATAATACTTATAACACAAACATGCCCAATATTAGATATTTGGCCCTTGTAAGCTATATATCTTCAACACATGTTCAAGATTGTATTCTAACATTGAATAAAACAGAAATAGCAGGCTCTAACTAATTAGTAACAATGATTTTCACAACATAATGTCCTCAAAGTAGAGGAAAAAATATACCACAGTCAATAAAACAAACCAACATGCCGCAGTCAACAAAACAAACCAACATGGCAAACGTAAAAATACAACCCAACATGGCAAAATTCAAAATACAACCGACTAAACCGCATGTAAATTGTCCAAATAAACCCAACTATTATCTACTGTATTGGGTATTGTTCCCACAATAACCCTAATTTGAAGAAGTATCCCTTGAACTAAGATTAATTGAGTTGTATTTGACAATGCTTTCAAGTTATGTGCTTGCATGATTTAATTGCAAAGTACAAACCAATGTCAGAATACAATGAGTCATTGTTAGGTACAATGGACACAATGTACTAGATTTGAAGAAGCCCTTTCAACTCAATGATATACACAAGTATGTGTTTGATGTATGTTTCAGTTCATGTATGCAGGTTGCCTATTTCATATTGATTGGACAAGTGGTCAAAGTTATATTAACAGGTGGACTCAAAGAAGCTGACTAGAAAGTGAAGAAAATTGCCTAAGTACAAAAGTACCGAGTGAAGCAAGAGTGAGAAGCAAATTCACTTAATGCCATACAGCAAAATGTGCTGAGTGAAGTCAACACAATTAACACCTAGCAAATTGCAATGCAGAAAAATGGCTAAGTACAAAAGTGTCGACACACTTCAACTATGTCGACACCATTGCAAGAGCTGTGTCGAGACAAGTCAGTTATCTCGACACTTTGAAAATCAAGTCAGCTGTATTGAGACAAGTCAGTTATCTCGACACTTTAAAGATCAAGTCAACTGCGTCGAGACAAGTCAGTTATCTCAACACTTTGAAGATCAAGACAAATGTGTCGAGACAAGTCAGATATCTCGACACTTTAAGACAGCAGTGTTGAGACAATAGAACTGTCTCGACATAATAAAGACTGAAGTGCAGACTTAAAGTGTCGACACCCAGCAGACAGTTGTGTCGAGACAATTCAACTATCTCGACACAATGAATAAATAAAACAAGCGTCGATACCTAGCAGACAGTTGTGTCGAGATAATTCAATTGTCTCGATACAGTGAAGAAATGAAACAAGTGTCGGCACCCAGCAGGCAGTTGTGTCGAGACAATTCAACTATCTCGACACAGTGAAGATTTAAAGATGTTGACACAGTCGATAGTTGTGTCGAGACAAGTCAACTATCTCGACACCTTCAAGTTAAGACTCAAATTTCTTCTAAGTAAAATTATGTCAAGACTGCTAAGATGTCTCGACAGCTTCTAAGAACACTTAAGTAATATTGTGTCAAACACTTTGCACATCTTGACACTTATGATTCTGAAGATGTACAGAGTCAACACAGAGGTGTCGAGTCAAGTCAAAAATGTCACATTAGCTACAGAATCGTGATATCTCATCAAAATAAGTTGGAAGAAAAATTTGAAGCATGATGTCACATGCTGATGTCATTAATCAGCAACCAGCAATCCTTGAAGGTTATAAATAGAGGGGTCGTCTACAAAGAGAATAACAATCAGAAATTCAACAAATCAATTCTCATTCTAATTTCTTCCAAGTCAGGGGAGGATGACAACTACAAGAAGAAGAAGGAAGATGAAGGTCTTCAAGAAAATCATCTTATCCTTTCAACAAGTTAATCAGAGGATTAAGGTGGATCTGTTCTATAAGTTCTTCAAGGAAATCAAGCCGATCATCATCAAAAAGATTGCAGATCTAGAGAAGTATCTTTTAAGCCAGTCTGTTTATCAAGAATTAATTCCTTGCTATTGAATTGAAGAATCTGTATCATCAGATAAGTCAGATTACAGAATTATTGTTTTCTGAAATTATTTACCTCTTTATTTTGTAAGATCTCTTTGAGATCTGAGCGGGTAGTAGAGTTAATCTCTGAGTTGTAAGCCTAATTTATAAAGACTAAGGTAGGGTTCTTGAGGTACCTGAGGTAGGTGAATTGTGTGGGATCACTTAGGTGTAAGCCTATGTTATAAAGGCTGAGGTAGGATTTTTGAGGGACCTGAGGAAGATGATTGGGTGAATCTCTGAGGTAGCACCTATTGGTCTGAGTGTAGGTTTCTTAACAGAAACTTAGCCTGTAAGATCTTTTGATCTGAGTTGAAGAGGAGGATATATAACCTTATATATCACATTGCTAGTGAGGAAGAAGAGGGAAAGTGGATGTAACCTAGATAGGGGAACCACTATAAAATTTCTGTGAACTATGGATTGATTGTGCCGTGTTCTGTGGATTGCTTATACTGTGTTCAGTGGATTTCTTGTGCTATGTACTTGTGAAGTTTACTTTTCAAATATCAGCTGAACATATAAAATAAGTGACAAAGAATTTTAAAAGACACTTATTCACCCCCTCTAGGTGATTAACTACCCATAAAATTATCTTTCAAGTGGTATCAGAGGTAGGTTATTTAAAGAAAGACTTAATAGTTAGAAAAAGATCCTAAGTGTGGTTGAAACATATCAGATCTAATGGGTTCTGAATCTTACAGATAACTCAGTTATATGAAGCTCCCAATATGTACAAAGGATAACTTTGTTATTCGGAAGCAAATGGTGAGATTGTTTATGGAGGAATCCGATCCAAGAATCTTTGTCACAGTACAAGAAGGACCATATATTCCCATGAAAATATTTGTCTTAGATGCAAATGTACAAACCCTTAAGAAACTGTCTAAGATGACAAAAGATGAGGTGGTTCTTGCCACCATGGATAAAAGAGCACAAAATATAATTGTTAGTGCAATAGATAATTCAACCTTTCAGAACTTAGTACACTGCAAAACATCCAAGGAGATGTGAGACACTCTAATAGTCTATATGGAAGACACAGAAAAAGTCAAAGATGATAGAAAGTCTCTACTCAACCAGCAGTATGAGGTATTCAGGCAAGGGAAGACTGATTCTATAGAACTATGTTATGAAAAGTTCTTTACAATAGTTAATGACTTTAAAAATTATGGCTTAGAATTTTCAAACTATGAGCTAAATAACAAATTTTTGAGATCCCTAAATAAAGAATGGGACATAAGGATTTGGGCTGTAAGAGAAATGAGGAATCTGAGGAACATGTTACCCCAGGATTTATTTGGGAAGCTGTTGTCACATGAGCTTCAATTAAATTCTAGAAAAGATGAAGATGAATCTGATAGAAGTTCAAATCAGACAAGATCTGTGGCTTTCAAATCTAACACATCAAAGAAGACTAGAAGAGAAATTCCATCATCACCAATAAGGGATGAAGATACAGTTAGCACTGGGACTAGTTCTTCATCAGAAGAATTATCAGATGGAGAATTGGCAATGTTCACCAAGAAATTTAAGAAGATGATGAGAAGAAAGCAATGGAACAAGTAGACATCATCTGGTCCAAGTTCAAGCAAGAATAAAGACAAACATAGAAATAAATCTGTTGTCAAGTATGATACAAACCATAATAAACAATTTAGACTGATATTATTTGTTATTGTTGTAACAGGCCTGAACATGTCATTGCTGACTGTCCAGTAAAAAGAAAGGAGAATAGGAAGTCTAAGGAAAAGAAGTTCTATAGAGACAAGAAATCAGAAAAGGGTCTGATGGAAAATAAACCAAAGACTTTATCTAATAGTGATACTGATTCAACTGAATCAGAAGAAGAACATGCACACATTGGACTCTTCTCCTATGAAGAGGAATTCAATAGAGAGGTCATATATAAGGGCAATAACTCAGCAACTTCATCACACCATGGTAAATCTAAAGATGATATGGAGGTTAACTTTATGACACTATCTGATGATTCAGAAACAGATACTCAGGTAATCTATGCCAATTTTATTTATTCTAAAACTTTTGTTTATGAGACTGGGGTTGAGTGAGACTTATGTAACTCAAATTTTGAGTCACATAAGTCCAACGTTGAGACTGAACTGCAGCAGCTCACCGTCAAATTTAGAAAACTACTAGAGGCTCTTGTACAAAGCAAAAAGCTTGTCAAAGAACAAGCCATTGAGATTGCATCTCCAAAAGGTCTTAGATACCATCATGAGATGGCTACTCAGAAGATTGGTCTTCAAAGTTCAAAGTTGTCTAAGCTAACTAAGATCATTGATGATCAAATCATGTTACTAAAACAAAAGGATGCAACCATTCAGGAGTTAGAACTTAAACTACTGAATGAGAAAAGACTTGTTTAGTTGTTTTCCAAACCTAAGACTGAGCTCCATATTATAGATACCTTCTCAGGAACTTCTAGAAGTGGACTTGGTTATGTTAAACCTAAGAGAAGGAGAGTCAAAAAGTTGTCAGGACAAAAGGGTCCTGTCATCCCACAACCTGTGTTTCAGACTAAGGGAAAAGAAATCCAAAAGTCTGGAAGTTTGAAGAAGCTAATCTAGATCTATTTTGGATAGGGGCTATGCAGGAAGAATTGAACTAGTTCAAGAGATGTAAAGTCTTGAAGCTGGTTCCCAGATCAGATGATAGTAACATTATAGGAACTGAGGATGATTTTATAGTTTTAAAAATAATTCCGAAATAAAATCCCGAAATAGGCAAGTGTAACCATCGAAATAAAGTATAGAAATTGTCGTATTTAGACTCGGGGACTGTTGATTACTCATACTCACGCAAATTAATATTATTTTATCTAATAATAATTAAGAGGTTAATTAAAACTAAATGACGAAAAATGAAAATAAATCAAACACTTGATCAAGACTCCTTTTGAACTCAAATAAACTTCTATAAAATACAAACTTTTAATTTTCTCCTTCGACCGTGGAGGTTCCTAAAATACAAAAGCATCTCTCTCGAGCTCATGCTTTTGAATAATCTTAGGTTGATCGATTAAGACCCCTCAGCCAGTCGAAACCTGTAACACTCCCACCCGTCACATGAGATATAACAGAAGCTCTGTCTGGGGCTCGACGCCATATTCCACGGACAGTCAGCGGAGTTACATATTAATACCAAAGTACTATGATACCATATAGAAACCTAACACAGAGCATTCTTGCAGAAGCTTTTAATTAAGTTAAAAGAACCCATCAACGAACATGAATGCCCACTATAACCCAAATACAGGAATGAAAGAACAAATACATAAAGAGTCTTGGCCTTATGGCCATACAACATTCAACTTGAAATAAAGTGTTTTACGTACTTCGACACGTAGACCGACCATACATGAAAATAATAAAAGTAACCACTTCGCTTTGGCCATTAAGGGCCAGCATAATGTCAAGGGCTTTAGACCGCTACTTGCCACTTGGCTCACATGTTCCTGCATAAGAACAATCCATCGAACGGTGGTAAAACAAGGCAACAGTCAGCTAAATCTGACCAAATTATAACGACCCCACCCCTTACTCGGGGCGGCGGTGCTCCTTCCCTGCAGTGTATTAGTAATTCCAAATATTGCAATAAAAGTGCAATTTAAGCACACTTCATCACAGGCGTAGGCACGGACAGCCGTACACCTCGTGCACGCAGGGCACATTCTCGGTGTCCGGAAAAAAGCCAGGGACCACCACCATTCATAAGACAACAACCATCGTTAGCATTTTAGTCTTTCCGGCCGAAGCCTAAGACTCACCCTCTATGCCCCCGGTAAGTTCCATGTACATTAGGTCTCTTTAACCGAACCATATAGAGCGGGTACGGTTCAGCTCAACTCGTTGCTCACATCGCCATGTCAATTTAAGTCATCAGCAAAGGTCAACCTCTCCCGATTCCCAATGTATCGATCATACAATAATACATAACCCATTTATGCACAAGGTTTGCTCTCAGGCCACCAATTTGGGCTCCCAGAGCTCTTAGCCCACATACTGGCCCCAGTGTCTCCGCGAGGCAGGCCTCATAATAGATCTCTCATAGAGCTACCGCCGGCGGTATCATTAACGTCGTGCGGTACCTGGCATAAATGCATTTCTACCCAATTTTCCAAGTGCTCCTTGGGGTTAGTCCCCATGGTTCCCTACTGCAATCTACCGCATAGAAACCCGAAAAATAAATGGCACGGAGTCTTCTACAGTAACACATGCATAATGAAAACATCACCAACCCAGACCAACCCTTCCAGATGGGATTTACAAACCATGCCTTTGTCTGTACTTAGATTCCGAACTCTATATGCAGAACTATGGTGATAATCCATATCTACCCGAAGGAATACATCATGCTCACCGTACACTCGCGGGAGAGGATTTCCTATGCAAAAGGAAGAGGACTTTACATGTCCAAGTATAGAATCATTACCCTTTGCGCTCTCTTCGATGCCATGCCAAAGACAAAGACGGATGAACGCGACTCCAACGATCTTGCCTCCATTAATCCGGACTCAGCTTGCGAATCGGAACTCCGAAGCTTCAGCGGTGGCGAGATCTCCTTCCTCTTCTTCCTACTTCTCTCTCACTTCACTCTAACCCTCAGAAAGAGAAGTTCAAAAGGAAAATGAGATGCAAACCCTATAATCTCAGGCATATACCCGCAGGGATAACCTCCAGCCGTCGGATCCCATACCAAAACTAGCAAACGACCACGATTTAAAGGAGAAATTAGTTTATGAGTGCTACTGCCGCGCGATACTTTAAACGGTTAGCTTCTTACGGATGCCACCGCCCATAAACTTGAATCATGCATTAACACGTGGACGCTTCATAACTGCTCTACTGCCGCTCCACGGTAAGGCTGATGCCGTGTAGTAACATCCCGAGAACTTGGCCAAATAAATCGCCAAAACTACCCCCAGCGCTAATTCTACCGCCGCGCGCTAGCAAGAGCTGAGGCGTTGAGAGCGTTGAGTGATCCGAGCTACCACCACGCGGTAGTCACTACCGCTGCACGGTACTATAGAGCTCTACGCTTTCTCGAGAGCTCGATGCACACCCTGGAGCTACTGCCGCGCAGTAACTAGCTACCGTCGGGCGAGAACCTCCAGTGAAGCATCTCACGCCTCAAGAAATTTGGGGCGTTACAAATCTCCCCCACTTAAAGAAATTTTGCCCCGAAATTTGATGTTACAGGAAAATATAAAAGTAAACAATGCATCTGATTACCTTTGAGAAATAGCTCAGGGAATTCCTCCCTCATAGTTTGCTCGCACTCCCAAGATAACTCCTCTCTGCCACAGTTGTCCCAAAGGACCTTTACCATTCTAATGGACTAGTTCCGCAACTGCTTGACCTCTACATGCTCGATCCGAATGGGCTTGACCTTTGTCATCACCCATTATCTACCAACACTTGATCCACACCAATCACTTGAGTAGGCTCTTGAAATGCCTTCCGCAGCACTGGGATATGAAATACATCGTGCAAACCGCTCAACTCCACTGAAAGAGCTAAACGGTCGGCGACTTCACCAATCCGTTCCAAGATCTCAAAAGGTCCAACGTACCTCAGACTAAGCTTCTTTAAGCGTTGAATCCTTGATATGCCTTTAAACGACTTTATCTTGAGGTATACCCAATCGCCCACTGCAAACTCCACGCTCCAATGCTTGGCATTATAGTACTCGGCCTGCCTATCTTGAGCAATCAGTAGCAATTCTCGAATTAACAGTATCATTGAAGTAGCATCTTTAATGTCCCTTCGCTTGTACAGCTTCGATTCTCTCGTTTCTACCTAAGCCAATGGCGTACGACACCTCTTTCCGTACAGAGCCTCAAAAGACGCCATCTGAATACTGGCTTTGTAGATATTATTATTCGTGAACTCAACCATAAAAAGATGGTCCTCTAACCTTTTCCCGAAATCTAAAGCACATATGCGAAGTATATCTTCCAACGTCCTATTCACCCTTTCAGTTTGACCATCCATCTGTGGGTGAAAAGCCATGCTAAAATGCAACTTAGTAACAAACAACTGATGAATAAGCCTCCAATCGTTAGATGTGAAACGACCATCTCGGTCACTAACGATGCTCCAGGGTATGCCGTGCAAATGAACTATACTATCCACAAAAAGCTTCGCTAGTTTCTCAACTGAATTATCCTTCCTATTGTGTATGAAGTGTGACACCTTCGTTAAACAATCAACGATCACCAAAATGGCATCATTCCCCTTGTGTGATCTCGACAAACCATGCACAAAATCCATGGAGATGTCATCAAATTTCCACTTCGATATAGGAAAGGACTTCAGGAATCCGCCAGGCTTCTGACATTCGGCCTTCACCAGGGCACATGTTTGACATTTCTCCACATACAATGCTATGTCTTTCTTCAGACCCGGCCACCAAAAAAATTTCTTCATGTCCTTGAACATCTTGGTGCTCCTAGGGTGAATCGAGTTCTTCGTAAAGTGTGCCTCATACATAAATTGTTCTCGCAACTTCCCCATGTTGGGGACGCACAATCGGCTACCTTTCCATAAGAGGCCATCGTCGATAGAGAACTGGTCGTTAGACCCATCAACGGTTTCCGCCTAGTGATGTTTCAAGCTCACGTCCAACTCCAAGGCACGCCGAATCCTGTCTGCAAGGTCGTATTGGACCTCTGTCGAACCTCAAACATGCATTTGCACTAACGCCCTTGTCAACACAAGAGATTTCCAAGGCCTCTAAAGCTTGAGAGGGAATACCATGGCCGCCAATTCCAAATCATGGACTGCGTAATTCCTCTCATTCACCTTCAACTGACATGATCCATAGGATATCACCTTCCCGTGCTGAAGCAGAACACAACCTAATCCACTCCCATAAGCATCACTGTAAATCTCAAAGCCCTCTGAACCACAAGGCGAACATAAGACAGGTGTCGTGGTTAAACGACACTTTAGTTCTTCGAACGCTTGAGCGCACTCCAGCGACCAAACAAACTTCTGATCCTTCCTTGTCAAAGTAGTGAGGGGCAATGCTATCTGCGAGAAGTTCTCCATGAAGCACTTGTAATAGCCGGCAAGCCCCAAAAAACACCGTACTTCCTCCACAGTAGACAATGCAGGGAACTCCTGTATCGCAACTATCTCTGACGGATCCACCACAATACCTTCTCCACTAACTACATGACCAAGGAACGCTACCGAGGACAACCAAAACTCACATTTGGAGAACTTGGCATATAATTGGTTCCTCCTCAATGTCTCCAATACCATATGTAGATGCTTGAAATGATCAGCCTCGCACTGTGAGTATACCAGTATATCATCGATGAAGACTATCACGAAGTGGTCCAAATCTCTAAATTTCTTGTTCATCAAATCCATAACAATGGATGGCGCACTCATTAGACCAAATGGCATGATGGTGAACTCATAATGCCCATAACATGTGCTAAAAGCCATCTTAGGAATATCTCTTTCCCTAATTCTCAGCTGATAGTACCCGGATTTCAAATCTAGCTTCGAGTACACAGTTGACCCGTCCGCTGATCGAATTGATCATCAATCCTCGGGATCGGATATCTATTCTTCTCCATTAGCTTATCCAGTTCCAATTTAATCGACACAAAGCCCCAGACTTCCATCCTTATTTACCACGAAGAGAACTAGGGCGTTCTAAGGTGACGAACTTGGACGCACAAACCCCTGCTCTATCAATTCTTGAATTTGCGCCTTCAATGCTGCCATATCTCTTGTTGCTAAGCAGTAAGGATACCGCGACATCGACTGGGCAATAGAATTTAACTCAGTGGTGAAATCGATCTCTCTCCGGTGTGGGGCTCCAGGGACACTTTCAAGGAAGATGTCGGGAATCTCCGACACCAACTAAACACCGACCAACCCAAGTTCGGGATTCGTAGTCTCTAGATAAGACCAACTCCGCCCCTCTATAATAACTGCTAACTTAGTCTCACCTTCGATGTTTAGCCCTAGTGTGACCACCTTAGGGCTACACCACCTACAATCTTTAACGACCATGTTTCCGTTTGGTTTGTATATACATAATCGATACATCGGAAAGCAATCGTACAGACTACAAGGAAACCTTGGACGCTAAGGAGCGAGAAGTCCCACAACAAACAATACTCTCCACACCCAAGAGTGGGACAAAACCCACTTACAAAAATCATAAGACAATAACTAAATAAGTCGTAGGTATAAAAGCTATAAGCTAAACCATACCTATCATCTCGTCCCTTTGCTTATGGCCTTCTGCCTTTTCCTTTATCTTCGAAAACCTACCCCAACAGTCACGAGCTATATGTCCCGGCTTTCTACAGTTATAACAGTGGATTGGGCATCCTTGCCCAATGGTTTCTCCAGACTTAGCTTTCTTTTTCTTTGGGGAATCAACATGACAATCACGGATAAGGTGTCTTGACTTTCCCTAAGTATGGCAAGCATAAGGAGCTTGACCAGTAGAGATTCTAGACCTCTTATGCCAACTCTCGAGGTGTTCAGACTTTGCAGAAACTGCGGAGTTCGGTACCCTGCAAACTAGCATCTGGTGGACATTCCCCAAATTTACTTCTAATGATCTTGCTGACTCCACCAACGCTCGAAATCCTAATAACTTTGATCTTACCAATAGAAGTCATAAATCATCACGCAGACTACTATAAAACCTATTTATCATAGTCTGCTCATCCTCCAACTCAAACACTGAGTAGCTCCTTATCGTGACAAACACATGCAAATACTCATCAACAGAGTGCGTCCCTTGCGTCAAAAGCATGTTCATATGCTGATCTGATGATCTTCTAATTTCCACTTACTCTAGAGCACAAACCGGTATTGAAGACATCCCAGGAACAGTGGGTTGTACAAGCCTTCAATGCAGGGCATTAATCATAGAGAGCACTACTTTTTCTACCATTCAGATGGTTTCAGTAGAAAGAGGGGTCGTAGGCATGTCATTAAACGCACTTCTCTCCATAGAGTGCTGACATTGTGACTGCGCTGTACCACTCCTAATCACATATAATCGGGAAACACTCAATTAGGTGATGAACAATTGCCAAAAAGCAATCATAGGAACACTCAGGTTCCTCAAACATGTATATTTTCATTCCTAAGTGGACATTCATGGGTTCTTTTCATGTTATAACGACGACGCACATGGCTGTGCTCACCACCACTTAGAAAGAATTCGTCCACGAATTCTCCTAAGTAAGACCGACACCTTAGTCTGATACCAAATTGTAACACCCCCACCCATCACATGGGATATAACAGAAGGTCTGACCGGGGCCCCACGCCATGTTCCACGGACAGTCAGCGGAGTTATATATTAATACCAAAGTACTATGACACCATATCGAAACCTAACACAAAGCATTCTAGCGGAAGCCTTTAAGTAAGTTGGAAGAACCCATCAACAAACATGAATGACCACTATAACCCAAATGCAGGAATGAAAGAACAAATATACAAAGAGTCTTGGCCTTATGGCCTTACAACATTCAACTTGAAATAAAGTGTTTTACATACTTCGACACGTAGGCCGACCATACATGAAAACAATAAATATAACCACTTCACTTTGGCCTTCAAGGGCCAGCACAACGTCAAGGGCTTTAGCCCGCTACTTGCCACTTGGCTCACCTGTTCCTGCATAAGAACAATCCACCAAATAGTGGTAAAACAAGGCAACGGTCAGCTAAAGCTGACCAAATTATAACGACCCTACCCCTTACTCGGGGCGGCGCTGCTCCTTCCCTACAGTGTATTAGAAATTCCAAATATAACAATGAAAGTGCAATTTAAGCACACTTCACCATAGGCGTAGGCACGAACGGCCGTACACCCCGTGCACATTACACATTCTCGGTGTCGGAAAAAAAGCCAGGGACCACCATCGTTCATAAGACGACAACCATTGTGAGCATTTTAGTCTTTTAGGCTGAAGCCTAAGGCTCGCCTTCTATACCCCCGTTAAGTTCCACATACATTAGGTCTCTTTAACCAAACCACATAGAGCGGGTACAGTTCAGCTCAACCCGTTGCTCACATTGCTAGGTCAATTTAAGTCATTGGTGCGGGTCAGCCTCTCCTGATTCCCAATGTATCGATCATACAATAATACATAACCCGATTATGCACAAGGTTGGCTCTCAGGCCACTAAGCTGTGCTCCCAGAGCTCTCAGCCCCACATACTGGCCCTAGTGTCTCCGCGAGATAGGCCTCATAACAACTTTCTCAAAAAGCTACCCCAGCGGTATCATTAACGCCGTGCGGTACCTAGCAGAAATGCGTTTCTGCCCAGTTTTCCGGGTGCTCCTTGGTGTTAGTCCCCAAGGTTCCCAGCTGCAATCTACCATGTAGAAACCAAAAAAACTAATGACACAGAGTCTTCTCCGACAATACATGTATAATGAAAACATAACCAACCCAGACCAACCCGTCCGGATGGGCTTTACACACCATGCCTATGTACGTATTTCGATTCCGAACTCTATATGCAAAACGATGGGGATAATCTATATATACCCAAAGGAATACCTCGCGCTCACTACACACTCGCAGGAGAGGGTTTCCTATGCAAATGGAAGAGGACTTCACATGTCCAAGTAGAGAATCGTTACCCTTTGCGCTCTCTTCGGTGCCATGCCAAAGACCAAGACAGATGAACGCGACCGCAAAAATCTTGCCTCCACAGATCCGGACTCGGCTTGCGAATCGGAACTCCGAAGATTCAACGGTGGCGAGATCTCCTTCCTTTTCATCCTTCTTCACTCTCACTTCTCTTTAACCCTCAGAAAGAGAAGGTCCAAAGGAAAATGAGATTCAAACCCTACACTCTCGGCCATATACCCGCTGGGATAACCTCCAGCCATCGGATCCCTTACAAAAACCTACGGACGACCACAATTTAAAGGGGAAATCAGTTTACGAGTGCTACTGCCGTGCGTTAAGAAGTTACTGCCGTGCGGTACTTTAAACGGTTAGCTTCTTACGGACGCCACCACCCCTAAACTTAAATTAGGCATTGACACGTGGATGCATCATAACTGCTCTGCTACTGCTCCGCGGTAAGGTTGATGCCACATGGTAACATCCTGAGAACTTGGCCAAATAAATCGCCAAAACTACCGCCAACGCTAATTCTACCGCCGCGCACTAGAAAGGGCTTAGGCGTTCAGAGCGTTGAGTGATCCGAGCTACCTCCATGCAGTAGTCACTACTGCTGCGCGGTACCGTAGAGCTCGATGCTTTTTCGAGAGCTTGGCGCACACCCTGGAGCTACCGCTACGCGGTAACTAGCTACCGCCGGGCAGTAACCCCCGAGTGAAGCATCTCACGCCTCAAGAAATTTGGGGCGTTACAAAACCCCTAAGCTTGCTTTAAGTGGTGAACCCCACTATTGGATTTGACTCCAATCCGGAAGATTTATGTCATCGTCTCAAGAGGAGTGCAAACAACTCCTTTTATCTTTGAGTGATCTATTCGTATCCGCAACCTCTCGGTCATTTAAGATACAGATCTAGGATTAAATAACATATCCACGAAATATTAATTCGACACAAAATAATTCAAAGATAAATCGATAGTTATAAATAAAGAGTTCGACAAAAAGAGTTTTATTCACTTTCAAAGTTCATCATGATCAAGTGCTAATGGAAATTAGCACCTTGACATGATGAAAAACTGACAATAAAAGATGGAAAGGTAAGACAAGTTGCATAAAGGAAAAGATGCTTGAAATTGAAATTAACTAAAGCAAAACTATTTTATGTAAGAATACATGAAAGAAATGCAAGAAAATACTGAAAATTAAGCTACTGAAACTTCCAAAAATCTACTCTCGATCCTCTTTCAGATCCCTCATGATTTCTGGAATTTATAGAATTTTTACCGGAGAGTCATGCCCCTCGGTCACGCTCGTGACTAGGGGCGTATCGAGTGCGGAACCGTTCTCTTGAAAGCCCGGGAATGCTGGGAGAAAACTACAAAAAATGGCTATTTTGGGGGGGTCATGCCCCTAGGTCACGACCGTGACCTAGGGCGTGTCTGGAATGTAGCTGGAAATGGAGGGAACTCGAAACAGTGGGGAATAACTCTGGCAGTTGCTGACGGGTCACGGCCCTAGGTAACGCTCGTGACCTAGGGCGTGTAAGCTGGATCACCTCGGATCTGAAACTGGCTTCTTAATGCTACTGAACTGGATGTCACGACTATGAGTCATACCCGTGACATGGAGGTCATGACCGTGACCTAGGCGTGTAAATTTAATCAGACGTGGCACGACCTCTGGAACTTTTGGATGGGTCACGCCCGTGACATTGGTGTGTACTTGATATTTTTCTAGGTTTTCTTCGTTTCTTCTCCTAGTCAGTCCTGTAAGCTTCATTTTGTTGTTCGCAGCCCAGATTGACCTGAAATAAGAAAAGAAACGAATTAATATAAATATTAATATAAAACTGAATAAAACATAACTATTTATTATATAAAAACTATATTAAAATAACTGTAATTATTTACTTATCAAATACCTCCATACTTAAACTTTTGCTATTCTAGAGCAAAAATATGAGAAGTACTTATAAGATACTAATATAATTTTAAATCAAACTAAAAATTTATTAAATCAAAAGAAAGTTAAAAATAAACTTTAGGGATTCAAAATTAAGACCTATAATATGAAATTAAGATGAGAAGAGCAAAATATTTAGCAAAAATTTCTCATATAAATTAATTAGAATTCAAAATTAAGTAATTAGTAAACAAAATGAGATTTAGAATTATTAACATCTTTAACTTAAAAGAAACTTGAAGAAAATATTTAAATTATTACTTATGCTCTCTTAATATTTTAATTTAAGTTTAAAACAATTATACTGGCTATAATATTTTAGGGAAAAAGACTATGAAGAGGTTTTGGATTAGGGGTGATGAATTTTATCCTCTGGCCCCATGCTTTTTCTTTTCTTTTTTTTAATATTTGCATTTGTTTACAAAGAAAATGATGAATTTTAACTTCTCATTTTCCATGACATATGAACAAATATTTTTTTCTCTCTTCAAATAAAAACAAAATAGTAAGGAGTAATGAATTGTATCCTCTTACTCCATCTTTTATTTTTGTAGGGGTTGCATGTGTACCAAGGAATGATTGATTCCCATGACATATGATCTAATAATTAAAAGAAAAATACATATGTGTACTAAGGGATAATGAATTTAATCCTCTTATCCCCATGTCATATGATCTAACAAGAAAGTTAAAAATAACAGAAAGGCTTAACAAAATTTAGATTAAATTAAAAAAAACTGAGAGAGCAACTATTGTGAATTAAGCTTTCCTAAGAATCTTAAAGCATAAAGTGAAGATAATTAAAATCTAAAAATTGTTAATCTAAGTACTACAATATTGAAACTAATTAGAATAAAAGAGAAAAAGTGCTAAACAAAGCACTCTAACCAAATTAAATTCATAAAGTATTACTTATAATTAAACCACCTAAAAATTAAATCTAAAAAACCATGATAAAATAAAAGATTAGTAAATCAAAAATTTATAAAAATTCGTATAAATAAACTCAAATTAAATTTCTGAAAATAACAAAAAAACCTAAGCATGGGTATCATTTTTTTGGTTTTTTTTAAAATGAAAAATTGAAAATTAATTCCTAATTTTTTAGTTAATACTTGGACTTCCCACGGACTATACAGTGACGGGTTCGCAAGGTACTAGGCGGTTTTGTGGATGAAAGCCGAACACGGCCCTTTCCAAGAAATTAAATTTTTTAGATTTTCTAAATTTTTTTTATTTTGCAAATATTTAAATTTTTAAATAAAAAAACACATAATTTTTAAATTTTTAAAATAAAAATAACAATAATAGATCCCACCCCCATACTTAAAAATAAACATTGCCCCTAATGTTTATAAGGCAAGTAGGAGGGGAAAAATAAAAAGCAAAATAAAAAGAAATGCAAAATTGAAAAGATAAGCAAGGGGTGTCTCCCAAGAGCGCTTTTCTTTTTCTCATCTTTAAGCTAGACTATTATTGTTAGGAGAATGGATAAATAAAAATTGCAATGAACGGAAAACTCCCTTAATTCATGTTTTGGCGAATGTCCCGAAGTTGGTCCCCCGGGTACTCCACTTGTTTCTTGAATTTTCTCCTCGCGGTTGACATGAAAATGTAAATTCAAATCACAAATACAAACCTGAGGTGATTTGAATTTTTGTAGATGAGCGGCAAATGGATCGTAAATGACGGTAGATTGCAACGGCTCATCTCTGTCAGAAAAATGGTTAGGAGAAGAAAAATCATAATTAAGCGTGTTAGAAGCAATTTCACACGGAGGAGGGTCGTGTGAAAGAAAATGATCAAGCTCCGGTTGTTTATTTTAAAAAATTAATTTTTCTTCTGAAAATTTATTTAAAATAAAATTATCAGACGCATCAAGTCCATAAATTTGCAGTCCTAAATATTTATACGTTGCGCTTGGAAATTCATGAATATGAGAAAAAATGGGAGTAGTAGGAGGAGAAACATGTTCTCCTTCTACTCCCCCCAACGCGTCCATACACTTAACAAATTCTTGAATTAAAGTTTTTCTTCTTATTCGGAATAAGCAACTAGGGGGGTACATGAAGAGTCATGTTCCTCATTAGCGACATTATCCGAAGAAGGAGAAAAATCACTAAAAGTAAGAAAATTCTCATCCGAATTTTGGGGGGAAGAATCAAATAGAAATTGAGAAGATTCCCCAAAAGTAGGAGAGAAAGCTTGCGGTGCAGAAGAAGAAGAACAAAAAGTCGGATCTAAATAAATATTCTCGTTACTTGGGAATCTTTCTGGGTGATCATGACGGAAATCAACATCCGAGGAAGAAGTAAAATTACTAAAATAAGAAAAAATGTTGTTGTAACATCCCCAGATTTCTCGAGGCATGAGATGCTTCTTTGGGGGTTACCGCTCGACGATAGCTAGTTACTGCGTGACAGTAGCTCCAGGATTTGTGTCGAGAGCATCAAGTTCTTGAGAAAGTGCGGAGTTCTCGAGAAAGATGTTACCGCGTGGAGGAAGGTTATTACAGCATGGAAGTAGTAGGGGAATTAATCTGCCAGACCTCTCGGGAAGCTATCACCCGGCGATAGGGTTACCGCTGGCGATAACTACGTCAAATTTTTTGATATGGTTCTCAGGATCATACCGCACGGCGGTATAAGTTAGCACGCGGCGGTAGCGGCTGGTGTCGTGTCGTTACTGACGTCCTCTACCGCGCGACGTTAGCATACTATCATGCGGCGGTAATGAAACCGTAATGGTGTTGGCCACGTGTCGGCCTATGATTGGAGGGTTTGGGAAATTGCACTTAAAAAGAGGCATTGTATTAAGGTACCGCGCGGAGGCAGCTAGTTATCGCGTGGCGTTACCATTATTTATATGCCTTATTTTGGCTGTTTTCACTTCATTTCTTCTGGATTTGGAGTTGGACTGGATTTCCTAGAAAAGGAGCGTCAGCGCTAGAGGGTAAATCTCGTCGCCGTTGAAGTTCTGGAGTTCCGATTCACAAGCCGAGTCCGGATCTGTGGAGGCAAGATCGTTGCGGTCGCGTTCATCCGTCTAAATCTTTGGCATGTCACCGAAGAGAGCGCAAAGGGTGATGATTCTGAACTTGTATATGTGAAGTCCTCTTCCTTTTTTATAGGAAACCCTCTCCCGTAGGTGTGCGGTGAGCGTGAGGTTTTTCCTTCTGGTAGATACGATATATCCCCGTAGTTTTGCATATAGAGTTTGGGATCAAAATACGAACATAAGCATGGTGTGTGAAGCCCATCTGGATATATTGGTCTGGATTGGTGATGTTTTCATTTTGCTTGTATTGGCCAGAGAAGACTCCGTGATGTTTGTATTTCGGGTTTCTACACGGTAGATTGCAACAGGTAACCTTGGGGACTAACTCCAAGGAGCACCCAGAAAAATGGGTAGAATCCCATTTCTGCGAGATACCGCTTAGCGGTAGCTCCTTGAGAGCTTTGTGTATGGCCTGTGTCATGGACATCTGGGGCTTGAGATGTGGGGTTGCGAGCTCTGGGAGCACAGCTAAGTGGCCTGTGAGCCACCGATGTAGCACAATAGGATTATGTTTTGACAAGAGGAGTGGGAATTAGGAGGACGACCCACGTCACGGTAGTTTTTGCCTGACAATGTGAGCCATGGGAAAGGGCTGAAACTACCCAATAGCTGTGTGGTGCGTCCGTGGGTAGTGATGCCTTTTGTAGATACAGTTACGGGTATTAGGCCTTACGAAGGCCGTAAAGACTATCAAAATGCTCATGTTTGTTGCTGTCTGATGAACGATGGAGGGCACTTTCTTTTATCTGAAAACCGAGAATGTTTCCTGAGTGCATGAGGCGTGTGGCCGTTCGTGTCTACGCCTATGGTGAAGTGTTCTTAAATTGCACTTTCATTACTATGTTTGGTTTAACTAATACTTTGCAGGGAAGGAGCTCCGCCGCCCCGAGTAAGGGGCGAGGTCGTTATAATTTGGTCATCTTGAGCTGACCGTTGCCTTGTTTTGCCACCATTTTGTGGATTGTTCTTATGCAGTAACAGGTGAGCCAAGTGGCAAGTAGCGGGCTAAAGACCTTGATGTTGTGTTGGCCCTTGAAGGCCAAAGCGAAGTGTTTACTTTTATTATTTTCATGTATGGCCGGCCTGCATGCCGAAGTATGTAAAACACTTTAATTCAAGTTGAATGTTGTAAGGTCATAAAGCAAAGACTCTATATGTATTTGTACTTTCATTCCTGCTCTGGGTTATAGTGGACATTCATGTGTTGTGATGGGTTCTTCTAACTTGCTTAAAAGCTTCCGCTAGAAT
This sequence comes from Platanthera zijinensis, assembly GCA_039513925.1. Lineage (NCBI taxonomy): Eukaryota > Viridiplantae > Streptophyta > Magnoliopsida > Asparagales > Orchidaceae > Platanthera > Platanthera zijinensis. The sequence goes on along the minus strand of CM077079.1, from coordinate 103,817,502 downwards.
GCTCTGTATTAGTTTTCGATATCATCTCATAGTATTGTGGTATTAATATGTAACTCCGCTGACTATCTGTGGAATATGGCGTGGGTCCCTTGCCGGACCTTCTATTATATCCCATGTGATGGATGGGGGTGTTACAGTTGTCATTGAATCTTGAAAAAGTATTTTCATCAAAATTTGAAAAATTATTTTCATTAAAATTGGAAAAATTATTGGAAAAGTTAATTTTATGAAAATTAGATAAAGGGTTCTCATTAAAGTAGGAATAATTTTTTTATAATTATTATCAAAATTCTAAGAATAATTTTGATGATAAAATAATTACATTCCTCACTCCGATGAGGGCCACCGCAAAAATTACATAAAATTTTGCGTTGTCATGATGCTTTCAAAAGGTTAACTATGCATGTAAGCTTAGCAATTGTAGCAGCCAATTGTGATAACATTTTTTTTGTAAAAAGAAAATAAAACAACCGATACTTAATAGACTGGAATTCAAAAAAGAAAATGAAAAAGTGAATAGGGGTAAAGAAAGAGAATGATAAAATTAATACAATTCACGCTTTCAAAATATCAACAAAAATAGTTCCCCGGCAACGACGCCAAAAACTTGATGATTATTTTATAGTTTTAAAAATTATTACGAACTAAAATCCTGAAATAGGTAAATGTACCTATCAAAATATAGTATAGAAATTGTCGTATTTAGACTCGGGGACTGTTGATTACTCCTACTCATGCAAATTAATATTATTTTATCTATTAATAATTTAGAGGTTAATTAAAACTAAATGATGAAAAATGAAAATAAATCAAACACTTGATCAAGACTCCCTTTGAACTCAAATAAACTTCTATAAAATGCAAACTTTTAATTTTCTCCTTCGACCGTGGAGGTTCCCAAAATACAAAAGCGTCTCTCTCGTGCTCATGCTTTTGACTAACCTTAGGTTGATCGATTAAGACCCCTCAGCCAGTCAAAACCCCTAAGCTTGCTTTAAGCGGGAGCTCACTATTGGATTTGACTCCAATCCGGAAGATTTATGTCTTCCTCTCTCGAGGAGTGCATGCAACTCCTTTTATCTTTGAGCGATCTACTCGTATCCGCAATCTCTCGGTCATTTAAGATACAGATCTAGGATCGAACACCATATCCGCGAAATATGAATTTGACACAAAATAATTCAAAGATAAATTGATAGTGATAAATAAAGAGTTTAACAAAAAGAGTTTTATTCACTTTCAAAGTTCATCATGATCAAGTGCTAATGGAAATTAGCTACTTGACATGATGAAAAATTGACAATAAAAGAAGGAAAGGTAAGACAAGTTGCATAAAGGAAAAGATGCTTGAAATTGAAATTAACTAAAGCAAAACTATTTTATGTAAGAATACATGATAGAAATGCAAGAAAATACTGAAAACTAAGCTACTGAAACTTCCTAAAATCTACTCCTCAACCCTCTTTCAGATCAGTCCTGATTTCCAGAATTTATAGAATTTTTACTGGATAGTCACGACCCTCGGTCACGCCTGTGACTAGGGGGCATATTGCGTGCAGAACTGTTCTCTTTAAAGCCCAGGAATGCTGGGAGAAAACTGCCCAAATCGGCTATTTTGTGGGTCACGCCCGTGACCTTGGGCGTGTCTGGACTGTAGCTTGAATGCCTCGAAATGGCGAGAAATAACACTGGCAGTTGCTGAATGGTCATACCCCTAGGTCATGCCACTAACCTAGGGCGTGTAAGCTGGAATGTCTCGGATCTGAAACTGGCTTCTTAATGCTACTTAACTGGATGTCACGCCGATGAGTCACGCCCGTGACATGGAGGTCACACCAGTGTTCTGGGCGTGTAAATTTAATCTGACATGGCGCGGCCTCTAGAACTTCTAGATGGGTCACGCCTACGGGTCACGCCCGTGATATGGGTGTGTACTTAACATTTTTCCAGGTTTTCTACGTTTCTTCTCCTGGTCAGTCCTGTAAGCTTCATTTTGTAGTTCACAGCCCAGATTGACCTGAAATAAGAAAAAAAAACGAATTAATATAAATATTAATATAAAACTGAATAAAACATAACTATTTATTATATAAAAACTATATTAAAATAACTGTAATTATTTACATATCAGGAATAAACTAGATGAGAATGGCGTTATAGTCAGAAACAAGGCTAGACTGGTTGCAAAGGGCTATAGACAAGAAGAGGGTATAGACTTTGATCAAACTTTTACACCAATGGCTAGATTGGAGGTTATTAAACTCTTCCTAGCATATGCAGCCTACAAAGAATTCAAAGTTTAACAAATGGATGTGAAGTCAGCCTTCCTAAATGGTAACCTCAAAGAAATGGTCTATGTTGAGCAACCATAGGGTTTTGTTGACTCTACTCATCCTAATCATGTTTATCTTTTATTAAGAGCTCTCTATGGACTCAAACAAGCCCCAAGGGCTTAGTATGAGACTCTATCTAGATTCCTTTTGGAGAACAAATTCTCAAGAGGGAAAATAGACAAAACACTATTCCTAAGGAAAGTCAAAGGCAAGACTATCTTAGTACAAATATATGTAGATGACATTATATTTGGTTCTACTGATGAGTCACTTTGCACTAAGTTTGCCAAACTTATGCAAGGTAGGTTTGAGAAAAGTAGCATGAGTGAACTCAAGTTTTTCTTGGGTCACCAAGTTTACCAAACTTTAGATGGACTTTTCATTAGTAATTCTAAGTTCACCAAGGAGTTAATCAAGAAGTATGGCATGGAAACAACCACTTACATGAGAACTTCTATGGGGTCAAGTATGTCTTTAGACAAGGATGGTGCTGACAAGCCAGTTGATATCACCTTGTATAGGGGCATAGTTTGATCATTGCTCTATCTAACAGCAAGTAGACTAGACATAATGTATGCCACTTGTGTTTGTGTTAGGTATCAAGCTTGCCCTAAAGAATCTCACTATACAACAGCCAAAACAATATTGAGATATCTAAAGGGCACACCTAAACTTGGCCTATAATATCCTAGGAATAGTCACTATGAACTAACAAGATTTTTAGATGCAGATTATGCAGGTTGTAAAGAAGACAGGAAAATCACATCAGGTTCATGTCAATTCCTTGGAAGAAGCTGGTGTCTTGGATTAGCAAAAAGTAAACAAGTGTAGCAATATCCACTGCTGAATTTGAGTACATTTCAGCTGGAAGTTGCTGTGCACAATTGCTTTGGAGTCAACATCAATTATAAGATTACAACATTCAGCTAAGTAAAATTCCATTATATTTTGATTCTACTAGTGTAATTTCTATTGCAAACAATCCTGTGTCACATAGTGAAATTAGATATCACTTTATTAGGGAGCATGTAAGAAATGGAGATATCAATCTAGAATTTGTTCCTACAAATAAGCAAATTGCAGATAATTTCACTAAGCCCCAAGATAAAGAGAAATTTAATTTCTTTATGTTTGAACTTGGCATGTTGAATCTTGAATAATTAATGCACATATATCAACAAAAAATGATAAAAATTAGAATAAAATATATTAGTCAGTAATTAAGGTTACTTACCTAAATATCAAGAATAGACCTCAAAAATGTTAAGTATCTATAGTTTAGAAAATAAAATATTGACTAAGTCAGAACTTGTGTCGAGACACCAGAGAATATGTCGAGACATCAAAGAAAGTGTTGAGACACCAAAAATGTGTCGACACTGTATACTGTAATGTGTCGAGACTGCAAAAGTTGTGTCAACACTGCATATTGCAATGTGTCGAGACACCAAAGTAAGTGTCGAGACATCATGGGTGTCGAGACCCTAAGGTATATGTAGAGAGACAATCCTTATGTCGACTTGTGTCGGCACATCTCGACAGACAATTTTTCCCTGTGTCGACACTAGGTATTTACCTAAAAATTTGGAACAGTCTAAATGCAACGCACCCCTTTGTCTTTAGGAAAGATTAGACTATAAATAGGGTGTGAGAGTAGAAATCGACTACGCTTTCTTGATTTTGTGAACGATTGATTCCTGAGTGTCGATATCTAGAACCCTTATCAGTCGACATTCATCAACAATTTCTCTCCACTCCAATGGCACCCAAGATTGACGATAACATTTTTGAAGGTTATGAACTGGTCCGCAATAGATTCGACTCGGCAACTGCAGAAATTAAGAATGTTATAGCCCTAATCAATGAAGCAGGATTGGAATATCTGCTTTCAGAACCGTCAAATGTCTGGAAATGTGAAGTTTCAGAATTATTCTCTAATGCGCATCTCAATTCAACCTTATAAAAGATTAAGTCCAAGGTGAATGGAGCAAATGTGAACATCACAACCAGAAGACTGGCCAGGATATTTTAAGTGCAAATAATTGATCAAGGAGATAACCTAGATTCTGCCAAGACTGTAGAATCTTTGGAGTGGTGTGGATTGGCCCCAACCATAAAGATTGGAAGCACCCTGATAAGGATGGGTATGAATACCCAGGGAAAGTTCCCGTCTGAGATAGTAGGGAAGGTGCTGCTGTGTAAAATAGGAGCACATGACAGAATTTATGGATCTATGTTTGAGATAATGACTAGAATAATCTTCAAAGTCAAGACTAACTAGAGCAAAATAGTCTTTGACAAGATTGCAAAAAGCATCAAGAAGCCCAATATAGGCAGAATAATAAGCATCTTCTTGGTTCATGCCATTCTTGATAGCCTCAACATCAAGATTGGATCTAAGATCAATCATATGAGGAGAATGGACATGAGGATACTGGCAAGGTGGGATAGAGTACTATCCAAGGACACACCTATAGTGGAGAAGGAGAAAAAGAAGAAAACCGTGGTTGTGGAGGAAGAATCTTCTAGTGAATCTGAAAATCAAGGAAGTTCCAGCTCAGAGAAACAAGATGATACATCACCTAAAAAATCTCTAAGGACCTCTCCTGCTACTAGTGATCAAATGCAGGGGAGACAATCCAAGCTAGGATCCAAGTCAGGGGAGAACCTCAATATTCTGCCAGATATAGATATGGATACTATAAATACAATAGTAATGGAAGTAGTACAGGAGCTAGACACTATTCTGAATCTAGTAGAGGTTCCTGAACAGGAAGTTCCTGATAGGGAGATTAAGGAGGCAGTCTCTAAGGAAACAGAGGAAGAAATCTTTCAGGATAAAGATACATATATCTAGGGGAGATAACTGCTCTTCAAGAGGATCCAGTTAATAATAAAATATATCTTTGTGAAGAAGGTGCAAGAGTTGAGGGGGATTTAGCAGATTTGGCCCCAAATACTGAAAGAGCTAAAGAGCCTACATCTGTTGAAGTAGTCATTTCTTCAGAATCTGAGGAGGAAGAAGCCTCTCAGATAAAGAAAAGAAAATTATCTGAACTCAAAAAGAGAAGTAGAAGTTATAAGAAGACCATTCAGTCTGGAAAAACACTTGCTGCTATGTATTTAAGCTCACTTCTAATTCAAATGCAGATAATACTAGATCAATAGAGAAATCAACTAGAAAAGTATATAGATGAAAATAATGAGGAGTTATAGTATAAGCTTGCACAAGAAATCAAATCCATTAGATTTGAGGTGAATCTATTGAAGAAGGATATGACTTATTTCTTTCAGAGTGGAACTAATGTTGTAGTATACATTGCTAAACAGCAGCAGGAATTAAAGAAAATTGAAGATGAAATAGCTGTTAAACAAGGATATGTCATGGAAAATCAGAATAGAATGAATGAAAATATGATAGTAATGCATGATGCTATATTAGCAAAGATAGATGAGAAAACTACTGCTCTGGATACTAAGATAACCTCTACCTCAAAGGATATTGAAACTCACCTATCTACTCACTCAGCCTCTATGACTCAGGAGATCAAGGCTTCTTGTAAAGAATTGGATGACCCCTTGCTTAAAAAAAAGAATTATTTGTCTTCAGGGATTACCTATCTAGAGGGCCAGGTCAGATTTCACAAGAATGACTTAAGAGATCATATAGAAAGAGAAGTCATAAAGGAGGAGAGAGTGATGATAAAGTCAAGCTTTGAGCATGCTATTTGGGCCTCTAATAGCATCAGAGAAACTCTAGGATTTCCTCCCTTAAGGTATGATGAAGATCAAATTGCTGAGTCTGGCTGCCAACCAGCTCATTTTGAAGCCATTCAAACTGCATTACAGTCCATGTACAGTCATCCACCACAAATTCAGAATGTAGTATGTGAGGAGGTGGAGATGATTGCTTCTGCATTATTCAAAGAGAAAGAAGCTCAACTATCTAAGAAAAGATTCAGGGAGTAGGCTGAAGCAAGGCCAGATTTTGAGTAGTGGAGTGCAACTTCTAGATCCATTATACTCACTGCATGGAAATCAGTCAATAACAATACAGCTGATAGGGGAAAATGGTATTCAGAACAGGAATGGGTCAAGCATACAAAGCAGCAGGAGATCATCCATAAATTCAGAAATGATCTTAAGGTAGGGAAGATCCCAGCTGATTCTATTGAACCCAGCAAGTACTTCCCCAAGCTCTATCATTATCTTGAAAGACAAAGGCTCAAATAAAAAGAAATCTCTAAAGCTTAAGATGTCAAGGGCAAGAAAGTGGCTAATTACAAGGTGCCAGAAGTCAAAGCTAAAATACAATTAGGAAAAGGAATTGTCATCAAAGAGCCAGAATAATCTAAGAATATTTTTGTTTCTAGGAATTATGTAATTTTTGTTTTAAGAACATTGTAACAAAAAATTGAAAAGTGTAATCTTTTAACAAATTGAAATGAAAAGTTTGGTTGCACTATGTTATATCTGTGTTATCATTGTTGTGTTCTTTATAGTTTTGTTCAGAACTTTTTCATATACATCTTAATTATTATATTTTGGTATTGTGGTGTATATCATTGAATTGGGGTTATGAATTATCCAAATAGGGGGAGATTGTTGGGTACATTGGACACAATATACTTGATTTGAAGAAGCCCTTTCAACTCAATGATATACACAAGTATGTATTTGATGTATGTTTCAGTTCATGTATGCAGGTTGCCTATTTCATATTGATTGGACAGGTGGTCCATGTTATACTGACAGGTGGACTCAAAGAAGCTGACTGGAAAGTGAAGAAATTGCCTAAGTACAAAAGCGTCGACTGAAGCATATTCACTCAATGCCATACCACTAAAAGTGTTGAGTGAAGTCAGCACAGTCATCACCTAGCAAATTGCAGTGCAAAAAAATGGTTAAGTATAAATTTGTCGACACACTTCAACTATGTCGACACCTTTGCAGGAGTTGTGTCGAGACAAGTCAGTTATCTCGACACTTTGAAGATCAATTCTGTTGTGTCGAGACAAGTCAGTTATCTCGACACTTTGAAGATCAAGACAGATGTGTCTTGACAAGTCATATATCTCGACACTTTAAGATAACAATGTCAAGACAATACAACTGTCTCGACACAATGAAGACAGAAGTGCAGACTTAACGTGTCGATACCCAACAGAAAGTTGTGTCGAGACAATTCAACTATCTCGACACAATGAAGAAATAAAACAAGTGTCGACACCCAGCAGACAGTTTTGTCGAGACAATTCAACTGTCTCGACACAGTGAAGAAATAAAATAAGTATCGACACCTAGCAGACAATTGTGTGAGAAAATTCAACTATCTTGACACAGTACTGATTTAAAGATGTCGACACAGTCGATAGTTATGTTGAGACAAGTCAACTGTCTCGACACCTTTAAGTTCAGACTCAAATTTCTTCTAAGTAAAAGTGTGTCGAGACTGCTAAGATGTCTCGACACCTTCTAAGAACAATTAAGTAATATTGTGTCAAGACACTTTGGACATCTCGACACTTATGATTCTGAATATGTATAGAGTCAACACAGAGGTGTCAAGTCAAGTAAGAAATGTCATATCGGCTATAGTATCGTGATATCTCATCAGAATCAGTTTGAAGGAAAATTTGAAGCATGATGTCACATGTTGATGCCATCAATCAGTAACAATCAATCCTTGAAGTCTATAAATAGAGGGGTCATCTACATAGAGAATAACAATCAGAAATTCAACAAATCAATTCTCATTCTAATTTCTTCCAAGTTAGGGGAGGAAGACAACTCCAAGAAGAATAAGGAAGACGAAGGTCTTCAAGAAAATCATCTGATCCTTTCAACAAGTTGATCAGAGGATTAAGGTGGATCTGTTCTACAAGTTCTTCAAGGAAATCAAGCCGATCATCATCAAGAAGATTGTAGATCTAGAGAAGTATCTTTTCAGCCAGTCTATTTATCAAGAATTAATTCCTTGCTGCTGAATTACAGAATCTGTATAATCAGATAAGTCATATTACAGAATTGTTGTTTTCTGAAATTATTTACCTCTTAATTTTGTAAGATTTCTTTGAGATCTTAGTGGGTAGGAGAGTTAATCTATGAGTTATAAGCCTAATTTATAAAGGCTGAGGTAGGGTTCTTGAGGGACCTGAGGTAGGTGATTTGTGTGAGATCACTGAGGTGTAAGCCTGTGTTATAAAGGCTAAGGAAAGGTTCTTGAGTGAACTGAGGTAGGAGATTGGATAAATCTCTGAGGTAGGACCTGTTGGTCAGAGTGTAGGTTTCTTAACAGAAACTGATCCTGTCAGATCTTTTGGTCTGAGTTGAAGAGGAGGAGATACAACCTTTTCTACCACATTGCTAGTGAGGAAGAAGGGGGAAAGTGATGTACCCTAGATAGGTGAACCGTTATAAAATTTCTATGTACTGTGGATTGATTGTGCTGTGTTCTGTGGATTGTTTGTGCTGTGTTTTGTGGATTGCTTGTGCTATGTACTTGTGAAGTTTACATTTCAAATATCAGCTGAATATGTAATATATGTGACAAAGAATTTTAAATGACAACTATTCACCCCTATATAAGTGATTAAATACCCATAGAAATATCTTTCAGTCATAAAACATAGGACTATGCAATATAATTCCTCATTGTATAGGACATGATGTTGACTCATGTGTAATCTCTCTATTGGGGTGTACTTCATTTTCAAGTGTAATAGGAGATCCAAGGAAAAGGGTGGTTATTGAGTTCAGGATGAATTAAAAAATTTTCTATGTCAAATTTGTCGAGTATTTACATGAAGTCTCGTGTCATTCATCGAGATATCACATGAACACTCATGGAATTCGTCGAGTTTTCCCGGGAAATTTCTAACAATTTCTTAAATTTTTTTCAGGAATGGCTAAGTCAAATTCGTCAATTATTCATGTGAAGTCTCCTATTATTCGTCGATACATCACGTGAACACTCGTGGAATTCGTGGAGTATTCTCGAGAGGTCTAGTGACTCTTAACAGAAAATTTTCTTTTTGTCCCATTTTTGACTAAGTATAATTCGACAAATGCTTTCGTGTAATTCGTCGAGTGCTTTCATGTAATTCGTCGAATGCTCTTATAAAATTCGTCGGGTGGCTAAGAGATTCATCGAGTGTTCTGGTTATGTCATGAGTTATCTCGACGAATGGACTTAGCGATTTTTCTGGTTCGATTTTTCTAGCAGGTTCCTTTTTAAGAAGTTGGTCATGTACAGTACACTTGGAAGCTCATTTTAAAAGAATATTTCTAGCCATTAGAGAGGAATTCTATAAATACCAAGGATTACATTTCAGTCAACAAGAATCACTATTAACCTAATTTTCAAAACTTGAACGACCACAACTTTTCTTTCAAACTTACTGTTCTCGGAAACGAACGAACCGACAACCTAGAAGTTCACGACCGGCAATTCCTCATAAGAAGAGATACGATAGATCATTACTTTCAGATTCTATAAAGGTTCTTCTTGAACTAGTCAGATCCTAAGTTTTCAGATCAAAGTTTCTAAGTATACATCAATTCTTTTCCTTCAACTTTCATTCCAAGTTATACTCTCTAAGAAGGAAGATTGTTAGAACCCCAGTTCAGATTTGGCAAGGACTACTATTAGGATGCTTACAATGATCCAATATGTATAGTCTAGGTCATAGGTTTTTCTAGGGTTAGTTGCCTTAGAAGATTTCAGAGTTCTGCAATTCAGTTCGATGAAAGTCGAACTCCGTTTGACGAAAGTCAAGCTTAGCCCGACGAACACAGAGTTTTAAGTCTGAGTTAAGCTCGACGAAAGTTGAGCTCCGATCGACGATATCTGCATCTCAGCTTGATGACAGCCAAGCTAAGCTCGACGATCTCTGAGCTCAGGTCGACGAATAAGCAGTTTCAGCTTGACGATCTCCAAGCTCAGGTCGACGAATTTATTGCTCAGTTCAACGATTTCCAGACAGTGTTTTAGGCAGTTATTTCAAGCAGGAAGCAGCTTATTTCCATGCTTAATTTCAAGATATTTTATATTCTGAAGACAGAATTTTTATCAAGGCTTAATTACAGGCAGCTATAACTCTGATATTTAATGCTCAATATTCTTATGAATATAGCCGTTTAGAGGCATCATTAAATATGGACTTAATCACAGAGTTAAATGTTAATCCTTTTCCAAGGCAGTTACCATTCTAGGGAATGCTCCAGCTATTCAGAATGAATTAAAATATTTGAATTTTTATAGCATTCCTGATCATATGATATTATCAGAAGTTTTTTTGCCTTAAGGGTTACAGACAGACACACAAGGTTTTCTCAGAGTTACAGAAAGCTACAGAAATACATTTCAGAGAATTAGCTTTCTATTCTTCAATCCTTTTTCCAGCAACTCATCTTAATCTGAGACTAAAAGCTCACATCTCTCAGAGATATTAACTGGAAGGAGAAGCTTACAAAGAAGGCCTACACCCTGGAGCAAAGCTTCCATCTCCTGATCATCTACACAACTCAGGGGGAGCTTTGACATCAACAAATCCACTAGTCTTCTCAGAGATTTGAGATAGAGAAGACAACATCTTTTTAGATTTTTCCTTCACTGTGTATAGGGTTTTAAATCCCTTCAAAAGTTAACCTTTTTGGTTCACAAGTCAATTGATCAAAAGACTTAGGATTATTTTTTGGGCACCTGATCAAAATCCTAAAGGGTTACTAGTTCTCCCTTAGAAAAATAGATGTTGTGATGACATGGCACCTGAGCAAAAACCTGTGGTGGAAGGGCACCTGAGCAAAAACCTGTAGTGGATTCCTACCAGGGTGGTAGAAGATTGGATGTACCCAAGTTTATTGGGGAACCACTATAAATTTTTTGTGTCGTTTGGTTTGCCTTTACTTTTTTGTTTGTGTGCTGTGATTTTCTCTTTATACTTACATATATCGCTATCTTTTAATCCGGTATAAAAACAAGTTAATAATTTTTAAAATACTCTATTCAACTTGATAATACGTTTTGTAGTTTAAACTACTAGGGTAATTACAGGTTTTAATTATGTAAATCATGTTTTTAAAGATTTATTTTGACCTCCTTTTGTATATATATTAATACCACTAATGTTTTTTTTTTCTTTTCGGGTTTGCAGGTTTTCGCAATTTCGTCGAGCTCAGCCAAGTTCGTCGAGCATAGCCTATTTTGTCGAGCTCAACCAGTTCGTCGAGCTCGCCAGAATTCGTTGACCTCAGTGTTCGTCGACCTTGGCATTCGTCGAACGCATCTTCTGCATTCTACGAAGGGTTTTGTCAGCCCCAGTTCGTCGAGCTCGCTAGAATTTGTCAACCTCAGCATTAGTCGACCTCAGCATTCGTCGAACGCATCTTCTGCGTTCGACAAACGGTTCCTTCAACCCCAATTTGTCGAGCTCCACCTTCATTCTGCATTAGTCGACCTCAGCATTCGTCGACCTCCCATCCACCTTCTGTGTTCGATGAACTCCTCCAATTTCATCAATCCCCACCTTCATTCTGAATTCGTCGACCTCAGCGTTCACCGACCTCCCCTCGACCTTCTGCATTGGACAATCTCCTCCAATTTCGTCGAGCTCTGCCTTCATTCTGCATTCGTCGACCTCAGCATTCGTCGACCTCCCCTCCACCTTTTACATTCGATGAACTCCTCCAATTTCATCGAGCTCCACCTTCATTCTACATTCGTCGACCTCAACATTCGTCTACCTCCCCTCCACATTTTGCGTTCGATGAACTCTGCCAATTTTGTAGAGCTTCGCCTTCATCCCGCATTCGACGAACGTCTCCAATTTCATCGAACACCCCCAATTTAGTCGAACTCCCATCCAATTTCTGCGTTCGACGTTCGTCAACCTCGCCTTCAGTTCAAATTCATCGACCTCCCGTCCACTTTCTGCGTTCGACGTTCGTCGAACTCACCTTCAGTTCAAATTCATCGACCTCCCATCCACCTTCTCTTTTCTGCATTCGTCGAGCTCTCCCTCCTTCTCCTCTGATTTTGTCGAGCCCTTTCTCCTTCTTTCGTCGAGTTTACCTTCTGCCAGAGGACAAGTCCCGCTTTTTCACAAAAGCCTGCTGCCGCCATAAATGCACGTCACTGGTACCGAGGCAATCATCATTTTCTGCCAGAATTCATACTAAGGTCAACTCCCATACATGGTTGGATACATGGGCATTTCCTGCTCCTTGAAGAATCTATAAATAGAGCCCCTCCCCTTGTGTAAAAGGATATAGAATTTTGGGAGAGGGGAAGTGATGCCATTTTTAGTTCTTCCTTATTGTTCTTCCTCTCTTTTTCTCATTTCAGTTTTTCTTAGTTTTAGTTTCAATTTTACACTTTTGTAATAGTTCTTGAATTTCTTTTGTAGTTTACTTTTAGTGCTATCTTAGTTTTTCATTTCCTGCAAGTGTAATATCTTTTATTTCAAGTTGTAAGCTCTCTGTTTGATTTAATATAAAGTCTGTTTGCTTTTACTTGTCTCTATTTTGTTTCCATGCACTCCTACTCATCTCTCCTCCTCCACTTCACCATGAGTAACTAATCCTCCTTGTACTCGATCTTGATGATTCGAGGTTCGAGTTGATTAAGTTATGATGCTCTAATTTACTTTTCCTTTGTATGGTTTAGACCTTGATTTACTCTTGATTAATCATGTTTGGAGATAAATCATCGATATATATTTTCCTTCTTTGTTTCCACTCTTAGCTAGCTGAGAGGCTCGTAGTTTGGAGTGAACACTCAAGAGTAAAGAGATTTGCTCGCACCCCTCGTGAGAGGGAGGCGTTAAATCTCCCGGATTGGAGTGAAATCCAATAGCGGGGTTCACAGTGTAAAGCAAGCTTTAGGCCTCCGATTTGGACAAGAGTTCGGTCAGACCTTCCTAAAATCTGGTGGGCACAACTTCGAGAGAAGCGTGTTCATGCTTTAGGAACCTCCACAGTCATGGTCCTTTGCCTTATTAAGTTAGAGTTTATTATCGTATTTTTGATCAACTTAGGCCGAGGTGATTCTCGATCAATTGCTTTTCTTTCTCATTGTTTAACCCCTCATTTTAATCGTTAGTTGTGGTCTCTCTGATTGAGTGCAGGTGCTTTTCTTTATGCAAGTAGTCTCTTCTTTTAATTAAGTTAACAACCCTAGAAGTTTCTTCGATAAGATAATAGTCTTCGTGTGAGTAAGATTACTCAACGGTTCCCGGATTTTAATATGACACTTGTGTCCCCTTGCTACAATTCGATAGGTATACTTGCCTAGTTAGATTGCTGGTTTGGTTTTTATTCTCTTCACGATTAGCAAACACCAAGTTTTTGGCGCCGTTGCCGGAGAGCAACTTTTGTTGTTAATTTGAAAACACGAACCTATTACTTTTATCACTTCTCTTTCTCACACTCTTTCTTAGAAATTAAAAAAATTCAAAAAAATATTAACGCTCTTAATAAAATCCCACATCACAATTTTTCTACACCACCTAACTCTCTCGAAAAGGGCAATGTGGCTTAAATACCACTATCTTGTCTAGTACCTTGGGAACCCTTTATCGAGTAGCCCTTAGGAAGTTCGGGAGTTTAAACATTAAAAAAATCTATTTAAAAAAAATAGTAACTCATTTTCTAGTTTATTTTTCTCTTTCTTCATCTTCTCTTCTGCTAGTGCATGACCCGCGGAAATCCGTCATATATTTTGGACTTGGACCACAAAATTGAGCGTACTCTTCGGAGAAGATCGCGATTTCAAGGCCGTACTCTCCAAATACCAGTTGATGATTCCGAGTCTATTTCTACTACAAGAATGGAAGAGCCCGTTGTAGAGGAAGCCCTGCATATATGCTTATGTCCTATTATACACTATCGAATCTAGAGGGTACAGAAGCAAGCATAGTTCTCCCTGCTATAGCTAATAATAATTTTGAACTTAAGCTTAACATAATTCAAATGGTGCAGCAGTATGTGCAATATGACGTACTTCAAGATGAAGATCTGAACGCGCATATAGCTAGCTTTCTTGAGATTTATGACACCTTTAAAATCCATGGTGTTACAAATGATTCTATTAGGCAAATACTGTTCCCTTTCTCCCTAAGAAACAAGGCTAAGCAATGGCTGAACACTCTACCAAAAAACAGCATCACCACCTGGGATCAATTAACTGAAAAATTTCTGGCAAAGTATTTTCGGCCAGCAAAAACCGCAAAACTTAGGAACGATATTTCTACCTTTGGACAAATAGATTTTGAAACCTTGTATGAAACCTGGGAAAGGTTTAAAGAACTCTTAAGACGATGCCCCCATCACGCACTTCCTGTATGGTTGCAGGTGCAGATGTTTTATAACAGGCTAAATCAAAGCACAAAACAAATGATAGATGCAGCTTCCGGTGGTACCTTAAACCACAAAACCCTTGAAGCAGCTCTTGAACTTTTCGAGGACATGGTCATGAACACATATCTGTGGAATATGCCTAGGTCCCGCCCAAACAAACCTATAGGTATCTTTGAAGTAGATAACGTCTCCCAGCTAGCTCTACAAGTGGAAGTATTAAGTAAAAAGATAACAGAGATGACTGCTGCCTCCGCCCCTCAGGTATGGGAATCTGCAACTCCTCCTCCCGAACAATTGGATTATGATAATAATATGCCTAGAAACGCTTTTCATAATTTTTCTGCTACTAATTTTCCTGCTCTGGGTTTCGCTTTTCCGAATAGTTATAATCCCGCTTTACGGAACCACCTAAACTTTTCATGGAGTAATCCCTCGAACACAATGCGCCCGCCACCACAAAATGATTTTTCTGCACCACCACCACCTCCTCAAAATTTTCCAAAACCTCCAAGTTTGGAGGAAATGTTTTCAAAATATATGAATATTAATGACAATACTATAAGAACCCTTGCTGAAAGCGTTAAAAGTTTAGAGAATCAAGTAGGACAACTCGAAAAAAATAATTTCTGAGGGACCTGCCGGGTCTCATTCTGCCAAAACCAAGCCCAACCCGATAGAGCAATTGAAATCTATAACTCTTCAGAGTGGGAAGCAAGTTTCTTGTATGGTTAACGAAGAGCCTGAGGCAAGCTCCGCCCCCATTTAAAAAAAACAACCCTCCGCCGAGAATTTTTTTGTCATTTCACCCTCTACTGAAAAATAAGTTATCACCCCTCTCTATGTTGTAGAAAAAGATCTCACTCCACCACCCATCTTTAAAAATGATCCAATTCCACCATACCCTTCTGAACCTAACAAGCAATATTCGGATGATCAATACTCCCGCTTTCTAGAAATATTTAAGCAAATCCACATAAATCTACCCTTTCACGAAGAAATCTCCCTAATGCCAAAGTACGCTAAGTATCTTAAGGACCTCCTGACTAATAAAAAGAAGTTAAAAAACTTATCGTATGTCACACTAAATGCCGAGTGCTATGCATTCTTGACAAATGGTTTACCAAATAAGATCAGTTATCCGAGTAGTTTTTCTATACCGTATGCCTTTGGTGATCTTTTTGTCAAGCACACATTGGCCGACTTAGGTGCGAGTATCAACTTGATGCCCCTCTTGTTATTCAAGATGTTAGGAATTGATAGCCTCAACCCAACACACATGAGTATCCAGCTCGCTGATAGATCAGTTAAATACCCGTTAGGAATCGTGGAGGATGTCTTAGTTAAAGTCAACAAATTCATCTTCCCGGTGGATTTCATCATATTGGAAATCGAAGAAGACGTCGAGGTTCCCTTGATCCTTGGCTGAACCTTCCTTGCCACCTCCCGAGCTATCATTGATGTAAGTAATGGTAAGCTCTTCCTATGAGTAGGTGACGATTAAGTGACCTTCTCTATATCCCCCTCAATGAAGAATACCCTAAAGAATGACGACTCATGTTTTTTCTTAGATGCCTAAGGTGAAGAATATTCCTACTGCATTTCTAAAAGTGAAAATAAATTTTCTGATTTTTGTTCTTCCTCTGTTCTTCCTCTACTCTTCCAATGAAACTCTGCAAAAAGCTGTCATGGCCACTAGCTCCACCCCTTTCAATAATCCGTATATAGAAAAATTAGATGAAAAATCTTTTAATGATTTCTTCCCCGATGAGAAGCTGCTTTTAATTAACACGTCCCCTTCTCCTTGGTTTGCACACATAGCCAACTATTTAGTGGCTCGTGTACTCCCGAAATATTTCTCCTTTCAACAAAAGAAGAAATTCTTTTCTGAGTTGAAGAACTATTTTTGGGAGGACCTGCATCTTTTCCGAGTCTGTGTGGACCAAGTGATAAGGAGATTTGTCTCTTTTGACGAAGGATTAGCTATTTTAAAACATTTGCATGAAGGACCGACTTGTGGTCACTATCAAACTGCTCGCACTGCCCACAAAGTGTTTTGCGCTTGTTTTTACTGGCCTATCCTATTTAAAGACGCGCAAACCTTGGTGAGTAGGTGTGATAGTTGGCAACGGTCGGGAAATATTTCCTATAAAAATAAAATGCCGCAAAATTATTTCCTTGAGTGCGAAGTTTTCGACCTATAGGGAATTGATTTTGTTGGCCCTCTTCCTTCTAGCTTCGGGAACAAGTTTATTTTAGTTGTTGTAGATTATGTTTCATGATGGGCTGAAGCCCAAGATCTTCCTACTAACGACGCCCGAGTAGTAATTGCGTTTTTGAAAAAATTATTTGCTCGATTCGGTACGCCACAATACATCGTTAGCAATAGGGGTTCACATTTTTGTAATGTGTAGTTTTCAAAAATTCTTATTAAATACGACATTACGCATAAGCTTTCAACTGCCTACCACCCCTAAACAAACAGAAAAGTCAAAGTAGTGAACAAAGAGCTTAAAAGAATTTTAGAAAAGACTGTTTCCACCTCTAGAAAAGACTGGTCAACCAAATTAGATGATGCTCTATAGGCCTACCAAACAGCGTACAAAACTGCCATCGGATGTACGTCGTATCGGTTGGTCTATGGAAAATCATGCCATTTACCCGTAGAATTAGAACACCGTGCTTTTTGGGCCTTGCGGTTTTTAAATTCCGATCCCCACTCTATCGGGGATCTTAGAAAATTTCAACTTAACGAACTCGACGAGTGGCGCTCTTACGCATATGAAAATAACAAATTTAATAAAGAATGGATGAAGTGTTTTCATGAGAAGCACCTAAGGCACCCAAAAACCTTCAAGCCAGGCGACCAAGTTCTTTTATATAATTCCCGATTACTTTTATTTCCGGGCAAGTTAAAATCACGATGGTCTCGGCCGTTTACTGTTAAAGAAGTTTCTCCGTATGATACTATTTTAATTTCACACCCTGATAAGGGTGAGTTCAAAGTGAATGGTCAGCGTCTTAAACTTTATTTCTATGGTGATGATGTCAGTCCGAACAATGTTAAGTTTCTTCTACACGAACTTTAACTAGCTTAAGAATTT